>JAGSMP010000001.1:2504375-3883750 GCA_029286625.1 Parnassius orleans
TCTTCACCATTTGCCCATATTACTTATTCTGAACCTTCTCTGCAAATTTGACCGGTTATTGCAAAATAACCCTGTATAAAAGAAAATGATAAATATACAAAAATATATATTGAATATAGTAAAATAAATAAAGAATACATAAATAAATACAAAGCGTCCGTCACGGAGTCCCAGTCGCCTCAGATGACCCGAGAGGCTGACCGGGATTAGCCCGTTCGCAGAAACGAATACAGAAATAATTTCGGTCGGCCGACCACCCACATATCGATCAGGCTTATTCGCAAGAATAGTCCCGTCTGTGATGATGGCCCGGTCCCAGTAGAGCCTGGCGCGGTCATTTTCGAGCACGGCTTCCGGCAAATACTTGTAATGAGGCAATTTCCGATCCACGAGACCGTATTGCAGAGCGAGCTCCTGGTGTAAAATCCCGGCTACTAGGTTGTGTCTGTGCAAATATTAGGTCCTTACATATGAAATTGGCGTTTTGTACGGGAGGAATATAAAGTCAATTTTTTTGTAAAATATATTTAATTAATCAAAGTATGCACCGTTGTTATCTATGCACTTTTGCCATCTCATAGGTAATTCATTGATCCCTTTACTAAAAAAACCATGGGGGCGAGAATCAATAAACTCTTTGAAGGCGGTTTGGACTGCCGCATCGGAGTTGAATTTTTTTCCTTGTAAGAAGTTGTCCAAATTCCGGAAAAAATGGTAATCCGTTGGAGCAAGGTCCGGGGAGTACGGTGGATGTCGCAGACATTCCAATTGTAGCTCATCTAACTTAGTGGTTGTTTGTTGTGCAGTGTATGATCTTGCGTTGTCGTGAAGCAGCAGTGGCCTAGAGCGATTGGTCAATCTCGGTTGTTTAGCAGCTAGTTCTTCCTTCATGGTTTGTAGTTGCTGACAATAGATATCTGCCGTAATCGTTTGGCCAGATTTTAGAAAACTATAGTGAACGACACCGGCGCTAGTCCACCAAACACCCACAAGTAACTTTTTTTGACTCAATTTTTGTTTAGGGTAGGATTTGGCTGGGTCTCCAGGGTTCAGCCATTGCGACGAGCGCTTCCAATTATCGTACAGTATCCACTTTTCATCACAAGTAATGATTCGATTTAAAATCCCTTAATTTCCGACCGAGTTGCCTAGCTTCAACTCCATCTCCGGTGGCTGTCCGACCGGTGGCTGTCACCAAATTAATGCGTTCTCGGTTGTATGCGGAGTCCCCAAACTGACTTATAAGATGGGAACTGACAACCGTGCGAGAGGCTCCAGTGTCTATGGTCAGTTTACATGGCGTTCCGTTGACCTCGCCCTTGTGATTAGGCTGTTCCCATCATGGGTTTGTGAGATCGAAATCCTTGGGGCTCTTTTAACATCAGCCAGCACCCGCTGGTCTGTACCAGGTTCCCTATAATGAGCGCAGGTACAGACTGGTATGCTTTTCGAACCAGCTTCTCCACCTCAAGGGCCCACTGCTGCAGGTTTTTCATGAGGAGCATTTGCTCTTCCATACCGCGCTGCAGCTGCTCTTCTAACCGACGGGCCTGTTCCTCCTGTGGGCGGGCCAGTTCCTTCTGTCGGCGGGCCTGTTCCTCCTGTCGACGGGCCTGTTCCTGGAGCATCATCATCACAGCACCTAAGTCAGGTGCTGCAGATGCAGGAGCTGCTGACGGGCTGGCCTCCGTCGTCGGCAGCTGGCCCTCCAACGTCTGCAACGTTGCACCATCAAATCGTCTCTGGTCCGTCTCCTGTTGGCGTTGACTTCGGGTACGGATACCCTCCGCGTCGTCTTTAGGTAAAATCGACATGATTTGATCCCACTTCTGACACCAATTGTTACGAACTTGGGGTTCGAGACAATTAAAAACTGCCGAATGAATTACCTAAATTGACACTTTAATTACAGAACACTAAACTAAAACACAATTGTACTACTGATCACTTAAGTTCGCAGTTGTATCGCTTTGAAGTATTCGCTTGTATCGCCAATTCAATACTGACTCGGTCGTGGTCTATACCGGCCTTATATAGCGCCTCAGATACTTTCCAGAACCTTCTACTGTAGAAACATCTAGAATGTTCGAGTACATATCGGTCCCAAAATTTCTAGAAGGATCTTGACTCTCCTAGTTCTGCTACTCGATACTAGAGGGCGCTAGTGGTAACTTGTGTTGCCATGTACAAGACATTAATAGCGGCGCGCAACAATAGTATAGTTGTTGCACGAATGGATCGGCTCGACCGAGGAAGGACCACGCTCTCACAGAATACCAGCGTAAAATAGCAGCTTAATGCTGCTGTGTTTCGTTTGGTGAGTGTAGAGAATCGGAGACACTTTTTACTGGAGAGGATGAAGGAAGCATTCCATCATAGTCCTCACGTCTGACAATGCATCTCCATTTTATTCGCAAACGAGGATAGATGTAGATGTCTATGTGCCACAGCAAACACTTACCATCAGGTGGACTGTGTGCTCGCTTGTCACCCTTACCCTATAAAAAAATAGGCCTCCCCAAAGGAAGGTCACAAAGCACGCTCCCGAGCCACCTGCATCCATTGACTTCCTGCATGTCTTACCAGGTCGTCACTCCATCTAGTGGGGACGCCCTACACTTCGCCTGCCAGTACGAGACTACCACTCGAGAACCTTTCTTCTCCATTGGTTGTCGCTACTTCGAGCTATATGGCCGGCCCATTGCCACTTCAGCTTACTAATTTCATTGTGCTATGTCGGTTACTCTGGTTCTACTGCGGATATCCTCGTTTTTAAGTCTATTACGAGAGAAACCCCGAGCATAGCCCTCTACATAGCTCGCTGAGAGACCTTGAGCTCCCTCATACGGCCAGCAGTGAAGGACCACGTCTCAGATCCATAAGTCATCACTGGCAATACGCACTGGTTGTACAATCTCGTTTTCAGCTTTTGAGGTATACCTGACGAGAAGATGTGTCGTAGTTTCCCGAACGGTGCCCAGCCGAGTTGAATCCGTCAATTGATCTCTCGTTTGAAGTTGGACTTACTTAGTCGGACTATTTGTCCTAGGTGAACATACTCGTCAAAAACTTCGAGCTTAGTGCTCCCAACAACTACCGGCATAGGTGTGACGTTGGACATGGACGTTACACATGACGTTTGTTTTGTCCATATTCATCTTACGACTTATCTGTTGGAAGACACTATTGAGGTCATTGAGCATAGTGCTTAGATCCTCCAGCGATTCTGCCATAACGACTATATCATCGGCAAATCGAAGGTGAGTGATGTACTCGCCATTGACGTTAACGTCAATGGCGAGTATATATGGCAAAGGATACGGTATTAATACCGTATCCTTGCCCAAATTTCGATGGAATCAAATGCTTTCTCATAGTCTACATACGCAAGACAAAGTGGCATATTGTACTCTTCGGTCTTCTGTACAATTTGCCAAAGGGTATGTATGTGGTCTATGGTGCTAAAGCATTTTCGGAAACCGGCTTGTCTGGGAGGCTGGAAGTCAAGTTTTCAACCCGCTTTCAGAAGCTAATTCCATCCTTGCCCGGGGACTTGCCGTTTTTAAGGTACTGGAGAGCCATTCAAATCTTGCTCAGACTGACGTCCAGGATATCATCGTGTCGGATAAGACTTGCTCTTTGATCGTTACTCACACTTGCAGTTGCTCCAACAATGACGTGTACAGCTGCCCATAGAACCTCTCAATCTCACTCAAAATCTGAGGTGTCCCGGAAACGATGGTGCTACATTCGGTCTTCACCTTCGACAGTTGGCTCTTTCTGGCAGACAGATCTCTGGCAAATACTTTGGAGCCCTAGTTCCGCTCAATCGCTTCTTCAATACGAGCTGTATTGAAGTTGCGTAAGTCCCGCTCCATGTATTTGGAGATCTGTCTTTTCAGTTGCCTGTATGCTGTCAAATCTACTGAAGACTGAAGCTTCACCTCCCGTCTAACAGCCATGAGATTAAGAGTGCGATCGGAGAGTTTTGTGTTCTTCTGCGGCGGGTCTTGCAGAACTTAGCTCCGACCGCATGGACAGTTTCCACAAGCTTGTCATTCATATGTTCCACTGCATTGAAATCTTCTAGGTACTGAAAACGGTTTTGTAACTCGAGCTGAAAGGTTTCGGGACTTTGGATTAGAGCACGAGGGGGACGGAGCGTTGACTTCATTAGGCGTGACCTTTCCAACTTAACGTTTAAGTTCAGTGTGCCTCTCACCATTCGGTGATCGCTGCCGGTTTTCACCATCGTGATCACTGAGACATCACTGAACAGTGGCCGTCTAGTCGTCATAATGAAGTCAGTCTCAGTTTTTGTGGAACCGTCGGGCTCGACCAGGTCCACTTCCTGTGGGGCCGCTTCTGGAAGAAAGAGATAATTATAAAAAGTGCTTCTTTCTCCATGAAGTCGACCAGCTGCTGACCCTTGCGTTCCGTTGCTTTATTCCGAATTTTCCTACTTTCAGCTCACCGTTCTCTCTTTTGCATAGTTTTTCATGTTTTTGCATGGCTCTAGAGATATCCTCATATATTTTCTCCACCTCTTCATCGGTATGTGCCGAGGTTGTTGCGTAAACCTGTATGACCTTTAGCCAAGGAGTATAAGGTACGCAACCCTCGTCGACACACTCCCAATCTTTACATCTTTATTAACGAGGGACTTGTGGACGACAAATCCGACACCGCCTTGGGACAGAAGGTCACCGGGAGGTGATAGAACAAGTTGCCGGATTCGAGGATTACCGTGTCCTTTCCCTCTTTTCGGACCTCAGATAATCCTATAATATCTCTGTCTATCCCTTCTTCCAGCTCCAGGATCTTCTTGTCAGTCCTCAGGGTGCGTGAGTTATATGTTGCCAGGTCGAGTCGTTGTATGTGGCAACCGAACCTCCACTGGAGATTCTTAGCACGCCACCGTAGCCAGGAATAAAGAATAGAGCTTACTCCTTTTTAAAAGACCGGCAACGCACCCGCAATTGCCCTGGTTGTGCAGTTGTTCATGGGCGGCGGTAGTCACATACCATCAGGTGAGCCGTATGCTCGTTTGCCCGCTCTCCTATAGAAAAATAAAAAAAGAACTGCTGGGCCGCCGCGCCGGGGATTGGGGGCCGTTTATTTGTGTCGTTGTTCATGCCAACCCAAGCGTGGCAATTATGGCAATATGCCAACGCTTGGGTTGGCAACAGCAGTTTTTATAGCTTTTTGCTGTTATCAAAAAGATGCTGCTGCCCATCTTCTGCCTCAGTTTCCCTCTATCGCCTCTTACGACACCCACGGGAAGATGTGGGGTAGTGGGTATTCTTACCCGCCACGCACTACTGAGTACCTAATTACTAATTACTCCTCCGTGACATATAACGTATTTGATATCATAATTGATAAATTGAGCCAAATCATTCAATTTTGAGGCCAATAACGAGTACCGACCGAATGATTCGGTGACAGTAATACATTTTGGGAACTCGGGAACGAGATAGGTTCATTGCAAGACAACTAATTACTTTGTATCTTTCGTTTAAGAATTATTCCATGTATGCAAAAAAATACTGCAACTTCGCCTTAAAATAAGGAAAATTTTAAAGGAGAAAAATTCGTAAAATTAGTCTTATTTAATGTGTAGTTTCCGCGTAAATACACAAAAAATAATAAGCGTTGTTTACACACAAGTGATGTTTTGGCCATAGACGACACTTATCTTAATATGTCTTATGATAAATAATAAATGCGTCAAAGCGTGGATTGTTGCAGAGCAGATTTTCTCTTTGACCATATTGTTTTCGGAGATGAAAGTGTATTAGAATTGCTTGAATTAAATATTAGATATTTCACAATATTCAAAAATGACCTAAGTGCGTTAAAAACTTTTTAAATATTTTATGATTTTTACATTACCATCAGTTCTCGTATACATCTGCAAACTTTATAATTAAGCACATAATAAAGCGTTAATAAATCATTTCAAGCCTCTTTAATCTAAAAGTATTTAAAAACTTTTGCAATACCATTTCTCACAATAAATTATTACAGAACTTTTTTCATTTGCAATTTATCAAGCAACATGAACTTTATTTAAATTGGGTTGTATGGTAACTTGTAATTATTCTACACGCGTCCGAACCAGCAGCAAGCACGATGCTACGTTAATTTGTACGTGGGTTTTCGATACATCATGTTGAGTTACATTTAAAACTAGAATTTCCGATGCACCAAAAATCTAAACTGTATAACTTTATTGTAATATTTTATACAGTCATACACTTTATTACAGTTTTACATCTGGTAAAATACATACGGTTATAATACCGCCATCTATTGGAAACCATGAGATTTTCTACCTAAGTCGCCTCTTACAACACTTAAACGACTAGATGTGATGAATTATCTTAAGCCATCACCACACTACAAATAAACCGCTATAAAAAGCCAAATAATAAAATTATTATAAGTATAATACTTCTCCTATATAGTGCCAAGAACGCTACCTAATGTAGGTAGCGTTCTTGTGTTACATGACTATAGTTATGCTTTTGGGCGAGAAAATAAATTGTATTTTCATGGATCGAGAACAAGTTTCAGTTCTGCTGTAAAATTAATAAAATATACTTAAAATAAATATGTATATTAAAATTTCAACAAAATATGAAATAAAATATTTGTGTTCTGTTAAAATTGACTACATTTAAAATTTACTGAAATAAAAACAATGATATTATATTAAGTCAAAGCACTCGGACAATTTATTTCATCTCCCCTAAGGAGAATAAACTAACGACTAATGTGATTCTGTCACCACAAATTCTCTTAAATGTCCCGGAAATAATACCGCACTTTTTAAATTGTATTTTATCAAAGAGAATTTGAGAGAGCATTTTCATTAGATTTAATGCCAACTGTTTTCTAATTTAGGGCATTTCATAAACGAATGATCGATGTTGATGTTGAATATGTAAGAGAGTCAAAGGCAGAAAAGGAGTCCTACGACCTAGTATTGTATATATACACGCATAACATGTTAAGTTATGTGGTAGAGCCATGCAGCAGATATATTTTATACATGGTACAGTCCTGCTGCAGCTATATTATGGTTATAGTACGAATGGGTCAGCTTGACCGGGGTACCACGCTCTTACGGAATACCAGCGTAAAATAGCAGCTTAATTCTGCTGTTTCGTATGGTGAGTGTAGAGATTCGGAGACTCCTTTTACTGAAAACGAGGCATTCCATCCCCATGCCCCAGCATCCACTAACCATCAGGTGGACTGTGAGCTAGTTTGTCACCCTTATTCTATTAAAAATACAAAGATAGATAGGAGAGCAAATTCTTTATTGCACCCGAAGTAATTAATACAAAGGCGAACTTAATGCCGAAATGGCATTCTCTGCCAGCTAACATTTGGTAGTATGCTGAGAGATTAGGGTAGAGCCGCAACAAAATACCAATAATAGGTTATGGTAATATATTATTTAGAATATATAATATTATATAAATAAGTATATATTAATAAAAATATTATACCATAATATTAACCAAGTAATTTTAAATAATCACGGGGATAGTTCCATAGTGTTTGTATTCTATACCTTAAAGGAATCCGAACAGTATGCTGATTTATGTACGTACACATGTACTATATACATACGTAACATGTATATACGGTATTTAAATAATATTATAAATTTTAAATAAACATAAAAGTTATTTGCAATATTTACACAACAAGCGTAATTTTTTAAACAAGCGACGTATATTTAACGTTGATTGTATTTGGTTTTAATATTCCATTGATTATTCTACGTGTAAAACGTATACGCGTACGCAATACACGTAAAGTAAGTGATTTGTTCGAATTGGAAAGAGTCCCAGCTGCAATTTTATATTTCGCTACAAAAATGAATACAAAAACAGGTCACGTTAATTTGTATTTTTCAATGAAAAGATATCAAAAGGCCCTTTCAACGTACCCGGGGCTACGTTTTAAATATGCGCATACATTAAAATCCAAAATGAATTCCCGGCAAAAATTATGAACTAAAAATAAGAAGCAAACTCATATTTTTAAAGCAAAATTGTTTTAAACAAAAATATTCTCGAGTTAAAAAAATATAAACTCATTTCAAAAATATGGCGAAACTTTTACAAAACATATTATATATAGCGCTAGGTGGCAAATAATAAATGATTTTATTTAAAACTAGAAAGAAAAACCTAACGTTATATCAGGATACATTTTAACATTTTGTGGATATGCGAACAACAGTACATTTTTATAGCAAAAATATTTCTCAGCCTTTAGCTTTTAACTTTGCACCTATTTCAAATATAATATGAAAGGCTACAAATACATAGTTAACTGCGGGGGACCATGATGTAATGCCTCACAACCGGCAATTACACTAGCTTTCTTACGGTACACAGAAGTGAGTACTTACATTACTGGTTGACTGCTTAATTAGTAATAAGACTGACTACTAAGTACTAACTATTAACCCAGGTTGACCCCAACAAAGGCAGAAAAAAGGCTCAGTAGATGCTTATTGTATTTCTGAAAATCGAGTTCTGAATTCTGTATGGGAAAATAATGATACTTTTTAATTTTTTTTACCGACGTCAAAAATGGAGTAGGTTCTATATTCGACGCGTAAATAATAGAATACAATAGAGTGGAATAAAATAATTTTATTCAATATTGATTACAAGAATACTTATTGAATGTCATTTATGTTTTTACCACTGGTTCGGAAAAACCTGAGCTTATTGTGTATAATGCAGATTAGTTCCGAAATTTCGATAGCATGATGTAGAGGCAAACTGAGCCCACGTATGCCACCACATATTATAAAACCATGACCCTTGAATTTGTATAAAAACAGCTGACTTAGAATGCATAGAAGTCTTTGTACGCAATGCTATCCTATGGGTCTAACGCAAGTCGCACGCAAGGATACATTGCGATACAAAACCAAAAAAAAATGTTTTGAAATTATATCTTAAACTCTTATCGATTGACGTTCACCAACAATCCCATAATGATATGCATTCGCCTTATTCGGGCGACAAACGAGTGATCAGTCTATCTGATAGCAAATAGATGCTATGGCTCATAGACACCTCTATCTATCCTCGATTAAGAATCAACATGCGTAAGCATTGTCACGCCTAAGGATTAAGGTTGATGTTATTTATCTATATCTATAATATAAAACTGTTTCTAGGCCAAACATGTATCTTGAATATTTTTTAAAAATTTTAATTGCATTACTTTACTACTTTATCGACATAGAAGTTCTGAAACTATTGAATGAATTTTAAAGGAACGGGGCATAGTTAGACCTAATACCCTGGAATAACATTTTGGATATTTTTTTTCAATAACGGTCAAGTGCAGGTTGCCCCAAGCAATAAGTACCGTGTCTGTTCATTTATGTAACATTTACAAAAAATTAAAAAGTATAAACAATAATAAAAGATCACCATCATGAAAAATTACAAGGTTATTCAATTGAATTAACGCAATGACTTCGCAAGCTTTACCTCTAGTCACCAGCATACAGCGGGCAATACAATACAATTATAGTGGCGTGTAGACTGCTTCACAGTGTCCGAGACCGAGGTAAACTTGGATTCGCTAACCGATATGTCCCAGGCATATCATCTTAATGCCGGTGATAAGCGGGGTGTAGCAATACGACATGCCCGTGAACATCGCACACCCCTTCCGATAGTGGGCGGCGCGCGGCGTCTTAGCGCATAGCTTTATGATACGTTGGCTACCATTCGAATTAGGGTGAGTGTGTTTCGTAGTACTTTTAAGTGCAACAAGTATACTCAACTCCATGTTTTAGTGCAATAGCTCTATTATACGTGTATTTTTGGTTACTGGCGTCTCAGTAGCGTGCTACTATGATACGTTGGTGCTGTACTAAAAATAACATTACCAATTTTGTTCCCAAAGTCGATAGGGATCATGTGGGTGTGTTGTGAGGGGGCGCCATCCATATGATAGTTTTTGTTGTCAAAGTCGATAGCGATCATTGGGTGTGTTGTGAGGGGGCGTCATCCGTATGATAGTTGCATTGATGCTTACTGCTACTTGCGGTATTGCGTTTGTGATGGATCTGCGGATGAGATGCACCAGATTCAACGCATCTTGTGGTTCTGGTCTATGAAGGTATGCGGGTGGTGATGTCTACTGGGATTCTATGAGAGACCTTGGAATGGTGTAAGCCCGATGATAGTCTTATTGCTGCCTGCTGCGTTCTGCAGCATTGCGTCTCTACGATGGTTGTTTGGCAGGTAGCTATTTTCAACTGCGCTCTCTGTGTCTTGGTTTGACTCACAACCTAAGTAGCTTTGACCAAGTCGGGTCCCTTCATTACGGGGCTGCAGACTGTCTGACCTCCATGATGATTTTATAACAACAAAATAATATATCTCTATAATATTTCCCACCTTTTAATGATTGAAGGCAACTTGTTGGTGGGTTGGTGGGTAAGACAAATATGATGGAAAAATGCATATACTCAACGTCAGTGACATAAACCCTTTCTGATGGCGAATTATTATTATTATCTTATAACTGGCTTTTGGCTATATCTACCGTTGTATTGATTGGTGGAGCATAATATGTGTCGACCTCAAGCGGGTGGTAGCTGGAGGGAGGAGACTCGCAAAGCTGCGGCCGAAAGCCGCTCAACGTGGAACCCCATTCCCTTGAGGTGAGACTTATGACACGCTCTGCGGCTAGTAGCCGTGCTGATCATGAAATTGGTGGTGATGCCTTACACTTACATCACATCTGCAGGAGCGGCGGTCTGGCAGGTGGTGGCACTCACGAAGGACTTTTTATGGCCAGTGTGCCTATTATTTTGACGTTTGCCTAAACCGTGTGATGTGCATTCACTGTGATTGTGACTGGATTTGATCTTATTCTGTATGGTGTTTACACGCATTGACTTACGCGACTTCGGTCGATGTTTGTGCTTCCGCACTACCAAGGGGCCAAGCCCTCCTTTACTGGTTCGCCAGTTATTTTGCTGTGGACTACGGTCCAGTTCCCAACTTAACGTCCCTCTTCGGGGAGAGCACGTTGGTTGATTGTTGCTCACCGGTTTACACGGCTCCACACAAGCCGTGTGCCTCCGCCAGATTTTTTTTAAATGTGGGAGAGTGAAGCCCTTGTAGGAGAGGGATTAATTAATAAGGAATTGACTGATGTGAACCTGATACAAGTGGAATACGGACGATTTAATGTTTTTAACCTTATTGTGCCCTTCCTACGTGAACGGGGTTCTTTAGCTTAAAATAATTATAACGCACTACCACCAGCTTTCGATTGCTCCAGTGAATATTCATCCTTCCAAGAGACACCTAAAAGAACTAAGTTACTAAACAAACACAATGTAAATTAGGGTCCTAACTGAGACGATCACGCCATAAATATGACAAACAGCCTATAATTAAGCTTTTAGGAAGATCCCTTTGGGAAAGATCAATATATATTTGTTTATCCTGGTCACGTAAATTCCATTTCTATATAGAAGGAGCGGAGCGTTACAGTACGTTAACATCACAAAACAAAATTGTCTAACATTGTATATGAAGAGGTACTTTCATTTATCAACCTGTGCATATTTTTTCGGTTTCCGTACTTAAAAATTCCAACCAGAACCCTTTGGACGAATTTCTTCGTCTGTTGGTCAACATATGACACAATATTATTGACTTGAAATTTGGCAAAATTAATTTACTGCTACTTGGTATTTTTGATAAAAGAAGGTCGGATTTCTATGGTCATCATTTAAAATGGCTTGCTTTCAAGATTCAAAATATATGTTTTCTTCTACATCATTTTCGCATTACCTTGTGGCTCAAATATGTCCAAATAATTATCGTTCCCTCCTTACCCTTGCAGCTTGCAATCCAAGAAACTATGCTTTTATTTTGAGTAATTGTCAATCTTTTCCTTAAGTCACTTCCAAATAATCTTATCTACATCACTTTTTTCCTTATTGTACAGAACACTTGGTATTTGAGTCATCTAGGCACTTGATTGGTTTTAAATTACTTGGATAATTAATTGAGTGCTAACTTTTGAAGGAGCACAGCTTTATAATAGAAGACCCTCTAGTATAAGAAATTTACACTCTTTCAATGCATTCAAAACTCAACTTAATCAGTATATAATTACGGATCGATCACTTCTGGAGAAATGAAGGCATTGAATCTAGTTTGTAACTGATGACGACGAACTTTGTGTAATTTATGAATGTGTTAATGTTGTTCTCAAGTGAGTGACATATGTATTTATTGGGAATAAAGCTTCTTTAAACCTAAACCTAAATTATACTTAACTTTACAAATACCTATTGAAAATATATTACTATTTTATTTGGAACCGTGATGTAGTTCATAAAACTAAAATTAGCTTTAAGTAACAAAGCTTAAAACCGATTAAATTACCACCGTTAAAACAATCTAAATATAATGATTATTTACGAACGTCTGATAAAATAATAGATAGTGACTTAGCTATTCCAATACTATATTATTAACGTCATGTTCAAATAACTATTTGCCGTAATATTTAATAACCAAAGTAATATAAGGTCATCTTATTAAATCGAAGAGAGCATGTTTATTTACTTCGAGTCATTTTGAGGTGACCTTTCAAACATTTTCTAGAATTCCATTAAGAAAATAAGAAACGTAAAGACAATATTATTTTTCATTTTGGTGGGCTTCTCATTCGAGTAGATAATAAATTGACAGAAGCTTGTTAGCTTTAGGATACTTAGAAATAATAATTCAAAGGAAATATTTTTATTATTTCTTATGAGTACTGAATACGTTGTGCTTAGTAGATTCATCATTTGGTACACCCAACTGGAAACACTTTATGAAGTAATCTTAGTTACTTTATATTAATGATGTCGATTTTTATTTTCTCCCTTTTCTATTTCTAATATTGTTTTTCTATAAAAACAAAATTAAATTAAATACACACACGCACAAACGCTCTTGCACCCGCTTTCACTCACACACACATAAATAATTTATGGATGCATATTTTTACTACCATATAAAGATTGTTATTGAACAATGGGGTGGATGATCCATAAAAGATATTCATTCCTGTATGGTTCATTCTTAGTTTCCAAACTAGTCATTCGCACAGTATTTGTATGTTTCTTTATGGTATGTACAATCTGAAAATAGAAGAAAATAAATACGCAGTTGTTAAATTCCAAATTAAATTATTGAAACGCAAGAAAAATAGAGAAATATATTTTTCTAGAATTAGTTTACGTAATTTTTTACTTTCTCCTCAGTAGTGCCTAGTCTTTCTTCAGTAGTGTTATCAGTGCCAGTGATGACTTGTGGAACCGAAACATTGTTTTTTACTTCTGACCGTATGAGCCGACGTAAATGTATGGAGTTTCTCTACATGATGGAATACGTAAAGAAGATATCCAATATGGAATAACCGGCAATGTATAGCCCCACGGTTCCGTAAGTTGAAGTGACAATGGGCCAGCCATATAGCTCGAAGAACTGATAAGCGATGGGGAAGAAAGGGCTGAGGAAATGATAAGAAAAAAGTAGCGTCCTCGTACTGATAAGCGGGGTATACTACTACGGGTGGACGGCTCCTACTAGATGGAGTAACGTTCTGGTCAGACTAAAACTCGATGGATATAGATCGTAGAGTACAACCAAGCATAGCTTGCTTATTTGCTTATGTATTCTCTAAGATACATATGGTTTAGATCTATGTTTTACGCATTCCTTGAGAGAGGCATATGCTTAGTAGTGAACTTGTGAGGGGCTATAATAATGATACTGCTAAAGAATGTTGTCGTCATCACCATCGCCACCAAAAGACACCGAAATTATATCAAAGAATCTTCAATGTATTATTTACCGAAAATATAAGTTTTTATTACAATTCAAAAAAAAAAATATCGCGAAAGAAACAAATGAGAATTTTCTAGAGGAACGTGAAAATTTACATTTAATTACACGAATAACTCATTAATAAATATAACTAAGCAACTAATGAATTTGAAGAGTCCTAAAACCATGTCGGATCAAGTGGTAGCGGCGTAAGACAATCTAATATCACATTTCGATGTAATTCATGGGGCATTAAGAGGAAATACCAGAAAGACCTCATGACGTCCTGTAGACGGCAGTATTCTATCCAGTATAAGCGAGATATAAAATAAAATTCTCAGACTGATGACAAAGAGCCGTTTCATGGGTGGGAGATATCTGGTACATTCGTTAATCCGCCTGCCAAGTATTGCGATTACGGCTCAATGGAAGAGACTAAGCAGACTTATACATAAGAGCTAATAATGAGAATGTTTTTAAACTATTATTACCTATATCCTATTAACTATTTTATTTACAAATGTGACTAATGTTATAAATTTATACCTCCTATTACTTGTGAAGTAACAATAATATCAGAACAATCTGGGGTAACAACGCTAGGTAATAATTAGTTTAGAAATACTCGCTTTTATTCTTCATGTAATATGATCAGATAATTTTCGAGAGTAGGTAGGAAGTTGTCGCTATGGTGACTAAGAGAACATCATTATTATACGTACGTAACGAAATTCTTAACGTATTTCTAACATACTATGTTTCTAATTACCTCGCAAATCCTTTTTTTCACAGTAGAAGTTGAAACTATAACTGTAAATGTAATATAATTGCTTCATATTTATCACAACAAACCAAAGGCGAATAATAAGACGTAAAGCCGTCACGTTACCGTTAAATTAACAATGAAATCGCTTGCGAGGTTAACAAAGCAAAACGGCTGACTTTATTGCGGCTCTGTTTTAAACGAGTGTTCCTGTGCTGGTTTACTATTCCTATTTCAGCTGCTTTATGAGAATTACAGAGACAGTGGATTTGCATAATAAAATTGTACGAGGCAAACTTAAGGAACAGCCTGTAATAAACGTTCCATTATTTCTTTCTGCATTTCGCCATTATCATTATACATCCTTTTCTCTTCTCTAAATGTATGCGGCGAAACTTACGCAGCTTCAATTCAGCTCGTATTGAAATCATCTCGCACACAAATCGACGACTTCCAGCCTCCCAAACAAGCCGGTTTCCGAAAAGGTTTTAGTACCATAAACCACATACTTACCAGCTATTTTAGAAATGACTAGGAGTGGGAGAGTGCGTAAGACGAAAAAACCCCCTCCAGTCACACTTCGCGATAATGATCATGAACGATCATGATGTATTTGCTGATCAAAGAATGGGAGTTCGCTTAGAAATCTGGTGTACAGAATGCCGAATCTCATGGCAACTAGTACTAATAACACGCGTAGTCAATTCAAAGTACCAAAAGGCATAAAAAGCATAAGATAGACTGAGCCAAGTGTGACAGTGGCATTGATATACTAGGGATTTTTGTATATCAATGGACAGTGTAACAAATGCAAATTATGCGACATTAACACGTTTTTTGGTTAAATGCCATTTATTGAACATCACAGGAACTTTTACGCTATTGACTATACTGACAGTTAAGTAATTACGTTATTTTTCATTTACCATTGTTTTTATTACACTTACAAAACATTCAATGCAAGTGTAACATAAATCTATATAAAGGCACATCAATATATCGGTTAAAAACAGTCACACTTGCCCCATGCGGGGAAAAATCCATTATAATAATAATAATCATTTATTTCAATCCATCAGATCATAGTTACAGTAGTACATTTGAAATGAAATTTAAATTTTGAATTACATATGAATTAAATTAAAATAAAATTGAATTATACTAAATTCAATTTTATTTAACCCCGTTTAATAGTGGGTAAGAATACCCACAACCCCATATCTTCCCGTGGGTGTTGTAAGAGGCGACAGAGGGAAACTGATACAGAAGATGGGCAGCAGCATCTTTCTGATAACAGCAAAAAGCAATAAAAAACTGCCAACCCGCTCGCCAAGCGTGGCAACTATGGCAATATACCCCCCATGAGCAACGACACAAATAAACGGCCCCCAGTCCCCGGCGGCCCCGCTATTCCTGGCTAAGGTGGCGACCATGGTAACGGCGGGGCAGGGGTGCTAAGAATCTCCGGTGGAGGTTCGGTTGCCACCTACGATGACTCGAACTGGCAACATATAACGCACGCACTCTGAGGACTAACGAGAAGATCATGGAACTGTAAGAAGCGATAGACAAGTTGCGCTGGAATATTATAGGATTATCCGAGGTCCGAAGAGAGGGGGAGGACACGGTAATCCTCGAATCCGGCAACTTATTCTATCACCGGGAGGGCGACCATCGGTCCCAAGGAGGTGTCGGATTTATCGTCCACAAGTCTCTCGTTAACAATGTTGTAAAGATTGGGAGTGTGTCGACGAGGATTGCGTACCTTATACTCAGAATCACCAAACGGTATTCGCTGAAGATCATACAGGTTTACGCACTAACCTCGGCACATCCCGATGAGGAGGTAGAAGAAATGTATGAGGATATCTCTAGAGCCATGCATTCCTCCAAAACCCACTATACGGTGTTAATGGGAGACTTCAACGCAAAACTAGACACAAGAGAGAACGGTGAGCTGAAAGTAGGAAAATTTGGAATCGGGCAACGAAACCCAATGGGCCAGCAGCTGGCCGAATTTATGGAGAAAAAGTGACTGTTTATGATGAAATCTTTCTTCCAAAAGCGGCCCCACAGAAAGTGGACCTGGTCGAGCCCCGACGGTTCGACAATAAATGAGATCGACTTCATTATGATGACCAGGCGACAACTGTTCAGTGATGTCTCAGTGATCGCGAGGGTAAAAACCGGTAGCAATCACCGAATAGTGAGAGGGACACTAAACCTAAACGTTAAGTTGGAGAGGTCACGTCTAATAAAGTCAACGCTCCCTCCCCCTCGTGCTCTAATCCAAAGCCCCGAAAACTTTCAGCTCGAGTTACAAAATCGTTTTCAGTGCCTAGAAGATTGCAATGAAGTGAACGATATGAATGACAAGCTCGTGGAAACTGTCCATGCGGCCGGAGCTATCTTCTGTAAGATCCGTCGCAGAATAACACAAAAACTCTCCAATCACACTCTTAATCTCATGGCTGTTAGACGGGAGATGAAGCTGCAGTCTTCAGCAGATTTGACAGCATACAGGCAACTGAACAGACAGATCTCCAAATGTATGCGGCGGGACTTGCGACTCTTCAATACAGCTCGTATTGAAGAAGCGATTGAGCGGAACCAGTGCTCCAAAGTCTTTGCCAAAGATCTGTCTGCCAGAAAGAGCCAACTGTCGAAGCATAAGACCGAATGTGGCAGCATTGTTTCCGGAACACCTGAGATTTTGAGTGAGATTGAGAGGTTCTATGGGCAGCTGTACAGGTCATCGTTGGAGCCACACGCAAGTGTGAGTAACGATCCAAGAGCAAGTCTTATCCGACACTATTCCGATGATATCCCGGACGTCAGTCTGAACGAGATTAGAATGGCTCTCCAGCACTTTAAAAACGCCAAGTCCCCGGGCGAGGATGGAATTACAGTGGAGCTTCTGAAAGCGGGTGGAAAAACGGGACTTGAAGTCCTTCAGAAGCTCTTTAATTCCGTCCTCCATGGTGGCACTACTCCGGAGGCGTGGAGCAGAAGTGAGGTGGTCTTGTTCTTCAAGAAAGGCGACAACGCTCTCTTGAAGAACTAAAGACCGATTTCCTTTCTGAGCCGCGTCTACGTGCTGTTTTCGAGAGTCATTACGAATCATCTCGCACGCAGACTTTCAGCCTCCCCAACAAGCCGGTTTCCGAAAAGGCTTTAGCACCATAGACCACATACATACCCTTCGGCAAATTGTGCAGAAGACCGAAGAGTACAATTTGCCACTTTATCTTGCGTATGTGTACTATGAGAAAGCCTTTGATTCCGTCGAAATTTGGGCGGTGCTGCAGTCCCTTCAGCGATGCCAAGTGGACTGTCGATATATCCAAGTGCTGAAGTGTTTGTACAGTAGGGCTACGATGGCTATCCGAGTACAGAACCAGAGTACGAAACGTATCCAACTGCAGAGAGGTGTAAGACAGGGTGACGTTATATCCCCGAAAATCTTCACCGCTGCATTGGAAGACGTCTTCAAGCTACTGGACTGAAAAGGATACGGTATAAACGTCAATGGCGAGTATATCACTCACCTTCAATTTGCCGACGATATAGTCCTTATGGCAGAATCGCTGGAGGACCTAAGCACTATGTGTATTTCTTACGTGGTAGAGCCATGCTGCAGCTATATTAGTAGTATAGTTGTAGTACGAATGGGTCGGCTCGACCGGGGATGGACCACGCTCTCACAGAATACCAGCGTAAAATAGCAGCTTAACACTGCTGTGTTTCGTATGGTGAGTGTAGAGAACCGGAGACCCTTTTTACTGGAAAAGAGGCATTCTATCTTAGTCCTCACGGGTGACAACGCATATGCATTTTGATTCTTTATTGAAGATAGATGTATATGTCTATGGGTCACAGCAACCACTTACCATCAGGTGGACTGTGTGCTCGTTTGTCACCCTTTCGTATAAAAAAAAAAAATGTTCAATGACCTCAATAATGTCTCCCAACGGATAGGTCTTAAGATGAACGTGGACAAAACAAAAATCATGTTCAACGTCCATGTCACACCTACGCCGGTAGTTGTTGGGAGCACTAAGCTCGAAGTTGTTGACGAATATGTTTACCTGGGACAAATAGTCCGACTAGGTAAGTCCAACTTCGACCGAGAGGTCAATCGACGGATTTAACTCGGCTGGACAGCGTTCGTGAGATTACGACTCATCTTCTCGTCAGTGGTTTCTCTGCGTGATAAACTTAGAAATGAGGATATCCGCAGTAGAACCAGAGTAACCGACATAGCTCAAAGTATTATTAAGCTGAAGTGGCAATGGGCCGGCCATATAGCTCGAAGAACCGACAACCGATGGGCAAGAAAGGTTCTCGAGTGGCAGCCTCGTACCGGCAGGCGAAATGTAGGGCGTCCCCCCACTAGATAGAGTGACGACCTGGTAAGACATGCAGAAACTCAATGGATACAGTTGGCTCGGGACCGTGCTTTGTGGCATTCCTTGGGGGAGGCCTATGTTAAGCAGTGGACATGTGAAGGGCTGTAATGATGATGATGATGATGATATTAAATTAAAATTATTAAAAAACCAGATTAACATCATTAAATATAAAATCAATAATATGCCTGCCTCTGAGTCATTTGTTTGTTTGTCCTTACATTAATCATATAACAATGATTAATGTACTGACAATCAAACCTGTTCGCAAATGCGCTCAAGATGGTTTTGGAGATGGTCCGGAGCCTGCGCCCCAGAGATGTGCACCGCTTTCGCATTGTCCTGTAGAAACAGTCGACACGGGCGTCGGCGAACATCCCTGACGCACTGCAGTGCCCGGGCAACCCCAACAGCACCCTGAACGCATTATTATATTGCACACGGAGTGCATTGTACTGCTTCTAGGTATATGACACCCACATGCTGGCCGTGTACAGGGACGTACAAAATGCTCTGAAAAGAGTTATTTTGTCGGCCTTCGAGCAACGAGCAAACCTGCGGGCGATCATATTGGCACTGACAGACAACAGACCATGCCCGAGATATTTAAACTATTCGACTCTTTTTAACTCGACACCGTTCAGTCTAATAGGTGGAACGGTCTCCGGGCAGCCCCGCCTCCTGGCCCGAAAGACCATGCATTCACTCTTCTTTGCGTTATAGAGCAACCCGTGATCCAGCACGTAATGCTCGCAATTCCCAGCAACCTGGACAGACCACACACCGAGGCACTCAGCAGCATGTCGTCCGCATAACTAATATTATTGACACAAATACCGTCAATATGGCAGCCGACACGGGTGCTGCTGAGCTCTTCTATCAGTGCGTTCACGTACAGGTTGAAGAGCTTTGGCGAGGTCAGCCCCTCTTGCCTCACCCCGCACTCCAACCTGTACGGCTCCGACAGAGCACCCGATGCTTTAGATGCTCAATGCTCAGGCTGTCATGACGAGGAGACTTTCCAGTTGACATTAATTTATAACTCCCAGAACATCCTTCGCTGTGAATCTGGTACTTATCTCCAGCCCATGCGACCCCCCTACACTGAAGGCCGTGATGTTCCCAACTGTGATTTCACCATAAAGTGATCCTTAAATAAGTCCGCAATACATTTTGGTTCACTCACCCCGTTGACGCTCACGGGTAAGCCCGGCTTATTAATTAGCTTACTCGTAGTTTTCCAAAAGTTACGAAAGTCATGCTTCGAATGGTGATAAGCGAGGATATTCATCTTTATCTGCTCCCTATTATTTTGGCACCACTTTAAGTGTGATTTAAAGATTCTACGACTCTCCCGCATCTCCTCCCAAACAGGTCCTTTACTTGGTTTACCCCAGAGTACCCATTCCATAAATTTATACCGAGCTACCCCATGAGCGTCACGCACATGCTTGTTCCATCCAATCACCGATTGTTTTCTTCTCGGTTTAACAATAGTATGACTCTCAGAGGCGGCTTTACACAATGCATTTACAATACTATTATACATACTGTCAATTATACGCCTGTGATCTCGGTTGTCACAACGTTTATCACTACAGTTACTACAGTTCTTTTAACCTATCATTACACAATTTTGTATATAAATCTATTTGTTCGAGGTTTCTCTCCCCCCATTTTATTTTATTACATTCACGATTTCCTTGCAAAATCTTAGGTTTTGCATTATTAATATTGCATTTAATAATGAGAGGCAAGTGGTCAGACCATACCGGATCATATTTGATGTGTGTATCAACTATACTTTGAAAAGCCGACTCGGTTACAACACAGTGGTCTAATCATCTTAGTGCCCCATTAGCGTCACTTATAAAACTATATGTGTCAGACAATAAACCTAAATGAATGATATCGGCACATTTTCAATCCATTTTGCTACAAAAATTTGAGAGTTCATAATAAAATTGCTCACCCGGTTGGATGTTGAAGTCACCGAGTATGTAAACACACTCAACATCTTCATTGCCCACTACTGCGCTTAGCGTTCCCGAACAATCCGTAAGCTCGGCTAGGTTCACCGTGCTATCAGTCGGCATGTACACACTGAACTCTAAAAATGACTTTTGCCCTATCACAACTTTAATACAGCACACTCGAGTATTATCACATCGCCCTACAGTCACCTTATTAAAGATTTTCTTATTCCATAACAATGCAACTCCACCCCACGGTCGTCCTGAGATCATCCCTTTTGACCTGTCCATGGGTGATACAGCGAAGTCATCATCTATACAGCCAAGAAAATGAATGTCATGCGGCAGTAGCCAATGTTCTTGCAAAGCAATTATGTGAGACGTTCGACATAACTGCCGCACATCATCTACTGAGAGCTTCACGTTCTTACAGTTAAAACTTACAAAGTTATACAATTCCATACTTGACATAGTTACTTTGTGACACAAAAATGATTTTTATTTAAAACTTAATGATTTTTATTTAAATTTTGTAATAGACTCCGTAAACAGTTTTTATTTCAGTAGCTTTACATTAATATTTTCAAAGATTTCGTAATATTTCCCTAATGGAATAATCATTAATCATTACAGCCCTTCACAAGTCTACTGCTGAACATAGGCCTCCCCCAAGGAACGCCACAAAACACGGTCTTGAGCCACCTACATCCATCGACTTCTTGCATGTCGCCTTACACTTCGTCTATCGGTACGAGGCTGCCACTCGAGAAACTTGTTTTACAATCTTGTTTTGAAGTTTTGAGGCATACCTGACAAGACGATGTCTGATAATTTACCGAACGCTGCCCTGCAGAGTTGAGTCTGTCGATTGATAATTTGATTTGCACCATCAACTATGACCTGGATGCTCGGATCAGCGAGAAAACTCGTGATCCAAGCTGGATCTGGAAGCTCATAAGATGGAAGCTTCGAAAGAAGCGCTTTGTGCCAAACCCCATCTAAAGCCTTCACTATGTCCAAACTAACCACCAAGGCCTCCCCCTTGGACTCGACCGCCTGTGCCCATCGGTGTGTTAGGTAAACAAGAAGATTACCAGCTGAGCGACCCCAGCGCAAACCGTACTGGCGGTCACTAATCAGCTGGTGATCCTCAAGATACCGCATGAGTTGGCAGTTAATGATGGACTCCATTATTTTTGAGAATAAGGAGGTGATGGCGATAGGCCTGTAATTGGACGGATCAGAGCGGTTACCTTTTTTAGGGTCCAGATGCACAAAAGCTATCTTCCACGAATATGGGATTACGCAGAGGGAGTAGTAGTACCGGAAAAGACGCGTAAGAACCGATGCCAACTCTGGAGCACACGTCCTCAGCACAATTGGGGCGATTCCGTCACGTCCACTCGACTTGTGGTCGTCCAGGGAGAGGAGTGCTTTGCGTATTAAGCACTTCGTAAATCGCACATCAAGCATAAAGCACTCACACCGTTAGGTGGTTGGCGGTGTGTTCCCCCGTCATCGAGAGTCGAGTTGGACGCAAAAAGGGAAACTAAAAGATCGGCTTTCTCATTTGCGGCGTGAGCCAATGAGTCGTGCTCCCTATGCAAAGATGGAAGTGATGGCTTACAGAAATTCCCTTGGACAGCCTTGGCGAGAGACCAGAATGCACGGGTTCCCGAAGGATGGCGAACTAGTTTCTCGCCAATTCTGCCGATGTGCTATGACTTTGCTTTGGCAATGACTCTTTTGAAGAACCTAGAGGCGGAATTATACTTCTTTTACAAGCCTATCACCATACCACATATATATATGGTGTTCCATAAAGCTGTGTGCTATCACCTACGCTGTTCCTTCTGCATATCAATGATATGTTGCAAACCAGTAGCATTCATTGCTATGCGGATAACAGCACAGGTGATGCTTTTTACACCGGCCGTGCCAATATTTCTCGGTATCACGTCATCGAGTACCGGAACAAACTTGTGTCTGAAGTCGAGTCATTGTTAAACAAAGTGTCGGATTGGGAACGACTAAATCTAGTCCAGTTTAACCGTCAGAAGACACAAGTTTGCGCGTTTACTGCTAAAAAACCCTTTGTCGTATCTCTTCAATTTCAGGGCACTCCCTATCAGCTAGCATCGGAATCCTCAGCATCGACATATCGAATGATGTCCAGTTTCGTGGTCACTTAGAAGGCAAGGCTAAATTGACCTTTAAAAAGCTTGGCGTGCTCAGCAGAGCGGGACAGTATTTCATGCCAGCACACGCCTTGCAACTTTACAGGGCGCATGTTCGGCCTCACATGGGAATACTGTTCCTCATCAGGCAAGTACATCCAGCGCAGAGCGGCTCGAATCATCGACGACCGAGTTCTTTCTGATCAGCTTGATTTACTGGCGCTGCGAAGGGATTTTGCATCCCTTTGCATTTTCTATCGCATCTACCACAATTAATTCCAGTCGCCAAATTTCACAAACACACATCGCAACAAAACTCACGATACCATCCATAACATCTGGATGCATGGCGGTCCACCACTGTGCGTTTTACTAGGAGTTTTCTTCCTTGCACAATCTCTTTGTGGAATCGTAAACCACCGGGGATTTTTCCGTACCGATACGACTTAGGGACCTTCAAGAAAAAAGTTTACTCCTTTCTAAAAGGCCGGCAAGGCACCTGCAATTCCCTGGTATTGCAGTTTTTCATGGGCGGCGGTAGTCACTTACCATCAGATAAGCCCCATGCTCGTTTGCCCCTATACTATAAAAAAAACCTCTCGGTCGAAGTTGCACTTACCTAGTTGAACCTATTTGTCTCTGTTAAACAGACTCGTCAATAACTTCGAGCTTAGAGCTCCCAACAACTATCGGCATAGATGTAACATGGACATTACACATGATCTTTGTTTTGTCCATGTTTATCTTAAGACCTATCCGTTTGGAGACACTATTGAGGTCTTTGAGCATAGTGCTTAGGTTCTCCAGCGATTCTGCCATATCGTCGGCAAATCGAAGGTGAAGCGTCTTTCAATGCTGCGATGAAGAGTTTCGGGGATATAACGTCACCCTGTCTTACACCTTTCTGCAGTTTAATAGGTTTCGTACTCTGATTCTGTACTAGGATAGCCATCGTAGCCCTACTGTATAAACACTTCAGCGCTTCGATATGCCGACAGTCAACTTGGCACCGCTGAAGGTACTGAAGCGCCGCCCAAATTTCGACGAGATCAGAGGCTTTCTCATACTTCACATATGCAAGACAAAGTAGCAGATTCTACTCTACGGTCTTATGCACAATTTGCCGAAGGGTATGTATGTGGCCTATGGTACAAACGCCTTTTCGGAAACCAGCTCGTTCGGGAGGCTATAAGTTGTCGAGTCTGCGATCGAGACGCGGTCCAGAAGGGAAGTCGGTCGGTAATTCTTCAACAAAGCGTAATCGCCTTTCTTGAAGAACTTCAACTATTGGTTTTTCACGCAGTTTCAGAAGCTCCGCTGTAATTCCATCCTCACCCGGGGCCTTGCCGTTTTTAAGGTGCTGGAGAGCCCAGAATCTCTCTCAGAATGACTTCCGGGATATTATCGGAATAGTGTCGGACAAGACATGCTCTTGGATCGTTACTCATATATCAGGTGTCTCGGAAACGATCCTACTACATTCGGTCTTCAGCTTCGACAGTTGGCTCTTTCTGGCAGACAGATCTCTGGCAAAAACTTTGGAGCCTTGGTTCTACTTGATCGCTTCTTCAATAAGCTGTATTGAAGTTGCGTAAATCCCGCTGCATGCATTTCGCGACGTGTGTTCAGTTACCTGTATGCTGTTATATCTACCGAAGACTGCAGCTTCATTTCAAGTCTATAAATCATGATATTAAGAGTGTGATCGGAGAGTTTTTGGTTATTCTGCGACGGGTCTTGCAGAACTTAGCTCCGACGGCATGAGCAGTTTCCACAAGCTTGTCATTAATATCGTCCACAGTATTGCAGTTTTCATGGGCGGCGGTAGTTACTTACCATCAGATGAGCAGCATGCTCGTTTGCCCCTATACTATAAAAACCTCTCGGTCGAAGTTGAAAGTACCTAGTTGAACTATTTGTCTCTGTTAAACAGACTCGTCAATAACTTCGAGCTTAGTGCTCCCAACAACTATCGGCATAGGTGTAACATGGACATTACACATGATCTTTGTTTTGTCCGTGTTTATCTTAAGACCTATCCGTTGGGAGACACTATTGAGGTCTTTGAGCATAGTGCTTAGGTTCTCCAGCGATTCTGCCATAATATCCTTTCCAGTCCAGGAGCTTGACAAAGTCTTTCAATGCTGCGATGAAGAGTTTCGGGGATATAACGTCACCCTGTCTTACACCTTTCTGCAGTTGAATAGGTTTCGTGCTCTGATTCTGTACTAGGATAACCATCGTAGCTCTACTGTATAAACACTTCAGCACTTCGATATGCCCACAGTCAACTTGGCACCGCTAAATGTACTGAAGCGCCGCCCAAATTTCGACGAGATCAGAGGCTTTCTCATACTTCACATATGCAAGACTAAGTAGTAGATTCTATTCTATGCACAATTTGCCGAAGGTTATGTATGTGGCCTATGATACAAACGCCTTTTCGGAAACCAGCTCGTTTGGGAGGCTATAAGTTGTCGAGTCTGCGATCGAGACGCGGTCCAGAAGGGAAATCGGTCGGTAATTCTTCAACAAAACGTAATCGCCTTTCTTGAAGAACAAGACTACTGCACTTCTGCTCCACGCCTTCGAAGTAGTGTACCATGGAGGAAGGAATGAAAGAGACTCTAAAGGACTTCAACTATTGGTTTTTCACGCAGTTTCAGAAGCTCCGCTGTAATTCCATCCTCACCCGGGGCCTTGCCGTTTTTAAGGTGCTGGAGAGCCCTGAATCTCTCTCAGAATGACTTCCGGGATATTATCGGAATAGTGTCGGACAAGACATGCTCTTGGATCGTTACTCATATCTCAGGTGTCTCGGAAACGATCCTACTACATTCGGTCTTCAGCTTCAACAGTTGGCTCCTTCTGGCAGACAGATCTCTGGCAAAAACTTTGGAGCCTTGGTTCTACTTGATCGCTTCTTCAATACGAGCTGTATTGAAGTTGCGTAAATCCCGCTGCATGCATTTCGCGATGTGTGTTCAGTTACCTGTATGCTGTTATATCTACCGAAGACTGCAGCTTCATTTCAAGTCTATAAATCATGATATTAAGAGTGTGATCGGAGAGTTTTTGGTTATTCTGCGACGGGTCTTGCAGAACTTAGCTCCGACGGCATGAGCAGTTTCCACAAGCTTGTCATTAATATCGTCCACAGTATTGCAGTTTTCTAGGAACTGAAAACGATTTTGTAACTCGAGCTGAAAGTTTAAAGGACTTTGGATTAGAGCCTCCTCGTGCTCTAATCCAAACGGTGTTGACTTCATTAGACGTGACCTCATAAACTTAACGTTTAGTTTCAATGTGGCTCGTTTTCACCCTCGCGATCACTGAGACATCACTGAACAGTTGCCGTCTAGTCGTCATAATGAAGTCAATCTCATTTTTTGTCGAACCGTCGGGGCTCGATCTGGTCCACTTTCTATGGGACCGCTTCTGAAAGAAAGAGTTCATCATAAAGAGTCCCTCTTTCTCCATAAAGTTGGCCAGCTGCTGGCTCCCGAATATCCCTACCTTCAGCTCACCGTTATCTCTTGTACCTAATTTTGCGTTGAAGTCTCCCATTAACACCGTATAGTGGGTTTTATATCCTAGCTAGTTATAGCTATTGGACCTCAGATAATCCTATAATATCCTAGCGTAACTTATCTGTCTCTTCTTCTTGCTCCAGGATCTTCTCGCCAGTCATCAGGGTGCATGCACTAAATGTTGCTAGGTTGAGTCGTCTTAGGTGGCAACTGAACCACCACCGGTGATTCTTAGCACTCCCTGCCCCGCCGTTACCATTGTCGCTACCGTAGCCAGGAATAACGGAGCCGCCGGGGACTGGGAGCCGTTTCTTTGTAACTCTCGTCATGAGGGGTATATTGTCATAGTTACTATGCTTGGCAAGCAGGTTGGCAGTCGCCGGTTTTTATCGTTATTTTGCTGTTATCGGAAAGATGCAGCTGCCCATACACGGCACAGAAGGAACGTTCCATTAGAATTATGACTTTTTAACAATTTAGGTCTTCATCAGCCCGTAAAAGTCCTCTGCTGGACATAGGCCTCTCCCGTTACAGGGAATATTTGCCTTTGATTTGCCTTCGCAGGTGGATTAGCAATCGCAGTACCAGATTTCTCGAACCTTTAATGCTGCACTCATCGTAATTAACGTCTGGCATAAACAGAAAGGTTATACCGCAAGATTAAAAAACCCATTTACTTCTGAAACTGAAAGAAATGACATCAAGTTGCATGTAAAATTCATTAACAAAATAGTCACAGATATCTCTTACTTATATTCTCTCACTATTCTCTGTTTAATATCGATGCTCTTATATTCTCTGTTTAAAAAGACGATGAATTATTAGATTATCATAACATTTTATTTTAAATTTGAACGAGCATATAAAATGCGGTCAAGCTCCAATTAAATCCGCAACAGAAATTATGACCTGAACGATAAGGGTGCTTGGTACAGAAAATATTTAAAACAAGCTTTTTTTAAACTACCCTTTCAAAATGTGCTGTAAACATTTTAACACTTAACTTTTAAAAAACTGTTTGTGTACGTAGGTAAATTGTATGACTAAATATTTTTTATAAAATATTTCATGTCCTCAAACCAAATATATATACAATATGTAACAAAAACCCTGTGGTTCCCGTTAAGTACGTTATCAGGATCAATATTCAAACGTATACAAATAACTTTTTTTCAAAAACTCGTCCAATATTTTTTTTATTTTTTTTAAATAATTGTATGCAAATTGTATGTGGTTTTATTACCCCTGCATTGTCCGGGGAGTAAGAGGATTGTTAAAGATCCCGCGGCTCGTGTCAGTAAGAGGTAATAAAACCACAGTATATATATGAGACCTGATCCGTACATCCCATTCCCTTTCTAAATCCCGCTTGCACATCCCAAATTTTTCCATCAGTATCTTTCATAACTCTTTCAATTAGTACCTTAGCATACAGTTTTCCCACAATGCTAAGAAGACTGATACCCTGGTAGTTTTTACAGTCCTGCTGCGATCCTTTTCCTTTATATAGTGGGACTATCACGGCTTTGCACCAGTCTCCCGGTATCCGCTTAAGTTCCCAACACAAATTAAACAAGGTATACAGCAGGTCTGCCACCATTTCCTCTCCAGCCCTTAGCATTTCGAGTGATACTCTATCATATCCGGCTGCCTTACCTGCTTTCATACTTTTCATTGCTTTCATTATTTCATCTATACTTATCTCTCTATCTCTTTCCTCTTCTTTCTGTTTTTGGCCAAAAACCAAAAGGTTTTTTGTGCGTTCGTGGACTTGGAAAAGGCTTATGATAGAGTGGACAGGGATGTATTATGGCAAACACTGAACTCATTTGGGTTGAGTGCTGGGTTGATACAGGCATTGAAGTCTCTGTATAGGGACTCCAGTGCTTGTGTCAGGATCAACGGGGCCTACTCGGACTGGTTTGGCATCCATAAAGGGGTCAGACAGGGCTGTGTGGCTTCTCCGTGGCTGTTCAACCTATTTATGGACAGTTGTTTGGAAAATCTGAAAGTTGAAGAATGCGGGTTAAGAATGGGTGAGTTAACCGTCAAATGTCTTTTGTACGCCGATGATCAAGTCATACTCGCGTCGTCGGCGGCCGAGTTGCAAATGATGGTTACATTAATGAACATTTCATTAAAAGAAAGGGAATGAAAGTGAACGCAAGTAAGACGAAAGTTATGGTCTTTGAAAGAGAAGAAAGTAAAACAATATGTGAAATAAGAATAGAAGGGGAATTGGTCGAGCAAGTAGATGAGTTTGTGTATTTGGGATGTGTATTTAGCAGGGATGGTAGGTATGATAAGGATATAGAACGACGAGTGAACGCAGGAAATAAAGTAAATGGGGCTCTACACTCTGTTGTGGAAAGTCAGAATGTGTCTAAAAAGGCACGTATGGCAATTCACAATGCTGTGTTAGTCCCTACTTTAATGTATGGTAGTGAAAGTTGGGTGTGGCAGAAGAAGCACGAGAGTAGAATAAATGCTGTAGAAATGCGGTCATTAAGGAGTATGTTAGGGCTGAATCTGAATGACAGAGTGAGAAATTGTGTGATAAGAGAAGAGTGTGGTTTGCAAGATGATGTTGTGACCAGGATTAAGAAAGGAATGCTTCGGTGGTTTGGTCATGTAGAAAGAATGAATGAGGAAAGAGTGACAAAGCAAATTTATGTGGCAGAGGTGAACGGCAGAGTCGGGAAGAGACGCCCTAGACGAAGGTTTATCGACCAAATTGGCGATATACTGAAAATGGGCCAAATTAAGAGTACCCTTAACCGACGAGCGTGTATGCGTAGGTATATGGATGTGGAGGAGACGAGAGAGGTGTGTCAGGATCGTGCCAAATGGAAGTCCATAATCTCTGCCTACCCCTCTGGGTGACAGGCGTGAGTGTTTATGTTATGTTATGTTATATATATGATGATTGACTAAATGATGATTGTTTGTTTTGGTCACAGCTTACAAACTATATACACTTGGAACAAACTATGACAGCCGTATTGTTTTATTTTTGAAGCTAAAAAAGAATAAAGAAACAAATTTGTGCTCTACTCATTGAGCTCTAGACGTGACTTTCTAATAATACTTATTAGGTTTTGAGTCAAACATTCTATACCAAATATCCGAATTTCAGATTTGTTGCTCATTCCGTCTACGAACTAGAGATCCGTGAGATACGACATACAGACGGATGGACAAACAGACAAACAGACAGAGATACAGACAATCGGCGGAATGACATTAATTGGGCTTTGGGTACAGAAACCTTAAAAAAGAAGGGTAAATTTTTAGAGAGCCCAGCACTAATGATAACGTAATACGAGTACACACGTTTTTATTAATGCTGGGTAAATTATTTTAGAATGAATTTAGAAATTTTTGTATTAAAAACAATTTTTTATATTTAATTTTTGTTTTCTTGTCTCAAAACTGATAAAATGTAACTGAAATATATACTGCAAAAAAAAATACTAAGCAAATTCCGTTTACTTAATACAACTGTGTAAGAACTAAAAAAATTAAATAATTATGATATACTTAAATGTATAAAAAAGTCATAAGAATTGCTTTACTTTAATTAAAACTGCTTTCTTTATCCATGAAGAAATTCTTGATTCACTGGCGAAATGCTTATAAAAACAGAGAGCAATGAAGAGCAGGTCCAAGCAGACGATCTCTGACTCTCTGACCACTACTAAGTATTTAATAAACACAATGAGTTAAACTACCAGGAAATCACTTGTGGTCTTGCAAAGAAAATCCCATCACATTGACAGACAAAAATATGGAAATCATAGAAAAATACAGACTGCTTAATTCGAAATAATATTCTAAATTAAAAACTTAAAACGTTAAAAAAGGCAAAAAATTTATTTTATACCTCCTAACGGGAATATGCTAACGGTTACTAAGTAATGCGAATGTGTCACTGTAAATACCTCTAATGTCTGCGAAATAAATCCTTGCTTAAATTCATTTAAGCTGGTATTTCAGTGAAGGAAAAGCATTCAAGTATTATGTTTAAATGTCCGTCCTTACTGGATTTGGGTCGTGAAAATTTCGCAGCCATTTCATTACGTTCACCATTAATTTAAATTCCGGCACAATTAATTTAACATTGCTGTATACTTTTTTCTTCATGAATAGCAAAATTTTCACGATGTAGAGTCGTTTATGTGTGCTTTTTTTCAAATTTTACCCACATATTAAGATTTTCTCCTGTATCGTGGAGACACTTAACACACACAAATTGCACAAGGGCAAACATCCAGACCCGGCACAATTATTTGTAGACCATACAAATACTTGTTTCATACGGGATTCGAACTCGCAGCCCTCAGCGCCGCAACTTAATGCTAAGCTACTGCACCACGGAACTGTCAACGTCTGGGAGTAGTTCGTTATTATTATCATCAGCTCGTCAAAGTCCACTGCTGGAGATGGGCCTGCTCGTTGTTTTGCCTTAATCGTCATGTTTGGCAGGCGGATTGATGATCGCAGTACACGACGTGGCCAACGCCGGACTGAATATTCGTCAGACGTAAACGGTATGATTATACCGTTATCTATCGAAAGCCATGAGGTGTTTCTGGCATTTCTCAAAGTCGCATCTTGCGACACGGATACAAATATTGTATTGGAAAACTTTTTTGTTTTTATGAATTTTTTGTTGTTCGTATTTTTTTTTTGTCTAATAAATCTGTCAGTAATCTGTGTGCATATACCATAGAAATATTTTATTCTTTATTTAATTATTTTGTCGTGAGAGTCGTAAAAGTTGATTAAGAAACATACCCGAGAAATGGCAACATAAAGACGATAAAATAACCGGTGACGGAAAGCAGCGTCTTTAAATTGCAAAGCGTCTGCAACTTAAATCACCAATTTACCTGCCATGCGCAGACATAAATTCAGTAACAAGTAAATCAGCACTAAGGCCGTACTGGAAGCGTAAATCCTGTTTGTAAGTTAATACAGCTCTGAATGGTCATTACTATCCTGACATAGAGCGGTATATTTGAATAGTACGTAAAGAGACCTTTACGACAAAGCTGTATGTATGTAAACATTTAAGAAAAACATTCGAGATCATTTTCTAAAATTACTTTACAACTGCTAATGTTCCGTCATCATTAGTATATTACGTATCTTTATGTATTGTATTATATTACATTTTCTTATAATATATAAATTTATATACTTGTGTATATTGATATATGTATATATGTATGTGTGTATGTATATTTCTTTGTAACCGCCTTCGTAGTTATATCACTGCCTTAAGGTTGACTGGCAGAGAATGCTTTTAGCATTAAGTCCGCCTTTTGTTCCTTTACTTAATGTGTAAGGTGCAATAAAGTTTAAATAAATAAATAGGGACAGGCCTATGCCCAGTAGTGGACCAAAATACGCTGTTGATTTGGATGATAGTATTGTCGTTTATTTAAACCATCTTTGTCTATTATTCTTGGATTGTCCACGGATTTTGTCCATGTGCAATTTATGTATGTAGTAAATTGAAGATTGAGAAAAACTTAGTGTAGAAAAAGTCCTAGTGTTTTTATGAATGTAAGAGAGAGAGAGAGAAGCAAACCATTTTCTATAGAATATGAGTGACGAGCGAACACACAGTCCACTAGATGGTAAGTGGATTCTGTGGCCCATGACATCTACATCTATCCTCGATTATAAATCAAAATGCAGATGCGTTGTCACCCCTGACGACTAAGACAAAATACCCCGTTACCAGTAAAAAGGGTTTCCGGTACACACTCATCATACTTTATGATCATATAAAACACAGCAGCGTCATTCTGCTGTTTCACGCTGGTATTCTATGAGAGCGTGGTCCAACCCCGATCGAACTGACACATTGGTACTGCAGCCATATATAGCTGCAATGTGGCTCCACCATCTTTAAATTGTTTCGAATTTAATTCAGGGTGCCTTAACTTGCTTGCAAAAATAACTTTTGATAAAATTTTATGTACGTGGCAGAGCCACGTTTCAGCTATATTATGGTTGTAGCACAAATGGGTCGGCTCGACCGTGATAGAACCACGATCTCACAGAACATCAGTGTAAAATAGCAGATTATTGCTGCTGTGTTTCGTATGGTGAATGTAGAGAACCGGAGAGCCTTTTTACTGGAAATAAATCATTCTATCTTAGACCTCAGGGGTTACATCGCTTCTGCATTTTGATTCTTAATTGAGGATAAAGGTAGATGTCTATGGACCACAGCATCCACTTACCATCAGGTGGACTGTGCGCTTGTCGTCGAAGTCGTTACCCTTATTCTATAAAAAAAAACTTTCTGCATTTTGATTTTTGAAATGCTTAGTGCATTTGAATTTTTCCTTCGAATATATGTTAAACTTTTTAAATTAATTGAAATAATACTTATACAATATTAAAAACTATAATAAAAAAAAAACTAAAACTAGTAATTTAATTACCAAACAGTCCTACTCCACGCGGTATCGTGCCAAGAACGCTGGCTGCGTTTCCCCGCTGAATGGCTATACTTAGCCTTTGAGCGAGAAAAGAGCCAGCCCTCTTATCACCAGCAGCAACAACCAGCCGCGGATGGAGTTCCTTTAAGAACTTCACTGCACGTGGACCCCATGGACCGATAGTCTCTACAGCAAATGGCACAAATATGTAGTCATCTCTCAGAGACTCATATTTGCGCCACTTACTCAGTTCAGCTGCCTCTGATGCCGCCCCGGCTCTGAACGAGGTACCCCTGAGATGAGAGGCCGCCAAAGTGTCTACGCAAGTAGCATCCCACACTAGGGCTTTACCTCTCTCCCAAGGGACCAATGTCATACCGTCGGGTCTCCTGCCATCGTCTCTAAATATTCCACAAGGCTCTAAAACCGAGGGAACATTTATAGAGACAAAAGCCCTTCGGATGACATCGTTCAATGAACCGTGCCATGAAAACCTACCAGCACTTTTCTTATAAGAAAGTCCGTGGAGCCCAAACTTGTCGACGCTGCTGCCACAGGGGCACTGATGGGGTTGACAAATCGCCGCTCCTAGTCGGATTCCTACAGCGATGCGCAAGCTTTCCCCATCAAGTAATGTGCCGAGATTACTTGATGGTAAAGCGTGTAACCAGTGACTAGATTCCTTAGTCAAAACAGCTAGAAGGCGTGCCTTATCTTGGTCACTATGGAAATTATGAAACAAATCTTTCTGCACCCTCTGTACCAACGGAATATCCCACTGTTTTTGTTGGTTAACTTCCAGTGGAACATTTTCGCCGGGACAGAGCGTTTGCCATGTCTGCCCTGCCTCCGTAGCAAAGCACAGGTCTACTTTATTATTTAAAATTATGTTACATAAATTACTGACACTATGCACGGAAGCAAGGAAAGCAGGCAATGCAACGCTAGAAAGATTTCTCACACCAATACCACCAAATTTTATAGGTAAAGTAGCTTGAGTCCAGGCTGTTGTATTTAAAGTTAAATTTAGAATTTTTCTATAGCTATTTTAAGATTATTATCAATATCTTTTAAAATATCCGAACATTTCCAGACTGGACTCGAGCGGAGTAAGTATGTAAATCCAGGTACAAGGAGACAATATTTTAAGATAATAAGCGCATTGTGGGGGCTTAGTTTATACAAATTATCAACGTGGTTTAAAAACTGATCAAATTTTGTTTTTAAAACAGGTTTAATACTATCGAAAAACAACGGGGCACCTAGCAGGTATAGTGATTCCGTACTCACAGTTTTTATTCCTGGAGAAATATGATTGAAATTTTGAATTTCTCTTAAAGCACATCTTGAGACAATATCGATCCATAAAAATATAATAATAGCTGGGGACATAAATATCAATATTAGACCTAAAACTACAGAGCTATCTCAAGAATACAAGAATATAATGAGCTATCTTAACATGTTGGCAGAACTTGGAATACTTCCAGGACATATGCTACCCACAAGGAAACACAACTGTTTGGATCACTTTATGCTCAAAACAGACAGTAAAAAAGATTCGGCTTTCATTGCAATTTTACATATCACCATTATAGACCATTTTACTACATTTCTATGCTTATCCAAAATTAAATATAATCAACTTTCGAATAAAACTAAATCTGTACTAGACTACGAAAAAGCTCGAAAATATCTACAGAAAAATAATCTAGCTAAGTTATTAGAATGTTATGACCCTAATGTATTAACTGACCTTCTTTTGCAAAATACAACTAATTCTATAAAAAACAATATTATTACTATTAAAATTCCAAAGAGTCAACGTATCATAAAACCATGGATTGCTACTGGTGTCCTTAAGTGCATAAATAATATAAATAAATTACAAAAGAACTTAAAAAAAGACCCACACAATGAAATTTTATAAATAACCTACTTAAGATATAGAAATTACTGCAATAATCTAATTAAAAAGCTGAAAAGAAGATATAAAAGAGAACTTGCTAAATCAGTGTCAAATAATAAGCTACTCTGGCAAAACATAAAAAATATAACAAACTCAAACCAATCGAAAAGCCAAAACACAGAATTATTAAATATTAAACCTACCCCTACCGAAGCAGCAAATTTTGTTAACGAGTACTTTGTTAATATTGGTAAACAACTTGATCAACAAATTCAACATATTGCCTTGCATGACTCATATAACCTTTCTGGCACACTGCCTGCACTGGGAAATTCCTTTACGCTCCTTGACACAGATCATGATGAAGTGAATAGAATCTTGATGAGCCTAAAATCTAACAGTGCACCTAGTTGGGATATGATCTCAACAAAGTATTTAAAATTCGTAAGAAATGAAGTCGTTCCTATTATAACTCACCTTGCCAACCTTTGTTTTAATAAATACCCTTAAAACAATATATTATTATTCCAGTACACAAAGGTGGGGATAGGATGGAAGTGAATAATTATAGGCCTATATCCATTTTACCTATCATATCAAAAATTTTGGAAAAGCTTACGAATACTCGATTAGTAAAATTTCTAAATAAATATAATACTTTGTCTCCTTCCCAGTACGGATTTAGAACGGGTAAATCCACAGAAGATGCTGTAATTTCCCTAAGCTCGCTAATAATTGAAGAAAATTATAAAAAAAATGTTTAACGGTGTTTCTTGATATCATAAAAGCCTTTGACACCGTCTCTGTCCCTATCCTTGTGAATAAGCTGGAAAAGGTTGGTATAAGGGGAACGCCATTAAGTCTTTTTAAAAGTTACCTCTCTAATAGGAAGCAAAGAGTCAAATTGGAACAGTACTACAGTGAAGATGCAGAAGTAGCATACAAAGTCCTATAGGGTATTGGGCCCTACTTTATTTCTTGTATATATCAACGACCTATGTAGCCTAAAAATGAATAACTCAAAAATCTTCTCCTATGCCGATGATACAGCAGTCGTCTTCTCTGGAAACTCCTGGCAATACTGTGAAAAATAGTGCCGAAAAAGGAATGGCCCAAATAGCTACTTGGTTAAAATACAACTTGCTCTCGCTAAACACAAATAAAACAAACTATATATGTTTCAGTGTCTACAAAAAAAAATCAGCCTGCTGACAGATTTAGTATAAGGGTTCATGATTGTAGTAACACCGAGGATGAAAACTGTAACTGCCCAATCATTAATAAAGTTACCCATAGTAAGTACCTAGGCGTCATATTGGATCAGAGACTGTCCTGGTACCCACAGCTTGAGCAAGTTGCCGGAAGAGTCAGAAAGTTGATTTGGGTCTTTCGATCATTAAGGCATGTGGTTCCAGGTAATAATAAAAAAAATTATGACCGAGAAACATCAAGAAATATATTGAATGATATATACATCGCCTTGGTTCAATCTGTCAATGTCCCAAATATTGCATTCCTGTTTGGGGAGGTGCGGAAAAACCAAGATTATAGAGGTTGAGAGAGCACAATGTGCGCTTATTAAAGTTATGTACTTTAAAAATATTAGATACCCCACGGAAAGGCTTTAACTCGATAGTGGATTACTTTCGGTAAGGAATCTGTATATAAAACAGATCACACTAAATAAACACAAAAATAAAACATAAAAAACATAACATAAACACTCACGCCTGTTGCCCAGAGGGGTAGGCAGAGACTATGAACTTCCATTTGGCACGATCCTGACACACCTCTCTCGCCTCCTCCACATCCATATACTTACGCGTACACGCTCGTCGGTTTTCGCCTAGGGCGTCCCTTCCAGACTCTGCCGTTCATCTCTGCCACATAAATTTGCTTTGTCACTCTTTCTTCATTAATTCTTTCTACATGACCAAACCACCAAAGCACTCCTTTCTTAATCCTGGTCACAACATCCTCTTGCAAACCACACTCTTCTCTTATCACACAATTTCTCACTCTGTCATTAAGACTCAGCCCTAACATACTCCTTAATAAAAAAAAAACTCATTCAATTTTTTTTCCATTAAACACTTCGTATTTATAAGCGAGTTGAAAATTATTTTATATAATATAATGTACATACACATAGTTCGAAACAACTATTTTATATAATATAAAGTAGGCGAAGTGTAGGGCGTCCCCCACTAGATGGAGTGAAGACCTAGCAAGACATGCAGGAAGTCGATGGATGCAGGTGGCATTCCATGGGGGAGGCATATGTTCAGCAGTGGACTTGTGAAGGGCTGTAATGACGATGACTATAGTTCGAAACAAAGACGAAAACACACACAAGCTCTCGAACACAAACACACGAGCACTCATCCGTTGCTTTATATGGTGAATGTAGAGAATTGGAGAACATTTTACTCATAACGAAACATTCGATTGCCGTCTGGTGGCGTCATATGAGAAACTATCGCCCCATTTTGTTCCATGGATGTTGTGAGCATCTTCTTTGCCACAGGCGTAGAAGATATACCTAGACCACGACGGGAACAAGCATCCGCCTGTCAATCGTGACGATTAAGGCATTTTTTTTAAAATAGGATAGGCCCGTATCCAGCTGTAGAAATTTAAAGACTGAAGAGACATTCCATCTTAGTTCAACGAGGCGATTGCATCTTTATTTTGATACTTAATCGAGGCTAGGTGTTGGTGGGTCTGGGCCACAGAATTTATTTACTACTAGCTGTTCCCCGCGACTTCGACCGCGTGGAATTTATTACGATTGGATTTTATGGGTTTTAATTTTTTTGCGCGGAACCCTAATTCCTTTTCTAAAATAAAAGTAGCCTAAGTTACTGCTTATAATATCAGCTATCTGCCAGTGAGTCATCAAAATCGCCAAGTCCCATCAAAATCGGTCCAGCCGTTTCGGAGATTAGCTGGAACAAACAGACAGACAGACAGACAGACAATTTTTTTTTTAATTGTTGTTTTTTTATATACTTTCATATGCGTTTAGTAAAAAGCTGTAATTTTGACATTACAAACAGACACTTCAATTTTATTTATTTGTATAGATTATTCAAACTGCCCGTTAGCCAACTTATTTTTATCAAAAAAATGTTTACAAAATGTCAAGTCTGCCTAATAAGTAAGTTATTACTTAAAAGATAGGCAGGACAGGACAGGTTACTTGCGAAGTAAGCAGCCATCGATTATTAGATCATATAAGTGTCGTGGTAGAAAATTAGCTAGAAGGATGTCCTGCTAATGTTGCAGGTTCATGTGTTTTGATTTGATTGGTAGAGTATTTACATGGTGACGTTGTTAAAATATACACCTCATGTCGTGCCGTGGGTTCTGTAAGAGACGACAGAGGGAAACTGAAACGGAGATGATCAGCACCATAAAACACCGCGGTTGCCCACCCCCCTGCGACAATCTCTGGGAAAGGCCTATGTTCAGTAGAGGACTTTTATAGGCTGTAATGGGTGGATGGATGGATAATAATATGAAGTTCATTATTACTGCTCGTTCGTTAGTTCATTTTAAATTAAAAGTTATAATATAATAAATCAAATCAATAAATAAAAATAACTTATCAATGGTATTTTTTTAAGTTTTGAGATTTTAAAAGTAATTTTATTTATGTTCCTTACTATTTAAGTATGTTCAACGAAGAATTTCAAATAAAGGTTAAGACAGAGGTGTTGCAAACAATGTGTTCAAAAATTTTATATCAGGAGCCTGCGCTTCTTGTTTACGTAGCTCCTTAAACTCACTTATGAAATTTCTTCTTCTCAAAGATACTGTCACATTATTTGTACGTAGATATATAAAGTAAGTTATTTTTTGTTATTGATTATACATTTTTACAATTTACTTTTGTATGTATTTTATTTCACATTTACATAATATTAAGTCCTTACATATGAAATTGGCGTTTTGTACGGGAGGAATATAAAGTCAATTTTTTTTTTTTGTAAAATATATTTAATTAATCAAAGTAGTTGTTTGTTTGTTATGCAGTGTGTGGTCTTGCGTAGTCGTGAAGCAGCAGTGGCCTAGAGCGATTGACCAATCTCGATTGTTTAGCAGCTAGTTCTTCCTTCATGGTTTGCAGTTGCTGACAATAGATATCTGCCGTAATCGTTTGGCCAGATTTTAGAAAGCTGTAGTGAACGACACCGGCGCTAGTCCACCATACACTCACAAGTAACTTTTTCTGAGTCAATTTTCGTTTAGGGCAGGATTTGGCTGCGTCTCCAGGGTTCAGCCATTGCGACTAGCGCTTCCGATTATCGTACAGTATCCACTTTTCATCACAAGTAATGACTCGATTTAAAATCCCTTCATTATTGTGTCGGTTGAGCAAAGTAACACAGCAGTCGACGAGTGTTTGCAAGTTCGATTCACTCAATTCATGAGGTGCCCATCGCTCAAGTTTTTTTAGTTTCCCGATTTGCTTCAAGTGGATTAATACAGTTTTATCACTTACCCCGAAGCCTGCAGCTATCGCTGAAGTGCTTTGTGATGGATCCGCTTCCACAATAGCCTTTAATTCTTCATTTTCCACTTTGGTCTCCGGCCGTCCACGGGGTTGGTTCTGAAGGTCAAAATTTCCAGAACGAAAACGTTGAAACTAAAAACGTACTGTGCTTTCTTTTGCGACACCAGCGCACATCATTAATACCTCGAGCTGTTTCTGCAGCACTGGTGCCACGGTAGAACTCGTACTCGTAAATATACCGATATTTCATGTTTTCCATTGTGCGGTAATAAGCGACGCCAAAGAATAAAATAATGAGGAAAAAAGAAATGAATGACTGTTTTCAAAACTCAAATATACCAACTAAATGAATTTGTAAATTTGAATTTGGAATTCTTAACCATAGAGTAGATATTTCACATCAAAATGGTCAGTACGACAAAACGCTAATTTCATATGTAAGGACCTAATATTATAATTATTATATTTCCTGCAAGCAAAAACACGATCCAAAACAATTTCTTTTATTTCACTTAATTTTTACATGTACTTCTATGAGCATATGTTATAGCAAAAACCTGTCTCAACCATACAAACAAACACTCACACGCACGTACAAACATATATGTCACATAATAAGGTTAAGTTCTTGCTGCTGAGAGAGTAATGGTCTATTTTTGAGTTTCTTGACGGTTCTCACAACACTAATAGAGCTTAATACAGTAATAGTGCTTGTTAAATCCATGGAATTGTTGGAGGATAGTACTTTGTATAAAATAGAAGTTTGCCAGAAGTGAACACAGAAGAATTAGAGTCTCTTAAGAATCCCGCGTTTGGTGTCAAAGGCATCTAAATAAAGGCATCTAAACACCACTAGACCGAAAATATATTTTTGCAGACATGCTTATTTTGGATAATGTTTCAAACCAAGGATAACTTAGCTAGACGATCGTTCACTATATTAAAGACACATATAAAAATATGCAAATACTTTTCCAATACTTACAGACTTGATAAAATATAATATTTTAAGTCTAGTTCGTTACAAGACAAAATTGATCTCTAGGGCATCTTTGTACATTTTTCGCAAATTATTTATATAAAAATTATAATTTTACTGTAGCCGGTAGGTAGGTAGGCTATGACGTCAAATGCCTCAGTACCCCCCTCCCCTCATGACCAATGGTGCTGTAAAGCAACCGAAACGTCGGAAATTAAAAAGTTTACGCGATAAAATCCGTAAAATTAGTTTTATTTTATGTGCAGTGTTCGCGTAGATATAATAGATAATTATAAAACTGTCTACCTATTACGCATTATGAGATACAGCCCGCTGACAGACAGACGGACGGACGGATGGACGGACAGCGGAGGCTTAGTAATAGGGTCCCGTTGGTTACTCTTTGGGTACGGAACCCTAAAAATGACTATATAATTACTGGGCACAAGGCACAAGCGTCCTTCTCCGCCGTGGTACCACAGTGCGCATTTATGACCTAAGTATATTTTCAATATTTTTTATCATTTTATGGATATACATAATATTTCATGAGAAGATTTTTCCACAAAAACAGCAAAGCGACATATTCAGCACTCTAAATGTCAGTAATGCCAGTGGGGATCGACTTGCTCGCATACTATCAAATTTAATGCATTAGGCAGTGAAGTGAATGACAGTGAATGACATAAATGAATTTCATACATTTAGCCTCTCTATAAATAAAACTTTCCATTTAATTTTCTGTGTTTACGTTGAGATATTTATTTCAGTTATCTATCCAGATATTCACGTAAAATTAAAAAATAAAGAAGACAAATAAATGCGAGCTATGCAAGTGCAAACTATGATTATGTAGTGTTTGTTCCATGCCACTTTCATTGTTTAATTGTTATAACAAATAATTATGTCAAATTTATTAAAATTTAAAAATTTTGGTTCAATTTTTTTTTTTAAATGCATAAAATACATTATTCCCATTATACATGTCCTATCCGCTTATTTTTCGGATTTGTGGTTCGTATTTATACGGAATCTGTGTTTTTTTTTATAGTGATTAACAAACTTACTGTCAACTTGATAGTAAGTGGTTACTGCAGGCCATGGACGCCTGCAGCCAATTTCAATCATGGAAGGCTAAGGATGCGCTGTCACCTCTGATGATGAAGATGGAATGCCTCAGAGCCTGTAATTATACTGACTCCATAACCTTCAGACTGGAACACTGCAGTGCAAGCATTGACATTTGGCGGCAGAAATAGATAACAGAGTGATAGCTACCCGAACGAATTCCTAGGCAGAGAAGGAGTACTACCTAGTGTTTTTTGCCAGATTACTTACCAGTTTTAATAATCTATGAAAACTTTAACGTCAACTTCTTTTACGAATAAACAATTTAATAGTCGTAAAACATGATTGAAACATTGTATCGTTGTTATTTAATCAAATCGGTAGCGCCGCGAGCTAGCGAGCGAGCAAAACATATCCTGCTGACAGTACCTACATTCTGTCAGCAGGGTATTTTTGAACTTTATGCGCCATAAATTTTTATTGAATTATACGGGACCGTATGGGACGCAATATCTGCTTTCTGAATAAAAACATTGAACATTTTAAGTTGTTGTTGCTTTGGACAATAATTTTTAGCTATGAAGATTTTTAGCTTTTTTATCATCCAGTAAAAGCTGAATAACCCTTATAATGGGAGTGGCTCTAGGTAAAAGTGATGACAGAAAAAGGACACAAACCGGTTTCTCTTTGAATTGATGAAAGAACACATGCGTATTCGGTTGCTATTGAGAATTACTTGACAGAAAAACTCATAACTGATTTTGGTCCGACCTGGGATTCGAACTCAGGACGACATGATCAGCAGTCGCGCTTACAAACCAGACGAATGAGACAGTAAATCGTTTACGTCAACTTCAAATTACGATAGACTGTTATACAGGTAACGGAAATAAAGCATGTTATCTGTGGTAGGTAATGAAACCTCTTACAATTATTATTACAATGTTAACTTCATCAAAAATACAGATAAATACCTAAAATATACAAACGCAAGAACAAAATATCAATACCAGCAGACAGTAAGTTACTGTGCGGCGTATATTTAAGTAGCCGGATCTTATCTTACTGTTACTGATATAATTTTTTTCATAGTATCAGAGTAGGCAAATACCATTAATGACAAAAGCGGATTAATAAATTAGTATCTTAAAAATTATACATTTTCACAGTTGTGTTGTTTAAATCGTATCTCTGTATTTTTAACTTCTAAACTAAAAAATTAAAGTATTTTGTTTGGTTTGATTATGTTTGATTTTAGTTATATAATAAGAATATTTTTAGTAATAATGAGAGTGTACGTTATATGTAAAACTCGTTTCCAAAAGGAAAGTGGGATAAAATTCCACAAGTAAGTGAATTTACAGCTAATATTAAACAAATTGAAACTATGTGATAATATAGGTACTTAAAAATTTGTTACTAATCTTAATATCGTAATTACCAACTGAACCTAGACTAATTATGGCTAAAAAGCATAAAAATTGTGAATTGGCGTCCGAAACAAAATGATTATCTTTGTTCTAAACACTTCACAGACGACTGTTTTATTAGACATGAGAAACGCACCACTTTGAAAAAGTGCAGTATAACCACAATATTTTCTGGTAGTAGCAGTAGCAGTAAGTATAAAAGTATTACATTATTATTTCGAATGATTTTTGTTTCTTATCTCCTTAGTTTCCGTGAGTTTAGGTGAGAAATAGCTCCTCTCTGAACGGGTTCCCGCCTTGTCGTGGCGGGGGTGGGGGGGGCTAGTAGCCGTGGCTTGGTAACCCATGGCAAACGTAGAGCGACTCACATGGCTGGCCTGAAGTGAACCACTCTGGCCCACTCTGAGTGAGTTTCACTTCGGATGTGTGTAAATGAGCTGCGGGTAGAGGATAGAGGAGAGTCCTCTCCCTATACCGCTGCAGCCGAGGTGGAGTCGCAAGGGAAGAGGAGTGTTGGTATGGCGATCCGCCACTTGACTATCCTCCGCGACTCTGGCGGGCTGTACCACTTGGTGCTTCCGAGTGCTCGTTTTTTCTTGACTCCATGGCCTCCACATATTGGGCTCGGGGAGTCCGTTGTACAGGTGGAGTTACAAGTCCTCAACTAAGGAGGGCTGCCATTGGGTGGCTGGCGCTGGTGGCGCCGCGGATGTGTTTGAAAGCGTTTCCGTGGCGCTGCTAATGTGCGGGGGAGGTGGAACAGGTTTTAGTAAGTGCGAGTCCGACATCTTCGTTCTTGCCCCCGCGAATCGGGTATGCGTAAGCATTTCCTTAAGTAAAAAAGGTGAGAAGTAGCTGATTTAATTTGTACTTTAACTTCTTAGTAGCCTACTTTAATTTTTTTTTTCTTATTTACAAATTCTGGCCGTCGTTTACATTCATGGTTTTGGCAGGTGCCTCTTGAGCAACATCCACTGACAAAGGTTGATCTCGAAACCATGGAAGGCGGTACGTTGCTGCCCCCAGAATACATGGAATTGCCCGAGATTGAGAGCCTGGGGAAGAGATTCTGCCTTTGATTTTTCTTTTCTTTTTTATTAGTGGCGAACCGTGGTCAAATGTGATTTATAGTTTTCTTGATTGTTGTGGAATGAATGTTGATCAATATAAATTTGGTATATAGGTCGGAACACAAGTTGCTACCGGGAACAGACTGTCACTTCAAAGAAGGCTTGGTCTAATTCTGAAGTCTGTGATAATATCAAGCATGATCATCGTTATGAAATCTCCTCTAGATCATCTAAAAAGGCATTGCAACGAGTTCAGAAATCTTTGAGAAACACACGAGCTCGTGTAAAAGTCCTATCTCAACATGTAAAACGATTGAAGGTCAGCGTCATTTGTTTAAGAACTGTAATTATTGAATTAAAGAGAAGAAAATTAATTAATGATGACTGTGCAAACTTATTAAATCAGTATGAGGATTTCAAGCCGAAATGTAAGCCGTGTTAAGTATGCCCCGGAATTAAGATCCTTTGCAATAACTCTCTATTTTTACTCACCAAAAGCATACGTTTTTGTCAGAAAAAAGTTTAATTTAGAATTACCACATTCTTGGGTAATACGCTCCTGGTATAGCTCTGTGGATGCGAATCCGGGGTTCTTAGTTGAAAGTTTTAATGCTTTGCAAGTTTAAAGTAACCAAGCAAAACAGAATGGAGAAAAAGTAATTTGTGCTTTGATAATAGACAACATGAATTTTAAGAAAAGTTGCTCTCGCAACTGTGATGGCGTAACGCGTGGTTATGTTGATTTTGGCATTGATTCTGAATGTAATGATTTACCTGATTGTAAAGACGCATTGGTTTTTATGATTGTTCCGTTAACTGACAATTGGAAAATACCAATCGCCTATTTTTTCATTAACGGGTTGCCTGCTGAAACAAAGAGTGCCCTAGATATGCAGGCTGTAATTCGCTTGCACGATGTTTCAGTAAAAATATGCTCCATTACTTTAGGTGGACCCCCCGAGCATTTTTCTACGGTCGCTAAACTAGGGGCAGTGTTGAAAGCAGGAAACGATACTAAACCTTTCTTTTATTATCCAATATATAAGGACAACAAGATTTATGTAGAATTTAACCCCTGTCATATGCTTAAAAATATTAGAAATTGTGTAGGTGACTTAAAGGTATTAAAGGACCACGAAGGGAATTTAATAAAGTGGGATTATATTGAAAATTTGGCGGCATTGCCAGAAACTGAGGGCCTGAGGTTAGGAAATCGACTAAGGAACTTGATATAAATTATAAAAAAATGATAATGAAAGTTTATCTTGCAGCTCGAAGTTGAGTTGTCTTGAATTGTTTTCCCTCTGTCGCCTCTTACCTTACTCACGGGATTATATGGAGTAAAGGATATTCTTACACCGCCACTACACGGTGTAACAACTTTTACATAAGGAAATATTAAAATAATTTATTCCCTTTTCTGCTTAAGAGTCCGTATAGTATTAAGTTTGGTGAACTAAACTCTATTTCTATGCGCTGAAAATTGCGTTCCTTGTTTGTTATTATAGTAAAGTAAAGTAACATCTTAGTATTAACACTACACGAATAAGGGCGGATTCGACCAAACTTGTATAATCCTGCGAATAAAATCACTTAATTACTTTACTTTTGGTTTTACCAAATCTTAATCCAGGAATAACCGTCTATTCAAGAGCTATACTGCCAAAATTCATAGAGTAAACTAGTTATCTCAGATTATTTTAATGGCGGCCGCTACATTTTAACACTTGTTTTCGAAAGCTCTGTTAAAAAGTACTATATTTTACAGTTGTGCGTTTATAATTTCTTGTATTTTTAGACTTCGCTTACTTCTTTCTTGAGACATTATATTTATTTACAATTACCATAATATGCAACAAAACTTGACAGTTGACACTATCCGGCAAATTATGTGGACATAAAATCTTGCGTTGCGCTTTACAAATATTGTATACATGTTTATATGTTTATTCATTTACCAATTCTAGAGTAACAATACCCAGTATTGGCTACTCTACGTTTGTGTTGGAAAACGTAAACGAAGTTATCTTAGAGCAATGCTTCTCAATCAGTGGTCCACGGACCACCGGTGGTCCGCAAGAGCCTAAATATGGTCCGCGAAAGATTTAAATATTTTACCTACCTAATCATTTTAAATAACACATTTATTATTTTCTCGTCACTCGGACAGTGCAATACCGCGCGTCACGTTAGTAAGTACCTACTAGCTTTACAATAAATACACAAATAATAATGTTAATGAATGCTTCTTTTAAGTTTATTATATAATTATATTAAAAGTTGTGAATATAACGTGTTACATTAACACAGTTTTTTCTTTCACCTTGTGGTCCCTGCTAACTACAAAAAAATCAAAGTGGTCCCTGGTCAAAAAAAGGTTGGGAAACCTTGTCTTAGAGTAAGACCAAAGAGTAAAATTATTCGAGGGTTAGTTACTCTGGTGTAACATGGTATTTGGTCGAATCCATCCTTATTACACGGTTAAATAACCATGTAATAATAATATGATATTCTTTAATGTAGTGTTGTCCCTTCACGGTTCCTTGAACGATGTCATCCAAAGAGCTCGTCTCTATAGATGTTCCCTCGATTTTAGAGCTTTTAGAGCTATTTAGAGACGATGGCAGGAGGCCCGACGGTATGACTTTGGTTGCTTGAGAGAGATATAAAGCTTTAGTGTGAGATACTACTTGCGAACACTTTGGCAGCCTCTCATCTCAGGGGTACCTCGTCTAAATCAGGAGCGGCATCAGAGGCAACTGAACTAAGTAAGTGGCCCAGATATGAGTCTCTGAGAGATGAGTACATATTTGTGCCATTTGCAGTAGAGACTATCGTTCACGTGCGGTGAAGTTCCTAAAAATCAGTATCCGCGACTGATCATCGCTGCTGGTGATAAGAGGGCTGGTTATTTTCTCGCTTAAAGGCTAAGTATAGCCATTCAGAGAGGAAACGCAGCCAACGTTCTTGGCACTATATCGCGGGAGTAGGACGATATGATAATTTAAGTTTTTAGTTAAAAAATTATTATAGTTTTTCAATATTGTAATTTAAATTTCGAAAATGAAGTTGTAAATAACGGAAAGCTATGTAATTTAAAGTTTATATATTTTTTTACATCTTGCTAGCTGGTACCCCATGCATTGCTGCCGCAGAAAAAATAATTGTGGAAGTATCGTTTTAAATTTGGAACAGTTATATTGTTTAATTAGGAATAATAATACAATCTATAAAATTGAATGATCTATAACTTTCAAATAAATAGTCAGTTCGATACGCGCGCCACCTACTGTAAGTTAATTGTACTTTGCCTTCTTTTGCCTTCGCGCAAGTGCAAGCAATAAGTTTGCAAAGTTTACCGCAATCTGATGAACGGTATGGCAGCGCATAAAATACGAACAAAGAAACATTCATTTTTATATATTAGAAGAGAAGATATAGTTTATTCTGTCTATAGATAGACCTGTAAATAATTTGAATAGGCTGATTTGTTTTCTATAATACTAGAACTGAATGAACGGTTGACGGTTCTTTTCGAAATTATGTTTTTATTTTTATTTGGATAGTCACTTACTCAATTTGAATACTTTACAGTAGTAGTTGATAAATATTTAAGCCTCGCGAATGAACCAACATACCGAATGTTGAAACCCGAAAAAAATATGTTCTGTAGTTACGAATAAAAACGTAGATAGACCAACGCAACGTCGATCTTGGTTTTATATGAGGTAAAGTTTGCGTCTAAGGCCTAGGTATTAATTGATACATTAATTTATTGTATGACATTATATTAATAAGATTACATAAATAGAATGGACGTTACGGGTAGGCCTGGGTATAGAATTTTATCGATATATTTTGTCACACTCTCTTATCTCTATTATTAGTTCCGTCATTCCGTGGACGTTCTCTTCGGCTGTCAGCGCCAAAAAGGCGAAAATCAAATCGCCTCATTATGTCACGGTGTATAGCCAGTCCATATATAAAGATCAGTGATTAAATTGGTTTGTGTCTATAATATATGACATTTGAAATGAAACAAACGATTCCTAAGCTTTAAAGAACTACAGCTTTAAAAAAACTACATTTAAAATCATAAAATGTCATGGCGCAAAATATGAATGTGATGTTAGCCCAAGAAGTATGGAGGGAAATTTGAATTTGGAATATTAATATATTATTTCTAAATAGTTGCTTATAGGAATAGATGTAGTAACACGGACGCTTGGTATATTTAATAACTATGACATCGTAACATTTCTAACATGTAAATAGCAGCTCTTCAGAGGTTCGAATAGATGAGACGTCTGTGTCCCGAAGTAGTCAGAATATTGCGTTAGCAAAACGTTGGAATCATAGGAATAGATGGGGTATTTGCATATTTACACTCGCACTCGATTCTGTTATCGTTATTGCTCTTTAGGTGAAAATGTAAATAAGGTTAGCAAAATCATTACGGCTTGGATTAAGTATCGTAAATAATATAATAATGATGAGGATTGTGTTATTTGAATACGTATGAACATTATCTATATGTGGCATAATTTATGAAGTAAATACCTATTATTTATTTTCTTGTAATATATATTTATATCACTTAATCAAAACCATTGCCATAAATAGTAGAAAAAATGTTTGAAATACTGACAAAACGTTAGTATTCGGCACTGGCAACCTTATGGTGGTACATATTATCTCGTCACCGTATGGTTAATTAGTCCGTTAGTTGGAGAGCTAGGCTGTTAATTAGACACCGCTGTTATTTTTATGTTCTAAACATATACCATTGTGGTGCCGGCGTAAAGAAATCTGTCACTTCATTTCGTCCTGTGGGCATCGTAAGAGACGCCTGAATGAGATGCCAGAAACGTCTTATGGTTTCCGATAGTAGATGAAAATATAAACATCCTGTTTACGCCGAAATTGAAATAGCTTCAAGGGTGTGAGCCATCTGGTCTGCAATCGGCAATCCACCTGTCAAGCGTGATGTTTAAGGCAAGTGGAGGGCACAATAGGAGAAGTCCAGCAATTTTGCGGGCTAATGAAGAAACAGACGAATTATTACTCATATGATTCACAAAAATTAAATAACTTTGAATTCGTTGAGTTAAACAAGAAATTGATTTCTCGAATCAGTTTAACAGAAATTGTCACTCGGAAACAAATAGAATTATCATCGACGTGTTCAATTTATACAAAAATTTTGGTGATTTCTCTCTAGACTAAAAATTAGAATTTTTTGAATTTTTCTTAATTGATCTTTTTTAGACACCTTTATGGTAAGGTCACAATAAAGAGTGTTCGACGGGGCGTGTGGTGCAAATTTTTATCGGTCGCTTCTCAGGAAACTATAAAAGAAGAGTATGAGTTTTCATGCACACCAAACGTTCCGTTCCGCCGAACCTTCGCAAAAGCTCAGATAGGAAAAAATCTAAAAATTGAAATCTCCCCACGTACAGCGATAAAACCACCTCATATTTACCTGCTCGTAGTGGAAAACCTAAACTTGGAGCTCATGCCGTGAAACTAATGCCTACATCAACATACGCAAAATATCTCGCTATTCAAGAAAAGTATCCTATTAAAGCCCTTTTGTAGTACGGTGAATAGGTATGAAAACGTTACCTCACAATTGTTGTGATTAGTACTAAAGCGGAAAAAAGTGGAGAAAACAACGTACGTTCAATCCTACAAAAGTCATTTTTGTTTGTTCGATTATGTTTTTTTTAAGTTTTTTTTTTCTCAACACGACCTAAAAAATTATTAGCCTTTTTATTTGATATACGCATGGCTTGCACGGTTTGATTATGGAATCACTGCAAGGTACACTTTAAAATTATACCTTGCAAAGCTTATGTCTTGCTTTTAATATCATTTATCGAGCTAATTATTATGATTAGCGTTTCTGTATTCACATAATCCTTGTATTTTCTATTTTTATAAAATTATTTTGATTTTGACCATGTGATGGCAATGTAAGAACTGCCCCATATCGTTAAAATTAAACGCGATAAAATCCATAAAATTAATTTAACTGCCCTATATATTTTTTTTATAGAATTTTGGATGACAAACGAGCACACAGTCCACCTGATAGTAAGTGGTTGCTTTGGCCCATAGACATCTACATATGTCTTAGTTTGCGAATTAAAATGCAGATGCGTTGTCAGCCGTGAGGACTAAGAAACTAAGATAGAATGCCTCTTTTCCAGTAAAAAGGGTCTCCGGTTCTCTACACTCACCATACGAAACACAGCAGCATTAAGCTGCTATTTTACGCTGGTATTCTGTGAGAGCGTGGTCCTTCCCTTGTCGAGCCGACCTTTTCGTGCTACAACTATACTATTAATATAGCTGTAGCATAGCTCTACCACGTATAACACTTCAATATTACAATATTTAAGTAGTATTGAGTAGTTTAAGTAAGTAATATTAAAGTGATCTAATATAAGGAAGGTCTATGGTCAGCAATAGATTTTGATAAAATGATTTTGTGTTTTTGCGCAATAATTACATTTAAGTACATTTACAGAGATTTAAAAAAGTTAAAAAATCGTTATATATAAATATTAAGCAAAATATTAAGTTTTAATATTGCGATTACATTACATTAACAATTTTGATTACATTAAGAATTTATTACGTGGTAAAGACACGCTACAAGTATATTGTGGTTGTAACACGAATGGGTCGGCTCGACCAGGGTAGCGACACGCTCTCACAGAATACCAGCGTGAAACAGCCGAATAATGTTGCTGTGTTTCGTATGGTGAGTGCCGAGAACCGGAGACCCTTTTTACTGGTAACAAAGCATTTAATTTAGTCTTCAGAGGTGACAACGCATCTGCATTTTAATTAATCGATGATAGATGTAGAGTCTATTGACCATAGTATCCAGTTACCATCAGGTGGACTATCTGCTCGTTTGTCACCCTTATTCAAAATATATATATATTAAGATAGAAACATGATAGGTACTATATTTAAATACATCAGCTTTGCGGCAACGAAAGATTTATTTGAAAAATAAAAAACATAGTTTCTATTTTAATCGTGACGACTCTCTTTCTCATTATGTATCTACTCCACTCAGTATTTGCTCCTTACTTAACAAGAATATTTGATGCATATTTTTTCCCTTTCATCTATACTAATATTATAAAGCGGAAGAGTTTTTTTTTGTGTTTCTGTTAGTTTAAAAACGCTAATCTCTGCAACTACCAGTCCAATTAGAAAATTTCTTTTTGTGTATTATAGCCTGATTTATGAGGAATAGTACTATCTAGCATTAGGCTACACCTCACAGCTAACCTTAAATATTAATTTTTGTTAAGCAAGTCGAAAGAAAAAGCACCCCCGAACTGCTTTATCCGCGTGCGCTGGCATAATGGGGCACGTAATGGGGCACGCATTGGGGCAGCGCGGCGGACACTTACTTGTCCTAAAACCCTCCCAGAAGTGAGAGGACGCCTGTGCCCAGCAGTGGGACGTATTAAGTAAGGTCCAAATGTTTCTGACCTACCCACATTAGATTAATCAAAGATACAAAACTTTCATGTCATTGAATTACTGTACTTTTCGTTACCTACCCACAAAAAAAAATTTAAAAGTATTTCATTTTGCTACAGTGGTAGCTTAATAAAGTTAGACTGTCGATTAAAAATTTTGAAATGCATAAAATCGAGTATCAAGCTTTGATAACATTTCAGACAAAAGATGGGAAGACACTGGCGGAATTCAAATAACGCTTGGATGCTGTTTACGGGCATTCTTCCCTTTCGTACTTCACCGTAAAATATTGGGCGAAACAATTTTGTATGATAGGCCACTACGGATGAAAACACAAAATTTGTGGAGAACACAGTAAAGGAAGACAGACGGCTAAAGACTAAAGAATTAGCAGTTATGACGGTACTTTCAAAAAGAACAGTGCTTAGAATCCTCCTGAACATCTGTGTATGAATAAGGTCAGTGCTAGGTGGGCCCCAAAACTTCTTTCCGCTATTCAAAAACAAGAACGAGTGAAGTGCAGTACTCAGTTTTTATCCTTTGTGAAGGCCGATAGAAAGAAGTTTTTGATTCAATTGCTACGGGTGCTAAAACCATGGTTCTTTATAATAATCCTTTGTCAATCGGAATTTGTCATAGGAATCGATGGAGTTGCGTAGTCCGAGCTCCAAGCAGCCAAAAAGCAAAGGTGACACAATCTCAGAAGAAGCTATGTTATGTTATGGCTGCAATCTTTTTGGATACCGTAGGAATTTTACTGGTGGACTTTAAAGAACGCAACACAACAGTAACAGGTGATTACTATGCTTCTTTGCTACATCGATTGCGAGATGCTATTAAAGAAAATCATCGAGAGAAATTGTCGCGAGGAGGGTTGTTGCTTCATGACAATGCTCCGGTCTACACATCGGATGTTTTCAAGGCTGCCATTAAGGAATGCAGTTTCACTGAGATACACTGAGTATAGTTTCACTGAGTTCGACTTATAAGAATAAATAATATAATAGGGGTCACCCTATTATATTATTTATTCTTATAATTGAAATTCTACTTACGGAGAAAAAAATATTGTGAAGTCAGCAGTTTTGTCACATTTTGAGGGCAAAAAATCAGACTATTTTTAAGTGTATAGAAAAGTTATTAAAGCGCTGTGAAAAGTGTATTGAAATAGAGGGAGATTATTATCTAAAATAATTATAGTGGGGGATGAGTCGCTCGCGTCCGTAGGCTTCGACCACCTAACCCTAGGCCCACCCTAGACGTGTCCCCGGTGGTGCTAAACGAGCGACAAAGCCGAAAGAATAGACGCGACTCCTCGCCGGATGGTAGCGGCGTAAAATCTACCACCCCTTGTTTTCGCACCATAAGGTATAGAATAAAAGAAATGGCCTCGAGTTCCTGACGCCCCTTTAATGGGGCAGGGATGCGAAGAATCTCCGGGAGTAAAACTGGTGACGAGGTTCGCCACCCGTCACCTTCTATCCCGAAGGGACGAAAAGTGGATTGCTGAAGCACGTTTGGCTACGCTGAATGTATGTGGAGCAATGAATGGAAAGATGGATGAAGTATGCGAAATGATGTATGATAGAGGAATAGATGTACCGCTTACTGGTCTTTTGTAGACGAGACCGAGCGGGCATGCCAAGGAGTCTGTATCACCCTTTCAGAAAAAATGGGTCAATGTGTGAAAGAGCATGAATGTGTAAGCCCGAGGCTGCAATTGATACGAATGAAAGTGGGCTTAAAGAAGTTGTTTGTGCTAGAGGGCCCCAGACATGTCTAAGCCCACTTATATCCGAGAAATGAAATGTAAGGTACATGAAAATATTATTATGTAGGGAGATTTTAATGGAATGGTTGGGGTGAAGAGGTCTGGTTATGAAAGGATATTGGGAACGTTTGGTGATGAGTATAAATGAGAATGGTGAAGCCCACCTCGCCGTATGTGTGGAAAAGAATATTTTTGTGATGAACACTTTCTTTCGTCATATGAAAATTCACATGTATACATGGGAAAGAGGTGATGATAGAAGCATAATAGATTTCATAATTGTAGATGAAAGAATGAGGAGCGCAGTGGTAGATACAAGGACTTAGCGGGGTCCAACGTAGGGACGGATCATTACTTGGTCTTATGCCAAATTAATGGTCTATACAGGCGTTGGCGGCATCGGACATCTGTGTCTACCACTACGTTACAGGTATAAGAATAGAAAGGTCACAAGATGATGACAGATGAGAAGATGAAAGAGAAGTATAAACGTAGACTGAGAGAAAATATTAGTGGTTTGTATGAATTGTATATGAATGATTTAGACTTGAACACTGTGTGGGATAATGTTAAGAAAGGTTTGGTGGACGCAGCCACCGAAGTATGTGGGGTAAGTAAAAGTAAGTGGGTGATGAGGTGCGGATGGATGTTGAAGCAAAGAAGAGAACATGGCTAGATTTGCTAGCAACCAAAGCTGGTAATTCTGGCGGTATAACTGATAAGATTGAAAGAAAAATACAGACTTTAGCCGTCTAAATAAGAGAGTTAAAGAAGTAGTTGAAAGGAAAAAGCAAGATAGAACGGATAATAATGATAGAAGGATATCTGATAACTTCCAGGCAAATATTAAAATGTTCTGGAAACTCGTAAAAACTGCCAGGGGAAATTCAAAACAGCCTAGAATAAATGCTATACGAGACGAGAATAGCTATATGCTTAATGACGAATTTTCGAGTTTAAAGAGATGGAAGAAATACTTTGAAAGCGTGTTTATGATTGTACTCTTCACTAATCTGAATCAGTCTGAATTAAATGCAATAGAAATTTCGAAAAAAATGGACGAAGTATGGAGATAAGTGTAGATGAAATAATAAAAGCAATGAAAAGCATGAAAGCAGGTAAGGCAGCCGGATATGATAGAGTATCACTCGAAATGCTAAGGGCTGGAGAGGGGGTGATAGCAGGCCTGCTGTACACCTTGTTTAATTTATGTTGGGAATTGAAGCGGGTACCGGAAGACTGGTGCAAAGCCGTTGTAGTCCCAATATATAAGGGAAAGGGGTCACAGCAGGACTGTAAAAACTACCGTGGTATCAGCCTGCTTAGCATTGTGGGTAAACTGTATGCTAAGGTGTTAATTAAAAGAGTTATGAAATAAAAAATTTGGGATGTGCAAGCAGGATTTAGAAAGGGAATAGGGTGTACGGATCAAGTATTATCCATGCGCATAATCGCGAAGAAGTTTTTGGCCAAAATCCAGAAAGTTTTTTGTGCGTTCATGGACTTGGAAAAGGCTTATGACAGAATGGACAGCAATGTTTTATGGCAAACACTGAACTCATTTGGGTTGAGCGCTGGTTTGATACAGGCATTGAGGTCTCTTTATAGGGACTCTAGTACTTGTGTCAGGATCAACGTGGTCTACTCGAAGTGGTTTGGCATCCAAAAAGTTGTCAGACCGGGCTGTGTAGCTTCCCCGTGGCTGTTTAACCTATTTATGGAGAGTTGTTTGGAAACATTGAAAGTTGAAGAATGTGGGATAAGAATGGGTGAGCTATCCGTCAAATTCCTTTTGTACACCGATGATCAAGTCATATTTGCGTTGTCGGCGGCCGAATTGCAAATGATGGTTACATTAATGAACAGGTCTATAAAAGAAAAGGGAATGAAAATGAACGCAAGTAAGACGAAAGTGATGGTTTTTGAAAGACAAGAAAATAAAACAATATGTGAAATAAGAATAGAAGGGGAGTTGATATGATGAGTTTGTGTATTTGGGATGTGTATTTAGTAGGGATGGTAGATATGATAAGGATATAGAACGACGAGTCAACGCAGGAAATAGAGTAAATGGGGCTCTACACTCTATTGTGGAAAGTCTCTACACTCTATTGTGTCAAAAAGGCACGTTTGGCAATTCATAATGCTGTGTTAGTCCCTACTTTAATGTATGGTAGTGAAAGTTGGGTGTGGCTGAAGAAGCACGAGAGTAGAATAAATGCTGTAGAAATGCGGTCATTAAGAAGTATGTTAGGGCTGAATCTGAATTACAGGGTGAGAAATTGTGTGATAAGAGAACAGTGTGGTTTGCAAGATGATGTTGTGACCAGGATTAAGAAAAGAGTGCTTCGGTGGCTTGGTCATGTAGAAAGAATGAACGAGGAAAGAGTGACAAAGCAAATCTATATTGCAGATGTGAACGGCAGAGTCGGGAAGGAACGTCCCAGACGAAGGTTTATCGACCAAATTGGTGATATATTGAAAATGGGCCAGATTAGGAGTACCCTTAACCGACGAGCTTGTATGCGTATGTAAAGGAGTCGAGAGAGGTGTATCAGGCTCGTGCCAAATGGAAGTCCGTAGTCTCTGCCTACCCCTCTGGGTGACAGGCGTGAGTGTTTATGTATGTATGTATGTAATTATAGTGGTTTGAGATAGTATCCTTCATTTTATAGTTCAGGCCAGAAATTATTGGACCTATTATAGGCTGTAACATTAACTTTAACTTTAAGCGAGGTGTCATATCGCGTGGCTCAGACGCGTGATATACGTGGCTGAAACCGCGGGGCACATATAACCCTTCACGAGCAACGTAAGAATGAAATTCAAGATACGGCGATGAAAAAATTATGAGATTTCATAGTGTGACTAAGTGAACGTAAAAAAAGCAATGTGACTATATCTTTAGCTACCTGTATACAATAAATATTAACGATTATAATTAAGGTTAATAAATTCAATCTTTGTTATTTCGGTTTTCTACTCCATCCAACCACAGAATAATCCAACAAAGTTATAATAACAAACTAACGCAATTACAGTTATAAGAAGAAATATTGAAATATGTGTTCAATGTCATGTAGATATAATACAAACTATTAATACGAAATTATAGCAAATAATTTCAATAAATATTTAATTAATAGAAACAGGCGTTACTTTGCGGAAATCCATTATATTAAAGTTGTAAATATTTACTTTGCAAATATCCGCTTAGTAAAATAAAATGATGTGTCTTACCTAGTTTGAAGAGCACCTCCCGCCCTCCCTCAATTGCGTGCACTATCCCCGTCACCACTAATCCCAGCACCACTACTCGCACCACCACTACACTAGGAAAGACACACCACCGATGACAATACGACACGTGTTTCGCCTCTACACGAGGCATCATCAGGTGTAATAGACTCTACGGTGGCTGACCGCTAAGCTTAGCGGTCAGCCACGGGAGGGCCAAGGGAGGGCGGGAGGTGCTCTTCAAACTAGGTAAGACACATCATTTTATTTTACTAAGCGGATATTTGCAAAGTAAATATTTACAACTTTAAAATAAATATTTACTTACTTACTTATTTTTTCAAATCGTTCAAAGCTAGGACCTTCAATATTCTGCTTACAGCATCGCACTCGCATGTTGGAGCTTTATCTATTGCTAATATTGAGAAAATGAATCACTGTTCCAGAAAATATACACGTCGTTTGTTATAAAAGTGTGTGATTTCCTTTGCATAAAGGCTATACGTACTGAGAAATCATGACAAAGACTATAAAATGTATATTCTAATTAGGCTGGAACACATAATATTTGTTCATGTTATCTTAAATGACAACGAATCTCTGATACAATGTATATGCATTCAAATTGATAATGATGTTCTCCTGGCTGAATTCTACCTTGACGTTTATTTAAATTAGCATTAAGATAATCCACTACCACCACAGCCTATCAAAATCTACTGTTGAACATAGGTCTCCCCCATAGATTGCCTCATAGGGGGGAGGTTTTCTATAGTTTCCATGCTTAACATACGGATGTGAGCGAGAGGTTGCGTCACTCTAGCGGAGCGTCATATCGATGGTGGTGAGGTGGAATTGAGGGTATATTGAGAAACCCCTCCCTATAAAGTTCAGATAAAAGAAATACACTAAACAACGTATAACAAAACTTTTATTGGGCTTGAAATACTTTCGGAACCTCTGTACTGGAACGAACCAGCAAGAAAACTAGCGGGACACTTTTTTTTCAGAGCATATTATACAATAAGAACTCAGATTGTACAAACTAGTTAAAATTTTTATATAGGAAACAGCTTGGAAGCAACCGCCTCATTACCAGGGGTTAATATCAACCATGTACTCATTTATATTATAATGTTTTTGTTTCATAACGGGTAACAGCCGCCTGTCACCCAGGGGGGTAGGCAGAGACTACAGACCCCATTCACACACATCACACCTTCCTTGCTTCTTTCACGTCCATATATTTACGCATACATGCTCGTCGATTAAGGATACTCTTAACTTGGACCATCTTCTATATATTGTAAATTTGGTTGATAAGCTTCCGGCTTCCTAGACATCACCATCCCTTGCTGACTCTGCCACTCACTTCTGGCTTGCTGGCATAAATTTGCTTTGTTACACTTTCCGCATTTATTCTTTCTGCGTGTCCAAACCACCGAAGCATTCCTTACTCAATCCCATCAGTCACAACATATTCTTGCAAACCACACTTTTCTCGTATCACACAATTTCTTACCCTATCATACTTTATACTCTCTTAATGACCGAATTTGTACAGTAATTCTCCCGCGTGTGGAAGCCGTAAAAGTCGTAGTAAATTATGTCCAGTATTCAAACAATATTTCGGTGTACGATAAGACTGTATTGTAGATTATTTATGGAGTCATAGTCAAGTATGTATGTCAACACGATGAAATTTATTAAATAGTTGCGAATTATTTTTAAGGTCTTTTCCATGCGCATGATCGCGGAAAAGTTTTTGACCAAAAACCAAAAGGTTTTTTGTGCGTTCGTGGACTTGGAAAAGGCTTATGATAGAGTGGACAGGGATGTATTATGGCAAACACTGAACTCATTTGGGTTGAGTAAATCCGTAAAAATTCAATTGTTGAACATAGGTTCCCTCCCTCTAAGAGAATATTTGCCGTATTTATCACGCTTACTAGACGTTATTGGAGATCGCATTTCGAAAAGTACAGACTACTCCCAGTCGGTGGTCTGTGTTTTTTAGATTTTTCATTGGGGATAGACACTAGGTGGTTAGACTAATATTTATTGATGGCTCTAAATGTTTGGACCCACCCACGGGATTATATGGAATTGTGAATTCACTTACGATGCCACAATACGCTAAAGCTTAATAGCACTCTACTTAGTAAATAAATCATAAGTATATAAAAATATATAATAAATAACGTAATAATAACTAATCTCAAAAAAAGAACATATAAAATCAGTTTCACATACTTAAAATGACACGCACATACCATACAAATAATCAATACAGGCACAAATAATCGTACTCTATCTCCTATTCACAATTACCAGGGGAATACCAATTATTTTTTGAATGTCATATTCACGCAGAGAACCCTATTGATTGACGAACAAAGCTTTGCCGAAAAGTAGATCGGAAATTCAAAACCTTGATTTTTTTATTGAATCCGGTATTTTCATAACTGCAAAAGGTGCAATATTACCGTAGTAAACCGTCGCAATGGTCGGGTCGGGCCAGAATAAGTTATTAGGTTCTTTTGTCAAGAAATTACCAGTAGCAGCCTGTTCCTACGCCTGATCTCTTCAGTCGTTTCAGATTTACATCTCATCGGACTACAAGAGTGAGGTAATAGTGGTGTACCTGCATCCTGCACACATTCGTGCACTATAATTCTTTCCTACGCAGACTAGTCTCCGTTGAAACTGTCCGCCGTGACCGAAATTCGGTTTGGAGGACATTATCTGCACTGCGCTCACCAACCCACCTACCCAGCGAGTATAGTCAACTGCCACATACTTTTAATTAATGTGAAACTCTCACTATAACGGCGGCTCTACACGTTGGCCAACACAGTGGCGAATGTGTTGGCCAACACTGATGGCCATCGTGTAGAGCGGGTGTTTGTGCTTACGTTGGTATGTATTGGAATGATGGCCCACAAGTTGGCGCGAGATCCGTGTGGTGTCGGTTTTTTACAAAAGATCAAAGGTTTGTGGCAGAGTATTGGCCGCCGCATCCACACGTTGGGCGCACGTTTAGTTTGCTACGAGCTCTCAGAGTGATCGCACGCACCTGGTTTAAGTTTTGTATTTACGCGTCGTAACTAGTGTCTACAAAATGGCAGTAACAATGACCAATAAGGAAACTTTTCGCTTTATAGAGTCTACACTCACCATATGAAACACAGCAGTGTTAAGCTGCTATATTACGCTGGTATTCTGTGAGAGCGTGGTCCTTCCCCGGTCGAGCCGACCCATTCGTGCTACAACTATATTACTAATATAGCTGCAGCATGGCTATTATTCAACTTCAATGAATGTATTATGTATTATCATTCCTAATCTATACAAATAAATAAAATTGGAGTGTCTGTTTGCACATCCACCACCTTCTTTTTTCCCATTTCTTTTTAACCCTTTTCTTATATACATTCACGTATTAGCGGTATGCTGTGAATAAATAAACCGCAGCAGCTGTTAGCGCCTCAACATCAATTTTAATAAATTCGTCCGCACATTGGCCTGAACCGAAGCAAACTGAACGACCTTCCAACGTGTGGACGCGATCACAAATTCTTGGCCAATATCTTTGCCAACACATTCGCCAGTATGTTGGCCAACGTGAAGAGCCGCCTTTATAAATATATATTTTACGTGTTAGCGGGGAAGAGCGGGGAGCGCTACGAGATGCGCGAGTATGTTGGGCAGAGGCAAACTATAACAGCTTCACTTTTTGTTAATGCTTGATTTTACTACCTATCTATTTTTCATACCGTCCGCTATATATAAAACGATTTTTAAGCAGTAAACTCCAATAAACTATTGTTGACCATTTATTTTATTCATGTTGCGTGCGTGCGTGTGCATGTGCGTGCGTGTGTCACACGCACACACGCAGCTGCTCCTATTATATTGCCCCTTACATATAATAGATACGTTACTTTTGTTAAATATCACTAAACTGATTTACTGGTGTCTTTCTGTGGTAAGTAACATCAGCCGGGACTCAAATAATTAAATGGTTAAACGAACTTACCTTAAGTGAAGTTCAACCATAATTATACGAAGCTCCTTGTCCGAGACGTTCTTTACAACATGTAGTACGCCTTATTTTATACCAGTACCATCACAGTTATCCAAGCTCCTAAAAAAAAATTTTGGAACGGCAGAATGTATGTACAACACTATATCCCCCTGTACGTCAAATGCAATGTCATTATGTTTAAAGCAAGGGATTAGATGAGCAACCTAACTCCAGGAGGGTTGGGCTGGGAGTACCGTCTCGGACAAGGAGCTTCGTATAATTATGGTTGAACTTCACTAAAGTAGTTCGTTTAACCATTTAATTATACTCTCTCCTTGTCCGAGACGTTCTTTACAACATGTAGATGTTTGAAGCCAGGGTTGCGAATTATAATACCAATGAATGGAAAAATTTGCAATTTTCCTTATTTTATATAAAAAAAATTTGAAGGTATTATATGTATATGACATATTTGATTTAATAACATAACATAAATAATCTTTATTTTATAACAATTCCATATACACGTAAGGCCCCTTAATTGCAGCAGAAGTGTCCTGTAGAAGAAATATAATTGTGAAAAACACAATAATCTGGAATATCTGTTCCCGTTTAATTTAAGTAAATTTTAATTTAACATCTTATAACTTGAGAAATGCTTTTCTATTCTAAATGGGTTTTTGTGAGTTAATGTTAAATTTATCAATATCTTGTGTTATGCTTTCTATTAATTATTCACAGGAAAGGCTTAAGCTTCTCTCATTTATTTTTCCCATGCAATCGCTGTTGATGATATTCTAATAAATGTAATATTTATGAAGGACAATATTTAATAAATTTTATGACCTGTGACTCATCACAGCTAAACATTACTAGTTTTGTAAATTTTGTAATCTCAAATCTTTATTGCAACATTTTGATGTTAATAATATAAAACTAACTTATTAAGTCTATGTTTATAACAAAATCCAAAGTAAAAATCACAAAAGCCCAGTAAGGAATTACATTACACTTACTGCATAATTGGTACTATAGAAATAATAATTTTATAATTATAGTATTTGACAAAGGAGAGTTCACTATGTATGAGTATGAATTTTGGAGTGCCATACTTTTACAAATGCTTCACTAATAGTACTTATGATATGTGAGATGCCTATGAGGTGATAGTAACATGTGAAATAGTAGTGTATGATTCTCTGTAAAGTGGTGTTAATAATTTGCTATTTTATTCAAAATGAATAATTTGAATCTTTTATTTAACATGACTTTGCACTTGATTTACATTCACCCCCCCATGTGGACAACCAAAAAACCTATGGTTCTATAAACTTAATTATTTGACAGCATATTAACAGCATAGCAACTAGTGGAAATGCATAGAAGAATCACCCCCAATCTAATATAACTGCCATGGTTTCTGGGTCATACCTGCAGAAACGATTGTTCTGTGTAATAGTATTATTATTTCTCGGTACAAATTGATAAATTTTTAGTTTTGACACCGTTTTATGATCTTGTCACACTTGTGAATACACTTGAAAGACTTCTTATGACTATTCTTTGTTTACTTGGCTCAATTTCAGATCGATATATAATTTCCAATATTTTTCATTTAATTGATAGAGTTGAATTCTCAATAATTAATGAAAGAGACCCTCTCTATCTTGTCAATGTATAAAGCAGTGATTTTATCAACTCTGAGTAAAATTGTACACCAAAAGTATTACTTATTTGTAGTAAGTATTATTCAGAATATCTATATTATTGTTTTGTTTTAAAGATTTTGAGTGTTCTACAATTTTCAAAATTATAAGCTACTTATATATACAACTATATACTACTTTCATATCCAATAATAATATAAATCATATCCAATCATATCCAATAATAATATATGTAATTTCCTCAGAATGAAGGACTAAAACCCAAAAATTGTCTCAGTTCAATGGCTTCTTCCACCCAGTTGAGAAGTGTCCGTTTTTATATCAAAAAACTTTATGCTTTTTAATAATTTTATTATTTGCAATATTATTCACTACCATCTAAGATCAGAAATTTGCAACTGAATATAATATATTAGCTTCCATATACATTATTATGTACATAATAGTTAAAACACAACATTATTAACCTTATATTACTGATAGCAACCTAAATGGCTTATGCACAATATAGAGTAGCTATTCATATCACAATTATGTGTATAAGTATTTTTCCATAATTTCCTTTACAGCAAATTTATTTGTTGCTAACATCTTTGGTAATCTATTTTATGCATCTGTCAGACATAACTCTATTGTATGTATGTTTACCATAGTTATTTTACTATATGAAGTTAATAATAACCTGGTAGGTATGAAACCCTACATAAAATAACTGAACCATTTTACTATGTACTTAACATATAACTTATATTTTAACTTGTCATAACCTTTAAATACCTTATAATAGTAAAATTGTTTACTATAATCATTTCGAAATTTCTTTTTAATTGTTCAATGTACAATTGTTTTAAGTAGTGAATTTTGTAAGTTTTATATTTTCCCAAAAGATATTTTATGTACCGCTGTAAAATGTGATGCATTTTGCACCTCATTATTATATTTAAAACCTAATGATGCTAAACACTGTTTTCTTTCTTGTAACTTAGGTTATACCTGTGGTTATACTAAGCTACATAATACAGCTCGGATGCAACAATGTGTCTTTGTTTCAATTTAATTCATTAATCATAGTATGGCTAGAATGTGCCTAACAATAGAAAATTGCTCCATTGGCTAATTTTTTGATTTCAATGACTTTCTTTTTAAATAGTTTTATTACATCAATAATAATAATTCGGTGTTTACCTTCTGTTACCGAGTTTTTTAATTATAGTTTGTTAATTTCTTAAAATTTACATTAAAACTAAGGTCATGAAAAATTTACAGGCTAACTGTTGTCTTTTTATTATTCTTTTAATAATTTAAAACAATTATTGTAATTCCATCTGATGGTGGACAATATTATTTTGACATGCCAAAATTGGTTTCATAAGCTCCGTATGGAGCCAAGTAAATCCCAAGGGGATATAATTAAAATAATAGCTTATATTGAATCTTTCAGATTTTTCTAAACAGTTAGAATAAAATGTATAATCTTTTAAGACTATTTAAACCTGTAACCTCTTGATGTTCACTATCAAGGTAAAACGGTTCTCATATCACATCTTTTCTTACTTCCATGTCATATTTTCCATCCATCCGTTGCAGCCTATAAATCCACTGCGGAACATAGGCCTCCCCCCTTCGACACAGAAGGTGGATGAATATTATGTAACTTTTTTAAAGGTGTCTACATTATAATATGTAATAATATACTGTCTTTAAATTTTAACATGTATTTATAAATCTCATAATTTGTTTGGGAATTACAATTTTAAGGACTAGTAAACTAACTCTCACCTTGAGCAACAGGGTAGTTTCGTCCCAGAACTCAGTTATTATTTCTTACTTGTTTAATGTGTACAATTTTTAACTATCCTCAAATTTTTACATAACCGTAATAAACCCATAAGTTAAGTTTATTAATAGCACTTATTTCTTTCCCAAATCAGAATCTTCTGATAAAATAATGAAAAGTTTAGTTGCAATCTCAGGGTATATAATTTCGGGACCTGCTGCCCCTTTTAGATGTTTGGTATGTTGGAATATAATTTGCTATCTTGATGCCCAGCGATCATGTGGGGGTTCTCTTATGTTGACAATTTTTGGACTTCTTTTTGACGAACCCCCTTTGCCCCTGAGACTTTCTGATATTTTTACATCTGTAATTTTTTTAACAACTTTTTCATTATGTTGTACTCATAATATTAGTCACCTTTGTAATAAAAAATTACACCATTATTTATTTTTATTCTAAATCCCAGTACAGCACAATGTTTTACTTTCTAGTGATAGCGCTTTGTATGTCAATTCAAAACCTGTCTAACCTCTAAGTGATAGCTCTAAGGTCTGAATAACCATGTCTATCCTCTAAGTGATAGCTCTAAGGTGTGAATAGTTAACCATGTCTATCCTCTAGGTGATAGCTCTAAAGGTTTAAAGCCTGCAGTGATGTCTTCCGAGGCCTAGCCCCTCTTAATGTCTTTCCTCTAATGGTAGCGCTTTATATATCAATTCAAAACCTGTCTGCCCTCTTAAGTGGTAGCTCTAAGGTATGAATAGTTAACCATGTCTATCCTCATAAGTGATAGCTCTAATGGCCTGAGTAATTTATACCATGTATATCCTCTAAGTGATAGCTCTAATGGTCTGTATATAGCATTTTATATAACTTATGGTAGATATTCTTTCCAACACTTTTAAGTCCGCAGTAATTCTGCCAGAAACCAGAAAATCCTATCCCAAGATGTTGATGGCATTTTATTTCTTATTTTATTATATATACATGAACCCATATATATTTGAAGTAATAGTTCTAATGGTCTATTTGTAGCATATCCATATAACTCATGTAATATATTTTTCCCAGCAGTTTAAAGCCATGTAATATATTTTTCCCAGCAGTATTTATTTTTGTATCTCAGTATTGCATAATATCTTGTCCAACAAGATGGTGATAGTGTATCAGCCTGAGTATTTTCCTTTTCCTATTTGCCCAATACTGTCCCAAAATCACCTTCATGTGCGCAATTTTGCCCAATGACTATGATAAATGACGACTGCCAAAGTAATGCTCAAAAGACGAATTGAACACGAAAATAAGAAAAAACATATTAAATATATCACTCCAATTTCTCAACGTATCTATATAAATATCTCAACCTACATTTATTGGTTGGAAATACCTATTTATTATTTCATATTTTACGAGTGACGAGGTTATGTTATTAACTAACACTATTAAGATAGTGGATTTTCATTGATATTTAATCATACTTGTTATTAAGTGTTTCGATATACAGTGAATCTGACTTTATTAATAAGTGATATTTTTTTTAGTTTTTACACGTATCATCATTCATTCTTGTTTACCTTTAATCAGTTTGCTCCATTTTGAATATCTTCTTTTTCCAAAGTATAACCTAATATTACCTCGCAAGCATGTAATAAATACAGTTCTGGTAGGTTTTGGATACAAAACATTTAATATTACACAACATATTTGATTTTTATAACAAAATTTATAAAAACACACCGTGACGGCTGGCACAAAAAAACGTAATGACATTGCATTTGACGTACAGGGGGATATAGTGTTGTACATACATTCTGCCGTTCCAAAAATTTTTTTTAGGAGCTTGGATAACTGTGATGGTACTGGTATAAAATACGGCGTACTATATGTTGTAAAGAACGTCTCGGACAAGGAGAGAGTATAATGGCAATCAAACATTCCATCATAATCCTGAAGGCACATTCTTGATAAAGTTATTAAGCTTATGCTTCTTACCATTCAAAACTGCAGTATTTTTATAGATGTATTATTAACTTTATGTTCTAAATTCTCTCAACCTCATCCTACTGGAATTTAGTGCATACATAAGTACCTTCTAAAGAAAATTGACAGTAAGTCTAAAAAAATGGCGGATCAAGACTAGACAGTAACTTTACACAAAGCAAATTTTTATTGAGTTTTTGGGGAAGTTGAATTTGAAATCAAACTATTATTATAAGTAGTGGGAGTTATGAAAATAGATAGTAGGTACACAAACCATCAACATTTGTTTTCATTCAATTACAGGTAGATATATTCTGTTCCTAAGTAAATTTGCCGAAACGTAACAAGGTTTCTGATGTTTGAAGTTCCAAGTCAAATTTATTTTAATTACAAAAATTGTTTTCGCCGTTTTATCGTATTTGTTTTATTAATATAACTTAAATTTAAAATTAAAAAAAACCCGAAACAAAAACAGCTGATCACCTTAAAACGGCTGAACCGATTTTGATAAAACATGTCTAAGAACCACCGCTAGAAAACCTGCTTTTAAATAAAAAAAAACCGCACCCAAATCGGTTCACCCGTTTAAGAGCTACGGTGCCACAGACACAGACAGACAGACACACACATAGCGGTCAAACTTATAACACCCCTCTTTTTGCGTCGGGGGTTAATAAAATCGGTAACTATGACGTCAAAAAATTTAATATAGATGTAATAAAAAATAGAGATTATATAATATATAATCTTATATAGAATTTAGAATATATAATAAATAAATATCCGCCATTAGTATGCAACTCTTTCTTGCTATGTATTTGCATCAATTTACAATTACTGAAATGGCAGTAAAAGCCTGTGCATTCCAAATTTCTTTTAAAAACGATTTTAAAAATTGTGTTTTTGTTATAAGTACCGTATTTACTTTTATATGTATTTAGTAAAAAGCTGTTATTTTGACATAAAAAAACAGACACTTCAATTTTATTTATTTGTATAGATATATAAAGAAAAAATTTGTTAAATTTAATTTATATCCTTGAACGCTATTCAAAGCTTAAATGGTTTCCCAGGTAGGAAGCCATTTAAGTAAGGAAATTAAAGTCGTAGCTCCAGAACTTTATTTGTACTTTCTTAAAATTTAAACGATCCAAGGTCGCCTACTTGTCTTTTTGATTTCATTTTCTTCATTCGATCGTCGATCGAACATCAAGACAATCAAACCGTCTCATGATTAGAATTCCACAGCACAATATCAAATGCCAGAAATATAATACTTTAAATAAATTTGGGTAAATACTACCATTCATGTTAAACACGTTGACGGTTTCGTGACGCAATAGCATAGCATTGAGTTGCGGTGTTGAGGCCGCGGGTTCGAATCTAATTTTTCACAAATGTTCGTAACAAATATTTGTAGGCCCTACAAATATTTCTTACGTGCGAGATTATAATTAATTTCTCCGGATTAGGATGTTTGTCATTGTGCAATTTATGTATGTTAAATGTCTCCACAATACAGGAGAAAATCTTAATATGTTGGTAACACTTGAAAAAAATGCACATATAAACGACTCTCCATGAAAATGATGCTATTCATGAAGAAAAAAGTATACAGCAATATTAAATTAATTGGGCCGGAGTTTAAATTAATGGCAAACGTAATGAAATGGCTGCGAAATTTTCACGACCCAAATCCAGTAAGGACAGCCATTTAAACATAATACTTGAATGCTTCTCCTTCATTGAAATACCAGCTTAAATGAATTTAAGTAAGGATTTATTTCGCTGACATTAGAGGTATTTACAGTGACACATTCGCATTACTTAGTAACCGTTAGCATTTTCTCGTTAGGAGAAATGAAATAAATTTTATTTTGAATTAAACAGTCTGTATTTTTCTATAATTTCCTTACTTTTGTCTCTCCATTTGAGGGGATTATTTTTGTAAGACGACAAGAAATTTCCTAGTAATCTAATAGTGAGAGAGTCGGAGATCGTCTGCTTAGTCCTGCGCTTCATTGTTCTCTGTTTTTATAAACATTTCGCCAGTGAATCAAGTATTTCTTTATGGATAAACAAAGCAGTTTTTATGACTTTTTTATACATATACCTGAGTAAAATATTTTTCTTTTGAAACAGAAACAGAAACTTTTTTATGCAATATAGATTATAAATAATGCTTTTTGAAAGTCACTCTTTTGTTTCATTTACCACTGGTTAAAAAACCTCTGTCCTGGGAAGAACCAGCAAGACACCCAGCGGGACTTTTTTTTTGAAGCAAAGGGGGCAAACGAGCATGCGGCTCACATGATGGTAAGTGACTACCGCCGCCCATAAACAACTGCAAAACTAGGCGAATTGCAGATGCGTTGCCGGCCTTTTAAAAAAGAGTAGGCTCTTTACTTGAAAGTCCCTAAGTCATATCGGTCCGGAAAAATGTCTGGTGGTAGTCGACTGAAAAGGAAGTTGTGCGAGGAAGAAAACATCTCCTAAATCGCACAGTGGTGGACCGCCAATCATCCAGATGGTATGGATGGTATCGCGAGTTTTGTCGCGATGTGCGATGGTGAAATTGTGCGGCTGGAACTAGTCCGAACAGTTCCTCAGAGCACTTCCCGTGGTAGATGCGATAAAATACGCAGAGATGCAACATCTCTTAGCAGTGCCAGTGTGTCATGCCGATCGGAAAGAACTCGCTCGTCAACGATTCGAGCTGCTCTACGCTGGATGCGGTCAAGTAGTGGAGCTGGCACTAGGGAGCCCCTGCCCAGAGATGGGAACAGTATTCCATGTGGGGCTGAACCTGCGCCTTGTAAAGTTGCAAGTGGTGTGTCAGTATGAAATACTGTCCCGCTCTGCTGAGCGCGCCAAGCTTTTTAGAGACCAATTTGGCCTTCCCTTCCAAGTGACCACGAAACTGCACATCACTCGATATGTCGACACCGAGGATTCCGATACTGGCTGAGGCAACAAGGAGAGTGCCTTGAAACTGAGGAGATACGACAAAGGGGTTCTTTTTAGCGGTAAGCGCAAGCTTGTGTCTTCTGGGGATTGAACTAGATTTGGACTAGATGGACTAGATTTAGTCGCCCCCAATCCGAGACTTTGTTCAACGAAGTTAACAATTAACAACACAAAACAAATTCGAAATAGCTTCGAATCGATCGTCTAATTCCCATGGGCTATTATCATCCATAAATTCCTCAATTTTTTATATTTTTAATTCATAATATATTTGCAGTGTATATTTACATTTAATCAGTTTTGTGACTAGAAAACAAGAAAATAAACACATCAACACTGTATAGGGATATTTTTAATAACATTGACCAACTAAAAAAGTACTGGCCACTTTCAAATATAATTAATATCAAATTGTTCGTCATTTATTCCAGATTGATTCCAAATTTTAAAAAAATAGAAATAAAATGTTTTGACGGTAAAAATTGAGTTGAACTATGTATATAGAGGGAGCTAATTTTGTATTCAGAGTAATTGTTTTTTTTATTCAAAACCGCTATTAAAACATCTTTATGATTCAACTTGGGTCGATTGTGATAATTTGAAATTTTATTGTAATGCAACGTCGACATTTAACTACAGAACAGATGTTAAGAGCAGTGGGAATGCTGCAGGTTGGTGCTTTTCAACGTGACGTCGCTGCGGCAATAAGCACCAGGGTGATTTCTAGGTTGTGGTCATGCTATCGTGCCATGGGGAAGGTAGCGGAGAGACATCTAGGACCAAGCCGCATTACTACTCCCAGACAAGATTTTTGCAAATTGCTACAAGAAGGGAACCAAATGTTACGGCGATGCAATTGGTCAAAAGGCTACAGTCTAAACACCATGTGCTTGTGAATGACAATACAGCAAATAAAAACAGATGGCAAAGTGTGATTGGAGTTAACGCTTTTTCATCGTCTTACGCATTCTCCCAATTATTTCCAAAATAGCTGGAGAAGATTGAGGTCGGAGACACCTGTTAGTCATGCAATAAATTTTTATATTAGTGCCTTGAAGGAAGTTATAAGTGCATTTCCACGTATCATTTAGCAGCCGTGCGATGACAGGGAAGAGAATCAATTACCCCATTTCGTCCCACGGTGTATTTATCTTATATTATTGTGTAAATATCAAATAATGTACAACAATGAATGGTGTTGTAACGATGTTATTTGTATTCATCTGTAAATGTAAAAAAAAAAACGAATTACTTCATGTTGTATTCGAGCATTCAATGTAAAACGTTGAAAATTCAATGAACAAGCAAACACAATTAACGAGAACGTACGTATTGTTCTGGAATTAAATTATTCGCACAAAACGTAAAATTTAAATAAAGTTCTCGTTTTAAAACATGCTTTATTGTTGCGCTAGAAATCTTTTGATTTGTATCTAAAACCAATATTGAGTTTCAAAACATAAATTCCAATTTTTTATACATTTATAAGTACTTAAATATGATTTTTGTGACCGCCTGCTACAAGTCCACAGCTGAACATTATTCTCCTCACCCTATAGATTGCTACAAAATGCGGTCCTGAACCACCTGCATCCATCTGACTGATCTGACTACCTGCGTGAAACTCCGGAGGTGTGGAGCAGAGGTGCGGTGGTCTCGTTCTTCGAGAGAGGATACAACGCTCTAATTCCCTCTATCTCCGAATACTTCAAGGAGATGTCTCAGTAAATAGCGAGTCCTGTATCATCACAGAAAATAGAGGAATAGAGGACAACGCTCTATTAATCGAAAACTACAGACCGATTTCCCTCCTGAGGCGCTTCTACGCGCTGATTATTAGTGTCACTATGAATAGTCATTTCCTTTTATTTTGGTTTTATATTTAAAGTAAAATAGTTACAATTTTAAGGTATACCTTAGTGGTTGAAATACTGTTTCCTTGACTTTTTAATAGCGAAATCCCTGATAATATCGTGTAAATTGATTTCACGTAGCAAATCATTTTATCAATTATAAATGAAAATACGTACCTACAATATGAAATATGAAAAAAAACATTGCGAAGTGATTATAAAAATTTACGGTTCCCTTAATTAAAAAAAATATCGTATTATTTTGTTTCCATTTTGAAATAAGTTTCACAATGAATCAAATCTAAACGCATTTAATGCATTTCTAATAGCGAGAGATTGATTTCTAATTTGATTGACTAGTAACAAGCATTTTTTCCATAATAAAGCATATAGCACTGTGTAGTGGCGGGTAAGAATACTCACTAACCCATATCTTCCCGTGGGTGTCGTAAGAGGCGACAGAAGGAAACTGAGGCAGAAGATGAGCAGCAGCATCTTTCTAATAAAAGCAAAAAACAATAAAAAAACTGCGGTTGTCAACCCATGAGCAACGACACAAATAAACGGCCGTCAGTCCCCGGTGGCCCCGCTATTCCTGGCTACGGTGGCGACCATGGTAATAGCGGGGCAGGGGGTGCTAATAATCTCCGGTGGAGGTTCGGTTGCCACCTAAGACGACTCGACCTGGCAAAATATAACGCACGCACCCTGAGGGCTGACGAGAAGATCCTGGAGCTGGAAGAAGAGATAGACAAGTTGCGCTGGGATATTATAGGATTATCTGAGGTCCGAAGAGAGAGGGAGGAAACGGTAATCCTCGAATCTCGTAACTTATTCTATCACCGGGAGTGTGACCATCTGTCCCAAGGAGGTGTCGGATTTATCGTCCACAAGTCTCTCGATACCAACGTTGTAAAGATTGGGAGTATTTCGACGAGTTTTGCTTACCTTATACTCAGAATCACCAAACGGTATTCGCAGAAGGTCACAGGTTTACGCACCAATCTTGGCACATCCCAATGAGGAGGTGGAAGAAATGTAAGAGGATATCTCTAGTACCATGCATTCCTCCAAAACCCAATATACGGTGTTAATGGGAGACTTCAACGCAAAACTAGGCACAAAAGAGAACAGTGAGCATAAAGTAGGGAAATTCGGGATAGGGCAACAGAACCCAAGGGGCCAGCAGCTGGCCGACTTTAAGAGGGACTGTTTATGATGAACTCTTTCTTCCAGAAGCGGCCCCACAGAAAGTGGAACTGGTCGAGCCCCGACGGTTCGACAAAAAATGAGATTGACTTCATTATGACGACCAGACGACAACTGTTCAGTAATGTCTCAGTGATCGCGAGGGTGAAAACAGGCAGCGATCACCGAATGGTGAGAGGCATACTGAACCTAAACATTAAGTTGGAGAGGTCACGTCTAATGAAGTCAACGCTCCGTCCCCCTCGTGCTCTAATCCCCGAAGCCCCGAAAACTTTCAGCTCGAGTTACAAAATCATTTTCAGTGGTTAGAAGACTGCAATGAAGTGTGGGTGATATGAATGACAATCTTGTGGAAACTGTCCATGCGGTCGAAGCTAAGTTCTGCAAGACCCGTCGCAGAAGAACACAAAAACTCTCCGATCACACTCTTAATGTCATGGCTGTTAGACGGGAAATGAATCTGCAGTTTTCAGTAGATTTGACAGCATACAGGCAACTGAACAGACAGATCTCCAAATGTATGCGGCGGGACTTACGCAACTTAACTCTTAACTTAGTTAAATTAAAAGTTAAGTTGGTTAGTTAAGACTTAACTTACTTTTAACTTAACTTAATACAACTCGTATTGAAGAAGCGATCGAGCTTAACCAGGGCTCCAAAGTCTTTGCCAGAGACCTGTCTGCCAGAAAGAGCCAACTGTCGAAGCTGAAGACCGAATGTTGCACCATCATTTCCGGGACACCTGAGATTTTGAGTGAGATTGAGAGATTCTATGGAGGGCTGTACACGTCAAGTGCGGTGGTCTTGTTCTTCAAGAAAGGCGACAACGCTCTCTTGAAGAACTACAGACCGATTTCCTTTCTGAGCCGCGTTTTACTGCTGTTTTCGAGAGTCATTACGAATCGTCTCGCCCGCAGACTCGACTATTTCCAGCCTCCCGAACAAGCTGGTTTCCGAAAAGACCACATACATACCCTTAGACTGAGGAGTACAATTTGCCACTATGTATTGCGTATGTGGACTATGAGAAAGCCTTTGATTCAGTCGAAATTTGGGCGTTGCTGAAGTCACTTCAGCGGTGCCAAGTTGACTGTCGATATATTCAAGTGATGAAGTGTTTGTACAGAGTATGAAACCTATACAACTGCAGAAATATGTGTAAGACAGGGGACGTTATATCCCCGAAAATCTTTACCGTTGCATTGGAAGTCGTTTTCAAGCTATTGGACTGGAAAGGATACGGTGTTAACATCAATGGCGAGTGTTACTCGACTTCAATTTGCCAACGATATAGTCCTTATAGCAGAATGGCTGGAGAACCTCAGCACTCACACACCACACCTCAATAGTGTCTCCCAACGAATAGCTTTTTAAATTAATATGGACAAAACATTGGTCATGGGTAATCTCCACGTCACACCTATGCCATTATTTGTTGAGAGCACTACGCTCGAAGTTGTAGACTTGAGTATGTTTACGTAGGACAAATTGTCCGACTTGGTAAGACTATCTTCAATCGATAGGTCAATCAATGGGTTTACCTATGATCGCCAGTATTCGGGAGATCAACACACATCTTCTCGTCACGTATACCTCAAAATTTGAATACAAGATTACATACAACTTATACATTTTAAATGATTAATATGTTTTACACTTGCCGACATTTATCGTTAGCATCCAAGCTGGACTGGTAGAGAAAGCCAATCGCATTACGTCAACCCCGTGTACCTTTAGTTTTATTATATTACATTTATGGAATTACATATTAGTTTCTACGTATTTTATATACAAATTCAAGACTTTTTTTTTCAAAGTTTAATTACATTTAATAATAATATATACTCGTATGTGCCATTTTATTCGATAACTTGTTGCCATCCTTAGGTAGTGACATAATCCCGTTGCTGTAGAAATCTTGGGATTTTTATCAACGCGACAAGTAGTTTTGACAGTCCTCTCTTGATGTTAACCTAATACTACCCAAAAATTCATGCAAAATTCGTGCAAGGTCAGGACTATATGGTGGATGCATTACCTAACACTTCCCAACCAAGCTCTCTCAATTTTTGTTGAGTGGCCAAAGATGTATGTGGTCTGGCGTTATCATGATGAAAGAAAAATTTTCTGTTGATCAATTCCGGCCGTTTTTCTCAATGTCTTGCGTGAGTCTCATTAGTTGTTGACAGTAGAGATCCGAATCGATGGTTTGCCCGGCGGTAAATGCTCATAATAAACGATGCCCTTCCAATTCCAACATACACGCAGCATCACCTTATTGCGTGTTAATCCGGGTTTCGCTACCATCTGTGGAGCTTGACTACCCTTTGACCATGATCTTTTTCGCACGTTCTTGTCGTAAGTGATCCACTTTTCATCATCAGTGATCAACCTTTTCAAAAATTATTCGGTTTCATTACGTTTCAATAGAGAATAAATTTTGTATAGGCAGACTTTTTCAAATGGGTCATAACTATTTGTTGTCAATCCCCAATTTCTCGGCTAAGTCGTAACTACTAATATCTTGCTCCACTTTTTCAAAAATGGCATCGACTTATTCGTATGAGGGCGACCAGAGCGGGCTGCATCTTTGACATTAGAATTGTGAAACTTAACAATGTATCGAATTTCTTCGTTAGATTCACTCATTTTAGCGGACAGAAAAACAATTGAAAAATGGCGAGTGTTTTTACTTTTTATTTTATTAAAACCAGCCAGATACAAACAGTACAACCAAAGAGAGTTTTCTTCAATTTTATACGAACAAAATACGAAGAAACTTTTTCACCGACCTATTATAAGTTTTTAAATAAATAAATAGAAATAAATTTACCTATTATTTTATTTGAAATAAATATACCCATGTCAGACGTATCGCTTGCGCTATATTAGGCTAGGATAAAATGTCAAAGACGTGAACTGAACACCAACACAAACATATGGCGGCACTTATATATGCCGTACCACAATAACGCTTATGCACCGAACAACAACCGAAGACACCTAAATCGCTGTTTTTGAGTTGTCGAAGTTTTCAAACGACTCTGCTATGAATATAGAGCTTAATACCTACTACCCACACGCAATGTCGGTCGCTCCCCACTCAGTAGTCCTTAACCACCGACGGCTGGACAGATCAGAAATCAAAGAATTGGATCCGCACTAATGCTGCATTAATAAGATTCGTATCTAGAATTGGCGACTGCCTGGGCTGCTGTTTTCCGGTCGGTCTGCTGTATTAGGGTATAGAGAAACAGTATAATTACAGATTGTTAGTCATTCCATCATAGTGCTCAGAGGTGACAACGCATTTGTAGCCTTTGTTTGAAATTGGCTGCGGGTTTCCATGGACTCCAGTAGGCATTTATCATCAGGTGGACTGTAAATTCATTTGTCACTTTATTTTCATTTAAAAAATTAGAACCTATATAGCAAAAAACTTTATTACTTGACAACACAACTTTATTAACTTTCCTTTATATTTTAAATCGTAGTAGTAGTAAAACTATCGATAGCGCACACTATCGATAATATCGGCTACAATTATAATATGGATGAATTCTGTTAATATCGATATTTGTAAAATTATTTGAATGTCGGAAAATATTAATAATGAAAGGTTTGCATAATAATTTCTTCTATTTACTGAAATTTTATCCAATGAAAGATTGGGTGAAATAAAAAAACATAACATATTGTCTTTAGTTTTATATTTACGTAAAAATATCAATTTTAAGCTTATCGGAAATTATATAAAATTCTATACTAAGTCTACAAACAACAGACAAATTTTAATTAAATATCATAAATCATAATCTCTGATATTTCTGTCTTAACATAATTTTAAATAGGTAATATTTTTATTACTTAGATTACATAGCAAATATCGATAATACAAAAACCATTATAATATCAGCACAAATATGTACTTACAAAACTTGTGCTAAGGATCTCTCATTCTGTAGGATTCACGAATGTCGACTGTAAATAATACCTTATATGTAAATGGCATAAAGTTTATTTTCAGTGGCACCCACACAAGCATAAAATAGGACGACTGCCCTATACTAGCCTAGGAATATTAAATTGTACGTTACACATTTCATTGCAAAACAAATCCAAAAAGCTTTACATATACCATTATAATGCAGTGGATACATTGAAATAAAGAGACAGTCCTTATAATTAATACAAAATCTTCTTAAGAGATCAAAACATCAGATTTAAATTCATGAGATTATTTTAAATGATCTAACACAAAATGCAGAAGGAATGTACATGATTATGTACATAGAACTACAGCTGAAGCAAAATATCATTACTGCTAATTACATTAATAATTTCAGGATTTTTTAAATGGATCATAATACTGGTCCAATTGACTTTTTTATTAACAGGTGGGATAATAACAGTTTAAGTAACAGGGAGAAGTTGAGAACATTTATTGAATGTAAAGAAAAGAAACTGAGATATTTAATACACATTACGCAAGTATTAAGTTTAAATTACATTAATAAAATAGATCATAAATTGATATTACTATTCCTTACTTAGATAAATTAGTTAATGGTATTAGAAGAGTTAACATAATTGCAATAGATTATATTATCCTTGTTTATTTAGTTTGTAAATGATGTACACCTCTCTCTCTGCCATTCCTTGCGGCCAACAGTTCTTTGCGTAATAAGGTTGTCTGGAAAAAATCGCTTCCAGAGCGATAAGACTGCCTATTGTACCTACTTTATATATTTCATTATGCTTTTGTTTTCATATATATTGATTGATTGATTGATGAATCAATCAATATGCATCCATAAACTCTCACGTCCGTCACCCAGAGGGTAGGCAGAGATTCGTGCTTATCTCGCTTATTTCACATCTATGTATCTACGCATAATATATACTCGTCGGTTAAAGGTGCCCTTAATTTTGCTCATCTTCAATAAATCGCTAGTTTAGTCCATAAACTGCCATCTAGGGCGACCCTTGCCGACTCTGTCACTCACTCCTATAGCATAAATGTGCTGTCTCAGTCTTTCTCATTCATTCTTTCTACGTGTCGAAACCGCCAAAGCATTCTATTCTTAATCTTGGCCACATCTTTCAAACCACACTTTACACTTATCACACAATTTCTCACACTACCTCATTCGGAGCCACTCCTAAAATACTTCTTAAAGACCTCATTTCTACAGCATTAATTTTTGATTGATTGATAATATTAACTAGACAGAAATACTGGAAATAAAGACAGTATTGTAAGGGTTTGCCTTAGCACAAACTATTTTTTTAAATACCTTATAATCACACACATACAAATATTACAATAAAAATAATTCAAGCTTAATGATTTTTTGATATAACATAGTGACTGATTAATATGAGTACTTAACGCTTTATCGTTTAAGCCATTCTTGACATAAGACAAGGTAAACAATTACTAAGTATTGCTAAGTTAAGTATATTAAAAAAAATTATGTGAGGAAATTCGATGGACGTTTAAGAAATAAGTTCAAAATGGGAATTTGTAAATAAAAAAGTCAAATTATATAAAATCGATAAATGAGTATTCCTTAATCACTACGTGTTAGTAACAATTTACAATACAAATTACATTAAAAACTATAATATTACGACATTAAAGCTAGTATTGTCAGCCATTATTCTCCTGCTACTTTGTAACGACCCATACATTGGCTCTAAATTGAAATGTTGCCAAGTAAAAATTATCTTTATAAAAGGCAATTTTCAAAATCATTTGACCCTTAAAATAGGTTTAAATTTTTTGTGATGATCAAAAATCACGCAATTGTTTTGTGATGACTGATGAATTAATGATAAACAAAGCTCAATACTCAATATTCGTCAGATTAATGGATAAATGCTACGTATATTGGAAACATCTATCAAGTTCAATAAAAATTTGAATAAAAATAGTTTAATACAAAAACTGAACGCGGATAATCCCTACTAAATTGGAGGATGCAAAAAGAATCGGGCGGGTAGTCATAAATAATTCATGAAGCTTGTTCGTGGGCATCTAACATAAATAAGCAAATCGAAACAACATGAAGTATTGAGTATGATTTTACTTTTAAAACTTTAAAGCCAATACGTGATATTAAACTTAAAATATAAATTTTACGTCATTTTCCCAATAGGCATCAAAAGGAAATTTAGTAACTTTAATATATATAATATAATATAGCTATATAATACTTTTATTCAATACTAACATCATCTCACAGCTCCCATTAAGGCTTTATTGGAAGGTACGCGAACACATGTTTTAGAATATTGACGTTTTCCGAGTTTTTATCAAAATTCAACCAACTATGCTATGATAAACGAACTACTGTTACTAATAAGACAAAATAACAGCACACACAATGTGTAAGAGTGCATAATTTAACGACCTAAAAACAAGTATAATCCCATTATATATCGCATTTAAGAGAAAATATTTAAAATTACTTTTTAAACAGTCAAAGAACATACAATATTAATGATAACCTAACGACCATCATTAATGTTTATAACCGTAACAAGCCCGCAGCTGTACATAGGCATCTCCAAAAGAAATATTTGATGTAATCACGCTTGTGATGTCCATATAATCACACCCGATATAAAAAAATTTAGAGCGTGAAGGTGCCAGACCTATAAATAAGTTAAATGACATTTCGTTAACTAATGACATTTTAATTTCATAAGTAAAAAATTTACTTAATATAAAAAGTAAAATCTGACTTCAAAAAACTAAAAAAAAAAATTCTTATTCTGGATTTGGTGCTAAGAAAACGTATAGAAGTAATAAAGCCCTGACTTCAGAACGAGAAATTCTTTTATTATTTTTAGTTTTTTGAGTTGTATTTTACTGTTTATCAAAAGTTAAATTTCTTACCCTTATGAGTGGACTAAGAAATATAATCTCAATGTCTTTAATATAAGATTCTAAATAGTTACATTAAAAATGTCATCTACTATTTAGCCACCATTAGGGGTGGAATTCATTCTTCAATTTATATGGGACCACCCTTTTTCCGGATAATCCTCTTTTTAATGCGTAACATATATAAAAAAACATGCAATCAAATTGTAAACCTTCTTTCTTGGAGTTGGCTAAAAAATAAATTTCTTTTCGAATTTACTTCCAGCCATTTATCACAGAATTTTGGACGTGTAATATGCTCCGTTTATGAAGACGACGCCATTTCTCTGTCATTTCTTGCACTTTTTGACACCCATGAGACGACACAATTAATTTAGCAATTTTCAGTAACAAAAGCAGTTCATTTATTCAATATACGATGAAATAACGGCGAGATTGTTGAATTTTGACATATCTATTAACAGCCACTGATAACATGCTTAAATATTTTATTTAACACCAATAATTTATGGAAGGATTTGGTAGAAGTTTTAAAAGTCAAGAAGTGTTCGTAGTCAAAGGGAAAGCATGTCGAAATATGACATTTAAATATAATAAAATGTATAAAATACACTACATATTATACAAAGAACAATTTAGACAACAATCTATAAATAAAATTTATGTAAATCTTATTGCACGTTAAGGGTGTGTGGAAGAATAATGTGACCTTGTTATTTTTATAATCACTGCAGCTTTCACATGATTAAAAGGATATGATAGTGAAATATTATATTTTATACATAGGTATTATATAAAATACAATATTGATCCAATATCACTCAATCATTTAACCCAGAACTTAGCTTTTGCAAAAATTAGGACTTCCACACACTAGCAACAGAAACAATGATTAATTTATAAAAAGGAACATCAATTCTTATATCACAAATATTATCATATCAATGAAGTCAGAAAGTACTTGATTCATAAAGAAATATATAGAAATAAAGAAGAATATACAAGTAATCAGTATCAATTATTTTTGTTAAATTACTCAATAAATATATACTTATGATATTATTTCATGCCTTTAAATAATTCTTTAGCAAAATCTTAGCAGAGCAATAGCTATTTTTATGTGTAACATTTTAAATTACGCATTCAATTTTCGAATTATTCCAATGCAATGAATTAATCACAAATTTATTATTCGTTATTAATGATACGAATGTTAAATTGTTTATCGATTACCAATAATAATTCACTCAATAATCGAATACTTCACAAGGGTCCTGCGTAAAGTAGCCGGTAGGGGTCGCTGTTGCGTCGCGGCGCGCGTCACACGGCAGCAGGAGAGGCTGAATGTCAGTGCCATTTTGACTTCTGCGCAAATATGTCGGCACGGAGGTTCTGCGCGAAGCAAATCCCCAGGATCTATGAAACGTTGAAAGAATTCTTAAAAACTTGAAATGCTATATCACCAAAGTTCAAAGTGAAGTGTAGACAAAACGATAACTACATTCTAAAATGAAGTTGTATAGGTCCTATTTCCAGAGTCTTAGCTTAAAAACTCCTATTGTACTAATATTGTGTGGGCTTTTAAGCATTTATCCGTCAATCCTAATATTATGAGAATTTGTTTTGGTGCTTCAGAGGATATCGGACTGAGTAATCTTTGAAAAATTGACGTAATCATCATCCTGTAAGCCTATAGTATTTGTTTATGGTAGTATTTTGTTTTAGAGGAGGAAACAGCTCCTCGAAAAGCGATTTTGTTTTTCAAGACGAATATGAGAATGATTGGGCCTATGACATTTGTGTTTTCCTTTTATTTTTTATGTTTTGTAAATTTCTTGCTGCATGTTTCTTATCGGCGGTGTAACTAACGGGACAGTTGGAGCCATTTTTTAGGTGACTCCAAACAAATGGGGAGGTTGACAATTCAGCTGATTTTTTTTTTGTTAGTAGGTATATTAAATTATGCGATATTTCGTCAGTTGTGAACCGTTTTGATGATTATTTTTTAATCTACTTATATATATATATATAAAAGAACCGGAGACCCTTTTTACTGTAAACGAGGCATTCCATCTTAGTCCTCACGGGCGACAACGCATCTGCATTTTGATCTGATTCGTAATCGAGGATAGATGTAAATGTCTATAGGCCACAGCAACCACTTACCATCAGGTGGACTGTGTCACCTTTATCGTAATAAAAACTATGTTCGGGCATAACTCCTTTATTTATGAATCGATTTTATTGATTCTTCTTTTCTTAAATAGGTATAAAATCATCTTTTAAAAAAATTTAAAAGAATTTCCACAAACTTTTAAAGGCCATGTTTAGACAACGTATTCAAAAATTTAAGTCCCGACTTCAGACGCTACTATGAGGAAAATATTTTACTGTTTAGTTATTGAAGTTATTTAATAAGAAGCATTCTATTAAAAAATATTCGCTATATCCTTATACAGGGATAAAACAGAGGAATATGTTTATATGGACTAAACGTGGCCTGGATATCCCACGTATGTAAGTATATTTTTGACTAGCTAAAATATACTATAACACAATTGACAAAATATAATAAGCAATTTAAGAATGAATATATAGTGAATAAAAAAACAAGTCTGATCTCACCGTAATCATTATCTATTTATGACCAAAATAGCCGTAGCGCCGACTGACTTTAACAAACCAAAGGGTGGACGAAACGTTAAAAAATCGATTATTTAATGCATCATCATCAAATGTTTACAATAACTAACTACCAATGTTGGTTCTAATTACATAAACAAAAAAAAACAGTCTCAAGCTAAATATGAAATTCTAAAAGCAATGGCATGGCTCCCTCGTGCCAACTCGTACTGCATCACATCACTACGAAACTGTGTTGCCATATTATACTTACTATTGTGCAACTACGTGGCAAACTTACTTGTGCAAAAGCGGTACAAACAGCAGATGTGGCTACAATCAACAGGTTACGGTCAAACCACTCCTCGGCCGCTTCTAAACAGCCTTTGTCATATATTATTTTAGCAATGTCAAAACTCTAAAACAAAACAAAGGAAATAAATGAATTAACACATTCACAGCATTTTCTAATCTACCACACTGTGAAACAATTTCAGAGCTTGACGCCACAGGCTTCACACAATTTTAAAAAAGACATTAATTTGTCCAATATTATTTTTTATTTCATTGATATTCTTTTTATAAAAAATCGTTACCCCTACACTAAAATTTTCTATTGTACCGTGGAGGCAGTTTTCTTTTATAGAAGAGGGGGCAAACGAGCATGCGGCTCACCTGATGGTAAGTGACTACCGCCGCCCATGAACAACCGCAACACCAGGGGAATTGCAGGTGCGTTGGCGGCCTTTTAGAAAGGGGTAAGCTCTTTTCTTGAAGGTCCCTAAGTCGTATCGGTCCGGAAAAATCGCCGGGGTAAACAGCGATTTTTCCGGACATTTACATACCTAAATTGCACTAGGACACAAATAACAAGTATATGCAAGCCATACAAATACTTGTTTCGTGCAGAATTCAAACCCAAGGCCCCTAGCGCCGCAATTCAGTGCCAAGCCACTACGCCAGTCAATTTGACGGCTCGTGGGCACGTGGCTAATTCGTATTTTCATAATAAAAAAAAAACATTTATTAATGGCCCAATAGCCATTATCAAATACATCTATCTACTAACGACAAAAATGCGATGCGAATTCTAAACAATAATACTTCGAGAAACTACAAAGCCACAAGTAGGAAAACACCTAAGGCTGCTTTAGACAGTTGTATTTATGCACCCTTGCACATGACGACTTCTCCACGCGCAATTAAAGCACTTCAGCAGGGCTAGCATGGGCAGGAGACAATTTTATCCCCGGGAAAGTAGAAAATGTTTATCCCCTCGCTTAGTTTTATCCACCCTTCGAGCATGGGCACACCGGTGGATATAATATCCACAGTAGATAAAATTGGAGATAGACTTAGACTTAGATAGATTTTTGTATGAATATAAACTTAAACCCACGTCCAATGAACTAGGATAAAATTGTCTCTTTCAAATGTCAAAAAGGCATATATTTTTATCTTTCGTTTAATCGATATAATCGGGGGATAAATTTTTTGTTCCCAGCAAGACGCATTTGAATACCAAGGTACGAACGCGATACAGCCTTAGCCTTTACTTCATATTTCATGTGAAGCGAATTAAATTCCGATATTCGTTCATATTCGGCCTAATTGTATTTGGTGTGTACTTCTAAAAGATGTGAATGTGTTTACATTCTTACCTTTTTGAAGGGCAATTACGTCGTATATGAACGAATTTCAGAATTTCATATTTATTTCGTTGTCAGCTTAACATGAAATGTCCACCAACACATATCCAGTTGCCAGTATGTATTGCAAAAACGCGACATATGGTTGATATTACAGAAACACCGTGGCTTCGAAATTGCCGCACCGCACCGTTGCGCTTCGAAGGCGGGGTTTGTACTTAGCGTCAAACCTCAATACTTTTCGTCGGGTCGGGTCGCACCACACCCGCGTCTGACAGACACGCATTTGTTTCGATGCAACGTGCTGTGCCAAATAACCACACGTTCAACCAACGATCATTTGCAGCGATACAAATGCTAAAACTGCTCAATGGTCGGTCAGATTGAAGCACTGTAAACGCGCGTAAAAAAGTCGTCATGTGCAATGGCTCTAACTACAGATGCCACCATGACATGTGTATAATAATATATATATAGGTACATTTTAACTACATATTTAAAAATAGCTTTTTAATTTAGTCTTTATATCAAAATGAGTTGGGTGACTCTTATACTCTACACATAAACAATATGCGTCATATTTATGTACTAGCTGTTCCCCGCGACTTCGCCCGCGTGGAATTTATTACGATTGGATTTTATGGGTTTTAATTTTTTTGCGCGGAACCCTAATTCCTTTTCTAAAATAAAAGTAGCCTAAGTTACTCCTTATAACATTAGCTATCTGCCAGTGAAAGTTCCGTCAAAATCCGTCCAGCCGTTTCGGAGATTAGCCGGAACAAACAGACAAACAGACAAAAATTTAAAAATTGTGTTTTTGTTAAAAGTACCGTATATACTTTCATATGCATTTAGTTAAAAGCTGTTATTTTGACATTACAAACAGACACTTCAATTTTATTTATTTGTATAGATAAATTTAACAGTTTGATACCTATGTTATGTTCTTAAACTAGCTTCTACCCGCGGCTTTGCTCACGTTTAATTAAATTTCGACAAGTTTTATGTTAGTGAAATTATTTTTACTAAAAGTTGGGCGTATAGTGGTCAGTGGCGGCGTAAAAGAATCAACCTGGGGGTTTCTTAAGAGGCAACAGAGGGAAATGAAACAAGAGCATTTTTTTATAGCCATGCATGCTAACTATGGTAGGCCTATGTTCAGCAGTGGATATTAGTAGACTATAATAATGATGATGGTGATTAGGGTGACTAAGTCCTAACAGTACAACAGATGGTAAATGGCTATTGCAGCCTATGCCTCGTCCATTTATAACCAACTTATATAGGCGGAAATGAATGAATGAACATGAATTTATCTAGATTATCTAAACTGGGTTTAAATTAATTGAAGATCTAAATTGAGTCATCCAACTAGGGAGAAATATTGTGAAGACCACAATTTTATCAGGAGAAGCCAAGAGAGAGACTATGTTCATACTACACATTCCTATAATACTAAACAACCTACCGTTTAAATTTAAATGGTTACAATTCCTATTTAAAGTAGCATTTACAAAGACAATCAGACAATCCCAGGGCCAAACCATGAACATAGTGGGATTACATTTGGGTATGGCATGTTTTTCCCATTGTCAGCTCTACGGAGCTTGCTCACGTGTTAGAAGGCCTGAAATTTGCATGTTTACACTGAACGAAACAATCATTGAATGTAGTCTATGAATGTGTATTACAAGTGTAAGTGTCCTGCATCTTTTCATTCATTTCAAACCTTCAAAGGTCCACTGCTAAACATAGGCCTCCCCCATAAATTGCCTACTAGGGGGGAATTGCCATAGTTGGTCCGCTTGGCAGACAAGTTGGCAACCGCAGTTTTTTTTTAAATTGTAATCAGAAATTTTAAAAGAGAGAAAGTTTCATTCATTTCCCTCTGTCGCTTCCTACGACACCCACGGGTTCATTTCACTAATAAAAAGCTTGTCATCTTTTAATTAAACGTGAGCGAAGCCGCGGGTATAAGCTAGTAACTGTACAATTCCTATAGACAAGTCTTTAAATGTAACACTTAAAAACACACAACAGCTCATTATAAGTATTTCAATTGACTAAGGTCAAGTAGTAGACTGCACCATGTGCGGGTGAGGTTGGCATTTGAAGAAAAACTAACATATTCCCCATTACACCACTCTTACATAAAATAAGTAAATATCATCCAACTCATTTATAATAAATAGACTACATGAAGAGATAGCGTATAGTAAGTGTCAATAGCACGCATGCGGTGGTGGCGCCATCTGTGCTTAGCTTAGTGCCGCGCTACCATACACAAAATTTAAACCTTAAGAGCGAGTGGCGTGACGAATGCAACGGAGACGGACGCGAAATGCCGCAGCAGCCAGTCCTCGCCGGCCACCAGGCAGCCCCTCTCGTGAATCACATGTTCGCTCACTTGCTACACCCACATCGTTCACATTTCATCGTCGTTGTCGTCAGCCTCTTTGAGTTCACTACTCACTACTCAACTTGGGCTTATCCAGAAATACGCAACCACACAGCAGGTAAAATATTTATAAAAGTTGCCCATATTAGCTATACTGAACAGGCAGGTTGGAAAGATATTCTTAGATATTCTTACATTGCTAATTCTGTTCCATCTCCAGTCTTTAAGTATAGACACCGACACAGTCAACACAAAATAGTTTTTTAGCCACAGACCCCTAGGAAATCAAGCGCAATTATCAAGGAACACCTTAATAAAAAAAACAGCAATAATTTTCGGACCATTTATTTTAAATACTACATATATATAAAAAAACGTATTTTGTTTTAGTTATTAGAAATGCGTTGGCATAAGATTCTTAATGTGAAGGTTGGTGTTACTTATTTGCAACTAAATTAGTAATATTCGGGGTGATGTTACTATAAAGTTGTGTTCACTAATCGGATTCCACTTGTAATCTGTTTCTGTATTTGTATTTAGTATTTAAAAGAGCAGAGAATGCCTTTCACAGAGAGTAAGCGTAGAGATTACGAGACTTTTGGTGGCATTTATTTATCATTGTTAAAAATAATCTAGAGATGAGACTGCGAACCCCCGTACATATACTCACGGCCCCCTGGGGTCCGCGGACCACAGGTTAAGAAACACTGCTCTAATTAGTTGTTCATTTCTTACAGTTTGCTTAATAGGGTATTTTACACCATGTAAAAAATAAAAAATATATATTTATGATAGATTTTGTAAAAATTAAATGAGAAATATTGATTTCTATTTATAAAAATGCATTATAAATTTTATATTTCAATTTTAAGAATACTTTTTTTATATGTGCCTCAAATCTGCAAAACGCTGTCAGCCATATTAGATACCGTCGTGACGTCACTAGTGAAGAGAACTAGCTAATGTGCTGTTATTTCGAAATTTTTCAAGTTATCATTACGATTGTTGAGTTTTATTCCGAATTTTATTGAAAAGGCATCATGGAAGACGGATTCGTAAAAGCAGAAAGTACTAATCTTTATTCTATTAATTCGAATTTGTTTAACAGAACCCATAATCTTATATTGTGTGTAATTTTCCATGTCATTTTCCAGCTAAAACATGCAATAATCTTTATTACATTTGAAATCAAAGCGAGTTTATTACTTCGCTTTTAGCACTAATGTTATAGATATTATAATATAGCTTAGGTGAGAAAAACTTTTTCTTATATTTTTTTGTACAAACCATGTCATTATTCCCATATAATAGAAGAAAACACGAATTAAGTAAAACACTGTACTGCACTTGCAAGGGCTGTCAAAATGGCTCACAAAGGGCGGGACAGACGAGCGATTAACCTAATCTATTACAAAATTTGACTTGCAATAGATCATGCACCTATCATGTTATGATGTTTTGTTTTGTATAAACGATAGTTAAATATAAGTCATACTTACATCAAAGTGATCTTCACAGAAGTATAGTTTAGATTTTGTAGACAATGCCTTTGGGTCTCTTCTTGCCAGTTTTAACCAAGTATTTCTCGTATTTAAATCAGTTGGCACTTGAAACTATAACTTCCCCGGCGTTCATATGCTCATATTTTTGCATTCAGGCACAACACAACAATGATATAGATGATAACTCATTATTAAACATCCAAAAGTATCTTATTCCTTTGCAAAATAGGTAAAATTCTAGGACAGTGACATCACGAGTTGAACAGCATGGCGGCTATCGTTTTCACGCGAAAATTTAAAAAGATAGATTAAAAGTAATTTTTATGGCACTATTCGGTTTTAAAAATTTATTTAAAAATTATAGTGGTTCATTATTACTCTAGGATTCATTTAAAACACTTTTTGAAAATGGGTGTAATACCCTATTCTCACACTATCTATATTTGTCATTGAGTATGGAGCAAATCCATAATTATACTGCAGTTACTAATTTTGCTTAATACCTGCACTGGTGTGATCAACACAGGTTGTTCCTGAACTATGGAATTTAGGTTCGGAAGCAGTACCCAAGATATTTTTTAAAACAATATTGATAAAATTTTCTTTAAAGCAACATTTTTTCTTATATTTTATTTTAATTAAAATTTAATGTTATACTTACATAGGTAGGCTTCCTAACGTCATATCCACACTGCTTATTCTTAATAATAATGTCCTGTGGTTTGCTGCGACAGCAGCTGAAAGGCACTCCACAGGCCTCACGAGAACCTACTGCACCACTCGAACAGTTGAAGTAAGCGTTTCGATCCCAATCTCGAGGCCCTTCCACACCACAACATTGCAGCTGGGGAATAATGAATATTGTTTTATTTTGCCTTGTCAAGTACCATGTAGTGGTAATATAAGAATATCCCCTAGCCCATATCGATCTGTGGGTGTTATAAGAGGTGACAAAGGATAACTTAAATGAAAAATTTAAAAAACCCCCAAAACAAAAAGAGCTGGTGATCTTCTAACGGCTGAACAGATTTTCTTGAAATATAGCTAAGAACACTCTCGATTAAGACATCTTTAAACGAAAAAAACTTAATCAAAATCGGTTCATCCGTTCAGGAGCTATGATGCCACTGACATACAGACAGATACACAAATACTCAGATACACAGACACACAGAATGGTACCTTGTCAGCTTTATACCCAATTATAATTATAAAAATAAATATTTAACATTTACTCACCAACACATATCAGTATAAACACCGGATCCAGTGCTATATTAGTCAATCTTGAGAGATTGCTGAATGTGTCTTTTTCCATCCATGCCCAAATACCAACAGCTAATATAATAAGACCAACAAACTGAAAACAAAAATTCATTGGTTTAATTTAATTTGTTTAGCAAATTTCTCTCCTTTTACAGTCCTTCAACAGTTAGAGTAGTAATTAATGTGCTATACATAAAATACTGCTTGATATTTGTGACACCTATACCTAAAACTAATGTAACAATTTTTTAACAAGCGCCTCAAAATAATATTTTCAACATAAATATTTTCATTCATCAAAAGGAAATTTTACCACTAACTGTAAGTGGAACACTGTGTATTGAAACCCAATGAAGAAGGGTTCTTCTGTGCAGATTATATCTAAAACATTTCTTTGTGTAATATTAACCCATTCCCTGTCCCATGAGCCATTTATGGTATATTGCTATTGTCTTACTATTGTGTCTAAAACCGGACAGTGAATATGTTAACAATCTGACCAGTCACGAGCAAAGGCGCAAAGCAGCAAGCCTTTCGGGGTTTTTACAGAGTACATTTTGGAGAGTATCTCTATCCTCAACTAAGAATCCAAATGTAGATGTATCGCCACCCCTGCAGATATTTCAAAACTATGCTTAGTTGCTGATGTGATTTATAGAAAAGTCTGAATACATTGATGGAAAGCAACAATTATTATATTACCTATTAAAATTAGTATTTATTATTATTACTGATTTGCTCTTGCATAAATTCAAATAACATGTAAAAAGCATTAGTTGATTATTTCAAAGATAAGAATGCGTGGATATAATGGGCTTAAGTTAAGGTTACAGCCTATATACGTACCACTGCTGGGCACAGGCCTCTTCTCATTTCTGAGAGGATTTTAGGGCAAGGAAGTGTCTGCCGTGCTGCCCCAATGCATGTTGGCGAACTACACACGTCTTCGAAATATTTTTTTTCTTAGACATTCAGGTTTCCTCACGATGTTTTCCTTCACCGCTGAGCATGTGGTAAATCAGCACTTAAAACTGTACTGTACTTAACAATTTCATTGGTGCCGGCGGGAATTGAACCCGGGTTGCTCGCATACTGTAAAATTTATAGCGAGCGCTAACCATCTGAGCTACCACGGCTTTATAATCTAACAGCGCAGTGGAAGTGTGCTGGGCCCATAATGGGCTTACTTAAACTTTTTATACAGCATATGTTTTAAATGGTTGAATTGTAAATGTTGGGAGAAAATAGTCTACTTGCTCGGTTCTTGCTGCTCTTTCTACAAGATATTCTGCCGTAGGGACTTATTGAGGTGAGTATTTAACTTTCAAAATAAAAATATTTGACTTTAAGCACCATATTAGGTTTTTATATACAAATTGAATCCATGAACCCTGGCGTCTCGCATAATGCAGAAATTGTATTTGTATATTAGGTTAGGAATGCCTCACAGCCAGTAATCATAATGGATCTCTATACCCTTCAGACCAGAATAGAGCAGTGCACATACTGCTGCTTAGTAGTAGAAATAGGTAAGAGGGTCATACCTACCCAAATAGACACCTAGGCAAAAAATGATTGATCACCTTATCCTACTACTGTACTAACAAATTGCGTTTTTAAATGAAGATATTCACTGAAAAACTCAGCATAGTTCTAAACACATCACACACTGAAAATTGACTAACTTCATTCAAAGGTGTATTAACTTGGTGATTTAAAGTAAATGTAACACAAACATGTTACAGTTTGAAGATTACTAAAGGAAACAAACATGTAGGAACTTAGTCCTTTGATAATATGTAAACGGCTCCATGGCGCAGTGGCTTAGCAATGAGTTGCTGCGCTAAGGGCCGCGGGTTCGAATCCCGCACGGAACAAGTATTTGTATGGCCTACAAATAATTGTTCCGGGTCTGGATGTTTGTCCTTGTGAAATGTATGTATGTAAACTGCCCCCACGATACAGGAGCAAATCCTAGTGTGGAGGTAACGTTTTTTTAAATAAGTTTAAATAAGTAAAATTAGTTCGAACAAAGGAAATAAAATAAAATATTTAACATATTGTAAGGTATTTCTTTAGTAATCTGCGGCATGAATATATGGTCGCCGAGTGAGCGGGGAGGGGAGGAGGTGGGAACCTCCCTAAAAGAATTAAGTGCCGAAACCCCCTTTTTAATTATTTTTAAAGTTTTGTGACCTATTGAGGCAAATAGTAATCTGCGGCATGAATATATGGTCGCCGAGTGGGCGGGGAGGGGAGGGTGAAACCTCCCTAAAAGGGTTAAGTGCCGAAACCCCCTTTTTAAATGATTTTTAAAGTTTTGTTACCTATTGAGGCAAAATTGATTTTGAGGAAAAACCGTGCGAATCAACACTATTTTGATTCTGCTTCTGCTCCAGCGCTGCGGGAAGTGCAGCCCGTTCATTGGTAATAAGCACAGGCACCTAGCTCACCCGCGCAGCCGGCTGTTTGGTCGCCCGCGACCAGCCTCAGCCGCCACGGCTCGTCGCTGCCTGCGCTTAGTTACAGCGGCGAGGGCTGCTTTCCTCCGCGCTTCCGGTTTCATATACACTCTAGGGGTAAGAGCGGAAAGACCACGTGGAAGACGGGGTTGACAGATTCGGTTTTGTGATTTATACCTTCTGGTACTAGGGTTTGATCAAAAGAAACGACCAAATATAATATTATTAAAACATTTATTTATAAACATGTTTAATTGCTTTAATTAATTCCATAAAAGGATCTTTCTAATTGTTATATTGTTGTTGCGTGTTATTTTTTTAAAAGAGATACAGACCATGCTCTATTTTTATCTCTTTCTAATAATTATATTGTTGTTTCGTTTTCGTATCATTTTAAATGGATATAACCTCAAAATTATAATTATCGATATCTCGAAAACTAAAGATTTCCGGCATAAAAAGCAGCTAGATGGTAATCAATAGCATCATTGCCTGTCAACTAAAGCTAAAATGAACACTTAAATCGTGCCGCAGATTACTAAAGCCGACCCTATTGTAATAATACTGAATGCAGGATAGTGTAAATATTGCAGTTATATACAAATTGTGTAATTAAAGTTTTTTAATAGCCAACCTTGAATTAATACAAACCTTTCATTACAGCAACATATAATTGTTTTTGTTAATTGATCCATATAATTTTTTCATAATTTTGTAAGGATGTTAAGGAATGTTTTGTAACGAAATCATAAACTTACCCAGAATAATACATTGACTCCAAATATCACATATTTTAAACAACAGCTGACTTCGGTGGTGTCACGTCGATATTTTCGTATTCCAGGCATTTTGAATCATGCTATGCATGAATTTTTTTATATAAACAAATAAAGAACTAATTATAATTAGCTACATTTGTTCATTTTATAAGTGGGTCAAATTATTTGTGAACAATAACAAGTAGGGCAAAAAATAACCAACATCCAACAATACAAGTAAAACCTGGCGAATGGTGACGTCTAAAGAGTGGTGTTGCCATTGCCAGAATCACAGAACACAATTACTCTCTACCAAGATTTTTTTTTTTAGAGTAAATGACCTGGTATCTAGACCTTTAGGCCAAGTCTTAGGTATTTTTATTCGGTTTATTATAATTTTCTTCATAGTACACTGCTTCACAATATGTTGATGCGTCACATTGTGCAGCCCTTGGGAGATTTTGACGGCAACTTGAGTCAGCAGACAGCTGATAGTTGGCGATGGTATCTCAAGGCTCCTAAGCAGATAGACACCTTATCTTGAGAATCACATCACCATCAGAGCACTTGTATCACCGTTTCCACTAATAGTTCACATGCGCAGACACTTAATACACAAAATCGCACCACTTTTACATATTAAAATCCACTTCAAACCATTATTCAAACAATAATACAGGAGCAGCAAACCGCCGCCGATCAAGTTCCCGCCAAAACTCCCTCTACCAAGAGATTAAATTCAGTGTTACCAACTCTAAAAGATATTTACCAAATACCAGGTTAAGTCAAAAACCCATCGATCACTAATAAAAAACTAGTTACACAATCCGTGACAAAAATGTCCTTACCGAATGAGCGCCCACTCGAACATTTGGGTGCGCTTTTAATCTAGTAGCATTCGAATGCTCCGTCGATAAACATGCCTCAGTGCTCGTTTAAAAAGTGTAAATATCACACATCTAGGACGCTAAAAAAGGATGGAATTTCATATTTTCGGTAAGTATTAATATTATCAGTATTTAATCGTTATCACTGTATTATAAATACTGATATTTTGTCAAGAAATTATCGTAAAAACATTTTTTAAATTAAGTCGTAATAAAATTCATTCCTTGTTCAAGCGACGAGTCTCGGTCGTAAAATTTTATTGCTTTTTATTGGCACTTTGTAATTCTGACTTTAAAACATGCGTGTAAGGTTGAATTTGTTTTGATATAGGTTGACCAGCGAGTATTGGTCATAAACATTTATTGCTTTTTGTACGTAGCTTTATGAATACAACTTTAGGCAATGCATTTAAGGTTGAATTTACATTAATGTATATTTATTTCAACCAGAGTTACGTCAAAACATTGATATATATGTACTACGCACTAGAATTCGCATTTCGAACATTCACTATGTTCAACTGAACTGTACTGCAGTCCGTACACCTTACTTTAGTGTCATTTACTGTGGCTTCAATATTCATGCAGTGTGGAGCGGCAATAATAATACAAGATTTCAAATTAAAGTTTAAACCTTACGTAAATAACAATTCAGTAGTCAAGTAAGTAAAATTTTTTGTTGTTCAAGTGAATAAATAGGTAATAATATCGTAATATTTTACTATCTACCGCGCATGCGCAAAGACAGAGTGGTGTAAATTTTTTGTTTGGAAGAGCTTCTCTAGTACGTAGTACATATAACTCAATGCGTCAAAACAATTGGCGACAGTTTTTAGAGAACTTTTGCATGGGATTGTGTTTCTAATTTTTTATTAGTGACCGATGTAAAAACCCCTAAAATCACCTTATTTACTTGGAAAGCACCTAAAAATATGTACAATGCTTTGCAATGTTCTTTATATATAAATTACTTAATGTGTATTTTATATTTTACATCTGTGCTTTTTTTCGGTGACAGGTGACAACTGTGTTTATATCATAGACTTAGAATATACTAGCGGTTTATATTGTCTAAATATTTTAATAAAAACAACTATACATTTTAATTGAAAAATTTTAGTGTACAAATGAAACGTTTATTGTTAACATACATATAAATAGTATAACAGTGGTTTATATAATATCTGAAATCAACTACGAGATATAAAAATATTTCAAGATGGTGACTTATGCCAAATGTAACGAAACAATTCGCAACAAAGGATTTCTGAAATATATATTTTCAGTGTAATTTTTAAGTTACTTTATTGTGTTTTTAAATTTGTTTTAGGTTATTCTTTTCTGTGATTGTATTTAACTGTTGTGAATGCAGTCCTTAACCCAATCTTGTGATGGCACGTCGAACGCGACCCATACATGTACACAGTGCAACAAGTCATTCAAATCTTTAAAAGGTCTCAACATACACACTACAAAAACACACAGGAAATGTATTAGCCAAAACAGTTCACCTTTAGACATCCACCCCATTATTCCGAGTGCGGCTACTTTTGTAGCCAACGATCCAATTCCTTTCCACACATATCTTAGCCATTTGAAAAATAGTGGTTAGCCTTAGTTTAGCGTAAGGCCTGAAGGACACCCTTCAGGCCTTACGGACAAAACATCCTCCAGCTCCAGTAAACCCATATTTTCTCGACCGACCAACAGCAGGGCAAGCATGCCTTCAAACTCAAAACAAAGATGTTACGGATGCCATTTTATCTTTTAAACCAGGTTCGGCTGCAGGTTTGGATGGAATCTCACCCCAACATTTGAAAGACTTAATATCGCATTCTGTGGGTGATGCAGGTGTACAACTTGTAAATTCGATCACTAAATTAATCAACTTTATGTATTCCGGTAATGTCAATCCAGAAATTGTTCCCATTCTTGTCGGGGCGAACGTCATTGCCCTCACCAAAAAGGACGGAGGGGTGAGACCAATTGCTGTTGGATCAAAACTACGACGCCTGGCCTCCAAAATTGCTGTTTATTTTACCAAAATTAAATTCGGAATTTGAACCCGTACAGTTAGGCTTCGGTGTAAAAGGAGGGTGTGAGGCAGCCGTCCATGCCCTACGCTCTTTCCTAACTTACGGACATCCTGACGTGTTGCTCAAAATTGATGTCAAAAATGCTTTCAATTCGGTAAATAGGGATACCCTGCTGACGGAAATAAAACAACATATACCGGAAATATACAATTATCTTTTTCTCAGTTACGCTGACCCAACAAAATTGTTATATCGTTCTAATGAACTGTCCTCCGAAGTAGGTTGTTAACAAGGTGATCCCCTAGGGCCAGCAATTTTTAGTTTGGCTATAAATCCGATAATCAAAAATTTAAATTCTAAATTCAACGTTTGGTATTTGGACGACGGAACCCTAGGAGGTGATATGGATACTGTGTTTTCGGACCTTTTTTTAATCAAAAATAAATTTAAAGCCATTGGTTTGGAGCTTAATTTTAGCAAATGCGAACTTTTTATAAATAACTGCAACTTAAATTTAAATGACGTAAAACAAAAATTTAATATTTTGGCTCCAAATATTAAAATAGTTAACAGTAATTCCCTTTACCTTTTAGGTTCTCCAATTTTTAATGAATCTATTTCTGAATATATTAATAATTCAGTTACTAAATTTCAAAATTCCGCTGACCGTCTCCTTGAAATTGGTCCACATTATGCGCTTTGCATCTTAAAATTCTGTCTTTTCGTCCGAAAATTTACGTATGTGCTCCGTTGCTGCTCCTTTTGGAATCACCCAGACCTCTTGACACAAGTAGACAACTTAATCAAAATTAATTTAGAATCGATTCTTAATATGCACCTGAACGAGCAATCTTGTACCCAAGCATCCCTACCCATCCGTTATGGTGGTTTAGGGATTCGCAAAATTTCCAGTGTCTCTTTACTAGCCTTCCTATCTTCTGTCCATACTGGCCGGCTACTGGCTTCACGCGTACCCTTCGTCAAATACAGGAACATTTCTTGAGCCTGACACGCTCCGAATCGCAACCTGTCTACGGCTTGGGGTTCCGGTCTGCGCTCCTCATAAATGTCCATGTGGCAGTGACGTCGACAAGCTAGGACATCACGGACTATCATGCCAAAAAAGTGCAGGCCACTTCTCGAGACATGCAGCACTTAACGATATCATACGCTGGTCCCTTGCCACCGTCAACGTGCCAAGTCTACTTGAGCCGTCTAGAATTGCAAGAGACGATGACAAGAGACCGGACGGTATGAGTTTGATTCCATGGAAGATGGGCCGGGTGCTGGTATGGGATGCAACCTGTTCAGACACGCTGGCCCCTTCCCATCTACATGGAACCAACAACAGAGCTGGTGCGGCGTGTGAAGCGGCTGAAAAAGCTAAAGCATGCAAATACAGGGGTCTAGGCTCCGAATATGTTTTAGTCCCATTCGGTGTCGAGACCCTTGGTCCGTGGGGTCCTAGCGCTATAAGGATTTTTAAGGAAATAGCAAAAAGGTTAGTCGACGTCACAGGAGACCGAAGAGCTGGTAGCTACCTCGGACAAAGAATTAGTCTAGCTATTCAAAGGGGGAACGCTGCCAGTATCTGCGGAACCTTGCCTAAAGGGCCTCCTTTTTAATAATATATTTTAGTTATTATAATATTTTTTTTGAGGTTTTTAGTTTTAGGTTCATTGTTCTAGTGTATATTTTATTTTATAAATTGTGTAATACTTAAACGTTTGTAATTATAATGATTTCTTATATTTACGCGAACACTACATATTGAATAAAACTACTTTTACGGATGATATCGCGTTTAATTAACTTATTTTTATTGATTCCCGACGTTTCGGGTGCTTTGCAGCACCCATGGTCACGGGGGACTGAGGTGATTGACGTCCCGATGTCAGAGTTAATCCGGAGTACCTTCAGCTTTATTAATTATTAATTTTGGTCCGATCTACGCAGAATGAACTAACTGTGTCTTGAAGTCTTGCAGTGGTATGCTTGGGTTTAGTTTTAATTTTATTAATTACCGGAACCCAAGCAGGTGGTAGTACCCAGCCTCCCTCTCTATTGAAATTAGGATGTTTTTTAATTTCAATAGCCTCACGTATCATCCTTGGCAGGAATCGATGTTCTTTCGCGAGAATTTGTGTTTTATCAAATCTAATGTAATGGCGGGGGCCGTCTAGGATATGATCACAAACTGCAGACTTCCCGGAACGTTGGTGCTTCACGTAGCTAACGTAAATGGCCTTAAAACTTAAAAACGATGCTTACATGTATTTTATTTTGATATCATTTTTATCAGCAGAAGAAGAGTATTCAAACCAGGAACTGCTGGCGTGACAGAACAAGTTGACTAATTTTTAAATCTATCATATTTAAATCTTGCATTATAATATTAGTTTCTGTATACCGGGCACGTTTTTTATAGATTGTTTCATCCAGAATCTTTTCTTTTCTTTTTTCTTTTTTGTGTGCTGAATATAGCACAAACATAATTCCCATCCTTTGGCGTTTTGACAACACTGGTTACATTACAAAAAAATTGCGTACGTTCGCTACTAAAGTTATGTTTCATCTAGCACGCTGGATACGCGCACGATAGTGTGTATGCTACATCCAGCACCGCGGCCTTGAGCGGACGTACAGCAAGATGGACTGTGAATAAGACGCTTTAGTAGGAGAACTCCCACACACAACATTAAACTAAAAGATGGCTATTTACACCCTGGGTACATTTGAAGGAGCACCAATAAAACAATTAATATATAGAAATCAAGACGGCCGGTATACAACGTCCGCTCGCACTGGCATTCCGCGTAGAAGTGAATGCGAGAGGGTGCTGTCACCGCCACGTTGATTCGTTTATTTAATTCCGGAACACCACATCATTTCCTTTTAAAACAATTTGATAAGTACCTACATAATTTAAATAATAGATATAAATTAATTACATAAACATAAACATAACACTCATGCCTGTCACCCAGAGAGGTAGGCAGAGACTATGGACTTCCATTTGGCACGATCCTGACAGACCTCTCTCGCCTCATCCACATCCATATACCTGCGCATACACGCTCGTCGGTTAAGGGTACTCTTAATTTGGCCCATTTTCAATATATCGCCAATCTGAACGATAAATTTTCGCCTAGGGCGTCCCTTCCCGACTCTGCCGTTCACCTCTGCCACATAAATTTGCTTTGTCACTCTTTCCTCTTTAATTCTTTCCACATGCCCAAACCACCGAAGCATTCCTTTCTTAATCCTGGTCACAACATCATCTTGCAAACCACACTCTTCTGTTATCACACAATTTCTCACTCTGCCATTCAGATTCAGCCCTAACATACTCCTTAATGACCGCATTTCTACAGCATTTATTCTACTCTCGTGCTTCTTCTGCCACACCCAACCTTCACTACCATACGTTAAAGTAGGGACTAACACAGCATTGTGAATTGCCATACGTGCCTTTTTGGACACATTCTGGCTTTCCACAACAGAGTGTAGAGCCCAATTTACTTTATTTCCTGCGTTCACTCGTCGTTCTATATCCTTATCACATCTACCATCCCTGCTAAATAAACATCCCAAATACACAAACTCATCTACTTGCTCGACTAATTCCCTTCTATTCTTATTTCACATATCGTTTTACTTTCTTCTATTTCAATAACCATAACTTTCTACTTACTTGCGTTCACTTTCATTCCCCTTTCTTTTAATGAACTGTTCATTAATGTAATCATCATTTGTAACTCGGCCGCCGACGACGCGAGTATGACTTGATCATCGGCGTGCAAAAAGCATTTGACGGTTAACTCACCCATTCTTAACCCGCATTCTTCAACTTTCAAATTTTCCAAACAACTGTCCACAAATAGGTTGAACAGCCACGGGGAAGCCACACAGCCCTGTCTAACACCTTTATAGATGCCAAACCAGTCCGAGTAGGCCCCGTTGATCCTGACACATGCACTGGGGTCCCTATACAGAGACTTCAATGCCTGTATCAAACCAGCGCTCAACCCAAATGAGTTCAGTGTTTGCCATAACACATCCCTGTCCACTCTATCATAAGCCTTTTCCAAGTCCACGAACGCACAAAAACCTTTTGGTTTTTGGCCAAAAACTCCGCGATCATGCGCATGGAAAAAACCTGATCTGTACATCCCATTCCCTTTTTAAATCCCGCCTGCACATCCCAAATTTTTCCATCAGTATCTTTTATAACTCTTTCAATTAGTACCTTAGCATACAGTTTTCCCACAATGCCAAGAAGGCTGATACCACGGTAGTTTTTACAGTCCTGCTGCGATCCTTTTCCCTTATATAGTGGGACTATTACGGCTTTGCACCAGTCTCGCGGTACCCGCTTAAGTTCCGAACACAAATTTAACAAGGTGTACAGCAGGTCTGACACCACTCCTCTCCAGCCCTTAGCATTTCGAGTGATAGTCTATCATATCCGGCTGCCTTATCTGCTTTCATACTTTTCATTGCTTTCATTATTTCATCTATACTTATCTCTCTATCTCTTTCCTCTTCTTTCGAAATTTCTATTTCATTTAATTCAAACGTCTCATCACTAATAAACACGCTTTCAAAGTATTCCTTCCATCTCCTTAAACTCGACACTTCGTCATTCAGAATACAGCCATTCTGGTCTCGTATAGCATTCATTCTAGGTTGTTTTGAATGTTTCCTGGCTGTTCTTACAAGTTTCCAGAACATTTTAATATTTGCCTGGAAGTTATCCGATATTCTACTATCATTCTTATCCGTTCTTTCTTGCTTTTTCCTTCCAACTACTTCTTTTACTCTCTTATTTAGATGTCTAAAGACTGCCTTTTTTCTTTCAATATCATCATTCATACCGCTAGAATAACTAGCCTTGGTTGCTAGTAAATCTAGCCATGCTCTCTTCTTTGCTTCTACTTCAATCCGTACCTCATCATCCCACCATAAAATGTTATTTTTCCTGTCATTTGTTCTTTTACTTACACCACATACTTCGGTAGCTGCATCCACCAAACCTTTCTTGACATTATACCACACAGTCTCCAAGTCTAAATCATTCATACACAATTCATCCATACCACTTATATTTTCTCTCAGTCTACATTTGAACTTCTCTTTCACACCTTCATCTTTTAACCTCTCTGTTCTTATACGCTGTAACGCAGTGGTAGACACAGATGTCCGATGCCTCCAACGTCTGAATAGACCATTAATTCGGCATAAGACCAAGTAATGATCCGTCCCTACGTTGGACCCTCGGTAAACCCTTGTATCTATCACTGCGCTCCACATTCTTTCATCCACAATTATGAAATCTATCATGCATCTATCACCACCTCTTTCCCATGTATACATGTGAATCTTCTTATACTAATATTACTACGAAAGAAAGTGTTCGTCACAAAAAGATTCTTTTCCACACATATGGTGAGGAGGCTTTCACCATTCTCATTTATACTTTCATCATCAAACGTTCCCAATATCCTTTCATAACCAAGCTTCTTCACGCCAACCCTTCCATTAAAATCCCCTAATATGACAATATTTTCATTACCCTTGCATTTCATTAGCACCATCCTTACCATCTCCTAAAACTGCTCTCGGATATAAGTGGGCTTATATCCGAGAGCAGTTTACAGCTCTCAGATATAAGCCCACTTATATCTAGGGGTTTGTTCTAGGGGTCTACGCCCCAGACTGAAATACTGGGGCGTAGACCCCTAGAACAAACAACTTCTTTAAGCCCACTTTCATTCGTATCCATAGCAGTCTCGGGCTTACACATTCATACTCTTTCACACAATGACCCATTCTTTCTGAAAGGATGATACCGACTCCCTGGCATGCCCGCTCGGTCTTGTCTACACCAGACCAGTACGCAGTATACATGCCATGTGTAGTGGCATCCTTTCCCTTCCGTTTTGTCTCATTTACACATAACACATCTATTTCTCTATCATACATCATATCGCATACTTCATGCATCTTATCATTCATTGCTCCACATACATTCAGCGTAGCCAGACGGGATTCCGCAATCCACTTTTCGCTCCTCCGGGAGACAGAACGTGACGGGTGGCGAACCTCGTTGCCGGTTTTCCTCCCGGAGATTCTTCGCACCCCTGCCCCATTAAAGGGGCGCCGGGAACTCGGGGCCATTTATAAATTAATTAAGGAGTAAATAACAATATTGTTAACAATAATTAATTGAATAATAGCTTTTATATTCTTAGCGTATACAGACTGATTAAATAAATATTTTACCATCACTCTAGGGCAACATAATTAAAAGGCTGACATCAATTCTTCACAACCATTTTTGTCTATAGGATCATTTGTTCTTCATTAACATCATCACATACCTTCCATTGTCCTTCTGCTCTTTTCAAATGTATTACATTTCTCCTATATTCTTTTCCTGTGGGATCATTCCTACAGTTTGCTTCATTTTTTTAGTACTAATTCTGGTGTTGGGTCGAATTCGGGTGTTAATTTATTTTCTTTTGTTAGATTCTTAACATACATTTTTTCTCCAATCACTATATCTGATTCCGTTGCCTTTCTCTTTTGGTGTTCTTTTATTTTCCCTTGTTCCTTTTTTTCCCTTGTCCCTATCTCTTGCTTCAAATCAATCGAAAATGCTTTATTTCTGTAACATACCAGGTTTACCAACACATTTTGATAACATTCCTTTTAACCTGTATTAGGAAGTTATCGCTCTTCCATATTATATGAATACAAGGTAAGTAATTAGTTAAAAATACAAAGTGTAGCATTTATGATTACTATAGAATTAGGCTACATAAGATTACTAATATTATTTTATTTTATTTTATTTGGTTAATGTGTGTGTGTGTGTGTGTGTGTGTGTGTGTGTGTGTGTGTGTGTGTGTGTGTGTGTGTGTGTGTGTGTGTGTGTGTGTGTGTGTGTGTGTGTGTGTGTGTGTGTGTGTGTGTGTGTGTGTGTGTGTGCGCGCGTGCGTGTGTGTGTGAATGTGTATTATGTGTCGCGTCATCGCGTGCGTAATATTTTGAATTTAAATAGGTATTTACAATTTGAGTGTCCACTGTCAAGTAATATTTTCCAGTAACTCTTCTGTGTCAGCGTAGCTGAGGGATTTTAACCATCATCATCATCAGCCTGCGGCAATCCACTGCTGGACATAGGCCTCTCCCAAGGCGCGCCACTTAGCTCGATCTTCGGCTACACGCATCCAGTTGCTGCCAGCCGCCTTGCGCAGATCGTCGCTCCATCTAGCCAAGGGGCGTCCCACACTAAGTTTACCTAAACGTGGTCTCCACTCTATGACACGCCTACTCCAACGGTTATCGCTTCTGCGACAAATGTGACCAGCCCATTGCCACTTGTGTCCTCTCCCTCTCTTCGAACTTCACTCAATCCCAGAACATGCCACCTTACATTTTTCAACTCTACTTCTAATTCTGCAATGTTCTCGTCGTGCCGCCGAGTTCGTCCATTGTACGTCGCCAGGTACAGTTTGTGGTGGTATCCTGCCCTCTCCCGGGGATTCTTAGCACCCCCTGTCCCACAGTTGCCATGACCGCCACCACGGTCAGGTACATAGAGACGGCCGGGAACTGGGGGCCGTGTTTTTTTGGTGCTTACCATTGGGAGGTTTTGCCCTTAATCGCCACGCTGGGCAAGCGGGTTGGCGATCGCAGTATCAGACACGTCGCACCTGTAACGCTGCAGCCCATCACAGATCTGGATATTTTAACCAGATCGTGAGAGTTTTTTTACAGTCATAATAGTTTAAGTGGTATATTTTTATTGTTTTATTAACTTTGTTATAAAGCTTAACCGACATTTTGAGATATTGTTTAGCTGCAAAAGCTGTTTTCACCGTAGTGGTGGCAACGACTATGTCTTTCCTCCTTTTAATCAGTATTACATGATCATACGGTAAAGATTTATGTAGCTTAAGTATGCAATTGAGAATGTATAGCTGCCTTACTGTCAACAAGTCACTATAAGTGTATAATGTATTAGTTGGGAATCGATAGTGTAGGAAATGCATAACCTTTAGCAGAGATCTTTGGGTTCTTTCCACTTCCAGAAACTTTATTTTAGTTGCTCCACCCCATACAGGAATACAATAAGACAATACTGATTGTACTAAGGTAATATAGACACTTGTTAACAATGTCTTGTCAGCGACATGTCTAAGTTTTCTTCTCTACTTGCTATGTCTGTTAACGACGGCAACTTGTCATGGTACATGGTACGCCAATTTAAACTTGCTCATGACTTTGTTACCTACATCTGATCTACTAGATCTTGAAATCTTTACTAAGTTGCCAATGTGATATTTTATTATTCTATTTTGCTTATCAAATTGTATGTTTCTTATGCGACTTGCCTCTTTTAAAGTTTTACGTACTTTTTGTCTAATTTGTTCGATATTATGAATAGAATAGAATAGAATCATTTTATTCATATTGATTACATATAATTCTTATTGAAGGTCATTTGTAACTTTTACCACTGGTTCGGAAAAAAAACCTCTGTTCTGGGAAAAACCAGCAAGAAACCCAGTGGGACTTTTTTAGCGTAATTTCATCATCATCATCATCATCATTACAGCCCTTCACAAGTCCACTGCTGAACATAGGCCTCCCCCAAGGAATGCCACAAAGCACGGTCCTGAGCCACCCGCATCCATCGACTTCCTGCATGTCTTACCAGGTCGTCACTCCATCTAGTGGGGGGACGCCCTACACTTCGTCCGCCGGTACGAGGCCGCCACTCGAGAACCTTTTTTCCCCATCGGTTGTCGGTTCTTCGAGCTATATGGCCGGCCCATTGCCACTTCAGCTTACTAATCTGTTGGGCTATGTCGGTCACTCTGGTTCTACTGCGGATATCCTCATTTCTAAGTTTATCACGCAGTGAGACCCCGAGCATAGCCCTCTCCATAGCTCGCTGAGCGACCTTGAGCTTCCTCATCCGGCCAGCAGTGAAGGACCACGTCTCAGTTCCGTAGGTCATCACTGGCAACACGCACTGGTTGTACAGCCTCGTTTTCAAGTTTTGAGGTATACCTGACGAGAAGATGTGCCGTAATTTCCCGAACGCTGCCCAGCCGAGTTGAATCCGTCGATTGACCTCTCGGTCGAAGTTGGACTTACCTAGTCGGACTATTTGTCCCAGGTAAACATATTCGTCAACAACTTCGAGCTTAGTGCTCCAACAACTACCGGCATAGGTGTGACATGGACATTAAACATGATCTTTGTTTTGTCCATGTTCATCTTAAGACCTATCCGTTGGGAGGCACTATTGAGGTCATTGAGCATAGTGCTTAGGTCCTCCAGCGATTCTGCCATAAGGACTATATCATCGGCAAATCGAAGGTGAGTGATGTACTCGCCATTGATGTTAATGCCGTATCCTTTCCAGTCCAGAAGCTTGAAAACGTCTTCCAATGCAGCGGTGAAGAGTTTCGGGGATATAACGTCACCCTGTCTTACACCTCTCTGCAGTTGGATAGGTTTTGTACTCTGGTTCTGTACTCGGATAGCCATCGTGGCCCTACTGTACAAGCACTTCAGCACTTCGATATACCGACAGTCAACTTGGCACCGCTGAAGGGACTGCAGCACCGCCCAAATTTCGACGGAATCAAAGGCTTTCTCATAGTCCACATACGCCAGACATAGTGGCAAATTGTACTCCTCGGACTTCTGTACAATTTGCCGAAGGGTATATGTGGTCTATGGTGCTAAAGCCTTTTCGGAAACCGGCTTGTTCGGGAGGCTGGAAGTCGTCGAGTCTGCGTGCGAGACGATTCGTAATGACTCTCGAAAACAGCACGTAGACGCGGCTCAGAAGGGAAATCGGTCTGTAGTTCTTCAAGATAGCGTTGTCGCCTTTCTTGAAGAACAAGACCACCGCACTTCTGCTCCACGCCTCCGGTGTAGTGCCACCATGGAGGACGGAATTAAAGAGCTTCTGAAGGACTTCAAGTACCGGTTTTCCACCCGCTTTCAGAAGCTCCGCTGTAATTCCATCCTCGCCTGGGGCCTTGCCGTTTTAAGGTGCTGGAGAGCCATTCTAATCTCGCTCAGACTGACGTCCGGGATATCATCGGAATAGTGTCGGATAAGACTCGCTCTTGGATCGTTACTCACACTTGCGTGTGGCTCCAACGATGATGTGTACAGCTGCCCATAGAACCTCTCAATCTCACTCAAAATCTCAGGTGTCCCGGAAACGACGCTGCCACACTCGGTCTTCAGCTTCGACAGTTGGCTCTTTCTGGCAGACAGATCTCTGGCAAAGACTTTGGAGCCCTGGTTCCGCTCGATCGCTTCTTCAATACGAGCTGTATTGAAGTTGCGCAAGTCCCGCCGCATGCATTTGGAGATCTGTCTGTTCAGTTGCCTGTATGCTATCAAATCTACTGAAGATTGCAGCTTCATTTCCCGTCTAACAGCCATGAGATTAAGAGTGTGATCGGAGAGTTTTTGTGTTCTTCTGCGGCGGGTCTTACAAAACTTAGCTCCAACCGCATGGACAGTTTCCACGAGCTTGTCATTCATATCGTCCACTGCATTGCAATCTTCTAGGCACTGAAAACGGTTTTGTAACTCGAGCTGAAAGGTTTCGGGACTTTGGATTAGAGCACGAGGGGGACGGAGCGTTGACTTCATTAGACGACACCTCTCAACTTAACGTTTAGGTTCAGTGTGCCTCTAACCATTCGGTGATCGCTACCAGTTTTCACCCTCGCGATCACTGAGACATCACTGAACAGTTGGCGTCTAGTCGTCATAATGAAGTCAATCTCATTTTTTGTCGAACCGTCGGGGCTCGACCAGGTCCACTTCCTGTGGGGCCGCTTCTGGAAGAAAGAGTTCATCATAAAGTCCTCTTTCTCCATGAAGTCGGCCAGCTGCTGGCCTGGGTTCCGTTGCCCTAATCCGAATTTCCTACTTTCAGCTCACCGTTCTCTCTTGTGCCTAGCTTTGCGTTGAAGTCTCCCATTAACACCGTATAGTGGGTTTTAGAGGAATGCATGGCTCTAGAGATATCCTCATACATTTCCTCCACCTCCTCATCGGGGTGTGCCGAAGTTGGTGCGTAAACCTGTATGACCTTCAGCGAATACCGTTTGGTGATTCTGAGTATAAGGTACGCAACCCTCGTCGACACACTCCCAATCTTACAACGTTGTTAACGAGAGACTTGTGGACGATAAATCCGACACCTCCTTGGGACAGATGGTCGCCCTCCCGGTGATAGAACAAGTTGCCGGATTCGAGGATTACCGTGTCCTCCCCCTCTCTTCGGACCTCGGATAATCCTATAATATTCCAGCGCAACTTGTCTATCTCTTCTTCAACTCAGGATCTTCTCGTCAGTCCTCAGAGTGCGTGCGTTATAAGTTGCCAGGTCGAGTCGTCGTAGGTGGCAACCGAACCTCCACCGGAGATTCTTAGCACCCCCTGCCCCGCCGTTACCATGGTCGCCACCGTAGCCAGGAATAGCGGGGCCGCCGGGACTGGGGCCGTTTCTTCGTCACTTTCTTCATTGGGGATATTGCCGTAGTTGCCACGCTTGGCGAGCGGGTTGGCAACCGCAGTTTTTTTTATTATTTGCTGTTATCAGAAAGATGCTGCTGCCCATCTTCTGCCTCAGTTTCCCTCTGTCGCCTCTTACGACACCCACGGGAAGATATGGGGTAGTGGGTATTCTAACCCGCCACTACACGGGAAGTTTGTTGTTTTGTAGCGTAATTTACAATATAATATTTATACAATTGTTATGAAAACATTTAGGAACAGCATGGTAGCAATCACCTATATTTGTCTTTACTATTAAAAATTGCTTTGTCAAAAGACATTTCATTTGACTCGCCTTAAAGAATCTTACAAGGTGTAAAGCCTGTACTATTTTGATATGAATTATTATACAATTTTTCTATTTTCGGCAATATTATTAGCCAATCTTTGTGATTAGTATGACAAAGCGTCCTGAATAATCTGCTCAACTCTTTATTTACACGCTCCGTTGTATTTAGTCTAGGATTTCTTACTATTGTATATAACAATGTAGTCTGAGAGCTGGCGACGAATTTTGGGAAGGTCCTTTTGGCAAGTTTAAATTGTGAAAAAATATAATTTCGTCAATTGGCGAATCCAGTCACGCGAGTCTGGCAGAGCGTTTGCGTTTATTTCGTTACTGCGCAGCATATAACATTTGCAAATTTTTTCCAAAAAATGTTTTTTCGGCAACTCGATTTCTTTTTTATCTTTTAATTTAGTTTTTATATAATTAAAAAAAAAAAATCCCAAACGTTTTTGTCGGTTCTAAAGTATTACCAGACCTCTCCAAAAATATTTTTTTTAAATTCCCAAAAAATATACTTTTGACAATCTGAAATTTTTATCACGTATTTATTGAGTAATTTTTAATAATACCTGTAAATCGCCAGACGAATTTAGCGGTTTAACAATTCCCAGACGTGAATAAAGTTTACAAATGAATACGACTAAAAAGTCTTATGCGTAGTCATAAGTGCGAGAACGATAGCTTATCGAAGCATGCCGACAGCGGATGGGGGCCTAAGCTCCTCGCGCTGTGATTGGTTATTAAGAAATATCTTTTTTAAACATTTTAAGAGTAAATTCTTGTTTTGAGATTTAGCATGTATGTATGCGCATATATGACCATGTAAATATCTGTGTATATAGTTTGAATTATTATAGATCAGCGCTGTAATAATTTGTATAATAGCTATTAATTTTTACCACGTAAGGCTTGGGCTTGGCAAAACATGCCTTTTGATAATTACCGCCCCATGTTCTTAAAAAAGGACAGTATGTATAAAGTGCTTACCGTCCAGAGATGAAGGTGGAAAAAATAACAAGTTGCACGTTCTCTACAGCCGTAACTTTTTTCACAGTGATGTGGTACAGATATAGATGACTTTTGAACTACCTAAATGTAGTTATGTATGAGCTATATTATTGTAAAGTTTCATTAAAATACATTCGGTAGTTTTTGCGTGAAAGAGTAACAAACATCACGTTTATAATATTAGTAGGATTCAAGTCAATCATTTCTTATTAATTACTATTAAAACTGAAAAAATCAGAAACTAGGCCACGGTCAATAATTATTTTTTTACCTTGGCAGGAACAATATTTTTAGGTTGACAGATTAAATCATTCAATAATTCTTTTTATTTCCAATTTTTATAAAATTAATAATTTTGTTTAAATTATAATATTAAAGGAAATTTATAGAGATTTATCATTTCATTAATTTTCCTCCTCTTCTTAACTGCTCTCTGAAGATTCACTGTCTGAGAAATCCTTTAAATATAATTCTATAAATCCTAGAAATTTTAGACTTGAAACGCCCCAGCGTGGAAGAGCAAACTTGGAAAATAGAGCACCAGTAGCTCTATCACAAGGTAGTTCTACGTCTACAGCGAGGATTGAGAAAAAAATATTTCCAAAGAACTACGTTTATAAGTACCTTCTTGTCTAGAGTGCTTCACCAGACAAATTTGATAAACTATCTTATTTTCAACAATAATGTGTGATGTGTTGATTAACTAGTAAATCGAATTTTTGAAACTAATAAGTCTTCTGTTCTGAATGGTGGACGTAGCTTAAATATCAGTAAAGGAAAGCTTATTTATACAAGTATTAGCTTCTAAATGGGAAGCTTATTTCCCAGGAGGATGTAGTGGGAAAAAAGATGGCGAGACACTATGGTTCCAGATCTTATGGCATGGAATCTTTTTACTCAAATATTATAATTTATGAGGTTTCTGTTCAATTTGAAAGGCAATTATCCCGTTTTAGTTTTTTTTACACTATTTGATGATAAGAGTAATGTGATTTTGTTTAGTCTTTTCTTTGTAATTGATAATAAAAGTATATTTCTAATATCTTTTATTTAACTTATTTCATGGCTATTGGCCTAGTGTGATATTTAAAGCACAGTTTAAAAATATCTACTAATGCAAGTACTACCCGATGACCTATAAAAAGAACATAGCAAAACTACATTTAGGTATCTATCTATAGGTATTAGGTATTAAGTATATAGGTGGCTATCGGCCTAGTGTGATATTTAAAGCACAGTTTAAAAATATCTACTAATGCAAGTACTGCCCGATGTCTTATAAAAAGAACATAATAAAACTACATTTAGGTAGTTCAAAAATCATCTATATCTGTATCTAGCTCCGCAGTAACGAAATAACCGCAAACGCTCTGCCAGACTCGCGGGACTGGATTCGCCAATTAACGAAATTATATTTTTTCACAATTTCAACTTGCCAAAAGGACCTTCCCAAAATTCGTCGCCAGCTCTCAGACTCAGGCTTTATGTTTAATTTTCTCATTGATTGTTTCCAATCCAAATTATTCATAAACTGTCGTCCATTATCTGTCATTATTGTTGTGGGCTTTATAAATTACTTCTTTTAAATTCGTTTTGTAATATAATATATTTCATTTATCAAACTATACCGTTTTAGTTTATCATTTCGTTCTATTATAGAAGTATTTAATGTCCTTACTTTTTCAATAATAGCCAACAACTCTGAATCTTGTGTTTGATATACTGATATGGATTTTAGTTTTTCTATCAACTCGTTATTCGGTTCACTATTTTGATAAAGCTTGTTCGGACTAAGCGTTCAAATGTACGCGTAATCTAGGTATGTTGAATACGCGTATAGGTGGATACGCGTACAGGGCACCTTTATGCATTGCGGGATTATAAACGCGTGGTGACAATCCGCAAGTCGGCCAGCCAGTATCCGCCATGTCTCGAAACACAGCTGTCGTGTGTACCACCACTGCGGCACTTCTCGTTGTGCAACCAAAAGCATTAAAGCAGACTGGCGACGACTTGCCGCGAGTCGACACGCGTGCTTAAATTGTATACGCGTTGCTGCAGGTGCAGGTACGGACTAGCGTTCCTGTTTACGCGTTACCAACTACGCGTACACAGGAACGCTTAGTCCGTTGTTGTAATGTGAATAAGAAAACGCTTTCATTATTTATGTGATTTGATGTTTATTTCAGATAAGTATGTAACTTTATTTCGCATTTACCTAAAAACAGTAAGTGTCGTAAATGAAAATACAACTGTGTGGCATATATACCGTGTCAGCTAACCGACCGGGCCAGCGCCCGCGCGATCCACAGCTGTGAAACAGTCTTTGCTCTAAATTACCGGTATATTTTTTTAATTAAATTATACATAGAAGTTTTTGTTTCATAATATCGAGAAAAAGCCTTAAGACATTGAATTAAAATCCAACTACGGACTAGATGAGCTACGATGAAATTATCTATAATGTCGTCGTAAATGCATCAGCGACAACAGGCGGGTGGCAGGTGCGAATAACCTGCGCACGCACCTTTTATTTTTATTTATCGGGAGCGCGATAAAAGAAAACTTTTACGGTCGTGAAATGTCTTTTGTGTAGCTTTAGGCTATTTCTAGGCTTTTATTTTTGTCCTATTGTATTAAATCATCATCAGGTAAGTAACATGTAAGCACATCTGCAAGAATATTACTTCTACTCGATATATGCTGCACTTCGTAATTAAATTGCTCTATACACAAAATACATCAGGTGACTCTACCATTGAATAATTTCATATTATTAATAAAAAATAAGGCTTTATGTTCAGTTAATATTATTACTTTACTCCCTTTAAATAAGTTTCAAATTTCTTTAGGCAGCTTAATACAGCGTAAAACTCTTGTTCAGTGGCAGACCAATTTAATTCGGAGCCTTTTAAGACTTTACTGTGATAGCCTAGTATTCTCATTTCATTATTATCATCTATTTGATACAGAGATGATTCGACACAAGTAAAAACAAGTAAGCACTAGATACTTTTCTTTCAAAACCAAGCAATTTTAGTATCAAATTAATTTTTTCGATACCTACCCGGAATCGAAGGAAAAGAACCTGTATCGTATCAAATCACGCACTAATTGTGAAGGCATCTTTACGTCGTTAATACGCTATGTCGGTAATCCAAATATTTAGAACAATTACTGTTTTTTGGGAAATCTTTCCAAAACTGATTTTTTCATCAATCGTCGATCGTCGAAGTCGATATGAGTAAGTATCGATACTTTTGGGAGTACTCAAATGAGTAGTATCGCAAAACGCTTAAAGTGCTACTCATATGAGTAGGTATCGATGTGTTGGTGGTATCGGAACATCCCTAATCTAATATAGTACTCCGGCCATACCCACACCAGAACAATCTGTTTGTAAATAAAATAGTTTATTAAAATCTTGATGATGTATTTGTATTGTATTAATAAATTGTTGTTGTACACAATCTAATGCCTTCTGTCCTTTTTCGCTCCATTGGAATATATGTCACTTTTTAAGCAATTCACAGAGCGGCATTATAAATTATATTCATTCCAAATTATACTCATTCTTTTCTTTTAAATTTTTTTTGGGATGTTTGTCGAAATGACATGCCAATTCCATCATACCTTATAATAATTACTGCTAACACTAGAATAAAATAAAAATATATAATTGTGAGTACTAGTTAAATTACTAACCTAAAAAGAAAGTTATACTGAAGAAGAGAAGATAATTATTCCGTCCTAGAAGCAAGCCGGAATAACTCTCTTGACATCTTTGATTTGGGGTTTGATAAAACCATTTGTACTAGATCGACATCCAAAACATTTGCGTTAAATTCTTTCAACACAGCCTGTCTATCCTTTTCGTTCTTGACACACTCCATCAACAAATGGTAAACATCTTCAGTTTTGTTGCATACATCACAATTCGGTGAATTTTTTCCCATTAAAAAAGCGAACTTTGCTGATGAAATATGACCAGAACGAAGCCTTAAGGCTAACTTAACGAAATTTCTGCTGAGATAACAATCATTAAACCAAGGTACGCGATAAGGCTCGCTTTGTATAGTTCTATATCAGTAAATTATACTCTTGCTATAATTTAAAACGAACCTTCTACAAAAATTGCAAAGACTTAAAAGGCCCTCAGTTGCTTAATCTTTAATGAGTGCTAAAAATTCTTAATTAGCCAATTCTTATCGGGATCTGTCTTTGTGCCACATTAGGTACATTATTCCTTGCTAGGCAAGAAAAACTGTCAGATTTATGTTTTCGACTTCCGCACCTGGTGCGGAATTTGAAAACATAAAACACGGTTGCATTGAATGCATTCACTCTTACCATTTGCTCTGTTCCCAAAACGGAAACTTAGGGGATAATAGACAAGCGCTCTTCCAATAGCATCGTCCAGAGAAACGTGATGGGAATATATCCTAGCAATTTTATTACATGAAAGTGTATTAAGACATATCTCCTCGTTCCTACCTACCTCATGGACATCAGCTTTGCGGCATTCTAATGACTGCACCATGAAGTAATGGGCTTAGCTTACTTATCTTGATGACATAGTGCTGCTAAGCTCGAAAGGAATACGGCCTGCCTCTTCTTAGGATTTGAAAATGCACTAAAGATTTTAAAAAATATTGGTACCGCCAAAAATGGAATAACATGTCGATCACATCTTCGTTTAACATCCATATGCATTTATGTTTCCATAAGTTCGTTCTGTTTCTTCCCTTCATTAACACTTTAATAATTCAAAATTTGGATCATATATTTATAAGCACCTATTGTAAATCTAAATAGACCTTAGTATGTCTTATTTAAGTTAAAGTATTACGCACTGAAGACAATGTTTGAATTTAAAATAATTTATAAATTGGGAATTTGATTTTTAAATAAGTACAATTTGCATATTTAATTGTCTATTTGATTGAACTTTTGTTTATCATTGCTCAATTGATAGTTCCTAAAAAGGTAAAAAAAATGCGTTGTCGTTAATGGAATTGTAATACTGAAATTATCATTATTCAAAAGTTACAATTTTTTTAGTAGAAATAAGTCAATCAATCCTTACAATCCATCAAAACTTGTGTTTTAAAGTGCTGAGTTTGTGCTAGGTAAATAATATGTCGCAGGATTTTGAAAAAACTTTCAATCAAAATCTTCAAGATTTTGACAAAAGATAAAAGCCGGATTATGACAAAATGGAGACTCGATTCCATCATAATTCGGAACCAACATTATAAGCACAGGCACAACTACCTACTTGCACCTATGCCATTACCACATAAAAACTTTTAAGACTTTTTTATTCGTACGTTTACTGCCTTTATAGAAACTCTAAAGTCTACTAGCACCAAATGCTGAGATTTCAAATACAATTCATGTTCCAATAAATAAAAATAAATTGTTAGAAAAACATTTTTGGTGTTCCTTTTTATCCCTTAAATAGTTGAAACTCATGCAAAATACATATCCATAAATAGGCACTTGGTATAGCGGCTTGGTATGAGGCTGCGATTATCCCGAGTCGACACTTTTTTATTCATGATTATTGGTAGCCAATCAATTACAACTTTTTTCTGTACTATTCCCATTATATCTTATCAACTTTTAACATATCTATATCCTGTCCTTACTTCTCACTCTCTTAATTGATATCGGTATAACCAGCCGAGAATCTGTGTCAAAACAAATCTAGGTGATGAACAACAGCACATCCTTTATAAAAATTATGCAGCGCTATATTTTCTTCCCACCTGCTCTAAGCAAGGTGATAGTTGCATGTGATCATGCAACTTTGGTTGGCCTGACAAGCTAATGGATGAATAGGTAAATAGAAAGCCACAAGATTTTAGCATATTTATTTTATTTTAAGTATTACTTATAATTTAATATTGGCACTTTTCCCCATCGGCAATATGTCGCAGAATCCAGTCAACAAAGTAACTTACTTTAGTGTAGACTCCTGAAATTTCAGTCATTAACTTAAAAATTGTGACATTTTAGTTGTATTCATTTTCTATTACTCTTTATGATTTTTATAAGTTACCTGGATATCTGGGGTCGGCGCATCCAATTCCCCAAGAAACGATTCCTGTGGATTAACGAAAGTAAATCGTCAAATGTCGTCGTCAATAAACGGTCTATCTTTAAGGTTTTTTATAATCTTACCACTCGCTTTTCCCTCGTGATCTTTATTAATTTATTGCAGGCTTATAAGAGTCCACGACCGAACATAGGTCTCCCCCATAGATTACTTCATAGAACGACTATTTGCCATAGTTGCCACGCTGTCAGCTGCAGTTTTATTTATTAATTTGGTCTGTTATGAGAAAGATGCCATCTCCTGTTTCAATAGCCTCTGTTGCCTCTTACGACATCAACGGTATGATATAGGGTAGTACATTCTTTTCAGCCGTCTCTATACGGCTTATCATCACTTTTATTATACACTATCTTTATATTAACAAAATATAATTTAGTAATTTACCTGCTTGCACATATCTTCCATTACTGTCAAATACTAAGAGGGGTCCACCACTATCTCCCTGTAAAAATGATACATTCTTCACGCATTGTTTACCACAAATTGATGATTAAATATTTTCACTTTAATACGCGGTAGAGCCACTCTGTAGCTATATTATAGTTGTAGCACGAATGTGTCGGCTCGACCGGGGTAGCACCACGCTTTTACAGAATACCAGCGTAAAATAACAGCTAAATTCTGCGGTGTTCCATATGGTAAGTGTAGAGGACCGGAGACCCTTTTTACTGGAAACGAGGCATTCCATCTTAGTCCTCAAGGGTGACAACCAAAATAATTTAAATACGAATATAGCCGTCATTTTTATACATATATATTATATAAAAATGACGGCATTTGCTCGTATTTAACCATTTACTCGGCATTTGGTGTCGTAAAAGTCTAGTATAAGGACGTATGACGCTCTCACAGCTTATAAGAGATGGCATAACGATCCTATACTTACTAGTGGTGGCCCAGTAGCATGACATTTAACGGATTTTAATTAAAAAAAATAAGTTTTAAAGTTTTTGAGGTTCTTTCTTCAAAGAGAAGTCCTCTATAATCATCGTATATAATCACCGACCTCCATATATATTAGTCCGCCGGACAGGCTTTACCCTACAAAACGTTTGTGCCGATTTGAAGTGCCTCCATTGAGTGTACCGGGAACTAGATTTGATATAATTTGCAAATGACTGTTGTTTTGCTCAAAACATCTAAGAGTATTTTAAAGTTTAAAACGAGAAAAAGAGTGCGTGTTGTGTAGTTCGTTTTTGTTTCATATTAGTAATATAATCAAAAGTATTTTTAGTAACAATGATAATGTAGAATCCGTAACAGAAGGGAAGTGTGGTAACCTTCAACAGGTAAGGGGATTTACAGTTTATATTAAAAAATTAAAACTATTTGATAATATAGGCTCTTAAAAATCTGTCGCTTATATTATAAAATGTAATTACTAACATGCTTGGCTTTAATTTACCTATTTTTGATAAACAATAAAATTCAATAGGGTTGCTATTTCCTCGTCGATAATACTTATCGATGTTTTTTTTCTCCTGTATCTGTTTACAACAATGAAAGTCGCTGACAACAAATAATTATCAAATATTTATTAATTTACAGGTTTTCAACTGACTCTATACTAAAACTGTGACTAAATCGCATAAAACGTGTGAATTGGCGTCCGAAGCAAATTGATTATAACGTCAATGAGTTGTGGTATGGTTTTCTTTAATGTAATTTAAAGTTTTGTAAAATTCTAATTGTACCTATAGATATTTTTCAAATAGGCATTATATTTTGGCAGCTTATTGACATTCTCTAAATGAAATGTTAACAATAAATTGTTTACAAAATTATATTTTTATTTTGTAGTTACCCCTCGAGTTTTTCATATTCATTGGATCTTTTTAAACCTCTCGAATGAACCATACCTACCCAATGGTGAAACCCGGACAAAACCCGTTCCGTCGTCCGTTATGTATAAATTTTAGCTGTTTGTACATCCTTCTTCGTATAAAATTTGACTATGTCAAATTTAATACTCTTCCGTGCGAGCACTATACGTAAAAAGGGAGTGCTAAGTTTTCTCTTCATGTATTATTATGGATTTGCCATAAATAACGAAAATTTTATTGATATAGTTATTATAAATATTCAAATCTGGTAACGGGTAGCAGTGAAAAAGGTGTGAGACGTCGGGTAATACGATCGGCAATCCACAGCCCAACAGAAAATATATTGCCCAACAGAGAACAGCTTGCAGACAGATGAAAAAAATCTTTTATAAATAAAATAATCTTTGTACCTCATATTTCAAATGGCTGTTTTATGTGATGTGAGTAGGCAGTTCGAAACAGTCAACGCACTGACACATCAATTGTATGAAATAGTTTATCTGTGTCAGGTACTCCATCTCCTGAGCAAAAGCTTGTGTTTACACATGTGATACGTGACAAGTTTCTTAAGCATTTATAAATATCATTACAAAACAAGACACGATAAGATGACTGCTAGATGCTGCGCGAAAACTTGTTAGTATTGATACAATATGTACCTGACAACCGTCCTTTCCTTTAGAGTAAGCGCACATCATCATCGGTTTGAGATGTTGCGACAACTTAGAAGACCAGCATTCTCTGTCACTAAGTATATTTAAGCTGGCCTTCAAGAGGACATTTGATGACATTTTGTCAACACCTACACGCCCCCATCCGACTATTGTGCCAACATAACCACCGAATTCTTGTCCTAAACAGAAATAGTTGTTTAATTTTTAAGTAATATAGTGTGATAAAAAACAAAGATGCTATGTAATGCTACGGTACAAGAAATGCTGAAACTTTAAAAATAAACAGTTGAATGTCATTTTATCAATACAATAAATCTATAGAAAAGTTTTATCTGAAATACTATTAATTAGTATTTACATACCTTGTAGTGGCGGTGTAACAAAATTCACTACTACTTAATATCATTCCGTAGGTGTCGTAAGAAGCAACAGAGGGCAATAAAACAGAAGATGGGCATCTTTTTGATAACAAATCAAAATAATAAAAAATTGCGGTTGTCAACCCGGGTGCCAAGCATGGCAACTATGACAAATAACCGCTTATGAGACAACCTATGTGAATACCTATGTTCAGCAATGAACTTTGATGATATATGATGAATCTTTTATAAATACAATGAAACATATTCTTTGTTTCGATGTATTTTATGCGGTGATATTTATCTGAGATCATATAAACTGTGCAAAAAACTGTCTGGGTCCATGAAGTCAAATCATCGTAATATTTCAGTCTTGTAATTTTGATTTCAGAGATGAACCAAATATTTTTTATTTAGAATACTATTTGAGCACATTACCATATCAAAAACATATCAGACTTAAAGTATTGAAATATAGATTAGATTGGGGTAAATATTCCAATAATTTTTCAGAGTTTATAGTTAGGTACCCTATGCCTAACTATAAACTCTGAAAAATTAAGTGCACCAAAGAATTTAAAAATCCTGTGTTCTATCACAGAATAAATATGGGACCTGTGAAGTGCACTGAGAGATAAAATTCTGTAAAATAGTTCTTCGCATTTGGTGTAATTTCTCTATTTTTTAATAAACCTATAATGTGGTCCGCAGTCGTGCGAAGGCTTCACTTCACTTTGCACCCATACATTTACTTGGCTATTAAAAATAATGTTACTAAACCGAAGTTCACAGACAATGCAATTATAAGATAAATCGGTGAAAGAAAAGTTCATTCTTCCTAAAACTTAATACGTGCCTGGAATAGGTAAACAAACCGGTGCAATCGTAGCACCAAAAGGAACAGGTTCATCCAGCGTAGCAATGGCGATATCATTCTCGTCTCGCATTGCCGTAGACGTAAACTGCTCGTGTATGACGACTTTTGATATATTTCTCTTTTCTACGTTCGATAAGTCGTTCATATTATCCAAACCAATAAGTACTATCATATTCATTATGTTGTCCCTGAAATTGTAGAGAAGCATAGGTATGAGCATAGTATAAATTGGCATAAGTACATAGGTAGGTAGGACCAATTAGTAACTTTATAAGATTCCTGCAAGTTTTATGAATTTCAATTATCCTAAATTGTATATGATAATGTTTTCAATGAATATTTTACACGATTCTTGAACAATTTTCACATTAAAAATATTCTAGACAGAAAATGAATAAAATCCTAGAATTGTAGACATAGATATTCTAACAATTGTATTACCTACATTCTTAATCCTGTTACAATTGCGGGCACTAGATAATGATTTCAAATATAAATTACATAGCCAGCATTACATAGCCGCAGCATTATGCGGCTATGTAATGCTGGCATTCAGTGACAGCGACCGACCCCTTCTTGTTACAGCCATAATACAGCCCCTTCGTTTATACCACGTAGCGAAAAATCATATGAAGACTGAACTTTGAACGACAGCCATCCTGGTATATCAAAAAATCTTGAAGGATATTCTCTCAAATTATTGTTTAAAGCCGTGGTAGCTCAGGGGCTAAGCGTTCGCTGTAAATATCACAGTACACGAGAAACCCGTGTGCGAACCCCGCCAGCACCAACGAAATTGTTAATTACAATTTTAAGTGCTGATTTACCACGTACTCTTAGGTGAAGGAAAACATCGTGAGGAAACCAGTATGTCTTAGAAATAAAAATAAAATATTTCGAAGACATGTGAAGTCCACCAACACGCATTGGGGCAGCGCGGCAGACTTTTCTTTGGCCTAAAATCTTCTCAGAAATGAAAGGAGCCGGTACCTATCTCGTTTAAAATTTTCCGTAGTAATAGCTGCTACCGTAGTTTTAATCTACTTTTTATCTATATCATTTTATACCAACCATTTAAAACAATGTCCAGCGCTGAGCACATGCTTAGCAGAAATCAAAGCACCACCGCAATGCATACGCCCATTGTTTATTATCGCTACAGTCCATGGATACGAATGAGGCTCCACTCTTCGGCCTCCTACTATCCTCATCGAGAGTAATGTGTCTTGCTGTTTGCCACATTCTGTGCAATAAAAATAAATATGCAAATCGATAAATTATTCATAAGTAATTAATTTCATTTGTAATTATTTGACAATTTATTAATTATATTGATAATATTTTTGTTGTAATATAGCTTTCTTACAGTTGTACTTTTTTTTTATAGAATAAGGGTGACAAACGAGCACACAGTCCACCTGATGGTAAGTGGTTGCTGTTGCCCATAGACATCTACATCTATCTTCGTTAGCGAATTTAAATGCAGATGCGTTGTCAGCCGTGAGGACTAAGATAGAATGCCTCTTTTCCAGTAAAAAGGGTCTCCGGTTCTCTACACTCACCATACGAAACACAGCAGAATTAAGCTGCTATTTTACGTTGGTATTCTGTGAGAGCGTGGTCCTTTCCCGGTCGAGCCGACCCATTCGTGCTACAACTATACTATTAATATAGCTGCAGCATGCTTTCATTATGCGGTCGAATAAAATGACACATTTTAATATTCTTGATTTTAGTAACATTTTGATATCCTATGTGTAATTTAAACGTGGCCTGTTTCGTCGCAGTTTATTGTTTTCTTATCACATTTTGTATTGCCAATAATTTTATTACGAGAAAAACAACATTTCTAAGAATTTTACTTACCGCAATCTAATCCCCTTATCAGCTTTACCTAAAAAGAAAAATTGCTTGCCTTTTCAACTATCGATAATCGAATAAGATATTACAAGGGCTTTAAGCTCGATAGAATGCTCTGTACAAACCTGAATTATGATGGTATAAAGTATAAGAATATACAACATTTTCCTTTTACTTTTAACACTTGATGCACTACTGCAGGGCGCAGTTATCGCACTGCTTTCTGCTTACGATACTTAATTTTTATTTACGGCTTACGCGGCGGAAATTATCCACGGTAAATGTCCTTGTAAATTTAACACGCTTTACAATGTTAAATATTATCGATTTTTAAATCCTCCGTTATCAACCTCAAATATATACAACATAACACTTGTATACAACAAAACGTCTTAAATGGCTACATACTCGTACATTGTTTTTTTTTAAATAAATTCTTAAGTAAGATTGCTATAGTATGTGCAGGTTGCAACCACATGACGTCTTTCAATAAGAATAAAATACGAAAATATTTATACACAGCAGTATAGAAGCATAAAAATTATTGCATTCGGTAGAAATAAAACAATTCGGACATAGACATGTTGGCACGGGTGGTGGGCACTCACATATAAGGTTACCACTGAAATGAATAAGCGCAATTTGAATTGTTGACTTAGCACGTACATGGCGGTGAAGGACTCTTGAGTAAAACTGCATTTCAGAGATATGAAAATATTTCCTGGATAGGTGACCCCATGCCTATGTGACTCTTCCTTGTTGTATAGTAGTAGTTAGTAAAATCTGAACGAAAAAGTTATCTTTATTTAAAAGTACTTTATGTGACATTTCAGTTTATTTTTCTAAATCAAACATGTTTTTGCCATTGGCATAGAGTTAGTATATTACACTATGTACTAGTGATTAATGTCGTCATATTTTTACAGTTATAAAATTATGATTACACAGTATTCAATAGCTTCAGTTAAACATGTCAATATTGTATTTTGTTAAACTTATCTGCAATACATTCCACCAACTGTTTCACTTTTGATCCAAGGAATATATTTTGACACAATTGTGTAGACACCTGAAATGCACATTTTGAAAATAATTAACATAACTTGAAGCTCAATATGGCGTTGATTTATAAATATGTAGGTACTATTAAATGTTGTCAATTGCACATTTATGCACAATAAACAAATGAAATGCTTATGCAAATAACAATTTATTTGATAAGCATTAATTTTTCCATTAGGTAGACTGTGTGCTCGTTTGTCACCCTTATTCTTTCAAAAAAATGCTGTAAAGGAACATTAGAGCCGTGTGGTAGCTTAGCTCTTGCCGTTAATTAAAGTATGCGAGCAACCCGGGATCGATCCTCATCGGTACCAAAGAAAAACATCGTGAGGAAACCTACATGTCTGGGAAATTAAAAGGCAATAATAATTCGAAGTCATGTTGCAGCTACATTATGGTTGTAGCATGAATGGGTTGACTCGACCGGGGTAGGACCACGCTCTCACAGAATACCAGTGTAAAATAGCAGCTAAATGCTGCTGTGTTTCGTATGGTGGGTGTAGAGGACCGGAGACCCTTTTTATTGGACATGAGGCATTCCATCTTAGTCCTCAGGGGTGACAACGCATCTGCATTTTGATTCTTAATCGCGGATAAATGTAGAAGTCTATGGGCCACACTATCCACTTACCATCAGGTGGACTGTGTGTTCGTTTGTCACCCACATTCTATATAAAAAAAAAGTCTGCCAACATGCACTGGGGCAGCGCGGCGGACATCTGCTGGCCCTAAAACCCTCTCAGAAATGAGTAGCGATGTTCGATTCGATTAACCGCTTGTTAAATTTTTGCGAATCGATCGATTAATCTAAAATTTTACAAAACAAATAAATACATTGTAAAAATAAGAATTTGAATTATTTGGTGCCTTTCGTCTTTCGTTAAATGTCTGGCTGTGATTTAAAGATTTTAAATTGCTTAAACTCACTTATGTGCCTCTAATTTATTCATGGTCTTTTGCCAAGGCTGTCCAAGGGAAATTTTGTCAGCCATCTCTTCCATCTTTGCATAGGGAGGATGAATCACTGGCCCATGCCGCAAGGCAGAATGCCGAGCGTTTTGGCTCGCTTTTTAGGTCCAATTCGACTTTCGATGACAGGGCAACACACCGCCGAACATCCCGCGGTGTGAGTGCTCTATGCTGGATGTGCGGTTTACACAGCGCTCAGTGCGCAAAGCACTCCTCTCCTTGAACGTCAACAAGTCGAGTGAACCTGATGTAGTCCCTCCTATTCTGCTAAAGACGTGTGCTCCGCACCGTCTGTTAACACCGGTTCTAATGCGTTTTTTGGTACTCCTACTCCCTAGGCGTTATCCCGATCTCATGGAAGACAGTTTTAGTGAATCCGATCCCTAAAGAGGAGACCATTCAGAACCGTCCAATACAGGCCTATCGCCATCATCTCCTTGCTCCCTAAATTAATGGAATCTATTATAAACTGTCAGCTCATGAGGTATCTTGAGAACGACCAGCTGATTAGTGACCGCCAACACAGTTTTCGTAAAGCCGCTCAGCTGGTGACCTTTAGTTTACCTGTGGGTGGAGGCAAGGGCAAGGGGGGGAGGGGAGCTTAGCTGTTAGTTTGGACATAGCGAAGACTTTCAATCGGGTTTGGCACAAAGCGTTTTTTTTTCGAAGCTTCTTTCCTATCGGCTTCCCGAGAAATTTTGCAATTGGATCACCAGTTTTCTTGCAGATCGGAGAATCAAGGTCGTAGTAGATGGCTCATGCTCCGACTACAAGCCTATTAATGCTGGTGTTCCACAAGCCTGAGTGCTATCACCTACACTATTTCTTCTGCATATCAATGGTATGTTGCAAAATATAACATTCGGATGCGGCTGATAACACTAGTGATGCTTTTTACACCAGCCATGTCAATATTTTTCGGAAACACGTCGTCGTACCAGAAAAAAATTGTGTCTGAAGTCGAGTTTTTATTAAAGAAAGTCTCAGATTGGGAACGATTAAATCTAGTCCAGCTTAACCTTCAGAAGACACAGGTTTACGCGTTTACCGCCTGAAAAATCTCCTCAATTATAGGGCACTCTCCTTGCTGCTTCAGCCAACATCGGAATCCTCGGTATCGATATATGAGGTACAGTTCTGCAGTTACTTGGAAGGAAAGGCTAAATTGGCCTCAAAAGCTTGGCGTGTTCAGCAAAGTGGGACAGTACTTCATGCCAGCATACCGCTTGCAACTTTACAAGGTGCAAGTTCGACCCCATATGGAATTCGGATCTCATCTCCGGGCCGGGGTACACGAGTGCCACCATTTGACCGCATCCAGCGAAAACCGCAGAATGCCAGCCGCCAAATTCCACCAAGGCACATCGGGTCTAAGCTTACGGTACCATCCACACCATCTAGATGCTTGGCGGTTCACCATGATTGTGCGATTTACGAGGAGTTTTCTTCCTCGCAAAACTCCTTTTTAAAAGGCCGGCAACGCACCTGCGATTCGCCTGGTGTTGAGTTTGTTCATGGGCAACGGTTGACATTTACCATTAGGTGAGCCGCATGCTCGTTTGCTCCTATTCTATAATGAAGTTAGTTACTACAGACCACAACAGAAATACTTGATAATAATTAATACATATAATTGAATATTAAAAAAGTATGTCTATACACTTACTAAAAATAGGTATAATTGCGAAAGAAGTTAGTCTGTGTGACAGTCTGTTACCTTTTTACGCCTGCTGAACCAATTTCATAAAGCGATAAAATGGACTGACAGCATCCTGAGGAAAACCCCTTTACCACAAAAAAACCTTATTTCAAAGGAAAATTTGATTTATTGTAGGTGAAACCGCGAGTTGGAAAACAAGTAAATATAAAAATCTAGTAGATATATTTGTGGTCTGGACAGGCACACGCAGAACAGGTCAAGGGGGACGCATATTTATAGTTAGCCTAGGACTGTCAAAACTCTGAATCAGGCACTGGGGTGGTTCGGATTTCGGAATTCGGATACACAAATAATTTGTAAATAAGCAAAAATATTGGCTTAGATTACATTTTTAGAACTCGCGAGTAATCGGATTCAGCGGAGACTGACTCAGGGTTTAGCGATCAAAGTAGGTTTATAATCACATAATAACTTTTAAAAATTAAATTTACAATTTTAAAAATTAACAATAAAATTAGAAATCTTCAAACTAGGTAAGACATAATTTTCTTATGTTATGCGGATCTTAGCTAATTATTTTTCAACATCTCTAAAATTCATTAAAATTAGAAATCTTTATTTACACTTAGTAGTATTGGTGCTCACCTGGATAATCCGGCAAAGCGCAATCTATACCCCAAGATACGATTCCTGTCAAATGTTTTAAATGTTTTAAGTTATTCATTCGTATCTATGTTTAATGTATGTAACACAATATCTTCTACTTCAGTTTATAGATTTTGCTTAAATTTCTTTTTTTAAGGAGTTATAATTGTCCAAGCCATCTGCGCAAGAAAGGATTATAGTGTATATGCCCTCTGTATTCCCTCACTTTTAAAGTCCAATGGAAGGGCAATTCGACTCGACCAGAAAGAGACCAGGCGCAGGATCTACGACTTTTATGCTTTCCGAGATACGGGAGCGCAATACCGTGTGCTTCCTGATTCAGGACTGCCACAGAGAATTTCTGACAGAAAACACAATAACTGATTTTCACCCGCCCCGTGATTCTAACTCATGGGACCGAGGTGAACTTATTTGTCAGACAGTGTCAACATTATTAAAAAGTAGCATTTCAATTGAAAGATTTTTGGTTTCTAGTTTATGCATATACACAAAATAAATCCTCAGTTGTATGCTCTTTAATTTTTCAGACTTTTTGACTCTTTTTTAATTCTTCTTTTTTTAGGAATATCCGTAGTGTGCTTTATCTATTTCTAATCTAATAAATACAAAATGTAATTCTAATATTTAACGAAGAAACATTATTATTTTATTATATTTATTATCTTTACACTTTTCTTACAATTTAACTTCTACGCCTTGTGTCAAATATTTCACCTCATTCTAAAGTGGCGGTGCAGAAAAAGTTGAGTAAGCTCTCATAACAACACAGTCTAGTGAAAGTTGGGTGTGGCAGAATTAGGATGATTTTGTGTTGCAGTATTAACCGGATGAGTCGGCGTAGATAATTTAGAGGGAATTTTATCCAAATTAACAATACCCTTAATCGACGAGCATGTATGTTTTAATATACATATGTGAAGAAGACGAAAGAGAGATATGCTAGGATCTTGCCAAATGGAAGTCTGTAGTCTCTGCCTATCGCTCTTGGTGACAAGCGTAAGTATTTAATGCATGTATCCTCTGTATACTATGACAGTAGTTCCAATTACTATTACTATTACTTAGGTAAATACATTTTATTTACCCACCGTGTAGTGGCTGTGTAAGAATATCCACTACCCCATATCGTCCCGTGGGTGCCGTAAGAAGCGACAGAGAGAAACTGAAATAGGAAATGAGTAGCAACATCTTCCTGATAACAACTCGAAATAATAAAAAACTGCACTTGCCAACCCACCTGCCAAGCATGGCTACTAAGGCAAAATACTCCCTATGAGGTAATCTATGGGCCTATATTTAGCTGTTGACTTTATGGGTGTAATAGAGGGATGGATGGAAATACATTTACAACAAAATTATAAAGGTTCCTTATTTATCGTTATGTCTCAAATAATTTAGCCTTAATTGACCGAATTGACATTAATTTTACAGTGTCAGTGGCATATTTCAAATAAGGATAATATTTAAAACTTACCAATTTGATACCATTTTGTATTACGCGTACTTAAATGAGTGGAAAATAACGGTCCTCCACTATCTCCCTGAAATCAATAATTATTTTGTCATTGTTTATAAAACTATTGCTTATGGATTACTATTTACTATGTACAACGGGATATAAGCGTAAAATAATCTATATACTTATATCTTATACAGTTTTATTTTTCAAATAGATGGCAAAATAAACAGCTCAAAGATAAATAGAAAATTATAATAACTCGACTATTCGCGGAGTTTAGAGTCTTTATATGATGTCTGGATATGGTGTCTGTAATCTACAGGGTTATTATGCAATATACGGCCAAATTTGCAGTGGAGGTTCAGAGGCTCATAGGTAACATAAGCGAATGGTGGAAAAAAAAAAAAAAAAAACTGAATATTTTGTCCTTTTTATCTTTTATATTTAAAATGTGTGGAAAAGCATTATTTTAACTCATTATCTATACATATAATAAATCTGTAGAAAAGTCGTGTCTGTAATTCTAATATATTCTTGAAAAAAACAAGTCCAGGGGACTAATGAAAGGGTTCTGAAGCCAAATTAGTGGTTTTTAGAATTTTTGTCTGTCTGTCTGTCTTTCTGTCTGTCTGTCTGTTTGTCTGTTTGTCTGTGTATTCCGGATTCACGCAAAAACTACTGGACCCATTTACATGAAATGTTGTATGTAGATAGTTAGTAACCCGGGGCAGCTTATAGGCTACTTTTTATCCGATTACGGGACTTCGAAAAAAGAAGGTTAAGTATTTTCCTTACATTAGATGTTAATTTTCCATTATATCTTAGTTATAGGCGGTATGACTGGTGTTTTTCAAATAAATACCATGTGATGTTAAGAAGAACTTATTATCCATCTCATCTAAGGCCGTGGGTGATGACAGTGTTAGTCATAACATGATCTTACCTCTCCTTGAATTTGTTACTCCCATTCTCACCCATATCCTGAATAAATCTATCTCCACGTCTAAATTCCCTGACGCTTGGAAAAGCGCCCAAGTAATTCCTCTCCCTAAGAAGGCCCAAGCCTCTCATTTTACCGACTTTCGCCCCATTTCCATTCTTCCATTTCTATCTAAAGTCCTAGAGAAACTAGTTTTTCAACAATTAAGTATATATCTAGATAGAAATTGCCTTTTGAATCCTGTTCAGTCCGGTTTCCGGTCGGGTCATAGTACGACTACAGCTCTGGTTAAAGTTACTGACGATATTCGTCGAGGTATGGATAATAAACAGCTCACTGTGTTGGTATTATTAGATTTTAGCAATGCCTTCAATACCGTTGATTTTGATATCTTGTTGAGTCTGTTACGTTCCATTAACATATCTCCATCAGTGGTTGGATGGTTTCAAAATTATCTTAGGGGCCGACGGCAGCGTATTCGCATTGAAGATAAATTTTCTTCTTGGTGTGAACTGCGAGCTGGAGTGCCTCACGGTGGTATGTTGTCTCTCTTTGCTATCTTCATTAATTCGATCTGTCAGAAAATTTCTTCTCTCTATCACATGTATGCAGACGATCTTCAAGTGTATACGCAGTCAACTCTTGAGAACCTGTCTACTGCTGTTTCCGCCATCAATGCTGACCTGGCGGCTATAAGCGAATGGAGTAAGTGCTATGGGCTTAAGGTTAATCCTTGTAAGTCTCAGGTCATTATTGTTGGTAGTGCTGGCATGATTTCAAGAGTTGACTGGAATAACTTTCCCTCGGTGGTATTGAATGTTGTTGTAATACCTTACAGTAGCACCGTTAAAAATCTTGGTATACACTTCGATACTACTTTCTCGTGGTCTCATCAATTGAAAGAAGTTAGCAGAAAGACTTTTGCTGCTATAGGTTTATTGCGGCGTTTACGTTCTTTCCTTCTCATTCCTACTAAGATTATGTTAGCACAATCTTTACTCCTCTCTATTCTCGATTATGCGGGCGCATGTTATCTTGATTTAACTGAAGATCAACTAAACAAACTTGAGCGTATTCAAAATCTGGCTATTCGGTTCATATTTGGCTTGCGCAAATATGACCATGTCTCTGAATTTCGTTTAAAGCTCAAGTGGTTACCCATTCGCCTTCGCCGGAATCTACAAATTGTTTCTCTTCTGTACTGTGTATTATTCAATCCAATGACTCCTAGCTATCTGAAGGAAAACTTTAAGTTTCTTGGTCATGACAGACCGAATAGAGTTCTACGGTCAGCCGGAGAACTTATACTCGCGCCACATTCTTATCGAACTAAATACCTTAAGAATTCCTTCACAGTCAAGGCCATCTGCTTATGGAATGATCTTCCTCCGCAAATTCGTCGTGCAAAAATCACTACCTAACAGTGCAACAACCACTGGTCATCATTTGCTACATGTATTTTTTGTATCCTGTCTGTATTTATTTATGTAATTTTTATGTATATTTGCCTATTTAATCTTATGTATGTCTATCATATTTTTAATGTATATATTAGTATATTAAATATTTTGTTATTATGTATCGGTTTAGTTTATTTAGGTATTAGTATGTAAGTTTACTATAATATACACCACCTCCCACTGTCCAATAGTACAATTTTCTCCTAATCTTAAGGTTGTCTGGAAGAGATCGCTTTTTAGCGATAAGACCGCCTTATTGTACCTACCTCTTAAGTTTTACTCCTTGTAATTTGTTTTTTTTAATCGTTTTTGTGGTGTACAATAAAGTATAAATAATAATAATAATAATAATAATTTGGAAAAGTATATGGTCTAGTGAAGTTTCTCATGATGAAGGCGAATGGATTCGTGCAACCGAACGTACGTATTCTAATTTGGCTAGCATGGGTTCTATCTTAATTACTGCTGAAGACGTATACTCAATTACTCGCAGATTACACAATTGGAAATCCCCTGGACCAGATGGTATACACAACTTTTGGCTGAAATGGATAACAAGTAGCCACGCGTGTTTGGCTGCACAGATTCAAGAAGCCATAGAGTGCTGTGAGCTCCCAAGACTACTTACAACTGGTATTACCCACTTACTATATAAAAATGGAAAAACCACGGAACCTAAAAATTACCGACCTATAACATGCCTTTCAACTGTATACAAAGTAATAACTGCAATTTTAAATAACAAGATCTATAAACATTTGGAAAATAATAACATTTTTCAACTGCACAGAACGGATGTCGGAAAAGGTCACGTGGTTGTAAAGAACTTCTTCTCATTGACACAGCTATTTGCCGACAAGTCTTTCGTAATCGCAAAATATGTCTGCCGCTTGGGTGGATTACAAAAAGGCATATGACTCTGTTCCACATTCATGGCTAAAGAGAGTTTTGGAAATATATAAAATAGATGACAAAATTTGTAAGTTTCTAAGTAAATTAATGGGTCAGTGGAACACTGTCCTAAACCTACCAGGTGAGTGGCAAAGTAGTTCGATAGACTCTATAAATATTAAGGGGTATATTCCAGGGCGATAGTTTGAGCCCAACTTGGTTTTGTTTAGCCCTAAATCCTTTAAGCACTGCTATTGAGGAATCCGGATTAGGGTTTCGGTTTCGGAAAGAAAACTCACCCATCTCACATCTACTTTACATGGATGATCTCAAGCTTTTCACATCAAAAGAGAGTGATCTACTATTGTTGAAATTAACACATAGTTTCAACAATATATTAGAATGGAATTTGGAATAGATAAATGTGCTGTCATTAATGTAAATAGAGGCAAAATTAAAAATTCCAATAATTTTGAAATTACAAATGATTTACATTTTAGTTCTCTTTCTGAAACAGAAACCTATAAATACTTGGGCATGGCGGAAGCGCTAGGAATTAATGACAAAAATATTAAAGAAAATTCAAAAGCAAAATTTATGTCAAGATTTAAAAAAGTTATCAAAAGTCATTTATCCGGCGGAAACAAAATTAGAGCATAAAACTCCTGGGTAATACCAAGCCTTCTTTATACTTTTGGTGTTACAAGATGGTCTCAAACGGAATTGGATGCCTTGGATAGACGAGTCCGTACATTAATGACTACGCACAGAATGCACCACCCGCGATCATCTGTCATGAGGTTGTATCTTCCAAGAAAAGATGGTGGACGGGGTTTATTAAACATTAAAAACCTACACAACCGTGAAGTATACAACCTCAGAGACAATTTTATTTAAAAAAAAGACACATCACGCATTCATAGTGACGTAGTGATTAATGACAAATCATTAACCCCGCTTAATATGTCGGCAAAGGACTGGCAGAGGCCTCATACTATGACTATAGATGAACGCAAAAAGATTTGGAATGACAAGCAACTGCATGGTCGATTTTTTAAAACATTGACTAATCTTTATGTAGACATGGTTGCATCAGTACATTGGTTACAGTTTGGTGACATTTTTGCAGAAACCGAAGGTTTTATCTGTGCAATACAAGACGAAGTAATTAAAACGAACAACTACCGGAAATACATTTTGAGGGACGGCACGGTTGACGTATGTCGCGCATGTCATCGCCCTGGAGAGTCCCTCAGACATGTTATTTCCGGTTGTTCACAACTATCGAATGGTGAGTATTTGCACAGACATAACCAAGTAGCTAGAATAATACACCAGCAGCTTGCCATTAAATTTGGTTTTACTCAACAGGACGTTCCATATTATAAGTATGAACCAAAGCCAGTCCTTGAAAATAGAAGTGCCACGTTGTACTGGATCGGTCAATTATCACAGACAGGTTTATAGTGGCAAATAAACCTGACATTGTGGTGGTAGACCGAACTACACGCAAGGCAATAATAATAGATATCAGTGTTCCTCATGACGAGAATCTCGTGAAAGCAGAAAATGATAAAAAATAAAATATATCGACTTAGCTCATGAGATTGTCGCTATGTGGGACGTTGATTCTACTATTATTGTACCAATAGTTGTATGAGTCAATGGGCTTATCGGTAAAAATATGGACGATTATCTGTCCAAGTTAGGTTTGGGCAAGTGGCTGAAGGGATTGATTCAAAAATCGGCCTTATTAAATACAGCTCGAATAGTAAGAAGGTTCCTATCTTTGGATGCCTAACTTCACCGATGGCTTAGGATTCCTCGCCGCGGTGGATAATAGCCGAAATAATAATATTATTTATATAGATTGTATTTATATTTATAATATTATAATTTTGTGACAATATATGTGATAATGTAATAATAATAATACCATATTTATAAATAAAGATTAAAATATAGTTATAGCCTTGGTAAAATAATTTGAAACTACACTGATTTATTATCAAAACAGCGCCATCTGTCATCAAATGGAAAAAGTAGTATATTTTGCCTTCAGTTACATAGTTATAAAGTAAATAATATAAATAACTTACAAAAATTTAAATAATTAGATTTTTAAAATTATTTAAAAATTCTAACGTTTAGTTTTTTAGTGTCTTTGTTATTTTATTTTAAAAGTGTAATAATTTCAATAGATAAAAATGACGTACATATCAAAAATATGAAAATTGATAAGGTTCTTCTTAGAGTATTTATAATAGCTTGCTTATTCAACACTCTAAGAGATATTTATATTGTTCGCTTCTATCGCTGATATTACTAGATACCTAGATAGTATAGTTTTGGCTTTCATTATTTCATCTAACAATAGCGCTATTCTAATAATAGTAGAATCCTGGCTACTAGAGCCAGGATTCTACACCAGCAGCTCGCTCTGAAATACGGTTTCGTGGATCGGAAATTGCCTTATTACAAGTATTTGCCCGAAAACGTGCTCGAAAATAACCGCGCTAGGATCTACTGGGACCGGACTATCATCACAGACAGAACTATTCTTGCGAATAAGCCTGATATTGTGCTGATGGATTCCAGTGGCGAAGGACTACGCTCTCACAGAATACCAGCGTAAAATAGCCGCTTAATGCTGCTGTGTTTCATGTGGTGAATGTAGAGAACCGGAGACCCTTTTTACTGAAAACTGGAAACGAGGCATCTTAGTCCTCAGGGATGTCCATATGCATTCTGATTCTTAATCAAGGATAGATGTAGATGTCTATAAACCACAGTTTCCACTTACCATCAGATAGACTGTGTGCTCGTTTGTCACCCATATTCTATAAAAAAAAAAACAGCGTGATGTTTCCAATTTTAACTCCGTTAGTCTTAGATAGTTTAGATTCTTATTGAGAGCTAATTTAATATTTACACGATAAAAGAGATGTATTCAATTTTTTTTTGTATTTAACTTTCATTAATTCAAATTCAAATTATTGTGCTTTGTTCATTTTGTTATTCTACGTAAAATACGAAATAATTTAAAGAAGCAATCCTAAATGCCGATCAAATAGTCGCAAATTGATTAATCCCTTAATGTACTCGTACGACACGCATTAGTAGAGTAATGCCAATCACATATACAAGTGAATTTTAAGTACTGATTAAGTCATGCAGTCCTCGTAAATTTTCTTCTTTATTGGTCCGTAACTATCGAATCTACTGTTTACTCGCTATATTTTCTTTAACCGAAGAGTACTTGGTTTAAAATACTTAAAATTGAAAGTTAAAATAATTCTAATCTCTTACGGCTCCATCTTCTTTCAATTTTTTAATATTTCGTTTGGTTTTCGATTTAGTACTATCTTTTTGCACCAATAGATGTAGTTTTAACTATCTTGTGTTAATCCTGAATCTTCAGACTGAAGATGGGAAGCGGTGTCAAAACCCCTAGTACTATGATCGCTAATCTGATTTTCAAGGGTGGCGATTATGACAAATCCTCTGTTTTATCTGAGAGTTCTATCTAGCAGTGTACGAGCCTTAACCCAAAAGTACTGAGATGAGACTTCTGAATCAAATATATAAACGGACTAACTGATCCCGCACGAAGGAGCACTGTCTATATATTGTTAACTATTACTGGACGACTGACAGGGTATAGGCGTAAGTAGGATCAGTAGTTTTCGAGTTATCCTTAATAATTTATATTGAAGTCGGTTGTACAAAATTTTTAACTTTACCGCTTGTCGTTATTATAGTAATATTATGAATGTAAAAGCTTGTTTAGATGTTTGTATGTTTATGGCTCAGACACGCAAAAACTACTGAACGCATTTTGATGAAACGTGGCAATATCATAGACTAACGACCCGCCCCGGCTTCGCCTGGGTAGAATCTTTTAATGTGACGTCATTAAAAACTAAGAGGACAATTAAAGACCATTTATTTTATCTATTTTTCAATTATTCGAATAAATCTACAAGTATTCCGGAGAAAAATTAAATTGGCACTCCAGGCATTGCTCACTAACTATTCGTGAAGTTCCATTACAATCGATTCAACCATTCCGTACATTAGCCCGGGCAGACAGACAGACATACGAACTTTTTAAGGATGGTTATTCATGTCTTAACGTCAAGGAAATAACCCTCAGCTCAATAAAAGGCAGTTATTTCGATATTGCAGACAGACACTTCAATTTTATTTATATGTATATTTATAGATATCTCACCAGAATAGGATATAAGTAGGCTACATTATTTGTGAAAAAAGATTGAGCCTATATTTAATTTCAGTTTTTTTAATCCATGGTGCTAAAAAATCAAGCTGCAAGACTTCAAGACACAGTAAGTTCATTCTGCGTACATCGGACCAAAATTAATAATTAAAAAGCTGAAGGTACTCCGGGTTAACTCTGACATCGGGACTTCTGTTACCTCAGTCCTCCGTGACCATGGGTGGTGTAAAGCACCCGAAACGTCGGGAATTAATAAAAATAAGTTAATTAAACGCGATAGAATCCGTAAAAATAGTTTTATTCAATGTACTGTCTAATTTTCAAAAAGTACGCGATACACTATATCTATCTCTCATGGACTAGTAAGCTTATAAATATGAATCATTTACCTGGCAAGCATCTTTTCCAAGATTGTAGGCACACATCATACTGTCGGGTACAAGATTATCTTTGTAAATGGAAGACTTAATACACTGTTCAGCGTCGACTATCTCGACTCTGGTTTCTTGCAAGTAACGTGAAGATGTCAGAGCTGCCTGTCTTGTTTTTCCCCATCCAGCCACAGTTAGTGCTAAGTTGTTGAAATTCATATCTAAATGAAGAAATGTCATTCTCATATTAGCAATATCAATGGCCGTTCTTTGAACAGGCGCAAAACTAACTAACTAACTAACTAGTTTAACTGTCGTTAGCTTCAATTAAAAACATATAGCTTAAAAACATTACGGTTACTCAAAAATTATAATAATGGTAAGCCACAATTTGAGAAGTTTTTCTATAAATTTCATAGGAGCATTATTTGCATTCATCGTAAAGTGAAGGTGTAAGAATATCAACTACTGGGTGTCGCAAGAGGTGACAGACGGAAACTGAAACAAGAGATGGGCGGCAGCATCTTCCTGATAACAATTAAAAGTAATAAAAACTGCGGTTACCAAACTGCCTGCCAAGCGTGGCAATTACGGCAAAATCTCCCTTATGAGGCAATTTACGAGGGAGGCCTATTTTTTTCCGGAAAGTGTATGCTGTTGGCCTGGCGGCCTTCATCGAAATAGACTCGTAAGCGAGGACTTGCAAGCTATCCAGTGCAAGGATTCTTCCGGCACCCCGTGCTGTTCCGAAGTACCCCGGCCCCTGCTTTTGGAGTGAGGCTCCACGAACTAGGGGCGGCTCGATATGATTCAAGAGCCCCTCAGAAGGAGGTACGAACCTCGGCTTGAACCACTATCGAAATGTGGGAAATGAGTCGTAAAACTAAAAACGCCCCGTATGACGCGTATTGAACCTCGTATACAGGTACAGGATGTGTCTGTGACCTCGTGTTCGCCGGCGACGCGGTGTGCCCTAGTATTCTGTACTAGTGTAGTGTCTGAATATGTGTGTGTAACCGTGTTATTAAATCGGATTCCCTCTCCTGTGGCCCTCCACAGAAAGGGGAAGGAATCAATCATCGGGATCAAGAAGAACATTGGGACGTCTCTTGGGGGGCGGAGGGGGGTGGGGCAACATTGCTCGCTGTTGGTGTCTGCTCTCTAATGGGACGTACGCAGGTTTTATAAAGATGCAGTTTGTGTCTTAAGGACAACTTTACTGAGTTTATGGGTTAGTGCGAAAAGGTGATATATTATGAATTCTTATTCGAGTTTATATAGATTTCTATATTGGTTATAGTTATATAGATTTCTATATGGGTTAATCTATATTGGTTATATAGATTCGAGGTTAGCCTCGAATCTATTAACTCCCAACACTTAGATTTTGATTGGAAGAACCTCACTGCTGGACTGTCCCAATGTTATGAGGACCGGGCGATGGTCTGATCTTAACTCGTACATCACTTCAATAGAACGTAACGGTAAGGACACGTTCCTGAGAGAGTGAGTGAGAGTGAGAGTCCTAAGCCAATTTTAGACGAGCTATGAGAAATATTTATTGAATATATAGTATACTCAGGGGGAGCTAATATATCATATAAGCAATCGCTAAGGGCCAGTAGGTCTATACCACAGGTATGGTTATAAGCATTATGTCAGACTTTATGCTTGATATTTAAATAAAAAGATATACAGAGGCTACCGTCATCGGTTGATGACCGGTCATGGCTACTCTGCATACGGAGGCCTTTAAATTTGTCAATTGAGGCGTGTCAATGGGGTCGATGTGTAGGGACGACTTATAATAAATAAGTGTCCCTCCTAACCGTGCCCCTTTACAGTCTTTCATAACTAATATAATTATCTATTTTGGGATCTCTCCCTTTGCTTCCTTCTGCTTGGAAGTCTGTTTTGGGGGATTCTTATTGGAATTCCCTTTGTGGCCTCCCGCGCCCTTACCCCGCGCTAAGTTGCCTTAAAGGCTTAAGGGCATCCGCGAAAGTTCACGGTGCGCCCCTTCGCTCCACATAGCACGCAGCTTGGGTAGCTGAGGCACTGCGGGTGCAGTCGCAGGTCCCTGTGCAGACGCACCTGGGGCGGGCGAAGCAATTACGGGCGGAGTGACCATAGCGTTGGCATCTATGGCACTGCCCGGAAACTTTTTTCTTTTTCTATTAAGACCCTGGAAAGATGGCATACAGTGCGTATGTCGAAGATTTTCTTTCCTTCTACAGAAACGTCGAGAATAACAAATACCACGTTGTAGGGGGTGTTGGTGGTCTTATTAAACATCCGGTGCAACTCTTGCACCGGAAGACCCTGGCGAATGAGATTCTCTTTTACAAACGAGGTCTTTTGTAATTCCTTTGAAATTCCGCGAATTATAACGCGGAGACGCTTATCCTCCCCTAGGGATTACGTGTGGTACGGAATATTCTTACCCCGGAGAAGCTTGGTAGTCCTCGACCGTATGTCATGATGCCCTGACCGGTGGACTTGGCTTTAGTAAATTTTCTTAATGGCAAAATCTGCGATATACGATCCCAGATGACCTTGTCTTGAGTGATGACAGGCGGAGGACTTGTAAGACTTTTTTTTCCTGCATCGAATCTTATCGAAAGCAGTCTGTGCATTCGATTCTCTCTGTTTAGGGGGGGTCTGTCCCTTCTGAGAGGGGGTTGAGGCCGCCTCCTTGGCTAGTCTGGAGGTATCCGCCTTTTTAGCGGTATAGCGCCTCTTCCTTTCTTCGACGAGAGTAAATCCCTCTACGCCGGAAGAGGAGGCGCTTTAAGGGGCACCTCCACTTCGGTGTCCTCACCCCAGGAGGTCGTCGAGTCGAAGACTCCCAAGTGGCCATCCACGTTAGAAGCGCTAGAGGGAGCCCGGGAGGACGTCTGAGAGGGGGAGGGATAGCCCACTACATAGTTCGATAAGCGACCTTGAGCTTTCTCATATGGCCAGCAGTAAAGGAGCACGTCTGAGATTCATTCGTCACTGGAAAGGCAAAATTACTTAACCGCCAAATTAGGCATATTTAGTTACATAAAAGTTCGGGGAAAAAGCTCCTTTCCCCGACCTTTTATTCAAGACATTTTTTTACAAAGTTTAATCACATTTAATTATAATATATGTGTGCCACTTTGTTCGATAACTTGTTGCCATCTTGTAGGTAGTGACATAATCCCGATGCTGTAGAAATCTTGGGTTTTTTGATGAAAAAAAATGCGATAAGTAGTTTTGACAGTCCTCTCTTGATGTTAACCTAACACTACCCAAAGAATTCTGAAGAGACCGAAATAGGTAAATATCTGAGGGTGCAAGGTTAGAACTATATGGTGGATGCATTAACACTTCCCAACCAAACTCTCTCAATTTTTGCCAAGAGTGGCCAAAGATGAGTGTAGTCTGGCGTTATCATGATGAAAGACCACTCCTTTTCTGTTGATCAATTCCGTCCGTTTTTTCTCAATTTTTTGCTTGAGTCTCATTATTTGTTGGCAGTAGAGATCCAAATCGATGGTTTTGCCCGGCTCATAATAAACGATGCCCTTCCAATCCCACCATACACACAGCATCACCTTATTGCGTGTTAATCAGGGTTTCGCTACAGTCTGTGGAACTTGACTACCCTTTGACCATGATCTTTTTCGCACGGTCTTACCGTAGGTGATCCATTTTTCATCACGAGTGATCACGCTTTTCAAAAATGGTTCGGTTTCATTACGTTTCAATAAAGAATCCCAAATGAGTACACGATTCATTAGGTTTCTTTCAGTGAGATCGTCTGGTACCCAAATATAGAACTTTTTTGTATAGCCAGACTTTTTCAAATAGGTTAAAACTGTTTTATAGTCAATCCTCAATTTCTCGGCTATGTCGTGACTACTAATATGCCGATCTTGCTCCACTTTTTCAAAAATGGCATCGACTTTATCCGTATTAGGGCGACCAGAGTGACCAAAGCAAGCTGAATATTTGACATCAAAATTTCCGGACTGAAAACGCTTGAACCAACTTTGCTACTCTTACTGACACTGGATTAGGTCCATAAATTTCTTTTTCGGGGCTTAGATCGCATTTTTCCCTTTTTTGTAATAAAACTTCAGAATGTATCGAATTTCTTCGTTAGATTCACTCATTTTGGCGGACAGAAAAACAATTGAAAAATAGCGGGAAAGTGTTTTTTACTTTTTATTTTTATTTTTCTTAATGTCCTATATGTATTGATATTAAAACCAGATACAAACAGTACAACCAAAGATAGGTATTTTATTTCAATTTTATACAAACAAAATGCGAAGAAACTTTTTCCCCGACCTATTTATCATCATCATTATTACAGCCCTTTACAAGTCCACTGCTAAACATAGGAATGCCACAAAGCACGGTCCTGAGCCACCTGCTTCCATCGACTTCGTGCATGTTTTACCAGGTCGTCACTCCATCTAGTGGGGGGACGCCCTACACTTCGTCCGCCGGTACGAGGCCGCCAATCGAGAACCTTTTTTCCCCATCGGTTGTCGGTTCTTCGAGCTATATGGCCGGCCCATTACCACTTCAGCTTACTAATCCGTTGGGCTATGTCGGTCACTCTAGTTCTACTGCGGATATGCTCATTTCTAAGTTTATCACGCAGAGAAACTCCGAGCATAGCCCTCTCCATAGCTCGCTGAGCGATCTTGAGCTTCCTCATCCGGCCAGCAGTGAAGGACCACGTCTCAGTTCCATAAGTCATCACTGGTAACATGCACTGGTTGTACAGTCTCGTTTTCAAGTTTGGAAACATACCTGACGAGAAGATGTGCCGCAATTTCTCGAACGCTGCCCAGCCGAGTCGAATCCGTCGATTGACCTCTCGGTCGAAGTTGGACCTACCTAGTCGGACTATTTGTCCCAGATAAACATACTTGTCAACAACTTCGAGCTTAGTGCTCCCAACAACTACCGTCATAGGTGTGACATGGACATTAAACATGATTTTTGTTTTGCCCATGTTCATCTTAAGACCTATCCGTTGGGAGGCACTATTGAGGTCATTGAGCATAGTGCTTAGGTCCTCCAGCGATTCTGCCATAAGGACTATATCGTTGGCAAATCGAAGGTGAGTGATGTACTCGCCGTTGATGTTAATACCGTATCCTTTCCAGTCCAGCAGCTTGAAAACGTCGACCTATTACAATTTCGGTTTCAGTGATTTTTCTGCATCGATATATTTAGGTACTCGTAGCATTGCGATTGAAGTACTTTAGTGGCGCTTCAGTAACCCGCAAAAAGGCGGGATTTTTTTTTCGATTACGGAAGCGACACTATTTTCGGTATTTTTTATACGAGTGTCACTTAGGACCTGTTTACTTAATGTTAAAATATACAAATTTCAATTAAAGTAAATTATACTTTCTGTTGTCTGGAAAAGAATGTTGTATTAGTAGTTGTACTCTTCTTGGAATTTTATAATAACTTGGTTTAAGTAATTTTGATTTGCATAAATTCGAATGAGGCATGGCGTATAAAAAAATGCCTTATTATTTTTATCGAGTGAATGGCGTTGCAGTAATTTAGCCTGACTGTTATAGAGCAGTTTGCGGGTTATCAGCAACTTTGCTTTGCTAGTAAATTTCTGCAAAAGTCACAAAAGTATTTCATCCTTTCTGTTCAAGTGTAATTTTATACGTGGTAGAGCCACGCTACAGCTATATTATGGTTGTAGCATGAATGGGTCGGCTGGACCGCGGAAGGACCACGCTCTCACAGAATACCAGCGTAAAATAGCAGATTAATGCTGCTGTGTTTACTATGGTGAGTGTAGTAACCAGACACCCTTTTTACTGGAAACGAAGCATTCCATCTTCGTCCTCAGAGGTGACAACGCATCTGCATTTTGATTCTTAATCGAGAATAAATGTAGATTTCTATGGGCCACAGCATCCTCTTACCATCTGTGGACTATGTGCTCGTTTGTCATCCTTATTTTTTTAAATTTCCTAATTGCGCGCGCCATCCCTAGTGCGGTCAGGTCGCCTTCACCCCAGTAATCACAGGCGTACTAACCTGCCTGGGCTAACCGGTCCTGCTTCGACCTCCATATCAGGGTCGTTACAGAATGGAGACGGAGAGAGGGAGGAGAGCATTAACTCACCAGGATTGAAGTTTGAAAAGCGCTCCGCTAGGAAGCGGAGCACCTTCTTCTGCAAAACACTTAAATTAACATGGTTTACCTTAAGGCAGGGAAGAACAGACGATTAACATAATTAAAAATATATTTTCTAACACTATTGCAATCTAATTCCTTACTCACCCTGCATAAGCCAAGGTGAGTCAGGAAATAGAGGTATGGTGCAAAATCCGTTACGGACAACAGGCCCACAACGCTATTTACACAATGCTAACTAAAAACATAAATAAAAAAAACGGGATGTGGCTGAAACTTGAAATCGTTTCGGGCATTGATAATATAAAGGTCATCTAACGATGTTAAGCGACTCAAAGCCACATCAACTAGTTGGTTTTGCTGCGATTTGTCAGATTGATTCACGACTCGATTGAAAGTACCTCCTTGAAATTTGTGTATCGTGATCGCACACGCCGGCAAGATGAGAAACTGTATTCGGCGGCATTTGTTCGTCAGACCGACCGATATGTTGGCACTGCGCATTAGTATCGGTTTCCACTTGAATTCGAGAACCTCACGCTTGCAGATTACATGTGGCTTAGCTTTGAGTCGTCATCAGTGGCCCATCATTTCCAGGAATTCAATCCATAGTCTGAGTCACAGTTTGTATGTGACTACAAATGTTGACGGTTCGTTCTGTGCCCCTAACTTCGCAAATTGCTCGTCTTCCCTGAGCAGCCTTATATACTTTAACACACCAATCGCGCCGTTCACTATGCCATCCTCAACGTCAATGTTAGTCGTAATCATGTAAGGGTAACCCACTGCAAGATGGACCGTATAAGGCAGGCCACCCAACTCGACGACATTCATTTTGTGAAGCTTTTGCCAAGCTGTAGCAGCTTCGGTGTGATTCTTGTAGCCGATCAAAGTGTCGTCGGTGACGCTGTATATCTCTGCCACGACATCACTGTTGTGGTACGAGGACACGCTGTGAATTTGATGATACAAACGCACAACGCCGATCAAGTTCGTATCGTAGCACTGTTGGGTTCTGAATCGCGACACAATAGAATAGAATAGAATAATTTTAATTCAATATAGATTATTACATAATACTTATTGAAAGTCATTTTTTTATTTACCACTGGTTTGGAAAATACCTCTGTCCTGGGAAGAACCAGCAAGAAACCCAGCGGGACTTTTTTTTCAAACATATTTCACTTTACAATACTTTTATTTGTACAAATGTTAAATGAGTTTTAATAGAACTAGCATGGTGGCGATCACCTCCTTCCCAGGGGTTTTTGTTTTTCATTTATGTATTCTTTGATATTATAATAACCCTTTTTGTACAATTTTTCTTTAATAAAACATTTAAACTCGTTTATTGACAAATTTTGTACATTTTCTGGGATTTTGTTGTAAAAGCGTATACATTGCCCTATAAATGAATTACTAATTCTGTGGAGTCTAGTAACTCGTATTACAAGCTTATGTTTGTTCCTAGTGTTTAAAGTTTGAACATCTTTTTCTTATTAAAGCTATTTATGTTTTTATGTAAATATATTACATTTTCATAAATATATTGCGATGCCAAAGTTAATAGGTTTATTTCTTTAAATTTTTCTCTAAGGGACTTATTGCAATTTAAGTTATAAATCGCCCGTACAGCTCTCTTTTGCAAAACAAATATAGCTTCGATGTCAGTCGCATTACCCCATAGCAAAATTCCATAAGACATCACGCTATGAAAGTAACTAAAAAAAATTAATCTAGCTGTCTCAACATTTTTGAGATTTCTAATCTTTCTTACAGCATATGCTGCAGAACTAAGTCTGCCTGCTAATTTAGATATATGGGGGCTCCATTGAATCTTCGCGTTAATAGTAATACCAAGAAAAACAGTGGTATCCACAAGACTCAACTCCTCCCCATTTAAGAATATTGCATAAGCACATTGGTATTTGAATGTTTAATATTAGGAATACCTGATGTTACAATAGTAAATTTAATACATTTTGTCTTATTGCCGTTTAAGAGCAAATTGTTGGCGTTAAACCAATGTACTAATTTCGATAGAGCATTATTTACATTGTCAAAATTAATTGACTGTCTTTTGAGTTTGAAAATCAAAGAGGTATCATCAGCAAATAATACTATATCGTGATTGTCCCCTACAAGATAAGGTAAGTCATTAATATAGACTTAGAACAGGAATGGGCCAAGAATCGAGCCCTGAGGAACGCCCACTGATACTACTGATCCGGAGAAACCTTTACTATTGATAACGACGTTTTGAGTTCTGTTATTTAAATATGAAATAATAAGTCTAAGCGCAATATTTTTGACACCGTAATGTTGTAGTTTCCTGATTAATATCTCATGATGAATACAATCGAAAGCCTTGGAAAGATCATAAAAAATACCTAAGGCATCTTGTGAACTCTCCCAGACATTAAAAATATATTTCATAAGCTCGACACCTGCGGCAGTCATCGAGCGACCCCTTGTGAAACCAAATTGATTTTTATGGAGTATTTTTTTTTAAATATTAACAATTTATCTAAAATTATCTTTTCAAAAAATTTACTGAGAGTTGGTAGTACAGAAATAGGTCTAAAATTAGCAGGGTCCAATGTACTACCAGTTTTAAATAAAGGTACTGCTTTACTATGTTTCATTAAATCATGAAACATACCAGATTCGATACTAATAAAATATAGCAAAAGATAAAATGATAGCAAGATGAGATACAATTAAATCTATTAAGGACGCAATAACTGTAAACGGAAATCCTCCATAAATCTGCGGTTTTCTTTACATCAAGAGTTTTGAAATATTTTACAATATCTTGTAGTAATACTTTTTCTAATCTAAATTATTTTAAACAGGTATTAACATTATGTTTGAGTAATGAATCGGCGACAGTTGGAGAACTATTCAATGATTTTGTTGTCAAAATAGGAATATCAGTGAAATATTTCTCAACACCGCTGCGACTTCTTGATTTGATCTAGTAAATTCATTATTAATTTTCAATTGATAATTTGTGTTACGTGGTTTGTCTTTACCGGTTTCGCTATTAATTATTCTCCACGTCATTTTAATTTTATTTTTAGCGGTCTTAATTTTGTTGCTAATATGTAAAGATTTGACTGTCGAGCACACTCTTTTAAACATTTTAGAATAATTTTTGGCATATTCTCTAAAAGTATCGAAAAGATTGTATGATCTTTCATGGTAAAGTTCATATAATCTTCGTCTGCTCTTATGAATTCCTACTGTCGCCCACTCATTAAATGCCTTGCGACTGTTACTGGAGAATGTTTTAGAAGTAAATGTTTTATTAAATTCATTGCTTATAAGGGTAAATAATACTCCATATAAATAGTCTGAATTGTTCTTGTAAGGAAGCGATGGCAGGTTTTTTACCATATTACTTTTAAATCTCTCCAGGTGTTTTGCATTAATCGGAACAAACACAATTTTCTCAATTTCCTGTTATTTATGCATATATGGTAATGAAACCAGTTGTCCACAGTGATCTGAACTTAGTTTTTGAATTATGAATTTCTTGATTGGTATCATCTGTACAAATATTATCAATACAAGTTGCACTACACCCTGCAATACGTGTAGCTTCAAATAATAAATCATCAAGATTGAATGATTTCAACAATGAGCAAAATTTAATACTGATGGAAGAAGCTTCCAGGAGATTGCTTTAAAGTATTTGCATACTACAAGAGATTTATTCTGTTTATTAAGCTTAACTAAAACTTCTTATTTAATTTTTTCAAAGGTGTCATACCTCGAACATGGGGGTCTGTAAACACTGACAACAATGAGGTGCTCAAGCTCAACACATGCCATTTCTAGCGTTCGTTCAACAGAGAGGCAATGGGTTCAATTTCATCAACATCGAGTCACTCTCCGTTGCCGATTTTAGTAAGCATAGCAGAAAGCGTAGCGTCGCTTCGCCGCATTATTAGCTGTAGTGTATAGTAGTTTAACGATTGCCAGAGCGCAGCACCAGCGATCATATTGCGTAGGGTTCGATAAGCGGATGTAGCGTTAACTGGTGGCAGTTGGCGAAAGTCACCGCAGAATAAAACATTCATGCTGCCAAACGGTTGATCATGCGCGCCGGTGATCACATGCAGACGTAAGTTGATTTTATGTAACACATCTGATCATGCTAATCTCATCGATCATTACGCATTTTACACCGAAAAACATTTTTCTATAATTTTGCATAATCTCTCGTTAAGTCTTACGCAATTGTGTAAATTTGAAAGCAGAATGTCGGTTAAGCCTTGAATATTGATGGCGGCTTGTCGGTGAAAGCACACGCTACGAACGCGTTGGTCAAGTGGTTGTGTTGCACTGTTAAGCGATTGTATATTTCCATTGCAAGTTTCAGCACATAGGTCTTACCACTACCGGCAGGGTCGGTAAAGAAAAAAGGTTCTGAGTTGAGTGTGTGTGAGCGATGTATCGACTTCAGAAGTATCTCTCATTGACCGGAATTAGTGTTACGTATCATGCAACAGAAGTCAGCTTTGGCTAATACATTTGATCGCCAGCATTTGTTGTACTAAACTTTTTACAAACTCCTCGCGATGATTCCCGGCACCCAATGGATTTTCATCGTCAAACTGTTTGATCATCTGCCGAAGTTCCTCAACCACACGTTCGATATCAATCAAAATCTTCTCCAAAATCTTGGCCTCTCTGGCATCGTAAATCTCCATAAATGCGTTATGGTTAATTATGTTGACTGCCTCACAGCGAAACGACAGATATATCGTGACCATCTCGTTTGTGATTCACAATATCATCGTTCTCATTGAATAAAACTACTTTTACGGATTATATCGCGTTTAATTATCTTATTTTTATTAATTCCCGACGTTTCGGGTGCTTTACAGCACCCATGGTCACGGGGGACTGAGGTGATTGACGTCCCGATGTCAGAGTTAATCCGGAATACCTTCAGCTTTTTTAATTATTAATTTTGGTCCGTTCTACGCAGAATGAACTAACTGTGTCTTGAAGTCTTGCAGTGGTATGCTTGGGTTTAGTTTTAATTTTATTAATTGCAGGATCCTAGTTAATTAAACGCGATATAATCCGTAAAAGTAGTTTTATTCAATGTGTAGTGTTCGCGTAAATATAAGAAATCATTATCATCGTTCTCGCACGATATGTAGCGTATAATCCTACAACGGTTTCTTTTAAGATATTATGTGACTGAATGTGCATTGACGTGATCTGTGTCATCCTCGTCATCCTCACTGCACTCTTCGTTATCGTCGTCACCTTAACTTTTTCTCTTGTCCTACAGTCGTATACCATGCGACGAAGTCAGCCAACCATATCGACTCTAACTCTGCGGGCCTATCCTCGTAATGCTGAATCGTTGTTTTGATCCAAATGTCGATGCTGTCCTCGTCTAATCGTTATCTGTCCATCACGGCCTTTTGCTTGCGCGTCTTTTGTCTCTCATGTGGCCAAATAGTAAGAATGTAAACAACGTCAACGCTGTCGTCTCTTGCAATAGATAACATTTCAACCGTGTTGAGTAACTTCAAGCTGAGTTGTTTCATTGTTGAAATATGCTTATACTTTTACAATGGTTGACCACTGACTTTTTGAGCAAACTGCTCAGTTACGTAGATTTATGTATCACGTTCTTCTTGGTGTTGACATTGAACGCCTGATCGTTGTCTAAATGACGCGATAGCTGTTGCAACATTGTGTCCACATCGACGGGTACATCAATGACTGATCCGATGATGGCGTAGCTGCCGTCGTAACGCAACCTACGTATCTGCATGAATGCAAACGCGGTGATACTAAACGTGCACTGATCGGATCTAATGCGGGCATGTTGCTTAAGAGGATACACAAATCCGTTTGAACGTGACCACGTGGGGACTTTGTCAGAGTCCAGTGATATCCTACACGTACCGGATAGTTTAAAGTCAGCCATTGCTTCTACTGGGAAAGTATTACTAAGGATCGGTAAGTGGTTTTCCTTTCCTCCTCACTTTTAAAGCCATTCAATGAGCTCAGAAACCATAGACGATCACACACATCACACTTATGTCCGAATGGATTGATGACAAACGTAGTAGTAAAACGTGCACGATCTGATGCCTAATGTGTCTTCATAATCGGCGATTGAACGCAATCGATGTCTATACAGTTTGGCGTAGTCGCCCCAGCTGCAGATGTACTGGCGCCGTCGTCGATCCGCTCGTACGCCTTCATTTTTCTACGTTCCCGACATTGCTTTACTCATCATATGGTGTTTTATGGGTATTACTGGATTGCACTTAAAAAACCCTTTCGAACAGTATATGATTTCTATATTTTGATTTGACTTTTTGACGAATATAGGCCAACATTGCATTATTTATTTAAATTTTTTACTTTAACACCATACATGTTCACTATAACTATTTCACACAAATGTTTTATATATGAAATCGATAGATCTTGATGAGAGCTGACAATTGGAACTCAAACGAACGTCGTAGCTTCTCCGAGTCAAAATTTATACTAAATGGCAGCGCTTCCCACTCCGCAGCGCGCGATGCGTGGCGGTCCTCAATAAAAAAAAATCTTTGATCTTTTAGCTATCGAGTGGTGTCATTAAATTTTTGATATACTTAGATGACAGATATGTAGCTGCATCACCAAACTGTATCCCCCGATTTTGTTATCATCGGTTTTCCAATTTGTCTCCCACTATGGAAGTAAATTTAAAGACGTATTCACGTCAATTCAAAAGAAAATAAAACTGAATTAAACTAATAATATGTGAAGTGTAGTTAGTGTATTTGTGTAAAAACTTACCAGTAATACAGAACAGAATAACCGCAAACTAACTTTAATCACTTTCCGTGTAAAAATGCTTGAAAGTTTAAATCGATTTTAAACGCGCGACCTTGATAACAACAATAAGTGTTTTGTTTAAAATATACATGAATAAAGATATTTTGACGACCGCATGAATCGACACCGGCTGGCTTATTCACCCTAAAGGAGCGAATAAGGTCGCAAACCGCCTGGAATGCGAAGCGATAGTCAAATAAAAACCCCGAATCTAATGATAGAATTAAACCGATGATGTGCTAACTATAGATGTGCCAACTCGGAAAAATTACGACTCGAGTTAACTCGAGTTGCGCTTAACTTGAGTTGGATCTTCCTAAGGCCACAAACGCATTAGCGGCTGGCCGTGGTGCGGCATGCCGTTTCGGCAGGCCGCACTTCTATTTTTACATGACCGCTCAGGCTTGTTGCCGGACTAGGCGTACATACTGTTTTGAATTCCGAAATCAAACGAACTGTATTTCACTATAGCGAAAACGGACAATGCAAGAACAAACCCTTTACATACATTTAAAATGTTAAGTGAACGCGTGCGCATGAGATCTCGGAAAGAAGAAGAATCCACTCGACTCGACTGCCGACTGGAGGAGGCCTAAGAACGCAGTGGACTATAGGCTGTAATGGATGGATGGAAAATTTACATAAAAGAGAAATATATTGTAGACAGAGTTTATGGGAGAACAAATATGATTTATAGATATTGGTTTACTATATGTATTATTTTTAATTGTATTTCTTAATATTTTAATAATCAACAGCCCATTTTATGTCTTGTGCGTTTATGTCAGAAATAAACACTTTTTTTTTTTTTCTTATATTTTTTCGTGGTAGAGCCACGCTGCATCGAATTATTATTGACAAGAGTGAGAGTTTATGTTCTGTTATGTTAATTAATAAAACAAATGTATTAAAATATATGAATTTACCTTCACTTGGTAAGCAAATTGGCCGCACCTTATCGGAGAATTTTAATCGATTGTCTAGTGTCAAGATGGCGATATCATTAATGTCTCTAACTGCGTTGGACGTGAAACTAGGATGTTTCACACCGTTCACCACTCGAAATACGGTATGCGACGCGTCAAGTCGATCATGCATTCCTACGTTGACCGTTATATCACGAAAATGGACACTGATAATAACACAAATATAATATTTTATAATCAAACCCATCTTAAAATTATAATTGTAAGTATATTAAGCAATATATGTTAATAATAAGTGTCAATAACTTTTAGCAATTTATAATGATGAGCTGTGGTAGCTCAGGAGCTACCTGGGTTCGATCCCCGACGGAACCAATGAAATTGTTAATTGCAATTTTAAGTGCTGACTTACCACGTGCTGGGCGATGAAGGAAAAATATCGTGAGGGAACCTGCATGCCTGAGAAATTATTGGGCAAGCATTGGGGCAGTGCGGCGAACATTTCCTTGCCCTAAAACCCTCTCAGAAATGAGAGGAGGCCTGTGCCCAGCAGTGGGACGTATACCACCATTTTTAGTCAGATATATGCCTGGGCGTCCAGCAAAGATAAACGATAAACGAATTGAAGTGGAGTGAAGCCAAAGACATTGCGCATAACAGGGAAGGGTGGAAAACTCAAAACGCTTTTCTTTTTGAAATTTATAGCTATGTAGGTATATAGTCTTTCTTTTAAAAATTACACCTACTTAATCTAGTTTGTACGTTGTAAACCTACGCTATAGCTGTATTGTGACTGCAATAGTCCTTACAGAAGACTAGTATTATAATTTAAAATTAAAAATTTTGTACAACCGACTTCAATGTAAATTATTTAGAATAACTCAAAAACTATTGGTCAGACCTTGATCAAATTTATATGGGACCACATGTGAGGCATGAGCTTTCAAACAGAATTATCGAAATCGGTTCACCCAGTAAAAAGTTATGAGGTAACACACATTAAAAAAAACATACAGTCGAATTGAATACCTCCTCCTGTTGAAGTCGGTAGAAAAAGCAACATAATTCTTCTGCGTTTAGTATGGCGGATATAAAAAACCGGGTAAAATGGTTTAAAATTGTGGATCTTTTCAGCGGCATCAAGGCATTCCATCTTAATCCTTAAGGAGTGACAAGCATCGCACCTGAATTTTGATTTTAACCGACTTCAAAAAAGGAGGAGTTACTGAATTCGACTGTATTTTTTTATGTGTGTTACCTCAGAACTTTTTTATAGGTGAAACGATTTTGATGATTTTTTTTATTTGAAAGCTGGTGCTTCTCATGTGGTCCGATATAAATTTAAAGATCTGATTCAGTAGTTTTTGACTTATCCTTAATAATGCGTATTTAACTGACTTCGACTAGATTGACGATGTTCTCATTTTAATTATATTGAAGTCAGTTGTACAAAATTTTAAATTTTACCACTTGTAATTAAATGTAAATGTATGTATCTTTGGGGCATAGAATTCACTTACCATCAGGTGAACAGAACTATATGCTCATATATAGTTCTGTATAACTGTGTATATATATTCAATGCTTGATTTTATTTCTTATTATCGACGATTTACATAAACAGATTCCACCGAGAATAACTTTCCAAGTTAATATTTACGTTTAAATTAAACATTAATTCAATATTGACGTTTGCACCTTTCATTAGGAAGACACCGGTCAAAGTAGTTGATATCATTACTTACCCAAAAGTGATGCAGTGTCCAGCGGTAAGAATATGTAGATCTGTTATTATAGCACCGCCACAATGCAATTTTTGACCAATCATCAGTGCTACCAACCATGGGTACTGATGGGGCTGAACGGTAGTTCCGCCTACTATGCGTCTGTTTTTACCTGCTATTCCGCATTCTGCAAACAATTTATTAAACATAATTACAATTTTATAAAGCATAGCTAACAGCGCGGCTTATGTGTGCTGACCTTCACATGCGACAATATACGCAGCAAATGTTTTTTGAAGTGATACTAACCCACTGCCCGATTAATTCGATGTTCGTTCTGTGATCTTTGGTACAAACACCATACGAGTTTGAAGTACAAGCACTTATAATTGGTTAAAAAATTAGTCTCCGCAAATTAATGCTATCGACATTTTTCAGCGGTCAAAACTCGTGCTAACTTCTTTAATTGGACGCAAACGTTTTTTTGTTCTTGAGAGGATTATGTACTGTAATAGACTGTGGATAGTGTCTAGATTCCTGAGCTACCACGGTTTTATTACGATAAAGAAGTTGAAGGACTAATAAATTGTTGCGCCATCGATCAGAGCCTACGAACGGGATGAAATGGAGTGCTGGATGAAAATGATCAATTATTCATTAGCCTATTTCGTCCCGTAGTAGAAGGCGAAGTAAGAGGCGACGCGATGATGGGTTATTCTAGAAAGATTTTGGAAGCCTATAAGGCTTCTGATAAATGGTGGTATAACCATCTCGTTTAATACACTCGTTTAAGTCAATCCGACCAAACGTCACGATTAAAACAAATTCTCATTACAACTAGAGAGACCTATGTCAAACAGTGGACTTTTCCGAGTTGATAAAAAACAAGAAGAAGAATTAAATACTTACTTACCACACGAATGATTAATATTTTCACAAGCGATCTAAAAAAGATTAAAATTGTTAAAAAGGTCGTTTAAAAGTAAAAGAAATGATTCTTAGGGTTTTAATAATTACGTATTTAATGATGATGTAAACGATAATTAATTCTTTTTTCATTTTATTTGCATTCACTTCCACTAGTTAAAATATGTTAAAATCATCATTATTTGCTAGCTCTAGGAACTGTTTCTTGATCATAAATAGTTTTATTTGCAATTGTTAATTGAAAATGAAATCTTATTTCGAATTTCACTCGTGCATAGTTTTATGTTAAGCATTGCAATGTGTTCTTGGTCATAAACTATTGTAGAATGTATAAAAGGTTTGCATATTATTTTGGTACTGCTATCTGTATACTTTAGTAAAAATGTTTTTGTAAAGTCAAATTACACGATAAACTTGTTCAGAAAATAGCATGGAGATGCGGTGATCAATAATGTCTTCTGCAAGATATAACTAATAAATGTACATAATTCATGCGAATTAAAAAGAGTATCTGTAGAGACAATCGGACTGTGCGGTGAAGTTCCTAAAGGAACTGTACAGTTATATAACTGTATCCGCGACTGGTCGTCGCTGCTGGTGATAAGCGGGCTGGTTCTTTTCTTACTTAAAGGCTAAGTAAGGCCATTCACACAGCCAGCGTTCTTGGCATTATACCGCAGGGAGTAGGACTGTATGATAATTTAAGTTTTTAGTTTTAGTTCCTCTACTATGTCAATAAAAATATTATATACTAGTTTTTTACCCGCGGCTTCGCTTGCGTGGTCTTCAATTTAGAAACATCATTAAATGCTATTCCGTGCCAAATTTAACAAAATTCGATCACTTTTATGGCCGACACACACGGTCAGTTAAACTGACATCAGTTCAACTGATCAGTTCAAACGGATTTAATCCAAAAAAAGTTCGACACACACGGTCAGTTCAACTGATCAGTCCAACTGATCAGTTCAAACTAGGACTGTTAATATTTTTTAAATATGGGATGTTCAATATATCGATAATTATAAATATATCAATATCGGAGTTTTATACTATTACTAAAAATAACGTTATATTGATATATCGGCTTTATTTAAAAGAAAACAATCATAAATCAGCTCAAAAATGATTTATACAGTTTATAATTTAGTATATTTATTAAACAAATTAAATTATAAATGTATGAAAATGTTAGGTTATAGTTCTTAGTAATTATTTTTTAATTTAAATAAAACAATTATGTGTACCAATATTTTTTAGTAAGAGTTTTCAAAAATACTCGTTGTTTTATATGTTCAGCTGTTTGAATACTACGATTATTGGGCACTAAAAGATTGATTGTAGAAGTAATTCGTTCAGATGCTACAGATGTAGCTGAAGAAATCAAATATTTATCAGCTATTTCTGATAGCACGGAAGTAAATCATAAGACGCCTAAGCGATCAAAATAACTTAAGGTTTATATCAACATCGAAGCACTTTTTTCGTCGTTTTCTCTAATAGTTCACATGCGCAGACACTTAATACACATAATTGCATCACTTTTACGTATAAAGATCCACTTCAAACGATTATTTAAACGATAAAACAGGAGCAACAATCCGTCGACGGTCAAGTTTCTGCCAAAACTCACAGTAAGTAAAGTAGTACTAAGTTTAATATATTATAGTTATTTTAATACCACAGAGATATACTATACAATTTTTTAAGATAATAGGCAAATAAATAAACTGGGGAAAAATGAAAACCATAATATAGTGTAAATAAAGTACAGTAGATTGGGTCCATCAAGGATTAGGATTTAAGTATACGATGGTGTTGTAGATTAAATGATTTAGGTGAAAAAATAAAAACTTATTATTTAAAAAAAATATCGACTGTCGATATCTATATTTCAATATCAAACTATATATATGTCGTTCAAAAAATATTAGAAATAAATATCGATATTTCTAAATAATAATATCGATTTTTCGATATATCGATATTTTATCAACAGTCCTACCAGGGATGTTGCGGATATTCGAATCCGCATCCGCAAATGCGGAACATCCGCTTTGATTTAGGCATCTGCATCTGTATCCGCATCCGTATAAATCAATGCGAATCTTTTATGCGGATGCAGATGTGGAGCAAGTCACGACACGATCATATAATGATCCAACATTTATACATAACACAACATTTGTTTTATTTGATTGAGGTAATTCAAGAAGTGTCAGTCACAACGTTCGTTTCCTCTGTTTGACTAAGTTTATTATGTGTTCCATAAATATTTCGTAGTATAAATTATAGATTTAAAAAGTGAATAAAAATGTCGTCACCAGCACAAAGTAATATCTGGACTTATTTTAAATTAGACGAAAGTGATCGAGATAAGACCCAGTGCAAAATATGTAAAAAAAAGTTACTCACGAAAGGGAGCGTACCATAACTTTGAAAAATTCTCTTAAATTGATGATCCCAGAAGAGTTTAGTTTGTTCGAAAGCTCGAATAACGAAAAACAGTTGCAGAATAAAAAAGATGATGCAGGTAAATTGGAATTTCAATCTAGTTTTATAAGTTTAAAAACTTACAGTCAGACTCGATGAAAAGTAATTCTCAGCTATAGGCACTCTTTCTAAAAATTAATCAAATGGGAACACGAGTTTACTGTCCCCTAACTTTTATATTTTGTATTTATTGATATAATTCAAAGTGTTAATTGGACCAAATTTAAAAAAAGGAAGACGTTTACAATGTGATATTATCATTCATGTTATGATTATTTTTACTTAAAAGCGGTATTTTTTAAGCAATTTAAAAAACAAAAAAATATATAAACATCTGAATTCAGAACCTCCTCCTTTTTTGAAGTCATTTAAAACACTTGCAGGTTTTTATAGTAGTTTTTGATATTTAGTTTAAAGTCGGTTATTTTTCATGTTTCTACTTTCGTTAATAATTAATATACAAATTACTTCAATGAGTTGCAGCGCTAAGGGCGACGAACCCACGAAACCAGTATTTATATGGCCTACAAATAATTATTCCGGGTATGGATGTTGTCGACCTTGTCTTGATGTTGGACGTCAAGATGAAGGTCGATGAGTGAAGATGAAGGTCAAGAAGAAACACCTGACAAACCTGATGCTCTTTTAAAGAAAGATTAGGTAATGTATCGGCAGAAAAAAGACTGGGTGTGAATCAAAATCCTCTGACCTGGTGGAAATTAAATAGAGGACAATTGAAAATTCTCTCTGGGTGTGCACGCAAGTAAAAGTATTTTGATTAAGATTTTTTACTCAAAATTTTATTAATAAATAAAATTAATATAAAAATTATCGACTTCTATTTAATTGTTCCACTAAAAAGTAGTTTTTCCTAAAACAACACTTGAACTCCGCATCCGCATCCGTATCCACGGATGTGAACCTCTAAAAATCCGCATCCGCGGATGTCAAAAATTCTGCATCCGCAACAACCCTGGTTCAAACGGAACATTCAAGTGGAAACATTATCAAACCTACATACACTATTAGTATTTTTTAATGAATTAATAGATTTAACAACATCTAAGGGAATGATTGGGGTAAAAAAATTGAGTTAAGTTGACTATGTGGAATAGAAGTAGGTTCGGGCTTATATAGGTTATCAACTGTTTCCGATGAGTTTGTAAAAAAGTCGTTAAACGCGTTCGCAATTTCTGTCGGTTCAGTTACCTCTTTATCGTTACTTAATATACTATTAATCTGCTCCTTAGGAAGGCTGCTATTATACTTATTAATTATCTTCCACGTTGCTTGGGACTTATTCTTTGACTGAGCTATATAATAGTAATTCTGTGCCTTTTGAGTAAGATTAATTATTCTCTTGTACCGTCTACTATAGAACATAAAAACTGAAACAAAGCTTTTGTACGATTGTTGTCCATATCTACCTAGTAATTAGAAACCCAACGATGTCACAAACTATTCCATCAAATTGAGATAAAATCTCACAGTGCACTTAATTTTCAATTATTTACATCAGATAACGTAATAACATATGAAGTTGGTAAAATGAAACCTATGCCGACAGACACCCAATATAGTCAACTAAAAAGCTTCTCTCTTAATCTCAGTTTTGTGTACACAATACTGGATACTGTGCACACAAAACACACGTGTTATCTATAACAGTGTTGTTAGCCATTTTGCCAAACGTGGTAATTGTGGTAAATCATCCCGATAATGGCCACCGGTCTAGATATTTTTAAGTGTGACAATTTTTGATGCTGCACGAATAAGTATTCAGTAGCATTCTAAAATTTAATTTTATCAGTTCCTTATCATTAGTGTATTTAGCAGAAAGTAGAGGGCGCTATATTACATTAAAACTATGAAAGTCAAAACTATTCTATCTAGTAATATCAGCTATAGAAGGTTGGGGTGCGACTGACTCAAGAGCCACCCCAAAGCCGCGAACACTTATTTATTATATAAAAAAGGCATAAAGTAACGTTGATTATGTTAAAAATCTGTTTCTGTTAAAAAACACGCTAACAGCGCCGCTAGCAGTGAAAAATTATTTGACGATATGACCATATTATCATAAAATAGCAATGTTGTGTTTAGTTAGTAATATCGTTAAACGATCTCTATTCATTGATTTGGGTAAGCTATATTATGACATGGTCAACAAACAGTGATAAATATCATGAAATGACACCATTTCACGAAACAATGATTTAATGAGAATTTTGCAATAATTACAGGCAGACCAGTTTTAATCAGTTTACATACAGATATAGTATCAAATGTATGAAAATTGATATGTTTTTTAGTTCGAAAAAATATAAATAAAATATAAATAAATAGATGTCACTATTATCTATTATTATTAAATTTTAATTATTACACGTTTAAAATGAAATATCGAAAAAACTAAAAAAAATTAAACGTTAGGATTTTTAAATAATTTTATAAATCTAATTATTTAAACATATAAATTAAAGTTATTTATATTATTTAATTTATTAGTTACTAAAGGCAAAATATAGGCTTTTTAATTTCATGATAGATGGCGCTGTTTTGATAATTAAACGTATATCGTCAGTGGAGTTTCAAATTGTTATGCAAAGGTTAAAACTAATTTTAAACTTTATTTACAAATATGATATTTATTAGAAAAACACCCGTCATCCCGCCTATTAACTAACATAATCATATATAGTAAAAAATTAACATCTAAAGGAAGAAAAATATTTAACCTTCTTTTTAAGTTCCGTAATCGGATAATAAGTAGGCTATAAGTTGCCCCGGGTTACTAACTACCTACATATAAAATTTAATGGAAATCGGTCTAGTAGTTTTTGCGTGAATCGGTAATACACAGACAGACAGACAAAAGTTCTAAAAACCACTAATTTGGCTTCAGTACCCTTTATTTAGTCCCCTGGACTTGTTTTTCAAGAGTATATTATTAGAATTACAGAAACGACCTTACTACTTTATTATATGTATAGATTTAAATGTCTTGTATGTATTTATTTAAATGTCAATGAATTCTGATGGAAAAAAAGGCAAAATAGATTCATGTTTATTCAATATTCGTGAATTTTATGATATTCGTAAAATATAAGTGTACCTAATAATGTGTGTATAAATTATTCCGATAGTATTTATCCCGGATGACAACCTGAGTGTGATTAGAAAATATGAATGGCCCTTAAGCACCTTACGTATAGACGGATCGTCACAATTTTCCTTTATGCGGAGAAATAATTTATATGGTGGCTTAGCTATGAGGTCAAGAAACATTCAAAAGGTACTTGGACCTCATCGAAGGGCAAAGTACACAAAGTAATTATACCAAAATTAAATTAAATAAGTCATAGATTAGTAAACCCGAAATAAATATATTTGTATTCAAGAGTGTACATACTGTGTGTCCGGTCACGGACTAGCGATATTCTAGGTACTTATATTACAACTATCTTAATCCTTTCGCTGTCCCGTGCACTACATATAGGTAATTACTATTGTCTTACTATTGTGTCTGAAACTCGGACAGTGAAAGTGTTAATAAACAAATACACACTGAGGTCTAATCCCCTTCCCCTATATGCAGCAGACATTTTTTTTGAGATATTCTCTAAGTGTGTACAAAAAAAATCATATCTCTCAAAATTATGATCCGACTGACTCATTCAGAGGGCAACACTATTGTTTATCGTTTACATTACGAAATAGTGGATTCACATACTCATAACTATAAAAAAAATATTTAAGTCCAAAAAAATATCAAAAAATTATGCGAATTGGTAAATTATTATAAATTACTGCCGATTACCCTTTTTGCACGCCTCACAACATGAGGGAGTGCTCTACTCTCGATATGTGGCCATACCTCAATTTCGCTACATAAAATTGTTCTTATGCTTTTAGCTAGACATCAAATCCATATTATTATTAACGCTACAATAACTACAGACATTGAGTTATAAGATTAGTTTATTTTCTAATTTATTCACTTTAGATTACATAACAAAAAATGTAAGTGAAAAAAGTTAGTTATTTTTTCATAAAATTACATTTAAATGGATGAAAAAAATAAAAATGTGCACTTTTGGATTTTCCAAACTATTTTATTTGTTTATTAGCTGTTCCCCGCGACTTCGCCCGCGTGTAATTTAGGTTTTTAATTTTTTGCGCGGAACCCTAATACTTTTTCTTAAATAAAAGCCTAAGTTACTCCTTATAAGATTAGCTGTCTGACAGTGAAAGTCCCATCAAAATCGGTCCAGCCGTTTTGGAGATTAGCCGGAACAAACAGACAGACAGACAGACAAAAATTTTAATAATTGTGTTTTTGTTATAAGTACCGTATATACTTTCGTATGCATTTAGTAAAAAGTTGTTATTTTGACATTTGAAACAGACTCTCATTTTATTTATTTGTATAGATTAGATCGACAGGTTTTGAGTTAAGCTACAATCAAACATTCAGTTTACAGCTGTATGCCTATTACTTTAAGAATTATTGTTGTTTGAACATAGCGTATGCGCAAGCACAAAGGGCGTTTGAAGAAACCCTAAATAGGAAAACATTAAAAACAATTAACCTTCTTATTAGTTTTTATTTAATTATTTTACAAAATTTACCTATAATTAAAATATCTATAGCAGTTGCTCAAAGTAGCCACTTCCAGCTTGTAGGCAAGCTGTAAAATAATTGTAATATCATTAGTCCGTGACCGGACACACTGTTTATGCGAATATTTAATTCGTTTAATTTTAACCCTTAGTTCATAAGGTCTCGGTATTGCTTTACGCACGCGAATACGTTACTTACGTTCTCGTAAACAATAGATACAAACATTTCCTTATAAGTAACCTTTTTATTTCCATCTAAGAAGCAGTCTAACAATTACCTTAACAAGAGGATGACCACAAAGTATTTTGTTCCGGTCACAAGCGATGGCGCTAGAAAAAATAATAAAGTAGACACTCTCATAGAATCCACGATGGCGAAGAATTCGCACGTACCTGCCAGAGTTATAGGAACAGATTACACATATAGACGTAAAATCGTGTGGAAGAATGCAATAGGATTTTTAATTCTACACATGTTAGCAGTATGGGGCTTTTTTATATTCATTAGAGGAGGTGTATCCCTTAAAACATTGCTATGGAGTAAGTTGTTAATTTTTTTAATATAGTGTATTGATAAAATTATTTTTTAAATACTATTTTTTTTTCGTTCCAGACTTACTTATCTTTTTTGTAAGTTCTGAAGGCATCACTATCGGCGCTCACAGATTATATGCCCACAAATCTTTCTCGGCGACCCCGTTACTGCGAGCATTTCTCTTGCTATTTCATACCATGGCAGGACAGGTAACATAAAGTTCTTTAAATAATTTGTTATCATATTTTATTCACATTCAAAGTCTGAATCATTTCACACCGGACTACACAAAAAATAACTCACAAGCACTCGTTCGTATTAACTGCTAAGACTGAAGGAAGTTTAATTATGCAGTGTGGATGTTTCGCAACATATAAACCAATCCTTATAACTAAAATATCTTATTATATAATTTGCGGAATTTAACCATTGCATATGTTTACTATTTAAAGTAATGTTATATTTAATGTTCACACAGAATTCGATGTACATTTGGTGTCGAGATCATCGCCTTCACCATCGGTACTCAGACACAGACGCTGATCCCCATAATTCTAAGCGGGGCTTCTTCTTCAGCCACATTGGATGGTTGATGTCAAGAAAACATCCGTATGTTATCGAAATGGGTAAGACGATTGATATGAGTGATCTAGAAGCGGACTGGATGGTAATGTTCCAAAAAAAGTAAGAATAGTTGATTAATTTTAATATTACTTAATATATTGTATATCATTTTATTAAGATAATAATACAAAAAAGTAGAGCATGAAATTTTATATAAAATTAAAACATAAGCGGTAATCAGGTTTTAATTTTAGATATTTAAATACCTAAATATTTTTTAGACTCCTTCATTGATTAGAAGGGAAAAAAGCACTTGAGTATTTTATAATAATTATTTTTCAGATATTACTACACGCTCTACATGATATTCGCATTGTTTATTCCGGTTTGGGTGCCCGTCCAATACTTCGGAGAAACGTTTTGGAACTCACTTCTTGTGTGTTACTTCCTTCGTTATTCCTACCAATTAAATGGAACATGGCTTGTTAATAGCGCTGCACATCTATATGGAACTAGACCTTATGACAAGTAAGTGTAAGGCGTTATTTATATGATTATAACATACAAACCAAAATTACTATATTTTACAATAACTATAAATGTATTATAAATACCTATATAGTAGAAAGCGTAGCCGAACTCAGTAGCCGAGGCTTTACCAATGGTGTACACTACGGACCGCTTAAGGTGGCCGCTTAAGTTGGTCGCTACGAGTGGGCTTGGCGAACCTACTCTGGATGCCGTGGCAATGGGGCCGCGGGGAAAAAACAGTGTTTTTTGCAAGCCGCTGCTCTCCGCGGCCGACGTCTAGTGAGAAGTCTGGTGCTTCCCGGTGCTCAATTTCTGGCCTTATGGCCTACCCGTAACGGTCTCGAGGGAGAGGGAAATGGTCCGCTACGCAGGTGTTGATGAACGCTGTGTAGGAAAGACTGCCTTGCGTTCCTTACCTGAGAAGGTGAAGAGGGGGAGAACTTATCCTGTTCGAGGAAAGTCCGCTAGAGCCAACTAGTGCTCGTTTGGGCGTGGATACGTGCGAAAGCGTTTCCCTGCCACTGCCAATATGCGGTGAACGTATAGTAATACCATGGAGATGGAACAACAAGTTAACACAAAGATGTGGCGTGGTATAACAGAATCAATCTTCCTATATCTAGTAAGAGTCATAGTGACAAATGTCAATGTCGCAAGAATGTCATGGCCTCCGACCAAAATGTTGTTATAAACATTTCACTTACCATTACAGCCTATCTAAGTCCACTCCTGAATATATGCCTCCCCCATACATTGCCCAATCGGGGGATATTTGCCATAGTTGCCACGCTTGGCAAGCGGGTTGGAAACCGAAGGATTTTATTTTTAGCCGTTATTAGGAAGACGCTACTGCACATCTCCTGATTTGTTTCCCTCTGTCGCCTCTTACGACACCCACGGGATGATTTGGGGTAGTAGCATTCACCGCCACTACACGGTACCATTTCACTTATTGTACCAATACGCAATGATGGGAAACAGAGACGAAGGTGCGAGACGCCTGGTACCGTAATCACCATCCCACTTGCCAAACATGGCTATTTCGGTATAACTCCCTACAATGGGAAAGCCCGTGTCCAGCTGTAAACTGTAAAGGGCCGATGTAGATAACGAAAATGCACATAAAACTTGGCGCATTTTACAGGAATCTTCAACCAGTGGAATCCTGGTTTGTGTCCCTTATATCTTTCGGAGAGGGCTGGCATAATTATCATCACGCATTCCCTTGGGACTACAAAACATCTGAACTACCTACGCACATAAATATATCGGCTGTCGTCATCCGAATGCTTGAAAAACTAGGCTTAGCATATGATTTGAAGACTGTCTCACCAGAAATGGTAAGGTTAAATTTATACTTATGTAAAAACACATCATAATATCATAAATAATATTCTTGCCTTGCTTGTCTTGCTTGTGATCTTGTTCTTTGTGAATCATCGTTAACACAAAAGATTATTAGATTACTTTCACATCACATAGTAAGGACCAGTATTTTTATTACTTATAAAATATTTATTTAAGTTTTCCAGATATCTAGTTGTAATAGAATTTATTTTAATTATAGATGCAGTATTATATAAAAATACAAAATGTACAAAATATAACTGTACTCATACATATTTATATACAGTAGTCCTAACTATCCCAATTATAAACAAATTATACCTGGTTTACTCTATGTGGTAGGACTCCTTTTCTACCTAGGAGGCTTTCTGGGTACCGCTCTCTTACCAGTTTCTGCCGCCTGCAGGTGTTCATGGACTACAGTAACCACTATCATCATGTGTTTATAGGTGGTAGAGCCATACTGCAGCTATATTAGTAGTATAGTTGTAGCACGAATGGGTCGGCTCGACCGGGGAAGGACAACGCTCTCACAGAATACCAGCGTAAAATAGCAGCTTAACACTGCTGTGTTTCGTATGGTGAGTGTAGAGAACCGGAGACCCTTTTTACTGGAAAAGAGGCATTCCATCTTAGTCCTCACGGGTGACAACGCATCTGCATTTTGATTCGCAAACGAGCATAGATGTAGATGTCTATGGGCCACAGCAACCATTTACCATCAGGTGGACTGTGTGCTCGTTTCTCACCCTATCCTATATAAAAAAAATGTGGATACAGTCCACATGATGGTAGTGGTTACTGCTACTTCACACCTATTACCCAGAGGGGTAGGCAGAGACTACGGACTTCCATTTGGCACGATCCTGACACACCTCTCTCGCCTCCTTTACATCCATAAATCTACGCATACATGCTCGTCGGTTAAGGGTACTCCTAATCTGGCCCATTTTCAATATATCGCCAATTGGGGAATGAGTTGCTCGCGTCCGTAGGCTTCGACCACCTAACCCTAGGCCCACCCTACACGTGTCCCCCGGGTGGTTCTAAATGAGCGACAAAGCCGAAAGAATAGACTCAGCTCCTCGTCGTATGGTAGCGGCGTAAAATCTACTACCCCCTAGTTCGCACCAAGAGGCATACAATTCTAGATATCTTATCTTTAATTGTTTTTCCAATATAATGAAAAATCTGAAGCATCTTTAATTTTTATCTTATCCTTTTTTTTAAGGTTGCAGAAAGAATTATTCGAACGGGCGATGGTACGCATCATGTCTTTGGGAACGAAGAAGCAAAAGCCGCAGTGACCGCTATCGGTCCCTTGCATCCTCTCAATCCGTCTTACACTACGAAACATAAGCCACTAAAAGTCACTTTAAGTGATCTAGGTTTACCATTTTTTCACGAAATAGATGTAATAAATGTTAGCTCCAAAACAAATAATGGAAATTCTACCAAAGCTTAGTTTGAAAAATCTATTAGAAATTTTGACATTCCGAGTCTTGGAATCTATTAACCCGAACTTTTTGGTCAAGCAAACAATTATTTGTATATGGATTTTATGATAATGCGTTATTACAAACGAGACGAAGGAATCCAGTACCCTACATTATAACGGCAATTACATCTTCCTTTTAACAGATCAAAATAATAAAAAAACTGCGGTCGAATATGCAACTATGGCAAATATCTCTCCTATGACGCAATCTATGGGGGATACTATATGCAGTGTAATTAATGAATGATTATGACGTTGAATCTTGTATATATTGAATTTAACGGTTGATTCAATTTAATGCTAATTTTTAACGTATTTTTTAAAATATTTGTACTTAAATGCCTTACTTTGCTACATTAAAGGGCAAACATATTTTTAAAAGTATTTGTATCTAGTGTAATGCACATAACTTAAGGTTAACTTAATTTCTAGTTTAAGTAAACTTATTATTGTAAATTAAACAACATCAATTACATTTTGTCGTTTATGTTTGTTTCTCGATTCCCATTTTTCTGACCACCTACACTATATGTATCTTGCCGCTATATTTGTGTTATATATTTTTATTATTTATCTGTCTTGTATTTTAGTAACAACCTGCGACTTATTATCACTGTCCTGTTTTATAAAAAACATTTTTTTTTTCTTAGAATTGCCTACTTATTTCAATATCAAGTTACATATTGTATTCTTGTTTATCTACAGAGGTAAATCTCGCGACAAGCTTTTATATCATATAAATTGTGTAATGTAATAAATTAATGGGTTTGATTTAATTTAAAGTTTATTTTCTTTTGTTTAGAGCATTTAAATAAAAGTTTGTTTTTAAAAATGTTTTTTTACTATTAATTATATTTTATTTTTTTAGTTATCGCTTGACATGTTTCCGAGTCAGTTCATTTCATTTAATGCGTCATTGTTGGTTTTTGATCGCCATCTTAGATTCGCCATGTTGAAATTTTTTTATCGCCAGCAGTGGACCCTTGTCGGTCCCTACAAGTTTTTTTTTTATTCGAGCACCACCAAACTATCCTTAACCTTTGCCGAGTTATAAACTCTTTAAAATTGGAATGGCGGCCATTTCGTTTTCCACCATTTTGAATTTTTTCACCACCGCCAGAATTTGCCCAGGATCGATATTAGTTAAGACACGACCCCGCTTAGCTTACCATTTAGCCGGACAGTAATACACCATCTCCACATAGAGCTTAACGTGGACGTCATTTTATTCGTATTCTACTCAGCAGACCCTTTCATTTGATATCCACATCATGGGAGTGCATAAAAAAAACATAGCCCGCCATCTTCGGGAGTTCACCATATTGAATTTAGAGTAACATCATTTTATTTTCGTATTCTTCTCAACAAACCCTTTCATTTGATACCCATATCATGGGAGTGCATAGACAATAACTAGTCCGCCATTTTGGGCGATCCGCCATATTAGATTTAGAATAGCGTCACTTAGTTAGCTAACCATCGTAGACAGAGAATCCAATAGACGGCGGGGTCGCGTTGCCGCTATTCTGCCTTTCATTCACACATCACAGTGCTGCCATTTAGGCAATGTTACCCACAAAATAGGGAGATTTTGTTTGTGAAGAGTACGTCAGTAATTCTAGGCCACTTTATTCACATGTTATTAGGATAGGATAATTAAAGCAAATGAAACAAGTAGGTAATAATAATAACAAATATTAAAACATATTTATTTGTTAAGAAAATCATAATAATTACACTTATAGGTATTGGTAATTCCAATTTAATTATAATTGTCCTTGAAATAAAACTAATTTAGGTTTCATAATGTATTCTTATTTCAAAATATCTAAAAGCGACAGCTTTAATGAGAAGCATTCTGTGATTGTCAATATAAGGAAATCTTTATTGATGGGATCGATCGAGTTAAGTAGATTGCTATCCTTTTCGTTCATAAGAGCTTTGGCCTTAAACTCTACAAGAATTTGTTCCAGATTTGCCACTTTTATTTTTAGAAGCCTTGTTTTCTGACGAAAAGCGTGCACCATTCTCAACCTCTTCTCCGACAGATTTTGCTGCTGTTTCAATCTCTTGGTAAGACTTCTTAGTGTACCCAACACTTGGTGTGCCTGAAACAGAAAGTTAAAATGTTATAATCCATTAAGCATATTAGCGGCCGTTATTGATCGCAAACAAGAGATTTTCAATTGTGTTAATAATGTTACATGTCACCTATACCATATTCAGCAAAGCAAAATACAAAATGTAAACAAGGAAACCAATGGCTCTCAAAAACAACGACAAATAATGCTGTGCGTAATGTCAGCTAATCAGTCAGTGAGTAGTTCAGCTTCTTTTACATATACAAAATTTAAAGGTAAAGATAACATACGCTACTGTTCAGTCTCTGGTTTTAGTGTTTAATCCCTTAGCCCACTTGTATGACAGTTAGGTACCGCCAATTTTCGTAAGCGGCACAACACAATCTTTTAAAAACTTAAAACCTACCACAAATGTGCTTGGTAGTTCCATAAGTACATCATCAATTTAATGCCCATTTTTAGTAATTTTAACGTCCCCCTGGAAAAATATCACATAATTTCAATATTATTTAGCATTCAATAAAAAAATATAACAGCATGTCATTACATGATAGCTATAACTTTTATATTAATTCTTATCACTAGTACTAATGCTTAGTTAGCAAGGCAATGAAAATTAAAGACGCACAGTATTTGGTTGTTCCATCACTAAATCATCAGGCTCAGGTTGTGTTACATTTATAATTTTCTTCTATATATTCAGTGTAAAAGAAATGATGTCTTTTTTCCCTATATCCTATCATAGTTCATCATATTATACTTACCCATTTAGTTAACCATCTACTACATAAAAACACAGTTAGAAGATTTAAAATACGACCATATTTAAGCATACAAACCTTTATTGTATAAAGTGTTGGGACAGCATTACGAAACAATTCAGTTCTTGTCCTTTTTCGGACTAATAAATTGCTTTCAAAGTGCCTAGAGCAAAGTCGAGAGTATTTAGTAGGCTCCCAGTTCTTCTTACCGGTTGCTAAAACTCATTTTCTTTTTATTTCCGAATCAATTGGGAAACTGACAAATAAAAAAAAATCAAGATGAATAAATTTGAATGACATAATAAGCACAGGTATATTAACACAATGGTAAATATGTAGTATAATACATAAGGTAATCTCGCTGTAATTGTAAGCGATGAGGTCGTACTACGGTTTGAGGTTATAATATCGCTAAAAATGATAATATCATTTTAATTTATAGAAAAAAATGACCGTGAACATCGCTTTAATTAATACTTCCATGTAAATCGTGATTCAGAAAGTTATTTAAATACATATTCATGAAATAAGTTTACTTACGCGGGAAATGTAATGTCTTCAATTTTTCGTTCACTGCGGCTTTTACAGCCCATAACACTGTACGACACCATGATATGGTATAAAATCAAATAATTTTTTAACTTAAAACGTACAATTATCGAGTTTTATTTGCAAATATTTTTTTAAATAAAATAATAAACATTGAAACACTCCATGACAGGTGCAGTGCCTGCCACTAAATTTAATGCCAAACGGCTTCTTAGGTGGTACGGGAATAAGGACAACAATATAGTAGCTATATCTCTTTCTTACATTCAACTGAGTCTTGTCGATACCACCATTTTTCTTGGAATAACACTAGACGCGAAGCTTCAATGGAGCCCCATATATCAAAGTTAGCAAGCAGACTTAGTTCTGCAGCATATGCTGTAAAAAAGATTAAAAATCTTACCAGTGTGGAAACAGCTAGACTTTACTTTAGCTATTTCCATAGCATAATGTCGTATGGTATTTTGCTATGGGGACACGCAGCTGACACTGAAACTATATTTGTTTTACAGAAGAGGGCCATAAGATCAATCTATGGTTTAAAGCCTAAAGAGTCGCTTCAACAAAAATTTAAGGAAATTAATATATTAACTTTGGCCTCTTAATACATTTATGAAAATATAATGTACGTACACAAAAATAAAAGTAGTTATACAAAAATAAGTGATACTCATTCTGTAAATACTAGGAACAAACACAAGCTAGTAGTACCAGTTACTCGACTCCACCGAGTCAGTAATTCATTCTTGGGGCGATGTATACTCTTTTACAACAAAATCCCAGAAAATATACAAAATTTGACCTGCTCAATATTCAAAAACATTATTAAACATAGTTTGTATAAAAAGGGTTATTATAATATTAAGGAATTTATGGATGATAATAACCCCTGGGAATGAGGTGTTCGCTACCAAGCTATTTCTAATTTGTTTTTTGTGGTTAATTGTGTAACATACATGATTGTAAGCTGTTATTTTTTTTAAAAAGTCCCGCTGGGTTTCTTGATGATTCTTCCCAGGACTGAGGTTGTTTTTGCGAACCAGTGGTAATTAAATAAAAGAGTGACTTTCAATAAGTATAGTATTATTTATAATCTATATTGAATAAAAAAGTTTCTGTTTCTGTTTCTGTTTCTTACAAGTGCTAATATGATATAGGCGTCCTTTGTTTTGAAAATGAAATTAAACACATCACGCTGTCTATTGGATTCTCTGTCTACGCTAACCATGCACTGTCATCAATTAAGCATGTATGCAAAATTTCAGCTCAATCGGTTGAGTATAATCGCTTTAAAATCAGTTGCAAAATTTGACCCTAACAAACATACAAACATAGCAAGTTAAACAAAAACTTATAAAAATTGAATGCTATTGCACTTTGATTCGCTCCTTTCTGTAAAAAAACTTAAATTATATTCCGGTCGTAATTTGTTTCCCATTCAAAAGTCAACCATATTTTTGAAAATGTCACAAACAAAATAAACACAAATGAAATGTACTTACATTAATTTTGAAAACGACCCGTAAACATTCAAACAAACATACTTTCACATTTATAATATTGAAATAAAATTATAATATATGTGTAAAAACGATATGAACTGATTTTCTTAAGAAAGTACAATACATAAATTATAAAGCCTCCCATTCAGGGCCAGATTAACCATGTCGGGGCCCTTGGGCAATGCAATTCTCGGGGCCCCTTTGCAACCAGCATGAAGGGATGTGCGTAATAGCATCAGCAGCGTCACCGGACTGACGCTTAACTCCTCAAGAACTTACAGTAAAAGATTTGTATTTGGGCTCATTGAAATTGTCTTAATGAATAGGTTATAGATAAGTGGTGATCCAGGTTTCATTAGGTATAGTATGTATATGAGATAAGACCGTCTCACGGTCTCATGATGGAACAAGAAAGAAAAATAAGACGCTGGTGGTTTTTATTCTTGTTAAATGCAATAAAATATAATAACCGATAGAAAATAGTTTTGAAGCGGGTGTCTAATTTTAACTTTACTCTTGATAAATGAAATAAAAACAATAATCGAAAGAAAATAGTTTTGACAAGTACATTAAGTTTAAAATTAACTTTTTTGGATACAAAATCAATCATCTTGAGAGTTGACCTTTTTCAATACATCATTTTCAATCACCATTTTCAACAATGAATTTAAACGGTGCTGAGACATTGACGAACGAAGACAGTTTTTTATTAGTTTTAATTTTGAAAAGTTACGTTCACACCTTGCGTTTGATATCATCAGACTTCTGTACCTATATTTGCAATGCTATCAAAAATTAATTTAAACGATTCCTCGGTAGGTACAGTTTTATCTTTTCCCGCAATCCCCGAATCCTATAATTGTAAGATGAAGTACTTGAACTGTACCATCTCGTTTATAAACTCGGGCTCAATGAATGACGAAATCCAAACAGAGAATTAATTTCCCGGTAAGCTTCTAGTCGCCGCAACAATTCTGCATGCAGCATGTCTAGTACAGGCAAGTATGTTTCAATTTTTAACTTATCTTTTCCTCTGATCACAACTTCATCTGCAGATCCGTCATCGTTATGCCTTTTTCTTCTTCGCACACGCTGATTTTCATCACTGTATTCGGTATCAGTTTTCTCATTTGCCTTCATTCATGACATCGTGATAGCAAAAAATTTAAAAGCGACTTTAAAATATCAACTGCAGTTCGAAGTTCAATAGCTGGTTTTTGTAAAGATATACTAACACCATTGATTCGATCCAGTATAGCAGCCCAAAATATTGCCATTACGGCATGTTCCTTTTTTTTCCGAGTCCTTTAATAGACATCGAACCTCGTAAATCGCTTGCGATGTCTGAGTCTCATCGTCAGCAATAGACCGTTTTACCGTCGCTTCATTCCCACTATGGCCATGGGAAGGTAAAGGGGAGATCTCCCGCCGGGCGAGGTGTTCTGCCCGGGGAGCGGCCAACGCTCCGAGTGGTAGTTTGGAGCTATTACTGCTTTTTACTTTGGAACTTTGATAGCGCAATTTAGGCTTCGATGTATTTCGCTTGTGGCGCGACGACAGCGCCGCCATATCGCCCCCCTGCTCAGACCGGAAGTCCATAGTGCAGTCCGATTGCCGGTGCGTCCTTAATGCCGGTGGGGAATGCATGCTGTGTGCATAAGGGCAAGTGACGCCGGTGTGAACGATATGCCGGTGTGTAATGCATGCTATACTACGCACTTGCAAGTGATGCCGGTGAGAACGATGTACCGGAGCAAGTGCCAGAAGTCTGCCTTATAAATCTGCGGTGAGTCGAGATGAAGACAAGTTGGACTGGCTTTCAGGAGCTGAAGACTGCAGAAGACGATCTTGGGAGTGAATGGTAGGGGTTCTTGAGGATAATTAATGACGAAGGCTTGAAGTTGTAGTTTTTTCCGATGGTTGTTGGTTGCGTGTTTGTATCACGTCGGGGTCATCACTGTGGCCATGGGAAGGAAAAGGGGAGATCTCCCGCCGGGCAAGGTGTTCTGCCCGGGGAGCGGCCAACGCTCCGAGTGGTAGTTCGGAGCTATTCTATATATACTGATTTTTACTTCGGAACTTCGATAGCGCGATTTAGGCTTCGATGTATTTCGCTTGTGGCGCGACGACAGCGCCGCCACAATAAGTTTTAAAACACAGAGGAGAGTAAAACTTTTTAATGTAACTCATCCATATTATTAGTTCTACTACTCGATACTAGATGATTCTCTTCTGTAAGTATGAAGTATTTATTGTCATTGAGGATACAAATTTTCCAATTTAATTTTCATTGTATGAAACATTTCCATTACTTTAGTGCGCGCGCGGGGCCTCTAGCCGATGCGGGTCCCCTAGGCAGTTGCAAACTCAGCGTACGATGATCACATGTCGAAATGTTTTTTTTATTTCTCGGGCATTCAGACTTCCTCACGATGTTTTTATCGAACGAATTTTTATGTTTACGATCGAACTCGGTGTTCTTGCGTACTATGAAATTTTTCAACGAGCCTCTATCCGCTTAATTTTTTTAACTACTTAGATCTTCATAACATAGGCGAAACACCTACCAATACTTAATAATAGAAAACTAATAACTTTATCCAAAATCTTTTGTAGAATTTATTACATAATATTTTTTTTTAATTTTTCTCAGAATATGTATTAAGTAAATAGATATACAGTTTTATAAATATGTAGTTTTAATCAGTGTCAGGCGCGTCTGTGAAATACCGGATGGATCGAGAGCAAAGAGTATTAGTGTTCTGTGATCGAGAGTGAGCGAGAGGTTGCGTCGCTCTAGCGAGCGTCATATCGATGGTGGCGGGGTAGAATTGAGGGTAGATCAGGAAACCCCCACTCGTTTGTGCAGTATAAAGTTCAGTGTAGGTGCCGAGCGCGAGAGAGTCCGTCTAAGTCATTCTATGTAGTAGTAGTGCTAAGATAGTATCGTGGTTCTGTCCGTTATGGTGGTTTTTCTGGTGCAGGCGAGGAAGACGGTGTGGCTGAGAGGCTACTCTGTATTACACTGAGATGTGTAGTGTTGCTGTTGTTTATCATGTAATTACGTCCTTCACGTTACACTGGTATGTGATTGTGGCGGCGACGTGTTACGGTGTGGTCAATCTGTAATTGCTCTATACTGAATATATAGTTATATATTTTTACGTGGTAGAGCCATGCTGCAGCTATGTTATGGTAGTGGCACGAATGGGTCGGCTCGACTGGGTAGGACCACGCTCTCACAGAATACCAGCGTAAAATAGCAACTAAATGTTGCTGTGTTGTAGAGAACCGGAGACCCCTTTTACTGGAAACGAGGCATTCCATCTTAGTCCTCACGGCTGACAACGCATCTGCATTTTGATTCTTAATCGAGGATAAATGTAAATGTCTATAGGCCACAGCATTCACTTACTATCAGGTGGACAGTGAGCTGCTTACCAGCAGATGATTAATTGCGTAATCAAAAGAGCAAGTTGAACATCCTTTCTCATACTTTTACTATTTCTAATACGCTTTTATTAGCTTGGTATATATCTATGTAACGGAATTTTTGAATGTGATTTTCCTCCCCTTCAAAACGTCGGATTGATTTGAAACTTCGCACACTTATCAAGGACATGTGTTGTCCCATTATCCTTGCCAGGATCCTCAGGATTTGCGAATAATTCATAAAACAACTACGATTTCTGCCAGTTCAATCTACTGTAAGCCGCGTAGAAGAACTTGTTTCCACAAAAAAAACACGCTTTAGTAGTTAGCCGCACTAAAAATAATAAAATAAATAATAGTTTAAAAAAACTAAAAAAAACAGGCCTTTGTAGATAACTGAACTAAAAAGTAAAAAAAAAACATGCGCGAGTGTCGTGGAACACTCGGTTGGAACGAAGTTCCTTTCGTAGTATTTTTTTAAATACTTAGTAATGCTATTAAATATTACTAATATTCCCTTAAACCACTTCTGGTAAGCTTAAAATGCTTGTGTTAGAAGTGGTTCACGACAGTAATCGAATGGCGGATTCGAACCCACGACCTTTCGAGTTCGCGGTCCGCGCCCTGCCATTAGGCTACTGAAGCTTCTAATATATGTATTATTATTGATAAACTTAATATATTATTAATTAACAAATACAAATAAATGAATTACTAGCGACTATTAAAATGAAGCGTCATTTAAAATAAAATTATATTTCTTTCATGGCAAGATAAGAAAAAGTGCGAGGGAGATGCATCTTATGCATATTCCATCTCGCTTCCTTATAGTCGCCAACAAGTCGCCAAGGCCGTTTACACTACGTCAGAAGGGGTCGTGACGGAAATATCTGACACTTTTTCTCGCCTAGCCCCCATCCGCCCAATTCGTACCGTCCGATAAAGAACTTCGTTCCAATTATTTTCAATATTTTAAAATAAGAATAGAAGAATTTTGATTTACATAAAAAAATCATTTTATTGTAAAAAAGCGTGGGGTGCTTGATGTCATTTGTTGTAAATATTTTGTGGATATTTGTAACATAAGCGTCATCATAAAAATATCTGAAAAAGCACCCCACGCTTTTTTACAATAAAATATATATTTTTTTATGTTAATCACTATTTTCTTATTTTAAACTTATTGAAAATTATTTTCTACCTTTTAGTTCGATTATCTACAAAAGCGTGTTTTTTTAGTTTTTTTTAAATATTATTTATTAATAATTAACCTTATCCTGGTGTATTTCCGACATAAGGAGTGGGATCATGTGATGAAGTTCCGAGAGGTGCACAAACAACCGTGGCGAGCATTATATTTTATCCAATATAAATACTTTGTGACCCTAGTGTACACCCCGGGTACACCTAGAGTACCCCGCGCGACCGCAACCTATGCCCCATGACACCACACCTGAAAATAGAATAGTATTGATTTATGTTTATTATACATGCAAAAGTCAAATTTTCAAAACTAAAATTGCTTAAATTATGTATCATTCATTTAATCTATTTTGGGGATTAAACTTATTTACTAGATTAAATTTTATTCTTAATAGTGTATTTTTTACTATTATGAGCCAGAGCTTGACTACTACCCCACCTGCCCACCTGATGGTAAGTGGTGATATACCCGAAGATGGTAAAGCGCAATGACATAGCTTAACAAAAGCATATTCACTATTGCCTTAAAGACAATGCTGGCAGATTAATCCACTTATTTGCTGTACGCAACGGAAAAAAACGTTTGATTTTTTTGAACGTTTGTTTGACTCGAATACGTGGTATCTCAACAACAAAGGAGTGGAGACCAGTCGAGTGTCTATGCAAGTAGACTGTGTGCTCGTTTGTCATCATTCCTTGCGTATAAGCATACATAATTTTTCCCACATAATTGATAATAAATGAAAATAAAATATTATTTTTTAACAGAAATAAGGGTAAAAAACGACAACACACAGTGGCGTATTATTCTTAAGGCGAACTAGGCACGTGCCTAGGAGCGCAAGGTTACAAAGGGCGCGAGGAGAAATTTTTAAACAAAAAATAATAATTAAGTGCGGCAAACCCTTGATGGTCAGTGATCACTGTCGGCCATGAACATCCGCCACACCGGGGGAATTGCAGGTGCGTTGCCGGCCTTTGACAAAAGAGTAGACTCTTTTCTTGAAGGTCCCTAAGTCGTATCGGTCCGGAAAAACCGCTGGCGACAGTAAATTCCACAGTACGGTCGTGCGAGTCACAAAACTCCGCGTAAATCGCACAGTATTTCGCACGCACGGAATTTAGAGTTCTGTTGCAGTGTAAGATGGTGGAATTAATCCGAACAATTACTCTGAGCACTCCCCATGGTATATCCGGTAGAAAATGCATAGAGATGCATCGTCTCTTCGCAAGGTCAGTGGATCAAGCCAACCGGAAAGAACTTGGTCGTCACCGATTCGGGCCGCTCTTCGTTGAATACGGTTAAGTGGAAGGGGCTGATACTGGGGTGCCCCGGCCCAGAGATCAGAACAGTATACCATATGAGACCAAACCTCCGCTTTGTAAAGCTGCAAGCGGTGGGCCGGCATGAAATACCGTTTAGATCTACTGAGCACACCAAGCTTTTATTTTGCCAGTTTATCCTTCCCTTCCAAGTAACTGCGAAACTGTACGTCTCTCGAAACGTACGTCAAATCTTGTCGACGCCAAGGATTCCGATGCTGGCTGAAGCAACGAGGAGAGTGCCTTGAAATTGAGGAGATACGACAAAGTGGACCTTTTTTTGCGGTAAATGCGCAAACTTGTCTTTTAGGGGTAAAACGGGACTAGATTTAGAAAGACTCGACTTCAGACACAAGTTTGTTTCGGCATGCGACGCCGTGTTCCTGTACCAGTGCTGTTGTCTGCATAGCAATAAATGTTACTAGTAGGCAACATATCATTGATATACAGAAGGAACAGGGTAGGCAATAGCACGCGACCTTGTGGAACACCAGCATTCACAGGCCTGTAATGCACCGTCGACTACGATCTTAATACTCCGATCTGTTAGAAAACTGATGACCCAATTGCATAATTTCTCGAGCAGCCCACAAGAGGGAAGCTTCGAAAGAAGCGTTTTGTGCCAAATCCAATCGAAGGCCTTCGCTATGTCAAAATTACCACCAGGGCCTTCCACTTGACGGAAACCGTATTGACGGTCACTAATCAGCTGATGCTCTTCAAGGTACATCATGATCTGGCAATTAATAATGGATCCCATTATTTTGGAGGACAAGGAGGTGATGGCGATATTCCTGTAGTTGGACGGGTCCGAGCGGTCACATTTTTTAGGGATTGAATGCCCTAAGGCTGTCTTCCATGAGCTTGAAACAACGGCTAAAGAAAAAGAGAACCGGAAAAGACGCGTAAGTCCCGGTGCTAACTCTGGAGCACACGTCTTTAGCACAATTGGGGGGATTCCATCAGGCCCACTTCTCTTATAATAGACGTCCCGGGAGAGTAGTGCTTTACGCACTAAGCACTGTGTGAACCGAACATCCTACTTGGAGTATTCACACTGTGGGATGGTAGGCGGTAGATTCCCCCTGTCGTCGAGAGTCGAGTTGGACGCGAAAATAGAACCTAAAAGATCTGTTTTCTCCTTTGCGGTGTGGGCCAGCGAATCATCCTCCCTGCGAAGAGATGGTAATGATGGCTTACAGAAATTCCCTTAGGCAGCCTTGATGAGAGACCAGATTGCACGAGTTCACGAAGAAAGGCGAACTAGTTTCTCGCCAATTCTCTCAATGGGCTCCGTCTTTGCCCTAGCGATAACTTCTTTGAAGGACCTGGAAGCAGAGTTGTACTTCTTTTTGAGTACGCTAGTTTTTGCATCCCGGGACACCGATGCGTCGGCCCAGGCCTTGTAACACTCCTGCTTTTGCCACGACGCAATTTTGCAGGAGTGACCAAACCAAAGCTGGGATCTGCCGCCGATAGGCACTACAGGTGACGGGATGAAAATTTCCATCGCCCTGAAGCACCACATCAGCAACGTACTCATGATCTGGCAGTGATCAGAAGAGCCAAGACGGAGACCTGATATTCGTCTTTTTTATTTATTGCTTTTTAAACTTACCAAATAATTAGTTAACAAAAAACATACAATGATTACGATTGGAAACTTCCGCATATTAAATAATTATCACATCAGCTTGCACACTTTTCTGTGTGTATCTTACAGCAAAGTTTAGTATTCTAAATAGCGATTCATATGTGCAGTTCAACGGAAACTGGAGAACAGGAATGAGAACGATGTATCCGCAGTTACCTTTACATGTCTACTAGTAAATACCTGAACTAGCCTACCAACTCACTTCGCAAGTAATATACTTATTATCCTTGCAGCCGCAAACATTAAATCAACAGCTAAAAATTGATAGACACAAAATAAATACATATTTTTTGCTTTCATGTATAAAAAATCATTTGGCGCCTGTAGACAATAACAAGATTTAAAAATAGCAAATTATATTACGGTAAACGGTACTAAAAATACTTTAGAAGCTTTTCAACACCGTCCTAAATGGTGGCACTACTCCGGAAACGTGGAGCAGCAGTGCTGTGGTCTTGTTCTTCAAGAAAGGCGGCAATTCTCTATTGAAGAAATCGATTTTTGACCCGTCTTGCACGCATACTTGACTGCAATTGACTAGTAACCTGCACAAAGTTTCATTACTCAGGTCAATGCCTCGAGGCATTGGGTGAGGCCCAACTTCAGTATTAGACTTGTGATGGACTACGATGATGAAGATAATATGTTTGTTATGCTACTGAAACGGACGGGGAGATCAAATGGACTGTATATTTTAAGAAAACTGAGTTGACTGCATTGACCTAACTGACTGAAGAACTTTAACTATGGTTTGTATTTAATTGACTGTGCTGGGACTGTTCATTAAAAGAATGTAAAACAAACTAAAATAATTTATTGCACTATTTACAATGAATCGCGGTACAATTAATTTTCACAATTATCAAAAATTTCTTGTTTTTCTTCTGATTATTCTGCTCGGGAACTCTTCTTTGCCGCGAATGCTTTCCGCCGGCCGAGTGCAAATGATGGTCTCCCACGCGGACTTTAAGCGCGCTGATTGGTCGCACGCGTCGTGCTTTGGTGTCACAGTGTGCGGCTCACCTCGCCGTCCGTAACAGCTACTTTCAAATTTAAAATTTAATTTCTTGGTTTGGTTTTAATTAAAAGTTCTCAGGCCCTTTTTATTCTAGAAAATGAAAGCGTTGCTTAATTGTAAAATACTTAACTACTAAGATAGTGGTCGAGGATTTAAATACAAGCGTAAGATAGAGTACTCGCTTATTCTGCGCGTATGGATATTGAAACGCATTTTCAAAATGATTACCTATAATATTAGGTCCTTACATATGAAATTAGCGTTTTGTACGAGAGAAATATAAAGTCAATTTTTTTTTGTAAAATATACCTAATTAATCAAAGTGTGCACCGTTGTTATCTATGCACTTTTGCCATCTCATAGGTAGTTCATTGATCCTTTTACTAAAAAAACCATGGGGGCGAGAATCAATAAACTCTTTAAAGGCGGTTTGGACTGCCGCATTGGAGTTGAATTTTTTTCCTTGTAAGAAGTTGTCCAAATTCCGGAAAAAATGGTAGTCTGTTGGAGCAAGGTCCGGGGAGTACGGTGGATGTCGCAGACATTCCAATTGTAGCTCATCTAACTTAGGGGTTGTTTGTTGTGCAGTGTGTGGTCTTGCGTTGTCGTGAGCAGCAGTGGCCTAAAGCGATTGACCAATCTCGGTTGTTTAACAGCTAGTTCTTCCTTCATGGTTTGCAGTTGCTGACAAACACTCACAAGTAACTTTTTCTGAGTCAATTTTCGTTTAGGACAGGATTTGGTTGGGTCTCCAGGGTTCAGCCATTGCGACGAGCGCTTCCGATTATCGTACAGTATCCATTTTTCATCACAAGTAATGATTCGATTTAAAATCTCTTCATTATTGTGTCGGTTGAGCAAAGTAACACAGCAGTCGACGCGTGTTTGCAAGTTCGATTCACTCAATTCATGAGGTACCCATCGTTCAAGTTTTTTTACTTTCCAGATTAGCTTCAAGTGGATTAATACAGTTTTATCACTTCCCCCAAAGCCTACAGCTATCTCTGAAGTGCTTTGTGATGGGTCCGCTTCCACAATAGCCTTTAATTCTTCATTTTCCACTTTAGTCTCCGGCCGTCCACGGAGTTGGTTCTGAAGGTCGAAATTTCCAGAACGAAAACCTTGAAACCAAAAACGTACCGTGCTTTCTTTTGCGACACCAGCGCCGTACACATCATTAATCCTTCGAGCTGTTTCTGCAGCACTGGTGCCACGGTAGAACTCGTACTCGTAAATATACCGATACTTCATGTTTTCCATTGTGCAGTAATAAGCGACGTCAAAGAAAAAAATTATGAAGAAAAAACAAATGAATGACTTTTTTCAAAACTCAAATGTACCAGCTAAATGAATTTATAAATTTGAATTTGGAATTCTTAACCAAAGAGGAGAAATTTCAGATCAAAGTGGTCAGTACGACAAATCGCTAATTTCATATGTAAGGACCTAATATCATGTTCGCAATTTATAATATGTAACGATTATAAATGTTTGCGTATAGATGGATCGTCGCAGCTTTCCTTTATCCGGAGGAATAGTTTATATGGTCTTAGCTATGAGGTCAAGAAATATTCAAAAGGTACTTGGACCAAAGTAAATAAAACAAGTCATAGATTAGTAAATCCGAAATGAACGTCTTTGTATTCAAGAGTGTACATATATGCGCATATTTAATTCGTTTAATTTCAACCCGTAGTTCAAGTTCTCGATATTGCTTAACGCATCAGAATACAATATAAAGTTTTCGTAAACAATAGATACAGACATTCCCTTATAAGCATCATTTCAATCTCCATCTAAGAAGCAGTCGAGGAATTGCCTAAACGAGAGGATGACTACGAAAGATTTTGCTCCGGTCACAAGCGATGGCGCTAGAGAAAATAATAAAGTAGACACTCTCATAGAATCCACGATGGCGAAGAATTCGCACGAACCTGCCAGAGTTATAGGAACAGATTACACATATAGACATAAAATCGTGTGGAAGAATGCAATAGGATTTTTAATTCTACACATGTTAGCAGTATGGGGCTTTTTTATTTTTATTACAGGAGGTGTATCCTTTAAAACATTGCTGTGGAGTAAGTTGTTAAATTTTCATATTTTATATTGATAAAAATATTTGTTTGTCTAATATTTTTTTTATTTTTGTTCCAGTCATACTTATCCTTGTTGTAAGTACTGAAGGCGTCACTATCGGCGCTCACAGATTATATACCCACAAATCTTTCTCGGCGACTCCGTTACTTCGAGCATTTCTCTTGCTATTTCAAACCATTGCAGGACAGGTAACCTAAAGTTCTTTAAATAATTTGTTATAATATTTTATTCTGAGAGGGTTTTAGGGCAAGGAAATGTCCGCCGCGCTGCCCCAATGCGTGTTGGCGAACTTCACATGTCTTCGAAATATTTTTTTTGATTTCTCAGACATGCAGGTTTCCACACGATGTTTTCCTTCACCGCCGAGCACGTGGTAAATCAGCACTTAAAATTGCAATTAACAATTTCATTGGTGCCGGCGGGGATCGAACCCGGGTTGCTCGCGTACTGTGTAACTTACAGCGAGCGCTAACCATCTGAGCTACCACCCTCTCAGAAATGAGAGGAGGCCCGTGCCCAGCAGTGGGACATATATAGGCTGTAACTTTACTTTTTTTTAAATATTTTATTCACATTCTGAATCATTTCACACCGGACTACACAAAACTACTCACAAGCACTCGTTCGCATTAACTGCTAAGACTGAAGGAAGTTTAATTATGCAGAAATAATTTGTGTGGATGTTTCGTAACATGTAAACAAATTCTTATAACTAAAAATATCTTGATTTCTTATATTTACGCGAACACTACACATTGAATTAAACTACTTTTACGGATTATATCGCGTTTAATTAACTTATTTTATTAATTCCCGACGTTTCGGGTGCTTTACAGCACCCATGGTCACGGGGGACTGAGGTGATTGACGTCCCAATATCAAAGTTAATCCGGAGTACCTTCAGCTTTTTTAATTATTAATTTTGGTCAACTTTTGCGTGCTGTAAAGCACCCGAAACGTCGGGAATTAATAAAATAAGTTAATTAAACGCGATATAATCCGTAAAAGTAGTTTAATTCAATAAAAATATCTTATTATATTATTTGCGGAATTTAACCCTTGCTTTTTTCACCATTTACTATTTAAAGTAATGTTATATTTAATGTTCACACAGAATTCGATGTACATTTGGTGTCGAGATCATCGCCTTCACCATCGGTACTCAGACACAGACGCTGATCCCCATAATTCTAAGCGGGGCTTCTTCTTCAGCCACATTGGATGGTTGATGTCAAGAAAGCATCCGTATGTTATCGAAATGGGTAAGAGGATTGATATGAGTGATCTAGAAGCGGACTGGATGGTAATGTTCCAAAAAAAGTAAGAATAGTTGATTAATTTTATGATTGCTTAGTATATATATATATAATTTTATTAAGATAAAAATATAAAATTTAGAGCTTGAAATTTTATATAAAATTAGCGTAAACATAAGAGATAATCAGTCATAAATGCGTTCTTTATTCAGTAGAAGGAACAAACACTAGATTATTTTATAATATTCCTTTTTCAGATATTACTATCCACTCTACACGATAATTGCATTATTTATTCCGGTTTGGGTGCCCATACAATACTTCGGAGAAACGTTTTGGAACTCACTTCTTGTGTGTTACTTCTTTCGCTATCTCTTCCAAATAAATGGAACATGGCTTGTTAATAGCGCTGCACATCTATATGGAACTAGGCCATATGACAAGTAAGTGTAAGGCGTTACTTAAATAACTACAACATACAAACCAAAATTACTAGCTTTGTCAATAACTATAAATGTACTATAAATACCTAAATAGTAGAACCCGTTCGGAGGTAGCCAAACCCATTAGCCGAGGCTTTACTAATAGTGTACACTACGGGCCGCGTAGGGAATATTGTGTATTGCGAGTCGCTGTTCTACTTAACTTCCGCGGCCGAAGTCTGGTGCTTCCCAGTGCTCAATTTTTGGTCTTATAGCCTCCTCGTAACGGACTCAAAAGAAAGTGAACAAGGGGAGAACTTATTCTGTTCGAGGAAAGTCCGCTAGGGCCAGCTGGTGTTAGTGGGGCCGCGGATGTGTGGGAAAGTGTTTTTCTGTCAATGCCAATATGCGGTAAAGCTATAGTAACACCATTTTTGAAATAATTATGGTTAACACAAAGATGAGGCGTGGCATAACAGAATCAATCTCCCTAAATTTAGTAAGAGTCATAGTGACCAATGGAAATGTCGAAAGAATGTCATGGCCTCCGACCAAAATGTTGATATAATCATTTCACTTACCATTACAGCCTATCTAAATCCACTCCTGAACATAGGCCTCCCCCAGACATTGCCCATACGGGGGATATTTACCATAGTTGCCACGCTTGGCAAGCAGGTTGGAAACCGCAGTTTTTTTGTTTCTAGTCGTTATTAGAAAGACGCTGCTGCACACCTACTGATTTGTTTCCCTCTGTTGCCTCTTATGACACTCACGAGATGATATGGGGTAGTGGATATTCTTACACCGCCACTACACGGTACCATGTCACTTATTATACTAAATGTATAATACGCAAATCGACGATGGGAAACAGAGTCAAATGTAGGTAATCGACAATCTACTTGCCAAACATGGCGATTCCGGAACAACTCCCTACAATGGGAAAGCTCGTGTCCAGCTGTAAACTGTAAACGAAAATGTATTTTACAGGAATATTCAACCAGTGGAATCCTGGTTTGTGTCCTTTATATCTTTCGGAGAAGGCTGGCACAATTATCATCACGCATTCCCTTGGGACTACAAAGCAGCTGAACTCCCTACGCACTTAAATATGTCAGCTGTTCTCATCCGAATGTTTGAAAAACTAGGCTTGGCATATGATTTGAAGACCGTCTCACCAGAAATGGTAAGGTTAAATTTATATTTACGTAAAAACACTTTTTTTCATAGGATAAGTGTGATAAACGAGCACACAGTCCACCTGATGGTAGGTGGTTGCTGTGGCCCATAGACATCTACATCTATCTTCGATTACGAATCAAAATGCAGATGCGTTGTCACCTGTGAGGACTAAGATGGAATGCCTCGTTTCCAGTAAAAAGGGTCTCCGGATCTATACACTCATTATACGAAACACAGCAGCGTTAAGCTGCTGCTAAAATAGCAATTTTACGCTGGTATTCTGTGAGAGCGTGGTCCTCCCCCGGTCGAGCCGACCCATTCGTGCTACAACTATACCAGTAATATAGCTGCAGCATGGCTCTACCACATAAAAATATTAATATTCTTGCCTTGCTTGTCTTGCTTGTGACTTTGTTCTTTTTAAATCAACGGTAACACAAAAGATTATTAGATTACTTTCACGTCATATAGTAAGGACCAGTATTTTTATTACTTATAAAATATTTATTTTAGTTTGCCAGATATCTAATTGTAACAGAATTTATTTTGATTATAGATGCGGTATTATTTCAAAATAAGAAATGTACTCTATGTAACTAACAAAACTGTGCTTATACATTTATATATAAACGACCTCGCTATTCCAATTATAAACAATTTTACCTGGTTTATTCTATGTGGTATGTGTTAGGGCTGCTTTTCTGACTAGGAAACGACTTTTCTGCCAAAAAAACATCTGCATTAATTATGAAAAAGCGATCGATGTAAGTGTTTATAGACCACAGCCTAAGAACCCTAAAAAGTCCTAAATATTATTTTAAAATATCCTGGATTTTCACTATGCCACTTTCAGGTTGCAAAAAGAATTATCCGAACGGGCGATGGTACACATTATGACTTTGGAAACGATGAAGCAAAAGCCGCAGTGACAGCTATCGGTCCCTTGCATCCTCTCAACCCGTCCTACACTGCGAAATATAAGCCACCAAAAGCCACTTTAAATGATCAAGGTTTACCACTTTTTCACGAAATGGATGTAATAAATATTAGCTCCAAAACAAATAATAGAAATTCTACCAAAGCGTAGTTTGATAAAGCTATTTCGCTATGATTCCCTTTAGAAATTTTGAAACTCCAAATTTTGGAATCTAATAAGCCGAACTTTTTTGTCCAGTAAATAACTGTATGTGTATGAATTTTATGATAGTACGTTATTATAAACTAGACGAGAGAATCTAGTACCCCACATTATAATCCCGTAGATGTCATAAGTGGCATCAGGGCATCAGAGGGAAACTGAAACGGCAGGTGGGCAACAACATCTTCCTTTTAACAGATCAATATAGTAAAGAAACTGCGGTACCCGACTGCCAAATGTGGCAACTATAGTAAATATCTCCTCTATGATTCGATCTATGTGGATCCTCTGTTCAACAGTGTAATGAATAAATGACCGAGACGTTAAAACTTGTATGTACTGAATTTAAGGTTTCATTAATTTAATGTTAATTTTTTAAAGTTTGTTGTATTAAAGAGCCAAAATATTTTTAAAAATATTTGTATCTAGTGTAGTCTAAATAAGTTAAAGTTAATTTAAGTTTATTTTGTACCTACCTTCTTATTATAAAGTAAACAATGTCACCAAGTACATTTTATCGTTTATATTTGTTTCCCGATTCCTATTTTTCTGACCACTTACACTATATGTAACTTATTATCACTTTTTCTAAAGTTGAGTAAGAATGACTTTAGTTCAAAGTACAACATAGAAATTATGTATTAAATAATTTAATAAAGAATAATAAATTAATCAATTACCGTGTAGTAGCAGCATGGAGAGGCGGTGTAAAATATCCACTATCTCATATCATCCCGTGGGTGTCGTAAGAGGCGACAAAGAGAAAATGAACCAAAAGATTAGAACCTGATTAGAAAATGAACCTAAAAATGAAGCTGTGATTGCCAAGCCACTTGCTAAACGTGGCACCAATGGAAAATATAGTCCATGAGGCAATCTATGGGGAGGCTTATGTTTAGCAGTGGACTTTTGATAGACTGTAACGGTAATGGTGGTGGTGGCATAAAATATTCCATCACTCCATTTAGTCCCATAGGTGTCGTAAAAGGCAACTATGGGAAAAATCTTATGGCTTCCGATAAAAAGTGGTATAACGATCTCTCTTCCGCGTGAAAAATATACCCAGACCGGCGATAGCAGCGTTAAAGGTGTGATACGTCTGGTACTGCTTGCATGCTTATAAAACCGCCTACTGATCGTGACAATTAAAACAAATCCCCCTACAACGAAAGAGGAGACAACTATGACGGGCTGATGATGAAGGGGAATTAATAAAGAATAATTAAGTTATAAAGCTTGTTCGATGGTTATCAAGGTTATAACTAATTATTGCTATTTGCGACTGGTAGATCCAGTCGCAAATAGCAATAATTAGTGCTTTTACATATGTAACAGTTATGTTGACTTTAGTAATAATTAAGGTACTTATATTTGACATTCAATCGTTTCAATAATTTATCAATATTCAATAATTAATGCCATCACGATGATTGTAAATGAAATTATGAATCCCGGTTTAGATTTCTGATAGCATCAGATTCTGCTATAATGAAATCTTGTTGAATAATAAGTCAAATATATTTATAGGATTTTAATATTTTATTTAAATATTTTATAATATTTTTTAGGATTCCTTTTCTGCCTAGGTTTTAATAGTATGAAATTTGTAACACATGAACTACATACTTAGAAATGATTTAGAATAGAATAATCGGGATATTTTATTTTGTTGTATATTATACAACGTGTCCCAAAATTCAACGATAAACGGGCACCAGAGGGTGGACCTGCTCATAACTACTCGAGAAAAAATAAGAAGAAGAAAAAATCTAAATCGTTTTTGAAATTACAAAAAAAAAATATGAAATTCTTCTAAAATCGATACCCCGATATGGTATTTTTAACTACCATGAGCACATTTTTAATTTTTTTTTTTGTTTTTTATTTTTGTAACGGCAACCTTAGTAAGTAACCTTAGTAGTAACCTTAGTAGTACTGCTATTTACCACAACCCTTATAAATCCCAGAATACATGTAGTTTTTAAACAAAAATCAATCAAAATTATTTTTTTCCCTAAAATTTTGAAAGATTTTTACTTTCAGTCCACTTTCACTCATCGTGGTGTAAAAAAAAAGTACTGACACTACTATGGCAAGTTTTTTTAAAAATTGACGCAACTAACCAAAATTCTAAAATGGTATAATACTCAGAAAAACTTCTGTGGGGCACAGGATTTTTGCTGAAAAATGTTGCATGAATCAAAACAAAGGGTACAAATATTTACATTTATTTTATTTTTTTGCATTATTAATATTACAGTAAATGTTCGAATTGTTGGCCACCGGCATTAATACAGGCATGGCATCGCCTTAAAAAAGATCTTTTTATTCGTCGTGCATATCTTCTACCATTGATATGATCCGTAGCCTGAGTGATATTTTGGCGAAGCTCATCCAATGTTGAAATGGGTTTTGAGTAAACCCTGTCTTTGAGACAACCCCAGTAGAAGAAGTCCAGAGGGTTTAGGTCGGGTGAACGGGGTGGCCATAAGATAGGACCAAGTCGCCCGATCCAACGCCCTGGGTACTCTTGGTTTAAATATTCTCGCACAAGACGGGCATAGTGAGCTGGGAAACCATCATTTTGAAACCACATGTTTTGTAAGTCACGCAAAGGCACTTCTTCTAATAATTCTGGCAAGTCGTTTTGTAAAAAGTTCAAATAACTATTTCCATGTAAGTTTCCTTGTAACTCAAAGGGCCCAATTACTTTTCCATTTAATATGCCCGTCCATAAGTTAATCTTGAATTGATATCGGGATTTGTCTTGTCTCATCAGGTGCGGATTTTCATTGCTCCAACTATGTAAGTTGTGAAGATTTAAATAGCCATTTTTCTTGCAGGTTGTTTCATCCGACCATAGAACTTTATCTAAGAATTGAGGACCTTCCCTGTGCTTTTGCAGCATCTTACGGCAAAATGCGACCCGTAGTGGATAGTCCCGCGGTAATAACGTCTGCACACGCCTGTAGTGGTATGGGTGAAGCCTGTAACGTTTAAAAATTCGATGCGCAGAACTTTTTGGGATTCCCGTAGCTAGTTCTATGGCACGTACCGAGGTAGTCGAATCGTTTTCTATTTCTTTGAGAACTTCTTCATCGCGTCCCAATCTAGGTCTTCCAGCGTTTCTCCTGGCAGATGGTAAACGACCCTCCGCAAACGCTTGATGCACATTAATAAATACTCGATAATCAGGGTGTCTTTGAGCATTTGGGTACCTTTCTCGATACAATCTGCTAGCAGCGTTAGCATTGCATCGGCATTCTCCATAAATGAGATGCATATTAGCGTATTCCAACGGTGTGTACGGTAGCGGCATGATAAACGCTAAACCAGTGACGCACAGACTTATTAAGACTAGGGGCCACTCGGGCAAATTATGTACTGATAGCGGGCCGCCAGAAGTATAGGTAATAAAAGACATTAAATAAAGAATTGATAATAATGTATTTAAATTGAAAAAGAATTTATTAATTTGAAGCGTGGCACTGCATAGTGCTTACAATCTTTTTTATATTTGGCTCAAATTTACTTGTAGCAACACGTAAAACTGCTTCCAAACTTTCATTTGCAAGGCGGTTTCGATTTTTTGTTTTATTATTATTTAGTATTGAAAAGGTTTGTTCACATATATAGGTAGAACCAAATGAGCTGGCACATTTCAGAGCATTTATGCGCAACTCTTTGTACGTATTTTTAGCAATGCAGCGGTAAAAGTTCAGCAAGTCTCCTTCGTTGAATTTGTTGCGTAAATCTTGGTCGTTTTGAATATCGATAATTTCTAACTGCATTGACTCTGGCGCATTTTCAACTGAAATCGTGAAAGGATTGCTGAATATGTCCAACAGAGGTTTCACTTTTTTAACCTCCGAAAATCTGTCTTGAAAAGATTGAATCAAAATATCTAGCTTTTCTACATAACTGAAATTAATCGCAGTTTTGTTGAATTTTTCAGCCATTTTCTTATAATTCGGAAAATGATTGTAATTTCAAATTCAATTGCGATCTGAAAAGTGTCAGCTTGCATTGAAAGGATGATACATGAGCGTAGAGCTGGGATATTAGTTGATTTTGCCTTGAAGCCGTGTGTTCAAGACATTCAAATGATTTGTAATATCAACTAAAAAGCCAAATCACACAACCAATCAGGATTTTTAAGTTCCGGACATCCTTTGCTTTTCCGCCAGAAATATTCCAATTTCTTCTATTAAATTTAGAAATCGTTCCAGTGTCAATCCACAACTTAGCCACCTTACTTCTGTATAATACAGTAAATCTCCATATTCGCTTTCGATGTCATCAAGGAATTGTTTGAATTGCCTGTGATTGAGTCCTCGTGATTTTATAAATTTACAGTCGAAACTACCACTTTCATGACATTTGAAATTCAATTTTTAGAACAGAGGCTTCTTGGTGTATAATGCAGTGAAACTGCATGAGATCTTCAACGTTTATGTTTTTTCTTGCAGATGCTTTTCAGCAAAGTAACTAGCCCAAATTGACACCAATCATCGAAGGAGCACCGTCAGTCGCAACTCCGATAATTTTGATAAGTCCAAATCAGTTTTTGAACACTCATCCAAAAGTACATTGAGTATATCAACTCTTCTGGTTTGACCTTTCAATGAACACATTCCTAATAACTCTTCTAAGACTTCAAAATCTTGAGTAACACTTCGTATGAATATCAGAAGTTGAGCTGTGGAACTAATATCAGTGGATTCGTCGAGTGCTAATGAAAAAAATTCAATGATCTTAGTTTTTTCATTTAATTGTTCCGCAATATTACCTGACAAAGACATAATTCGTCTTTGGATAGTCATACGATTCAGTTGAATTTTCTCAAACTTTTTTGCTGCTTCTGGACACATTTTCTTAGCGGCAATTTCTATGCATTCTTTTACAAAATTCCTATCATTGAAGGGGCGACTTCGCTTTGCTATCATTCGAGAAATTTCATAACTAACTTCTGTAGCTGTTTCTGAATCTTGAATGGGTTTTGTAAATATAGCTTGCTGACCAATAAGCTCCCGTTTTAAAGACAACATTTTTTGCTTCCTTAATTCGCCTGTAAACTTGGTAAAAGTAGGATGCTGCGTTTCATAGTGCCTTTTTACATTATATTCCTTTGCAATCGCAACAGAATTCTTGCAAATTAAACAAACGACTTTGTTATGCGACCATACAAAAAAGTATTTCTCAGTCCAAATTTCTTGAAACTGCCGATTTTCATCTTTAACCTTACGTTTTTTACCCATCCTTTTTTAAATTACCAAAAATAATTGATTAAATAGGTAGGGAAACACTTATTAATAACAGAGTTTTACTTACGATTTCACAACACAATTATACGCGGCACTTGACGGGAAATCTACGTTGAATGTGGATCAAAATATATGACACCGGCTAGTCGAGTTCAAATCTACAATAGAGCTATTGACACTTCACTCAAATTAAAACCGAACTGTCGGTCGCTGCGGTTAGCGTGGCTTTTATACCGCGAGTATAGAGTCGAAAACTGTCTGGAGAAATTACGAAACCGACTCTGGAAGCTTCGTGTATCTACCTACGCGAGCAATCGGGAATTCGGGACTATTGCTATCTCGCTTGCTCTAACAATATAACCCGTGGATAAGCCGCCACCGCGCTGCCGTCGTCACCGCGCCGCCGGCCGCGGCGGTTCCTCAAGAAAACGAATTTAACCGAGATCAGCACGAACATTACCGACCGCTGTTACCGACGCATGCACGGCGCACCGATAAGCGCACTTAAGAGCGCGCGCGGGAGATTCAAATTGCTTTTCGAACATATTTTTTTTGGTTTTATTCTGGAATATAATTCAATATTTTTCGAATGTACGAGAGTATTATTTTTGCTGTCGGCGGGCCACCAGTATTCGACCGGCGGGCCGCGGTCTGTGCATCTACGCGCTAAACAGTCCAAAATACGCCAATAGTCCAATTCACAAAACACACAATCACAGGCCAAAATAATGCCAGGTCAGTTCAGTTTGCAGATCACCACCAGTCCAAAAAGCGAAGCCAAAAGTCGTTAGTACGAGAGCCACATCAATTGAATACAGAACGGTGCACAGTAAACAAAGGAGCAGAGTGTACTGACTGACTTGTTGAGAACACTAAAGCAACTTGTCTACCTGCCCTATTGTTATTAAACAACGAACATCATCTATCTCTCTCTAACGTATAGTCTCCCTCTATCTATCGCTCTCTAACTTCTAAATTTTACTGACTACGCACATCTGCAATTCAAGTTCTAAGAACTTGCAACAAAAACCTTTTTAGCACATAGTGTAGTGTAGTGAAAGTGATTAACTAGCAACAAAAAATTATGTTCAAAATTTCGGTTCTTGTTTAGAAATAGTAGGCTTTTTTTGTGGCTAGTTATCTAAGAGTATTATACCATTTTAGAATCTTGGTTAGTTGCGTCAATTTTTAAAAAAACTTGCCATAGTAGTGTCATTACTTTTTTTTACACCACGATGAGTGAAAGTAAAAATCTTTCAAAATATTAGGGGAAAAAATAATTTTGATTGATTTTTGTTTAAAAACTACATGTATTCTGGGATTTATAAGGGTTGTGGTAAATAGCAGTACTACTAAGGTTGCCGTTTCAAAAAAAAACAAAAAAAAAAAATGTGCTCATGGTAGTTAAAAATACCATATCGGGGTATCGATTTTCGAAGAATTTCATTTTTTTTGTAATTTTAAAAATGATTTAGATTTTTTTTTTCTTTTTTTTTTCTCGAGTAGTCATGAGCAGGTCCACCCTCTGGTGCCCGTTTATCGTTGAATTTTGGGACACGTTGTATATAGTAAATTTATATAAAATATAAATGTAATTTTTCTAACAGTCACTGTTTATGTTTTTGTTAACGTCAAATAGCATAGCAAAGAGGCAAAGGCACACCATTTTATGCATCCATTTAAACTACATCATTCAGCTTTTACAACAGTTTCATCAGCATCAAATACTAAATTTAAAAAGCAACTTTATTTTTAAGAAATAATAATCAAAAAACAAACAAAAAAGAAACATTCTTTAACCATTGATCTCACCCATAGCCCATAGGGCCTCATAGAGGGGATTCTGACTAGATGCCACGCTTGGCGGGCGGGTTAGCAACTGCAGTTTTTTTTAAATTTTGAGTGGTTATCAGGAGGATACTGCTGCCCATCTTCTGTTTCAATTTCCGTCACCGTTTACGATATGGGATATTCTTACACGGCCACTACACGGTTTTAAATTGTTTAATTAAATTAGAATAACATTATCATTTCAACAAAAGAAAATTACAATTATTTTGTTAATGATATGTTAAGCATACGAATTGGATTTTGAAATCAATTAAATTTCAACCCTATAATATTGGTATAAAATTTCTTTTCCTAGTGTTCCAAATTTTTGAATACTTTGGCTGCTTGGATACCATTAGCGTTCTGTTTGTTACTATAATTTTAAACGGTTTAAATGCTCGGAATATATCGGAACACATACAACGTCAAATAAATGATATTTGACGTTGTATGTGTTCCGATATATTTGAGCAAGATTAATGTTCTCAATAATTTGGTCACTATGGATGGTTGGATGTTTATGATCACTTTGGATGTTTCAAAATATTTGACCACCTTGACTGCTTTCTTCTATCTGACGCTGACTGTACCTCGAAATCTATGTCGTTATAAAATTTAAAGGTTCAAGGGTAATGACAATGGATTAACCTAATAACAAAGAAATGAACGTAATATAACTGGCACTAGGAGGGCAGGCAGTGGAATTAATTTTCTGTCCGTACTGACTCCCGTCCGATAAGGTAACCTTTTTCTGAGAGGCGTTCTATCGTAGTCCTTGTAGATGACAACGAAATGCATTTTTTTTGAGTTTTGTTGCAGTGGCCACTTAACATCAGTTGGACTTTTAGCTAGTTTGTTGCTTTAATGTTATCTATGTTTATTCAGTAGTACACGCTCAATCTTTAAGAGAATATTTTTAACCATTTCACTGTCCCGCGAGTCATTTAAGAACATTTCATGCCGGTTTCCTTACAATGTTTTCCTTCACACGTAATTAGCACGAAATTGCAATTAAATATTTCATTGGTGCCGACGGGGATCAAAACCAGGTTGCTGAAATAATGTAATTTACAGCCAGCTCAAACTACCACGGCTCTAAACCTTAGGTAAACTAATAATGTTGTCCTCCAGACCGAATTTCGGTCACGGCGGCCAGTCTCAATGCAGAATAGCCATCTGCGTAGGACAGGATTATAGTGTCCATATGTATGCGCTAGCATAGGTGCAGTCTCTATTCACTCACCCTTATGGTCCGATGGGACTAGAGATACCATATATATATATATGTGTGTGTAATAACGTTTTTATTTAGAAAATACAGGCAGGCAGGCCCTCCCTCATTTTTGAAATAATTTTGAAGCAAAGGAACTTCACTCGGACTACGCATGTTCACGAAAGGATTTTTACTTTCTTAGACATGCAGGCTTCCTCACGATATTAACATAAGCAAATCACTACCAATACTTAGTTATAGAAAAATAATAACTTTATCCAGATTTTTTTTGTAAATTTTATTACAATATAATTTTATTTCAGAATATATTTAATAAATAGATATACTGTTTTATAAATATGTAGTTTTTAATCAGTGCAAAAGCAACCGTGACGAGCATTATACTTTATCCAATATAAATACTTTGTGACCCTAGTGTACACCCCAGGGTACCCAGCGCGACCGCAACCTATGCCCCACGACACCACACCTGAAAATAGAATAGTATTTATTTATTTATAATTATTACACACGCAAAAGTCAAATTTTCAAAACTAAAAGTAAAATTTATTAAATGTTACAAACTATTTTGGGTAATATACTTCATAAACGCATACATATTGCCCCACAAAATTGATAGTAAATTAAAAGAAAATACTATTTTTAACAGAAACAAAATAAAATAACCCATTCATACTGACTAAGTGTGTCATGGATATCACCACCTTTTACCTTTTATGCAATAGCGGATTTAGGTTTGGTCACAGGAGGCCAGAAGTAAGAGTGACAAACGACCACACAGTACACATTGTATTAAGGCGACGCTAATCCATAGACACCTTCATCTATCCTCTTATAAATAATATAGAATGCTTAATTCGATGGATTTACTTTTGACGCCACTCAGATTGTAATCAGACTGAAAGATCTTCTTCTTCTTCTTCGTCGTAAAACTCTTGACAGATCGGTCGTGGTCATCATGAAGAGATGTCTTTAGGGGCAGATATTAGTCGCCTCACGAGCATTTACTACTTCTCCCGCTAGCCGACATCCTGGTACATTCGTGCAAGGGACCGCCCACAGCAGACTTAATATGATCGGCCAATCGCATGTTCGACATTCCTTGTCCTCTGGTACCCTTCATTTTGCTCTGCACGACAAGATTTGCGTTGGAGTCACTCTCACGCCTGCCCTGGGATACGTGTACGAGGAACTTCAATATGCGACTCGGTACTAACGTTGATAGGCGTTTTTAATTCTGTCCTACTCCTAGCCTTTGCCTCCAGCACCACATCGGGCGGAAAGGTAGACGCCGGAAAATTAATCCACTCCTTTTAATTATTAGACATTTTATAGGTCTGCCTTAATGTATTAATAAATAATAAGCTTACCTAGCAATTCATATCGCTTGTCGCTTCTTTCAGCTGATAATGGTCCTCCACTGTCTCCCTAAATTAAAAAAATATTACTTTGTAACTTTTTTGTACCGATATAATGACCAAACAGCTATTAGGTATTTGTTTTAAATTATTTGCTCTCCTCTTATGCGAAACTTTTACCACGACGTATCCTTAATCATAATAATGCTCAATATGTAATTTATGATTTAGATTTATGATTTATCAACGGGTCCTTATTCTGTTTAAAAAGCGTATCCCCCACACTAGGAATTTCACCAACATTTTAAAATTATTTCACACGGTCGAACATGCAGATCAGAAACAATTATTTGACCACCGTACAAACATTTCTTTCCATTAAGCTGCTTAACTGGGATTAATCCAGACAGACAGATGAATTGGAATGATACGTCTTAACGTTAATTTACGTGACATTCATGTTCTTTCACTTTACTTTTATAGTGTTCTATTAGAGTGAACGATTGTAGAATGTCAACTTGCTAACCCCGCTGTCGTTGAGAAAAATTAAAGGTGCACCTGACATGTATCCTTCCGCCCTTGATCTGGGTACCCAGCACAAAGCATATTGTCAGCTATCATAGTCCTTTCGTACTTTGTATTTTTGCACTCTTCGTTACTAAGTATGGGAAGTTCCACGTCAAGTAGATAGCAGGAATGGTTTTTCTGTTCACCTATGGAACCCCAGCCAACAGCAATGGCCTTTACCCCTTCGTAAGTGTAGGCTGAAAGAAAACAAATTTGTTCTCAGATAAAAAAGAAAATATTTTAAAAAGAGAATTTTTTTATAAAATTATTAAAATAATAAAAAGTACAAGTAGACTAAAAACCTAAAAAAAAAATCCACATAACAGCTTCTGAAGTTCTTTCAAAATGTTGTTGAAACGTATTACTTATAACGCTATTAGATTAATTACTTTACCTTTTCGTACTCTTTTCATTTAAATACTTCATCATATTGATAATCATTTGGACATATCTATTTTATAAGTGTTTACATCTTTTTACCTGCTCTATTTTAACCATCGTTTGCACCAGCCCTCTACGCAAAGGTTGTCTGGAAGAGATCACTTTCAGAATGATAAGACCGCCTGTTGTACATATCCTTTAAATTGTACTCTACTCGTTTTCTGTATTTTGGTGTACAATAAAGAATAAATAAATAAATATAGTGTATCGAAGAAATACACTTTTAAAGCTCCGACTTCAGAAGCTATTTGTGAAAAAATATTTCAACAAACATACATGCCTGCCAAGCATAGTGCCGAGCAGGTGACACGTACATAAGCTGTAACTTTAAAATATTTCTGACACTTCCTATAGTTGCTTCTTACAACAGCCGCGCCACGAAATAGGGTGTGATGAAATCTCTTAAACCGTCACCATGCGGCTAACTAACGTATCACACAGATAATAGAATATGATCGAAATAGAACAAAATATTAGCAATGAGGAATTTCTAAAAATATCAAATTACAATCGTGATAACAGTCCATCTGATCGTAAGTGGCTACTGCAGCCCATGGACTCCTGCATCCAACTTCAAACAAAGAGGCCAGCTGTCACCCCCGAGGACTAAAATGAATTGCTCCACGAGTCTGTAACTATACGGATAACCTCATTCAAACCGAAGCACAGATAACTTTAGATAATAAAGTACCTAATTGATTAGGCTGATATATTTTTTATTTTTCAATAAACATTCAAACGAAATTAATCACAAACTTAACACAAGAATTTAATTAAGAAATCAAAGACGCAGAAACAATTCATATGTCTGTCTAAAGCGTTTCGGTTTACATCTGCATATAGCAAACAAATACAATTAAATTGGCTAGTTGTTTCAACTTACCATCATTGTGTGGCAAACAGACAGGTTTGATTGCGTCTGTGATAATAAGTCTATCGGATAGTCTCAGGAGTGCGATATCGTCTCTGAAGGTGACGTACGTAAAGTTATGAGCGATAACCTCCACCACGAACCGGGTTTCCGGCCGATGAGTCTCATTGCAGCGGTTGTGCTCACCAAATGTCACTTTGATCATAAACCACATCAATCTGAATAAAAACGTATAAAATCATTTTATTCGCATCGAGACACCGAACCTCACTATTGATACCTATATTAATTTTAAATGTTTTGCATTACATCCCAATCTTGTTAAATTCAATTTTCAAAGTTATCTATGTATGTGAATATTTATATACGAAGTTAAATATAGACAAAGGTATTTATGGCTTAATTTACAACAAAATATATATATATATAACTCTTCTTATTTTTTTTCTTTTATTATTCTTTTTTAATCCAAGGCTGGATCCAAGACCTTTTTAAGAAAATGTTGAATGAACATGCTAAGAGACTTGTTAGTAAAGGGAGGAAGCAATACAATCACCAATTTGTGGAATTTAGTTTCAGCATTCTGAAACTAATTTGCCATTTGTCGGTCGCCAAAACCTTTCATGGTTAGCATTTCGGGATAAAATTGTTTCGGTCTCTTACACGTTATAGTTATGTTAATATATATACTGTGTTGTTAAAAACATAAACAATATATTTCGTAAATATTTACAAAGTTACATATTAACTTGGGAGCAGCAACGAATCGGCAGCCCCCAGCTAAGCGTGGTGATTACGTTTTTTTAGAGTTCAAACTACTTTTATTCTTTTCTACTTGACTACTTTGAAGTTCGTGAAACGTGAAACGAAACCATGCACAACTAGATAATATAAACATCTATTTTCTTTTTTAATTAATTTTTTTTCTTTTTTTATTAATAAAATTTGTTTTATTCGTTTAAAAACATTTGAGTATTTATCTTATTTATCAGCACTAAAATATAAAAGTGCATTGCTGGGTATGGACCACCTTTGACACTGCTCCTCGTCGCAGGCTTGGGTATTTTACGTCTGTCGTAAACGAGATGATTGTACTGGCATTTATTGGCAACCATGAGATTTTTCTGGTATTCCCCATAGTCTTCTCTTGCGACACTTACAGCACGAAATTGGGTGATGCATTTTCTTACACCGCCATGCCATGTAGGGCATTCAATATTAGATTAAATGTATGGTATAGCAATTTAATAAATAATTACAGATTTTCTTACCCCTTAACGCAATGTGCAGCAGTAAGGACGTATCTGTCATTGATAACCATACCCCCGCAGTAGAACTTGTTGAAATAAGTGAGACGAGCTACCCATGGGAATTCATTAACATTAGTCTCCTCGCCTCCTACAATTCGTGATGCCTCATTCCGTTCTCCACAACCTTAAAAATATAGTGATTCAGTACAAACATAGTATTTTAGATAAAGAGAAATAGAATACCTCAGACGCGAAACCAAGCTGATGACAATTATGCATAAATGATGTTAAACTACTTGGCACTAAATAGAAGAATGTGGAGGTTTAATCAAATATTCTAAGTATTAGAAAATTACTTCACACACAATTTTAAAAATTATGACTTAAATTGTTTTAAATATGTATAAAAGCAAAATATTAAAAGTAATCATTACGTTCCTAATGTGGCAAAAATTCCATGACTAATGAAATTTAAAATACTCAAAATATACATACATACAAATTAGATATCCTGCTTATTTGTAGGATTTACAATATTTTATTTTTTATTTTCGTTTATTATTATAGTAAATATTGCATATTTTGAGTTAATAAAGTTTTATAGATTAACTTTTCGAAAAAATTAATATCAATCTTAAAAATAAGATTTACTTACGGCAATTGCATCCATATTTCTCGTTATATCGGTCGTCTTCGGTTGCCCTTGCTCGGACCTTTGCTCTTACCTTTATCAATACAAGTTTTTTAAAACCAGTTCGTATCATACCTGACTTAAGCTCTATAAATTAAAACCTTAATTTCTCATTTTAATTGTTCAAATTTTATGTGACCACCACACCGCAATTTTTTTATTTATTACTTTTGCTTCAAAGATAAAATTAATTTCCAGCGTTGCTAATATAAGCATGTTTATTGTTTTTTTTGTCGTTACTTATGTATTCAACGTTGCTGTACATTGGTACAGGCTAAAGTAACTTAAGATAACACTACACTTTATTATAATTATAAAACAACTTACCAAATAATTAGTTAACAAAACACATACAATAATCACGATTGGAAACTTCCGCATATTAAATAATTAACACATCAGCTTGTGATATTTGCACAATTTTTTGTGTGTATTTTACAGCAAAGTTTAGTATGCTAAAGAACGATTCATATGTGCGGTTCAACGGGAACCGGAGAACAGGAATGAGGACGATGCACCCGCAGTTCTATACGTTTACATGTCTATTAGTGAATACCTGTACTAGCCTACCACACTCACTCACTTTGCAAGAAATTTACCTATAATTTACTTTTATTATCCTTGCAGCCGCAAACATTCGAGCAACAGCTGAAAATTTATAGAAATAAAATATCTATTATATAATAATTATGCTATCATATACATAACATAATAGATTTAAAAAAGCGAATTCTATTATGTCTAAGTATTTTCCTCTGTGTTCGATAAAAATAAATAAAAAAAAACAGTTCGGTAAAGATCAAAAAAGAAAAGACGATGCACCAGAGGTTTATACCGAGTATATTTATTTACACGAACTATTTCGAGGTCTTTCGAACCCTCCCACATCTTATACTTCAGACTAACTTCAACTATAAAACCTAAAATCCTAAATATCATGAATTAACCAAATATAGTTCTTGATATTTTTGAATTCATTTTTCTAATCATTGATTCACTGATTTACTGATTGTAATCAAAAACCTAGGCCATTTCTTGGTGACTTAGGAACTAAAAATTTTGCATCAAAGATCATTAGGCAAATATAAAGTAAAATATCTGAAATCTGAAAACTACAAATTATCAATATTCGGTATCGAAATTAATTTCTTACAGTTTAATTTAAAAATAGAAAACCAGTGAAGCATTAACGCAAGAAAAAAAACGTTGAATGTAGTGTATTTATTTAAATTAATAAAAGGGTAAAATGCTTTTTTTAAATTAATGATGTCCCACCAAAACATAAATGTGAAAAAAAGCCAGGTCAAAGACAAATGAATTTGTCGGCTTCACCGATTTTAAATTTAAGTTCTGTACTGGTGCCGAGCTCCATAAAAGTTGTTTAAATAATAAATCTATAGGAACGTAAAACGTTTTTAGAACTGCTTGGACGACAACTCCCTAACATCTTTCGTAACGAATTAGGCCCGCATTTCACCTTTGTACAGTACAGTGTGCACTGTACAGTGTACTTTAATAACGGTTCACATTTATATTTTTGGAGAAATTAACTTCTTTATCATTCATTCATTCAGCCTATCAATAGTTCACTGCTGAACAAATGATTGAACTCCTCCATAGAATGATTTATAGTGAGTACCAAAATATCCCCCAAATTTGTCATAGTAGCCGTGCCTGACAGGCGAATTGTACCTCAGATTTTTTTTAATTTTAAGTTGTTATTAGAAAGATGCTGGTAACCACCTATCGCCTCTTACGACACCCGCGGAATGATGAACTTTTTCATTGGCAGCCTATAAAATTCATTCTTAAATAAGGACCTCGCCATCATATTTGTATCATCCCTACCGTTTGAAAGGCGGATTAAAGAACGCAGTCGTTTCGCACCATTTTGGATATTATTTTATTAATCAATTACAGGATGAATCATATAACCAATAATAAGATAAATCAATCCAATAACATCAATAACTTTTCAAATTAATTGGTGGACAGGGCTTCCTCATAACGCACCAGTGGTAAGGATTATTCTAAGATTAGTTCATACACACGGCCCTTTTGTAAATGCAGAACGGATACCGTCGCACTGGAAATGTTGCTTCTCACAGACTTATTAGAAGTCTGTGAAATTGATTGAGCTGTAGTGTATTGATTGAGTTCAGATTTTTTTAACCATCAAATGTCATCCCAACAACCATCACGGATAAGTCATCACAAATATTTATAGATATAACAAAAATGTAAATTGCAGCAGGTGTCTATACATTGTACATTCCTGTAACAAAATAGATTGGGAGAGACTAAGAATAAGTGATTAAATACATTTTTGTAATTTCTAGAGTTGTCTAGATAGACACCTGCTTGTTTATGAACGCATCATGTCTAAAGTATTAATATTTTTCAAAATAATCGTTGGGAAAATAATATATATGTAATAATCTATGGCACACCGTTTTCAGGTTAGACTGTTTTTTAAGGAAAAAGATTTCAAATTTTTCCTTGAACCTAACAGCTCAAGTATGCAAAATGAAACACAATATTTCAAACCTAATTTATTGTTAAACGAGTTGTGACACAATACTTTTAAAGTTGCCTGTGACAACCCATTAAGCGAGGTATATATAATAATGCATTAATGGTAAAAAAATTCTATGTCGACTTAGTATGCGCAGTAACATGCATCTTCAGTATTGTCTCTTATCCAGTCCATGTATCTGTTGACTCTGGTAAATACCCCTGGGAAGCCTTTCCTGGCGCATCCATAACCCCATGACACAATTCCTGAAAGTAAAACAAATAATATATTAAAACAAATTTTCAAGTGCTTGAGCAATTTTTTTGGCATAACTTGAAGTAATTACAATTTTCAGAATTATAGAAACACTTCCAATTACTATATAGAACAAACACAAAGTATATAGGTGATGAATATATGATTAACTACCGTGGAAGGAGAAATAGACATTATTATGAAAACTTTTAGGTTAGAATATTACTATACAACACCTAGAGATACATTCGGAATTAGTAAAGCAAATATGGAACCTACTGTTTATTTTAATTTCTGAGGCAAACGAGTTTATTTAAGGCTATTAAATTCGAATCTGATGTATCACTACACAATCTTTGTCTGGAAAAATAAAAAGAAGTGTGTAGACCTTGCTTTATTTACCACAAAGAAAAAATGTAATTAATTTCAACATCTAAGTTAATTTTGCAATTAAGGGATAAAGTTTTTGTTATTAGGCCTTTTAAAAATATAATATTTTTTATATTGAATTTTTACTCTTTCTACGACTTATGCGATGCAAATGAGTGTTTCGGAAATATAAGTAATCACTATAAAAATTTACTTTACACACCATAAAATGTGTGTTAACAGAAATCAGTCATACATAATTTGAAAGCGTATCACATTCAATGATTCTTTCGGTTTTGGGAGTAAGTAAAAAATAAGATTTTATTCTTACTGGTTACTCCTAAATGTCTAGAAATGAAACTGAGCAAGTCCGAATTTAGGCTGGGTTAATAAGATTCCTCAAGACCTCCATAATAAGTTCTTTTGTAAAATTATAATCAAAAGCAAAAAAAAACTTCTAAGTTCTTTGTGCCTCATAATAATATAATATTTATTTTTTCTAGCTGTTATGACTATTTTTCTGCCTAAGAGCCCGCCTAGGTGGGTGCCATCCTCTTATCTATTTATGACATCAAACAGCAGTCCCTGCACTTCTTAGATGTAAATAAATATTTCTCGTACATTAATTCTAATATAATAATTAACATGCTATATTAAAAACGTGTGAAACTGTATACATGCATAGAACTATATTTGTGAAAACATAAGTATGGCGGTCTCACTTTTTGAAGAAGTTCTTTATTAGGGTTATGGACTCGTACGGTTGTACTTTTGCCAGTGTCAAGTATGTTAAGAAATTATCCTTTATATTAATTTATTTCAAAACTTTTTCACAATATTATCACATTATGAAGTTTTTTGGAGATTCTAAAGGTAACTTGAGCCAGCAGCCATAGTCGATGACGATAGTATCTCGAGGTGCCTAAGATATTCACATTACCATCGGAGCACTTTGAATAAAACTATTCTTATCGTACTTTGTCGCGTTAATTTTTTTGCTATTTCCAGTCTGTTCAGGTTTACATAATGATTTGTTATATTTACGCAAAAAATACAAAATAATCAGTAAAAATAGTTTTAATCAATATGTTCGTGTAAATATAAGAAATCATCGTTGCCACTGGTAGTTCAAATGCGCAGACATTTAATAAAATTGCACCACTTTTACATATCAAAATCTACTTCAAACCATTATTTAAACAATAATACAGAAGCAGCAATGCCACAGCAATGCGCTGCCGGTGAAGTTCCTGCTTTCCCGCCATTTTGGAAAAGTTATGCAGAAAATAAGATGATTTAGTAAATATAAAGTAACAATTTACATTATGGCTCCACTCACACACGGCACACCACATCTTCACTTCTAAGCAAAAGAATCCGCTGCGCTTTTCTACTAGAATAAGAGGATTTCACAAATCCTCGAAATACTTCCTTAAACAAGCAGGTTTTTTCAATATGTGATGCCGCGTAAATTGTTTACTATGCCGCAGCCCATTAGCTTTTTTATATAGAATAAGGGTAATAAACGAGCACATAGAGATGGTAAGTGGATGCTGTGATCCATAGACATTTACAATTATTCTCGATTAACAATCAAACTTCAGAAGCGTTGCTATTCCTGAGGACTAAGATGGAATGCCTCGTTTCCAGTAAAAAGGGTGTCCGGTACTCTACACTCACCATACGAAACTCTGCTGAGTTTCGTTTGGTGAGTGTAGAGTTGAGTTTTAGCAATAAGCTGCTATTTTATGCTGGTATTCTATGAGAGCGTAATCCTTCCCCGGTCGAGCAGACCCATCCGTGTTAAAACCATAATATAGCTGCAGTGTGGCTCTACCACATATAAGCTACTTAGGCTCGAAACATGAAGTTTGACAGCAATTATTTTATAGCTTACTAGTATATACGAGTACATAATATGTGCAAATCCATAAGATTTGTGTTCATCCAAAAGATTTTTAAATATGCATATGAAACAAATAAGCCACTAATTCCATTATGATAGGTCTTACCTATTAGTTCATACGCATGTTCCTCATTTTCAGCTACCAAGGGTCCACCACTGTCTCCCTGTGGGATCATATCATAATAAACAGTTTTTATATAAAATTGAAAGCGACAAAAACATCAGATTTTATTTTTAACGACAAACAAAAAAGCGATAAAAAGTCTTGAATATAATTTATTGCTATAATATGGTAACCGACGCGCACGGTAAAAATAAAATTTATAACCGAATCTAATTTGTATTGCACGTGTATCAATTTAGTATAATAGATGATTTATTGGTTCCTAAAACAACTTGTCACGCAAAACAACCGTAACGGTATAACTACGGTAGTATATTATAATCGTGAGATTTATATATAAGAACGAGGTTAAATATTTCCTTTTATATTAAGAAATGTGACCGAATGATGTAACCATGACGTCATTCAGTCACACATATTTCTTTTTAGTAGCCTGTGAAAATGCTACTTCTTGTCTGAACAGCTCGCTTTCTCTCTCTCTCTCTATCTCTCCCTCTCTCCCTCTCTCTCTCTCTCTCTCTCTTTCTACAAAGTTGAAGAGGTTTGCCTTTATTAGCATGCTTGACAGGCGAATAGGATGGAGATCTCGGCACTTCGGCAGCACAAATTTCCTTTGTCACTCTTTCCTCATTCGTTCTTTCTGCGTGTCCGCGCCACCGAAACATTCCTTTCTTAATCCTGGTCACAAGATAAATGCTGCCAGTTCACACCTTGATTTTTAGGGTTCCGTAGTTATACAACAAGGAACGCTTATAATTTCGCTATGTCCGTCCGTCCGTCTATCCGCAGTTTTACTCGGAGACCCTAGGTGCTACAAATCTGTAATTTGGCATAGTTATACGAGTAGATATTAATCACGCCTACAAAACTATGAATTAAAAAAAAAACATTTTTATTTTGGGTACCTCCCATACAATTAAATGGAGGATGACTTTTTTTACCCGTCTATTCCATCGTGTGTATCATAGGATAGGCTGGATAGGTCTTTCAAAAACACGGTGGTGTGGAACAACATCTTTTCGGTTCAGGGGTCCGTTTGCGAAATATTTCGCTTTAAAGTGGTATTTATCATTAGAGTCATGTGTACCCCCCCCTCTACCAACTAAACCGCTGTTTTTTTAATAATTAGGAAACATGAAAAGTATACACGAGTAGTATATATAATGAAGTTAAAAGGAAAACTATCACAGCTAAGTAGACTTAACAAGTTAACGAGTAACAGTCGACCAACTTATAAAATGCACTTGTATAAGTAAAATTTTTGTTACAACTCCATAGAAAATTACCTAAAGCTAGCTGAATTATAACTTTGTAATGTTTGAAGAAAACGACTTATATGCATTATTACTATAGCTTCACTTTTTCATTTGCGGGATAGGCAGGGAGTATCTTTCTTACTTACTTACTACTTTCACTTATTTTTTAGTTGGCAGTTATTGTAGGCCACATTCAAAGTATTCATGTAATATCACGTAAAGATATTGTGAGCCTCTCTGTTGAGCGAACTGTAGAAATGGCTTGTGTTGAGTTTAAGCACCTCATTGTTGTGTGCGTCTACAGACCCCCATGTTCTATATACAATACTTTTGAAAAATTATGGAGGAAGTTTTGTTGTTTAATAAACAGAATAAATCTGTTGTAATATGTGGAGACTTTAATATCAATCTCCTAGAAGCTTCCTCCACCAATATTAAATTTAGATCATTGTTTAAATCATATGGTCTTTTTAATTTATTTTTAGAGCCAACGCGTATTACTGAATGTAGTGCAACATGTATAGATAACATTTTTACAAATGTTAAGCCGTTGCATAAATGTATAATTCAAAAATTGAGTTCTGATCACTGTGGACAGTTAGTTTCGTTACCTTATGTTCACAAAAAGCAAGTAGATGAGAAAATTGTGTTTGTTCCTGTAAATGCTAGTCGCTTGGAGAAGTTTAGAAGTAACATAGTGAAGAAACTTCCATCACTTTCATACCAAAATGATCCTAATTTTTTATATGGAACAGTGTTTGAACTTATTTGCAATGAATTTGATAATATTTTTACTTCTAAAACGTTCTCCTTGAACAGTCGGAAGGCTTTCAATGAATGGGCGACAGTAGGAGTCCATAAGAGCAGACAAAGGTTATATGAACTTTACCATGAAAGGTCATATAACCCTAGCGTCGAATTTAGGGAATATGTTAAAAAATATTCAAAAATATTTAAAGGAGTGTGCTCCAAAGCCAAGTCTTTGCATTTGAGCAACAAAATTAAGACGGCTTCTAATAAAATTAAAATGACGTGGAGTATAATTAATAGTGAAACTGGTAAGGTCAACTCTCGCAATTCAAACTACCGGTTGAGTTTTAACAACAAATTAACGGAATCAGATCAGGATGTTGCAATGGTTTTTGAGAAGTATTTTACGGATATTCCGATCTTAACCACTATGTCACTGAATTCTTCTCCTGCCGTCGCCGAATCATTGCTTAAACAAAATGTAAATGCGTGTACAAAGACATTTACATTTCATAAAATATCATCAAAAGATATTGTAAAATATTTTAAAACTATTGATGTTAAGAAAACTGCGGATCTGTGGGGCATTTCCGTTAAAGTTATTGCGTCTATAATCGATATAATCGCGCCTCAACTAGCTATTATTTTTAATACTAGTATCGAATATGGTGTGTTTCCTGATTTGATGAAGCATAGTAAAGTAATACCTTTATTTGAAATTTAGCACTCATTAAGAACCGACGTCAATACAAAAACTTCAAGACTTAATGTTCATGAATATACATGAACTCCATGATCTAGTATTCTCACTAGGATCATCACACTTCGTCATCTATGCGTGTTGTTTAAGTTTTTTGTCTCTGATTTTAATATTATTAATAAATATATAAAAATTATAAGTTTTTTTAATACACTTATCAGTGGTTACTTACAGTACAAGCATCTTTGTGCGCTGTTGCTGGATATCCAGCACACATCATAACATCCCTTATCTTCGACTCATTATAGTTCGTGTTCTGACACTCCTCGTTTGTGAGAACTGGAAGCTGTGCCTCAAGAAGTTTACACGACCAATTCCCTGTCTCCGCTTTAGCTCCCCAGCCCGCCACTGTGGCTAGTGTTCCGTGGTAGAGATTTTCTAAAATATCAAATCTGATTAAAATGCACTTAGAGTAATATTGTTTTATTAAAATTTATATAACTAATCAGCTAGCAATTCACCTGACGATGAGTAGCTACTGTAGCCCATGAACAACTACAACCAGCTTGAATGAGTCATAGCGTGTAATCAGAAACGTAAAGAAACCTTACGAAGTAACATTTAATTTTTAATTATAACCGTGTGATGGTGGTGTAAGAATATCTACTACCTCATATCGTCCCGTGGGTGTCGCAAGAGGAGACAGAGGGAAACAAACCAGAAAGGGGACAGCAGCGTCTTTCCAATAACATCTAAAATATAAAAACTGCGTGTGCCAACCCGTCTGCTAAGCTTAGCAACTATGGCAAAATCCCTCTCAGGAGTCAATCTGCAGGAAGGTCTATGTTCAGCAGTAGACTTTCATAGGCTGTTATGAATGAATGAATGATTCCCGAGAATTAACGTTTACATCGTATTTCATAATTATTACAGCCCTTCATTCACCTTCGTAAACTGCTGAACATAGGCACCTGAGCTACCTGCTTCTATCGACGACTTCCTGCATGTCTTACCAGGTCGTCACTCCATCTAGTAGGTGGCCGCCCTACACTTCGCCTACCGGTACGAGGCTGCCACTCGAAAACCTTTCTTGCCCATCGGTTGTCGGTTCTTCGAACTATATGGCCGGCCCATTGCAACTTCAGCTTACTAATCCGTTGGGCTATGTCGGTCATTCTGGTTCTACTGCGGATATCCTCATTTATAAGTTTATCAGGCAGAGAAACCCCGAGCATAGCCTTCTCCATAGCTCGGTGAGCGAGCGACCTTGAGCTTCCTCATACGGCCAAAAATGAAGGACCACGTCTCAGATCCATAATTCATCACTGGCAACACGCACTGGTTGTACAATCTTGTTTTCAAGTTTTGAGGTATACCTGACGAGTAAATGTGTCGTAATCTCCCGAACGCTGCCCAGCCGAGTTGAATACCTCGATTAACCTCTCGGTCGAAGTTGGACTTACCTAGTCGGACTATTTGCCCCAGGTACACATACTTCTCAACAACTTCGAGCTTAGTGATCCCAACAACTACCGGCATAGGTGTGACATGGACGTTACACATAATCTTTGTTTTGTTCATGTTCATCTTAAAACATTCTGCCATAAAGACTATAATATCGTCGTCAAATCGAAGTTAAGTTATGTACTCGCAAATAATGTTAATATCGTATCCTTTCTAGTCCAGTAGCTTGAAACATCTTACAATGCGAAGAGTTTCGGGGATATAACGTCACCCTGTCTTAAACTTCTCTGCAGTTGGATAGGTTTCATACTCTGGTTCTGTACTCGGATAGCCACCGTAGCCCTACTGTACAAACACTTCAGCACCTCGATATACCGACAGTCCACTTGGCACCGCTGAAGGGACTGCAGCACCGCCCAAATTTCGACGGAATCAAAGGCTTTCTCATAGTCCACATACGCAAGGCAAAGAGGCAGATTGTACTCTTCGGTTTTCTGTACAATTTGCTAAAGGGTATGTATGTGTTCTATGGTGCTAAAGCCTTTTCGGAAACCGGCATAGTATTTGCGACTATACATTTCTAAATGTACTACATTTATTACATACGTACAGCATTCCTTATTAACTCCTTACTAACATTCCTTATTTTATGAGAAATTCATTCGCGTCTAACCATGACAAAGAATCGAGTTGATTAGTAAAAAAGCAATTGACAACAAGTTTCATTTAATTATCTTATCAATAAACATACACAATGCTTAAAAATTAATTTGTAAATCCTATTTTTTCGAATTCAGATTTAGATTTTATGATTACATTTAAAATTCCAGTAATAGCTCTTTTTTAAAATATAATGCCATTCAAATTTAAAAAAAAATCCTTTATATCCCTTATATCTTTAACTCTCAGGCAAAATGGCACATAAAATATTTTAATGTTTTCATTAAACAGGAAATTCATTTTAAAGTAATAAAATCCTAAGGTTGAATGTAAATTTACAACTCGCAGATGATCCAAAAAAAGAAAAACGGGTTCTAAAACGAAATGAAGGTAAATTGGATTTCTTGCATTAAAAAATGCATCATTATTATCTTACCATCATCACAAATCCACTGCTGAAAATTGCTACAGAGCATGGGCCTGATCCATCTTTTATAACGTGGTAGAGCCATGTTGCAGCTATATCATCATGGTTGTAGCACGAATAGGTCGGCCTGACCGGGGAAGGACCACGCTCTCACAGAATATCTCCGTAAAATAGCTGCTCAATGCTACTGTGTTTCGTATGGCGAATGTTAAGAACCGGAGACTTTTTTTTACTGGATACGAGGTATTCCATCGTAGTCCTCAAGGGTGACAACGCATCTGCATTTTGGTTCTTAATCAAGGATAGATGTAGATATCTATAGGCCAAAGAATCCACTTACCATCAGGTGGACTGGGTGCTCGCTTATATTTTATTGAGTGAGTTCTTTAAGCTATGCGGCTACTAATTGCAACTTCGGTGAACTGATCCATTGGGCTAGTCGTTTTGCGGACATACTAGTTGCCAAGTTTATCACGCAGAAAAACCCAGAGCATAGTCTTCTCAACAGTTCATCGAGTAACTTCAAGCCTTCACATTTGGTCAGCAATGAAAGACAACGTTTCGTTTTGTCAAAGGTCGACGTTGGTTAACTTTTATTTAAAGATTCTTAGATATAACCACTAGTGGTGTGTCGCAGTTTCCCGAACACATTCTTCTTCTGAAAGTTTTTTAAATTACAGCCAGATATTAAAATTACAGAAAAAACCGAAGTCTTAAATAACCTTTACAATGAACGGCAAAATGTAAGCATAAATTAAAAATTTATTTCCTTTATCCTTCACCGTTAATAAAATCAATGATTTAAAGTTTTTCTAATGTTTTTAAATTAATTAACTAAATTGCCTCTCATCTCGAAATATTACAATATGAAATAAGCTTGGAGTTATTGATGAAAAAGTTGAGAAATACTAGGTGGTATGACTCCTTTTCTGCCTATGTTCCGTAGGGATAGGAACCTATTACCTATTTTACCGCCATAAAGCAGTGGCTGCACTACTGTGTTTCGGTCTGAAGGGTATAGAGATTCAGTGTAATTATAGGCTGTGAAGCATTCCACCTTAGTCCTCAGACGTAACAACGCGTCTGTAGCCTTCTTAGTTTACAAGTTGTCTGCAGATGTCCGTAGACTGCAGTAACCACTTACCATCTAGTGGAATTGTAAATAAAGTCGTTTGTCGCTTTAAATTTATTAAAAAAATGATGTAAATATTATTACGTCATTAAAATCTTCTTACGGAATGATACAACTTAGCGACCTCCAAGAAACGAACTTACTCCTCTTTAAAAGGCCGGAAACACACCTGAAATTCCCCTGTTGTTGCAGTTGTTCATGGGTCGGCGGTCGACACTTAACATCAGGTGAGCCGCATGCACGTTTGCCCCCTCTGCTATAAAAAAATCAAAGTACTGATAATAAACTCTAGATACAAAGTTAAATAGGACTTTCAAATAGTAAAATCCATCGTACACTGCCACACCATCATCTTTATGGTCAGCCATTCAACACCGTGCATTTCTCTCGGAATATTTTGCTACGTGCGATGCATCATGAAATTTATGATTGCCAATGTTTTTCCTGATCGATATGACTTAGAGACCATAGAAAAAGATCCTACTTCTTTCTAAGTCAGCAATGAACCAGCAATTCCTCCAGCGTTGCAGATATATTTGGATATTAGTGGTCTCTCTGCAATAAATCGATCTCTTCAATAAATCGATTATCCAATCCACCAATTCTAAATCACTTCGGTAAAACTATTTACAAAAAAAGCATCGGTTTAATCCAAAATTTTTAAATATTCTAATTTTAAGATAAAAATAGACATACCTGAGGCCTTTGGTAAACAAACGGGTCTGACCGCAAACGAATAGTCCACAGGTTCGTTGAGGCGAAGCAAGGAGACATCATTTGTGAGTTCCGTCAACGTAAAGTTATGCACAATCATCTTTGTGATGTATCGCGCCTCCGGACGGGTCTTGTATACACATCGATCATGCTCTCCGAAAGTCACACGAAACATAAACCACATGAATCTGAAAGGAACAAGTAGATGAAAATCTATATTTAACATGATAGATCCATGCTGCAGCTGTATTGTAATTGTGGCACGAATGGGTCGGCTCGACCGGGGAAGGATCACGCTCTCACAGAATACCAACGTAAAATAGTAGCTTAATGCTGTTGTGATTCATATGGTGAGTGTAGAGAACCCGAGACTCTTTTAACTGGAAACAAGGTATTCCATCTTAGTTCTCAGGGGTGACAACGTATCTACATTTTGATCGTAAATCGAAAATAAATGTAAATGCCCATGGGTCACAGAATTCACTTACGATCAGGTGAACTATGTGTTTATTTGTCATCCATATCCTATAAAAACTATTTCTGCTATAAATAATTTTGTAAAACACAAACGTAAACACATTACTAACAAACACAAATACTAATAGTGTGTAATCTATATACTACCAATGTTACATTAAACAAATGGCTTTTATTACATTACTCGTAGGTCTCAAACTTGAATCCCAGAGCATATTTCTTTTTATCTTATTATACTACTTATTTTAACCAAAGCAACCATACGAAGGAATTTTCATGACTGTCTCGTTGGTCTAGTAGTAGTCGTAAGTGCGACTACATGTCATGAGATCCCAGGTTCGAATCCCGGTTCTAAAATCAGTTATTTAATTTTTCTGTCAACAATTTCTCAGTAGTTACCCAGAGTCAGAAAATTTCTTATCTTTGTTTAATAAATATTTACCCTTTAACACAATGAGCTGCTGAAATAACATATTTGTCATTTATAAGGGAAGCGCCGCAGCCAAACGATTTATGATAGATTAGACGGGCGATCCATGGAAAAGCATTGACATTAGATTCAGAACCACCAACCACTCTTGGTTCTTCGTTACGTTCTCCACAACCTGCGTAAAAATACTTAGTTTTATAATACAATAGCAACCTATATTTGATCTCGTTTTAAAAATAAAATACCTGATCTCCGAACGGCATAAAAAGTGTTATTGTTTAATATTAGATATCGCATAGGTATCGTTTCGATATCTTATTAAAATCATATAAATAAAAGTTAAAATTCTAAATAACGCATATTCCAAAATATATGTTAGTTTAGTGCCTAAAAAGAATATCTCAAACCCTGGACCCGATAGGTGGTGCTCTGGTCAAGTCATTAATAAATATATTTACACTGTAAAAAGTCCAGAGTGAATCCGCAGTGAAACTTATCCCGTCACATATCGGAAAGAGCAAAATAACGTCTATCGAACCAGCAAGTTATTTATATAAGTGTCAACAATCATCGACTGCCTCGTTTATCCAATGGTCGTAAGCGCGACTACTAATCAAGTGTTACCGGGTAAGAATCCCGGATCGGGTCAAATTAGTTATTGTTTTTTTTTGTCAAAGAACTCTTAGTAGCAACTCGAAGTCTGGAAGCCATCAGTTTCTTCCCTTCGCCCCTATGCTTCGGAAAACACGTAAAGCCTTTGGCTAGTCTCCCTTAACGACAGATTCACCAACCATAGGAAGAAATTTTCTAAACAAACAAATATTTCGGTCCTGGCCCACCTGCATACATCGACTTCCTGCATGTTTTGCCAGGTCGGCACTTTTCTCTTGTTCAGTCAGTATTATAAAATTTAGATAAAGGCATATACACTAAAAAAGATAGCATTAAATCCGATTTGTTTCCAATAACTTTAATTTCTTTTAGACTGGCATTCGGCTGGGCAGCATTCGGGAACATTTTTTCGCCACGTATACGTGACGAGAAAATGTGTCGGAATTTCCCGGAAGCTATGGAGGGGCTATGCTTTCTCTACGTGATGGACTTAGAAACGGAGATATCCGCAGTAAAACCAGAGTAACCGACATAGCACAACGAATCAGTAAGCTGAAGTAGCAATAGGCTTGTAATATAGCTCGAGAAACCGACAACCAGACTGAAGAGAACTGAACAGAAGAGACCCTTTTTACTGGAAAAGAGGCATTCCATCTTAGTCCTCACGGGTGACAACGCATCTGCATTTTGATTCTTTATTGAGGATAGATGTAGATGTCTATGGGTCACAGCAACCACTTACCATCACGTGGACTGTGTGCTCGTTAGTCACCCTATCCTATAAAAAAAAGGAAGGTTCTGGAATGGCAGCCTCGTACCGGCAAATAAAGTGTAGAGCGGCCCCCCACTATATGAAGTGACGACCTGATAATAGATGCAGGAAATCGATGGATGCAGGTGGCTCAGAACCTTGCTTTGTGGTATTCCTTGGGGGAGGCCTATGTTCAGCATTGGACTTGTAATGGGCTGTAATGATGATGATGATAATAACTCTGACATCATACGATGGGGTCTATTAAGATTGAAAATAAAGGAATAACCTTTCTAAGCATTGTTCACTAACAGCAAACAACATTGATCTGTAAGGCACGGAGTCCAAACTATAGCAATTTCTTATTTTTAAATATTTCTGAAGGGTTTTCAGGGACGAAGCTCTGACAACCGTCTAATGGCGCGAAAACCATCGAAATATGCAAATATTATCTCAAGGGATACTGATAGGGAATAACTTTACTGACCTAAATTTCGGCCTCGGCACTGCACTTATCAAACCACCTCGTCACCAATGGGTAAATAAATGCAATATGTGTCATGTAGTCTACTTAAAAAGGGTTAAGAATAAATATTATGGTAAGGTATAGTCCGAATAAAATGTGAGTTTTCATTATGTTCATTGTTTATGTTTTAAATTTAAAACGTAAAAACAAATTAAGCTGTAAGGAATAATTATTTAGTGTGAAATAAGTGTAATAATTTTGGCTAAAATTTTTTAGCAAAGACATACTATTATTCCAAAATATTTGTACCACGAGGATTTTGTGATTTGGAAAAACGTTATTTATTTATGAATTTGATAGCTTACCATAATTTTATATATGTACAGATGATAATCCTGATCCTTATTCTTAAAATCGGTTTATTAATAATGTCAAACTGTAATAACTATCCTAATCAATTTCCTACGAAAGATAAAAAAGTAATATTAACTACATTGGTCCACGTATAAAAATTCAACCAAAATATTTATGTTGAGATCACGATATTCTTTAACAAGTGCTTTCCTTCACATCTCATCTATCATTTTACAAAAGAAAATAAAAGCCAGCAAAAGTGATTACATTTTCAGATCAGTATAACCCATGATTAGATAAAGTCCAAATTACATTTTATTATGCTCTCAATGGCTGTATTTAGAAATTGCAAATAAAAAGTAACTTTGTATTTTCTTACGCGCAAATAGTTTGTCTTTGCTTAGTATAATATACATATGCGTAATGTATTGTCACAAAAGTAAAGAGTTGTCAATATAACTCCCCCAATAATTCTAAAATATCTTAAACTTACTGCAATCCCTACACGGCGGTAACTGCTGTCTCTTTAATACTGAATCTGAGGCACCGTACGATGTGTCGGAGAATTTTAATTCAGCCTAGAAAAATTACAAAAATATCAATACTTGATTTGTATAAGGACTTTTTTGATCTTATATTATGTATTCAAATCAAATAATAAAAAATTATCATAAATGAAATAAAAAAGCATTAATATTAATGTTTTTTTAAATATAAATTAAAGATCATAATTTTTTGTCATCAATAACCCAAAAATCTATCTGAACACTTATGTTTATAATATATTTATTTAAGTAATTCAAGTTAAAGTAATTCAGGTTAAATGTTTATTTAACAAATCAAACTTAAAAGTAAGTAATTGCTCAAAATTTACCGTTTCACAACAAAAGCCAATAAACTAGAATAGATAATTGCCTACCACAACTTCTACGAAATATAAGGTATATATTGAAGTCACCTTACCTTACTCAGTGTGTCACCGGCACCAATAGAAACGAACAAAAAGTAAATAAAATACCACAGAATTCTTTTCATTTTAACGTACAAAATAAAAATAAATATTATTTAATTTTTTTATCTAATGTGTACACGAAGGAAACCAAAATTTATTATGCCTAAGTATATCACTGTGCTCCTTGTTATTGATACACTAACTTATGTCTTCGATTTCAACGAGCTTATGAAGATTGGGCGCCCTAAAATGTAGCTTAAAATTCGATACAAACAAACCTAAAAACAAGCTACATTAATAAAACAAAATCCTGCGCAAATTACCTTTTGTAATATGTGCAGAATACACGAGTGTTAGATAAAGCAGATTAATTGTTTAAATATATGATTCTAAAAGCTACTTATGAAAAGCGCCGTTTTAGGCGTCCATTGGAGGCTGTATAGGCGAGCGTATTTGGCAATGACCTCAGGGATCAATGTACTCGACGTCACAGTCACTAATTTAGTTCTTATCAACTAATATATAAAGACGAAGTTAACTTCATGCATCATCATTTTGGTATTGCGGACGATTGTAATTTATATTTTTCTATTTCGAATAATTTTTAGTAATGGTTTAATTTTAATAACTGTAAAAATTGTAAAGATTCAAAAATTGTCTTTATAAAAAATGTTATCTTTTTAGTTTTTCGACCGACTTCATAAAAAGGAGGAGGTTCTCAATTCGACTGTATTTTTTATGTGTGTTACCTCAGAACTTTTTTTTAGGTGAACCGATTTTCATGATTCTATTTTTATTTGAAAGCTGGTGCTTCTCATGCGGTCCCGTATAAATTTGATTCAGATCTGACCAGTAGTTTTTGAGTTGTCCTTAATAATGCGTATTTAATTGACTGCGACTACATTGATGATGTTCTCATTTTATTTATATTGAAATCGGTTGTACAAAATTTTTAATTTTACCACTTGTTTTTTTATAGAATAAGGGTAACAAACGAGCACACACTCTAGCTGATGGTAAGTGGATGCTGTGGCCCATAGACATCTACATCTATCCTCAAATAAAAAGCAAGCAGATTCGTCATCTCCTCGCACAACTTTTATTTGTAGTCTGTTACCACCAGCTATTTTTCCGTATAGAAACGACTTAGGGCCTATCACTATGAAAAAATACTTGTGGAAGCGAACCAACCACTAAAAGTGTTAATATATACTGTTTTAAGTTTTTGAAGTTATACTTCTTTTGGGGCGTTTGGGAAAAATTATGAGAGTGAATTTTTACGATGCGCGCGCACACCGACACCTAAAAACGACACCATGAAGGTGTTACGATGCGCGCGCACACTGACACCTAAAAGCGACTACTTCAGTGGGTAATTCTCTCTCAAGTTTTTTTGTTTTGTTACGCTAAAGAATTATAACTTCCTACATGCGTACACACATACAGACACACACTTTTTTTATAGAAGGGGTGACAAACGAACATACAGTCCACTGATGGTAAGTGGATATTGTGGCCCATAGACATCGACATCTAGCCTCGATTAAGAATCAAAATGCAAATGCGTTGTCACCCCTGAGGACTTAGATGGAATGCCTCATTTCCAGTAAAAAGGGGTCATCGGCTCTCTACACTTACACAACAGCATTAAGCCGCTATTTCACGCTGGTGGTTTGTGGTCCTTCCCCGGTTGAGCCGACACATTCGTGCTACGACCATAATATAGCTGCAGCATGGCTCTACCATGTAATTATATTTAGTGAAATATACGTATAAAGTAGGCGATATAATAACATTATTGAAAAATAAAATATAACTTCCTTTTTCAAGTAGTTTATTGGCTTTCAAAAAATAAATATTCCCACATAATCTTATTTCTAATTTAATGGCAATAAAAAGAATCTTCCCATGCTAAGAAAAGTAACATCCAAAAATATTATAATTATACCTTACTGATATTTTTGGTAATAGGTACAAAAATTATATCGAAATAATTAACTTTATTTAGCAATTTTTAATATATTTAAATTGAGAAGAATTGCCTTTCATTTTTTATTACATTTGATGCAAAACTATTTCCAGTTCCAGGTAAATATAATTTTATTCATGTACATAGGCGTATTTTTTATTAACTCGTACAATAACAGGCGTCTTGAGTGTTCTCCTTGATCCAATCTATGTAGTTGGTGACCCGGGTATAGACGCCTGGATATCCGACTCTAGCGCAACCGTTACCCCACGACACCACGCCTATAAATAGAAAATTATAATAACTTACATCACATTCTTTAGACACACAATTCAAATATTGACCTGAACATAAACTTTTATCTTCGCCTTATAAATTCCAATAATCCGGTCCTTGTGACTCATGGGTTGTTTTCGAGATCTTTTTGCACTTCGATATTAAAAAAAAAATATGTATACCTGCTTTAAGAAATATTTGGTGCAAGGAGTTTGTGTATATTTTTATACGCGCTTTTACAACAAAATCCCAGAAAATCTAAAAAATTTGTCAATAAACAAGTTTAAATGTTTTATTAAAAAAAATTGTACAAAAAGGGTTATTATAATATCAAACAATGCTGGTTCTATTAAAACTCATTTAAAATTTGTTCAAACAAAATTATTGTTAAGTGAAATATGTTTTAAAAGTCAGTCCCGCTGAGTTTCTTGCTGGTTCTTCCCAGGACAGAGGTATTTTCTGAACCAGTGGTAAATAAAAAAATGACTTTCAATAAGTATTATGTAATAATCTATATTGAATAAAAATTATTCAATTCTATTCTATTCTATTCTATATCATTATTTTTTTAATTACTGGGCATAGGTCTTTTCAAAACATCAGTCCACTTATATCCGATTGTTTAAGAAAGTCCTATGTAGCAGTGGACTTTTTTTTTATAGTAGAGGGGGTAAACGAGCATGCGGCTCACCTGATGGTTAGTGACTACCGCCGCCCATGAACAACTGCAACACCAGGGGAACCAGGGGAATTGCAGATGCGTTGCCGGCCTTTTAAAAAGGAGTAGGCTCTTTTCTTGAAGATCCCTAAGTCGTATCGGTCCGGAAAAATCGCTGGTGGTAATCGATTCCACAAGGAAGTTGTGCGAGGAAGAAAACATCTTCTAAATCGCACAGTGGTGGACCGCCAATCATCCAGATGGTGTGGATGGTATCGGGAGTTCTGCCGCGATGTGCGTTCGTGAAATTTGGCGGCTGGGATTAATCCGAACAATTCCTCAGAGCACTCCCCGTGATAAATGCGAAAGAAAATGCAAAGAGATGCAACATCTCTTCGCAGCGCCAATGAATCGAGCCGATCGGAAAGGATTCGGTCGTCGACGATTCGAGCCGCTCTGCGCTGGATGCGGTCAAGTGGAAGGAGCTGGCACTGGAGAGCCCCAGCCCAGAGATGGGAACAGTATTCCATGTGAGGCCGAACCCGCACCTTGTAAAGTTGCAGGCGTTGAGCTGACATGAAATACTGTCCTGCTCTGCTGAGCACGCCAAGCTTTTTAGAGGTCAATTTGGCCTTCTCTTCCAAGTGACCACGAAACTGCACGTCACTCGATATGTCGACGCCGAGGATTCCGATACTGGCTGAGGCAACAAGGGGAGTGCCTTGAAACTGAGGAGATACGACAAAGGGGTTCTTTTTAGCAGTAAACGCGCAAACTTGTGTCTTCTGAGGATAGATAAACTTTAGTCACCCCCAATCCGAGAGAAAGACCTCGACTTCAGACACAAGATTCTACCGGTACTCGGCGACGTTTTCCCGAGAAATATTGGCACGGCCGGTGTATAGAGCATCACCAGTGCTGTCACCCGCATAGCAATGAATGTTACCGGTATGCAACATACCATTGATATGCAGAAGAAAGAACGTTGGTAATAGCACGCAGCCTTGTGGAACACCAGCGTTAATATGCTTGTAGTCGGAGCATGCACCGTCTACAACGACCTTGATGCTTCGATCTGCAAGGAAGCTGGTGATCCAATTGCACAATTTCTCGGGAAGCCCATAGGAAGGGAGCTTCGAAAGAAGCGCTTTATGCCAAACCCAATCGAAGGCCTTCGCAATGTCCAAACTAACGACCAATGCCTCCCCCTTGGACTTTACTGCCTCCGCCCATCTATGAGTCAGGTAGACCCGAAGATCACCAGCTGATCGACCCCGAAGAAAACCATATTGGCGGTCACTAATCAGCTGGTGATCCTCAAGATACCGCACGAGCTGGCAGTTTATAATGGATTCCATTATTTTGGAGAACAAGGAGTTGATGGCGATAGGCCTGTAGTTAGACGGGTTTGAGCGGTCGCCTTTTTTAGGGATCGGGTGGACAAAAGCTGTCTTCCATGATTTCGGGAGAACCGGTGCCAACTCTGGAGCACACGTCCTCAGCACAATTGGGGGGATTCCGTCAGGCCCACTCGACTTGTGGATGTCCAGGGAGAGAAGTGCTTTGCGAACCGAGCGCTGTGAGAACCGCACATCCGGCATGGAGCACTCACACATGGTCGGCAGTGTGTTCCCCCCGTCATCAAGATTCGAGTTGGACGCAAAAAGGGAGCCTAAAAGGTCGGCTTTCTCTTTTGCGGCGTAGGCCAGTGAGTCGTCCTCCCTGTGCAGAGATACGAGTAGGTAGGTAGTAATGGCTTACAGAAATTCCCTTGGACAGCCTTGGCGAGAGGAAGGCGAATTAGTTTCTCGCCAATTCTGCCTATGTGCTCTGACTTTACCTTGGCAATAACTCTTTTGAAGGACCTGGAGGCGAAGTTATACTTCTTTTTAAGCATGCTGGGTATATATAGACCATTTGTATATATAGCTTCTTTAGTTGAAACGGGTTGCAAGTAACCATTCGCTGCAATAACCACTTACTATCAAAGGACCGTTTGTGACTTTCATGTTCTATTTGCAACAATTTTAGACAGCTACTAACCGTATTTCGTGGTAACATTTCAATTTACGAGTATTTCAATTCACAAGTTCATACGCACTTAGTACTCATTACTAAACTTTGCTCAGATAATAGTTAAAAATCAAAAAGAAAGAAAAATGAAGTAATAAATAGGTCACATTAAATAAATTTCGTATAGTAATTTAGCATTAAAGTAAGTAATATGTCATGGTTTACCAAAGGACAAAATACCAACAACATTGCATATTATTATTTCAAACATCAATATTCATTACCTATTAATTCGTAGCGTTTGTCATGCTTTCTCTCAGTAATAAGTGGCCCACCGCTGTCGCCCTGAAAAAAGTTAGAGAGTGAGCAAATTTTATAATATTTTACACAGTACTATCTCATAACTCATTGCGTATGCTGACGGTGAATCGATCGACACACGAATACTATCATGTAATTTGCAATCTATGAATAAATTACTATGTAATGTAAGTGAATATAAAAGTGAGCGCGGTTGATGTACGTAAATATATGTATATCATTCGTTAAGTACAATAAGAAAAAACGTTTATCTATTTTTTGGTGTAGCTAACTTTTGTATTTAATTTTGATAGGTAACAGTTTTTAATAAAAGAACAAAAATTATTTTAAAGTATCTATTTTAAATTTATTCACTAGGAAAATTATTGAGAAGGAAATTTAAAAAACTTAACAATAAAATTAAAATTCAACTTCAAAGAATTAGAACGATTAAAGAAAAGATTATGTAACAGATTCAGAAATCGGGACTTTAATTATTCGGTTTTTACTTATTACTAAAAGTTAAATTTTTTACCCTTCTAAGTGAATTATAGAATACAAAATCTTAGTGGTTACTAGAATTTCTTCTAAATAATGACTATAAAAACTTCACCTCCTATTTTGTCACCCTTAGGAGAGGTTTTTTTTTCTCCAAATTACCGTGACCATTGACCACCCCTGAAGTATAACCTATTTAATAACTTTTATCATTAAAGTCTGTTCACAATTGACGAAGATATCGCGAGACATGCATACAAAAAAACAACATACTTGTAGAGTAGAATTGAGAAACTCCCCCTTTTTGAAATCGGCTAATTATAGGTACAAATTATTTCTTTGTTTTGTACGAAAACGGTTATTGCACGCTTATTTAAGATGAAATCGGAATAAATTAAAAAAGTACAGTTACAAAACTGTTAAAATAATTGGCTTTCTCATGACAATGGGACTAGGCGTTACTATTTACTAAACTCTCGATCTTGAATTTTACCGACAGGAATATTTACAATATCTGCCTTATAATATGTAAAATATTTACAATATCTGCCTTATAATATGTAATTTAAGATGTGGATGTTTTGCGTATTAAGTAGATAAGTTCCGCAACATTATTTATTAGTAGGTATATACCTAATACTAGGCTTAATTTTCTACCAACTAATTTGTTTGAATGTACAAATTCTATCATAGATCTATATATAAATTAGTCAGCACTCAAAATGGTTGGCTCTCTACATTTACATAGCATTGCCATTCATATAATTTATCTTTATAAACACTCCACATTTTTGCACCTTCGAGCTGAATAGACCTAACATTATAATTTTTATTAAAATAGAAAAACCATCTTTATATATGAAAAAGGGTGACAAACAGGCACAAACTCTACCTAATGTTATGTAGATGCTGAGGCTCATCTTAAACATCTGCATCTATCCTCGAATAAAAGTCAAAATGTAATTGCGTTGTCGTTCTTGAGATGTAAGATAGAATGCCTCATTACCAGTCTCCGATTCTCTACACTCACTCTCTACAAACACAGCAGCGTTAAGCTGTTTTTTTACGTTTGTATTCTGTGAGAGCGTGGAATTTTAATAATAAAGAAATATTCCCACACAAAAATATAATGTAAGTGCATCAAGGAACATCTGGCTTCGTTGCTGTTGTTGTTTGCTAATTGTAACTCAAGTTTGTGTTTTGTAACTCAGATTTTGCTTATCCGCTGTCGTACCTGACATGAGTCCTTTTGTCCAGTCTTCGGATATCCAGCACACAGCATATTATCTGTGATCATTGACGCCGTATACTTTGTTTTACGACAGTCTTCATTACTTATTACCGGAACCTCTACCTCTTGAAGAGTACATGAAACCTTGCCTTCTTCACTAAGGGTGCCCCAGCCTGATGCTACTGCTTTGACTCCGACATAGAGCTTAGCTGTTAAAAAATTTACTATTAATTTTAACGTATTTAATAATATATTATTTACCGTTACTGTTATAGCATAGTTGACTGCTGTACATAAGCCTCTCCCATAGATTGTCTCATAGAAGGATATTTGCCATAGTTGCCACCCTTGACAGTCGGGCGGGCAACCGCAGTTTTTAATTCTTTTAGTTGTTATTACAAGACGCTGCTGCCTATCTCCTGATTTGTTTCCTTCGGTCGCCTCTTATGAAAACATTGGGACGATATGGGGTAGTGGATACATTGCCACTACTCAAATAATATAATAAATATTAGAACAATTGATTAAATATAAATACAATTTCGATATAATGACATATAATACAATAAAATCAACGCATGGTCCCGTCAGTATTGTCAACGCTTGTCGGAGCTTATTATTCTTCATCAGCACATAACAGTCCAGTGCTAGAAATGGGTCTCTACATCTCCACCATCATAGGAAAGAATTGCCGTAATCGAAAGAATCTCAAACCTTTGACGCTGCTTCTAATCTGTGTGTTAGGTAGCGGTAGCAAGATATAAGAGATAGTTAAACCGGCATCGGTTGGAAGTCATGGGCTCTTTCTGTTCGTGCCGTGGGGATGTTGTTAGAAGTAACTCTAACAACGTCCCCAGATAGGATAGCTAACTGCTAAATCATTGACTTTGTATTAAATGTGAAATGCAAATGAAAAAAGTTACAGACTCTTAATATCCCTCTTAACGACACAAACTTATTCCTCTTATCATCATCACCATTCATCATTACAGTCCTTCACAAGTCCACTGCCGAAAATAGGCCTCCCCCAAGGAATGCCACAAAGCACGGTCCCAAGCCACCTGCATCCATTGACTTCCTGCATGTCTTACCGGGTCGTCACTCCATCTAGTGGGGGTACGCTCTACACTTTGCCTGCCGGTACGAGGCTGCCACTCGAGAACCTTTCTTCCTAATCGGTTGTCGGTTTATCGAGCTATATGGCCGGCCCATTGCCACTTCAACATACTAATCCGTTGGGCTATGTCGGTTACTCTGGTTCTAATGCGGATATCCTCGTTTTTAAGTCTATCACGCAGAGAAACCCCGAGCATAGCCCTCTCCATAGCTCGCTGAGCGACCTTGAGCTTCCTCATACGGCCAGCAGTGAAGGACCACGTCTCAGATTCATAGGTCATCACTGGCAACACGCACTGGTTAAATAATCTTGTTTTGAGGATTTGAGGTATGCCTGACGAGAAGATGTGTCGTAATTTCCAGGACGCTGCCCAGCCGAGTTGAATCCGTTGATTGACCTCTCGGTCGAAGTTGGACTTACCTAATCGGACTTTTTGTCCCAGGTAAACATACTCGTCAACAACTTCGAGCTTAGTGCTCCAACAACTACCGGTATAGGTGTTACATGGACATTACATGATCTTTGTTTTGTCCATGTTCATCTTAAGACCTATCCGTTGAGAAACACTATTGAGGTCATTGAGCATAGTGCTTAGGTCCTCCAGCGATTCTGCCATAAGAACTATATCGTCGTCAAATCGAAGGTGAGTGATGTACTCGCCATTGATGTTAATACCGTATCCTTTCCAGTCCAGTAGCTTGAAAACGTCTTCCAATGCAGCGGTGAAGAGTTTCGGGATATAACGTCACCCCGTCTTACACCTCTCAGCAGTTGGATAGGTTTCGTACTCTGGTTCTGTACTCGGATAGCCATCGTAGCCCTACTGTACAAACAGTTCAGCACATCGATATACTGACAGTCAACTTGGCACCGCTGAAGGGACTGCAGCACTGCCCAAATTTCGACGGAATCAAAGGCTTTCTCATAGTCCACATACGCAAGACAAAGTGGCAGATTGTACTCTTCGGTCTTCTGTACAATTTGCCGAAGGGTATGTATGTGGTCTATAGTGCTAAAGCCTTTTCGGAAACCGGCTTGTTCGGGAGGCTGGAAGTCGTCGAGTCTGCGTGCGAGACGATTCGTAATGACTCGAAAACAGCACGTAGACGCGTCTCAGAAGGGAAATCGGTCTGATGTTCTTCAAGAGAGCATTGTCTCATTTTTGAAGAACAAGACCGATGTAGTGCCATCAGGGAGGACGGAATTAAAAAGCTTCTGAAGGACAGCAATTACCGGTTTTCCACCCGCTTTCAGAAGCTCCGCTGTAATTCCATCCTCGCCCGGGGACTTGCCGTATTCTAATCTCGCTCAGACTGACGTCCGGGATATCATCGGAATAGTGTCGGATAAGACTTGCTCTTGGATTGTTACTCACACTTGCGTGTGGCTCCAATGATTATGTGTACAGCTGCCCATAGAACCTCTCAATCTCACTTAAAATCTCAGGTGTGCCGGAAACGATGCTGCCACAATCGGTCTTCAGCTTCGACAGTTGGTTCTTCCTGGCAGATAGATCTCTGGCAAAGACTTTGGAGCCCTGGTTCCGCTCGATCGCTTCTTCAATACGAGCAGTATTAAAGTTGCGTAAGTCCCGCCGCATGCATTTGAAGAATTGTCTCTTCAATTGCCTGTATGCTGTCAAATCTGCTGAAAACTGCAGCTTCATTTCCCGTGTAACAGCCATAAGATTAAGAGTGTGATCGGAGAGTTTTTGTGTTCTTCTGCGATGGGTCTTGCAGAACTTAGCTCCGACTGCATAGAACATAGCATAAAACTTAGCTTGTCATTAATATCGTCCACTTCATTGCAATCTTCTAGGCACTGAAAACGATTTTGTAACTCGAGCTGAAAGGTTTCGGGATTTTTGATAAGAGCACGAGGGGGAAGGATTGTTGACTTCATTAGACGTGACATTTCCAACTTAACGTTTAGGTTCAGTGTGCCTCTCACCATTCGCTGATCGCTGCCAGTTTTCAACCTCGCGATCACTGTGACATCACTGAACAGTTGTCGTCTGGTCGTCATAATGAAGTCAATCTCATTTTTTGTCGAACCGTCGGGGCTCGACCAGGTCCACTTTCTGTGGAGCCGCTTCTTCAAGAAAGAGTTCATCATAAAGAGTCCCTCTTTCTCCATAAAGTTGGCACGCTGCTGGCCCCTTGGGTTCCGTTGCCCTATCCCAAATTTCCCTACTTTCAGCTCACCGTTCTCTCTTGTGCCTAGTTTTGCGTTTAAGTCTCCCATTAACACCGTACACTGGGTTTTGGAGGAATGCATGGCTCTAGAGATATCCTCATACATTTCCTCCACCTCCTCATTGGGATGTGCCGAGGTTGGTGCGTAAACCTGTATGACCTTCAGCAAATAGCGTTTGGTGATTCTGAGTATAATGTACGCAACCCTGGTCGACACACTCGCAATCTTTACAACGTTGTTAATGAGAGACTTGTGGACGATAAATCCGACACCTCCTTGAGACAGATGGTCAACTTGTCTATCTCTTCTTCCAGCTCCAGGATCTTCTCATCAGTCCTCAGTGTGCATGCTCCTCTTATCATTGTGAAAGTATTAGAGTGAGGAGAACTCGTCGTATTTTGAGTAAGTTTTTGCGGGCTTGAGTTGTCCTTGAAGTATATTATACACATGCTTCTTCATGATGTTAAGAGGGTGACACTGAAAGTTTTTGGAAAATCAAAAACTGAACAAACTAGCAAGTTATTAGTTTTATTATATATTTTCAAAATAGTGTCCATTTACATCAATACATCGCTGCATCCCATTGAACCACTGAGAAAAGCACTTTGCCCACTCGTCCTTAGGGGTCTCTTCGACGGCATTTTGAGACGCAGCCACTGCTTCCTCGGCGTCCATAAAACGTTTTCCTCGAAGTTTTTCTTTTATTTTCGGAAATAAATAAAAATCGCAAGGTCGGGACTATAGGGCGGGTGACCCAGTAATTCCACGTCTGACGTCGCCAAGTAGTCGATTGTTTGCTTGGCGGTGTGCGACGAGGCGTTGTCGTTATGAAGGACGATCCTACTGCGAGGTCGTTTCTCCCGAAGTTTTTCCAAGAGAAGTGGCAAAAATTGTTAGTGTACCACTCTGCAATAACTGTTTTTTGATCCTCCAAAACAATTGTTGCTTAATGACCTGTCCTTCCGAAGAACGAAGCCACCATATTTTTTCCCACGCTTCGACCTCTCTTCACTTTAGTTGGCAACTCCTCGGAAGGAAACACCCAGACAGCATACTGTATCTTAGTTTCAGGATCATAACAATAAATCCAGCTTTCGTCACCCGTAAGTATGTCGAACACAGCATTTGAGTTACCTCCGTTAAATCTTTGAACCATTTCACGACGCCAATCAACACGACGGAGTTTTTGGGCCTCTGTCAAATTATGAGGCATCCACCGGGCACAAAGCTTCCTGACCGCTAAATGTTCATGGAGGATTTTGTGCACTTGACTCATACCGATGCCTAAGCTTGTCCGAATCTGCTGATAAGTCACTTTTTTGTCAGTCTCTATCATACGCCGCACAACACTGATATTATCTTCAGTCGTCGCCGTAGAAGGCCGTCCTCACGCAGATCATCGGTGAGATTAGTGCGACCACGTATAAACTCATTAAACCAGTTGTAAACAGTGCCACGAGATGGGGCTTCATCATGAATTTTTTCGTTTTCGTGCGTTTTTTCTTCTGCTTTGTGATAGACATTGTTGCTGTGATTGCTCTGTGATCTGACGGGTAGTTCAGATTTAAAACTTCTATGTTTTGGAAGATGTTTGGTTGATTTGACAATACGTAATCTATTTCATTTTTGTATTTATCGTTCGGTGATCGCCAGGTCCATCTTTGGTTTGGTTTTTTAATGAAAGAAAGTATTTAAGACAGCCAGTTTGTGTTCGAGGGCGAAATCAATTAGCCTCTGACCTCTCTGGTTTCTTTCACCGTACCCGTTTGGTTTCATTATTAGATGTTCATCTTTTCTTGGTTGACCTATTTTCGCGTTAAAATCACCCATTATTATATAGTTCTTGTAAGCTTGGTCTAGGGCTCTATTGACATTTGAGTAGAAGGTGTTAATCTCACGCTGTTTCAGTCGGTGCATATATTTTGATAATTGACATGGGCAATCCTTGTATGTTTAAGTTCAATAATGCTACTCTATCATTTATGCCCATGAAACTTTCAATCCAGTTCCTGCGGGTTTTATTTATTATGAAACCGACTCCATGTTTACCAGGTGTGTGTCCCGTGTGGCATAGTATGAAGTTATTATATTCTTCTATCCGGATGCTTGTCCTCCTTATTTCACACAATCCAATTATGTCGTATTTGACTCTAATGAGTGCTTCGCTAAGTTCGATTAAGCGTTCGTAAGTAGATCAAGTTCTGACGTTGTAAGTTACTATGTAGAGCTGATCTTTCTTCTTTTTAGTTGAGTTAAGTATTTCTTGGGTTTGTGTATCATTTCTTGTTATTGAAGAAGTTTGAGTTTGAGATGTCTTGTTTAGAGGGTTTTGGTCTTGATCTTCCACGGTGATCAGCCGGATTGGAAGATGGTTTTCGTTGCTTAGTTGAAATTGATTGAATGTTGCATCGTTGTGGGAGGGTAGCTATGAATGTAAGTTGTTGGTTGTATTGTCGTTGGTTTGGTTATGTGGTGTGTTGACGTTATTTTTTACTAAGTAGCTAAGAATGCTTGGTTTTAGAACTCCTTCTGGGACGCTGTTTCATCTGGGTATAGATGGGTTTGATTGTATTATTTTGTTTTTCTTGATGGGTCTTGTTTTACTATTACCAACTAGTGCTTGAGAATTAAGATCTGCCTCTGGTGAAGTCATCAGTGTTCTTTTGTTGTTTGATTTTAATATAACAAGCCTCTGGTGAAGTCATCAGTGTTCTTTTGTTGTTTGATTTTAATATAACAAGTTTATCGTATTTTATCGTGACTTTATTTCCTTTCTCGCGCTCTCTATTTGCTTCTTCCTGTAGTACTTTCCTTTTTTCTAATATTTATTTAAGGTAATCTTGGTTCAAGTAATATTGGATGTCTGGTTGATGGTTAGTATTGTTTCGTATTCGTGTTGTACGTGAGTCGAACGTTGTGTGCTTCTTTTCTAATAGATGTCGCTGTTTCGCAGGTAGGCGAGATTGCAGACTCATTCAGGTGTGAGGTTATGTTTTTCCAAAAAAAGGATAGCTTTCGCGATTTTTCATTTATTCGCACACTGGCACTTTTATAAATTAACAATGGTACAATTTAAGTTTCTAGATTCGCGAGAAAAGACTTTTTTAGGTTTTTTGTGTATTATTCGTTAACTTAGGACCTTGCCTTCACTATATAGTCATATTCACTAGTTTGTTGTCACTTGTACGATTTTTTATCACTAAATACTCTTTAATTATATTTTTAAATAACTTTTTGCCCGGACTATGTTGTTACCGCGTCTCAGTAACGCCCCCTTCGTTAATCTTAATATCAGCGGTAAATTAATGAAAAAAATAAAGAATAGAATGGAATAGAATAGATTTTTTTTATTCAATATAGATTACTAGAATAACTATTGATAATAATTTATGCTTTGAAAAAACCTCTGCTCTGGGAAGAATCAGCATGAAACTCAGCGGGATTCTTTTTAAATATTAATTTACAATATATAAATATTAATTATATTGTGTGCACATTTAAAAGTTTTGCAATTAAATATAAAAACATTTAGAAACAGAACTGTAGTGATTATCTCATTCTCAGAGGTTGGGCCAGAGATAAGATGCTGCTAGTCTTATGAGCCAGCGAGCTAGTGAGAGTGTTATCGAGTATCTGTGAGTGATGGAATCTGAAAGATGTATGACATAGTCCAACGGATCAGTAACCTAAAATGACAATGAACCGACTACCGACGTGGCAGAAAGATTCTCAAGAGGCATTCTTGTACCGGTAAGCGAAGTGTAGGGCGGTCTCCTACTAGATGGAGTAACGACCTAGTAAGACATGCAGTCGATGAGTCGTGTTTTGTAGCATTCCTTGGCGTGTTCCATTCACTGGCGAGGGAGGCCTGAGCAAGTTAAACAGTGTGATTGAAGAGATATAATATAAATGTGTCAAAATAACAACAATGCTAAGAAAATAATTACTCAGATTAGTCGTTTCGGAAAGTTTCAAAAGAAAAATGTTATAAAAGGCATGTAGTGAAACATTCTAGCTCGGAAACAGTCTACTAATAAAGTGTCGGTTTTCATTATTATTGTCATCATTATCATTACAGACTCGTGGCCACTCCCAAATACTTGTGTACTTGCGTGTTTGCCATGTAGGCTTGTGACCCTTCGATTCCCTTTAAAATTAATTAGATTATTTTTCTACAGCTGGTACGATTAATCTCAAATTTTTCTTAATTGTCAATTTAAAGGAGGCAATGTTGTTTTGAAACTTTGCTAGCACAACTTAGTTTGCATTCGTTATTCGGTCAGTATGCGTTATTTTGACTCAGACTGGAAATCGTTGATTGGACTAAGTACATATTATTGCTTATCCATAGTTCTGCGGTTTAATATATACACAAGTGCAAGTGCCAGAAGTGGCCTAATAGTCTACGGTGAATTGAAAAAAATTCAAGCAGTCTGCGCGAATGCTGTGTTATATGGGCAAACAGTAAGGCACCGAGCCTTGCCGAATAAAGTAGCGATAGAGCAGAAAGCTTTTTGCCCAATATGATTAACACTAAACTGTTTATTACTGGAAGCGAAAAAAAGGTTGTCGAGGACGATATGGACAAACTAGAAGTTATAATTTCGTCAGTTATTCAGAAAACGTTCGGGTTTAAAATTTGGCCTTCGATTGAAAAGAGAAGACTAACACTACAAAGCTTGCAGTTGTTCAAAAACTGCTTGCTCGATTAAGTTCTCAATTGTAATTCGGTCAGCTTATATCGTTATATTTTGTATGGGCACGATAAAAATATAATATGGTATAAATTTTTTAAGTACTTCCAAATTCAGGAAAACGATAAAATTGTTTAATTTTTTTACCGTAATTGGAATAGCCTCGATCAAGACAATACTTTTTGAGGACAGCCTCCAGTTTAATATTTCTGACCACAACAGATAGAAAAAGTTGTTGATGGTAGTCATGATACACAGAATACACAATATCTCATAACAAGTGCGAGAATACTTGCTAGGAGATATTATTGAGGTTAATTTCTAATTTCTTATTATACTGACAAAAGAAACAGTCGTTACTAAAAAGAAAGTGTAACATTGTTAAAGCGAGGATTTTCTCCGTTAAAAGGCTTAGCACTGACTTCTCCACTGCATACATATTTGTCCAGCACGAAGTAAGCGTACGCCATTTGGTTCGGACAAAAATTTACTTTATTTGAAATGTTTTAGCCACTATCAGAAAATAAAGGATCTAAATAAAATGTACACGATCAAGAATTATCGAAAAATATTATATGGTTATCGATTAAAAAACAAAATCTCCAATCTGTCAAAGTTTTTTACCGGCGATAAAATTACAATTTTTTTATCTCGGTTAATATAAAATTAATATAAATTATTTTAAAAATCCATTCGATTAACAATTTAAATGAATATTTCATGTATGCGATTTTTTTTTATGCAAAGTTTATTATACTCTTTTCGTAAACAACGAGGCCTTTGGTTGCAATACGTGGCTACTACAGTAAAAGACAAGCATTAATATACGTATTCATTTTCAATAGCCACAATAAATTATCAGCTTTAAAATCTACATCAAATATTAAGGCATTTTAAAATGCTGTGATTCAAAATCGTAATCAATAGAAATCCCTTAGTTTAGGTACCTCTTCCAAATAACCTCTTCCAATAGGATAAAGCGCCCGAGGATCTGAGGGAATTCTAATGGTTCAAAATGAAAACTACAAATCTGAAAGAGATTGTATGTTCAGCATTTTGAATGGATTTTCAGTCACGGTCGAAGTTGGAATTATCTAGTCGGACGATTTGTAAGCAAATAAAAAAGACAAATATTTCCTACAACGGAAGAGGGCCATGCAGCAGTGGATTTTACAGGATGAAGAATGAAGGTAAATGAAACAAAAAAAGTACCTACAATTATTATCTTTTCATACATCATGATAATTAGAAGAAGATAGATCTTCCAAAATCGAAGACGGACATATTGAGAAAGAGGAGTGAGAGTTCGTTTGATATTTACAAAATTTTGCACATTTATTTAGATTTCGATATGATTATTTGTCTGAACCAAAATACCAACGAATGTAAAACAAAGCCAAAAAGATTGTAATAGTCAGATCAGTTTAGTCTTTGTTGTTCCTAAAACTATTGTAAATTCATATAAATTCCACATAAATATTATACTTACTTTTATCTGTGGGCAAGCAAATAGGCTTTATGGCATCAGACATCGGCACCCGTTCATTAAGCCGGAGCAGCGCGATGTCATTGTCGAAGTTCGTGAGGGTGAACTTATTGGCGATGACTCGTATCACGAACCTTGTCTCAGGACGAACCGTCGCGTTGCAGCGGTTGTGCTCACCGAATGTTACTTTTATCATGAACCACATGAAGCTGAAAGTTTATAGTTAATAATTAAATGTGATTGTGCTTTTAGCAAAAAGTTTCCCAATTCTGAGCTTAGGTCTTCTCTCATTTCTAAAAGGGTTTTAGGGTAGTTAAATGTCCGTTGTGCTACCCCAATACATGTTGGCGGATTTCAAATGTCTTTCTAATTTCCTCACAATATTTTCCTTAATCGCCGAGCACGTGGTAAATCAGTACTTAAAACTGCAATTAACAAGTTGGTGCCGGCGGGGATCGAACCCAGGTTACTAGCGTACTATACATACTATAATACGTATATTTACGGCGAGTGCTTAGCGCCTATGCTACCACATCTCTTCCATCTTCCTTTGGCAAACTTGAGATGTAAAGGGGAATAAGCCAGATTTACCTACAAGAAGTGTACCCTGCCGATTAACAAACGAGATTCTGGTGACCAACTGATAGCGGAAAATCGTTTCAATAACAATGAACCTATGAAGTTTAATAGACTGGTGATGACAACCAGCATTATCCACTTATCAACTCGTCTACGTGGTGAGTATGAGCTACTCTTGAAAAAAAAATTGTGCTTAAACAAATTAGTACACGGTGAGATTGGAACGAGTGCATTCACTTGTGGTAATAACTTCTTCAGTTTTCGGAATTTTTTTGTGGTTATAAGCAACCAGTAGGATAGCGGTATCGCGAAAATGGCCAGCAAAATCTTGTGGTTTCAAATTGACGTTATAACTAAGAAGCAGGCGCTTATGTTTCGTGTATCGCATATCAATTTGGAAAAGGCACCGATAGAATAGAATTATAGACATAGATTTATAAGCATTTATCGGTTTATTACAGGCTGAAGGCATTCCATCTAAGACCTCAGGTATCACAGCATATATGTAGTCTTCTTTATTTAAAGCTGATTGTAATTGTCCATGGAGTTGCAGTAGCTTCTTAATACCAATATAATTGTTAGCTAATTTATCACCCCAACGTTAAAAAATGGATGCAAATGATTTATCACCTATATCTAATTTGTAAGATTTATGATAATTTTTCGTTTTTCGTTTTTTTTTTTAATTTGTTATTAAAATAAATATTGAATATTATTTTGATAGGTTAATAAAGTTTTATAGTTTAACTTGAAAAATTAAATATCATCATCTTTCATTATTACAAGTCCACTGTTCAACACAGGCTTCCCCCGAGGAATGCCACAAAGCACGGTCCTAAGCCACCTGCTTCTTTCGACTTCATGCATCTCTTATCACGTCGTCACTCCATCTACTGGAGAGCCGCCTGGTACGTAATTCGCTTACTGGTATGAGGCTGCCACTCGAAAACCTTTCTTTCCCATTGGTTGTCGGTTCTTTCATCTATATGGCGGGCCCATTGCTACTTCATCTTTCTGAATCGTTAGGCTGTGTCGGTTACCCTGATTCTTCAGCCGATATCCTTATTTCAAAGTCTTTTAGTTAACTTAGCAGAGGAACTATGAGCATATCCCCTCCATAGCTTGCTAAGCGACCTTGAATTTCTTCCTCCTGCCTGCAGTAAAGGATCACGTTTCAGATCCACATGTCATCACTGGTAACACGCACTAGTTTTAGACTCTTGTTTTCAATATTTGAGGTATACGTGATGAGAATATGTGTCGTAATCTCCCGCATGCTGTCCAACCAAGGTGAATCCATCGCTTGATCTCTCAGTCGAAGTTGGACAATTTGTCCCAGATAAACATTCTCGTTAACAATTTCACGCGTAGTTACAATATTTAGGTCACTGAGCATAGTGCTAAGGTCCTCGACCGATTCTACCATAATGACTATATGGTCGGCAAATCGGAGGTGAGTAATGTACTCGCCATTGACGTTGATACCGTATCCTTTCCAGTCCAGTAGCTTGAAAACGTCTTCCAATGCAGCGGTGAAGAGTTTTAGAGATACAACGTCACCCTGTCTTATATCTCTCCGCATTTGGATGGATTTTGTACTCTGGTTCTGTATTCAGATAGCTATTGTAGTCCTACTGCATAAACAATTCAGCACTTCGATATACCGACAGTTAACTTGGCACCGCTGAAGAGGCTGTAACACCGCCCAAATTTCGACGGAATCAAAGATTTTTTTTTTATAATCTGCAATAAATACGCAAGAAAAAGTGGCAGAATGTACTCTTTGGTCTTCTGTATAGTTTGCCGAAGGTTATGTATGTGGTCTATGGTTCTTCTTGTTTGGGAGGCTGAAATTCGTCAAGTCTGCGTGCGAGACGATTCATAATAACTCCCAAAATAGCACGTAGACATTGCTCGGAAGTTTGTTCAATAGAGTGTTGTCGCTTTTCTTAAATAACAAGACCACCACACTTCTGTTCCACGCCTCCGGAGTAGTTCCATTATGGAGGATGAAACTGAAAAGCCTTTGAAGGATCTCAAGTACCGTTCTTCAACCTGCCTTCTTAAATTGCTGCCTTGCCGTTTTAAAGTGGACAGAACAATCTCACTCAAAATCTCAGATATCCCAAAAATGAAGATGACACAGTCGGTCTTCAACTTTAACAGTTGGCTTTTCCCGCTAGAAAGATATCTGGCAAATATTTTGGAGCCTCGATTGCGCTCAATCGCTTGTTCAATACGAACTGTATTTAAGTTGTTAAGTCTCGCCACATGCATTTAGAGATCCGTTTGTTCAGTTGCCTCTATATTGTCCTATCTGTTGAAGAATGCAGCTTCATTTCTCGTCTAACGAAAATAAGATTAAGTGTGGGGTCGGAGAGTTTTTGAGTTTTTCTACGACCGCTCTTCCGTAATTAAACTCCGACGGCATGAACAGTTTCCAGGAGCTTGTCATTCATATCGCTCACTGTAGTGCAATCTTCTAGGAACTGAAAATTATTTTGTAATTCGTCCTGTAAGTTTTCGCATCTCTGAATTAGAGAACTAGTCTCCCATTAACACCTTATGGTGGGTTTAGGAGGAATGCAAGGCTTTAGAGATATTCTCATACATCTCCTCCAACTCCTACTGATATGTGCCGAGGTTGGTACGTGAACCTGTATGACCTTCAGTGAATACAGTTTGGTGCTTTTAAATATAAGGTAACCCTTGTCGACACACTCCGAATCTTTACAGTGATGTTTGGACGATAAATCTAACAAAAATAAACAGAAATTCGTGTTACTATCAATAAAATTGGGATAGATACTAGTGGTAAGAAATAAACAGCAAAAGAAATTACATGCCGTTAGTATGTAGAAAACTTATAATTTAAGACAAAAAATATGTATCTTTTAAAATAATTCTCGTCATCGTTACCTATGTAGAGACGTCACTGTGGTATTAAACAAGACAAATTTGTATTGAGCGAAAGTGACACAGCAGTTTTCGTCTGTCCACAGACATGCATACTATTAATAACCCCTCATATGCGCTTTCACTTACTGTATTTTTTGTGTCTTATTTTTTGTTTTATCATAACAAATGGCGATTACTCCTTCTTGCTGCATGATTTGCGTAAACAAGTCGTTCGAATTCTCCGCAGTTCTCGGTAAAACGTCCTTAATAAATTTAGACGGATAAATTAAACAATCAACCCAAAAACCACAAAAAGAATTAACTAAAAGGTCCACTAACGCGCTTAAAATGTATATTTCTTGAGGATAATGAACTGTAAAATTCGGAGCCTGCTCCTTGGGCCGGTTTAAAGGTGAACGCACTTATGCTACTGATTGGAATTTGAAAGATCGGTCCAAGAACTTATTTGGGCATGTTTGCCATTTCTGAGGTTATCGGTCTCGTATATTAATGATTTACGGATTTATCTGCTATTCAAATATTCATATGAAGTTTTATCAAAATAGATCATTTTGCGTGCATGACAAACATTTGGCCTTGAATTACAGAGTTCTGAGTGTCAACCGCTCAAAATGTATGTTGAACGCGCTGCTGGGTCACACGCCCCGCCAAACGCTCCCTCCTCAGTCCTAAGACTTATTGTGATCTCCAAATGTATAAACAAAGAAATCCTGACCTTACAAGTTGTCTATTTGTCTTTAATTATATTGCTTAACATTCAATTGTTATTTCATAAAAAATATTTACGGCGCGCTGTTATGTTTTACTAGTAGATATGTATTGGAATATCGAAAAAATATACCAAGATATTAAACAGTAGTAAGTAAGAAACACGATTACACATTAACGAGTCAATATCCTCTTAAGTTTTGTGCAAATATTTGAAACTTCATACACGCGTATTCACGCTCCTGTATTGATTCAAGTAACTTGAAAATTTGCCAAAGGTTGAGACTAGAACATTTTCAAAACCTTTTACTACTTCTTATACGCTCAACATTTAAATAGATACTATACATTTTATATATTCTGTTTTTTATATGTTCATGACAATTATACAAATCAAAATCACTACCTAAATAAGAAGAAACGTTCTATGTAGGTACATATTTAATGAGTTTCGTTAACATTTTGCTTGTGAAATAGTGTAGTTTGACAGTAGTATCGTTAGTTTAACTTTTCATATTGACAAATATCCAGATCCGGAACAATTACTTGTACTTTTTATTTCTATTGTGTCACGCTGCAGTTATATTGTAGTAATAGCACGAATGGGTCAGTTCGACCGGGGAAGTACCATGCTCTCACAGAATACCAGAGAAAAATAACAGCTTAATGGTGTTGTGTTTCATATGGTGAGTGCAGAGAACCGGATACCCTTTTAATTAGAAATGATGCATTCCATCTTAGTCCTCAGGGGTGATAACACATCTGCATTTTCATTCTTAACCGATGTAGATGTTTTTGGGCCATAGTATCCGCTTACCATCAGGTGTACTTTGTGCTCGTTTGTCACACTTTATTCTATAAAAAAGGCCATAGTTGTCCGTGCAGGATTCGAACCTACGGCCAGCAGCGTCGTAGCCAACTGCTTAGCCACTGCGCTACCGAGCCGTCACTTATATTAACCGGTAACCATGAAAGCTGGAAGTGAACCGACGAGTAATGCGTGGTGCAACTAATACCTAGAAGATAGTGTTAGTTAATTTCTCGCTTAATTTCTATTTTCCCTGTATATTCTAATATATTTGAAAATTAACTGCCTAACCACAACTTGGATTCAAGTTGATATGCTCAGTAAGATGCTTCATTCCACAATCACTTCGGATTCATTGTTATCAGTAAATGCGACAAGTGCCAACTCCAGCTTACAACAGTCTACTGCTGGACATTGGCCTCTACCATTGTAGGAAGGATGTATCGTTTGGTACACGGATTATCGTATTTTACAATTTATATCATACAGACATGAGATGCTATACCGCCATCTATCGGAGGCTATGATATCTTTCTGGTTCTTCCCATAATCACTTCACACCCACGAAACGAAATGGGGGATTCTCTTACGCCGCGACTACAAATGCTAGTGTAGAAAATCAATAGATTAATTAATTACCCTTTCACACAATGAGCAGCGGACAGAACATATCGATCGTTGATTAGCATTCCACCACAATAGAAACGTTTGAAGTAAATCAATTTGGCCATCCAAGGGAACTCATCGTTGTTGGCTTCTGTACCGCCAACTATACGCGATACTTCATTCCTCTCGCCACATTCTGAAATGGAAAATTATAAAATATTCAACATATTACTGGCCAATATAATTAGACTGTGATGCATTTTACGAGTATCTTACGAGTACTCGTAGCCACCAAGAGTGACAACTCATCTGTAACCTTCTTTGTTTTATATTGGTTGCTGGTATCCATGCTGCAGATACCATCATTTGGGTCTTAGCTTGATTGTCCCTCTGATGTTATAAAAGAAATCCTTGATGAATTAATGTTACGTTATTATTTCAGATAAGTCAAAACAATTAACATTTCACTTACGCAGTTTCGCATTTAAATTTTGCAATAATTTAAATTACAAATAATAAAATTACCGATGTAAGTATTATTATTTCAGTCTATTGTCATGTTAATTAACTACTATTATTTATACATCTCAAAACGCACTATATAAAAGTAACATATGTAAAGAATAAAATTATAACATAACTACTACGAACGGTTGCGTCTTCTTTGACGAGTGCCTAAATCGAAAGCTTATCTTACAAAATGGTAGAATATAGTTGCAATGAATTAGCGGATACTAGGAACATTTCAGACCTGTAATGTACGTACGATGGATTCTATCTGAAATATATATTATTTAGTTTGTAAAAAGCACCAAATTGTTGTTCAATTTTAAAAAAGCACCAAATTGTTAGTACTGCGTGCAAACACACACAACAACTCCATCCACTCTATTGTATTAATATCATTGATTTCGAATTTCGAATTCAAATGTAAAAGAAATTTTCGAGAAATTCCGAATACCATTTATTTGAAGTATAAAGGAATTTGACACCTACTGTATAAAAAAAACACAAACAGATTGGAATATGTACAATACAAAAATACGCAAAATGAAGATTCAATCAATAAATTAATGTGTTATTCTTATGAGTTGATAGAAAACTCTGCTAAAGTTAAGTGAGAAAATATTAACGCAAGAGGGTACAGAAGGGAATTTTCTTTCAGATAATCTAATTGAAACTGTCCATCTCCCGACAAATTGTCCTCTCCCTGAAAGGGCCGACATAATATATACTTTTGGGCTAAATATACGTTTTAGACACAATATATATATATATATATATATATATATATATATATATATATATATATATATATATATATATATATTACTTGTTGCATTTTTTACGTGGTAGAGCCATGCTGCAGCTATATTAGTAGTATAGTTGTAGCACGAATGGGTCGGCTCGACCGGGGAAGGACCACGCTCTCACAGAATACCAGCGTAAAATAGCAGCTTAATGTTGCTGTGTTTCGTATGGTGAGTGTAGAGAACCGGAGACCTTTTTTACTGGAAAAGAGGCATTCTATCTTAGTCCTCTCGGCTGGCAACGCATCTGCTTTTAAATTCACAAACGAAGATAGATGTAGATGTCTATCGGCCACAGCAACCACTTACCATCAGGTGGACTGTGTGCTCGTTTGTCACCCTTATTCTATAATATATATATATATATTGTGTGTCGTCGACATATTTTAAGCAAAGGTACCATTTCAAAATGTGATTACTCTGTGACTGCGAAAAAAAACTCGCGTAGTTTACTAATATTATCTAGGAAACTTCACAGGTATCGTTTTTTGTTATTTTTCAAAGGATAGTGATACAAAACTGTATAAATAAAAAATAAACAATATATATAACAACATGGTCATCTCGTGTATCCTGTTTATAAAGCGGATTGTTTTGTATAATTGATACAAAATAAGAATGACATGAAAACTTCGAAACTTTTAACATCGCTTTTACTTAAAGCCTTCGTCGTTCAAGGGCTGCGAGCTCGCGTACTATTAGTACGCGAGTACCAGCACTAATAAATTTTGGTGGTGAAGGGAAACGTCGTGAGGAAACCTGCATCGGCTGAGGAATTTAATAAATATTCTGAAGACATGTGAAGTCCACCAATTTATATTTCTGATCTGTTCTACGCAGATTAAACTCACATTATCTTTAAATTTTTGCAGTACTATGCTTGGGTTTCGATTTAAATCACTAAGCCGTTATTGAATAAATATTATAATTTAATAAATCTATATTAATAAAATGATAGAGGTTTGCAGTTGTGCGCATCACGGAAAATCTACTGGATAGATTTCAATTAGGTTTTCTAAGTTTAATTTCTTAGACACTTGGCCCTTACCAAAAAAAATATTGCGATATCTTCATTTAATATAAAGTTATTAAAGTTTTAAGAAACAACAATTTTTATAAGCACTACGTGTTCAGTAATATGTGTTTTCTTAATATATCAAGCAACGTGGACTAAGTCGCGAGTATCAGCTAGTAAAAAATAAAACAGACAAAATAGACATTTATTTGATATAACCTTTGATTTGGGTTTGGCGATTGCACCTTAAATAACCGAATCGATGACAAGAAGCGTCATTGATCTGGTTATTTCGTGGTTGGTCCGTCTTCATCGACTCTTATGACGTTAACGGACCATGGTAGGAGATGGTGATGCATTCTCTTAAATATCAATATAACAAGATATAGTTACGGACATTGAGCAAAAGTGCTTAGGTAATGGTCTACTGAAAATACTAATAGGTTCTATTTACCTCAAAAAATATGGATACCATTTTTGGTTGTACGATAAGTCGTTCTAGATCAAGATCCCGCACGTAGCATGGCTTATTTGATTTTTATCTAGTATTAATTTGATTCTTTTTATCAATCGCACAACTTTATTATATTGCTTAGTGTTTGCAAACCTGCGAAGGTGACCCAAGTATTATATTAATATAATATCAATATGAGGCAAAATAAATTACTTTACGAAAAAACGACGTGTTTTCTTCTCCTCGAATCTCATCTTTAATTCATTGTGCATAATATCAAAGATTCAAATCGTAATCTTTTTATAATGGATGTTATTGGAAACGACTATCAGTTTTCATGCTCTTTTTATGATATGGTAAGCCAATGCTGCAGATATAAAAAAAAAAAACAAAAACAAAAGTTGTAAGTATCTAATGTTTGACTAAATTAAGAAATTAAGTTACCTATTTAAACTTAGATAAATAAATAATATTGTGGATTCCTAGCGTTTAGTTAGATTTCATGAGTCAATTACTATATAGAATCTTGATAACTTATATTATTTATTTTTACCTATTCCGACATTATATTTGCGTGTGTTTATATCATCAGATCTGTTTTATTTACGTGCTATTTTCTTTGTACGACTAATGCCACAATGATCTAATGCTATAGAAATATAGATAATTGTAGCTAAAATTGGAAATTATGTATGCGATTACTATTATTGTGTTATTTTATAGGTTTTAGAGCCACGCTGCAGCTATATTATGGTTGTAGCATGAATGGAAGGACGCTCTCACAGAATATGTATGGTGAGTGTAGACAACCTGATACTGCTTTTACTGGAAACGAGGCATTCCATCTTATTTCTTAGGACTAACGACGCATCTGCATTTTGATTCTTAACCTGAAGATAGATGTAAAGGTCTATGGGCCAAAGCATCCACTTATCATCAAGTGGACTGTGTGCTCGTTTGTCACTCTTATTCATTTATATATTCATTTATAGAAAAATAAATTATATTATTACAAACATTAACAAAGATAATACTAACTGCAAGTACATGTTGGGTTTTGTTGATGATACTTTTCCATGATCGGAGGACGGTTTCCCCACACACCGCCAAAGAAGTTTTTTGCAAACTCTCCTCGTCCATCTTGTGCGGCATCCTCCTAAATATGAAACTTTATATTTTTGTATAATTAAAGCTTAATGCAATATTAATATAAAAATTAAAACGCCTCACTAAAGTACATATAATAAATCAGTAATTTTTAGTACAACAAAACTGAAAAGGTTTTTGTATCATATTATACACTTATAATATCTTAAGAAGTATGTATGTAATAACATAATAATATTTAAAAAAATCAATTCCTTTAGAAAACCATCGTTTGTAAGTAATAGTTTCTAAAGAGAAAGTTAAAACTCTTTGACGGATTTATCATTAGAAATCTAATTTAATCTACACATAAATAAAAGAGGAAATACCATTAAGTTAAATAATTCATCACCAACCTCGGAATTAGCGAAAGTTATAACAAAAACCACTAAAATTAGAAAGCACTTCCACATCCTGAATCTCTGTCCTGGCTTTAAATAATAAACATAGAAAAACCTAAATTCAAAAGTCGAATTTTAGAATTTCGCGCACGGCTGGCGCATCGTCTTTCGTTTTCGTTCTTGAACTTGTCGCGCGCGTTCACAAACGGACACACACTGAGATGCGTTTGGTCCGCAGCCATGTTCTCGCGGACGAACGTGATTTGCTTACGACAATATCACACTACTATCACTAGCCAAAGAACTTATTATTACGACGTTATTAGCACTATATGGCCTATGTTGGTCTGTGACTTGTAGGTTCCATGTTTATGTGGAACTTATAATAAAAAAGAATGTGCAAACTGGGATATTGGTTGTATGATTATGTAGGCTAGCCATATATCACTTCTTTTACAATTACCCATCTAACAATATTACAATCATCCATATTTTTGGCTAAACGTGGTATTATACGTGGTAGAGCCATGCGTCAGCTAAATTATAGTTGTAACACGAATGGGTCGGCTTGACCGGGGAAGGACGACGCTCTCAAAGAATACCAACGTAAAATAACAGCATAATGCTGCTGTGTTTCGTAGTGAGTGTAGAGAACCGGAGACATATTTTATTAGAAACGAGGCATTCCATCTTAGTCCTTTGGGGTGACAAAGCATCTGCATTTTAATTATTTATCAAGGATTGATGTAGATGTGTATGGGCCACAGTAACCACTTACGATCAGGTGGACTATGTGCTCGTTTCTCAGTGTTATTCTATAAAAGTGTGTCTCACTTCTCTTTGGACTCTACCTACCCCCTTGGGGACTGCAGACGTGACGCTGTGTATATTAGCAATATTAACGCCGTTAAAATAATCAATATTTTATGAGTTTATCCGTTACAAATATCCTCTCTATAAATGAAACAACCAAAAAGGAACGTACTGATAAATATTATCTTGAAAATACTGATAAATATAAACTAGTTTTGTACCTATTTAAAAATAATAACAATATTTAACAAACAGGTAAAACACTTAAATATCCTTTAAACACCTAGCGACAATACAAGCGAAAGTCACGCTTTCCATAGAGGTCACTATGTCCCAACGTCTCACCTTTTAACTATTTATGTGACTAGTTGTCTTGATCAGCTCAACCTGTACTTTACTGTTATTTACAAATACTTTATTATGTGAACAAAAAGTTAAAAAAAGCCCTTACCTAAGAAATTACCGTTTTATAAAGAAAAAATCTATATTTAATTATAATCGAAATATCAGCCATAATTTTTATTCATTTGAACTTCCGATCTATGCGTCCTCAGTGGTTATACTTGACGCCCCGTACTCGGCACCGTAGGAAAACTTGTAGCCCTCTTGCATCCATTGTAATTTAAATTTTAAATGTTAAGAAATTTTCAGTAAATTTCATGTACTTATACCTTTTTAATCAAGTTGAAATTTATAGTTCTTTAAAAATTTGTTCAAATTGCGGAAAAAATGGAAGTATCAGAAAGAACAAGGTCAGTCGAATATTTTGCGATTGCAATTTGTGCAGAGCAGTGTGAGAATGAGCGTTGTCGGCGAAAAAAAAAACAAAAGAAAAACAAAATCAATCAATAAGTAATGGTGGCCACCATAATCACAAGCAGCTTTTTTGACTCAATGTGAGTTTTGAGCCCGGTTTGGAGACGAACGGTCCCAATCATCATCACAGGTCTCACTTTTCATCACAAGTAATAATCTGATTCAAAATCTCCTCATATGTGTATCGATTCCACAAATTAAGGCCAGTTTCGCAAGTTTGCTGTTGAATTTCAGTAAGTGTGTACGGTACACACTTTCTGAGCTTCATTATTCTCCTGATTTGACACAAGTGAATCAATATTGTTTAGTCACTTACGTTGAACAGGTATTCTAGCTAACTCGGCATCGTTTGCGATAAATCCGCTTTTACTACAGCTTTCAATTTGTTGTTTATCGACTTTAGTATCTAGTCGTCTACAAGCTCATTGTTGAAGTTGAAATTTCCAAAATCGAACAAAAAACGCCTCGTGCGTTGATTTGTGATACTGTCAATAATCGTCGTTGATAGCGTCATTGAAGTATGATATTAGGGGAAAAAGTTTCTTCGAATACAAATTCAAGACATTTTTTTTTCAAACTCTAACTACATATTATTATAATATACTTATATGTGCCATTTTATTCGATAACTTGTTGCCATCTTGTAGGTAGTGACATAATCCCGTTGCTGTTAAAAGTAGTTTTGACAGTCCTCTCTTGATGTTAACCTAACACTACCCAAAAAACTCTGAAGAGACCGAAACAATTGAAATTCTGAGGGTGCAAGGTCAGGACTATATGGTGGATACATTAACACTTCCCAATCAAGCTCTCTCAATTTTTGCTGAGTGGCCAAAGATGTGTGTACAGTCTGTGGAACTTGAATACCCTTTTATCATGATCTTTTTCGCATGTTCTTGTCGTAGGTGATCCACTTTTTATCACCAGTGATCAATCTTTTCAAAAATGGTTCGGTTTCATTACGTTTTGATAAAGAATCGCAAATGAGTACACGATTCATTAGGTTTCTTTCAGTGAGCTCGTGTGGTTCCCAAATATCGAGCTTTTTTGTGGTCAATCCTCAATTCCTCGGCTATGTCGTCACTACTAATATGCCGATCTTGCTCCACTTTTTCAAAAATGGCATCGACTTTATCCGTATGAGAGCGACCAAAGTGAGCTGCATCTTTGACATCAAAATTCCCGGACTGAAAACGCTTGAACCAACTTTATGCTACTCTTACTAATACTACATAGATGACTATGCATAGGACCATAAACGTCCCAATTTTTTTTCGCGGCTTGAGTCGCATTTTTCCCTTTTTTGTAAAAAAACTTCAGAATGTATCGAATTTCTTCGTTAGAATCACTCATTTTGGCGGACAGAAAATATTTGAAAAATGGCGGGAAAGTGTTTTTTACTTTTTATTTATCTTTTTCTTAATGTCCTATATGTCGTTTAATATCACTATATTAAAATCAGCCAGATACAAACAGTACAACCAAAGACCCGACCTATTACATATTACATTACTGCAATGGTTGGCGTGCCGTCTTGGCAGCTTTTGTTCATAGACGCAGACACAGCAATATCAGATATTGCATCACTTTTACGTATCAGAGTACTCTTCAAGTCATTATTAAAACCGAAGCAATATTTCACCGGTGATCAAGTTCCCGCCAAAACATATGCTATATTTTGAACATGACATTAATTTCAAATTAAAAAATTCAAATTAAAAAAAAATGCAATTTATCGTAGTTATAGGTAGCCAGTAATAGAAAACGACAATTTTATAGATTAGAGTTATAGACAAAATGAAAAGTCAATACAGCATTAAGCGTAACGTATTTTTAATAACACTAACAATTTCAACTAGTGACAAATGATTAAGTAATTCAACTGATGGTAAGTGGCTACTGCGGCCCATGTTCTCCTGCAGCCAATTCTAAAAAAAGAAGACTACAAGTGCAGACACTTCTGACAAAGAACATATATTATTACTTACTTCGAGTACTTTTGAGGACTTTCTATTGTCTGTCATGTTAGTGCTGTTAGCCTACACGTCTCTTACATCTTCATCGGACTTTTGAGGACTGAGGTAGAATGCCTCTCATAAACAGGTAGGGAATCCTATTTTCTTCAAATTGGGACACATGTGAAAGAGGGCTCACAAAGCCAGGGCCAGCTCTGCTACTTATTGTTTTTTTAAATTTCTGAGTAATAAAAAGTAAAGCAAATGAACACAAAAACCATACAAAAAAAATAACTATAGTAAAGAAAATGAAAACACTTTCTTTTGTTTTTGAATGAGAATTACATTAGTCCGGTACGTCGGTAGCCCGTGTTGCTTTATGATATTAAGTTGAAAGAAAACTGAAAGAAGATAATACATAGGTACAGAGTATGGACTACCATACCCCACAACCCCAACACCCTCCCCCCATCACCCGCATGGTGCAGGTTAACCATGTCCCGATAATTTCAATTTTTGCTTTCATTTTATAGCTATTTCATTTTATAAAAATTTTCATTTTAGAGGTATTTAATTTTACAAAGATTTTTGTAAAATTGTACCATAAGAAAGAGCACTGTTGCCTGAGATACAAGCTCAATGCTTAGTTCAGGCGCAGATGTAAATGTATGTTGTTGAAAAAAAAATTTTTCCTGAATAAATTATTATTATTATTATTATTTTCACTTCCTCAGACAAACGTATTTTTTCACTGTATGGTTGTGTTCACAAGCTAAACAATATTTTTCTTGCAAATATAACACTAAACAAAGGCAAATACTACATATAAAAGCAAATACTAAATAGTGTAAGGTACTATTTCTTATAAGAAGTCGCTACAAAATATCTGAATTGTACTTAGTGTGGCACCTTAATTTACCTTACTTATTTTATAAAAATGTAGTGACAAACGAACTTCCAGTGCACCTGATGGTAAGTGGCTACTACAGTCCACATGGACTGCAACTTAATTGACGCAAAAACGCTACAGATGCATTGTCATCTCTGACGACTAAGATGGAATGCTTTATTGCCTGTAATTTTATTGGTCCTCTATACCCCTCACGTCGGAAACACAGCAGTGCAAGCACTGCTATTTGGCGGCAGATATACGAGGGCGACACTGAAAGTTTTAGAACTGGCCACTTGTAAACTATAATAAAAAAATAAGTTCAAATTTTGAAACTGGAACTCTTTGCCAATATTATTGTGTATCATCATCACAGCCCTTCACAAGTCCACTGCTGAACATAGGCCTCCCCACGGAATGCCACAAAGCACGGTCCCGAGCCACCTGCATCCATCTACTTCCTGCATGTCTTACCACGTCGTCACTCCATCTAGTGGGGGACGCCCTACACTCGCCTGCCGGTACGAGGCTGCCACTGAGAACCTTTCTTCCCCAACGGTTGTCGGTTCTTCGAGGTATATGGTCGGCCCATTGCCACTTCAGCTTACTAATCCTTTGGGCTATGTCGGTTACCTGGTTCTACTGCGGATATCCTCATTTCTAAGTTTATCACGCAGAGAAACCCTGAGCATAGCTCCTCTCCATAGCTCGCTGAGCGACCTTGAGCTTCCTCATACGTTCAGCAGTGAAGAACCACGTCTCAGTTCCATATGTTATCACTGGCAACACGCACTGGTTGTACAATTTAGTTTTGAGGTTTTGAGGTATGCCTGACGAGAAGATGGGTCGTAATCTCCCGAACGCTGCCCAGCCGAGTTGAATCCGTCGATTGACCTCTCGGTCGAAGTTGGACTTACCTAGTCGGACTATTTGTCCCAGGTAAACATATTCGTCAACAACTTCGAGCTTAGTGCTCCCAACAACTACTGGCATAGGTGTGACATGGACATTAAACATGATTTTTGTTTTGTCCATGTTCATCTTGAGACCTATCCGTTGGGAGACACTATTGAGGTCATTGAGCATAGTGCTTAGGTCCTCTAGCGATTCTGCCATAAGGACTATATCGTCGGCAAATCGAAGGTGCGTGATGTACTCGCCATTGATGTTAATATCGTATCCTTTCCAGTCCAGTAGCTTGAAAACGTCTTCCATCACCCTGTCTTACACCTCTCTGCAGTTGATAGGTTTCGTACTCTGGTTCTGTACTGATAGCCATCGTAGCCCTACTGTACAAACACCTCAGCACCTTGATATACCGACAGTCCACTTGGCACCGCTGCAGCACCGCCCAAATTTCGACGGAATCAAAGGCTTTCTCATAGTCCACATACGCCAGACATAGTGGCAAATTGTACTCTTCGGACTTCTGTACAATTTGCCGAAGGGTATGTATGTGGTCTATGGTGCTAAAGCCTTTTCGGAAACCGGCTTGTTCGGGAGGCTGGAAGTCGTCGAGAGAGAGACAGAGGCCCAATAACTCCGTCCTGTTGATTGGTGTCGTGAAATGGTTCAAAGATTTAACGAGGTGACTCAAATGCTGTGTTCGACATACTTATTGGTGACGAAAGCTGGATTTATTGTTATGATCCTGAAACTAAGAGACAGTCTGCTGACTGGGTGTTTCTTTCCGAGGAGTTGCCAACTAAAGTGAAGAGAGGTCGAAGCGTGGGAAACAAGACGGTGGCCTCGTTCTTCGGAAGGACAGGTCATTACGCAACAATTGTTTTAGAGGATCGAAAAACAGTTATTTCAGAGTGGTACACTAACAATTGTTTGCCACTTGTCTTGGAAAAACTTCGGGAGAAACGATCTCGCAGTTGGATCCTCCTTCACCACGACAACGCCTCGTAGCACACCGCCAAGCAAACAATCGACTACTTGGCGACGTCAGATGTGGAATTACTGGGTCACCCGCCCTATAGCCCCGACCTCGCTCCTTGCGGTATTTTTGTTTATTTCGAAAATAAAAGAAAAACTTCTAGGAAAACGTTTTATGGATGCCGAGGAAACAGTGGCTGCGTTTCAAAATGCCGTCGTAGAGACCCCTAAGAACGAGTGGGCAAAGTGCTTTTCTCAGTGGCTCCATCGGATGCATCGATGTATTGATGTAAATGGACACTATTTTGAAAAGATATAATAAAATTAATAACTTGCTAGTTTGATCAGTTTTTGATTTTCTAAGAACTTTCAGTGTCATCCTCGTAGGTAAGAAGGTGTTACCTACCCAGACAGAAAGTCCTCCCACATAAAAAGTTCAGTCGTTACATTGTTCACCTATAGATTACTACACGTATCAACATAAAACAGTTAAGCATGATCTCCGACTGCCGTTTATCGCCGATAGAAATGACGTTTAAATCATTAAATGCCCGAATACAGAGACGTCTCTCAAATATTTTTATTCATACTATCAAATATAAATCTTAGTCATCTCTTAAATTTAAGTTAGTCTTAAACACGGACGTAATGTTACACTAAAATATGTGAAACACTACTAGTAGTTCTTACAATTGCATTCGTCATACGCGAGATACACGCACATAAAGACAATTGTCGATTGTCTGGACTTGATGTATAAAGTATAAATTAGATAAGTATAAAGAAGTAAGATAGTATAAAGAAGACCAGTACAATTACAGGCGGTGAGGCATTTTATCTTAGTTCTCAGAGGTGACAACGCATATGTAGCCTTCCTTGTGTGAAGTTGATTGCAGATGTCCATAGGCTGCAGTAGCCACTTACCATCAGGTGGACTGTAAATTCTTTTGTCACTACAATTTAAAAAAAAACTAAGCTAAATTAATTGTAATCTGTATTTTTAACAAGTGGTAAAATTAAAAATTTTGTACAACCGACTTCAAGATAAATGATTAAGGATAACTCAAAAACTACTGGTTAGACCTAGATCATTTATATAGGACCACATGAGAAGCACCAGCTTTCAAATAAAAAAAAATCATCAAAACGGTTGACCTAGAAAAAAGTTATGAGGTTACACACATAAAAACCTACAGTCGAATTGAGTACCTCCTCCTTTTTGAAATCGGTTAAAAAGAAGTGCATTGACTTTTCGAGTATTTGAAGTTATTTTTTGTTTCTAAAACTCGTAGTATTTACTATAATACTAGCTACGTGATATTTTGATGTTTCTCAGTCGGCAACTAGTCCTATAAAAGAACGCTAACAAGCGTCTACGTTGGGCTGGGAAGTAAAAAAGTAATCAACTAGACAAGCTGGTGGTGCTCTTGGCTTGCATACATAATCTACTTTGGTGTTATCTTGTATTTACTTCTAACTGCTTACTGTGTGCCATGAATGTTCTGTAACGTAGTCGTAAATGATTAATTTCTAACACATCACACTATAATTTGGGAAAATTTAGCAGGGAAATGTTGATGCATCAAATCCATCTCACACGGGACCATCATCATTATCATCATCATTACAGACCGTTACTAGTCCACTGCTGAACATAGGCCCGCAAGGAATGCCACAAAGCACGGTCCTGAGCCACATCCATCGACTTCCTGCATGTCTTACCAGGTCGTCACTCCAGCTAGTGGGGGTCACCCTACACTTTGCTTACCGTTTAAACCCCATCGGTTGTCGGATCTTCTCAGAAGATACCAGCGTAAAATAGCAGTTTAAAGCTGATGTGCTTTGAATGATGAGTGAATAAAACCGGAGACTTTTTACTGGAGACGAGGCATTCCATCTTAGTCCTCAGAGGTGACACGCATCTGCATTATGATTCTTTATCAAGCATAAATATAGATTTCTATTGGCCTCAGCATCCAATTACTGGTGGTAAGTGAATGTTATTTGTGGAAGTGGTGGGCTGTGTGCTCTTTTGTCACACTTACTCTACAACCAACAAGCTAATATTATTAAACTATTAAACTGTAATTTATTTTTGCAATTAGATAGATATTCGCTTTTTACGAATAAGTTACGTAGTTAAAACTGTTCATAGGTATAAAATTAAAAGACATTTGATTAACAAATTATTAATTTCATTTAAATAAATTAATACATTAATTTATACACACATTAGTGATAAACCAATTCGCTTGTAAATTTCAAACATTAGAACGTTTTAACATCTATTGAGCTAATTAATAAATATATTGAAAATAATTGCTATTAATAATTAGTATAACTTTGTAAATCTCTAAATGTGTAAATAAAATCAACATTAAAAATCTCTTAATATAAATTAATAAATTATATGATATATTAAGGGCGAAGGAATCACAGTTACAGCCTGAGAGCGTAAATTCTAAAATTAATATAATCTAAACTTATACATAAGCAGGTTTTTGTTAATACATAATATATTTTGATAACGTGTAACCTGTGTTTCTGTTCAAAGTGGAAATTACATAATACAAAAATATACATATCGGAGTCTGACATATGGATCAAATAGGGAGGGTAAAGTCTATAATAATATAATGTGAAAATTCTAGGTGGTAGGAGCCCTTTTCTGCCCAAGACCCGTCTGGGTAGGTTGGTAGATGGCTTGAATTTCAGACTGTGAGGAATTTCATCTTATTCCTCAGAGTTGCCAACGCATCTGCAACTATCTTTATTTGATGTTGGTTGCAGCTGTCTATGGGCTACAGTATACACTTACCACATCAGGTGGTACAGTCCACCTGATGATAAGCAAAATTCAGATTTTTTTATTAAATCAAAAAACGCTTACTTTTATGTTCTACGTAGTAAAGCCATGCTCTAGTTATTTTATGACTGCAACTTGAATGAATCGACTCGACTGGGGAAGGACCACGCTCTAACAGAATACCAGCGTTAAAATTATAGCTTAATAACCTTTCTGATAACGAGGCCTTCCGTCTTAGTTCTTAGAGGGTGACAATACATCTACATGATACTTAATCAAGGATAGATGTAGGTGTCTATGGGCTCCGACACCCACTTACCATCATATGGACTGTATTTTCGTGTGTCACCATTATTCTATACAATAAACTTAGCATCAATGTGTCTCTTAACTATTATTACATAACATTATGTATAACAAAATTTTGTATTTGCCATTATAAAATGATATTAAACCAAGGAGATAGAAATAACCTCTAGTTTGTGTTTTAGATGGATTTATAACATTAGTAAAAGTTAAAAATATACACATATTAAATATGATTCAATCTGAACATCTACTTTGTAAAGTTGACAATTTTCAAAAACTAACGTTAGATGCGTCAATAAGAAATTTCCATATATTTCATATTACTTCTACCTACTCTTGACACCTATATAATAAATAAAAATTTAAACAAATGTTCTTAAATGGGTTCAATAAAAAAACATAACAAATAGTAAATAAAATTTCAAGCCCCATGGCTATAACTAGATTATAAAGTTAGGTTAAAAAAGTAAATTTATCATTACTATTTACAATCGTTGAACACTTAGGTAGTTGTCTACAGTGTCTTAAATTCTAATGGTAATCTGCACCACCGGCCTGAACCTTAATCAACAAAGATTATTATTTATATTTTTAATTAATGAACTATACAAACATAACAATACACAATTACTTATTTTACATTCAAATGTGCGAAATGAACATTTATTGAAGATATCCAGAATTGAGAATTTAGATTTTTCGTTTCTTGGCTTTTGTAAATTTACGGTAACGTTGTGGCGGTTTTTTTTTTTCATTATAATAATCCGGATATATTTATAAATATCTATATTATTTATATCTCTAAAAAATGTTTTTAAATAATTGTACTAGTTTTGGTTCGTTAATACAGAAACTGGGACGAATAACTGTCATTGTTTAAACAGGCTTTTAGGATAAACAACGTTAATCGTCTGCTTTCACTTGGTTCTACGTCACGTACTTAAAATTGTATATATTGTGTATGGGCTGGATGGACGAGCAGAAGATTTGTTTCGCATTAAGTCAATGAATTATTTACTGTGGTAATATCCAAAATTGCAACTATAGTATAGTAGTAATTTTGGATATAAGATTTTAAGATTTTCTCCTGTATCGTGGGGGCAGTTATCAAACATAAATTGCACAAAGACAAACATTCAGACCCGGAACAATTATTTGTAGGATATACAAATACTTGTTCCGAACGGGATTCGAACCCGCGTCCCTTAGCGCTGCAACTGAATTGCTAAGCCATTGCGCCACGGAGCCGTCGATAACTATTCTTGGATGACATAAAAAATATCCGTAAAAAAATGCAATTTCAAATATATATATATCAATTTCTAAAAAAATGCTAATACCGTAACAGTTCACATTCAGGGGTATTATCTTTAAAAATAATTATCAATGATTGTTATTATAAGTACAATAAGTAGGTACATTATTCTAAATACATATATTTTATATATCTATTACATTTTAATACCTAAATGATTTAAAATTACAAATTCGTCAAAATATTTTGATTTATGGGACTACCTACTACAAATTGTATAACGGTGTAATTAATATAGTTTTAAAAGCTTGTACAATTAATATTTACCATTTTGGTAGGTATAGCGTATATTAAGCGGAATGCATTCCTTATTGAAATTAAATTATTTCTATAAAGTAAAACAATTAGTTAATTTTAAATGTTATAAACTATACGTAAGTACAAAATATGAGATATAGTAAACAAATAATCTTTTAGTGAATCCTTTAGTAATAAGCTTTAAGTATATGACACATTTTGACATGCAATTTTTTTTGTTTCGTGTTAAGAGCTTATTATTTAGTACAATTTCTTATTACTAAAAGTATAATCAACGTATTAGTCTGCTAATAATTAGGTCTTATGTTGCTTAGCAAATTTTATGTCCTGCTGCTATATTTAAGAAAAGTTTCGTTCTCCATTACGATCCGTTCATTAAAAGCAAGCATTAAGAGCATTAAAAGCAGCAATGAAGTTGCATTATAAACTGTCATGAAAAATGTAAACCCTGTCTTTACTCTCGTAGTTCAAAGTAGTAAAAAGGTAAATTTCCAAAAGAAATAAATATTATATTATTTTAAACGAATATCAACACCGTGTAAAAATTACTAAAACAAAATAAAAGGCAAAAGTCCTAACTGTATTTGATCGATTTTTCGTGTGCGATTAAAAAACACAAAGAAAGACGCCACCTGTATTTACATATCTACACATATGTAGATCCTTCAATATCATCTCAAAATTAAAGACAACTCATGTCTAATTGCTTCCTATATTTTTATTATTTATCCATCAAATAAATTATAACCTGACTGAATAAAAAAAATTAAATATTCCAACATTGTTTTGAAAAAATCAACAAATTTTTATCTTTACCTTACGTTTCGATAATTATATCTGGAGTTGTGTTTTTAAAAGCGTAATAATAAATTAAGTCTTAACTTTTATACGCATATAGAATTAATTTTAACTGCCACATAAACAGGAATCTCTGAGGTTAGCGCGCAACCAGGAAAGATACCGCGTGATCCGTGTATAAACTCCAGGATAACCTGGCCGCCCACAACCAACACCCCATGATACTATACCTGGAACCAAAATACATTTATTATTATTAATTATGCTTACCACGAAGCAATCAAATGCTTTAAAAACACCTATTATTATTTTAGCAGCTTAAAAATTTCGAACACTCAACCCTGTTGATGAAATCAAAAAATAAATAACATTTGATAAACAATTTTTTTTTGTTTTCATTTTTCTACCGACTTCAAAAAGGAGGAGGTATTCAATTCGACTGTATGTTTTTTATATGTGTTACCTCATAACTTTTTTCTAGGTGAACCGATTTCGATGATTCTTTTTTATTTGAAAGCTGGTGCTTCTGATTTATGGTCCCATATAAATTTGATCGAGGTCTAACCAGTAGTTTTTGAGTTATCAATAAAAAATAATGAATTACCACGTATTTTGAATTTATAAGATAAAACGAACAGAATGTTTGAGATTTTTTTTAATTAATTTTTCTTAACCATGTGCCTATATTACTTATTCTGAACCTTCTCTGTAAAACTTTCTCTCGGCCGGTTATTGCAGAATAACCCTGTATAGCAATAATGACAAATCGACAATTTGAACCGAAAATGGTGAGAAGAATTACACGTGCTGATTATAATGATGCAGTTGACGAATAATTAATAGAATCAGGCGTTACTTTGCGGAAATCCATTATATTAAAAATGGTGTGTCTTTCCTAGTGTAGTGGTGTTGGGAGTAGTGGTGCTGGGATTAGTGGTGACGGGGATAGTGCACGCAATTGAGGGAGGGCGGGAGGTGCTCATCAAACTAGGTAAGACACATAATTTTATTTGATCGAAATAATTTTACCAACTTTAGCAGTTCAGCCCTAAAACTTCCACTGCTAGACATGGGTCTCTCGTTTTGCCTTAATCGTTACACTTGCCAGGTGGATTGAAGACCCCAATATTTTGTGGGTGAGTATAAATTGCTAAGGATTTTGTAGTAGGCTTAAGACAATTGAAGGGCTAAGTGGACAAAGGTGTTATCAGACAAAATTAAAAATCCAACTTTTGCATGAACATAGGTTTTAACTGATGATAAATCAATTCATGAACTTAAAACACGCCAGTTCTAATTCGTTACATAGTTACAGACGCTAGCAAAGGTGTTAACTGCCAATCAAGTATATATTTCAGATTTGCAAATGTATTATTAGCAGAAATATTTTCAGAGAACCATTATCATTGCTACTTTTGGAATAATATAAGGTGATTATCAACTTATGATTAAATCTTCTGCATCTTCGCAGGGATAACATAATTTAATATTAAAAAAATGAACAAAGGTATTATAAGCTATAGTTTACGTTTGCTAATGTAAAATAGAATCATTTTTTTTCAAATCCTCTTTTACAACGGTTGTTTTATCTTTAATCACCAGTGTTATAATGAGTTTTGAATCGAAGTATTGGTTTTGTATTTTAAATTATAGCATTTTAAACACGTTAACATATTTCCGAACGCACAATTTTTGACTACGAAACTTAGTTCAGTTCAAATGGAATAATTTGTTTTACGGTTGGTTTCACATAAAATGTTTGCATCTATTGTACACAAATTTCCAGAAGTAGGTCACACATTTTTAGATTGTGACAGAGATTTTGTCCGCATTGAATAACTTTTAAGAAGAAATGAAAAAATATTTACTCCTAATAATTACAGAAATATAATTAGAATGTTAAAATTCCGTCGAAATTTGGGCGGTGCTGCACTCCCTTCAGCGGTGCCAAGTTGACTGTCCGTATATCGAAGTGCTGAAGTGTTTGCCCAGTAGGGCTACGATGGCTATCCGAGTAGGTACAGAACCAGAGTACGAAACCTATCCAACGGACTGGGTAACGTAATATCCCCGAAACTCTTCACCGCTGCATTGGAAGACGTTTTCAAGCTACTGGACTGAAAAGGATACGGTATTAACGTCAATGGCGAGTACATCACTCACCTTCGATTTGCCGACGATATAGTCCTTATGGCAGAACCGCTGGAGGACTTAAGCACTATGCTCAATGACCTCAATAATGACTCCCAATGGATAGGTCTTAAGATGAACATGTATAACGTCCATGTCACACCTATGCCGGTAGTTGGAAGCAATAAGCTCGAAGTTGTTGACGAGTATGTTTATCTGGGACAAATAGTCCGACTAGGTAAGTCCAACTTCGACCGAGAGGTCAATCTACGGATTCAACTCGGCTGGGCAGCGTTCGGGAAATTACGACACATCTTCTCGTCAGGTATACCTCAAAACTTGAAAACGAGACTGTACAACCAGTGCGTGTTGCCAGTTATGACTTATGGAACGAAGACGTGGTTCTTCACTGCTGGCCGTATGAGGAAGCTCAAGGTCGCTCAGCGAGCTATGGAGAGGGCTATGCTCGGGGTTTCTCTGCGTGATAAACTTAGAAATGAGGATATCCGCAGTAGAACCAGAGTAACCGACATAGCCCAAAGAATTAGTAAACTGAAGTGGCAATGGGCCGGCCATATAGCTCGAAGAACCGACAACCGATGGGGAAGAAAGGTTCTCGAGTAGTAGCCTCGTACCGGCAGGCGAAGTGTAGGACATCACCCCAGTCGATGGGGTGACGACTTAGTAGACATGTAGGAAGTCAATGGATGCAGGTGGCTCAGAATGGGACCGTGCTTTGTGGCATTCCTTGGGGGAGGCCTATGTTCAGCAGTGGACTTGTGAAGGGCTGTAATGATGATGATGATTAGAATGGTATCAAAAAAAAATCGGTTATTGAAGATATGAATCACCACTTTTACGATTTTATCCCAACAGTGTCCATTAGATGTAACATGCTCACAAGGGTAAAATTTCAGAATAAAAACTTGGTGATATAAGAACACAACCTGAGTATATTGAGCAGGAGCCTCAGTGGTTTTACATAAATATTATATTTGCCTTTGTAAGTTCTTCTTAACAAAAGTTAATATGGTTTATAGTAAAGAAAGGTGGTATGTTCATATTTTCATTGTTTTTTTATAAATTTGCATAGAATAACCTATTTTTTAATATAATATTTATAATAATGAATCTTATCTAAGTATTGGTACTAATTTTGTATTGTAAAACTATAAGATTTAATTACTAAATTCATTTGATTATTTATTATTTTCAAACGCTCATAACTCGTTTAGAACTACATATTTGCTAGTTAACACCTTTGTCCACTTAACCCTTCAATTGTGGAACGAATCCCGGGATTTTTAAAAATATATAAAAAGTAACAGCCCTTAAAGTTTAGTCCCACAGTTTATCAGCGAGATGTCGGAAATGAAGTTAATGTGATTACAGACGTTTAGTAAAGAATTTGTAAAGGCTATTTACTAAATAACGAATAGCAAAGTGTTAAAGATAGATAGACGACTTGGCAAGTGGGTTGGTAACCGCAGTTTGGCATTTTACCACGTTTTAAGTCACTTTCTTGTTTGTCTCTCTGTCTGTCTGTCTGTCTGTCATCCAAGATGGAATCTTGCAACTCAAGTCGAGCACTTCCCGATGAGCTAGAGACTTGAAAATTTAAACATATCTAAGAATCAGAGGACAATGTAAGAATATGAGAAAAAACGTGATATATTAAATTTTTTTTAGTACAAAATTTAAAAAATATCACTATCCCATCTCTTTAACTATTTTATTCATACAACTGTAATATTTTTAATTTGTTTTGTTTTATTTCATCTCATGACTTTCATCTGGTGATTGAAATATTGGGCCTTATTTGAAAATTTTCACTAAAAAATATATTTTTATGTGGGCTGAAGATATGGGATGGAAATAGGGTGATTGGATTCCCTTTACACCACCACATGGTCTGGAATAAGTAACTACTGTGGTTCTTCTTTTAAATCAAATAAAATCCAATGCTTATTATTAACTTTTCTAAAAATGTGCCTAACGAAACATTTCTTAAAAAAATTACTAGCACTCACCACGCAGGGTAGGCGAGTTATTGAGCGCATAGACTATACTTTGACTGGTAATGCTAAATCAAACCAACCTGTTCAACGTGGAAATTGTGGTTGGTTTTTTGTGTGAATCGAAGAAGTACGGCAGAGCTTCAATCGTTAGTTAGCAGGATGCACCCCGTATTGACAAGATTAGCACAAGAAATTTGACCCTCTTACAAAACTGTTTAAAACATGTGACAAAGAGCAGCTTTTACTATAGTTATTACCGTAGTACTTACCAACGATCTGATACTTTTCGCCTTGTTGGATGAGCAAGGGACCACCGCTGTCGCCTTGACAGGAATCAGTTGACGCTCGACCCGCGCATAACATGTTGTTCGTTATTCTGGAAGCCCTATACTTCATTCCTCGGCACTGTGTCAATGACAAGATGGGCACACGGACTTCCTGAACAACTGCCGGCAACTGCCCTCCTTCGGATGTACGTCCCCAACCCACCACTATGCCTTCTTTTCCAGCTGGTTCAGTTCCTAGAATAAATAATGATTCACTGTTACAGTTGAAGGTATACTGGTACTTCTGACTATGTGGCCTAGAAATAGTGCCCTTAGCACAAGTTTAGACAGATAGATAGATAAAGTATTTATTTGTTTCTCCAATCACACACGTAAATTCAGGTACAAAATAACGTATTACAAAAAAAAGTTAAACAATCTTAAGATCTAAATGTACATGTGTGTTGCAGTTTAACAAATGGGTCCTAGCTCAGCGATTAATATTGCTCAGAGAGCAAACACTGATTTTCAGCTATTACCCTCGAGATGACGAGACGAATATGAGCACAATAGTATAATCAGTGTAAATATGTATGAATTATGTATCCTTTAAGCCGTACGACTTGCATCTTGGGTTCAATTTATTAAAATTACGGAAAGGGTGTGTAAGCGTGAAAAATTGCATGCAAGTTAAAGCCATTATCTAAAATGCTTAGACAGCTATGATGAGTTAGTAGAATGAAAATGCCATGGTTTATGGCTGACAAACGAAGTGTTTGGGAATATCTTGTTTTTGTTTATCTCGAAGATATGTTTTAAATTTATTTTTAAAATTGTAATTGGTGTGAAGATTTCTTATTGGTGGTGGGATGTTATTCTAATACTTCGTTGCCATATATCGAAAACTGCCAGTAAATGCCGCTGTTTTATGGCTGTAATATAGAGGGCTGACCTTATGGACCTCAATTGTTTTCCAGAATTTTGCCTTGCAAATTTTATCTTTGCATGCAAGTACTCAGGTTTTTTAAACTTAACAACATTGAAGACAAGCCCTCCTAAATGCAACTCTCTACGTGAGTCCATGTTGAGCATGGAGCAGTGTTCAAGAAAGGAGTAATGTAACTTAGGAAGACATCAAAACAGAACCAACAACATGCATTTTGCACGCGCTGTATTAGTCGTTTTGTTTTGCTGAAAATCCGAGGTCCATAAACAACATCTCCGTAGTTAAGCCTAGATAAAATTAGAGTCTCACAAAGAGTAATGCGTGACGGTACAGAAAGTTGGTCACGGATTTGGTATAGTACCTTTAGACGATAAAAACAGTTTTTACCATATCTTGGACATGTTTTTCGAATCTGAGATTACTGTCAAAGGTTATACCAAGGTTTTTGGCTTCATCCACGAGCATTATATGTTTGCCCAGAATCTTAACGTCTAGGTCATCACAAATTCTACTTACGAAATTAGATTTACAAAGTCAAAATATATGGTATATTTTGACTTTGTGGGTTTAAAACAAGAGCATTTCGCATTGACAAGTCAGCAATTCTGTCCAAATCCTCATTAAGCCGATTTACAACTTGTGGTAACTTATCTGAATCTGACACGTATACTTGCACATCGTCAGCGTAGCGGTGGTACATAGAATGGTTTATAACCTTGATAAGATCAGCACAGTAAACTATAAAAAGTAGTGGACCAAGTATCAAACCCTGAGGAACACCGCGATTAATAAGCCTAGGATGTGAACATACATTAGACCCATCACTCTTTACCAATTTTACTGACTGGTACCGGTTACTCAAGTAACCACTAAACCACTTGACCGAATTTTCGTCTAAACCATAATATGACAGTTTAGCAAGTAGTAGGCGAATATTTAGGCAGTCGAAAGCGCGGGAATAGTCCAATAGCGTTAGAATAGTACTGTGACCGAAATTTAGTTCAGCTAATATGTTGTCTGTGACATCGAGTAAAGCAGTCGCTGTGCCACGTCCTTTGCGAAACCCAGATTGTAAATGAGGCAAGATGTTGGTGGCTTCAACATATTTAGTCAACTGTTCGCAAATAGCTTTCTCCAGCAGTATCGCAAGGAATGGCAAAATGCTGATGGGTGGGGGATCATCATTTTGCAGATATCGGTTACCCACAGCAGTGAATATTTGGTTTTTAGAGTTACTGTTTTCACTGCTGCATAGTTATCAAAGAGAGAGAGAATCATTGAATTAAACTTTTCCACCATCATAACCACTGAAGGTAACTCAGTTACATCGTTCGAATTTATTGCATATAAATCATTATTAAATTTATTTAAATTTATTTTATTAATTGGTCTGAAACTGAAGGTTCTAGTTGGGATTTTAACCTTTTTAACCACTGCATGTCCATTGGAACCCATTATATTGTTAACAGTGACATCACGAACTGGTGCGTTAGTACATACAAGATCTATTAGAGTCTCAGTATACGAAGTGTAATGAGTCGGCTCACTGATAACTTGACGGAGGTTCATGTAATCAAGTTTGACAGTACCACTATTACTTCCCAAAAGTATGTTAATGTTAAAACCTCCCAACAATACAATAAAATCATACCTTGAAAATAATTAATGGAATCAGTTATCGCATCAATAAATATATCTATATTGATCCATCGAGGTATGTACGCAGTTCCTACAGCAACACAATAACCATTGACACGAGTTGATAACCACATCTGCTCAATTAGCTCATTAGGCCTGGCCAAATATCACACGTTAACGTCGCGTTTAATATAAAAAGCAAGTCCACCCCCCGGCCGCCACGCATACCTCTTGCCCACTTTGAATCCATGATTCGTTAATCGCAACTATACTTGGACTATAACGATCCATAGCAATTAGAAAATTATCATGTCCCGTATTGAGTGATCCCGCATTGTAAAGATCTAACTTAAATAACTTTGATTGCGGTTAGATAAATTATTGTTATAAGAACACCGACGACTAAATGAACGGGAACGTAAGATTAGTTTTATGAAAATGTTTTGAGATTGACATGTCATATTGCGCTGCATTTTTTCTCGATTTCGATTAACTGTTGTCACTGCAACAACGCTCACACAACACTCGTATAATACTAATAAGCAAAAGGATAATATATTACTACATAGTTATGATAAGAAAAAGTTGAAAATATATAACGAATTCCATCATAGCTTTTAAACAAGTCATTTAACAAATTACAAGTTACATTCCATTGCCTTTTATTTATATTTTGTGATTCTAAGGCGCTAAGATTATTATACAAAACTAATGAAAATGTAATGACTGAAATTTTGAGCCAATTAAGAAATAACCAGTAGAAGATACGGCTAACAAAAAGCAAGTAGGTACTACATAAATTATATTTTTTAACAAATAATGGTAATAGCTTTATGCAACAAATATATATTAAGTAATAACATATAAATAATAAAAAATTAAGATGCAGTTAATTATTTTTGATGGGAAATCCACTAACAGCATCAGCCCCAAAAACCCGGCACAAGTCCCTCTCCGTACGAAGACGCTGACGCGGGGACTCAGCTCCCTGGTGCCGGCGCGCATATATCTTGCCATCCCTTGTCCAAATGAACCGCCAGCCCAGTCTATTTCTGAGTTCACGAGCTTGCCAAAAAAGCCGCTGGTTTACTTTCGTCAGTCTCTCATTGACGTAGAATCGGCGGTGCAGAGTAGGTACCCCAGTGCCTTCGGTGGTGATACCGCGACGAACGCGAGTCGCCGTCAGCACCTGATCCTTCAGAGCGCGTCTGCCTGCCTCGGGCGCGGCTCTGGCACAGAATCTGAGGACACATTTACCCTTCCTACCCGTGTGGCGCTGACTAAATCACTCTCAGAAAGATTGACACCCTACTTCACGGCCAGAGTGGTGACAATGTGTACTAAATTTTCACCCCTCTCTTCAGGGATGCTAGAGATCTCTATGTCATTACACAGTAGTTCCTGATCACGCTCATTCAAATCACACTTGAGTTGCTCAATTGTATCCAGCAAAGAACCAACACCGGTCGACGTACCACTATCAGCAAGACGACCTTCCAGGAGGCCCACACGGGCTTCTAGCTTTTCAATTTTCCCATGGGATTCATCAATTCTAAGCGCCAGACCAGCCAAAGTGCCATTCAGTAATTCCATTAGGAGACTTGTGGCTCTCATTTCCTCTTTGAATTGACGTACCTCCATCACAAGCAATTGTAGATCTTTTGCTGGTATTGTTTCACTCTGCGCTCTGCGGTCGTCTAATGAGCCCTGAGGACTCACCGCTGCTGCACCTCTATTTCTATTAACCACTTCTACACCCACTCGAGCCGGGGTATCGGAGTTATCGGTTTTCGGCTGTTTACTAATACATAACACACATTTCCATTTAGCTTTGTGATCCTCCGTCATGCTACTAAATAGACTCGGTTTAATGTTTGCACACTGGAGATCGTAGGTCTGTTGACACCTGCTACATTGAAGATGTTTCTTTGCCACGATTGGGTTTCGGCAACCAGCACAGTCCATTTTATTCGGCATTATGTTTATACTTATATTAAGAACGAACAAGTGCAAAAAATATATAAATAAATAAATAGCAAAATGCAAATACAAAAAAAAGCGCAAAAGCTACTTGGATTGGGATTAGATCCCCCGCTAATGGCTTTAATCACTACGTTGAACCGCTACACCAAGTGAGCGATTTTTGCAAATTTTGCAAAAAAATAGCTACTAAAAGCATAAAGGTGTCGTTACACACTGGACAGCTATACCGGCAGGTGACCGGTTTAACTTTCAAGGTTACACGGCACGGATCTAATGTTAAAGCACAGAAACACAGTTGAGTTATTAAACGTTTATTTCTGCACTATCACTTAAAATTCTGAACTGTCACATACACAAATCGATAGATAATTTTGTTAGGATTACTTATTACAGAAAAAACAGTATTTACTGCATAAATACTGTTTTTGTGCATGAAATGATTTTTAAACTTAATCTCAAGTATACAGACGTGCGGTCAGTAACTCGTTCGACTCGTCACTCCAAGTTTATGACACGTTTAACGTTTTCTTATTAAATTGTAGGGAAATATAAAACACGCCCCGAGTGGAAGCAAATGAAATATGTTTTGTTATAGGTATTAAGTCACTCGAAGGTGGTACGATTTCGATATGATAGAAAACTTCTCAAACAAACAGCTCGGAATACAGAGAACCTGACTCTGCCGCATGTAGGCAGGGGTCGGTAGAGTTCGGCAGGGATTGCATGAGATGGCATGGATGTCATGCTAAACATTCGTGCAATTTCTACCGGGTTAATTTTTTTGTGACGGTACCCGTATACGCTATGTCATGTGGGCTGTATAGTGACAACCTAAGGAAATTCACTACCATTTCATCCCGTGAGAATCGTTCAAGGGAAACTGAAACAGGACATGGCCAGCAGCATCTTCCTATCGGGTAAATTTAAATAATTATTAAAAAAGAAATAAAAACAAAGGGAAATATACTGATTTAAAAGTCGGTATTAAATAGGCCGCATGGCTCTACCACGTAAAAAATAATTAAATGTTAAGAGAGGTAATGTGTATAAGGTATGTGTAAAATGTGTGTAAAATTTTATACGTGGTAGAGCCATGCTGCAGCTATATTACTGGTATAGTTGTAGCACGAATGGGTCGGCTCGACCGGGTAAGGACCGCAGAAGCTCTCACAGAATACCAGCGTAAAATAGCAGCTTAACACTGCTGTGTTTCGTATGGCGAGTGTAGAGAACCGGAGACCCTTTTTACTGGAAAAGAGGCATTCCATCTCAGTCCTCACGGGTGACAACGCATCTGCATTTTGATACTTTATTGAGGATAGATGTAGATCTATCCTCAATAAAGAATCAAAATGTCTATGGGTCACAACAAACACTTACCATCAGGTGGACTGTGTGCTCGTTTATAACCCTTATCGTATAAAAAAATAGTGTAAGTGTAGTGTGTATGTTTAATGTATGTGAAGGGTGTGAGGAGGGTGTGAGAATGAATGTGTAGTTTATGTGTGGGTATGAGTTTTTTTAATTATGGCAAATTATTCCTGTTACATTGTAACAAGCTAGCCCTACGATATCAAATCTTGGGTTCGGTTGATAACCACTAGAGATGTGAATGTAACATAAGTGCATGTAATGTGTGCATGTGAGTTGTCTATGCGTTAGTTAAGGTAAGACAGATTATTGTATTTACATATTTACTTTATCACACTATACCCGTCTTACCCTACGAAATTAATTGTTGGGATCGATTTAAGAACCATTAGAGGTAGAAGTATAATAATAGGTGTGTGGAGGCAATGTATAGAATACGTATTGGTGATAGATTTTCGCGCTTTAATTTAGTTTATGACGTGTAATCTTTATTACTATGTAACAATCTAGCCCTACGATATCAAAATCTTGGGATCAGTTTAAGAACTACTAGAGAGTACATTAGTAAAAGTTAGAATCCCAACCTAGGAGTTAGAATTAGTATATTTACGAAACTATGGTGTAGTTTGTGTACAACTAGCCTTCAATGAATTGAAGGAGTTGCTTAGCTGTGAGCAATTTCACTTCTTCTGGGCTAAGTAAATAGTTTCCCAGTTGAGTGTTCCGTTTGCGCATTAAGGTCCCACTATCAGTTAGGACGTGCAGAGGTATTTTTTCCGTTAAGGAACAGAATCATCACATCCTTGAGCTGCTTAGTTCTGTGCTTTTTTAGACAACAGTGTCCAATCAGGGCTCTTGCCAGAATACACAGTTTATTCTTACTTAATCCCAGGGCTTCCGAAGCGAATTTACGATCATAAGCCCGGATTAAGATTTTAAAATGTTTTAAGCCTGGTGTATCAAACCGGATCTTAAGTGATAATAGAGAGTTTCAAGGGTCAATTGGGCAAGATTTTTTCAGATTACACAAAATGCTCGTGTCCAAATTGTATACTCTTTGAGCCCTCCTCCAACTTCATTGTCTACAATACCCGTATGACCCGGAACCCATCTCAAAACGACCCTGTTATTACACCCCAGGGTGTTTAGACGGTTCACGCAGTGTCCAACAAGCTTCGAGGTCACTAAATTTGATCTCAGTGCTAGCAGTGCCGCTTGACTATCAGAGTTTATGTAGATAATATGGTTGATGCAGTGTTTTGCAGGTTGATTTAAGCACACCGAAATATGGCGAATATTTCTGCCTGGAAGTTCGAGTTGAGTTCCCCAAATTCATACTAAGCTTGAATTTGGGGCGTTCCCCATTAATTTCCAAAGCCTAAGTCAAGGCCCATTTTTGACCCATTGGTATTACATATAAGCCCCGTGTAGTGGCGGGTAAGAATACCCACTACCCCATATCTTCCCGTGGGTGTCGTAAGAGGCGACAAAGGGAAACTGATACAGAAGATGGGCAGCAGCATCTTTCTGATAAAAGCAAAAAGCAATAAAAAACTGCGGTTGCCAAGCCGCTCGCCAAGCGTGGCAACTATGGCAATATACCCCCCATGAACAACGACACAAATAAACGGCCCCCACCCAGACCCCGGCGGCCCCGCTATTCCTGGCTACGGTGGCGACCATGGTAACGCCGGGGCAGGGGGTGCTAAGAATCTCCGGTGGAGGTTCGGTTGCCACCTACGACGACTCGACCTGGCAACATATAACGCACGCACCCTGAGGACTGACGAGAGATCCTGGAGCTGGAAGAAGAGATAAATATGTTACGCTGGAATATAATAGGACTATCCGAGGTCCAAAGAGAGGGGGAGGACACGGTAATCCTCGAATCCGGCAACTTATTCTATCACCGGGAGGGCGACCATCTGTCCCAAGGAGGTGTCGGATTTATCGTCCACAAGTCTCTCGTTAACAACGTTGTAAAGATTGGGAGTGTGTCGACGAGGGTTGCGTACCTTATACTCAGAATCACCAAACGGTATTCGCTGAAAGTCATACAGGTTTACGCACCAACCTCGGCACACCCCAATGAGGAGGTGGAGGAAATGTATGAGGATATCTCTGAAGCCATGCATTCCTCCAAAACCCACTATACGGTGTTAATGGGAGACTTCAACGCAAAACTAGGCACAAGAGAGAGCGGTGAGCTGAAGGTAGGGAAATTCGGAATAAGGCAACAGAACCCAAGGGGCCAGCAGCTGGCCGACTTTATGGAGAAAGAGGGACTCTTTATGATGAACTCTTTCTTCCAAAAGCGGTCGCACAGAAAGTGGACCTGGTCGAGCCCCGACGGTTCGACAAAAAATGAGATTGACTTCATTATGACGACCAGACGACAACTGTTCAGTGATGTCTCAGTGATCACGAGGGTGAAAACTGACAGCGATCACCGAATGGTGAGAGGCACACTGAACCTAAACGTTAAGTTGGAGAGGTTACGTCTAATGAAGTCAACGCTCCGTCCCCCTCGTGCTCTAATCCAAAGTCCCGAAAACTTTCAGCTCGAGTTACAAAATCGTTTTCAGTGCCTAGAAGATTGCAATGAAGTGGACGATATGAATGACAAGCTTGTGGAAACTGTCCATGCGGTCGGAGCAAAGTTCTGTAAAACCCATCGCAGAAGAACACAAAAACTCTCCGATCACACTCTTAATCTCATGGTTGTTAGACGGGAGATGAAGCTGCAGTCTTCAGCAGATTTGACAGCATACAGGCAACTGTCGAAGCTGAAGACCGAATGTGGCAGCATCGTTTCCGGGACACCTGAGATTTTGAGTGAGATTGAGATGTTCTATGGGCAGCTGTACACGTCATCGTTGGAGCCACACGCAAGTGTGAATAACGATGCCAAGTGGACTGTCGGTCTATCGAAGTGCTGAAGTGTTTGTACAGTAGGGCTACGATGGCTATCCGAGTACAGAACCAGAGTATAAAACCTATCCAACTGCAGAGAGGTGTAAGACAGGGTGACGTAAAATCCCCGAAACTCTTCACCTCTGCATTGGAAGACGTTTTCAAGCTACTGGACTGGAAAGGATACGGTATTAACGTCAATGGCGAGTACATCACTCACCTTCGATTTGCCGACGATATAGTCCTTATGGCAGAATCGCTGGAGGACCTAAGCACTATGCTCAATGACCTCAATAGTGTCTCCCAACGGATAGGTCTCAAGATGAACATGGACAAAACAAAAATCATGTTTAATGTCCATGTCACACCTATGCCAGTAGTTGTTGGGAGCACTAAGCTCGAAGTTGTTGACGAATATGTTTACCTGGGACAAATAGTCCGACTAGGTAAGTCCAACTTTGACCAAGAGGTCAATCGACGGATTCAACTCGGCTGGGCAGCGTTCGGGAGATTACGACCCATCTTCTCTTCAGGTATATCTCAAAACCTCAAAACTAAATTGTACAACCAGTGCGTGTTGCCAGTGATGACATATGGAACTGAGACGTGGTACTTCACTGCTGGCCGTATGAGGAAGCTCAAGGTCGCTCAGCGAGCTATGGAGAGGGCTATTCTCGGGGTTTCTCTGCGTGATAAACTTAGAAATGAGGATATCCGCAGTAGAACCAGAGTAACCGACATAGCCCGAAGGATTAGTAAGCTGAAGTGGCATTGGGCCGGCCATGTAGCTCGAAGAACCGACAACCGAAGGGGAAGAAAGGTTCTCGAGGCAGCCTCGTACCGGCAGGCGAAGTGTAGGGCTTCACTAGATGGAGTGACGACCTGGTAAGACATGCAGGAAGTCAATGGATGCAGGTGGCTCAGGACCGTGCTTTGTGGCATTCCGTGAGGGAGGCCTATGTTCAGCAGTGGACTTGTGAAGGGCTGTAATGATGATGATGATGATAACCCTACCGACCTTACAAATAACCTGTCCATTCAGCTAGTCTTCTCTGGAGGGTAGTTCCACTATATCTGAGATCATGCATAAGAGCAGGGTTCTCAATCTGTAGGAAAGCAAGCTCAGACCGCCTTATACAAACTAGCCCTCGCCTCCTACATTGACAATACTTGAAACATATTATATTATGATATTTATCACCAATATCAATCACCAATATCTAATGCTGGTGCATATTTACACGAACTATTTGTAGATTGTAATTTTACATACCTAACAAGAATGTAAATACCAAGAATCGTAAATTTCATGAATATACCTATTACAGTATATTCATGAAATTTACTATAGTAATTATGGCCTAAAGCCATTTTTATAATTTATTGACTCGCTAATCAAATACCTAAGCACGAAGAGCTTGGCGCCCATTCAGATTTGAACTCGTTCAGATTTTAACCCTGAACGTCGTTTGTATCAAACTTGGCCCCCTTTTCACATTTACCAAAAGCCTTAAAGTGCGCCCTACAAATTGTTTCCCTATTTCGATGTAAAAGGAAATGTTCTCATTAATTTTATTACGTGGTAGAGCCACGCTACAGACCGCAGAATTACGCACCTTATTTGATACACTCTAGTTTGTGTGTAAATATCATTTAATATTATATACTAGATAGATAAGGCTACTCAACTAAAATTTTATAATCTCATTAATGTTTATTAGAATCTGTACCACATTTAGCTGTGTAATCAAACATATTTTTCATTTTTCATTTTCGTTATTAAAGAGTACGTCTTAGCTCTCAGGGATGACAACGCACCTGCATTTTGATACTTATCCGAGGATAGTTGTAGCTGTCTATGGACCACAATATTGACTTACTGTTAGGCAGGCTGTGTACTCGTTTTGTCATCTTTACATCTATATTATTTATACGTGGTAGTATGTTATACATGGTAAAGTCACGGAACAGCTTTTACTGTTGCACGAATGGGCGGGGCCGACCGGGATAGGAAGTAACTACGGTCTCACAGAATACTAGCGTATAGTAGAAGTATTTATACTGCCTCCTGGGCATGGATACTCAGGTTCCCCCGCGTATTTCCATCCGCAGAGATCGTGCTCCTTGACGATTTCAACGTCAACCACGCTGAATAAAATTGCCTAACACCGTTGCTGAGTCTGTCGCCGATGTGGTGCTACTGGGGATAGAACTTTTCATCCCATCATCTGTAATGCCTATCGGTGTCAGGTTGATTCATAATCGAAGATAGATTGCGGTGCCTGTGTGCCACAACATCCACGTACCATCAGGTGAATTATGTACTCTTATATTATCTTTTTTCTTAAAAGAAACATGTCTAAGCATGTGCCCGCCTAGAAGCAAGCCTTGGTTTGGTCACTCCTGCTAAATTGCATTGCAGCAAAACAGGAGTGTAACAAGGGCTGGCCCAATGCATCGGTCATGAAAATACTAGCGCACTCAAAACGAAGTACAATTCTGCCTCCAGGTTCTTCAAAAGAGTTATCGCTAGGGCAAAGTCAGAGCACATTGGAAGAATTTGCGAAAAGCTAGTTCGCCTTCCTTCAGGAACTCGTGGTCTCGTCTCTTGCCAAGTCTGCTCAAGAGAATTTCTGTAAGCCATCATTCACTTTGCTTCGCTTTTGTCACCGCCGACAATCCCACTGTGTTGATGCTCCATACAGGATGCTCGGCACAGTGCTCAGTGCTTAAAGCTTTACTCTCCCTGAACGTCCATAAGTCGAGTGGGTCAGAAGGAATCCCCGCAATTGCGCTGAAGACGTGTGCACCAGATTTGGCACCAGTTCTTACGCGTTTTTTCCGGTAATTCTACTATTTAGGCGTCAATCCAAGCTCATGGAAGATAGCCTTAATGCACCTGATCCCTAAAAAGGTGACCGCTCTGACCCGTCCAACTACAGGACTATCGCCATCACCTCCTTGTTCTCTAAAATAATAGAATCCACTACTAACTGCCAGCTCATGAGGTACCTTAAAGAGCTTCAACTGATTAGTGACCATCAATACGGTTTCCGTCGAGGTCACTCATGTCCATATGTACCTGACTCACCGATGGGCGGAGGCAGTCGAGACCAAGGGGGATTAGTTAGTTTAAGGTTAGTTTGGACATATCGACGGCCTTCAATCGGGTTTAGCACAAAGCGCTCCTTTCGAAGCTTCCTTCATAAGGGCTTCCCGAGAAATTATGCAATTAAATCACCAGCTCTCTCAGATCGGAGCATTAAGGTTATAAGTCAACGGTGCATGTTCCTACTCCAAGCATGTGAATGCTGGTCTTCCACAAAACTGCATGCTATCGCCTACCCTGTTCCTCCTGCATATTAACGATATGTTGCAAACCAGTAAAATTCATTGTTATGTAGATGACAGCATGATGATGGCGATGCCTTATAACACCAGCCGTGCCAATATTTATCTGGAACACTTGTGTCAGAAGTCGAGTCTTTGTTAAACAAAGTCTCTGACTGGGGGTGCCTAATCTACATAAATCTAAAAAGCTTAGTATGCTCAGTTGAACGGAACGGTATTTCATGCAGGCCCATCGCTTGCAGCTTTACAAAGCGCAGATTCGTCCTCATATGGAATGCTGTTCTCATCTCTGGGCCGGGGCACCCAAGTATCGGCTCCTTACACTTGACCGCATTCAATGGAGGGTGGCTGAAATCGTCGACGACCAAGTTCTTTCCGATCGGCTTGATCCACTAGCCTTGCGAAGAGACATAATATACCTCGGGGAATGCTTAGAAAATTTGTTAAGATTAATTCCAGATGCTGAATTCTACCATCGTACACTTCGACAGAACTCCATATTCCATACTCACCATCTCAATGGTTGGCGGTCCACTACCGTGCGATTTACGCGATATTTTCTACCTCGCACGGCCTCACTGTGTATTTTCTGTTCATAGTGATATTTTCGAACCGATAGATCCCTTACCTTCAAAAAAAGAGCCTTTTCCTTTCAAACCGATGATCATGGGCGACAGTGATCACTTACCATCAGGTGATTCGTATGCCCGTTTGGCTCCACTTCCATAAAAAAATATGAAGTATCATTAAATTTTTGTATGTAAACAATTGACTTGGTATAGAAAACTCACCAGCGGCCGGTAAACAAACAGGCTTAATAATCTTGGAAAAGTTAACTGGTTTTCGTAATTTCAGGAGTGCGATATCGTTGTTATATGAGTCTGCGTCGAAGCTACGATGTCGGACGATGGCATTCACGGCGCGCATGATAGCCGCGCTCTCGCTCGTGATCGTTTGGTCGTGGTCGCCGAGGATAACTCGAATCTTCGACCGCTTTAGTCTGGAATATAACATACATGATTTAACATCCTATATATATATAAGCTAGCTATTTTTGTATTCATTCATTCAAACATGTCAATTCACTCATAAAATAGCCCATCAAAAGCTGAATTTAGCCCATTACAGCTGAATATAGGTCTCCTCATAGATTTCCTCATAGAAGAGATATTTGCCATAATTCTTAGCAACCGCGTAAATAATTATAAATTATACTTATTTTCAGTTCTTATGAAGATGTCAGGAAGATGCTGCTGCCTATTGTTTCTTCTTTGTTTCCCCTTTCACCTCTTATAGATCCGTGGTAGCTTAGGAGCTAATTGCTCACGCACACGGACAACTTTAGTTCGATCCCGTAGGCGCCAACAATATCTTTAAGATCTTATTTACCACATTTTTGGTGATAAAGGAAAACTTCATCAGAGACGTGTATGTGAGAATAAACATATTTCGAAAACATGTAAAGTCCGCCAACACGCACTGGCAGCTCGGCAGACGAATTGCTCTATAACCCTCTCAGAAAGTAGAAGAGGCTGTACCCAACAGTGGGACGTATATAGGCTGTATTTCACACTTACGTGTTTAATCTACGGATTAAATTTGTATTATTACCTACCAGTGCCTACCAGTTAACACTTATGGTAACATCAGTGTCTATTTGTCTGTCTGTGTTTCAAATATGTTTTTCTATGAGTGTTTCACGTAGATGATTGAAATTTGCCATAGTTATAAAATACGATAAGCCAAATATAAACATTTTTACGATGTCGATTTATCTAGGTCTTTTTTATATATACGTATTAACATAATGCTGTGGCCCACATACACTCACATCCATTCTCTCGATCAAGTGTGTAACGTGTTGTCACTCTTAAGAACTAAGGTGGAATAACTCATTACCAGTAAAATGGTCTCTGGTTCTTTCACTTGCCATAAAATTACATCAGCATTATGCTTCTATTTAACACTGGTATCCTGTGAGAGCGTGGTCCTACCGCGGCCGAGCCGACCCATTCGTACTGCAGCCATAATATAACTGCAGCGTGGCTCTACCACATGGTTCAATGCTAATAATTTTTCAACCGACTTCAAAAAAAGGAGGAGATTCTCAATTAGACTGTTTTTACTTTTTATGTGTGTGTTACCTCAGAATTTTTTTCTAGGTGAACCGATTTTGATTATTGTTTTTATTTGATCAAGATCTGACCAGTAGTTTTTGAGTGATCCTTAACAATGCGTATTTAATTGACTTCGACTACATTGATGATGTTCTCATTTTATTTCTATTGAAGTCGGTTGTAGAATTTTTTTAATTTTACCACTTGTTATATTTAAACTTACTTTCTGACGCAATGTGCCGCAGTGAGAACGTATTCCTTAGTAAGTAAGGACGCTCCGCAATGAAACTGTCCGTCATAAACAATTCGGGCCATCCAAGGATATCGATTAGCGCTCGCCGGCGTCCCACCCACGATCCGATTTTCTTGACTTGATCCGTTACATTCTGGAATACAACAAAAATAAGGTGATTGTCTCTAGTGATTATTTAAAAAAATACGGTTGACCCTACAGGCCATCCCTAGAACTTCCCGCTAATTTCAAATGCAAAGTGCTCTAAAGTCCACCTATTATGACGAGAAGAAATTTCAAAATTATTTGATAAAAATACTTTTTTTGAAAAATGTTCAAATCGGTGAAGCCATTCAAAAGTTATGAGAGGGTTACATACGCAAACGCACACGCACACATACACGCACACGCACACGCACACGAACACGCACACGCACACGCACGCACACGCACGCACACGCACGCACACATACATAGTGACATCCTAATAGGAATTGTCAGAATAGCTTCCTAGGACCTCAAAACGTCGAGATTTGATGAAACCTCGATTTTCGAAAACTGGGGTGAAAGTAATAACTTCCCGATTTTTTCAAAATCATTGATTTTCATAGCGGGAAGTTAAAAAGTGTATTGATATTTTAATACACTTTGAAATATCAATGCACTTTTATTATTAGCAACTTTAACACTTATTATTATCTTTATATTATTATTGGCAACTTTACAACTTCATTTAACCTTATCTGCAAGTAATATAACTAATTGGTTTAGTTGAAATGAAACAAAAAGTTAATTTCTTATTATAAGTAGCGTTAATTTATACATTTTTACAGGAACCATTTCCGTCACCAAGCCGCAATGAATACATCTGTGTATTCCAGTTTATGAGATTATTTTATTTTAGAATTAACACCAACTCATCATCATCCAACATAGGCCTCTCCTATTTTAGTGTAAATATTTTTTGTGTCTGGTGGATTTGTGAAATAAAATAAAATAAATTTATTTACTAGTGACCCGCCGGGCTTCGCCTGGGTGGTATCTATTAATGCTGTGTCATTTAAATTTTTAAAGTAATCATCAATGACTTATTTTAGTAGTTATTCCATTAACAAAAAATCTCTAAGTTTTTCGGATAAAATATAGCTTAGATCTCTCCTGGCATTGCTCTCTATCTAGGGCTATGCTCGGAGTTTTTCCTGCGTGATAGACTTATAAATGAGGATATCCGCAGAAGAACCAGAGTGACCGACATAGCCCAACGGATTAGTAAGCTGAAGTGGCAATGGGCCGGCCATGTAGCTCGAAGAACCGACAACCGATGGGGAAAAAAGGTTCTCGAGTGGCGGCCTCGTACCGGTGGACGAAGTGTAGGGCGTCCCCCCACTAGATGGAGTGACGACCCGGTAAAACATGCAGGAAGTCGATGGATGCAGGTGGCTCAGGACCGTGCTTTGTGGCATTCCTTGGGGGAGGCCTATGTTCAGCAGTGGACTTGTGAAGGGCTGCAATGATGATGATGATGATTGCTCTCTATCTGTTCATAATGTTTCATCACAATCGGTTTAGCTATTCCGAAGATCTCGTGAAGTTTCATCACAATCGGTTTAACCATTCCGAAGATTAACCCAGACAGACAGATAGACAGGCAAAAATTGTACAAACGGTTATTCATGTCTTAATGGCATGCAAATAATCCCATGAGCTCGATAAAAGACAGTTAATTCGACATAACAGACAGACACTTCATTTTTTTATGTGTAGTTTCGCGAAGTAATATCGAAAAGAAATGGCGGTAAGGTATGGTAAGGATTAATTTACAAAAGCATTGTATATTATACAGAAATAGAAAATAATAATAGTACAAAAAATCGCGAACCACCATTTTGAAAACAAAATTTGTAGCTTTTCAGTGAATAGCAAACCTGAGCAGACCAATTTTGTGATCGTCCTCATGTCTCATCAGTGGCGTAGCTACCGTAGGGCTAAGCGGAGGAGTGCCCCGGGGCCCCCAGGCCCTTCGGCCTCCACGAACGACGTTCGAAAAAGTTATATTATAGCCTAGTTGAATAAAGAATCTTCGTCTTTTAACTTATTGGCCGCTGAAAAAGAAACCTCGAATGTCTCATCACTACATTCTAAAGAATCTTATTTAAAGAATAAGATTTACATCGGACACTTGCGCATACACTTGTGGTACTATAATATTTTCAGCGCAGTTGACTGTTCCGATAGAAAGATAGGTTGTCGAGTGACAGCCTCGTGCTGACAAGTGCAGGTTTGCGTGACCTCCTACTAAATGTAGTGACGACCTGATGAAATACGCGGCTAGTCGATGGATGTATCATGTGCTCAGTAGCATACTTTGTGACAATCTATGCGAGGTCTATGTTAAGATATGGTATGAGTAAGTTATGAGTAAGTGAGTTAACGGTCCCCTATCATTCGTAAGTTGCCGCCGTAATCAAAATCGACCAGAAGGACAAAATAAAATATGAACTATTAATGTATTCACGTTATATGAGTAATTAAAATCCGAATAGTTCCTCAGTATAGTGAAAAGCGGAAGCATTGCTAGTTCTAAATTAGAATGTTACTGCTACAGATGTCAAAGCAGGTAGTATTATTACGTACTTTACACTTTAATGAACAAAGTCTCAGAACAGGAAGGCAACGTACTTTACTTTCACCGTCAATCTCACAGTTCTGCAGCCTTATAGAAGCAGTTACGATACTTTTTCTAGTTTTTTTTTTAAATAAAGTCGATAGTTTGACTACGTAGAATAAAATAGATGATTATAAATGTATTCGATATCAATATTTTAGGAAACATTATTTATATTACAAGTAGTTCGAAATATACTTACTTGGTTAATTATGTTATTTACCACGGCAGCATTGTTAAAAAAAGTATTAAATTCTTTACTGGTAATACAAGTAAAATAAAATTAATATCAAAATTTAAAATTTAAAATAATAATAAATGCTGCTAAATTACATTAAGAACTAATATTTTCAAATATTAAAAATAATTTACGATAGTATTCAAATCGCAGATTCAAACTCACTATACTTTTAAGGTTATTTTAACCCACGTCAGTTACATTAATCATTAAATGATAATATTAGGTTATTTCATGAAAATTTTAATTTATATATATTTTTTATTTTAACCACATTCTGTAAGTATTGGCCTGCAATATATACATATATATAATTAGGTATATAATTTTTTTATAATCTATAGATATAATAAATCTGTAGAAAATGTCTGTAAATCTAATATACTCTTGAAAAAACAAGTCCAGGGGACTAAATAAAGGGTACTGAAGCCAAATTAGTGGTTTTTAGAATTTTTTCTGTCTGTCTGTATGTCTGTCTGTGTATTACCGATTCACGCAAAAACTACTGCACCGATTTCCATTAAATTTTATATGTAGGTAGTTCGTTAACCGTGGCAACTTATAGGCTACTTTTTATCCTATTACGGAACTTAAAAAAGAAGGTTAAGTATTTTTCTTCCTTTGGATGTTAATTTTCTATTATATATGATTATGTTAGTTAATAGGCGGGATGACGGGTGTTTTTTCAAATAAATATCATATATGTAAATAAAGCTTAAAATTAGTTTTAACCTTTGCATAACAATTTTAAACTTCGCTGACGATATACGTTTTAATTATCAAAACAGCGCCATCTATCATCAAATGAAAAAAGCCTATATTTTGCCTTTAGTAACTAATAAATTAAATAGTATAAATAACTTACATTTATATGTTTAAATAATTACATTTATAAAATTATTCAAAAATCCTAACGTTTAATTTAATCGTTATTTCATTTTAAAAGTGTAATAATTAAAATTTAAAAAATAATTGGTAATAGTGACATCTATCTAACGTGTGAAAATTGATATTTTTTTTTGAACTAAAAAACATATCAATTTTTTGAACGTTTGACACTATATCTGTATGTAAACTGATTAAAACTGGTCTGCCTGCAAATATTGCAAAATTCTCATTAAATCATTATTTCGTGAAATGGTGTAATTTCATGATATTTATCACTGTTTGTTGACCATGTCATAATATAGCTTAGCAATGAATAGAGATCGTTTAACGATATTAATAACTAAACACAACAATGCTATTTCTTGATAATATGGTCATATCGTCAAATAGTTTTTCACTGCTAGCGGCGCTGATATAACATCACTTTATGCCTTTTTACGTAGGTCACTCAATAAGTTTTGAGATGCTCGAAATTTAAAATGGAACGCACCGTGTTATATGTTTCAAAAAGCAAATTTATTTAAAAATAGAACTCCATAAGCCAATTGCTCAATATTAAAAAAAAACAAAGTTCTATTAATTTTCCTGCAACGCTTCCCGCGCTTTTCATTTAAAACGATTGATCTTAACCGTGAACATTTGCGTGCTATGATATATTATGATTTTAAATTTGGTTTAACCGAACAATTAAGCTTACAACGGTTACAATCAGCATAAGGGGACTCAGCTCCATCACACGCAACAATTTTTAGGTGGTTTGCTGAATTCAAGAGGGGTAAAATTAATCTTAAAGATGACCAAAAAACTGGGGTCCCGCAAACAGCAGTAACGGCAGAAAATGTATGGACTACTGAAATGTTGGTGCGAGAAGACCCACGAATCACATATACGGACATCGAAAAGATTGTAGACATTAGTTCGGGGAGCATTCATACCATCCTACATCAACATCTTGGAGTGAGGAAGCTTTGTTGTCGATGGATCCCTCGTTTGCTCTCCGAAAGCGAAAAACAGACTCGTGTGGATTGGTGCCATGAAATGCGTCTACGTTTTGAAAACGGGGCATCTAGGCGTGTTTCAGAAATCCTTACTGGTGACGAGACATGGATCTATCAATATGATCCGGAAAATAAAAGGCAATCAACGGTATGGGTCTACTCAGAAGGACAGTTACCGAAAAAACTGCACAAAAAAATGGTGGCTAGTTTTTTTTCGCGGAGTGGTCATTTGTCGACGTCAATGCTGAAAAATTGTAGGTCAGTCAACTCTGAATGGTATACTATAGTTACATTACCCAAAGCTTTTCAAGCTGTGCGGGAGAGAAGACCAAAGACCGGACTTTGGGGTATCATGCTGCATTACGATAACGCCTCTTCACATACTCCCTTAGAACAAAAGCATTTATTGAGGTATCTGGTGTTGAAACTCTAAGTCACCCACCATACAGCCCTGACTTAGCTCCTTGTGATTTCTTTTTGTTCCCAAGAGTCAAAGAGAAAATAAAAGACAAGTTTTTTTCAAGCGCCGAAGAAGCCGTGGCTGCCTACGAAGAAGCGATTTCCGACCTGTCAGATCAAGACTGGCAAAAGTGTTTTCAGAGTTCGTTGAGGCGAATGGAACTTTGTATAGAGCATGATGGAGAACATTTTGAAAAGATGTAAAATAAATATCAATAGTATCTAGAATACTTTTTGTATATCTCAAAACTTATTGAGTGTCCTACGTATATAATAAATAAATGTTCGCGGCTTTGGGGTGGCTCTTGAGGCAGTCGCACCCCAACTTTCTATAACTGATATTACTAGATACTCGTAGTATAGTTTTGACTTTCATACTTTTAATGTAATATAGCGCCCTCTACTTTCTGCTAAATAAACTAATGATAAGTAACTGATAAAATTGAATTTTAGTATGCTACTGAATACTTATTCGTGCGGCATCAAAAATTGTCACACCTAAAAATATCTAGACCGGTGGCCATTATCGGGATGATTTAACACAATTACCACGTTTGGCAAAATGGCTAACAACACTGTTATACACAACACGTGTGTTTTGTGTGCACAGTATCCAGTACTGTGTACACAAATCTGAGATTAAAAAAGAAGCTCTTTAGTTGAATATATTGGGTGTCTGTCGGCATAGGTTTCATTTTACCAACTTCATATGTTATCACGTTATCTGGTGTAAATAATTGGAAATTAAGTGCACTGTTTGATTTTATCTCTGTTTGATGGAATAGTTCGTGGCATCGTTGGGTTTCTAATTATTAGGTAGATATGGTCAACAATCGTAAAAAACCTTTGTTTCAGGTTTTATAAATTTTATTTAAACAAATACGAGAGCGGTGTAGCCCGCCGTGAGATTTCATCACGGCAAGGGGCAAAACGTGTACGAGTACTTTGAGGACAAATGAATCTGTTATGGGAAATTTTACGTGCTGACTTACCACGTATCCGGTGAAGTGGTGAAGAATAATTTCGTGGGCAAAACTAAATGTCTGAGTAGTAGTTGAAGGATTGCGGCATACTCTTTTCCGCCCACAAACACTATAGGTAATGAGGAGCCCTGTGCACAGTAGTGAGACGTATCTAAGCTGCTACTTTAGTTTTTATACCTTTAATGAGACTTATAAATCAGTTTGTCATTTAAGATTTTTGTATTTTTGTGTTTTCATATTATCAGACAAATCAAGATTTTTATGACAGTCCTGGTTTATTAGTTCACATGAGATATGTAAATGAACAGGTTGTTGCCAAAAAATACTTTAAATATCAAAGATAGCAAATTTTACTTAAACAAAGGTTCATTTTATTTTACTTGTCAAAGGCGGCAATCAAACTGATCCAAACGTAAATTTCATAGTACATAAGCATTATTATATATTTTTATATAATAATGCTTATGTACTATGAAATTTATATTTTTTTCAATTTGAAGTGTCGATTTACCACGTTCTCGGAGGTGAAAGAAAACCTGCATATTTGAGAAGTTCCCCAGTTGAGGTGATCGCACGTTAGGTTCAGCGCAGCGAACACTTTTTTTGGCCAAAAGCTACGTGGCCTGTGCCCAGTAGTGACATGTATGTAGACTTTTTTTAGTTTTAATGGGGCAATTATGCTTTTTTTATTTCATTCATATTTTCGGAGATGTTACTTTTTTGTTTTCACACTACCGTAAATATTAACGGTAGCAAAGATTCGAAAGAATAGAACTTATCATCGCTATCATTACAACCTATCAAAAGTCCACTGAACTGAACATAGGTCTCCCCCATAAATTGTCAAATAGGCTGGATATTTGCTATAGTTGCCACGCTTGGCAGAATTATTTTTCTTATGGATACATCGGAGGACACGTCCAATATAAAAAATTGTAGATGTTTCTAGACATATGATATTAATGCAATTCTGAAAAAATTATTTATTCACGTGTTCCTGTAGGGTATTATATATATGCCAATTATCAATCATCTAGGTCCAATAGTCTTTGGGAATTCTAAAAAATTCTTTGACAAACTGACATAGATACACAGACACCAAAGTGACTCTAAAAGTGATCGAATTATGCTAAATTTGGCGCGGAATGGAATTTAATGATGTTTCTAAATTGAAGAACACGCGAGCGAAGCCGAGAGTAAAAAGCTAGTAATTTATAATTTATTATACATTTTGTTATAAGAATAGGTACTAACTATATATAAATATAGTAAAATAAGAAGATAAAGCAACAGATGTACCAGAAGAGTTCCATCCGCCCATATTCTGACTAATCTAGGATTTTTTAAAGTAGGTATATAAAATTCCTACATTTGTCTGAATCATAAATAAATGATTCCTAGATTTTATTATATTAATTAAATAATATGTGTGAAACTTTCTTAACAAATATTAAAAAACAGCATAAATATGAAAAAAAATGTGTTTAGTAAAAAAGCCTGTTTCTGTGAGTAAGAGATGAGATAAAACAGAAGCCACAAGAAATAGTGTAAGTACTTACAATCTACCTTGGCCTAAAAATTAATATTCTATAGCATAGTAGAAACGTAAATATATTTACAATTTTTTGGTTTATTACTACAAGTGCTGTACAAATATCAACTTACCCATCTTTCTAGGAAGTGGGTTTGCTCTGCCGCATTCTAAAATGTGAATTATCGTCATTATTACATGTACACTAAGAATAAAACTAATCTACAACCATGAACTTTACAGAATTATACATTTGTAGCTTTGCAATGTTATAAAGTGGTTTTAGGTTGTCTGAAAATTAAAAAAAAAATTAATTTAAGCCTGTTGGTACTCGTATGTACTTAAAATGAAATTATGTTTGATTAATATATGCTGTATCAACCAACGATCTCTAAACACTAATCAACTCGGTTGAAATATTGCAGTTGTATTTTGCTAGAATTGTTGTCTGTATTCTACTGAATTATTGATTTGTTTTGTGTTACGGTTGACGGAGAAAATGTACCTATATTTTTTTATTATGTACCTATCTACTATTGAAACGTTAGGAGAAATAAAAAAGTAAGGTTGTTGATAAAGTGATTTAAAATATTAAAATATAAAATATCTAATGTTTGAAGATTTATTCAACAATACTTGCCGCATGAGCAGTTCTTGATTTCAGAGTCATCTTCATCATCTTCCACGCTCTGTTCTTCAAAGTGGAACTTCCAATCCGAAAATCGCGTCAAAAAGGAATCTTTGCGTTCTATTGCCTGATGATACCTGGAATTACATAATATATACACAGGGTTATTTTTCAAAGAATAGCCAAATTTAAAACTTAAGTTCAAATATATACATAATGATATACCGTTATTGCAGTTTTTGAAAATACGAGTAAATAAGGCTTCTACTTTTATTTGAAATTATCCCACATTGAATGTGATTTAGGGCAACAACGTTTTTGCCTACCAATCTACCCTTACGAATGTGTGTGTGCAGTAAAATCAGTAAAATAATGCATTACCACGCATTTTGAATTTATGAAAAGGACAGAATGTTTGAGATTTTTATAAATTAATTTTTCTTCACCAATTGCCTATATTACTTAGTCTGAACCTTCTCTGCAAATTTGGCCGGTTATGGCAAAATAACTATGTATATGCTTATACCGCATCATAAAATAAGTAGTAGGTAATTAAATAAAAAAAAATTAAAATAGAATTTTGAAATCACAGACATCACAGATACACAAGATACAAGAGAATTGCTTTTTTTTGTCTGCTTGTCATAGTAGGTAGTCTTTATGGAAAATTTAAAAAGTATAGTTGTAGGGGCATTTCTTTAGAATTTAATACTTTTATATGAGTTAACAATCACCATTATTAAAAGTGGCTACCTCAAATTAAAATTGATGACTAATGACCGCATATCATATTTTCATAACCTGTGGTAGAAGCTACCTCATAACCCTTGGAAACCTGCAAACAATTAATTAATTAATTGAAGTTTAACATATAGGCTCATCCGGCTACAACTAGGTGCCGGTTGCATGGGGTTGGTTAAACTTAGGTGTATTCAATTTATTCATGGCTAAAACCAGGTGTGGCCGGTTGCTTTCGGGTAAAACCAGGCATAGTAAAGTCAGAAAAATACGATAGCACCTATCAAGGTATATCAGCGTGAGTAGGTAAATAACTGACTTCTATTAAATTTGTCAAAAATGTAAAAGCACCTATCAAATAAACGTCAACGACAATGGGTAAATAACAATGACTTCTATTAAATTTGTAAAAAAAAAACGAATGCACCTATCAAGTAATATCGGTAGACATTTATATTATTGTGGTCTGGCTGTATTGTGACTTGTCATAGTTCCCATATCCTTGCTGATGTCCACCTCTCACTAACGCACATGCATATTTTCGCAGCCCATTAAGGATAATAATTTGTCCTATAAAATTATTTAATATTTATATTAAATTCACAGTGGATGGATCTGTAGTATGTGTTTTCACACTCGCCTGGGTGAAGATGAAGAGTGTTCTGTGGAGCATGCGGCTAAGTTATGCCAGTGGCAAACCATTTGAACAACAATCGGGGTGTTTATATTTGTAATATAATATATATTTGAGATATTTAATACATCGTCCTTTACAGGTTTTTAAATGTTCTTAGCAATTTCAGTTTGCTTTTATAATTAACTTCAATTTAGGAACATTATTGAATGCTGTTCCGTCAAAGAAAATATACACTATTTCGTGCCAAATTTAACAAAATTCGATGTTTATGTCTGTTTGCAAAGATTTTTTTTAGAATTATCAAAGACTATTGGACGTAGATGATTTATATTTGGTGTAGATATAATATGCTATAGTAACCCGTGAATAAAAATTAGTTTTAGCAAAATCGCAATAATATCATATGTCTAGAAACACCTACTATTTTTTATATCGGCCGTGGCTACCGATGTATCCATGGGAAAAGTAAATTGACTTGGAATCAAAATTGCGTTATTTAAATTTTACTCTTTCCATTTATTCTTATTAAAGTGAATTTAGTTTTAACAAAATAATGATATTTCATTCATTTCAAAATTTCATAATAATGTAAAGATCCATAAAAACCCGAGTAAACGAACATATCACTGATGTGAAACACCGACGCTCCGGGAAGTTTGAAGTATGTCATGTTGACATACTTCAAACTTCCCGGAGCTTCAGTTCGTCCCAACCATTATATATCTGATAGACCACAAATCCTCGCAAAAGAACACCGATTCCTACTAAGAATAATTCGCGAGGCTATGGAAATTAAAAAACATGTTAATTTCGAAAGAATTGATGCCTGGGTGTGCTATCAGCTTGAAATCCCATAATTAATAAAATTAAATCCAAACCCAAGTATACTACTGCGAGACTTCAAGATACTGTAAGTTCTTTTTGCGTAGATCTGACTGAACATTAATAATTAAAAGTTGAGGGTAGCCTTCGTTAACTATGACATCAAAACGTCAAACATCTCCCTCCCGTGACCATTGATACTGTAAAGTACCCGAAACGTCTGGACTTACAAAAGTTAAAATTAAACGCAATAAAATCCTCAAAATTAGTTTTATTCCAATGAAGTTCTATTCACGATGAACGTGGAAAGAACTACACTCGTGAACAGAAATAGAAAAATGTTCGCCTTGTTGTGACGGCGAAAGACAATCCGCCACCTCATATCGTTCCGTGAGTGTTATAAGAGGTGACAGAGAAAAACAAACAGGAGATGGGCAACATCATCTTCCTGACAGCAGATCAAAAGAATAGTATATAAATAAACTTTCCCTCACCGCCAAGAACGTGGTAAATTGACACTTCAAATTGCAATTAAAATAAATGCAAAAATACATAATAATGCTTACGTACTAAGAAATTTACGTTTAGATCAGTTTGATCACCGCCGTTGACAAATAAAATAAAATAAACCTTCGTTAAAGTCAAATCTGCTTTCTTTAATAATTAATTTTTATTGTATTAGGACGCAAAGACAAACGCCGGCAAATTATTCCACTCCTTTGCTGTACGCGTTACAAAAGACGAAGCAAACCATTTGGTTATAATTTGTGGAATATTGACAAAAAGGAGTGAAGGCCCGCCGAAAGCCTGGTTGAAAGGATGGTGGAAAGGAGATGGAGGAATTAAAGCATGTAATTCCTGCGGACACTCTCCGAAATGCATCCTATAGAATACCGAGAGGCTGGCTACTCTGCGCCTGTGCTCGAGGCTGACAAGATGGGTTCAACCAAATCAATCTTCCCAATGAGCCTCTTAGCACATCTGTCCACTAATTCTAATGCTGTTAGTTGTCATTTTGCAGCACCAGCCCATATGTGAAAGCTGCCCCGGCGTGAAAGCCTGTCAAAGGCCTTCGAGACATCAAGTGAAACAGCATGTGCTTCCCCATACATGTATACATAAACACTCACGCCTGTCACCCAGAGGGGTAGGCAGAGACTCTACGGACTTCCATTTGGCACGACCCTGACACACCTCTTTCGCGTCCTTTACATCCATATATCTACGTATACATGCTCGTCGGTTAAGGGTACTCTTAATCTGACCTATTTTCAATATATCGCCAATTTGGTCGATAAACCTTCGTCTAGGGCGTCCCTTCTCTCTCTGCAGTTCACATCTACAATATAGATTTGTTTTGTCACTCTTTCCGAAGCGGTCAGCCTCCGCAGAGTGGTGGTGCTGGAAGTGGTGGTGCTGGGATTTGTGTTAACGGGGATAGTGCACGCAATTGAGAGAGGGTGGGAGATGCTTTTCAGACTGGGCAAGACAAATCATTTTACTTCACTCCGCGGAAATAAGCAAATTAAGTTCTAACAACTTTGATATAGGTACAATGCGAGATATAAATGTAATTCCAGATACAAATTAAAATTTTACGCTATCAATTCAATATTACATACGTTACTTTAAAATAAATTTCTAAGTAACGTAGGTAAATATTTACATGTTCGTTGTGCCCTTAGACAAATAAAACTAAAATTATCTGTCTACTCCGCGTATGAGATTTTTTTAATACACACATTTTTATAAAAACATTAGGATCGAAATCTAGGGATCTCAAAAGTAAGTTTTTGTACTAAGAGACGACTTCAAATAAAATAATATGCAGCGCTTTAGTATTTCGTAATGATCTAAATATGTAAATCTAAACATAGTGTAACACTATGTTGTTTAGATTTAACTTTCATCTTATCTATTGGGACCTATAAAAACTCTAGGATAATTTTTGTACATTGAATATTTTATTGAAATCTTTAAACTACACCACTATTTAAAATTAAATAGTCATAGTATAAATATTATTATTATTATTATATTAATAGTTAAGGTATTATTTCATCATAAATACCTATCATGTGCTTGGACGACTTCAACACCGAGGGATTCATAGAATAATATACTTAATATTTAAAAACTTAATAACGTGTAAAAGTCACGTGGAACTCGTGTCACGTAGGACCTTAATATAAATTTTCATCAATTATGACTGCCTCGTTGGCATAGTGGTTGTAGTAGTGAGACTGCTGATAATGAGCTCCCAGGATCGAATCCCTAGTTGGGCCAAAAAATCAGTTATTGAACTTTTCCACTAAGAAATACTTAGTAGCTGCCCGGAGTCAAGAAGTAAAGCCGTTGGTCCTGCGCATGATCTTTCTCCGGTCGTGTCGGTTTACCGCCCAATCGTACTATGAGAGTGAGGGAATAGCGAGTGCACCTGTGCTTGCGCATACACTTGGGCACTATAATCCTGTCCTGCGTCGATGACTAGTCTCCGTTGAGGCTGGCCACAGTGACCGAAATTCGGTCTGGAGGACATTATTATTACATTTCAAATAAAATAAAATAAATGTCATACAATTTACTTTTAATACAAAAATTGTGATAAAATAAACATTTTGAGTATAATTACAAAAAATGATGCAAAGCCAATATGAATTTAATGACTGGTTCTTTTAGTACCAGTTACCAAAACCATAATACATACGCCTTACATAATACAACTTTAACCAATTATATTCATCTTCCGTTGGAAATGACTTTACGTAACGTTTGTTTACAGCTTTAAATTGACGTGTTTTACTTTCACGGTTACGCGGCAAGAGGTTCACAAGAACCGTTGAATAATGATCACGATTGCGTTCAGCAAAGACAATGAAAACTCTAATTTACTCCGTATTGGTCAGGGCTGAATTTAGAGGTGTTAGAGACCTAGCACGCCAAAAAAGTAATTTTTCAAATAAGAAAAAGTGTGCAATTCAACACTATCCATTTTTTACATTTTGCATATTTGTTAGGCAATTTTATTTGATTTGGCTGATTTTTAACAATATTATCTAACATTTACGCAAAAATCAGCTGTGAGAATGAACGTGAGGTGAGTAATGTTTTTACGTACCTTGATTACCTGATACCTGGAAAATGGCCCTCTGGCCAAGCTGGCAGGTAGGCATGTGATCATAGTACATACTAACACTACTCAATCTTACACATTTCGTTCGTCAGAAAATAAATGACGTCTGGTGGCCCTGGGATCTTGGACTGTTAGTTGTTTCGTTAAGGATCTGAAGCTTTAGCCTCTGTTGTTCTTCGGTTCTATACAAGGGCTCTTGCTAACGACCCATCATAACGGATTAAAATAATCAAAAACATTTAGTGAAGGCTTTTGAATATTATTATATTTTTATACAAAGAAGAACGGACATGAGTTTCGCCTGAGTATTGACGGTTCAACTTTCTTAAAAATATGTTTAAATAAGTAATATTACTATAGGAAAAGGCAGTGTGGATCTTCAATAAATGCAACATGCATATGTGGCTTTGCCTTAGCAGGGCTAATCACGGAAAAAGTCGGACGAAAACGGGTTATAACTTTCCTAAGCTTCCCGGTGCTGTTGACGTGGATAATGACCTACTTCGCTACGGACCTATCAACTTTAATTGCTTCCAGAGTTATAGTTGGCGTCAGTTACGGGGGACACTTAGTATTATCTTATGTTACGATGGCTGAATATACAACACCCAGCAAAAGGGCGATATGTATCAATATTTTTTCGGCCGTAGGTCCATCAATCTATCAGGTAATTCATCTTAATCCTCGGAAGTGACAGCGCATCTGTGGCATTCTTTCATTTGAAGCTAAGTTTAGTTACGGGTGTTTTTATACTGCAGTAGTCCCTTGCCATCGAGTTAACTGTGGATTCGTTGCTCACTTCAATTTTATAAAAAATTACATATACATTGTGTCTCTTTTACATAACACTTGTTCGAAATCATGGTCAAACTTATTGGCCATCTTATTTTCTGCTAGGAACCTTCCCTAAATCGGGAAAATATGATCGAATAAGTTATTCGAGGGAGGCCGAAATCTCACGATACCATTGATACCATCTGGATGATTGGCGTTCCACCACTGTGAGATTTACAAGAAGTTTTCTCCCTCGCACAACTTCATTGTAGAATCCATTACCACCAGCGATTTTTCCGGACCGAAACGACTTATGGACCTTCAAGAAAAGAGCCTACTTTTTTAAAAGGCCGCATCTGTAATTCCCTTGGTGTTGCAATAGTTTATGGGCGGTGGTAGTCACAACGCTCGTTTGCCCCCTCTTACATAAAAAAGGCCCATAACCAGTGGACAATCCCGGGCAAAAGCAGAAGGCAGAAAACCGCTGTTTTATTCAGTGATTTAATCTAAATTACTTAAATCATATAAACCCGCACATAGGGTACGACATACTTTAAATTTGTGTATATCTGGATTTATCGTGACAGAAGTATACATTTTTATCTAAATGTCGCGACATTTGATTCACATTACAGAAAGACTCGCCTACATTTACCTACTCCATATAAGACATATGCACATCACATGCACGCACTTTCTCTCGAGGCGGTCAACTCACGTAACTGGTTGTGACGAAACTGATATCATGGTTAACTCCACCATCCATATTTGTTGGTATTAAATAATATGTTATGTAATTATCAAACAAAGGAGGCTAAGGTTATAACGACTGTATATTGTCTTTTTGATACATGGACTACTAAAAAAAACATTTTGATAAAATAGGTAATAAAATAACATTTACTAAAATAAATACTAATTAGATAGCCGTTTATAGCCGATAACCCAAACGGTTAAGCTCACGCCTTAAATTTGACAGTACACGAGCAGCTCAAGTTCGAACCACACCAGCACCGCTAAAATTATTAATTGTATTTTAAGAGCTGATCCGACCGTGTTCGGCGGTAGAGGGAAATATCTTATGTATGAAGTTCACCAACACACCATGATGTTTGTAGACTATCTCACAGAAATGATGCATATAGATTATTTCTTTACTTTTATAAATTATTTTAACACATGAAAAAAATGTACATAACCCTAAAACTAAAAACCTAACTGTACAAATACACCATAAAATTGCAGCAGAATAAAGCTGTTCCAATGTCAGACGTTAACACAAACTATGAAACGAAGCCAATATATTTATTAAACACAAAAAGCTTGAGATTTAGAGAACTCATCCAAATTGAAAAGATTTTCCATGACCCAGTTAAGAGACAAATGGTTTCGTAAGTTGTGACATTAACAATCACTTAATTTATATTAATAACCGGCCTTTGAAGTTCAATAACAGGTCAGAGGCCGTTCGCACATATTTACGGCATGGTGATAAAACATATTTATTCTTAATGTTGTCCTGAAAACATGGGTTCATTTATCCCATTTAACGTACACAACTAATTAAATGTTTACTACTTACTACGATAATATAGGGTTTTTTACTAACTACTAAGACAGCAACAAAATAGTAAATATCAGATAAAGATATAAATAAAATTGAAGTGTCTGTCTGTAATACTGAAATAACTGACTCCTGTTAAGCTCAAGGAGTTACGAGTCATCATCATCATCATCATCATTACAGCCTTCACAAGTCCACTGCTGAACATAGGCCTCCCCCAAGGAATGCCACAAAGCACGGTCCCGAGCCACCTGCATCCATTGACTTCCTGCATGTCTTACCAGGTCGTCACTCCATCTAGTGGGGGACGCCCACACTTCGCCTGCCGGTACGAGGCTGCTACCGAGAACATTTCTTCCTCATCGGTTGTCGGTTCTTCGAGCTATATGGCCGGCCCATTGCCACTTCAGCTTACTAATACTTTGGGCTATGTCGGTTACTCTGGTTCTACTGCGGATATCCTCATTTCTAAGTTTATCACGCAGAGAAACCCCGAGCATAGCCCTCTCCATAGCTCGCTGAGCGACCTTGAGCTTCCTCATACGGCCAGCAGTGAAGGACCACGTCTCATATCCATAGGTCATCACTGGCAACACGCACTGGTTGTACAATCTTGTTTTGAGGTTTTGAGGTATGCCTGACGAGAAGATGTGTCGTAATCTCCCGAACGCTGCCCAGCCGAGTTGAATCCGTCGATTGACCTCTCGGTCGAAGTTGACTTACCTAGTCGGATTTGTCACAGGTAAACATATTCGTCAACAACTTCGAGCTTAGTGCTCCCAACAACTACCGGCATAGGTGTGACATGGACGTTAAACATGATTTTTGTTTTGTTCATGTTCATCTTAAGACCTATCCGTTGGGAGACACTATTGAGGTCATTGAGCATAGTGCTTAGGTCCTCCAGCGATTCTGCCATAAGGACTATATCGTCGGCAAATCGAAAGTGAGTGATGTACTCACTGTGACGTTTATACCGTATCCTTTCCAGTCCAGTAGCTTGAAAATGTCTTCCAATGCAGCGGTGAAGAGTTTCGGGGATATTACGTCACCCTGTCTTGCACCTCACTGCACTTGGATAGGTTCCGTACTCTGGTTCTGTACTCTTCGGTCTTCTGTACGATTTGCCGAAGGGTATCTATGTGGTCTATGGTGCTAAAGCCTTTTCGGAAACCGGCTTGTTCGGGAGGCTGGAAGTCGTCGAGTCTGTGTGCGAGACGATTCGTAATGACTCATTTGACATTTTTTCCACTTATCGGCGCCGGCGCCGGCACGGCGATGACTCCATTGGTGCCGTCGCCGGTGTCGGGACAGCAAGCTTCCCACTCGGTGCCGGTCGGCAAAACTGCATGTGTATTGTGTACGTATTGCAGCCGTGTGCGTATGTGCGTGTGCGCGGGCCGAAGTAGAAGGGCCGCGTTGAGATTGAGACTCGAAACTGACTTGTGAAATGATGAAATGTCTCCTCGTTCATGCGGAAGTAGTTGAAATATTTTTAGAGTCCATTTCCAACTTTTAAAATAGGGTATAAAATGTTCCTTCTAAGTATTTTATTTTTAAGACTAGCTTTTGTCCACGACTTCGTCCGCGTGGAGTTCGGTTATATCGCGCCCATGTGTGAAAAAGAGTCTGCTGGTACAAGCCACAATTATAACTGGATGTCGTGGGCAAAAGCTAGTAAACTACAAAACTTCTTTATACACTACATAATTTGCATGAAATCTAAGATAAATAAATAATCTTACTGTGTGCCAAAATTATCAGATTACTGGGCGAGCTTACGCGTGAGCAAGCCACATAGACTATACCCGCAAATTTTAATGTCTGCCCTTGTGATTTGTTTATGGTCATTGCAAAGCAGACTTTGAGGGGAAACTGTATTCGTTTGAATTCAAAGGGAAGATCATTCGGGATCAAGGGAATTCTTGGTACAAATACAGTTTCCCCTTGCGCACATCCAGTTATAATTGTGGCTTCCACTACATTGCGATGTAACGCTTTTACTTTTAGTCTGGTTCCGTTGCACAGTTGAGGAGGTTTTAAATTTCGCAACAACATAACAGGAGTGCCCACGCGCAGAATAAGCTTATGATGTGGAAGACCCGATGGTTTCAGTGAATTAAGAAATTTGACAGGGTAGTTAATTGCGTCATCTGTGTTGACCACAGAGTCTATTGACGTGTACACCATTTCTTCCCCCTCAAAAGACGTTAACAGTATATCGTTAATTGCCGCTGCTTGGTCATTTTTCGGGGTTAGTATGGCACGTTCACACAACCATTCCATTGGCTTATCGTGGATATGAGCAATATCTGGGTAAATTTTGGATATTAACTCCTGTAACGTAAATACAACTGTGCACTAATAATCAGGGATGGTTATCATTCCGTCATTTATGGGTAATCACCGTTGCCGATTTCAAGTAGGAGATTCGCAAATCCACCAGCAGACTCTTTTTCTCCTAAGTGTACCTGCATATTTTTCGAGAGCTTGAGGATTTTAATTAGAGGCCATAAAGTGGATCTCTTAAGTCTCTTGTTCCTTTTGGCACTACTGGTAGAGTCTGTCTAAAATCTCCAGCCAGCAAAACCGTTACACTACCCATTGACTTCTTATTTCCTCTTATATCTTATAGAATTCTGTTTAAAGCCTCTACGCCACCTTTATGAGCCATGGTTATTTCATCCCACACTATCATTTTCGTATGTTTTAATACTTCAGCAAAATTACTTTGTTTCGATATATTACAAATGGGAGTGTCAGCTAACTTGAAGGTAGCATGAGTACTTCGTCCACTCTCAAGCAGTGTAGCTGCGATCCTAGAAGAAGCCACAGCTAAAGCAATTCCGCGAGTACTGCTAACTTTTGCTAATAGCAAATTTATGAGTAAGGTTTTGCCTGTTCCACCGGGAGCATCTAAAAAGAATATTCCACCCTCATTTGATTCAATTTTTGTGTTAATTTGATTGTAAACTGCTTTTTGTTTGTCATTCAGTGATCTTTCATTATTTTAACTGTGTTTTCTAATGATACTAAGTCGTAACTTATCTCTTTAAGAAACTCTCTATTTTCAAATTGTTGTTCTTTGCTTGGCTGAGGTAACCCACACTCTTTTAGTAGCCGACCATTCAACGCTAATACGGCATCTTCTATTACCGAAAGGCATTTGTTAAATACCACATCTGTTGTGTACTCTACATCCACATCTCCTGTCTTTCCAAAATCTTCAGATAGGTATTCTTTGAATTTCTCCCAAAGGGTTAAAGGGTCTGATACTTGGCAGAACGCTAAAATAATCGTAAAATATCCCGAATCATTTGCGGTGATTGGCAAAGTACTGCCTCTTCCATTGCTGCGAACAAATGCTGATCATCCTCAAGCAAGCCGAGAGCTTTGCACGCTGATTGAACGTGGATCTCATGAAGAAGCATGCGAAGCATTCTGTATTGTTCGGATGCACGGTATAAACCCTGCCCAGAACGTGCTCTTTTTGACCCCTGGCCAGCCTTCAACGTTTGCTCCTCTCTTTCTCCTTTGGAACTTTCTTTTATCCCAAACGTAGTATACAGGTACTTCTAGGTAGAGCAATGTTTTGCAAAGTTATCCACTTTACACAAATCGAAAAAGGATAGGAGTGTGGTTGTTGGAGGACTATTCACTCTTTCACTCAGATTTTGCTCATTAAAATAAACCCTTTGCCTATTTTCCAAATGAACAGCGAAGTGGACTACGGGAGGTAAACGCTCATGAATGGGAAATTCAAGGTTCGCCATACTGCCTTTGATGAACTTATATATCTTCCACTTGTGTAGGTTTTAACTTCATCCTTCTCATTCTCTAAAGCAAACGATGCCTGGTCTGAACCTTTATTTACGTATTTACAGACGTATTTTATTGATTTCACCGAATGACAATATTCCACATTTAAGTGAGCGTTAAATGTTTTTAATAATACTGGATTATAAGGGACTACCCAGCGATTATCTATGGTTGTGCCTTTGATATAAACAGAGAACCCACCGTCATCTAGTAAACGTCTCTTGTACTGGGATAACCGTCTTCACCAGTTTGAGTTTCCCTTATGAGAGCCCTGGAATATCGTTTACTGCACATGTTATCTTTCATACACGGTGACTTTCGATTTAAAGTTCCACATGGCTCTGGGTCACGTTTGGGATCCGGTATTTCAGCACAAATTATATTGTCGATTTGATCCGGAGTAATACGTTTGTGAAGCCATAAAAGAATATGAATATGTGGAAGACCTCTCTTTTGCCATTCTGTTGAGTACATATAGCATCGCACTTCACCAAATATTTTGCCCTTTGCCAATAAGTTCATGACCTTTTTCACCTTTAGTCGAAACACCCTCGAAATTATATCGTGTCTATCATGAGATTGTTGTCCTTGAAGCAATTGCTCTTTTATCTCATCCCAGCGAGGATTGCACGTGAAAGTGATAAAAAGATCAGGCCGGCCGTAATTCCTAACATAGGTCATAGCGTCCTGTGTTCTTTCGTATATATACCTAGGTCCCCCCGTAAAAGATGATGGAAGGACAACCATTTATCCTAGTTGGTTGGCTTCTGCGTCTTGTCGTCCAATAGCATCTTTTAAATGTATATAACTATCAGCACGTAATTTGGCTTTTTATTTTGATATAACCACCAAATATTGAATAATCCACCAAATATTGACTAAAAAGTGCACGATAATTGACTAAATAGTTATCTTCTCCTTCTTTAATCATTATTCTATACGAATAGAAACTTGCAGAAGAGACAGTTTTATTAAGCGGCAACTTAGTTGTGGGATCGCGTTGTGGTATGTTGATTGAATACCCATCATCCCCCCAGCAAAACATCAATAGATACTGTAGCGCATCATATGCTCGATGTATCTCACTAATACGCTGAAGTGAATTACTTCGGCTCTCGAGGATGATGTCCTTCGATCAAATTAAAATTAAATTTGGCTTTAAGTTAGGAAATTTAGAACATCGAATCTTTGCTTCTCGATCATCTTCACTTCACAGATACTGAGCGTCATGTTCGGCTTCTGGTAACATACTTCCAGTTAAATGGTAGACCTGGCCTTGTTACTTTAAAAGTCGGTGAAAAACCATCTGCTGTTACCTATTTACCACCAAAGGAAGTCTAAAAATTGATAAAACAAATGGTCTTTGATTATCTCAAGTCTAAAAAACGTCACATTTATCGAATCACATCGATCCTCACCAGGCGAAGCCATGGCGTGTCGCTAATATAAAATAAAGATTACCAACAACTGTCAGTCACGCTTCACAGTTTCATTTTCCCGCGTTCGCTATTATCAAACCACTGAATTCATAAGGTCAATAAGTAAACTACTTTCCAAAGTGTAATTGCGAGCGCCTTTCACGGGGTAATTGTTGAGGCACTCTCGTTTTTGTTATCCGTGTCGTTTATCAAACGCAGGAAACTCAAATTCCAAGGCATCACATGCGGTAACAAAAAACCACGTTTTTTCTTCCAAGATTAACATATAGTTTTTTACGAATCACTTTCGCTTTGCAAAGGATTACTCAACTGCATGATTACAATCGAAATGAACATAAAATTCATTAGCCGTGAATATATACATAATTATACTATCACAAAATAACGTCATTTGCGGTCGAGTACGTAACGATTTAGCGTCAAATTAGTCGAACGGTCGTGAATTCAGGCATTAAGCATAAGTACACTCGTAAGCAAATAAATAAAAAAATAAAAATCTTGTTTTCATACCAAAATATACACTAACAGATCCGATAAGAATATTCTTACAGGTCCAATTTTTGGATGTAACCTTTCTTATGTGTAATTTTACCTTGGCTTTTACAAGAAATAACTAATTGGCATGAATAATTTGATATTAAGTGTAATGGAGCCTATGGACACATCAACCAATTCCAAAGAAACCCAACAATGAATAAAGTTTTTAATACAAAATTAGACGACTTTCTTGTTGTTACCTTGAACTTGAGATTCTACTTAATCAACTGTAGTAAGGGAATAAAGTCCTCATCAAATAGTTTTGAATATGCCAATATTCAGCACATTTAATTTACTTACTTACTTACTTATCTTCACGCACAATCCCTGACGGGGTAGCCAGAGAACAGATCGCCAAGTGTCACGATCCTTACATATCTCTTTCCTTCTTTCAGATTCATAATCTTCTTCATGCATGCACGTCTAGGTATCCGAGTACTCTTGACCCTCCCTCTTCGAGCAGTTTGCTCACATGGTCTTCGAGTTAGTCTCGGTCTACCTCGACACATTTAATTTAAGAGCTCTAATTATAGCTTTTCTCTCCCAAGTACTTGAAATCTAAATTTCAATACTTAAAGAGCAAACTGTCATTAAAACACAAGCTCCATCTTTACAAAGCGTGCTTAAGACCTATCATGTCCGAAGCAAGCGTAGCTTTCGCGCACGTGGCTCATCGTAATTTGTAACCACCAAAATGTCAAAAATAGGTTCATTGGCATAGCCACCGGAGCTCGGTGGTACCAGCGAAACTCCGACCTACACTGAGATTGCCAACTTCCGGTGATCTCTGAGTATTTCAAGGAAATGTCTCGGCGCTACTTCGAGGGCGCCGAAACACATCCCAACCCGCTAGTGGTACGCTCCGATTCCAAACGTTACGGAAAGTCTCCGGAGGCCCCGCAACGTTTTAATCGAACCCCCATTTCGCTAGATTCCAACGACCCAAATGTCGCCAGCTAGTCATACACAAACACTACACACTCACTTAGAGTCCGCAGACGGGCGCGTTGCACACCCTTCCACACCGCGTACACACCGTACACCCGCCACCGTGCACCTACATACACAATATGTAACGCATAAGTAGCCAAGCCGTGGTAGCTCAGCAGCCCGGTTTCGATCCCCGCCTGCAGTAATTAAATTGTTAATTGCAATTATAAGTACTGATTTACCACGTGCTCTTTGGTAAAGGTTAACATTGTGAGTTCGTGAGGAAACCTGCATGTCTGAGAAATTAAGAAAATACTTCGAAGGCATGTGAAGTTCTCTACCTCCAACACGCATTGAGGTAGCGCGGTGAACATTTTCTTGCCCTCTCAGATATGAGGAGGGCTGTGCCCTGCAGTAGGACGTAAATGGGCAGTAATTTTACTCTTTAACGGCAAGATATTATTAGCACTACATAATTATGCTTTTTTTTTAATGTTGATACCTACATGAAAAATTATAGAGCATGTAATACTACCGCTTTCTTTAACACTAAAAGTCTACAGGTAAAAAATCAAACAATCGAGTAACGAGAATACGCATAAACTTGCGTGTTCCGTTCCAAGCAATCAACGAGCCACAAAATGTCGGAACCGGATACAACTATTACATAAATACGAAACAGAGACTCGAGTGTATGTCAATTAAATGCAATAGGAACGTATTACGTATGAGTGAACATTTTATCGAATTTCGTAACATCGTTTTTTGATAAACAATTACAGCTTACGTAATAACCAAAAGTGGCATAATTAAGCTAACTCAACCATTTGGTAGATGTTGATTCTGTGGATGCTGTGTAAACGTAAATGTCAACTAATACGTCGTCGAAATAGAAAGCGTCGTGAATAAAATTATCTTTAAATGGTGATTACCACCATTATACTTACTATTATTTACAGTAAATATAAATACTATTTTTTCTAATAATTAACTGTTACTAATTTAACTTTGAATAGAAAACTTTATGTCAAATTACATACAGAAAACACAAGAAATTAGTTAAAACAATTTAATCCCATCATGGATAATTATAATATAACTCGTTCTCTCTGAAAGAAATTAATGTTTACCTGTAAACTATTTACGGGCTCCATGATACACTAGCCAGCAGAAAATCGTCGGTTCTACAAACTATTTTTCAACATGTCATTTCTGGTAACTAATCAAAAATCAGCTCTAGCTCTCTAGTAGCAGCCTCGTAACCCTCTTAGCTTACCGCGACCTAATGACGCTCAAGACTGCTTTGTGCCAATCCATGAGGAAGCCATATTATGTAGACTTGTAATCGGCTCTTATGTTAATGTGAAATATAAATAAACATAAAACCACAGCTTCGTAATAAAGTTAAAAAAAACTGAAAATGTAAAAAAAATTAGCCTGGTATGAATTACATAATACCTAACTCAAGTAACCAGCGAAAGTAGTGCATATTCGCCTCATATACAATAATTATGTTGTTTTGTATCATTACATGTCGATTTGTCTCGCAATTTAGTTGTTAATAACAGTCATCATGAATTAATTTCTAAGTGAAGGTGAACTGTTGCTCATCACTCCCATCGTACTTATACAAGGAAATAAATATCACGAAGTTGGTATTTTATTGTCATGCATAGACAATTTTCATCGCGTGATTGACAATGACAATCGTTCTCAATTCTCAGATTAAACTGAAGCTGCTCCAAAGTTTCATACACACGTAATGGATATCTCAACTTTTTCCGACGTTTCTTGTGTTTCTTGAAACGGAATACAAGATTTAAAAAACGTTTGACAAACGAAATTTTAATTTCTATCGTCGAAAAATAAAGTAGTTTCATTTTCATTTATTTCCATCTATTTTCTTTATTGGAATTTAGCTTTTTCTTTATTTCAATTGTCTCAATCAATCAATATATCCTTTATTGTACATCAATACACATTAAAATCATCCACGGCAGGATTTGGTGGTTAGGCAAAGATTCGAAATCTATCGAATTGGATTAGATATTGGTTATTGAAGGTGATTCGGAATATAATCACGATCCAGCATCAACACACGAAATGATGGAAACTATAGTTTTAATAAAACGCGATATAATTTATAAAATTAGTTTTAATCAACGTATTTTTGGCTTTGATAAAATAAATCATGACAATGATGCACAAGATTTTAACAATATTAACAGTAGGTATAGGTATTCAAATTTAAGTTTAGTAGATATTTAAACTTTAATTTGACTTACCACCAAGTGGGATTGTAGTCAAGCGCTGGCTTATAAGTGAAAAAGTTACCGTTTGACACTAAAGACAAATTCTATTTTTCTTAACTCAATTACGCTGCAACTATTCATCATCTATTACTGATGATAATAAAGGCAATGATGTATGGTTGACTTCTTAAACTTATGATCACTATTGTCATATACCGAAAGTTATCAAGGTTTAAGATACGAATTAAGATACAGTGCCTGAATTACATAAGTTTTACCGCTAAAAACAAAAGCACTCATTCTCACCTTCCACTGTCTACTTTAAAGATTTACGTAAAGATTGGATGTTGTGTCATAGACCTGATCATTTGTATGTAAAAGGTAATATAATATAATATGTATTGGGCGAAATTCAAAACCACGTCTTAAAATTTATATAATCTTAACACAAAGGTGATCTTTCGCCAGGCATTTTATATTATTTGGTTAAGTTACGACGCTTTTTAAACTAAAGCGGGAGAGTTTCTCACTTTTTATAGAATAAGAGTGACAAACCAGCGCACAGTCCAACTGATGGTGAATAGATGCTGCGGTCCATAGAAATTTACAACTATCCTCGATTAAAAATCAAAATGCAGTTGCGTTGTCATCCCGAGGACTATGATGGAATGCCTCTTTTCCAGTAAAAAGGGTCTCCGGTTCTCTACACTCATCATACGAAACACAACGCTGGTATTCTGTAGGAGTGTGGTCCTTCCTCGGACGACCCATTTTCTTGCTACAACCATAACATTATAGCTGCAGCATGGTTCTATCACGAAATACCACTACTTACAAATATACTACTTCCATCTCCTATCAGTCTTTCAATTCCGTAAACATGAATTTTGAAACTAAACACAACTCGTATTATTAATACTAATCCTTGCTAAAAATTTACGCATCACACAAAATGTTTAGTGCAAAGTGCAAGTAGGACTAGCGACCAGAGAGTTTCATATAAACTTATGTATGTAGGTAGTTCATTCATCCTGGGAATTATAGATATTTTAAGCACAGAACATCATCATTATCATCATAAGTCCACTGCTGAACATGGGCCTCCCCCAAGGAATGCCACAAAGCACGGTCCTGAGCCACCTGTATCCATCGACTTCTGCATGTCTTACCAGGTCGTCACTCCATCTAGTGGGGGGCCGCCCCACAATTCGCCTATCGGTACGAGACTGCCACTCGAGAACCTTTCTTCCCCATCGGTTGTCGGTTCTTCAAACTATATGGCGGACCCGTTGCCACTTCAGCTTACTAATCGCACATGAGTAAATAAACGGAATAATCGGTTGGGCTATGTCGGTTACCGTGGTTCTACTGCGGATATCTTCATTTCTAAGTTTTGCTCTTAGGAAGAGCACCGAACATTGCTCTTAGGAAAAGATTGATGAGTACCTAAGTTAGAGAGTATCAAAATATGTGACATATAGGAGCTTGAATTCTGTACAACTCTTAATTAAATCTTATTTAATATTAAAATCTAATTTAATTTATAACTTGTTGTTTAATATCTCTTTCTAAGAAAACGATTTTGACAGAGGGACAGACGAACGGACAACAAAGTGATCATATGGATTTCGTTTTTTCTTTTGAGGTACGGATCCCTAAGAACGACTGCTTCTTAAATACTGTTTATTTAGATAAAATCAAATACTATAAACATATTAGGGTTATTTTTAGTCAACACAACAGGGTTTTATTTTTATTATTTATTTTAATGAGATTACATATCGTAAACGTTACTTGAAAACTGATTTAATTCTATTGAAATATCTCTCGGAAATTACATTTATTCTGCATCTATATGGAACCGAATTGCAATATATTCAATCCCAACAAAATAATTATGTGTAGCATAATACAACACAATTTACAAAATCTAAATCGCATACGTTGTATGAAATTGGATTAAAAAGAACTTCAATTATATCAACAGAAACGTAACTAATCTTGGGAATATTGTGTTAAGTGCATAAAAATTAACATAAATGACTAAAATAAAATACAGCAGTATTGATAACCTTCTCCATTTTTGAAGTCGGTTAAAAATTTGTAAAAAAAAATTAAAAATGAAATGAAAGAATAAGTATTTATTATATCAAACTATTCTTTTAATGATATTGCTAACAGCATTTGATATCATTTCTAATTAATGAGAAAAGTCATGTACCTATAATATTCATATTAACATCATAAAAACAAATAACGACATGATATTACCTAAGAAAAACGGGTACTACACTAATGAGTAAGACAGGTTGTTGTCTCTGAAACTGCTCACAGTATATGTACAGAATAAGCGAAGGTATCCGCGGAAAGTAAAAGTGGAAGTTTCAAGTCATTGCACCAACTTTATAATAATATACCTCTTCTCGTGATAACAAAACATGTTCCATTGCGATGAATCTGCTAGATTAACAATATTTCATATAAAGTCGTAACTTACATGATTATCGAGGTTAGAAGTATCTGGTAAGCTTATTTCTCTGCCGCGCGTCGAAGAAACAACCAGGATCACATAAAATATTGCCACTATTCTCCATTGGCACATTGTCGTAGAGAGCCGATGCCAAGAGCGCGATGTCTGGATTGCTTGACGCCACTATTTATTTGCGAGACATCACGGGCGCGCCGCGGTCACTGACGAATTCGGCGACAGCTATTCAATGGCATTATTTCGCGAATAAATCGCAGGCCGACTGTCGGCCGCGGCCGCGCGGAATCCGCTGAGTGCTGTACCGAGGTCTTCGGCCACCACCACCTACTTTCACTTCGATCCAAAAACCTAATGTGCAGATCCCTCCAACCCCACCGCCGACGCTGTCGCAACGCCGGTTCGATATTGATGCATTTGCACGTTGTCAACGCGGCTGCTAAGTACCAGCAGATATTGATTTTAAATCACTACTTACAACGATTTAAATATAGGTACATAAGATACATATACAATACAATACATATACAATAGGCAGAACGCCTATCATAGTTAATGGTTTAATTTATGGAATCTCACTTATATTCCCGCTTCAGAGGTTTATCTAAAATGAAATAATATCTATAGGTACTCAAAAATATTATACTTAATATTGTCTATGATACATACTATAAGTACATATAAATAAAATCGAAGAATTTGTCTGTACTATAGAAACATCTGCCTTTTACCTCAGAATAAATAATAGTACAAGAACTTTTAGTGGAAGTTATTCGCATGACATTTTTTTAAAAACTCTCATTGTCTGTCTGTACGGGCTAATCTTCGGAACGGCTGAACCGATTGTAAGGAAACTTGACGAACAGATAGAGAGCAACGTTAGGAGTATATAACTATATTTTATCCAAAACTTGGAGCTTTTTGAAAAAATTGATACTAATGGTCTTTGATGATTATCTTAAATCTAAATAACGCCTCATTAATAGATTCTACCCACGCGAAGCTGGGGCGGCTCGCTAGTCTACAATAATATAGTCACTATATTATAGTGATAATATACTTCTCAAAACAAATTAGGGCTTACCCCAAATTCATATCGAATTTCGTTTATAAATAATTCGTAACATCAGCTGAGTAAAGTATTTAAACGTTTATGAGTCGTTAACAAAGTTAAGAACGACAACTTAAATGTTATTTTCAAGCGATTAACTAAAAAATATACAGTTGTGAAAAATCATTCTATATGAAATTGTCAGTCACATGTGTTCTCGACCTGATGCTATACGCTGCTGTTGAAAGTCACTTTCTTTATATTGTATTAGTCCTCATACCTTGTTCTCCTCATCATATGGATGTGGAAACTGCAGCAACAGTAGTTGCAATGCTTCAGAAGGGACTGACTTATAGATATGTTGCAATACTTTTCTGCATGTCGCGTTGAACTATCCGAAATGTGAGGGAACACTATCAGGAGATCGGAAGTATTGCTAGAAGATCTGGATCAGGAAGAGCCACAACTAGCATGAAGACCGGTACATTAAGTAAGCTGCACGTCGTGAGCGTACCAAACCTGCCCGTCTTTACAAGCACGGCTACGACAATCTACTGGTAGACGAGTCAATGATCAAATCATTTGGAATTGACTCCACGAAGATGTTCAAGGTTCACGAATGCGTACTATTCGGCTTAAACTGTTACGGGTGCTAAAGAAAGGTTCACCCACGACATTTGGAGTGGACTAAGAAAAACTGTAGAACTTTACAAACGAATAATAAGACGTTTATCACATGTAAACGTTTTTCATAATATACCGTTTAAAGGTCCAGGTGTTATAATGGTATGGGGTGGAAAAAGCTTGCTGGGTCAAACAGACCTGGTAATTCTAAATGAAGGTACTCCTGTCATTCAATTTTCACAAATAGTTGCAAGATGCAATAAGCGCATAAAACGCGTGTAGTGGCGGTGTAAGAATATCCACTACCCCATATCGTCCCGAGGGTGTCGTAAGAGGCGACAGAAGGAAAATGAAACAGGAAATGTGCAGCAGTGTCTTCCTGATACCAACTCAAAGTAATAAAAAAACTGCAGTTGCCAACCCGCTTGCCAAGCGAGACAACTATGGTAAAATCCCCCCATGAGGCAATCTATGAGGGAGGCATCTATGTTCAGCAGTGGACTTTTATAGGCTGTTATGGACGGATGGAAGGACGCACTTTCTGAAGTCAATATCGCGATTTTGCCATGATAAACAACTCAAACCCCATAGACCATTTATTAGTTCATTTGAAAAGAAGCCTCAAAGCGAACTATAGCATTTTCAATAGTCAATTAATATTATTCACAAAATCTGGATACTTATGAGTAAAGATAATTTGAAAATTCAGCAACAAAACATAGTGAGCCCTATTTTGTTTCGAGTTGTTTATTTTTAAGTAATTTCGAACGTAACGGGATGGAGTAGGTCCTTCGCACTAACAAAATTTTTCAAAATTGAATTAAATAAGCGAAAAATACGATCAGATACATAGCTCTAGTTATTAGTATAACACTAAAATAAAGATAATATAGACATTATTTATAATCTTATATACATACTAGCTGATACCCGCGACTTCGTCCGCGTTGCTTGATATATTAACAAAGTTTTCGTATGTGCGAAGGAAAAAACATCAAAAAGATGGCAAGCAAAAATATACTTTGCTTACAAAATTTCTTTGTAAACAATGTTATTCGTTGCTCCGTTTGTAGCTAAAATATATAAATTATCTGGTTAGTAACGCGAGAGCAAGCAACGTACAGTTGACCGTGTGAAAAACCCCGTATAAAAATCGTTGTTTCTTAAAACTTTAATAACTTTATATTAAATGAAGATATCGCACTATTTTTTTTAGGTAAGGGCCAAGTGTCTAAGAAATAAAACTTAGAAAACCTAATTGAAATCTATCCAGTAGTTTTTCCGTGATGCGCACACTACTGCAAACCTCTATCATTTTATTTATATAGATTACTATTACATCCACACAGTTCTAGCGAAAAGTATAAAAATATTTTTATAAAAGTGAGAACCTGTCATTGGCAGTAAGAAATGTAAATATTTAAAAAGTTTTATAATGTTACAAAATGCCGTTAGTTATGCAGACAATAAATAAAAAAATGTAATGCATCACACAACTATAAATGATTATTTTATAGGTTTACCGTTAATATTTATTTGTAAAATACTTTATAGTTGTTTTATAAAATGAACAAAAAACGATGAAACAAAGAATATACAGATTATAAACATAAAGTGCATTACACGAAAAAAAACCTTTTACGTTATATCATAATATTATGCGTTATTTACCATCGCGCATGCAACGAGAAAATAAATCATTTAAATCATTGTATTCATATTTTCACAATTATTATTTCAACATGCGACTTAAACTTATGGATTAATAAATATGCAGTACTAATTAAAGCCTTTCAAGATCAATTTATTGGAACGAAGTTCCAAAACGGACGGTACGAATTTGGCGGATGGGGGCTAGGCAAGAAAAAGTGTAAGATTTTTCCGTCACGACCCCTGCTGACGTAGTGTAGACGGCCTTGGCGGCTATAAGGAAGCGAGATGGAATAATATCCATCTCCCTCGCACTTTTTCTTATCATGCCATGAAAGAAATATTATTTTATTTTAAATGGCGCTTCATTTTAATAGACGCTAGTAATCAATTTATTTGTATTTGTAAATCAGTAATATAATACGTTTATCAATAATAATATTATACTACGAAAGAAACTTCGTTCCGACCGAGTGTTCCACGACACTTACGCATGTTTTCCTTATTGCAAAACTCATTCAATGTTTAATTCTCACACAGTAACAGATGTTTTGTGTTTTTTTAAGAAGATAAAATGTGCATATAAATACATCAAACTACATTTATTTGAAATTCTACAGTGGTTTGTGGCCTTTAAAAGAACAATACCTAAGTAACTATCTACTTTATTTGATTAAGCAAACACACAACACAAATAACTATTTTTTGTTAATGAAACAACGTATTTTTTACAAAATAAGTGTGACAAACACACACAGCACATAATCCACTTGATGTTAAGTGGGTGGTACTGTGGCCCATTAGACATCTCATATACCCTTGATTATGATTCCAAATGCAGATGCGCTGTCACCCCTGAGGACTAAAACGGAATGCCTCGTGTCCAGTTAAAATAATCTCCGGTTCTCTTACACACACCATACGAAACACAGCAGCATTAAGCTGCTATTTTACGCTGGTATTCTCGGAATTCCGGGGAAGGACCTTGATCCTTCCCCGGTCGAGCCGACCAATACGTGCATGATAGCTACAGCATGGATCTACCACGTATAAAAATACATTATTTTAATAATATGATAACAGAAAATTAATAATATGAAATATAATTATTTCTCTGTCAAAAATGTAATGTTTACATTTCATTTTATGTATTCATACACTCATTTTGTTGCTGCACCCTGTTTTCTAGATGATATATTTATTTATATACTAGTTAATAATTTGAAAATTATAAAGGCATTGAGAGTGACAGTGGGAAGCAACTGAGACTGCGACATCGGATTTTCCACATTGATAAGATGAAAGTGAAATCATGAGTAAAACAGCTTGCAGCACACAGTTTCCGCTTCACGCGGCGCCAAGTTCGAAACGACACGTAATCGTGACGACCGTCAAACTTAATCAAGATGAAAAATGACTTTCGTAACTATGTTATTCTGTTTTTCTTATCGTATTTTATCGTTTAACTGATTATTAGAGACGCACACACAATTTTATTAATACAAACAAACACAAAACGTAGGCAATATTTTGTTTTGTGTGCTACTTTCATTTTATTAGGAAAGAATTTGCTTACTTTTAAAAAAGAATACTAACTACTCTGGTAACACTACAATAAATACTCCCGCTACCCACTCCAACTAAGCATAAAATGTTTGGTACTCGCCAGTTGTATTACAGTATACATAACTACTATGTAAAAGTACTGTAAGCCAGTCACTGAATGGTCAATCATAACCCGCGTCTTTTGAGATTTGCAATCCTTATCCTTTTAACTATTAAGCAACTGTAGCTTATTAAACTTCATCATCATTCTTCTTCTTTTTCTTCAGTCCCTAAAATGCCACAGCCGGACTTAGGCTTCTCCTAGGGAAGACTTGCTTATCTTGATCATCGTTATAGCCCTTTACAAATACTTAGAGGAACTATAAAATACGGTCCTGTGCCATCTGCTTAACAAGGTAGAGCCACGCTGCAGCTATATTATGGTTGCAGTACGAATAGGTCGGCTCGACCAGGGAAGAACAACGCTCTCACAGAATACCAGCATAAAATAGTAACTAAGACCATCACGCAAAGAAACTCCTAACATAGCTCTATGCATCGCTTGCTAAACTAACTTAGGATTCCTCATACCTCCAGCAGTGACCGGCCAGCAGCAAGGATCATGCCTCCATTTGTCTTCACTGGCAACACGCACTGGTTGTACATTCTTGTTTTCACGTTTCGAGCAATGCATGAAAAGAAGATATATCGTAGATCTCCTAAACGCTGTCCAATCGCGTCGGATCTGTCGAAGTAATTCCTCCTAGGTTATTATACTCGTCAACAACTTCGAGCGTAGTGTTTCCAAGTACGAGTACCGAGTTACATGGACACTACGTATGACTTTTATCTTGTTTCTCTTAAAATCCATGTTTATCTTAAAACCTATCCGTTGGGGTCTCTGAAAATAACACTGAGGTGTTCCAGCGATTATGCCATTATGACTACATCCTCGGCAAATCGTAATACCGTTAATACCATATCCTACCCTGAGTCGGAAACATCTTCCAAATAGTTTCGGCAATAAAACGTCATCCTGTCTTACTCTCTACAGTTATCTTATACCTCTACAGTTGGATAGGTTTCTTACTCTGGTTCCGTACTCTGATAGCCCTACTTATTAAACGTCAAATGCTACGCCAACGCTTCAACAAATGCCTACTGCATGGCTTTTTGAATTTAAAAACTGATTAAATACTCTCGAGATAAAACAACTGTTATTTATTTTTTCAAAAACCTGCATAAAAGTAAAGTAAAGTTACAGCCTATATACGTCCCACTGCTGGGCACAGGCCTCCTCTCATTTCTGAGAGGGTTTTTAGGGCAAGCAAATGTCCGCCGCACTGCCCCAATGCGTGTTGGCGAACTTCACATGTCTTCGAAATATTTTTTTTAATTTCTCAGACATGCAGATTTCCTCACGATGTTTTCCTTCACCGCCGAGCACGTGGTAAATCAGTACTTAAAATTGCAATTAACAATTTCATTGGTGCCGACGGGGATCGAACCCGGGTTGCTCGCGTACTGTGAAACTTACAGCGAGCGCTAACCATCTGAGCTACCACGTATAAATTTTGTAATTGAAAATTTCTATAAATACATTTGGATTAAAATAATGAAGTATTTTATTTTAGTCCTCACGGCTGACAACGCATCGGCATTTTAATTCGCAAACGAAGATATAGATGTAGATGTCTATGGGCCACAGCAACCACTTACCATCAGATAGACTGTGTGCTCGTTTGTCACCTTATTCTATAAAAAAATAGAATATATAAAATCTAACCTTCGGTAAGTGTTAAGATGATGGTACAAAGTTGATGAGATAAAATAGTTTTTAACTCAGGGGTGACAACGCATCTGCCTTTTTTGGGGTGTCTGGGGTAGATCCTCCGAGCGGTCCACCCCGGGCAACGGCATCACTGACTACTTTATCGTGTGGTGACGGCTGAAGATCCCATCATGCGGTGGTAGGCCTCGCAAGGGGCCGTCGGGCTTCTACCACCCTCCCGTCGGAGTCAGACGCGAAGCAGCTCACTGCGTTACGTCTGTGAGCGGGAGAACCAGTGCCTTTGGGGGACAGAAGGGCCATCAGTTGCGCCGCTAAAGACTAGTCTGGACTTCTGAGCAAAGCTATACCGGGTAAATTCTGGAGGGTAGCGGGATCCGAGGTACGGTCTTGCCGTTGGCCAACCGCAGGTAGTTGGGGACTCAAGTAGCGCGCCAGCCACGTGCCAAAGGCTGCCCCACCAACTCGCGAAAAATCTCGAAATGCTCTTCCGTGCCAGTTGACGACTGGATAGGAGGACCCGGTGGCCATTTCGGAGGGGCTCGGGCGTCCCCGAGGTCTCCAAATGAGTTCCCCATCTGTTAGCCCAGCTCATGAGTCTTCAGTTGGTATATTGAGAGGCGCCTCGATTTCTCAACTGTTTCCCCATCAAAAACACCCAACCAACATGAAAAAAGTTAAGAAGAATATGGTAAAACAACGCCGGCGCTTCCTCCCGCTTAAAGTGCGCCTCACGAACATTAGAAGGTTGCACACAAACCTTGAATCGGTCCATCACCACCTCGAGACCTATTTTTCAAGATCATTCTTTCAAAACCGAGTTCAGTATGTTGAAATACAACATACATGCCTAGAAAAGAATATTATTGAAAAAGTAAGCATCAAGGAAAGTATGTATGTGTACTAAAATCCATACCTACCCCAGGAAAGTGTAATAGGATGCTTCCTCTTTTTGGTGTATATAGATGAATTGCCTAAAAAATTATAAAGGAAAAGAGTATACTTTGTAGATGACATGTCAGTAATATTACCTGTGGTAAATGAAACAGAAATAAATAATAAATTAAACTGCATTCTTAATGAAATAGTTTCATGGCTAAAAGACCACAATTTAGAATTAAAGTTGTTACAAAAATGTTCGTTGTTAGGAATTAAAATAGACAGTAATCTAAATTGGAAAAGCCATATAGAATGTGTATTAAATAAATTGTCCAGATTTATATACGCGCTAAATGAGTTAAAAAGGTCCACAAATACAAATACAGCCAAAATAGCCTACAAGGCGTATGCGCATGCGTGGTTGCACTACGATATACCCTTGTGGGGAAACTTCACAGACATTCAAAAACTCTTTATCGCCATGTATAAGAATTCTACCAAATATTGACTCTAGGGAAAGCTGTAGACCATATTTTATATAATACAAGATATTAACAGTTACATCTTTATACACATTAGAATCAAATAAATTAGTAAGAAAATATATAGATATATTTCAAAAAGCTGGCGATAATAATATAAATAGACATAATATACAACTTAGGAAGATAAATAAATTAATATTGCTTAAAACCATTTTATCTTTATACAGTTCTGGACCATATTCCAAGGCAGTTAAATTATATAATACATTACCTAAATATATAAGAGAGATGGAAGAATATAAGAAGTTTGTGATAGCACTAAATAGCTTTTTGATTAAGAAATGTTACTATAAATTAGATGAATATTATGTAAAATTGAAGTAAATAAATAAATATAGTAATATAACGTATACTAAATACTATAATAATACCTATAATGTATAATATATAAATATTAGTATTAGAATTAAGGTATTAGAAATTAAGACGAGCTTTATTTGATATTGTCACACAAAACCACATGTAAATGCAATAAATAAATAAATAATTTTTACGTGGTAGAGCCATGCTGCAGCTATATTAGTAGTATAGTTGTAGCACGAATGGGTCGGCTCGACCGGGGAACGACCACGCTCTCACAGAATACCAGCGTAAAATAGCAGCTAACGCTGCTGTGTTTCGTATGGTGATGTAGAGAACCGGAGACCCTTTTTACTGGAAATGAGGCATTCCATCTTAGTCCTCACGGGTGACAACGCATCTGCTATTTGTTTGAGGTAGATGTCTATGGGCCGCAGCAACCACTTACCATCAGGTGGACTGTGTGCTCGTTTGTCACCCTTATCCTATGAAAAAAAAAACGGAGACGCAGATAGCAACTCCGTTTGAAGTGGCGTACCTCAACTACCTACCAAGGCTACACGCTTGTACAAAAGTTCAAACAGTGCGCTGGGGTCTGTGTGTACGTCCGCGATGACATTTGCTGTAAGCGTCTCCGTTGCTATGAGGTTTGGTGTTGTGATGTGCCTTTTGGTGGACACCGGTGTAGAAACAACCCTCTATGCCTGTGTCTATCGATCCCACAGCGGAGACCAGGAGACGACCAGGCTCATTGAACACCTGACTGAGATGGAAGATAAAGCCCAAGAACGTTATCCGTCTGTGGAGCTAGTTTTTCTCGGGTACTTTAACGCCCACCACAAAGAGTGGTAGTTCCCATACGAGAAAACCGACCATGCTGGGAGAGAGGCGCGCAAACTTGCGTTATCGCTAGATCTCACTCAGCTGGTTCAAGTAGCGACGCAAATACCAGATGTAGCCGGACATACACCCAATTACTTGGAACTTCTGCTGACAACAGACCCAGACAGGCACTCGGTATCAGTGAGATCATCTGACCACTTTCTGGTGAAATCCGTATTGATCATCTCTCCTCCGGATGACTGTCTACCAGGCACGAGGAGAGTATGGCGTTACGAGTCAGCAGACTGGGATGAAATGCGGCACTTTTTGCACCCTATCCGTGGCGGCAAGTATACTTTTCTTCAGATGAACCCTTGCTCTGTTGATGCGGTTGCGGATGTGATACGGCAGGGAATGGAATATTTTATTCCGTTCGCCGACATCCCGCTCGGTTACAAGGCTCGGTATAATGCAGACTGTGCTCGTGCTGAGGCCCGAAAAGAGTCCGCCTACCAGGCCTGGGTTCTAGCTCGCGATCGCAAAGTTAGGGCTCGGAGGGTTCGTGCGAAAAAGAGAGCTTTTAATTCTGTTGCGAAGTCCTGCAAGCGGGTTCTCCGCAGGGCACGATTCTAACATGTTAGTCGTATAGGGGCCAGACTTGCTTCCTACCTTCCTGGTAGTAAGCAATTTTGGTCCCTGTCAAAGGCCACCGAATCCAACTTCTGCCGTCCCTTATTGCCACCCATGCAGAAACCTGATGGAACACTGGCCCACTCCGCAACTGACAAAGTAAATATATTTGCATCTCTGTTTGCGAGCAATTCTCGTCTAGATGCTGGTTGCTGGCTCTAAACAACCGCCAACCCTGCTTCGCTGTGATTCTTCGATACCCAAGGTCACTATCCATATGAAAGAGGTACGTAGAGTTTTGCAAGCCCTAGATGTGAAAAAGACCAGTGGACCTGATGGTATTCCTGCAAGGGTACTTAAGGATTGTGCGCCTGAGTTCCCAAGCAGCATGCAAGCTGTATACGAGCTGTATTGTAGTTCGTTTTTATTCTAGAGGCTGTATTTTCTGGCTGTATAAAAGCTGTATAAGCGCTTATAGAGTTCTTATAAGTGAAAAATTGGCACAAATTATACAGTTTATGCGTTAGTAGCGCTGTACAGTAGCTGTACAAGCATAAAAGAGGCTGTATAACTGCTGTATTACAACTGTTATTTGGTGTGCAAGGAACCTATTACACTACAGATATTGTCTTATAAGTAACTTATAGAGACAAACGTTCTAAATTGGTTTTTGAATGGGATTACAAATGAATATAAAACAAAAAGAAATTGAATGATGGCGACATTTAATGTACATATATTTAACATATTAATATTATATTCGGATTCGAGTTGAGTTTTGACGATGATAGTTGGTGAATTGGACGTGCAAAATTAGATTTACGGTAAACTTGTATATGTTTTCTAACGAAAAATTGCCGCGCCAGCAAAATAACAAAATAATACAAGGACAAAATACTAAATACGGTAACTAAATATCGGTTGTATAGGTTAGAATAAAAAAATATATTAAATTAATGGATATGATGGCACATTGGGGCACAGTGATCATTAGTCAAACTGAAATAATGGTATAGGCTAAGACTAATATCTAATATTCCCAAATTTATATTTTAATTTTGTTTTTATGGGTCTTAAAATGGCGGCAATCTGCTAAACAGCCTAAACGCTATTTTGAGGGTCTTAGTTATGATTGACATTCCGAATATTCGCACTAAGCGCTTTAAGTCATCTTTTATAATGCGCACAGCCAAGGAGTGGAATGCCCTGCCGGCGTCTGTTTTTCCGAGTGCCTATAACCTGGACCTCTTCAAGATACGTGTTAACAGACTTCTCCTGGGCAAACTCGCTCCACCGTAGACCTCATCTTTGCCCTCGAGCCAGATGGAGATCAAGAGTGATCCCATTTATAATTAAAAAATACATTTTGATTCTTTATCAAGGATAGATGTAGATGTTTAGAACTGTCCACCATGTAGATGCCACAGCATCCACACGGTGGACAGTTCACGCTTATTCTATATAAAAAAATAGACAACAAATATACTTACATAATTAATTCATACATTTTGTCAGCGTAATTTGTAGAGTAGTTTTATGTAGGCATTGGATTTTTGTAGTTGTATAGTAGTATTTGTGTTTGTTGTTTATATTAAGTACAATTAAGTTTTTAATCATGGCCGTGGTAGTAAATTTTGAATATTAATGGCAATATGATGCCTCATAACGTAGTACTAATAATTAGTGATGGAGCCTGGTTATTAACGGCAATCTCTTATTTGTTTCTAGCTGATTTTTCCTAGGCCTATGCCCTAAAAAGTTTATTTCGAATCAGTAATAAAAGTAAATAATGACTCAATAAGAATTATTTATCTATGTTGAATTAAAACTTATTCTATTATTATATTCCATTATGTTGTATGGGAATCAATTCGTCGTTAACGACGCAAATGGGCGAACCTCAATTTTTCAAAAAATTACAGGAGGAAAAAAGCTAGTAATTGGAGAATAATAAATGTTTTCTTGCTCATCTGTAATTTTTTGAAAAATTGAGGTTCGCCCCTTTGCGGCGTCAACGACGAATTGTTGGCTAAAGAAATTCGGGAGCAAATTGTGGATTACGGTTTGATTTTTCTGGTATCACCCACGCCACTTCTGTTATAACTCCTGCCCTACACCCCGAATTGTGACAATTGCGCTATTGCCGCAGCGTACTGTACAGATAAGTTACAATCCTACACGTATTACAGTCTTTGAGAATTGTTTGCACCCGCCCAAATTTTCAGTCACATATTTGAAGTCGATATATCGGAATGGTCAACTTTACACAACTGTTGGTGGAAGGGGAAGTCCTGTACAATATGAAACAAGTGTATAGTTCGCCCACTTTCACTCAGTGCAACACCAACTTCTCATCATTACAGCCTGTCAAAAGTCCGCTACTGAATATATGCCTACCCCATAGATTGCCTTATAGGGAGTATATTTGCCATGGTTGCCAGTTGCCAGATTTGATAGGCAGGTTGGCAACAGTAATTTTATTTTTATGAGTTGTTATCACGAAGATGCTGCTGCCCTCTTCCTGTTTCATTTCCTTCTGTCACCTCTTAGTTGAGTGTGTGAATGTGTGAGCGTAAGAGAGTTCACATTCTACTATATTTGAAAGAAAATCTACAAACTTCAAACGTGAAGAGATTCTACAGTAAGGGCGATTGTTGTTGAGATGACTGCGCCGAGGTAGCGACACACACATACGTTTACTATAGCCGCCTGTCCACCGCAAGCCCGTCGCCCGAGCACCGTCATCCCGGCCGCCGAAGAATAGAATAGAATAGAATAATTTTTATTTAATATAGATTATTACATAATACTTATTGAAAGTCATTTTTTTATTTACCACTGGTTCGGAAAATACCTCTGTCCTGGGAAGAACCAGCAAGAAACCCAGCGGGACTTTTTTTAAACATATGTCACTTTACAATATTTTTTTTTGATTGTACAAATTTTAAATGAGTTTTAATAGAACCAGCATGGTGGCGATCACCTCATTCCCAGGGGTTTTTTTCACTTATGTATTCTTTGATATTATAATAACCCTTTTTGTACCATTTTTCTTTAATAAAACATTTAAACTTATTTATTGACAAATTTTGTACATTTTCTGGGATTTTGTTGTAAAAGCGTAGTATACATTGCCCCATAAATGAATTACTAATTCTGTGGAGTCTAGTAACTGGTATTACAAGCTTATGTTTGTTCCTAGTGTTTAAAGTATGAACATCTTTATTCTTATCAAAGCTATATATGTTTTTATGTACATACATTACATTTTCATAAATATATTGCGATGCCAAAGTTAATATGTTTATTTCTTAAAATTTTCTCTAAGGGACTCATTATAATTTAAGTTATAAATCGCCCGTACAGCTCTCTTTTGCAAAATAAATATAGCTTCGATAATAATAATAATAATCTTTATTGATAATTGTACAGTGAATATGTGAAGTCTCTGATTGCTGAACTAGGAATTATACCTGTACCTCAGCAATCAGCGCCCTCTCCCAATTTTATGATCTAATAAATTAACAATAAAGGTTCAGAATAAGAATAATGTTTCAAACAGTACTACTGATTTCAAACAGTACATATACTATACGCGCGCGTGCGTGCGTGCGTTCGTGCGTGCGTGCGTTCGTGCGTGCGTGCGTGCGTGTGCGTGCGTGCGTGCGTGCGTGCGTGCGTGCGTGCGTGCGTGTGTGTGTGTGTGTGTGTGTGTGTGTGTGTGTGTGTGTGTGTGTGTGTGTGTGTGTGTGTGTGTGTGTGTGTGTCAGCAAGCGTATGTTTGCGTTTGTATGTACTTATAAATACATGAAAATAACGACAAACACTTCCTGTGATAATAGTAAAACATGTATCTATATGAGTTGATTAAAAATAATATATATATAAAAATAATAAATGTTCATCTAGCGGATTACATTATAACATTAAACAAGTCCTCCGTTTCTTCATAATTTAATAATAAAAGCAATAACTTGTTTTTAAATTTGTAAAGTGAAAGTGGATAAATGTTAAGAATTTTGTTTATTTTGTTATACAAATGTACACTAAGATAACCATGTTGGCGCCTGGCAAGGACGTGCGGAAAGCGGTTGGAGTTAAGACATTAACTATTGTACGTTTTCCTTCTACTTTGTCTTTTTCGTACGCAGTAGCAAGATGTTGTCTGCTTATAAGTTGTAAAATGTAAAACTGCCGACCAGTAAGAACTTAACAATTACTATAAAGTGTTTTAGTTGGGAATCTATACGGCTTAAAAGTCATCGTTTTAAGCAACGATCCTTTGGGCTCTTTCAAGTCGCAAAACGTAGGTTTTGCACGTGCCACCCCAAACTCTAATTCAATAATTTATTACTGACTGAGCAAGCGCGTAATATACCATGCGAAGTGTATCAAAATCAGCGACATACCTTAGATGTTTAAACGCCCAAATTAGCTTCCTTATTCTAGAGGTTTGTAGATCTATATGACTAAGCCAGTTTATTTTACAATCTAAAATGAGGCCTAGGTATTTAACAGTATCAGATTTATTGAGCATCTGGCATGAACAATGTCGATTTTTCAGTAAGTTACAGCAATGTAGCTTGATTGATATATTTCCAGTGTGGTTTAAATTTATTTACAACATCGAAATAATATGAATCCGATAAAAAAGTATATAGTTAGGCCAAGTTACCGTAATAAACTATTTGTAATTCTATTTACAGTTATAAAATATATGTAACCCATATATTTTATTTGCTATGGTCTTTTACATTTTATTGGTGTATTCTTTGTTCTTAACTGTTTGCCAAAGAAAGTAAATGTTTTTGTACAATATTCAGACTATAAAGCTTGACGCTCATTGTTGTTCTTATGTATTATATGTGGTAGGACAATTTCTACAGGGCCGATACGTTTGTATATTTATGTAACTTCCTTTATAAACTTCCAATTAGTATTTTATACGTATTTAGGCTTTAGTTATTTAAATGTAAGGAAATATTTATATCCTCTAGATTGTCTAGATTCTACCCGTGATATTTATTTGCTAGTCATTTAATATTTTTATAATATTACAAAACTACAACAACAACAAAAATAGAGTAACGAAACAAGCTCAGTGTGGCATAAATTATTGTGAGTATTACTCTGATATTTGTTGGTCAAGGATGTCAATTGTGAATATTACTTTATCTCATACAACACGATAATATATATAATAACGAAATAACTCTTCACATTAAAAAAGCTTCCAACAAGTTTCTTTTTAAAAACAAAGTTCGTGAACATTTTAGTAAAGCATTGCAAGTGTGGATTAACGCTTTTTCCTAAAGAATTATTCTATCGTCACATATTTTCCTTATTTATCATGGCACAGATACATGTGTATGTAATATGTATATGTATATGTATATAATATAATGTCTTTAAGTAGATTTATGTATGTGTGTACGTCTGTATTAATATATTTACATTTTATGATATATGTTATGTATAGAAGAGCTGGTTTATTCGAACTTCGTTACCTTTTTTTCTCATTATTAGTTTACTTTTGCTGCACTACCTCCCATATGTTTATCTCTGCTTAGCCTAATGGTTGACTGGAAGAGAACGCCTTAAGGCATTAAGTCCGCTATATGTACGATTTTTTTTTTGTGCATTAAAGTTTAAATAAATAAAAAATAAGTAATCTTAAGTTAGGGCTTCTCAATGTAGGTTCCTTAGGAACAGGCCATGATGAACTAGTAGTAGCTATAGATCGCCACTCTGTCGATATAATGGCGATTAACGAAACTTGGTTGCGTGAGGGTGAGGAAGCGCGCGCGCCCGCGGTACCAGGATACCGATTACGTCACATTCCCCGACGACCAATGTGCGTTCGCGAGGTGGCGGAGTCGGCTTCTAAATACGGCAGGGTCTCGCTGCCCGAACGCTGTCTCATCCTCCGACTCCGCTTGTAGAACAAATGTGGCTTGCTCTTACAATTAATGGTACAAAGATCGCAATTGATACTGCCTATAGACCGACATGGTTAAATGTACATAGACACATTTTTTGATGCTTTGTCTGAAACTGTCCGGACTTTTGCATGGTGCAATTATATAGTCATGTTAGGGGACTTTAATATAAATGTATTGAATAACGTGGATAGTAATTATAAAAAACTTTGTGAATTCTTACAATGCTATAAACTGAGCCAATGTGTAACTGAACCAACCCATTTCACCGATCACAGTCAGACCTTAATAGATATAGTTTGTACAGACATCCAGCAGTACGATATTTTCGTTAATCACATACCCCATCTGAGTGGCCATTCATTTATTTGTTGTGAAATTAATTTTAAAAAGGCCAAACAAAAACCAATTATAATATCACACAGAGACTTACATTCTATTGATGTCAAACAATTTTAATTGGATCTACAGTCGATGAACTGAGAAACCATCAACACCCTGAATGACGTTAATGATATGGTATCTCTTTTTATCACAATGATGTTCACCTTATTCGATATTCATGCGCCTCTCCGCACAAAAACAGTAAGACATTTCCAATATCCATGGATCATTTATAATCATCACGTAAATCTGATTCAGAGATACATAAGAACTATTATAAGGAACTAAAAATGTTAATGCTGTGTTAAACTTTTTGGTTTGCTCTTTAAAGTATAATTACGAGTACATACATATTACTCTGAGATTTGCACAATTAATTTACCTATTAATTGATTAAAATTAAATTATTAAATATTAGCAGAATTCTATCAAAAGAAGCCATGAATTAATAGAAGAAAAAATGACATTTGTTGTCAACGTCTTTCATATTGAAAATATTTTCTGAAATTTATTCAAATTTATTTCATAGGTTATATTTTAATATTTATCATTGATTTTGCTTAAATTCAGTTATTATGGGCTCGGAATACTTCATTTTCGTTTGTAGGCGAATACATAGTCATAATATCGTCGTGAATATACAGTAAAGATTTTTGTGAGATGTTAACTCTGTATAAGATATTGACTATAAATGAATTCATTATTTCAAAATTTTATGCACGATGTGTGATCATCATCGAAAGTAAGTTAAGTGTTGTGCAAATAAAAGCACAAAATCATCTGATCACTTTCTGCAGGTTTCCTATAATAGGAAAATAAAACTTATGACAATATTGTGGTAAGTCTATAAACATTTTTAATTTATTGACCGTTATTTGTAGGGATTATTACTATATTGACTCGAATTGTATCTGTTTCAGATCACGTGTTTGGGCTGAGTTAAGTTTTCACCATGAGAATTTACCTGATTTAAAGTTACGTTAATGTTCTGTGAAGAATAACTCTGACAATAACATGTGTTATATATCAGTAACAAGCGTGGAAATATTATGCAAAAGCAATAAAAACATCAATAATAATGAATAGTTTATAAAACTATTCCGATGATATCCCGGACGTCAGTCTGAGCGAGATTAGAATGGCTCTCCAGCACCTTAAAAACGGCAAGGCCCCAGGCGAGGATGGAATTACAGCGGAGCTTCTGAAAGCGGGTGGAAAACCGGTACTTGAAGTCCTTCAGAAGCTCTTTAATTCCGTCTTCCATGGTGGCACTACACCGGAGGCGTGGAGCAGAAGTGCGGTGGTATTGTTCTTCAAGAAAGGCGACAATGCTCTCTTGAAGAACTACAGACCGATTTCCCTTCTGAGCCGCGTCTACGTGCTGTTTTCGAGAGTCATTACGAATCGTCTCGCACGCAGACTCGACGACTTCCAGCCTCCCGAACAAGCCGGTTTCCGAAAAGGCTTTAGCACCATAGACCACATACATACCCTTCGGCAAATTGTACAGAAATCCGAGGAGTACAATTTGCCACTATGTCTGGCGTATGTGGACTATGAGAAAGCCTTTGATTCCGTCGAAATTTGGGCGGTGCTGCAGTCCCTTCAGCGGTGCCAAGTTGACTGTCGGTATATCGAAGTGCTGAAGTGCTTGTACAGTAGGGCTACGATGGCTATCCGAGTACAGAACCAGAGTACGAAACCTATCCAACTGCAGAGAGGTGTAAGACAGGGTGACGTTATATCCCCGAAACTCTTCACCGCTGCATTGGAAGACGTTTTCAAGCTTCTGGACTGGAAAGGATACGGCATTGACATCAATGGCGAGTACATCACTCACCTTCGATTTGCCGATGATATAGTCCTTATGGCAGAATCGCTGGAGGACCTAAGCACTATGCTTAATGACCTCAATAGTGCCTCCCAACGGATAGGTCTTAAGATGAACATGGACAAAACAAAGATCATGTTTAATGTCCATGTCACACCTATGCCGGTAGTTGTTGGGAGCACTAAGCTCGAAGTTGTTGACGAATATGTTTACCTGGGACAAATAGTCCGACTAGGTAAGTCCAACTCGACCGAGAGGTCAATCGACGGATTCAACTCGGCTGGGCAGCGTTCGGGAAATTACGGCACATCTTCTCGTCATGTATACCTCAAAACTTGAAAACGAGGCTGTACAACCAGTGCGTGTTGCCAGTGATGACCTACGGAACTGAGACGTGGTCCTTCACTGCTGGCCGGATGAGGAAGCTCAAGGTCGCTCAGCGAGCTATGGAGAGGGCTATGCTCGGAGTCTCACTGCGTGATAAACTTAGAAATGAGGATATCCGCAGTAGAACCAGAGTGACCGACATAGCCCAACGGATTAGTAAGCTGAAGTGGCAATGGGCCGGCCATATAGCTCGAAGAACCGACAACCGATGGGGAAAAAAGGTTCTCGAGTGGCGGCCTCGTACCGGCGGACGAAGTGTAGGGCGTCCCCCCACTAGATGGAGTGACGACCTGGTAAGACATGCAGGAAGTCGATGGATGCGGGTGGCTCAGGACCGTGCTTTGTGGCATTCCTTGGGGGAGGCCTATGTTCAGCAGTGGACTTGTGAAGGGCTGTAATGATGATGATGATGAGTTTATAAAACAGTCTGTCTTCCAGAAAATAAAATTACATAACTATAATTATTTATAGTTTTATTTTATCTCACATACTAATCTAGTATATTCGAGTAATTTTGGTGCAACCTCTCAAATGTATGAATTTACCCCATAGGTTTGTGAGGCTTGAGTCAAAATTACTCAAATATGCCTTAAATAAAAGTTCAAAGTTACAGAATACAAAGGTTTGAAATTCCCACTAAAAAGTTTTATATGGGCGCCCACCGTAGCGCTTTTAGTGTACACTCATAAACACGTGTTTCCGTTTTTGTATGAAGTTGGCGTTCTTCTCTTGGTAGAGAGTAATTGTGTTCTGTGGTGCTGATACTCAGTGTTGTCTAATGTTGCCAACTTAGTGGATTTTCACTAAAACAGGTGGTTTCGACTTACGTGATAATTTTTGTATTTTTATAACTATTAATTAATTCGTAATTAATTATACAGGGTATTTTGAAACGCTCCGAAAACGAAGACAGATGATAGTACTAAGGATACCTATGATGATGGGTCACAAAGAAATTCGATCCCGAGGAAAAAAAAATCATCTTTTCACAACGTTTTATTAACTTTATTCACGCTCCATCATGTTATTAAAGTTATTTGAAACGATATTTAACAAAAAAATATCATGAAAATACTGAAATATAAAACCAGCAGTGAAACTTTAAAAAGAAAATCAGCTGACAATAGGGTCAATATCCTCGCGGGCGCCGAACTCTTACCTAGATCGGTACGAAACAATGCATTAGGTATACTACTTACTCACTCTACCCTTCCCTTTCACACACACGCTGCTTCGTGTCGCCTCGCGCTGTGGAATTTCATATGCTTCAAGGACGTTATAATAATTTTAGTTTTTGAGACAGTGCCATGTTGACTATCACGAGCGATAGTTCAATTGTTTTGTTTATTAAATTATTGTCGTTATAACTTGTTATTTATTAATTAATGATGTTGTTCTTGTTGTTACGTTTTGTGTTTTTTGTTTTGTTTTAATAATGCCTAACGCGTAGGTACATTTATAGTGCTAGTGAATACGGCAACATGTTAATGTGCCTTGAAGAATCTCATAAGGCCACGGAGGATCGGTAAGCTGTTTCATACCTAATTTTTTTTTAAATAACTTAGTACTGAACTGATCTGAATAGGTACATAACTGAATACATCAGAATAATAAACATAATTACACAATGGATAACAAAGCATGACTCTAACCTTGTAAACATTTTATTTAAGTATTTTTCATTAGCGGGGAATCGAACCAGTTATTTGGTTTATTTAAGCTAATTTTTTAAATAACTTGTTAACATTTTATTTAAGTATTTTTCATTAGCGGGGAATCGAACCAGTTATTTGGTTTATTTAACCTGTGAATTGAATTAAAGTGGCTACGTGGAGACAAGCACAGTGGCAAAATAGTAGGTTAAGTAGATAAGTTAGGTATTTAGACAAGTGTTGTAAATTATTAGGTATTGTGGTACCATCGCTAGTTGCGGGCCGCGCGAATTCGGCGTTCGCGCGTACATTGACCCGTAGTCAGCTGATTGTAATTCAGTAATTCCACTGCTTGTTTTATATTTCAGTATTTTCATGATATTTTTTTGTGAAATATCGTTTCAAATAACTTTAATAACATGATAGAGCGTGAATAAAGTTAATAAAACGTTGTGAAAAGATGATTTTTTTTTCCTCGGGATCGAATTTCTTTGTGACCCATCATCATAGGTATCCTTAGTACTATCATCTGTCTTCGTTTTCGGGAGCGTTTCAAAATACCCTGTATATAATTTGAAAACGAACTAAAAAAATTTATAGTTAATTTTAATACAATAACCCAATTATACCTGATTACTTAATTAACATACAACAAGTCTTTTCTCTGGTTCAATTGGGCTTCTAAATCATGGGTTTTCCATAGAAAGATATGGTTTTAGTATATGTAGCAATTCTTGAAATTTCTTGTATTTTAAATACAAATTAATATCCAAAAAATCGTGAATCATCATCTAATAAGTCTTTAAATAAAGTATATATCCTTCATATTCTCTATACAATTGCCTTTTTAAATTAGTATTACGAATCCAGAATCTTATTTTTCTTCGAATTTTATTTTCTTCTTCCTCTGCCAATAAGCAGGCTATTACCATATTTTTTTCCTAGTGATTTCGAGCGATCAATGTCACTGTACCGTTTCACACCAGTGGTTGGAAAAAACTGCAAAAGTTGTAAGCAATACAAAAGATTTGCGTACGGCGCGGACGTAATGTGCGAGCCCATTAGTAAAATTCGGCGCGTACGGCGCGGACAAATGTGCGTTCAGCTTAAAGCGTATGTATAATAAGCACATACATACCTTCGTTTTGATATTTATAATTATTTCAGCATAGTTTATCAGATTGGTTTACTGATATTATTATGTATCGAACGCGGAGGTCCGTGCGTTACTATCCGTTCGGGCCCACTGAAAACCAGCGCTGTTGTTTCGGCGACAGCATAAGCTGAGTGAGGTCCGTGTGGCTAACGCGCCACAACGTACAACATGAGGAACGTTTTTATTTTATTTTTCTTTTCTTTTCTTTTTCTACTATAATCTATAAGTATACATACTTTAAAATTGTTATATCCGTCAAATTATTGTTTTCTTTATTATTATTATTTCTTATTTTATTTTGTTATACTATTTTTAATTGATGTGTCTACAAATGTTAAAATTTAAGTACCTAATGATATTTGTGGCATGTTGCAATAAATGTTTTTTTCCTTCTTTCTTTCCTTGTCTATTCAACGTAGCCTAGCTACTAGTAGCACGACAAAGAGATATTTCTTCCATATAAGTTTTACAACGCCGCACTGTCTGTGTAAATCGTGTCAGTTCATGAACAACTAGTTGGTCACACACTTCAGTAAAGTTTACACAACTGTGTTTAGTTAAAAAGTGAAAAAATGTCGCGTTCAGCTGTGCCTTGTACATAAAGAACAACAAAAGGAGGAGTAAAATTACAGGTGTCAGAGGTTTGTCGTAAAGTCACTGGCATACTTCGTTCCATCTATCGCCTTAAGTTCTTTCTGCCTCCTTCAAGCCTTCAACTAAACTTCTTCTCGTCCAATCTCTAATTCTTCCATTATTTGACTATGCCGATGTTTGTCTCACCAATATTTCTCATCATCATCATCATCATCATTGCAGCCCTTCACAAGTGCACTTCTGAACATAAGCCTCCCACAAGGAATGCCACAAAGCACGGTCCTGAGCCGCCTGCATCCATCGACTTCCTGCATGTCTTACAAGGTCGTCACTCCATCTAGTGGGGGGACGCCCTACACTTCGTCCGCCGGTACGAGGCCGCCACTCGAGAACCTTTTTTCCCCATCGGTTGTCGGTTCTTCGAGCTATGTGGCCGGCCCATTGCCACTTCAGCTTACTAATCCGTTGGGCTATGTCGGTCACTGTGGTTCTACTGCGGATATCCTCATTTCGAAGTTCACGTAGAGAAACCCCAAGCATAGCCCTCTCCATAGCTCGCTGAGCTTCCTCATACGGCCAGCAGTGAAGGACCACGTCTCAGTTCCATAGGTCATCATTGCAACACGCACTGGTTGTACAGTCTCGTTTCCAAGTTTTGAGGTATACCTGACGAGAATATGTGCCGTAATTTCCCGAACGCTGCCCAGCCGAGTTGAATCCGTCGATTGACCTCTCGGTCGAAGTTGGACTTACCTAGTCGGACTATTTGTCCCAGGTAAACATACTCGTCAACAACTTCGAGCTTAGTGCTCCCAACAACTACCGGCACAGGTGTGCCATGGACGTTATACATGATCTTTGTTTTGTCCATGTTCATCTTAAGACCTATCCGTTGGGAAGCACTATTGAGGTCATTGAGCATAGTGCTTAAGTCCTGCAGCGATTCTGCCATAAGGACTATATCGTCGGCAAATCCAAGGTGAGTGATGTACTCGCCTTGATGTTAATACCGTATCCTTTCCAGTCCAATAGCTTGAAAACGTCTTCCAAAGCAGCGGTGAAGAGTTTGGGGGATGTAACGTCACCCTGTCTTACACCTCTCTGCAGTTGGATAGGTTTCGTACTCTGGTTCTGTACTCGGAGAGCCATCGTAGCCCTACTGTACAAACACTTCAGCACTTCGATATACCGACAGTCAACTTGGCACCGCTGAAGGGACTGCAGCACCGCCCAAATTTCGACGGAATCAAAGGCTTTCTTCTAGTCCACATATGCCAGACATATTGGCAAATTGTACTCCTCGGACTTCTGTACAATTTGCCGAAGGGTATGTATGTGGTCTATGGTGCTAAAGCCTTTTCAGAAACCGGCTTGTTCGGGAGGCTGGAAGTCGTCGAGTATGCGTGCGAGACGATTCGTAATGACTCTCGAAAACAGCGTGTGTAGACGCGGCTCAGAAGGGAAATCGGTCTGTAGTTTTTCAAGAGAGCGTTGTCGCCTTTCTTGAAGAACAAGACCACCGCACTTCTGCTCCACGCCTCCGGTGTAGTGCCACCATGGAGGACGGAACTAAAGAACTTCTGAAGGACTTCAAGTACCGGTTTTCCACCCGCTTTCAGAAGCTCCGCTGTAATTCCATCCTCGCCTGAGGCCTTGCCGTTTTTAAGGTGCTGGAGAGCCATTCTAATCTCACTCAGACTGACGTCCGGAATATCATCGGAATAGTGTCAGATAAGACTTGCTCTTGGATCGTTACTCACACTTGCGTGTGGCTCCAACGATAATACATAGAACCTCTCAATCTCACTCAAAATCTCAGGAAACGACGCTGCCACACTCGGTCTTCAGCTTCGACAGTTGGCTCTTTCTGGCAGACAGATCTCTAGCAAAGACTTTGGAGCCCTGGTTCCGCTCGATCGCTTCTTCAATACGAGCAGTATTAAAGTTGCGTAAGTCCTGCCGCATGCATTTGGAGATCTGTCTGTTCAGTTGCCTGTATGCTATCAAATCTACTGAAGATTGCAGCTACATTTTCCATCTAACAGCCATGAGATTAAGAGTGTGATCAGAAAGTTTTTGTGTTCTTCTGCGGTGGGTCTTGCAAAACTTAGCTCCGACCGCATGGACAGTTTCCACGAGCTTGTCATTCATATCATTCACTGCATTGCAATCTTCTAGGCACTGAAAACGGTTTTGTAACTCGAGCTGAAAGGTTTCGGGACTTTGGATTAGAGCACGAAGGGGACGGAGCGTTGACTTCATTAGACGAGACCTCTCGAACTTAACGTTTAGGTTCAGTGTGCCTCTCACCATCGGTGATCTCTGCCGGTTTTCACCCTCGCGATCACTGCGACATCACTGAACAGTTGTCGTCTGGTCGTCATACTGAAGTCAATCTCATTTTTTGTCGAACCGTCGGGACTCGACGGAATTGTTATTTAGTAGGTACGTAATTTTTCGATAACATTTTGCATCATTATATGTAAAAAAATAGTTTTTTACCAGAAAAACTTGTAGTAGGTAATTATTTTTTTTTATCTATTAGTCATATATTTCTATGTGATAATGATAAAAATTAAATTTTAAACCATTTATTATTGTAAAATTAAATGCACTGTGTTAATTTAATTTGCTAGTGATGTACCTACACCGACTGAGTGCTTGTTCACATTAACTGACGGGTGCGGTGGCTGGCGTGGTCACGAAATATCAAACACATAGCATTATATGTAAGTGTTTACGTACGAAACGCAGGTGCGGTGGAAGTTGCGGGCTAGCTGGCGTCTGGCGCGTGCGGCTGCGGCACGCTCGCGGCAATATCAAACGTATGAAGTTGTTTGTGTGTGTCCACGTTAAACTAGTGGCGGAGCGCGCGGTTGACTCGCGGCTTCAGATAAGATCAGCGCTGCCAACTCTACGGATTTTTCCGTAGATCTACGGAATTTTATCATCGTCTACGGAACTGCGGAATTTGAGTTGAAATCTACGGGATTTGATTTCCATGTCAATAAAGTTTTTTGTACTTCACAGTCCTTTCAGCATAATTAGATTTTTAAAAATTTTAAAAAAAAAGAACATTTTTTATCATGAGTGTGAACTTAGCCGACAACCGACAATCGAAAATTTAAACAATCGATATCATGTAATTTATCAAATAAACTAACAGAACCAGAAAAAAAATTATCTATGTTAATTTTAGTGAAGATGGTCCGTTGTTTTTCATTCGTCTAATTATTGCTTCAAAATTTTCCAGCATCAATTTTGTAACCTATTTTTTTTAGTATATATATCTACAAATATTTAAGTTTTAACTATTTTATTTATTTTTTACTAAAAATAATTTATTAAAAGAAAACAAGTAATTTTTAACTAATTTTTTATGGTACTTTTTTCTTATATGTGCAGCTTGATTCAATGTTATACTACAATTGAACTTACAACAAGAATTTTACATGACAGAAAAAATTTCCGATCCTCTTAGAAGTCTGCAGATCTACTGATATTTTGAAATAGCATCTACGCAATTCTACGGAAATTTTTGTACCAATCTACGGATTTGGAAAAATTTGAGTTGGTAACACTGGATAAGATCAATCAACCATTTGGAGTTTGGCGGGAACTTGATCGGCGGCGGTTTGCTGCTCCTGTATTATTGTTTGAATAATGGTTTGAAGTGGATTTTGATATGTAAAAGTGGTGCGATTTTGTGTATTAAGTGTCCGCGCATGTGAACTATTTGTGGAAACGGTGATACAAGTGCTCTGATGGTGATGTGATTCTCAAGATAAGGTGTCTATCTGCTTAGGCGCCTTGAGATACCATCGCCAACTGTCAGCTGTCTGCTGACTCAAGTTGCCGTTAAAATCTCCCAAGGGTTTCAATGTGACGCATCAACATATTGTGAAGCAGTGTACTATGAAGAAAATTATAATAAACCGAATAAAAATACCTAAGACTTGGCTTAAAGGTCAACCATTTTGAACTTGAACTTGTCGCTACAAACCATAGACTTAAAATATACTGGCGAATAGACGATCTGACAGCCCGAAAACGCGTAACCAATTTTGATTTGTCATTGTGTGCGTTAGCTAGTGATGTAGATTTTACTTACAAGGACTATCGAAAAATGATTGTTAAGGAAACGGTAAGAAGATTTAAAAAAATTGTTTAGTGCACGAAATTGAATAACTTCAAAAATTAACTGAATTTTTACCATCTAAAATAATTAAAAATATTCATATAACATGTTCCTGGCAATAAACTGAACCTACCTGCCTTTTGTTGGATTTTAATTCAAATGTATAAAATCCCAGATGACTCTACCGATAAACTTGAAAAAACTTTCCAAGAATCAGATCGGAAAGTTGTATTTTCGAGCTATGATCTTTGGTGAAAAATATTTACTGCCATGGACAGTTTCCCCGGAATTTCTTTTAACATATTGTTAATATAAATAGGTAGATACTTAACTAAGTATATACCTATTTCTATTTTATATATTTTATAAAATGTTTTGATGGGGAAATAAAAAACGGGGACACGCAGTACATAATGACTGCTTTATTTTTCCATATAAGTATTACTTTTGATAATTACAAACATTTAATAATTAATAATTAAATACATTATAGAAGTTTATTTTAACATTCGACTTAAATATGAATGTAAACTTAATAATTTATGTAAGGAAACTTGTAGGAATCAGTTAAATAAGATTGCTCTGTTTAAAGGCCAATATGTTTATTAGGCTTCATCATGCTTCATGTTTATATTCTTTCATCTGTTCCTGAAAAGTATAAAGTAATAATAAACTTATTATCATTTTAGCTGCATGAATTTTAAAAACATAATGATCTTAACAGAGTAAAGTGCACCAAGTGTCTGAGGATACAGATGCACTCTCTATTCTCTCAATCTTGGTATATTAAGAAAATGGTCACTCATTTATGGACTGACCGCAGCAAGTGCAACTTAATCTCGCAGATCTATTGATCCGCGCAGCTATTACTTACTCACCAGTTCCTCTCCTTTAGAACTAACGCTGTAGGCGATAAACCACGCTATTTAAGCCCTCGACACAATGTCGTCGGCCATCAAGAATGAATCGGGCATCGAGCGTTGTGAGTATCAAATACTATGGAATTTATACTATCGCGTCTCATGCGCGGGCTTCTAGTGGGCGCTTCAGGAGCATTACTAAATATCTCTATACATAACTACGCTAAAAGTTTTATCATTGTGACTTGGGAATATAATCCGAAGCTCCGCTCAACCCCTTGGGGAAAATGGCGTGATGCTGTGAATATTGTACTAGTGTGACCTTGAGGCTGTGCGGTTGGTTAAGTAAGGTTATACATTTATTTTGGTTGATAAATAGATACTTAGTTGGGTTCATAATGGCTTAAAGAGGATAATCTCAAGATTTTTTTATCTTTAATTTACTACAGTTTTATAATGTGTAAAAATCTGAAGTCTTATTGTAACAATATTTTACTTACTGGTACAAATAATGGACTCGTTTTAATAAAATTGTTATTATTCTACTTTTTCTTTTATACTTCTCAAGAAAATGTTTGCTGCAAATTGTTGAGTTCTTCTTTACATTCCAACCAATTAACCTTAACCATTTTTTTTTCTAATTATAGAATCCGGAGGGAATCTGTTTGACAAACGGCAAAATTAAATTAAATTTTAGAACGCAAACCGAGGACTTATTTTCTTGTTGTGTGGGCAAGTCTATCGATTCATTATAAACATTCAAGATAAATATCGACATTAATTTTGATATAGTTGAGTCAATCCCTAGCGTACATGTAAAATATTTTGTATAAAAATGTATTTACCAAATTCATGCAAATTATCAACAACGTGACTTTTTTTCTTTGCAAAATATCAAACTTAACAAAATAATTGAAACCATTCTATATTTTAAACAGTATATAACATAAATTTTAACCAAAAATAAACGCGTCATAAGCAATTTACCTGTGAAATGTGCAAATATCAGGATTATTTCTATTAATATCACCACAGTCACTCACAAAACAAGAAACCATTTTGGAAAAAAGTTACTTACTAAAAATAACTACTATTACACTCTAAAAAATTACAAAATACGTAGGAGCTAATTCTTGCGTGCTGACTTGTGCCGACCTCCATTTAAAATGACCCCCCACCGCAGCCTACGAATTTTAAGTATATATATAAAAAAAATACTGGCAGACGTAATTCAAATAGCACAGCTCAAAAATATTAATTATTTAAACTGCCCCATGTAGTTTAAAATAAAAAATAGTTAAAGATCGCTTACCTTATAACGTCGATATTTCTTCAAATAATTATAATTGGGTACTTTTTACGATACGAATAAAACTGTACCCTGCTTAAATATAACTACCACTGTTATAAATGCATAAAATGCAATATTAAGTGCAAATAGTTAATAAAATGATAAGTGTCGAATGCACTCAGTATATACGCGCGGCGTAGAAATGTATATATAGGGTTTTTATCTTCCGAGGTTTTCTTTATTGGCCTCATTAGTAGCAAGTTTACGCAGATCATTTTTTCATTGGATAACAATATTCGAACGACATACACCCAAGAAAAATTGAAAAAATAATATTAGATGCTCCCATTTCATTGCGACGTAGAATATAGGAGTGAGTCCAAATTCTCTTTTTGCGGGTTTTTCTTTTCTTAACTCGTTTTAACTCTTGTATTAACAAGTCGGCGATAATTCCTACACTGTCTAGTAACAAATCTGTCTCGTCAGACATATTTTTATAGGTGTTGTTACTGTCGAAGGACGGTAAAAACAAACTGATCCAAGTCAATTATGTACGTGCCAAACGGTATCAAAGTGAACCTTGATCAAAACTATATTGTCAGTTACTTTGTCAAAGCAGACTTTTATCGTGTCAACGCGGCTTAATAGAGAAAAATTCATAGACAAATAAAATAAATATGTAGCAAGCTAAAACAAACAAACTATTATGAAGTGCTAACGCAAATACAATATTTAACTATATTATATTTACATCTTTAGGAGAAGGTTAGATACCACAAAAAATTACTTTCCTGGATTCGATGTCTCGACTGTATTTGTTATTGGCTATATTTTAAATAGGCAAATACGGCAATAATTATAGCAATATACTTCCACACATGGAAGTTATTTGTCAAATACAGCAAATACGCAAATACAAATAGCCATGTGAAGTGCCACCATAAAACTTTTTAAATAAAAATCAATTTCTGCCCGTTAGTTTCCTTAAAACTCGAAAAAGACTCGACTGATTATGATGAATTTTTTGTGTTTGAGTGGATCCCTGGATGGCTTAGAATTATAATTGAACCCGGTAGATGGCGCTGTCGTCGAGAACTAGAAATCACCCGTGCGAGGCTATTACATGAAAAGCTCACTTACAATATATTCACAACAAACTCTCCTCACTTGTGGGCGCACTGCATAAAATAGTTCGATGTATACATAATGTGACCATTTTTTTTTCTCAGAGTGGGACGCTTTTAAAAATATTTATTTGTGTGTATAAAATTATTTAATTGTGCAATAAATTTATCAGTGTCTTTTTGCTCAGTAAAACGCACGAGTTGCTTATACAACGGCAATGCCAAAATTTTATCATCTAGCATAATCATCTGCCATGTTTTTGTTGCCACTCTGAGAGGCTTGCATATTTTTGTAGCAGCTGACAATTTTGATGACACAATTTCAAATGTATATGGTTCTTGTCATTTTATTGCAAGAATATTTTTTCTTTTAAAAGCCAACTTATTATTTTTACATTTCTACAGCTGCTTTAATATGGATTTAAGTTTCGTCAAAGGTAAATAAAGACCTGAAAAAAAAAATAGCTTTATAGAATAAATAAATAAAATAAAAATACATTTATTTCTCAATAAACTTTTAATAAATTAGTGGTGAAAAACCCCAGAGAGTAATTTAATATAGTCGTTAGTGTTTTGCCTTACCCTAGTTCTTAACATTTATCGAGATATTAAAATTTAATAATACACATTAATATGAAACAATAATAATAATATTTCATAATTAGGAAAAGTTAACAAATATTTTATGTTCCAGAATTCACCAATTCCATGAATTTGCTTTTATGTTAATTTTTTTTTCATCAATTTGTCCAATAGTTGGCGATAATTATTTTATTTACTTATTTGTGTTTGCACCCCGGCATCTTAATTATATATTTTGTATTATCTTATATTAACTTTTGTACTTATAATATTGCATTTTATGCATTTAAATGGCAGTTATATTCCAAGAGCAGTTTTTCATATTGCATAGTACCCAAATCTAATTATTTAGTTATATCGACATTATAAAGTGAGCGATTTTACCTTTTTTTATTTATAAACTAAAAGGGTGCAGTTCAAATAATTAATATTTTTGACATGTGCTATTAGAAATAAGTATGTCACTTTTTTTATAAATAAATACTCCAAATTCGTAGTCTGGGGTAGGAGGGGTGCAAACGACATTTAACGAATTTGGTTTTATTAACTTTTTGCACTTAATATTGCATTTTATGCATTTTTAACGATGGTGCAATTATATTCAAGCAAGGTGCCGTTTTTTATATAGCAAAAAGTACCTAATTCTAATTATTTGAAGTAATATCGACGTTATAAGGTGAGCGATCTTTAACAATTTTTTATTTCTAAACTACATGGGTGCAGTTTAAATAATTAATATTTTTGAGATGTGCTATTTGAACTACGTCTGTCAGTATTTTTTTATATATATATATATATATACTCAAAATTTTCAAGGTTCAAAATGGACAAAATAAGTGAGGCGCTGCGATCTAGCGCGGTTTATGGACAAAATAAGTGAGGCGCTGCGATCATTAAGTTTGTCTCAATAAAAGCGGGCTGTTGTGCGCTAGTTTGAAATGAGCTATCAACGTTTAATATACGTGTAAACATAATATCATTCAAAGAAAAAAAAAGAAAATAACGAAATTATTATTTATTATTAAATAAATTATGCTTTTTATAATTTTAATTATTATAAATTATTACAAATATAAATTATTATTGATTGATTTTTTTTTGGTAAGATAAATAATCAATTTATTGTATTCAAAATAGAGACATTTCATGTGATGTACATTTTTTGCATATATATATGGCTGTTGAGTAGACAAGATGTTTTTAACTCGTATTATCTACAGTTTTTTATATAAAAAATACATTATTGTCTCTCATCAATTATGAACAATATTATGCATATTTTGATATGACTACTTGTACTCATAAACAGCTAACTTCGCAGACACTACTTACCGACGGCAGCGCCGCTATAAATTCTACAAATTTTCAGGGACAGGCGGGCTATGCTTTAGTACGTAGCGATCGTTCTCCTTCTCTCTAACCTCCATGCTACAAACGATCGACCGTTCAACCCAATGAGAGTCCATCGTCCTCGCGTGATTATTCCTCTCTGCCAGTTCTCTTTCTTTGTTAATTTCGTACAAACACCAAATCTACTTTTTGTCATCTCCCACTTTAGGTAAGAATTTTCGACTAAAAATAAAAGTTCGTCGTCCATGTTCACAACCTCTGACAACACGTCACACTCGCACGAACGCCTAGCGACCAACGTGAGCAGCCATCGACGATGACTCGAATAGATCGTTCACTCAGAAAGTATTTTACCCAGTCAATCAGTCCTGGGGATAAGCCGTACGCTGGAAGCTTGCCCAAAAGGCTAGTATGCCAAACCTTGTCAAAGGCCTTCGAGACATCAATAGAAACAGCAAGTGCTTCCTCACTGTTCTCGAGGGCTTCGTCACATGTGTGTCATACGCTAGAAGGTCCGCTGTCCGATTTCGACGAAACCCATACTTGCGGTCACTGAGGAAATCATTCTGCTCTAGGTATGCTATGACTTGGGCGTTCAATATATACGCTCCATAATCTTGCAGAGTATGGAGGTAACATACAGATCTCTGACATACGAGGTACCGCAGTGAGGTAATTGAGTTGATACGCTGTTGCTACTGTCCAGACGCGAATTGCAAGCAAAAAGAGAAGCAATTCCTTCTCCTTAGCCTCATGCGCCAGTGAGCCATGTGGTTTTGCCAGCAGAGGCAGTGTAGACCGGCAGTAGTTTGTCTCGACCACTTTGGCGAGAAAGCAAAAAGCTCTACTACCCGATGGTTTGCCAGAGCTTTGCACCGATGTGGTTAATACGGTCAAAACGGGCCTGCCGTAATGCCTTTTTGCAGGACTTGGCGGCTAAAGGATCGGCCATAACACCAACATCCGGAGCTGAGCATCGACCCAGGATAAGTACGCCATATGCTAGTGCTTTTCAGCAAGGGCGCGTTTGGCGTAGAACCATGGGCGAGCTTTACCATTTATGGGCACGTCAGCAAAGGAGATGAACTACTCCATCGTTTGACCCTATCACATCAGTAATGGCATCCACGCAGCTCGACGAGAAGCAGACCTGCCGCCAAGGATAAGGTGCAAAGAAATGCTGCATCTCATCCCAATCTGTTGACTCGTATCGCCACATTCGCCATACACTTTGGAAATCGTGGTTAGGTGGGGAATATAACGACATAGATTTTACCAGACAGTGATCAGAAGTTTCCAAAGGTGAGCTAACCTGAACATAGTACCTGTCCGGATCATTCGTCAGCAGAAAGTCGAGGCAGTTAGCTGTGTGCCCATCCACATCGGGTACCCGAGTCGCCTCATTTACCTTCTGGGAGAAGCCCAGCGACGACTCAAAATTCCACGCCTCTCTCCCAGCATGGTCGATCTTCTGTTATGGGAACAGCCAGTTCTGATGACAGGCATAAAAGTCCCCCAGAAAATTCAGGTGTGTAGTAGGGTACCGATTTAGAGCAACATCAAAGGCTTCACTGAGGTGTTGCACCTCTCCACCGGTCGCCAACCGGCATGGTGGAGCCATCCCATTTCGTAAGATGGCGGCCTTTCATGAGTGGCTGGCTCGTTAATTGGGCCCCCAACTATCTACAGTCGGCCAGCGATGCAACTGTGCTTTGGACCCCACTAACCTCCATAACCAGACACCTAACACTAAGAAACAGTCGCGCCGCAACGGGTTCTTATGCGCAACACAACTTTCCGTACCAATTCTCCCAAAGAAATGGGTTTCACCTAACATCATACTGGAACACGACTTGCGTCATTTGACGGTATGTAACCTCCCACCAGTATGTGGTGCTGCTCGTTTAGCACTACCCAGGGGATACGTGTAAGGAGTCAGGATTCAGGTAATTCCTACGGACGCGAGCAGCTTCATCCCCCTTGCTTAGTCCACGCAATAATACGGACTAAAAGAAAAATAATTTTCACATAGGTAAATTAATAGCTTCTAAATTCGGTGCCAAGGCATAGTGCATAGAAGAATTGAAGTAAGAGACTATTAACAGATTCAATGATTGACTTAGGCTGGCAACACTGACGTCGGTCGCGTACGTCAGCGAGAAATAAAATACCATACTGCGACACCGAGCTCTATACGGTACAGTCGCCTGCTAAGTGGATTTCGGAAAGGAGATCGGTAAGTAAAATACAATGTTTATAATTATGATTATTAACATTGTCTTTTACTTACCGATCTCCTTTTTTTACTATCGTCCTCATTATTGTAATCCGGAAATAAAGCCTCGAAAACTTCTACCCAGTATTTTGCTCTCGCATCTTTGTACAAATCATTAGATAAATAAAACGTTCTGTATCAATATTCATTGCAACTGTACGTGCACGCGTGGGTCGTCGGTAATAGAGTGAGGGCGCTCGTACTATTCCACGCTCGTCAGTCGACCGACGTACGCGACGCTGACGAGCGAGACCGACGCGCACGGTACGCGGCGCGTAGTAACCTACGCGCCGCGCTGTCGTCAGCGTCGTAGTGTGGGGCTATATAGAACACAACGAGCATTAGTACGCGCAACCGACGTCAGCGTAGGAGGAATTCAGCCCTTAGAGATAAAAATCTTTAGAATTTAATTATTATTACAAATATTATTAATAATAAGGTACGTGAGGGTAATATGGTCACCTTAAGCTTTGCCGCCCTATAAAACCAAAACTAGGAGGAGGACGGAGACAAAAACACAAAGTCGTATACTATAACTAATATATAAAGAAAAAAATTAAAAAATAGCAAACAAGCCTTGGCAATAATTAGGAACACTTCAAAAAATAAACTTAGTCAAACTGGCGTCGATAAAGTAGCGCTCTTTTGACCCTTTATTATTTGAATGACTGATGAAGAGCTATCGTTATCGAATGAGCCATCTATGCAAATAAGTCTGTAGTTTTTGAGTTAATTAACCCTCACGTACGTATAGTCAATTTCAGGCTTTTTTCACCCATTACAAATATCACTAAATGTTAAAAACAAAATGAAAATATAATTGTGAGGATACAATAAAAATAAAAGACACTTCAACTGAACCGAAATCCTAACTATTATTTTATAGATTTTAGATAATATACCGAAAACGCTTTTTCTCCGTAAAGCTGTCTTTGATGAATTTCAATTTTACGTCGATTGTTTGTTATTAAGTAATCATTAAATATTTCAGGATTCGTTTAAATCTTAAGTCAAGAGTAGTCATGGTGTAGTCATTATCAAGTTTGTTTTTACTTTACTTCATTGCACATTAACCCTTAAATGCATTATGATGGAAATTTCCATCAACCAATTCAATGCCATTTTTTCGTTTCCACAGAGTACGGGGACCATATTTTTTGTACATGGTAACTTTACGCGACAGTAGTGATGTTTTCGTGCGAAAAAAAGTTTATGCTTCAATGTTAGCTGTCAAATGTCATTTCAAAACTTCAATACTCGTTATTTTGCTTGGTGAAAGTTTGGTTATTGTGATTGTAAAAGTTGTATAAAATACTCACGGTTTCTTCTGTTGTTCGTAATTGATAGGTTTGAGGTCAGTATTTTGATTTATGTCTTTATTTCTGTTATAAATAGAAAATATGTAGAAACAAACCCAAAATTGTGTTGATGTAAATTTACATCATCATGTAATGACGTTCATTTAGCTTGTATGAAAGTTACTGAAGTACTATGGTTTGATATAGTTTTGTTTCTTTTGTGGTTCCAGGTGTTGATATCTTACAAAATGAATGACAGAGATATTGAAAATTATTTAGCATCTTTGAAGGTGGGTGGTTGTCGGAAGATGACATGGAGAAGTCTTGATGAAGAGGGGAAATATGCCTGAAAGTTACGACAGAGATGTGTTACTGAATATGTTAGAAAGTGATGAGGAGGACACAGAAAACACACAAACCCACGAAAGTGACCCTTCCTTGATTGAAAATGAGGCAATAGACAACCAGGTTGTAGACAATAGTGACCATACAGGACATACATTTTCAGGATTGTTAGATAAACGAAATCTGATCTGGAAAAAGAAACTTAGAATTTGATGAGTCTAAAATCATATTCAAAGGCAATTTGATTTAGGACCAGAGTTGTCACAATTAGATACCCATATGCATGCTTTAACTACTTTTTCACTGAACATTTTATGGAAAGTATAGTGAAACAAACCTGTATGCCACACAAAAATCCAGAGAATTAACTGCATATAATTTATCAGACTTGAGAAAGTTTTTGAATACTATATATGTCAGTCCAACACTTTCCCAATACAAGATCATACTGGTCTCCAAAATGGCTATGAACCAATATATTCAGTAATGTCCAACAACAGGTTCGAATAATTGAAGAAAACATTACACTTTAATAACAATGACCACCACAAGCAATTGGTGATCCAGGCCATGATCGCCTGTTCAAGATACGCCCGTTATTGATGAACTGAATTTAAAATTTTCATCAGTTCCTATGGAACAACGCCTATCAATAGATGAAAAGAAATGTAAACCAAGTTGCACACTTTTAAACAGTACTTACCAACAAGCCTCATAAGTGGGGCTTTAACTATATGTTGGTAGTCTGCAAGGATTTGTATACAACTTTGAGGTATATGTTGGCAGGACCTACCAACAAACCTGAAAATGAACCAGATTTGGGCTCAAACAGCAACATTGTCCTTCGCCTAGCTCGAGCTTACCAAGACAAGTCAGTCACATTGTCTATTTCGACAATTTTATACATCTGTGCCTTTGGTGTACTATTTGGCAACTCAGGAACTTTCTGTAGGACAGTTCAACAAAATAGAATACCAAATTCAAAATTACCAGATAAAAACAATTTATGAATAAATCTACCCCAAGAGGCTACATGAAGAAAGAGTGACAACATTTGAAAGTGTGGATATGAGTGTAGTGGCATGGAAAGACAACAAAGTTGTCACATTACTGTCATCCTATGTTGGTGCTTTGCCTTGAATAATGTATCTAGATATGACAAGAAAAAAGAAAAGATACAGATTCCATGCCCTAAGATCATTAGTGAATACAATGCCCACATGGGAGGCGAGATCTAATGGATAGTTTTCTGAAGGTACAGAATAAAGCTCAAGTCAAGAAATGGTATATTCGTATTTTTCATCTTTTAGACCTGGCAGTGATTAATGCTTGGATAATATATAAAAATTTAATTGGTAAAATGTACCTAAGAAAGATATCCTCAATTTAGGTACATTTAGAAATGAACTGGTCTTCCCCTCTGCAACATGGGCGTAGCAAGAGAAAATAAAAGAGGTCGCCCAAGTTCTAGTTTCTAGAAAAAGAGATCCAGGCCAAAAGAAGTGCTGTAGCAGTTGCCCCACCAAAAGAAGTTCAAGAGATGGGCAAGATCATTGGCTTGGTAGGGGGATCTCATGCGTAAATACCCTAATTGTAAGGGATTCAACTATACATTGTCAAAATGTAATGTAAACCCTGCCTCAACAAAAAAACAATAATTGTTTCAATAAATACCATAATGAGTAAGTTTATTGTCTCATTACACATTTGTTCCCAATAGGTTAGTTCCGGATGACATAAAGATGTAAATTTCACCAACCCATTTTTCTAAAAAAAATGAAGTATTTTTATGAATATTTTTTTTTAATTATTTTTACCTAACTATAGAGCTAACCTTACATCTAAATAAATTTTATTTGCTTAAAAAGTAAAAATCATGCATTTAAGGGTTAAGGAATAAGAAATAAAACTCGTACATACTATATGAAAAATTATTTATTTCTTTAAATAAAATACATTTATACACTAATGTCTACTTCAACTTACCTTTAGCTGAAAGTAACTTGACAGATCGATAATACTCCGTTCACCCCGAAGTCGCCATGAAAATAAAATTGAACATATTAGAAAAAAACAAAAAATATTTATAAACTTAAGCCGAGACTATTTTATTCAAAAATATCTAGGTAGAGTATACTTTATTGTATGGGCAAAACCAAAGACGAGGTAAGTTGTATGGGACAACAAAGTAATGAAGTTTATAATATGTTACTATACCTAAAGTAGACTAATTCATTCTTTTTTCTTTATTCAACCCTTTTTTACATGAAATTTCCTAGATGGTAGGACCCCCTATCTGCCCAGTAATCGTGTGGGTACCTACCCACCACCACCTTCTTACTTATTTCTGCCACCAAATAGCAGTTCTTGCACTACTTTTCCGGTCTGAAATATTTAGAGCCGATATAATTACAGACTGTAACCATTTTCATTTTAGTCCTCAGAGGTGACAACGCATCTAACGCCCTCTTAATTTGAAGTTGGCTGCAGGTGTCCATGGACTACAGTAGCTATATACTGTCAGGTTGACTGTGTTCGTTTATCACTTCAATTTAATAAAAAAAGAAACTAACGAATCTAAAAGCTATCTCGAAATGTTCGATTTAATTGAGAATCGATTCTAATGCGCTCAATTCTATTCGAGTCGTGTCTTTTCTAATTGTTATGCATATTATGCCGATGCCGCTTCACCAAGTGTTTGAATACATCGTAATGAAACCTGCATATCCGAGGAATAAAATATTTCGAGGACATGTTGTGAAGTCCGCTAACAGACACTGTAGCAGCGCGGCCGACTAATTGCTTCATAATAATAATCAATGTTGTTTGCTATTAGTGAACAATGCTTAGAAAGGTTATTCCTTTATTTTCATTTTAATAGACCCCATCGTAAGATGTCAGAGTTATTATCATCATCATCATTACAGCCCTTGTTGCTGAACATAGGCCTCCTCAAGAAATAAAAGCACGGTCCTGAACCATCTGCATCCATCGACTTCCTGCATGTCTTACCAGGTCGTATCCATCTATTGTGGGACCGCCTCACTTCACCTACCGTACCAGGCCGAAACTCGAATCTTTCTTCCCCACCGGTTGTCGGTTCTTCGAACTATAAGGCCGAACCATTGTAATTTCTATGTCGGTTTGTCTGGTTCTGTTTGCTGCGGATATCCTAATTTTTAAGTCTATCACGCAGAAAAAACCCGAGTCCCGATAATAGCCCTCTCCATAGGCCGCCGCTGATCGACCTAGAAGCTTCCTCATACGGCCAGCAGTTAAGGACCACGTCTCAGATCTATAAGATCATCACTGGCAACACGCACTGGTTGTACAATCTTGTTTTGAAGTTTTGAGGTATACCTACTCCATAACCCTTGCCATAGTTACCACGCTAGGCAGGCGGTTGGGCTGGCACGTATACTTTATTATTCTTGAGTTGTTATCAAGATGCTGCTGCCTATATAATTTTATTTATTTCCCTCAGTCGCTTCGTAAGACACCTACAGAATGATATTATGGTCTAGTAGTGGGTTCTCTCCACTCGGAACTAGTGTTTGTCGTATAATGTTCCTGGTCTGGATTTTTTTCCGTTTACAACTATTGAACGTAAAGCGCCTTTACGATACAGAAAATTAGTGACGCAACGATTACGATTAGTATTTAATTGTAAACACCGATTTTAATTAATACCAATAAAATTAATCGTAATCGAGAATTATATACAATACTTAAAGTTTTCTACAATCTCTCAGATCTTTTAAAATGTATTCGGACCAGGTATTCGTACGCCATTAAAAATAGGCAACGCACATACAGTGAGTTTTTATCTATTTTAATATAATATTATGTAGTTTTTGCTAGTTTAAATAAATACTTAAAATTGCTAATCACAAAAAACAATGCCGGTAATATGTCATTTGATCAATGACGTTTGACAGAAATCTATACGAAACACTGACAGCTGACAAGTTTACTTCAACTTCAATGATGTATAGTACATAGAGATATATCTAAGTCAGTGGTATAGTATGGTTCGTAGAGAGAATAAACTATAGAGGCATCACTAAAATGACATGAAATGCGTGAGAGAAACACACTTATCTGTGTTAAGTTAGAAAGAGTCAAACAATTTTTTGTTTCTGTCACCGTATGCGGTTTCCTTTATTTGGAACAAAGGTACTATGTTCCAAACAAACGGCTGTCGTCAACTGTTTTGGTGGTTTTATGTGATTATTTGCTAAATTATTGACGTTTGAGTTACGTGACGTTTAAAGTTTTTTGTATTAGAACAGTTTATATGAAATTATGGTGCGTTGTTGTGTGCTAGGTTGTAAAAACCGACCAGAACGAAAAATACCACACATAACCTTTCATCAGTAAGCTTATTTAAAAAAAAATTGTCTATAGAAATCGATTTGCTGATTAATTTTCATTATCTCTAGCGTATAATTATCAGAAAATATACAATAAATTACTAAAATAACCTACAACTTTTTTTCGTTTTATACGACTAAATTAAGAAGCGTTCTTTTATTTAAAGGTCGCCATTTATTTTTTATCGTTTCAAATTGCTGTATAATCACTACAGGATACTGGTGTTTAAAAAATTCCTTAATTTCTTAACGACTCCGAACAATTTTTTTAACCTTAATTTAATTACCAATATAATTTATTTATTTTAGATTTCCTAAAGAAGCAAACATTATAAATATGTGGATTGTAGCTACTGGGAGAAAGGAATGGCAAACTGAGAAGAATGACCGCATATGTTCGAAATATTTTGAGTCGCGTTATTTTCGTAAAACGCACAAGAGGACATATTTGTTGCCGAATGCGATTCCAACACTTTTTATTCCAGTGAGTAACCTATTTTGGTTTTGAATTTATGTTGTTGATTATTGTTGTAATTTTGAATTTTATAGGGATATTTTTTCTACATGCTCAATTTTTATTTTTTCAGGATGTTATTGATGAGCGACCCAGTACTACGAAACAACTGAAAATCGTCGAACCAGGACTTGAGGTATAATAATAGTACATACATTATGATACAAGTACGCTTAGTTGAAAATTATGTATGAGGCTGACATTGGGCATTAAGCACTCGCCTGCGGCTCGTGCCGCACGAGCCATAGGCGAGTGCTTAATTTTCAGCCGAATACGTAATTTTTAATAGCGTATGAGTGTCATACGACGTTTTTCAACACCATTGCGAGTAATAAAGTTATGTCCGCAAAGAAACTAGCCCATATATTTCTTTTTATTAGTCCCTAATTGAAATGACCGCATAGGTTATACACCAAACCGTGCGGTAATTGAAATTACCGCACGGTTTCCTTATTAGTTGGTAATAAGCCTCATAGTTATACTAAAATCGAGTAACTGATCTAAGAGTAATTGATGAATAACTGAGTAAGTACAATATTAATTTTCTGGACCCACTTAAGAGTTTACTTTTATTTTCAGAAAAGTACAGTTCAGCAACCTCGTCCTAGTACTATTAACATGCCATAAAATATTGAATGGAGACTAGAGGTAAGTACTTAGCGTTAATGTAGAAACATTTAAATAATTATCTTTATCAATTTAAATGATATCTGTGTACATACATCCAATGCGATATTTTTTGCTTTTCGTAATGTGCAATAAAAAATAAGATACCTGTAAAGATGTCTGCCCTCCAATGAGTTTGTATTGGTATAGCATGTATATTATAGTAAATATTATTTACTTAAAAGTAGGACACTTTTTAGTCATGAAATAAAATATTATGGAATATTATTTTTTTTAAAAGCTAATTTTGTTTCCAGGAAATCGCTGTAGAACAACCTAGTACTAGTAAAAAAACCTAGTACTAGTAAAAAAGCAAAACTTTCTGAATCAGTGCAGGAGGTAAGCGTTAGTGAATCCCTTTATTAATTTTTGTACGAGGTACTATTTTTTAACTATACAGAGAGTTACAAAAACGATAAATACTTTTTGTTGAAAATGGCTGTTTTTGTGTCATCCTGTTTTTACTATTAACCTTAATGCATCGTATCAAAAATAAACCCTACTGTATAGTGGTATGATGCAAAGGTTTGTAGTTTAATTGAAAGATTTCAATTTAATAGTTTAAATTTGGTTCTTAAAAGCAGCAATTTTTTATATGAGATTTATTTCCAATGCCATTTTTGAACAATAATTTAGTCTGCATAATACTAAAGGACCCAAGGAAGTTGCTACGAAAATTGAGAATCCTTCCATAAGTTAAAAAACAAATAGTCGTTTGAATTAATAACATAAATAATTAATATATATTACCAAAACTTTTATGTGAATTTTTTTAAATTGCAGGGTGAAAACAACATACCTAGCGTTCTTCCTTCTAGTGAATTGGTTGGAACGCCTCGTAAACGAAAGCTAAGAAAAATTTTGTGCGAGAAACCCGCTTAGCTGACACAAGAAAAAAGAAGATTGCAGTGTTAAGGTCGAGAGCCTGGAGGTTGAAAAAATAACCGCAGTACTTTCGACTATTATAGAAGAATTGAAAGCTCGTTTAATGATTAGTGAAGAATCCGCTATGTTGTCTTCTATTGGTTCTGAGAATAAGGATTTTTTTAAAAGATTAATTAGTAAAGAGACTGCAGAAAGAAAATATTCTGCGAGCTAAGAAAATTTGCTTTGACTCTGCACTTTATTAGCCCTAGGGCCTACGATTACGTACGTAAATATTTTAACACTTGCCTTCCCCACCCACGTACATTATCACGGTGGTATGAAAGCGTAGATGGTAATCCGGGTTTTAGCAAAGTCATTTCATGCTATAAAACTCCTTAAGAGAGCTAACAGTTTAAAAAATCCTTTCCGTAAATTACTTTGTGCCTTATCTTTTGATGAGATGGCCATTCGTAAGTCCGTTTGTTTCGATGGCAAAGACTGTGTAGGATTTGTTGACTGTGGCAATAATTTAAACAGCGGCCAATTAGCCAAAGATGCCCTAGTTTTTATGTTAACGTGTGTGAATGGATCATGGAAAATACCATTAGGCTATTTCTTGATAAACGGTATATCTGCAGACCAGAAAGTAACTAATCTTGTGAAGACGTGCATTGAAAAGGTGCACGTTGAATTTGGAATTGATGTCATATCAGTAACTTTTGATGGGTGCCCCACGAACTTTGCGATGGCAAAAATTTTAGGATGTTAGAAGATGAAGAAATTGATCCATCATTTTGCATCGGAGACAAAAAAGTGGTGATATTTCCGGATCCTTCACACATGTTGAAGCTCGTAAGAAATGCATTAGGCCAAAAGGGAACGATTTCTGATCGACACGGCCGCACTATTTCGTGGGGATATATCAAACTCTCAGTAGATTTACAGAAAAATGAGGGGTTGCACTTGGGCAACAAGTTGACAAGATTGCATGAAAATTTCAGTAAACAAATTATGAAGGTGAAATTACGCCCAGACATTTAGCAATTCAAGTTGATGCTATTGAATTCTGTGCTAATGAACTTAATATCGACAACTTTCAAAACTGAGGCAACAGTAGAGTTCATAAGGAAAATAAACGATTTATTTGATTTATTAAATTCGCAAAATATGAACGCACATGGTTTCAAAATACCTTATTTGAGGAAAATTAGAAAAACAAAAATATTTATAAACTTAAGCCGAGACTATTTTATTCAAAAATATCTAGGTAGAGTATACTTTATTGTATGGGCAAAACCAAAGACGAGGTAAGTTGTGGGACAACAAAGTAATGAAGTTTATAATATGTTACTATACCTAAAGTAGACTAATTCATTCTTTTTCTTTCAACCCTTTTTATGAAATTTCCTAGATGGTAGGACCCCCTATCTGCCCAGTAATCGTGTGGGTACCTACCCACCACCACCTTCTTACTTATTTCTGCCACCAAATAGCAGTTCTTGCACTACTTTTCCGGTCTGAAATATTTAGAGCCGATATAATTACAGACTGTAACCATTTTCATTTTAGTCCTCAGAGGTGACAACGCATCTAACGCCCTCATAATTTGAAGTTGGCTGCAGGTGTCCATGGACTACAGTAGCTATATACTGTCAGGTTGACTGTGTTCGTTTATCACTTCAATTTAATAAAAAAGAAACTAACGAATCTAAAAGCTATCTCGAAATGTTCGATTTAATTGAGAATCAATTCTAATGCGCTCAATTCTATTCGAGTCGTGTCTTTTCTAATTGTTATGCATATTATGCCGATGCCGCTTCACCAAGTGTTTGAATACATCGTAATGAAACCTGCATATCCGAGGAATAAAATATTTCGAGGACATGTTGTGAAGTCCGCTAACAGACACTGTAGCAGCGCGGCCGACTAATTGCTTCATAATAATAATCAATGTTGTTTGCTATTAGTGAACAATGCTTAGAAATGTTATTCCTTTATTTTCATTTTAATAGACCCCATCGTATGATGTCAGAGTTATTATCATCATCATCATTACAGCCCTTGCTGCTGAACATAGGCCTCCCTCAAGGAATGCCATAAAGCACGGTCCTGAACCATCTGCATCCATCGACTTCCTGCATGTCTTACCAGGTCGTACTCCATCTATTGTGGGACCGCCCTACACTTCACCTACCGGTACCAGGCCGAAACTCGAGAATCTTTCTTCCCCACCGGTTGTCGGTTCTTCGAACTATAAGGCCGAACCATTGTAATTTCTATGTCGGTTTGTCTGGTTCTGTTTTGCTGCGGATATCCTAATTTTTAAGTCTATCACGCAGAAAAAACCCGAGTCCCGATAATAGCCCTCTCCATAGGCCACCGCTGATCGACCTAGAAGCTTCCTCATACGGCCAGCAGTTAAGGACCACGTCTCAGATCTATAAGATCATCACTGGCAACACGCACTGGTTGTACAATCTTGTTTTGAAGTTTTGAGGTATACCTACTCCATAACCCTTGCCATAGTTACCACGCTAGGCAGGCCGTTGGGCTGGCACGCATACTTTATTATTCTTGAGTTGTTATCAAGATGCTGCTGCCTATATAATTTTATTTATTTCCTTCAGTCGCTTCGTAAGACACCTACAGAATGATATTATGGTCTAGTAGTGGGTTCTCTCCACTCGGAACTAGTGTTTGTCGTATAATGTTCCTGGTCTGCATTTTTTTCCGTTTACAACTATTGAACGTAAAGCGCCTTTACGATACAGAAAATTAGTGACGCAACAATTACGATTAGTATTTAATTGTAAACACCGATTTTAATTAATACCAATCGTTGTATTCTAAAATTAATCGTAATCGAGAATTATATACAATACTTAAAGTTTTCTACAATCTCTCAGATCTTTTAAAAATGTATTCGGGACCAGGTATTCGTACGCTACATTAAAAAATAGGCAATCGCACATACAGTGAGTTTTTATCTATTTTTAATATAATATTATGTAGTTTGTTTGCTAGTTTAAATAAATACTTAAAATTGATAATCACAAAAAAACAATGCCGGTAATATGTCATTTGATCAATGACGTTTGACAGAAATCTATACGAAACACTGACAGCTGACAAGTTTACTTCAACTTCAATGTATAGTATGGTTCGTAGAGAGAATAAACTATAGAGGCATCACTAAAATGACATGAAATGCGTGAGAGAAACACACTTATCTGTGTTAAGTTAAGAGCAAGCGAGTCAAACAATTTTTTTTGTTTCTGTCACCGTATGCGGTTTCCTTTATTTGGAACAAAGGTACTATGTTCCAAACAAACGGCTGTCGTCAACTGTTTTGGTGGTTTTATGTGAATATTTGCTAAATTATTGACGTTTGAGTTACGTGACGTTTAAAGTTTTTGTATTAGAACAGTTTATATGTGGTGCGTTGTTGTGTGCTAGGTTGTAAAAACCGACCAGAACGAAAAATACCACACATAACCTTTCATCAGTAAGCTTATTTAAAGTAAAATTGTCTATAGAAATCGATTTGCTGATTAATTTTCATTATCTCTAGTGTATAATTATCAGAAAATATACAATAAATTACTAAAATAACCTACAACTTTTTTTCGTTTTATACGACTAAATTAAGAAGCGTTCTTTTATTTAAAGGTCGCCATTTATTTTTTGTCGTTTCAAATTGCTGTATAATCACTACAGGGATACCGGTGCTTGGCAAAAAAATTCCTTAATTTCTTAACGACTCCGAACAATTTTTTTAACCTTAATTTAATTACCAATATAATTTATTTATTTTAGATTTCCTAAAGAAGCAAACATTATAAATATGTGGATTGTAGCTACTGGGAGAAAGGAATGGCAAACTGAGAAGAATGACCGCATATGTTCGAAATATTTTGAGTCGCGTTATTTTCGTAAAACGCACAAGAGGACATACTTGTTGCCGAATGCGATTCCAACACTTTTTATTCCAGTGAGTAACCTATTTTGGTTTTGAATTTATGTTGTTGATTATTGTTGTAATTTTGAATTTTATAGGATATTTTTCCATGCTCAATTTTTTTTTTTCAGGATGTTATTGATGAGCGACCGTACTACGAAACAACTGAAAATCGTCGAACCAGGACTTGAGGTATAATAATAGTACATACATTATGATACAAGTACGCTTAGTTGAAAATTATGTATGAGGCTGACATTGGTCATTAAGCACTCGCCTGCGGCTCGTGCCGCACGAGCCATAGGCGAGTGCTTAATTTTCAGCCGAATACGTAATTTTTAATAGCGTATGAGTGTCATACGACGTTTTTCAACACCATTGCGAGTAATAAAGTTATGTCCGCAAAGAAACTAGCCCATCTTTTTTTTCCCTAATTGAAATGACCGCATGGTTATACACCAAACCGTGCGGTAATTGAAATTACCGCACGGTTTCCTTATTAGTTGGTAATAAGCCTCATAGTTATACTAAAATCGAGTAACTGATCTAAGAGTAATTGATGAATAACTGAGTAAGTACAATATTAATTTTCTGGACCCACTTAAGAGTTTACTTTTATTTTCAGAAAAGTACAGTTCAGCAACCTCGTCCTAGTACTATTAACATGCCATAAAATATTGAATGGAGACTAGAGGTAAGTACTTAGCGTTAATGTAGAAACATTTAAATAATTATCTTTATCAATTTAAATGATATCTGTGTACATACATCCAATGCGATATTTTTTGCTTTTCGTAATGTGCAATAAAAAATAAGATACCTGTAAAGATGTCTGCCCTCCAATGAGTTTGTATTGGTATAGCATGTATATTATTATAGTAAATATTATTTACTTAAAAGTAGGACACTTTTTAGTCATGAAATAAAATATTATGGAATTTTTTTTTTTAAAAAGCTAATTTTGTTTCCAGGAAATCGCTGTAGAACAACCTAGTACTAGTAAAAAAACCTAGTACTAGTAAAAAAGCAAAACTTTCTGAATCAGTGCAGGAGGTAAGCGTTAGTGAATCCCTTTATTAATTTTTGTACGAGGTACTATTTTTTAACTATACAGAGAGTTACAAAAACGATAAATACTTTTTGTTGAAAATGGCTGTTTTTGTGTCATCCTGTTTTACTAATATAATGCATCGTATCAAAAATAAACCCTACTGTATAGTGGTATGATGCAAAGGTTTGTAGTTTAATTGAAAGATTTCAATTTAATAGTTTAAATTTGGTTCTTAAAAGCAGCAATTTTTTATATGAGATTTATTTCCAATGCCATTTTTGAACAATAATTTAGTCTGCATAATACTAAAGGACCCAAGGAAGTTGCTACGAAAATTGAGAATCCTTCCATAAGTTAAAAACAAATAGTCGTTTGAATTAATAACATAAATAATATATATACAAAACTTTTATGTGAATTTTTTAAATTGCAGGGTGAAAACAACATACCTAGCGTTCTTCCTTCTAGTGAATTGGTTGGAACGCCTCGTAAACGAAAGCTAAGAAAATTTTGTGCGAAAACCCTTAGCTGACAGAAAAAAAGATTGCAGTGTTAGGTCGAGAGCCTGGAGGTTGAAAAAATAACCGCAGTTTTTCGACTATTATAGAATTGAAAGCTCGTTTAATGATTAGTGAAGAATCCGCTATGTTGTCTTCTATTGGTTCTGAGAATAAGTTTTTTAAAAGATTAATTAGTAAAGAGACTGCAGAAAGAAAATATTCTGCGAGCTAAGAAAATTTGCTTTGACTCTGCACTTTATTAGCCCTAGGGCCTACGATTACGTACGTAAATATTTTAACACCTTCCCCACCCACGTACATTATCACGGTGGTATGAAAGCGTAGATGGTAATCCGGGTTTTGCAAAGTCATTTCATGCTATAAACTCCTTAAGAGAGCTAACAGTTTAAAAATCCTTTCCGTAAATTACTTTGTGCCTTATCTTTTGATGAGATGGCCATTCGTAAGTCCGTTTGTTTCGATGGCAAAGACTGTGTAGGATTGTTGACTGTGTAATAATTTAAACAGCGGCCAATTAGCCAAAGATGCCCTAGTTTTATGTTAACGTGTGTGAATGGATCATGGAAAATACCATTAGGCTATTTCTTGATAAACGGTATACCTGCAGACCAGAAAGTAACTAATCTTGTGAAGACGTGCATTGAAAAGGTGCACGTTGAATTTGGAATTGATGTCATATCAGTAACTTTTGATGGGTGCCCCACGAACTTTGCGATGGCAAAAATTTTAGGATGTAAGTTAGAAGATGAAGAAATTGATCCATCATTTTGCATCGGAGACAAAAAAGTGGTGATATTTCCGGATCCTTCACACATGTTGAAGCTCGTAAGAAATGCATTAGGCCAAAAGGGAACGATTTCTGATCGACACGGCCGCACTATTTCGTGGGGATATATCAAACTCTCAGTAGATTTACAGAAAAATGAGGGGTTGCACTTGGGCAACAAGTTGACAAGATTGCATGAAAATTTCAGTAAACAAATTATGAAGGTGAAATTGGCCGCCCAGACATTTAGCAATTCAATTGCCGATGCTATTGAATTCTGTGCTAATGAACTTAATATCGACAACTTTCAAAACTGAGGCAACAGTAGAGTTCATAAGGAAAATAAACGATTTATTTGATTTATTAAATTCGCAAAATATGAACGCACATGGTTTCAAAATACCTTTATTTGAGGAAAACTTTGTAGAAAAACAAAAATATTTAGAAGATATATATTAGCTCACCTAAACTTAGATAACAGATCTCTATGCAAAACTAGCAGAAAAACTGGGTTTTGGGGTTTTTTAATTTGTATAAAAAGTATCTGTTATCTTTATGAAAACTATGCTAGAAGTGATTCTCTTCGTTTCATATGTACATACAAATTTAGCCAAAACCACCTGGTATATTTTTTTAGTGCTATAAGAACAAAGGGTGGTTTTAATAATAATCCTTCCGCTAGACAATTTAAATCTGCTTTTAGGCGAATGCTCGTAAACGGTGAGCTCAAACACATTTCCACTGGAAATTGTATTCCTTTACAAGAAATTAATATTCTGACATATAGAAAACCTGAAGATGCAATTAATAAAATAACAGACAAAATAACATTAATTAATGATGCAAATTCTGAAAATGAAAGCTTTGAAAGTGAAGATATAATTAGTACCATAAATGATCATGACTAGATCGTTATTTACATTGCGGGGTTTATTGTACATAGGCTTAAAAAGGAAATAAATGCCAGAATGTGTATCTGCGTTAATTTCTCAAAAATATCCCAGCTTACAGTTAAAAAAAAAGACAAAGGGGGGCTTACTCTACCCCAGTAAGGACGTTGTTGTATGTATTTGCGAAATGAAAAAATTGAACAAAAAAGATAATTTTCAGTCTTTCGCAGGAGTGCCTCAAAAAATGTTTGAAGACGGATTTTTCCCCCCAAATTAATGAACATTTTCAGTCAGGAATTTTTAGATTGACATTACTCACTTTTAATAAAATCTATTTGTTTAAAATATTTATAAGTGAGAACGCATTACGCAGCAAAAATTTCTTCTAATGACGACAAGGTTCGTAACTTTTACAAGAAATTGATTTTGTTTAGGGGTCAGTGATTTTAAAAATTCCTTCATGGTCTGTCTATAAAAATTATAAATTCCATGATTGAAGTAATTTAATAACTTATAATTTCTATAAAATAAATGATTTTTTGTGATATACAACCATGGGTGTGATTAAAACTGTAAAGATGTACAAAAATTTTCCTAGTGCTGTTTCAATTATTTGTTTTATTTAAATAATATTCACATAAATATTTTGTATTATTTCTGTTTCATTCGAAATTGAATACATACCTGTGGATATATTATTATCGACCGAAAAAAATCGGTAGATAATAATATATCCAAAGGTAAGTTTTGAACTATTTAATTTCAACTTTATTATAGTTTTTTTTTTTGTGTTTTGCGTAATCTGTTATACATAGCAAAACATTATATATAAAAAACTGATTATAATAACAAGGAAAAGACAAAACGCAAAATAAAGCTATTTAAAATATAATTTAAAAAAATGTTTTATTTTTCAATTTAGTACATTAACCTTTTAATATAATTATGTCTTAGGAAGTTAATGAACTGCTATTAACCTAATAAGATATATCTTAGGAGGTTAATGTGCTACTTACATATTTTTGAAACACTGTGTATTGATTCTACCTATAATTAGTAAACAGAATTTACTTTTCCCAAAAATCAAGGAAATAAAAATAGAGAATCATCGGCAACACTAACCTTAACCCTTAAATGCATAATGTATCAAAAACGATACGTTGAGATTTTTTAACTAAAACTTAAAGCCAATTGTTTGTTTTTATTAGGCTGTATGTTACGATGCCCTTAGACTATTTGTTCATCGGAAAAAACAAAGTTTCGTATTGGTCCACCATATTTGTTTCGTAGCTGTCAAAAGTATTCTTGTCAGCGAGTGAATGTTTGTGAAAATTCTAACTTTATCCAGACGAATCGGAGGATTGAGACAAATTATATCAAAAAAAATATACAATGTCAAGGTAAGTGTTTGTGTTTATAGGTTTATGTATTTACGAAAATTGATTTCTCTCATAAAACAAAAAGAGTTTTTAGTTTGTATCGAAAATGAGACACCATGCACTTAGGCATAAAAATATTTCTATGCATGTTGATGATTTTCGCGTTTTTGTTTTTATTTACGCTTCTTTGAACTTTACAATTTGTTGCAGAACTACAAGAAAGAAATTGAAAGACGATGATAGAAAATATGCTAATGCGGTTAGAGGCTGGCGAAATTTCAGAAGACGATGCCGAATCAGATGAGGATGACTGATTTCATCCGTCTCGCAAAGATCTACAAGCCGTACTGAAGATAAAGAAGTAAGTGATGAAGAGGAAGTGCCAAACTGAAGAATGCCCGGATCTCCCTGGTTCATGAAGAAATCTATCAACAAGCTTCGACTTCTCGGTCTAATGTATTTCCGCAAATAAATACACGAAATTGATTTGGAAAAACGCCTTTGAGTATAAAGAGGAATCAATTGCTTTCTTGGGTAGTACAGAATTAGGACCTGAACTATGAAACTAGAAACCCCACTGCAGTTCTTTTCACAGTACTTTTCAGAAGACTTGTTGAAAAAAATTGAAGAAACCAATAAATATTCGACGCAGACCAATATTGATCGCCCTGTTCAAATAAGCCTTACAGAACTTCGAAAATATTTGGAATATTGATATTCATGTCTGTCTATCGCCCAAGCGTTAGATCGTATTGGAGCAGTAAATTGGATTTAGACCAATATAAAGCAATGCCTGTCAACAAATTTGAAAAGTAAGAAGCATATTACATTTCAATGATAATAATTAACAAACCAGTTGGTAGCCCCGACCATGATAAACTTCACAAACTAAGACCCATTATAGATCATCTGACAATGAAATTTTCTAGTGTTCCAATGAACAACGCCTTTCAGTTGACGAACAAATGTGCGCACAAAAATCAGCCATTTCTTGAAACAATATTTATTCCAATAAACCCCCAAGGGTTCGCTTTTGCGTTGTGTTCCTGGGGATATTATATGATTTCAATATATAGTGGAACAGACAAAGAACCAATGTAGTAATGAACCTGATATTGGAGTGACCGGTAATACAGTAATAAAGTTAATAGAAGAGTCCCAAGAATGATGAACATGCATACTTCGATAACTATTACACTTCATTACCACTAATGGCCATATGAAGGAAGCATATGGTGCTTAGGTACGGTGCAGCTAAACCGTCTAGGAAAGTCTTGTAAGTTGCCTAAAGAAAGAAGTAATGAACAGTAATGTACCCTGAGGATCCTACGTTGAAAACACGACAAGTCTCGATATGTGGATTTTCTGCGATCAGTTGAAAGATAACAAGCAGGTGACCTTACTTTCCACTTATATTGGCGCTGAACCTGTAGAAACGATTGAAAGATATGACAAAACAAAAGAAAAAGGTGCCCATACCATGTCCAAAAATAAAGGAATACAACGCACACATGGGTGGAGTAGACCATGGACTCTTTCCTATGGTATCATATAAAGTCTCGGAAATGGTACATGCGAATTTTTTACCACTTACTCGACCTATCAGTAATTAACTCCTGATATTATATAAGAAAGTCTCTGCTAAGAATTTGAACCCTAGCAGGTTTTTATGCAGAGTTTAGAGCTGAATTGGCGGATGCTCTCTGCAAATATGGCGAACATGTTGTACCTTCACGAGGTCGACCAAGCCGAAACTTTCGGAGGAGCCAGCACCCAAAGGAAAAAACATCCAGCAGGTAATGCCTCGAGAGATGTTCGTACGATGGAGTGGATCATATTCAATCGAGGCAACAAAATCAAAATGAGGTGCATGAACCCAGGCTGCAAACTGCTGAGTAGTATTATGTCTAAATGTAAGGTGTATTTGTGTTCTAACAAAAACAACTGACTGTTTTAATGATTTTCATCTATAGGACATATTTTTGTGATCATTTGTTGCACATTAGTGCTTTGCAATAATTAATAACAAGTCAATTAACGGAAGTAGTACACAATAGAACTGAGAATAAAATTGTAGTTTTTTGCATGTTGTATCAAAAATGATACCAGAATATTTTTCAAAATAAAACTAATTATATTGAATAATGATTTTTTATTTTATTTTTTCCAGCATCTATAAACCATTTTACACAACATATATTTTTTCCAATGATATTGGGTATGTCATGCATTTAAGGGTTAAACTATTGCTATCCCGCTTACGGCAAGGACTACTCTATTGTACATACTCCCTCTACGGTGTGGTTGAAATAAAAATCGGTTACGGTGAAGGTGACGGCCTTGTTAAAAGATGACAAATAAAACAATTTCATACACACATATTTACAACAGTATCGCTCGGTGACACTGACAGCAACGACTTGGATAAGACTCTGTTCAGTCGTGACACGACAATTCGGATATACTGATTAGTCGCTCGACCGATCTGTATATTGTATGAGATATACATATAAACGAAAAGTAACGCCATCTTATTGTAAATTTGACGTGGCAGATCTCTTTTTGCAGTAAAAAACTGAATTAATCGGCACTTCTGTAGGACGTCGATTCAGCGCCACAATTAGATTCAGTCTAGTGAGCAGTGTGGATGCGACTGCAACTAGTTTTATTGTACATATTCTTATGACTTACTTTGACAGAGGGAAACTCCCTTTCGATCCGCCGGTGGCCCGTGTTGCTCTATGGTAAAATCGAATGGTTAGTACGGCAGCAAAACTATTTAATTTTGATTAATTGTTTACACTAGGTTTACTGATTGCTCCGTGGCACGGTGGCTTAGCAGTTGTAACGCTGGGGCCCGCGGTTTCGAATCCCGCACGGAACAAGTATTTATATGGCCTACAAATAATTGTTCCTGGTCTGGATGTTTGTCCTTGTGCAATTTTTGTACGTAAACTGCCTCTACGATACATGAGAAAATCATGTATGGGGGTAACGTTTTTATTAAAGAAAGAAAACAAAATACTTTCAAATGCCACTGTCACTATGATGATATAGTGTTTTTTTCCGAAATAAAATTTATTTTCCTCAAATCTCAGATATGGTAGATCCAAGGAGAGTAAGAAAATATTTTTTTCAAATTATTGGTTTTATTTATGTTATTTTTGTGCCAAATTACTAAGATATTATTGAGAGCTAGATTTAATTTAACATGACATCTATAACACTGAAGTTACTACATCCATGTGGACGCGGTACGCTATCTAGGCATAGCATTACAAAAAGTAATATATTACTTTCAGATTCTTCGATTTCGACCAGTTTTTGGAAACGCTCTTGTAGATATTCTATGCGAACATGAAAAAGGTGTCGGTAAACTTCCGATACTAGAATCAATTTTCAAAGCCCCTCCCGATCCAGCAATAGATAATGGTTGAAGAGTAGAAAACTTGAATGCTCGACAGTTGCATCAAACATCTGATGCAGAGTTAACGTTTGAACAATGATACCAAACTTACGGAGACTTCGTTTTGACGATCTTTGTAGCAGAAGAGCGAAAACAAGGATCCATAAGCTTTAGAACCATTTTGGGATCGTTTCCATAGATTGCAACTGACAATGCTGGTCAAATCTGCCGTCGATTTGTTTGAACTTTTTATTGATGACGACATTATTGGCTTATTTGTTCTGCGATCAAATCGCTATTATTTAAGGAAAAAGTGCCCTCATCCTTAGATCACTGCTGCTGAAATGCGATGCTTTATTGTTATTCTTATTTTGAGTGGAAATTCGCCCCATGTTAACAGAATGAAATTTTGCACACCTACCTAAAAATTTACAAATGCTGCTAAATGTACGTTTGAAAGTGTGTAAAGAAAAGAAGATGCGTCGGCCCGTACTGCAAATCTAAGTCTTCTGTAAGAACAGAGTGTATGAAGTGTGACGTTAGCCTTGATAATAAACTCATAGATAGCAATAATAATACATGTTTTAGTTTCTTTTTATTTAACTACTAACTACTACAAGATGATCTTAATTTAGTTTCTCAGCACTAAATATTGTAAGCGCATAGTGTTCATTTGGACACGTGAATTTTCTCTAATTTCCACCATATAATATATGAAAATAAAATGATAAGTTGCTAAGAACCCCCCCTCATTAAACAATATTAAATAACTTAACTTCAAAAAATGGCTTTGCTGGTTAAAACACTGTTTTATTCATATTTTCCCCGAATTACACGTATTTTTCTCGGTTTTTAGAGTAAACTTGACCCGTTTAAAAGACATATAATTTAGAGAATTCACATTGACGACATTGTCGCCTTTGAATTAATATTTATTTACCTACGACAAAATTTACAATTTCGTGATGTTCCTTTTTTGTAATTGATCGTAAATTGTGTTGTTTTTACAACTAATAATGTTGGAAAAATCGTAAAACAAGTGATATTAGGGCACATAAAGACTCACGAGATCGCGATTGTAATAAGGGTCTTTGGAACTACTACCACAAAAGTGAAATTTCTCGCGGTACAAAAAATGTGTTCATGGAAGGGTTCATGTGTAATTTTGCTTGAATGTCACGCCCTTTGAAGGTGACAGTCAAACAGCAGAGAACATTACCAATAATATTGCCTTTAGTTTTGGCGTTTTTGAGTGGCAAATTATAGATGTGGTGGCAGTCTGTATAGACAATGGCAACAATATGAAGAAAGGGGTCAGATAACCAAGAATAGACCCTCTGATAACTTGCATGGTACACATGTGTCAGCTTTAAAAAGGACGATTTGCTAAATCATATAATAATAAAAGAGATGATTGATCCTTCCAAACTGATTAGTCGCATGTTTTAACCACTTCCCATCAAGCTGTTATAAACTCTAAAAGAACATACCACAGCATGTAACTCATTCAAAATGTAGAAATAACATGAGATTCAACATAACAGATGCAAGAACAAAACATTGCCATTCTCACCAATACAACTACATCTGAAATGCAATAATTTACAGCTAGTAGTAGGAAATTCCAAGCGATAACACAAAACTGAAGTGAAGACCTCAGAAGCCTCAGCCTTATTTTTATTACTTGCAGTATTTGGAATACTTGCAAAGAAATTAAGTTAAACAGGTAATGATTTATACAACATATCTTCAATCCTGAACTTAGATCTTTTTCATCATATTGAAAAGACAATGCAACCGCGTTTTTCATCTAAAACATCTGGCACACTAACAAATTTTTCACTAAAGGAAAAATAATCTAAATAAAATCATAGTGGGGGTCACGTTTTTTTTTCAATGAAAAACTGTAAATGATCAAGAGAACATCTCTAAGACATCATTACTCCTCGGTGTTCATAACAATTAAAAGTTTTCAGTAAATGAATTTACAGAATTAAGTAAATACTCTACCATGCATGTACCTATATAATATTAAGCAAATGTACAAGAAAAATTGTATCATTTTAAAAAAAATCTCAATATTATACTCTATAATATTATACTCGCTATAAACTAAAAGGGTTCCTTGCATGACAATGGAACCCTACACCTACTTTATCAACAAAGCAGCATTATCTACTAAAGATTTCTTAGAAACGCAACAGCATGAATGCTAATACAATTTACATTAATTGTATTAGCATTCCTCCGAGATTTGATTGTTAAAGGAATGCAGTATAACATAAAAAGACCACCTTATAAACTCTATGCAAATAAATAAAATTGAAGTTCGTTTGTAATGTCAAAATAACAGCTTTTTACTAAAATACATATGAAAGTATATATTATGGTACTTATAACAAACAGCAACTTCATAAATTGTTTGTTTGTCTGTTTGTTCCGGCTAATCTCCGTAATGGCTGGACCGATTTTGACATTTCACTGGAAGAGAGCTGATATCATAAGGAGTAACTTAGGCGTAGTCGCGGCGAACAGCTAGTGAGTCTTGCATAAAGGATTACTACAAAGAAGTCAACAGAAATTAATTTGGTTGCAAGCAACCACAACTGAGTTGAATTCTAACACTAATTATAATTTAGCCTAATCAGTTTGGAATTTCAAGCACTTTCTTATATTCATTGTGACGATTATGATTATTTTCTCGTGGCTACTACTCTCCTACCACCATATAATATATAACTAGCTGATGGCACGATATTTTATTGCGGACAAATTTAAATGTTTTGATGAGACTATCGTAAAATCCGTTCTTAGTGAGCGTCTACATAGCGAAATGAGTAACTATACTAAATTTCAAGTCAATCGGGTGTATAGCTTTAGAGATCTCGTGATCAAATCAGTGGTATTTAGCTTATGATACCCAAGAAATATTCTGGTGTCTATGCAATGACACACACTTACCATACCTGATTTAACATTTATGAGATAATATCGAAGGCAGGCTAAGAAGACTTAGTGGAGTAGTGGTCTCTTACACCGGCAAGTAGACCACTACCAGATTTCATCCCGTATGTGCCGTAAGGAGGGACAGAGGGAAACTGAAACAGTAGACGAGTAGCGGCATCCTCCAGATAAGTTAAAATAATAAAACTGCAGTTGCCAAGCCACCTTCAAAGCATGGCAGCTGACAATTATCCCCCCCCCCTGGTGCGATCCGAGTTAGGCTTATGTTCAGCAGTGGCAGTAGATAGGTTCTCATGATGATGGCGATGATTGTTTAATTTGTTTTGTGAGAAATGAGAAAATGAGACTAGGAAAGTTACTCACAGGGACTATCTCACAGAATAAAGTAATCGTTTAATTATGTACTTATACGAAACCAATTACTTGCCCTGCGAAAAGCTAGAGGTCCAATAATACTGTTTTAATACTTGAATACCTACTGTACAAATATGATTTTTACCATAGCGATAACTTTCAAATACTATTTATTAGACACAATCAACTGCACAGGAGATCCTCATTACCATGGGTTATTTAATCATGTCTAACAATACAGCCAAAAATTACAATGTTCTTCATAAAATAGTTTGCTCTGACTAGCCGAGAAGTAGGCAATCAAAAGAAAAAGTACATATTAGTTTTGTTTTCCTGAATGATTTGATTAGGCGCAATAAACATCTGGCAGCTTTCAATCATCTATAAATTGAAACCACAAATTCTTTACATACGGAATGATCAATTGAAATTACAAATTCTTTACATGTATAAAATTGCGCGCTTTTAGGTGATCGCACATTTCTCAGCATCGTAAACGCGGCACGCTCCGTACGCGCCGCATTTACTAATGGCCTCACACCTCGCACATACGCGCCGTACCTACGTTTAGTATTGCCAACAACTTCTGCAGTTTTTTTGAACCACTACTGTGAAACGGCACAGTGACATTGAGGAATAAAATGTCACATAGATAGAGGATATAGATACAAGGAAAAAAATGTAATAGCCTGCTTATTGGCAGAGGTAGAAGAAAATAAAATTAGAAGAAAAAGAAGATTCCGGATTCACAATATTCATTTAAACAGGCGGTTGTTTGGAGAATATCATAAATTATTTAAAGAGTTATTGGATGATGTTAAATTATTTTTCAGATATTTGTTCAGATATATTCTATCTTCCTATGGAAAATCAAAGACAAGCAAGAATGACAGGGATAATGCAACACTGACTATCAGCATGCACCGAACGCGTCGCTATATATGAAGTCATCAGCATGCCTCGTTCAATTTTCGGTTACCTACCGCATTTTATGAAATACTGCGTGTACGGTGCGATTGAAATGTGCTAAGTTTTATGTGATTTCACACAACGAATTCTAAAATGTTGCACGAAAGGCGCGTGCTGCGCGTACTGGTGCTGTGCTGAGAAACATGTGATCACCTTTTATATATTGAATGAGAAGTTCATAACATTCAAGAATTCTTGTTTCATAATAACAACAGACTTGGGACTCATATTAATTTATGGTCATTAAAGATTCAAATTTCTATAATGAAAAGTTAACTTTGACAATGTTACGATTATCTTGATAATTAATGGATGTCTTAGGACTTGAATGATTACTGAACGAACATACCTTTATTGTTAGTCACTTAAAATTCACTGGATTGAATAGAAGTTTTTTTTAACCTAAAGCATTAAAACCACTAAAGTACAATTATGAAGGTTTCGCTGATGCAACATAAGTCAGTTTTTGAATTCAGAATATATTTGGGATATAATTCAATCCTTAACTTAGTTGATATTATTCATTTTTAATAATTTATTTTCATATATAACTAACAAAAGCTTAATAAGTTATATTAATGGCCCGAGTAACTAAACTGAATACTGAAATAATTTTATTTAAAAAGCATGCTTTAAAATATTTATCAAGGAGTAAAATTTAATCAGTCTCAGTACAGTATGCACATTAAATATAGGTACTTCATGTGTCATACTTGGTGTAAAAACTGCATTTAGGTACATGTGCAGATTTTATTTAAAAAAAATAAAAATAAAACAGGAATATATACAGATCTAAAGAAACAACCCTACTACTTTTTGTATTAAAACTTTATTTATACATTAATTAAGCCTAAAAGTCCATTAATTTTAACCTAAAATTTCAAAACATCTATTTGAGAACTTAATACTGAGTCAGGAAAATTAAAATTATCATGATAAATTGCTTATGTCAACTTAATGATCTCATAATATGCCTAGCTTCTATTTCATGGGACTTGTTACATATTAATCCTATGTTGTACTTAATTATCCGTATAAAACTTTCATTTGACAAACTATTTAAATCCTTAAAAATAAGTCACTGTAAGTACCTACAGTACTACAATAAATAGAAGACCAACTTACATATCAGTACAATTTTAAAGTAATCTATTCATATTCTCTAAGATAAAAGAAAAGAACTCCAAACTACTACAGTTTTATTGGTTTCCTGACGGCTTCTCCTAGGTGGTCTCATGAGAAGACCATGAGATGTAACTAGTGCTCCGGAGCGTACTGCCTACACTAGCACGGTATATCTGCTCTACTAGTGTACTTAGCACGAAACCTAGAGATTGAAAAAATCTTATCAGTCATGTACCAAAAATAAATACAAATAAGGGCTATCTTCATAGCATTAATTGTATAGAACTATCAATAAACATAAGCTATCATTCCTATTCTTAATTAATGCTATGTAGTGCTCTAAAGTCATAACCTAGGAATGAGAACCCAATTACTATTATTTTCCTATTAAAAAGGCTGTGGTGAGTCGTCTATGGATAGTTTGTGGATTCTTGTTATGATGAAATACAATTGGTATACATACATTGTTTAATATCTTCCTCCTCTTCCTTGACCACCTCCATAGCTTCCACTTCCATAACCACCACCGCCACCACCTTGGTTCATACTATATGGTGCAGCACGATTATTGCCATATTGCTGACTTCTTGTAGGTCCCCCACTGTAGCTTTGTTGGCCATAGTTACCAAAGTCTTGGTTACCCCAACCGCCGCCACCACCACCACCTCTTTGGCTTCCACCTCCATAACCACTTCCTTGGCTTCCACCCCAACCACCCTGGTTGTTATCCCAAGGATTAGCATTATTCCATCCACCTCCTTGGTTGCTTCCATAGCCTCCTCCTAAAATAAAATATAAGTTTGTATTTCTTTTACAGTAAATTAAAAAAAACTAAGTTTACATCAATAAAATAACATACCAGAATTACCCCAGTTATCATTTCTTCGCTGTCCTTGTCTTCCACCCCCTCCTCCTCCTCCTCTTTGGTCAGATCCATCCTTAGGAAGTGCCTTCTTAACATCCAACTGTTTTCCATTAATTTTATGGGGGGCATTCACTGTATTAAATAACAACATTACATTAATCAAGTTTAAAGAAATATAAAGGAAAGAGCTAAAGAAATTTAAATCTAAAATTGTTTGTTGACTTGCGTACCAGATCTACCAGTTTATTCAATAGTCAGGTATAGCTTTAATCAATACTTTACTCTCCACAGTTAGAGAAGCCAAACTTGGACAAATTATTCCATTTTGGGGCAAAACTGTGGAACATTAAATATAATTAATTTCATACTTACAGCACACTTTGTCAACTGGATCATAATCGTCAAATTCGACGAATCCAAAACCACGCTTCTTACCAGTGGCTTTGTCTGTAACAATGCTAACATTTTGTACGTTGCCATAATTCGAGAAATATTCTCGCAGTTGGTCTTCTGTGTGATCATCTTTAATACCTCCTATGAACAATTTTCTGACAGTGGCGCCCGCCTCTGGGTTTTTGATATCTTGTCTGGCTACAGCCCGTTTTGTTTCTACGACACTGTAAAATTTAAAAAATATCTATTTAAGTGGTGACCAACAATGAAACTAAAAAACGCAATGTAAATAGATCTAAATTGTCGACGCCACAGAAAATGCCACGTGGAAGAACGCACGAGACATTCACCAAGCAGTTTCTTTTAATATTTGCAGTATAAAACGATATGAAAGTAGTTTTTTGACTTTCATATAGCTGGACTGCAATAATTAAATATATTCACGTACGAAGAATAATAAAAATTACTCACCGAGTATCAATTGTATGTGGCCGAGCGTTCTGCGCATCATCGACCATGTGAGCCTTTGAGTAAGTAATAAATCCAAACCCTCGAGACCTTTTTGTTTTCGGGTCTTTCATAACAACAACGTCTACAATTTCTCCCCATTTTTCAAAATGAGCTTTCAATGATTCGTCAGTTGTTCGATAATTGAGACCACCAATAAAGATTTTACGATGGACCTCCGGCTCATCCTGAAAAGTAGGGCGTATAAAACAACCGACAACAAAATGGCGGATAGCGTGGCTTTCCAAAGCCTGTACCGTTATTTCAACAAATTACATATTTATTAACAACTGTAAGTACGAAATCAAAACCGATAAAAGGAAATAAAATCATAAATAATTAAAATACAATTCGCCTAGTTAAATACAAAGGTTTGAGAGACAATGAACCGACAATGAATATTTATAAAATAAATTTACTTACAAAACCATCGTCACCGTTTTGTTGAGGTCTCATTTCAATAACTATTGTACCAAAGTCAGAAGAAAATTAGTTGATTATAAAGATTATTATTATTTAGTTTATAAAGATAACTTTTTCTTAACGCAACAAATACACCGGCAATACAACTTAGACACGACCGAACTCAAACGACGCCACGCCAAAAAGAAAGTAGATGCGAAGTAAGGAAAATGGGAGACTGTGACGATGACCATGCGTGCGCTAATACTCAGTGTTGCCAACAACTAAACTAGCTCTCCAGTCTCCACCAGATTCAACAACCAAAACCACATACGTAAGCATCATTTTAGTCTGTGCTACTAACAAAAAGCGACCCTACACACATAATCCCACAATTTTCCACTAAACAAATTTTTGTTTAATACGAAAAAAATAGGTATATTAGTAATTATTTATCTTAATTATTACATACTGTGCAACAAATTATATTATATTATGAAAATAATCATTAAATCAACATACAATTATTAGTAAATCAACAAGTCAACATGAAGAATATATAATTTAATTAACTGCTAATTATTTTAAATTAAATCGTCTTCTTCAGTTGAATAATTTTTGTCGGCACCATCATCAACGGTATCCATCATCATGCTTACAATTATTATTGTACGATAAAATTTGCAATTCCATTTTTTTTTAAATGTAAGTCTTAAAGTCAAGAATCCCAAAACTTTCTGTATACTAGGGGTGGGCGTTGCGACGACGAACCGTTTACAAGGACCGTTTTGTGTTCTGCGACGGTGAAACCGTTTTACGTCCTGGATTCAAACAGTCTTCGTTGCACAAACCAGTCTTCAAATTACTTGGTACGATTTTCTATTTTACGCCTATGAAAATACAGTCGAGAACGCAATGATTCAACTATCTATCTCATTCGTCGCGTCGTCGTCCTTAACGTTCCGCGTTATATTGTAGTCTTTGGTTTCGCGTTCGTATACAAATGTAGACTTAGTTGTAAGAAACTGCAACCATTTCACTCGACGAAAACGCAATTCTATTTCATGTTGGATAAGTTTCGTCCTTTAAGCCGTCTTCAAACCAGTTGTAACAACGACCGTTTTCTGCAACCGTTTTCGTCGTCAGGAAAACGGTTGCGTTTCGTCCGTCAAAAATTCGACAACGACCCACCACTACTGTATACTGACAGTTTCGACATAGTGACGTATGAACTCGTAAAAGAATACGAAATCGAGTTTAGTAAGCTACTACTATAATATTCTACGAGGAATCCGAGCGAATAGTGTAGCGTAACCGGGATGGATCGTTTGCCTACGCAATAAAAGTAAATAGTCCTTAAATGAAATAATAGAAATATATTTTGAAACATGTACGTGGCTTAATAGTTGAGTGATCATTGTTCCACTATTTGAAACCTAATTCTAAAGAACTACTAGAAAAAACCTCCAACCACTATAAGCAATATTCCTTCACTAAAAGGGGAGTCGAAACCACCAGCTTTAGTGGAAAATCCACTAAGTTGGCAACACTGCTCATGAGTTGCGTTGACAGTGCTGCCAACCCTAATAGTTCATTTTCCCTCATGTACAGGTAATGCTGCTAGATTAAAAAAAACCCATACTACACGGCCTGTTTATTAAAAAAATTAGTTTTGATGACCAGTGGCTTAGCACAGGTTGCTGCTGCCTTGAACTACCAGAGCTAAAAAAATCGTATTCGAGTGTGGTATACTCAACTCATACTCCTCCTTAAGCAGAGGCCATTCACACTCCAGACCATTTTGAGGATTGAAGTTACCTCGGGCTCGTTCGTGAATTGATGGACCGCAGAACGGTCCGTCGACCAAAGTCATGCCGAAGCTTCGATGAAAACTTCATTAAAGCTTGCGATACAATCGCACCGCGTAGTGGTTGTTAATAATATCCACTACCCCATATCGTCCCTTGGGCGACAGAGGGAAACTGAAACCGGAGATGGGCAGCAGCATCTTCCAGAAAGCATTTCAAAATTGTAAAGGACTGCGGTTGCCAAAGCTAAATCGCCCCTATAAGAATCTATAGTTGAAGCCTATATTCAGTAGTGGACTTTTATAGACTGTAATGGTAATATGGTAAACGAATAATTTGTGACGACAAAATTTTCGAAATTGAGATCAGCGTTTAGAAGGTAATTGAGCAAAGATTTCTTGATAATAAGAATGATGAAAGATGTCCAAGATTTATGTAGATAAGTACCTCAGCGACCGTGCTTTGCGCGGCAGAAAAAAAATTCTCAGGGATAACACAGAAAAATTATAATAAAAACATTATCTAATTACAAAATTTCATCCAAATTGTTATAGTAATTTCCGAGAAACCTGTTACATGTAAATATTACATATTATAAAAGAGATCTGATAAATTAAATTTACAAAAAGATGGCGTTACCTTTCATATATAAGCAATTTTTAATCAAATCATTGCTATTTACTTCTTCTTAAACTTAAAAATTACAATAATAACGGTCGTGTTGCTTCGAATTTGTTGCGTGTTGTGCCCTCATACAATATGAGGTTCGGTCGAGCGATTGATCCGAATCTATATCCGAGTTGTTGCTACTACTGAGCGATACTGTTATAATGTATCTATGTGTGAGTGATATTTTTACTTCATTTATTTAATTGCACAAACTAATAAAAAGTACTAGTTTAATTGTAATGTGTTAGTTTCGTAGTAACGGACGATTGTTTTTGTTTGTGCAGATTTTCCCCCGCAAACACGGTGGCCCGTGTTGCTATATGGTACTGTATAAATATTTTAAGCTATACATATATATAATATTCACTAATATAACTAAAAAAGATGCAAAATTATCGACGTTTAGGTAACAGTGTTAGCGCATTCAGCAATGAGGGCTAGTAATCTTCTACTCACCAGATGTCGCTAGTTGACACTGAGGTAAAGTTTTTTGTTACACAATGTAATTTAATTGAGAAGTTGGTTTTTAATAAAAGTTTATCAGTTTCTAGAGTATTATATTAATACACAAAACAATGCGTCAGTGGTTTGCTTTTTAATTTTTAGCACATTTTTAACTTTTTTAAAAAATTTCTACTTTTATGAATATCTGTGGTTTGGTTTAATTATTTTTAATCTTATTAATATAAAATATAGCTAATAGTACAGAAAGAAACAATAAACTTTACATTTTCCGAACAAATTAACTTCCCCGCTATGAAATCTGTCAAATATTACACCTCACTTTCTAGTGGCGCCGCCCTGGTGGCAGAAAAAGTCGTGGATGCCCTCATTAGCGCAACCTATGGTGCAATAAAGTTTAGATTTTCGGTTTATACAAAAGCACTCTGTGGTTTAGTTCTTCGCTTAGTGTAATTACATACATACGTATGCATAGAGAGAACCTACAATTCTACATAAATTGAGTCAATATAATTGTCTCGCTTTTTCTAATTTAATGTTCAAATGAGGCAAAAAGAGACAAATCTATTGAAAGATGTAGCGTGTAATTCATGCGTGGAAATAGAAATGTCAAGTGGTCATCTTTGTTCTCTTTATAAGATGCCAAATAAGAGTGTAAATACACTCGTATCTTCTGATTTACTAGAAAAATTACATCCCTATTGTAGTAGTATTAGTGAAGTTACTTTCATAGACTTAGAATATACTGGCGTAGTATATTCTAAGTGATTTCGTTCGCAATGTTAGCAACAATCGACATCGATACACTCGTTTTTGTTTAGTTATTTATTTTTATTACTTTATTATAAGTCTAAAAATATAAAGAAAATAGGACTAGACTTATAAATATTCGAACTATCAACTAAATTTTTTTCTAAATCAAGTGATGATTATTATATATTTCTAATTTGTTGTGTTGTTAATTGTGTAACGTACATGATTGTAAGCTGTTATTTAAAAAAAAGTCCCGCTGGAAATGAGGCATTCCATCTTTGTCCTCACGGGTGACAACGCATCTGTATTTTAATTCGTAGTTTAGGATAGATGTAGATGTCTATGGGCTATAGCAACTACTTAACATCAGGCGGTCTGTGTGCCCATTTGTCACCCTTAGCCTATATAAAAAAGAAGATTTCATAGTTACCTTTTCACGATATATTTTATTAAATATGTATAATTGAATATATTAAATTATACAACGATAGTACGCAATGCTGCATTATTCGACTACGTTTTTGTATTAAGATGTCAGATGAAGCTTCCATAAACTTTCATTGACATAAATAAGTACTACAAACCGGACTAATACAAACCCTAATTTTGCTAAGTCATAGACTAAATTAATTTATCAACAACGTTTTTTGTTTCGCTAATGGCATGTCAAAAGAAGTGTCTATGGAATGGAAAAACGGCAACAACCTTGTAAAAGAAAGAAAGTGAGAATAATATAGTTATCTTATTTTGTACCATATTAAACGTCATATGTATAAACTGTTCAGCTATAAGAATTTTGTTCTTATTTTAGGACTCTCTCTATGCTAGTAATTACTCTGAGGTTTTTGGACGTTAATGAAAAAACCTAATGTGCCATTTGTCGTAACAGGTAACATTTTTATTTTCGACTCAAATTGTTGCTTTAACAGGTTGCGAAAAAAACGACTCATCTCTACCATAAACATTAAATATAAATGAGTGTTTCTAGTTGGTGAACATAAAATAGTAAACATTATTAAAGTGAAGAAAAAAAACTGTATTATAATATTATTGTTTATCATCGCGTCAGTGCTTAATAAACGTTTATTGTGTAACTATAAAGCGCATTATGAAGCGTAGCGGTGGTGACAATGAATATGTAAGTTTTACAAATATGTGACAAATTGTCCCATCCAAAGTAATATGAATCCATTAGTAGAGAAAACGTTTTAAATATGGAGGCGGCGGGCGAGGAAATTAGGATTTTCGCAGCATACCGCCCGCCAGGGACTCCATTTCACTCCTCAGACATCCGGACGATAATGGAAAGCGTTTACTTTACATTCGACCGAAGATCACCTACGCTGCTCGGGCCTGGTACTCTTGAGCGATGGACAGAGGCAGCAACTGCAGGCGCAGTAGAACTTATCCTTACGGACCATCGTCGGTGCAGATCGCTACGTCGGGAACGACATCATAGCAGCCAACTTGAAGATTGAGAGCATCCAAGACTTTGTGGTCCGCTTGGCGCGCGGTATTATTAACCGCGCCGACAACAACACGTGCATCTTCAAGACTTAGCACCTTTACATGCTCGGCCCCCGGACGGGTAACCTCTACCAAAATAACTCCTCTCTACATAGATTAGAGAGTCGACTAATAAGCACCAACGTCACTGATTGACCAACTTTGACTATAGTTCCTATTGACTAACCGGATATGACTCTTTATAGCGGCGAACGAAGGAATCAAACCCCGTACGCTGCCAACACCTACAATGCCGACAACGGCTCCGACGACCGGTACATAGTTGTGTACCGCGAGGAGATTCCGGGTAATGGGGGATGCCCCGAGACCCGAGACCTGCGGTGCATTGATGCACTTGCAGGCGACAAAGGATAGCTGCAATTCGTTCGGGATCAGCGACAGTTTCGGGAACTATAAATAAGAAGAAAGAAAATAAGTGAAAAGTAGGAAAAAGTATTGAAAGTAATACTGCATCAATATCGCATTTCCAAGGGGGAATTTTTATTGAAGAAGTTGCTATTTTATTTATCAAGATCCTTCAGTGTTCACCCTATTAATAGTAGTAAAGAAGAAGTATACTGTCCACATAGGCACATATGATAGGTGTCAAGACCTGGACCACTTCAATAGGGATGCCGTCATCTTAGTCGTCAAAAATTAAGAAACGGGTTTGTGAACGGAATCGAACGTCTTCATCTAGGGTCGTTGTCCCGAACCCAGCGTAGTGTGTATTGGTCTGTGAATAGAAGGTCAATAATTGGTTGATCCTTGATAGGGGGTGCAAGACCCGTTCCTCAGAGTCCGTTTTAATAGACACTTCAACAATAATGGATTCAAGTGATGAAGAAGTTTTTTTTTAACTACTTTATACTTACAAAAAAATGTAAGAAAGAAACCGAGGTTCTGGATGCACAACTTCTAAAAAAATAAAGTGATTCATGGTGCCTCCAGTTCAAGCGATTTGCTTCTTCAATATGTGCAAGGTTACAAAAATGTTTGCAACCTTGTACACAAATTATTATAAAATATTTCATTAGAATGGATTTTTATACATAAATAAATAAAACTAATAATCCTCCTAAAATACTAAAAAATAAATATAAGAAAATCAATATATATTCCCGCCACACGTGAGAATTTTGCAGGTAGTCTGACTATATATGGAGTTAGTAGGTATATATAATTAGTTATAAACATTCAAGATAAATATCGACATTAATTTTGATATAGTTGAGATAATCCCTAGCGTACATGTAAAATATTTTGTATAAAAATGTATTTACGGAATTCATGCATATTATCAACATTGTGACTTTTTTCTTTGTAAAATATCAAAATTAACAAAATAATTGAAAATATTCTATATTTTAAACAGTATATAACATAAATTTAACCAAAATAGATGCAATGAAATGAAATGAAATGAAATTTATTTAACATACATTACATTATAGTTACAGATATTTTTGAGCTCTGAAGCCTGCGTTAGTTAAAACTGTGCTACAGGCCTCATACAGGCGTATTATGATGTATATTAGTATTGTAAAGAAATATATTAGTTACAAAATAATTATTGATGATGTCTTAAGAATTTACCTGTGAAATGTGCAATTATCAGTATTATTTCTTTTATTAACACCATAGTCACTCACAGAACAAGTAACCATTTTGAAAAAGAAACTTAATAACAATTATAGTAAAATACTCTAAAAATTACAAAATATCTAGGAGCTTATTTCTTCTTCTTCTTCTTTACTTTATGGCTTCTCTTAAAAGAATTCTGCCAATGTCAAGTCAGTCATGGGAGTGACAACAAAGTCGTAGACAGAGAATCCAATAGACGGCGGGGTTGCGTAACCGCAATTTTACCCACAAAATAGGAAGATTTTGTTTGTGAAGCGTATGTTGGTAATTCTAGGCCACGTTATTCACATGCTATTAGGATAGGATAATTAAAGCAAATAAAACAAATAGGTAATATTAATAACAAATGTTAAAACACATTTATTTGTTAAGAAAATCATAACAATTACACTTATAGGTCTTGGTAATTCCAATTTAAGTATTATTGTCCTTGAAATAAATATAATTTAGTATGAATATTCCTAATTTTTCGACGGACTCGCTAATTTTTGTGGTTTCATGATGTATTCTTATTTAAAAAATATCTCAAAGCAACAGCTTTAATGAGAAGCATTCTGTGATTGTCAATATAAGGAAATCTTTATTGACGGGATCAATTGAGTTAAGTAGATTGCGATCCTCTTCGTTGTTAACAAGAGCTTTGGCCTTCAACTTTTCAAGAATTTGTTCCAGATTTGTCACGTTTATTTTTAGGCGCCTTGTTGTCTGACGAAGAGTGAGCATGGTGCGTACTCTTCGTCAGACAACAAGGCCTCAACCTCTTCTCCGACAAATTTTGCTGCTGATTCAATCTCTTGGTAAGACTTCTTGGCGTACCCAGTAGCTGAAACAGAAAGTTAAAATATTTTAATCCATTAAACCTATTAGCGGCCGTTATTGATCTCAAACAATAGATTTTCAATTGTGTTCATAATGTTACATATCACTTATACCATATTCAGCAAAGCAAAATACAAAATGTAAACAAGGAAACCAATGGCTCTCAAAAACAATGACGAATAATGATGTGCGTAATGTCAGCTAATCAGTCAGTGAGTAGTTCAGCTTCTTTTACATATACAAATTTAAAGGTAAAGATAACATACACTACTGTTCAGTCTCTGGTTTTAGTGTTTAATCCCCCTTAGCCCACTTGTATGACAGTTAGGTACCGCCAGTTTTCGTAAGCGGCACAACACAATCTTTTAAAAACTTAAAAACTACCGCAAGTGTGCTTGGTAGTTCCATAACTACATCATCAATCCCCATTTTTAGTAATTTTAACGCCCCCTGGGAAAATATCACATAATTTCAATATTATTTAGCATTCAATAAAAAAATATAACAGCATGTCATTACATGATAACTATAACTTTTATATTAATTCTTATCACTAGTACTAGTGTTTAGTTAGCAAGGCAATGAAAATTAAAGACGCACCGTATTTGGTTGTTCCATCAATAAATCATCAAGCTCAGGTTGTGTTACATTTTTGAATTTTCTTCTATGTATTCAGTGTCAAAGAAATGATGTCTTTCAAATTCCCTTTTACCCTATCATAGTCCATCATATTAAACTTACACACTTTAGTTAACCATCTACTACATAAAAAAACACAGTTAGAAGATTTAAAATACGATCATATTTAAGTACAAACAATTCAGTTCTTGTCCTTTTTCGGACTAATAAATTCCTTTCAAAGTGCCTGGAGCAAAGTCGAGAGTATTTAGTAGGCTCCCAGTTCTTCTTACCGGTTGCTAAACTCATTTCCTTTTTATTTCCGAGTCATTTGGGAAACTGACAAATAAAAAAAAGCATCAATATGAATAAATTTGTATGACATAATAAGCACAGGTATATTAACACAATGGTAAATATGTAGTATAATACATTAGGTACTCTCGCTGTAATTGTAAGCGATGAGGTCGCACCTCGGGTAATTATAAACTTTAGCTGGCAACATAGGTTTGAACCTATGTTGCCAGCTAAAGTTTAGGTTAGGTTATAATATCGCTAATAATGATAATATCGTAATAATTTATAGAAAAAAATGACCGTGAACATCGCTTTAATTAATACTTCCATGTAAATCGTGATTCAGAAAATTATTTAAATACATATTTACATATTCATGAAATAAGGTTACTTACGCGGGAAAGGTAATGCCTTCAATTTTTCGTTCACTGCGGCTTTTACAGCCCATAACACTGTACGACACCATGATAAATGGTATAAAATCAAATAATTTTTTAACTTAAAACGTACAATTATCGATTTTTATTTGCAAATAAATTTTTAAATAGTATAATAAACATTGAAACTCCGTGACAGTTGCAGTGTCTGCCACTGAATTTAATGTAAACAGGTACAGGAATAAGGACAACAATATAGTAGCTATATCTCTTTCTTACAAGTGCTAATATGATATATGCGTCCTTTGTTTTGAAAATAAAACAAAACACATCACGCTGTCTATTGGATTCTCTGTCCACGCAACAAAGTAAATAAAATCTTTTTTTTTATAATTTTTTTTTGTGATTGGCTTCTAATCTACAACAAAAGACAACACAAACATTTATATTTCTACCACCAACAATGATTAGTATTGAATTACAACTTAATACTATTAGTATAAATAAAATCATAAACATAAAATATGAACAAATGAGTAGAATACTAGAGACAGCAGACAGGTAGAATTAGTAGGACGAGGGATGTTTTGGGGAAGGATATCATACAAGGAGAACTTGAGTCGTGGACATTCGAAAATATGTGATCGGTGGAACCTTTATCAAGACCACATTCACATAAAGAATTTAGCCTTATCCTTAATTTGGCTAGATGTACCGGTGTGCAAGAATGACCTAAGCGAAGACGGCAAACGGTTGATGTAGTAAATTTGTTGGCTTCGCGATAATGGAAGAACCAAGGTTTGTATGGGATTACGTCTTGAACCCGAGCGTAGTGTTTATATTTTATGTTTTTAGTTTGGTCCCAGAGACCTTGCCAAGATACCATAAAGTCAGATCATGCTGGTGGAAGCAAGTCATGGGGGAAAATTTGGTACCCAGAGAGGGTACCTGTTCGTGTCGCTTTCTTAGCCAAGAAATCAGCAAACTCATTACCATGTATCCCGGAATGGCCTGGAATCCAAGCCAAATTAACTTTTAGGCCTTTTTGTGACAATTGTATAATGCTTTTTTAATAAAGAGGGTAGGGAAGGGATTTGATTTACAGTGGAAGGAGCTGCAGATAATAGTTTGGAGACAGCTAAGAGAGTCAGAGGGAATTAAGGTATTTTCAATAGATTCACCTGGGAAAACTGATGATTCAGGTGGGCACTTAAAATTTAAAATTATTCTATATTTAGGGATCCAAACTGCAGAACCTACACAATCTTTGCTAGAAGTCATTGAAGTGTCTGTGTACATAATGATCCAGTCTTGCCAATTTTCCGAGATGATTCTCTTTAATTTACTGTTAGGATCAATGGTTTTTTTGTCAAGTCAAAGGTCAAGGATGACGTTTGGATTAAAAACTAGTGCTTCGTAGGGAGTGGAGAAGAGTAAATTGATGCTATTTTGGAAAATTCGAGATTGAATATTTACAGACTTTATATAGCTTTTTAAAAGGCATGGTATATCTTTATGTCGCCAGTATGGGGAAGTTGAAATTTGCCTCTCATCGGCTACTCGCCGCCTGCGCCCCCCTTCCCTGAGGGGGTTGCTTCCGATTCGGCGGAAAGGCCATACAGGCTAAAGCCGTTCCCACAGGTGGTGTTTAGTGGGTAAGGCACTTCTTCAAAGTGAGTCCCACATAACCACGCAGTCGGCCGCGTGGTATGCTATGAGCATTCACCACCTCCCTCCCCCGCTTCCGGAGGGTGTCCATGCATTGGGCGAAAAAAAAACTGGTTACGTTTTGTAACAACCACTCCTAGTTGGGAGTGGACGTGTGACGCAAATTTGATCTAGCAGCACGCTATTCATCGCGCGCGACCGTATTTAGTATTAGACGTTGGTTAGTTAGTGTATACTGTATATTTATAAGTGATCGAAGGACACGGTTGTCTGCTAAAAAAGTAGCCTAACTAATGTTTTAAATGTAAATAAAATATAGATTCAAAAGTGTATTTAGTAGTGTATGTAATAGTTGATTTTTGTATATACAATCAATAAACTTTTAAATATGCCTTTAATTGATTTGGGTAAACAGTATAATGATTGGCACTTTAAGCTGACTTCTACTTGTAAGTGTAAATGTGTGTACTTGTAAGTTATTCTCGTAAATAAACTATTTTGTTATATTTTTGATTGTTTTATTGGATTTTAGTTTACATAGCCATAAATAAAATTACGTATTATGTTTAATTAATTTAAAAATCTAATTAAACTTTTTACTAGGGAATGTTACAATCATTGGCACTTTAGCATAGTGAATGGCACTGTAAATTAAGTATAATCATTGGCACTATTGGAAGTCTTAAAAAGTTATACCCAGATCTTTCTAAGCTCCATCTTATTGTTATAAGACTTATTTTGAACAAATATTCTGCAATATTTTCCTTAGATCTTCATCTGAAAACAGTTTCGTTGGTCTACCATGTTTTTCTTTCTTCGGGTACATTTTCGATGTGCCTTTCTTAGTAAAACCTTTCGCGTTTTCTCGATATTTTGTAGAAATAGAGCTTTATTTCAGTTTTTTAGATTAAACATTTAGAGAGTAATGTCAAAATAATGTCAGAGTTTTTGGCTTTGTTCGTCTTGTTTTGTTTGTCAGTTTGTTTATATATTTGGCTGACTAATTCAATTCTGCTTTTTCCATGTGCCCAATTTTTTCATTGTTTTTTAGCTCCGTTGCTTCCGAATCTTCACTTGTTAGCACAAAATAACGGTGTTGTATATATGCATTTTGCTTTTTGATACGTAATTGGCAATGAAAAAAACTCTATAAATATTTTTAGGGCTTTCTAAAAGATTTTTGTTTGCTTCGACATCCACGATCACCCATCTGCCTAGTTGATGAAAAACATAAGGTTTAGTTTTTTTTCTGATACTCAACAATAATCTTTGCAGCTTGTATACCTCTGGTACTGATAAATAATTATTAAGTGAACGGATACAAGGCAAATTTGATACAGGTATTTCTGATTCAGTCGTTATTAGTCGTTATTCTTAAAATATTTGTTAATTCATATGCACGGAACAGTGATCATCTAAAATAGCTTGCTGTGATTTCGAGGGCATCAAACACTTTGTGTGATCCACTTTGTCTGGACTAAATGGGCACAACCCACATGTTTCAAAACCATTTCATAACGTGGATTTATTTCAAAACGGTAAAAATGTTGCCATAAAGGCCCGCATCTGTTTTAGTGGCCTTTTTGTCAAATTGTTTTGTCCGCCATTCGAAGACAGGTTTACGCCACATATCTTTGTTGGCCCGAAATGCGGTGATATCAGCTGGTTGCAATAGTTGCGTTGCATTCAGGTTAAGGGCTATAAGTATTATGGCGAGACTTGGGCAAATTTGCACCAGCTCAAGATAAGTGTGGCTCTTATGACCATCTACAAAAATAATCACAGAAAAATGACATTCTTTATTGTAGGACTAATGAAAAACGTTTTATTCGTTCCTCATAGACGTTTTATTCTCCCTCTATAAAACGGTTTAGTATTGGGTTTTTATTCAAAAACCCCACATTGATGTTTTTATAACATCGAAAACTGTGTCAGGACCAGGTCGGCTTTTCAGCTTCTTAGTTTTTTTTACTTTACTTATTTAACGGGAACTGTAAATTCGCGCGTGGATTGTTAAATGTTTGTGCGGCAGTTATTTTTCCATACCATTTTCATAGCTTCCAAAGCGCCCGTTTTTAACTATCGGTATTCTTCATCAATTCAAAATATGAAAAAGGTCAGTCATAATCATTGGCACTACTAATTGGCAGTGTCAAGAATAGATTTTGGTCAAAAGAAAGAAAGTATAGTGGTTGACATATATGCCAATGATTACGTTGTCAAACAAATTAAAATATAGTCATTGGCACTATTTAAAAAGCCGATGCTTCTTTTTCACAACGATAAAATAACGTTTATTATGTTTTAATGACGTAAATTGATAAAAATATATAGAAACTTGCATACAAACTTGCCTGAAAATCACCTTTTTGTCTCAAAATCTAGCCACAAAACCTTAACACTTAACACAAAACTTTAAATTTTAACCGATTTGTCCAAGCAAATTTTTAAATAAAAATGTGTGTTGTTAGTATAAGTAATTATATATCCTAGCAATATCTGTGTTGCTGTGATATAGAAAAAGGAAAACATTCTTAATATTCAAATAAAAATAGCAAAGTGCCAATCATTGAAGGAGTGCCAACATTAGTACTGTTTACCCTATAATTTAATTTAATGTTATAATAACGTTTATATTGATTATAGACAGTCCTAAGCCTGAAAAGTATGAAAGAGTGTTCATTGGTTTTTTTACTGCTTTATTTTCATTTTAGTGTGTAAATAATATTCTTATATAGCACGCGGTCTATCCAACGAACGACATGTAATGTAACGTGCTACGAGATATAGCGTGCTGCAAAACTTTACGCGCTTGCCGGCCTCCCACACGCTTTCTTATGAATAGCGCGCTATAACATAGCGTATTTAATAGCGCGCTAGAAATTTATAGTAGGGATGATCGATGTTGCAGAAACATCGATGATGACATCGATGTTGGCATCGATAGCTATCGATGTTGGCCATTATCGATGTTTTTTGAATATTTATTTAATAGGTTAAAATTAGATGAATAAAAAAATAGTCATGTTGTTTATGGTTTATAATTAATGAAATAAAAGAAATTAATAAACGATGTAGTGTAAATAGTAATTAAAAAAATGAAAGAAGTTCACAAATATCTAGTTAATTTGTTATATAGTCCAATATTTTTGACGATTGATTGAAAAAATAGTAATTTTGACAAAGTAGTACCTTTCAGTCTGTTTCTCTGTTGATAAAGAGTTTAGCCAGATTATTAAAATAATTAAAAATTAAAAATTTTATACAACCGACTTCAAAATAAATTATTAAGGATAACTGAAAAACTGTTGGTCAAATTTTAATCAAATTTATATGGAACCACATAAAAAATACCAGCTTTCAAATGAAAAAAGAATCATCGAACTCGGTTCACCCAGAAAAAAGTTATGAGGTAACACACATTAAAAAAAAGAACATACAGTCGAATTGAGTACCTCCTCCTGTTTGAAGTCGGTAGATAACCGCTCAGATGGCGTTGATGTAGGGTTTGTGGTCAAATATCTCACCGCAAGTTTTTTTTTAATTTTAGATAGGTAGAACCAATAACATTATTCTAAACGTGCATTGGATCTTGTTTAAGATCAACCATAGGATTTTTTTTAAAAACAACCGACAAAGAAACAGACAACCAACAACGACACCACAGCATAACAAAGCGAAATCATTGACAACTGCGAGATTACAGTTGACACTTGAGAGTTAAATTTGATACACCATAATGATATATTTTTAGGTTATCGATGCTTTCAGGAATTCTGAATTATTCAAAATTTTAAATATTTTAGAGGCGATGCAAGATTTAGTTAAATATTGATTTCGCGGGTTCGCAGTGTTCGCAAGTTCCCAATAATCGATTATGGGTTTAGTGACATCGATGTTTCGATGTTTGACATGTGGCAACATCGATGTTTTAATTTTTGACATCGATGATCATTGATCCTTCATCCCTAATTTATAGTTATATTCCTGTATAGGACAATTACTATACTCTTTGGTTTATAGTCTGTAGCGTGCTATTGATTTATAGTCGATTTGAACAACTGTAGTTTTAATTTTAAATTATTGTACTAAAAAAAATAGTAAACATTATTAAAGTGAAGAAAAAAAAACTGTATTAATATATTATTTTTTATCATCGCATCAGTGCTTATAAACGTTTATTGTGTAACTATAAAACGCATTATGAAGCGTAGCGGTGGTGACAATGAATATGTAAGTTATACAAATATGTGACAAATTGTCCTATCCAAAGCAATATGAATCCATTGGTAGAGAAAGAGCCACGTTGCAACGTTTTTAAGGCAGCAGTAATATCATATATCTACTTATACAAGTTATCTATGTTATCCACTTTGTTTGGCAGCAACTGCAACTGCATTAGTTATGGGTCGTGGTTATTTTACTATGTGGGTCCTCTCGACTCTGAAAGGATTTTACTCGCATAGTCATTGAACCAGAGAGTAGTATGTATATTCTTCGTATGGTGTGTGACGAGAATCGGAGGCACTTCTTATCGGGGTATTTCTTTAGTAATCTGTGGCATGAATATATGGTCGCCGAGTGGCTGGGGAGGAGGGAAGGGGTGGAACCTCCCTAAAAGGGAAGTGCCGGTAACCCCCCCTTTTTTTTAAATGAATTTTTAAAGTTTTGTTACATATTAAGGCAAAATCGCTTTCGCTTAAAAAAGTCACATTAGGGTCCCGGTGGGAATGTGGGAGTTTTCAGTGTGGGAAAAACCGTGAATTAACACTATTTTGATTCTGCTTCTGCTCCAGGCGCTCATGGTGCAGCCCTCCCTTGGTAACTGCTTAGTTACAGCGAGGGGCTGCCCCTCAGCGCTTCCGGGTTTTCATATACACTCTAGGGGTAAGAGCGGAAAGACCATGTGGAAGTCGGGATTGACAAATTCGGTTTTGTGATTTATACCTTCTGGTAGATAGGGTTTGATCAAAAGAAAGCGACCAAATAGGGTCGGCTTTAGTAATCTGCGGCACAATTTAAGTGTTCATTTTAGCTTTAGTTGACAGGCAATGATGCTATTGATTACCATCTAGCTGCTTTTTATGCCGGAAATCTTTAGTTTTCGAGATATCGATAATTATAATTTTGAGGTTATATCCATTTAAAATGATACTAAACGAAACAACAATATAATTATTAGAAAGAGATAGAAATAGAGCATGGTCTGTATCTGTTTTAAAAAATAACACGCATCAACAATATAACAATAAGAAAGATCCTTTTATGGAATTAATTAAAGCAATTAAACATGTTTATAAATAAATGTTTTAATAATATTATATTTGGTCGTTTCTTGATCAAACCCTAGTACCAGAAGGTATAAATCACAAACGAATCTGTCCTTCGTCTTCCACGGTCTTTTCCTCTTACCCTAGGTGTATATGAAAACCGAGCCAGCCGGAGGAAGCAGCCCTCGCCCGCTGTAACTAAGCGCAGGCTGAGCGTACGAGCGTGGCGGCTGGGCGGCTGGTGGCGAAGGCGTAAACAGCCAGCTGCGCGGGTGAGCTAGGTGCTTGTGCTTAGATGCCTGAGAAGCGGCAGACTACACTTCCACAGCGTGGAGCAACAGAATCAAAATAGTGTTGATTCGCATGCGGTTTTCCTTAAAATCAATTTTGCCTCAATAGGTCACAAAACTTTAAAAATCATTTTAAAAAGGGGTTTCTAACATAACCTTTGAAATTTCCTCCCCCCTCCCCGCCCACTCGGCGACCATATATTCATGCCGCAGATTACTATTTGCCTCAATAGGTCACAAAACTTTAAAAATCATTAAAAAAGGGGTTTCGGCACTTAATTCTTTTAGGGAGGTTCCCACCTCCCCTCTCCCCCCGCCACTCGGCGACCATATATTCATGCCGCAGATTACTATTTGCCTCAATAGGTCACAAAACTTTAAAAATCATTAAAAAAGGGGTTTCGGCACTTAATTCTTTTAGGGAGGTTCCCACCCTCCTCCCTCCCCGCCCACTCGGCGACCATATATTCATGCCGCAGATTACTAAAGAAATACCACCAAATATAATATTATAAAACATTTATTTATAGACATGTATATTGTTGTTGCGTGCTATTTTTTTATAACAGATACAGACCATGCTCTTTTGCTATCTCTTTCTAATAATTATATTGTTATTTCGTTTTGTATCATTTTAAATGGATATAACCTCAAACTATAATTATTTATATCTCGAAACCAAAGATTTCGGCACAAAGCAGCTAGATGGTAATCAATAGCATAATTGCCTGTCAACTAAAGCTAAAATGATCACTTAAATCATGCCGCAGATTACTAAAGCCAACCCCTTATCGGTATCGAGGCATTCCATCCATAAGGGTATTTGTCTGCATTCTGATCCTAAATTAAGAATAGATGTAGGTTTCTATAGGTCACTGCATCCATTTACTATCAGGTGGACTAAAAGCCCATTTGTCACCCTTCTATAAAAAAACTATCAAATGATAGTTTTATATTATGTAATTTGTTCCATAGATTTGCCGATGATATAGTCCTTACGGCTTAATCGCTGGAGGATCTAAGCACTATGCTCAATGACCTCAATAGTGTCTCCCAACGGATAGGTCTTAAGATGAACATGGACAGAACAAAGATCATATCCATGTCACACCTATGCTGGTAGTTGTTGGGAGCACTAAGCTGGTTGTTGACGAGTATGTTTACCTGGGACAAATAGTCCGACTAGGTAAGTTCAACTTCAACCGAGAGGTCAATCGACAGATTCAACTCGGCTGGGCAGCGTTCGGGAAATTACGACACATCTTGTCAGGTATACCTCAAAACCGGAATACGAGATTGTACAACCAGTGCGTGTTGCCAGTGATGGCTTATGGATCTGAGACGTGGTTCTTCACTGCTGGACGTATGAAGATGCTCAAGGTTGCTCAGTCAGCTATGGAGATGGCTATGCTCGGGGTTTCTTTGCATGATAAACTTAGAAATGAGGATATTCGCAGTAGAACCAGAGTGACCGATAACAGATTAGTAAGCTGAAGTGGCAATAGGCTGGCCATATAGCTCGAAGAACCGACAACTAATAGGGAAAAAAGTTTCTCGAGTGGCAGCCTCGTACCGGTAAGCGAAGTGTAAGGCGACCCCCCACTAGATGGAGTGACGACCTGGTAAGCATGCAGGACGTCGATGGATGCAGGTGGCTCAGGATTGTGCTTTGTGGTATTCCTAGGGGGAGGCCTATTTTCAGCAGTGGATTTGTAAAGGGCTGTAATGATGGAATTTGTTCCATATTACAAAATTCATGAATGCTCTGTTTAACTGCCTATTTGAAGCTTTTTGATGTTAACCCGAAAGAAGATAGTTTTTTTTTAGATTTTAAACCTCCCCTATGTCTTGTTATAAAATATAAAACTTAATATGCTATGTAAGTAGTAACAACATTGTAATTCAAAATATTCCTTAATTATGGAAGCATGAAGTTGACCAAAAAACACATAGCTGATGTAAATAATCAACGCTCTGGGAAATCTACACTCTGTAAACAAACACAAATACCACAAATCTACCCAAAAGAACTGATTCCTTCCAATAATTATTTGCTAGGCTATTGAAATCAAAAAACATCATAACATTATGAAGATGGCTAAGACATCTACTTGGGATTGTTCTTTCTACAATTAAAAAATTAAATCCTAAACCAAGCATACTTTGTAGGTCTTCAAGATACCATAAACTCATTCTGTATTCAGAATGAGTTAATGCTATTTTGAAGTAGTAGTAACTAAAATTTCTAAGTAGTAGTAAGTAATCCGATCTACTAATCAGACCAAAAATTATTAATTTTAAACTGAAGGTAGCTGAGGTTAATTATGACATTAGTATGTCGAACGCCTCAGTCCCCCTCTGACCATGGGTGCTATCATATAATATTATGCTATCATGAATATCAAGTAATTTAGTAAAATGCACAATAAAATCTGTAAAAGTAATTTCATTCAATGTCACATTTCTCTTTGTCGTTTTAGGAGGAACCTGAACACTTAAGAAAATTATTTATAGGTGGTTTAGATTATCATACAAATGACAATGCCTTAAAAGAATTCTATGAGCAGTGGGGAGAAATTGTAGATGTTGTTGTTATGAAAGACCCTCAAACCAAGAGATCCCGAGGATTTGGTTTTATAACATATTCTAGAGCACATATGGTAGATGATGCTCAAAACAATAGGCCACATAAAATAGATGGGAGGTAAGCATTGTTTTTACTAAAATCAATAAACAATTTTCAATTTATAATAATTCTTTAAAATTACACTTTTTTGTTTACACTTAATTGTTTCGCGAAACTAAAAAAAGCTCTATGGTTAAACTTTTTATTATTGAATCTTTTCGAAGAACTCTCCACGAGCATCTAAAAATGTAGAAAACTTTTTCTAGTCTTCCTCTTCAATGGCCTGCTCGATCAATGCTAGCGCATTTTCTGTTTATGACAACTGTATTGTTTTAGCCGATTCTATTTTAGGGCAGTAAGGAGTGTGCTCAAAATGGTGCTGCTCATTTAGCACTACCCAGGGATTGTATTATATTGTCATGTGGGGAGTCAGGATTCAAGTAGTTCCTGATGTGAGGCAGCTTCATCCTCCAATACAATACATACAAGTCCGTTACATACATTATGCAAGTTAACTTGCACTGGAGCAGTGTGGCAGGCCCTGTTCATAGTGGGATGTTTATAAGCACTTACTTTCCTTTTATTTAATTACATAATAAGTAAGTAACATTTGAATGAGAAATAAATTTCAGAGTAAAATTTAAATATGTATCAACCTTACTATGTCCCACAGATCTCTCATTTCTAAGAGGATTTTGTATCAGGGAAGAGTGCTTTGCTACCTCAATATATGTTCGGGTACTTAATATTATTTATTTAATTGGGGATTTTACATTAAGTCTTTGGCCATTACAGCCTATTAAAGTCCATTGCTGAACATAGGTATCCCCTATTGCCTCATATGGGCAATATTTGCCATAGTTGCCATGCTTGGAAAGCAGGTTGGCGACTGCAGTTTTTTATTTTTAGTTGTTATTAAGTCTTTATTAGGCATTATTTATAAATTTCTTAGACACTTTACTTGGTGGCAAGACTCCTTTTCTGCCTAGGAGTCTGTCTGGGTAGGTACTGCACTCTTTCCTATTTCGTCCAAGAAATAGCAGAGCTTGCATTGCTATTTTCTGGTCTGAAGGGTATAGAGCAGCAGTATAATTACAGGCTGTGAGGCATGCCATCTTATTCCTCAAGGGTGACAGTGCACCTGTAGCCTTCTTTGTACGAAGTTGGCTGCAGGTCTCCATGGACTGCTGTAAACACTTACCATCAGGTAGACTATGTAAGTTCATTTGTCATTTCAGTTTTATTAAAAAACATGTAGGTTATCTGAGTTTATGTGGTTATTTGTTAAAATTTTCATTACCACATTTCAGGTGGTAGAACCTAAGAGAGCAGTTCCTAGAGAAGAAATAAAAGACCAGATGCTAGTGCTACCGTAAAAATTGTTTGTTGGTAATTTGAAGCAAGACATTGAAGAGGAAGATCTAAGAAATTATTTTTCACCTTATGGTAACATAGTGTCTGTGAGCATTGTTACTGATAAAAGTACTGGCAAGAAAAGAGGGTTCGGTTTTGTTGAGTTTGATGATTATGATCCAGTTGATAGAATATGCTGTAAGTATAAAGTATAACAATGAGCTTGTCATTTTTTATTAGACTTGACCACCAAATAAATGATGGCGGTGAAATATTTTTTATAATTATTCATGTCATAAGTATGTAAAGAAATGTTTTCACTATAATTTCTTCATTATTATAAGGTTAATTTACATTTACAAGGTTCTTAGAATTTGTTGACAATTGAATTTTACACTAGTGCCCCAGAAAGGTTATATTTCTTATTATATTAAGGTTATTATTTCTAAGATGCATGTATGTTATTTGACTGTCCCTTCATGACTGTGTTGCTAGCCTAAACACCGATGGAAAGTTTATGATGAATTATATGTATATGCCACAGGTTTATAGTAAAATCAGGTTTTTGATCAAGAACCGGAAGAAGACAATTTTTTTTTATAGGATAGGGTGACAAACGAGCACACAGTCCACCTGATGGTAAGTGGTTGCTGTGACCCATAGATATCTACATCTATCCTCAATAAAGACTCAAAATGCAGATGCGTTGTCACCTGTGAGGACTAAGATGGAATGCCTCTTTTCCAGTAAAAAGGGTAGTTTTATGATAAAATCATATATAATAATTAATAAATGATAATATAATAATTGTAAATAGCAATTTTAAGTGCTAATACTATTAAATTATACTAGGTGGTAGTACCCCTTTTCTGCCCAGGACCCATTTCTTCCTTCAGGACCTTCTTACCTTTTTCTGCCACCAAATAACAGTGCTTGGACTATTGTGCACCGGTCTGAATGGTATAGAGAGCAGTATCATTACAGGCTGTGAGGCATTCCATTTTAGTCCTCAGAAGTATCAATGCATCTGTAACCTTCTTTGTTTGAAGTTGCCACAGTTGTACACGGCTGCAGCCATTTACCATCAGGTGGACTGCAAGTTCTTTTGTTGCTTCAGTTTTAAAAAGCCACAAGCTTGGTGGTGAAGAAAGACATAGCATGTTCAAAAACTTAGAAATAGTTCAAAGCTAAGTAAATTGTTGTAATGTCGCCAAACGCAAACGCTTTGGGTGGAGTAGTGGACACTCCTTGCCCTGAAACCCTCTCAGAAATGAGAGGACTATGTTGCTTTGTGGTTGATTATTTTGTAAATTTTGTGTAATGACTTAAAATTGTGGCATCCAGGAAAGTGCTCATGGGTCGATGTTATGGTGGGGTTTTAGGTTTATTTTAGAAAAATCAGGTAATATAAATGTTTTAGAGGCGATGCAAGATTTAGTTAAATATTGATTTCGCGGGTTCGCAGTGTTCGCAAGTTCCCAATAATCGATTATGGGTTTAGTGACATCGATGTTTCGATGTTTGACATGTGGCAACATCGATGTTTTAATTTTTGACATCGATGATCATTGATCCTTCATCCCTAATTTATAGTTTATAGTCTGTAGCGTGCTATTGATTTATAGTCGTTTTGAACAACTCTAGTTTTAATTTTAAATTATTGTACTAAAAAAAAATAGTAAACATTATTAAAGTGAAGAAAAAAAAACTGTATTAATATATTATTTTTTATCATCGCATCAGTGCTTATAAACGTTTATTGTGTAACTATAAAACGCATTATGAAGCGTAGCGGTGGTGACAATGAATATGTAAGTTATACAAATATGTGACAAATTGTCCTATCCAAAGCAATATGAATCCATTGGTAGAGAAAGAGCCACGTTGCAACGTTTTTAAGGCAGCAGTAATATCATATATCTACTTAAACAAGTTATCTATGTTATCCACTTTGTTTGGCAGCAACTGCATTAGTTATGGGTCGTAGATTATTTTACTATGTGGGGTCCTCTCGACTCTGAAAGGATTTTACTCGCATAGTCATTGAACCAGAGTAGTATGTATATTCTTCGTATGGTGTGTGACGAGAATCGGAGGCACTTCTTATCGGTATCGAGGCATTCCATCCATAAGGGTATTTGTCTGCATTCTGATCCTAAATTAAGAATAGATGTAGGTTTCTATAGGTCACTGCATCCATTTACTATCAGGTAGACTAAAAGCCCATTCGTCACCCTTCTATAAAAAAACTATCAAATGATAGTTTTATATTATGTAATTTGTTCCATAGATTTGCCGATGATATAGTCCTTACGGCTTAATCGCTGGAGGACCTAAGCACTATGCTCAATGACCTCAATAGTGTCTCCCAACGGATAGGTCTTAAGATGAACATGGACAGAACAAAGATCATGTCCATGTCACACCTATGCTGGTAGTTGTTGGGAGCACTAAGCTCGAAGTTGTTGACGAGTATGTTTACCTGGGACAAATAGTCCGACTAGGTAAGTTCAACTTCAACCGAGAGGTCAATCGACAGATTCAACTCGGCTGGGCAGCGTTCGGGAAATTACGACACATCTTCTTGTCAGGTATACCTCAAAACCGGAATACGAGATTGTACAACCAGTGCGTGTTGCCAGTGATGGCTTATGGATCTGAGACGTGGTTCTTCACTGCTGGACGTATGAGGATGCTCAAGGTTGCTCAGTCAGCTATGGAGATGGCTATGCTCGGGGTTTCTTTGCATGATAAACTTAGAAATGAGGATATTCGCAGTAGAACCGGAGTGACCAATATAGCCCAACAGATTAGTAAGCTGGAGTGGCAATAGGCCGGCCATATAGCTCGAAGAACCGACAACTAATAGGGAAAAAAGTTTCTCGAGTGGCAGCCTCGTACTGGTAAGTGAAGTGTAAGGCGACCCCCCCCTAGATGGTGTGACGACCTGGTAAGCATGCAGGACGTCGATGGATGCAGGTGGCTCAGGATTGTGCTTTGTGGTATTCCTAGGGGGAGGCCTATTTTCAGCAGTGGATTTGTAAAGGGCTGTAATGATGGAATTTGTTCCATATTACAAAATTCATGAATGCTCTGTTTAACTGCCTATTTGAAGCTTTTTGATGTTAACCCGATAGAAGATAGTTTTTTTTTAGATTTTATCGTGGCCAAAATCTCCCCTATGTCTTGTTATAAAATATAAAACTTAATATGCTATGTAAGTAGTAACAACATTGTAATTCAAAATATTCCTTAATTATGGAAGCATGAAGTTGACCAAAAAACACATAGCTGATGTAAATAATCAATGCTCTGGGAAATCTACACTCTGTAAACAAACACAAATACCACAAATCTACCCAAAAGAACTGATTCCTTCCAATAATTATTTGCTAGGCTATTGAAATCAAAAAACATCATAACATAATGAAGATTGCTAAGACATCTACTTGGGATTGTTCTTACTACAATTAAAAAATTAAATCCTAAACCAAGCGTACTTTGCAGGTCTTCAAGATACCATAAACTCATTCTGTATTCAGAATGAGTTAATGCTATTTTGAAGTAGTAGTAAGTAAAATTTCTAAGTAGTAGTAATTAATCCGATCTACTAATCAGACCAAAAATTATTAATTTTATACTGAAGGTAGCTGAGGTTAATTATGACATTAGTATGTCGAACGCCTCAGTCCCCCTCTGACCATGGGTGCTATCATATAATATTATGCTATCATGAATATCAAGTAATTTAGTAAAATGCACAATAAAATCTGTAAAACTAATTTCATTCAATGTCACATTTCTCTTTGTCGTTTTAGGAGGAACCTGAACACTTAAGAAAATTATTTATAGGTGGTTTAGATTATCATACAAATGACAATGCCTTAAAAGAATTCTATGAGCAGTGGGGAGAAATTGTAGATGTTGTTGTTATGAAAGACCCTCAAACCAAGAGATCCCGAGTTTGGTTTTATAACATATTCTAGAGCACATATGGTAGATGATGCTCAAAACAATAGGCCACATAAAATAGATGGGAGGTAAGCATTGTTTTTACTAAAATCAATAAACAATTTTCAATTTATAATAATTCTTTAAAATTACACTTTTTGTTTACACTTAATTGTTTCGCGAAACTAAAAAAGCTCTATGGTTAAACTTTTATTATTGAATCTTTTCGAAGAACTCTCCACGAGCATCTAAAAATGTAGAAAACTTTTTCTAGTCTTCCTCTTCAATGGCCTGCTCTATCAATGCTAGCGCATTTTCTGTTTATGACAACTGTATTGTTTTGAGCCGATTCTATTTTAGGGCAGTAAGGAGTGTGCTCAAAATGGTGCTGCTCATTTAGCACTACCCAGGGATTGTATTATATTGTCATGTGGGGAGTCAGGATTCAAGTAGTTCCTGATGTGAGGCAGCTTCATCCTCCAATACAATACATACAAGTCCGTTACATACATTATGCAAGTTAACTTGCACTGGAGCAGTGTGGCAGGCCCTGTTCATAGTGGGATGTTTATAAGCACTTACTTTCCTTTTATTTAATTACATAATAAGTAAGTAACATTTGAATGAGAAATAAATTTCAGAGTAAAATTTAAATATGTATCAACCTTACTATGTCCCACAGATCTCTCATTTCTAAGAGGATTTTGTATCAGGGAAGAGTGCTTTGCTACCTCAATATATGTTCGGGTACTTAATATTATTTATTTAATTGGGGATTTTACATTAAGTCTTTGGGCATTACAGCCTATTAAAGTCCATTGCTGAACATAGGTATCCCCTATTGCCTCATATGGGCAATATTTGCCATAGTTGCCATGCTTGGAAAGCAGGTTGGCGACTGCAGTTTTTTATTTTTTATTGTTATTAAGTCTTTATTAGGCATTATTTATAAATTTCTTAGACACTTTACTTGGTGGCAAGACTCCTTTTCTGCCTAGGAGTCTGTCTGGGTAGGTACTGCACTCTTTCCTATTTCTTCCAAGAAATAGCAGAGCTTGCATTGCTATTTTCTGGTCTGAAGGGTATAGAGCAGCAGTATAATTACAGGTTGTGAGGCATGCCATCTTATTCCTCAAGGGTGACAGTGCATCTGTAGCCTTCTTTGTACGAAGTTGGCTGCAGGTCTCCATGGACTGCTGTAAACACTTACCATCAGGTAGACTATAAGTTCATTTGTCATTTCAGTTTTATAAAAAAAAACATGTAGGTTATCTGAGTTTATGTGGTTATTTGTTAAAATTTTCATTACCACATTTCAGAGTGGTAGAACCTAAGAGAGCAGTTCCTAGAGAAGAAATAAAAAGACCAGATGCTAGTGCTACCGTAAAAAAATTGTTTGTTGGTAATTTGAAGCAAGACATTGAAGAGGAAGATCTAAGAAATTATTTTTCACCTTATGGTAACATAGTGTCTGTGAGCATTGTTTCTGATAAAAGTACTGGCAAGAAAAGAGGATTCGGTTTTGTTGAGTTTGATGATTATGATCCAGTTGATAGAATATGCTGTAAGTATAAAGTATAACAATGAGCTTGTCATTTTTTATTAGACTTGACCACCAAATGAATGATGGCGGTGAAATATTTTTTATAATTATTCATGTCATAAGTATGTAAAGAAATGTTTTCACTATAATTTCTTCATTATTATAAGGTTAATTTACATTTACAAGGTTCTTAGAATTTGTTGACAATTGAATTTTTACACTAGTGCCCCAGAAGAAAGGTTATATTTTTTATTATATTAAGGTTATTATTTCTAAGATGCATGTATGTTATTTGACTGTCCCTTCATGACTGTGTTGCTAGCCTAAACACCGATGGAAAGTTTATGATGAATTATATGTATATGCCACAGGTTTATAGTAAAATCAGGTTTTTGATCAAGAACCGGAAGAAGACAATTTTTTTTTTATAGGATAGGGTGACAAACGAGCACACAGTCCACCTGATGGTAAGTGGTTGCTGTGACCCATATATATCTACATCTATCCTCAATAAAGACTCAAAATGCAGATGCGTTGTCACCCGTGAGGACTAAGATGGAATGCCTCTTTTCCAGTAAAAAGGGTAGTTTTATGATAAAATCATATATAATAATTAATAAATGATAATATAATAATTGTAAATAGCAATTTGAAGTGCTAATACTATTAAATTATACTAGGTGGTAGTACCCCTTTTCTGCCCAGGACCCATTTGGGGAGGTACCACCTTCTTACCTTTTTCTGCCACCAAATAACAGTGCTTGGACTATTGTGCACCGGTCTGAATGGTATAGAGAGGCAGTATCATTACAGGCTGTGAGGCATTCCATTTTAGTCCTCAGAAGTATCAATGCATCTGTAACCTTCTTTGTTTGAAGTTGGCCACAGTTGTCCACGGCCTGCAGTAGCCATTTACCATCAGGTGGACTGCAAGTTCTTTTGTTGCTTCAGTTTTTAAAAAAAAGCCACAAGCTTGGTGGTGAAGAAAGACATAGCATGTTCAAAAACTTAGAAATAGTTCAAAGCTAAGTAAATTGTTGTAATGTCCGCCAAACGCAAACGCTTTGGGTGGAGTAGTGGACACTCCTTGCCCTGAAACCCTCTGAGAAATGAGAGGAGGACTATGTTACTTTGTGGTTGATTATTTTGTAATAAATTTTTGTGTAATGACTTAAAATTGTGGCATCCAGGAAAGTGCTCATGGGTCGATGTTATGGTGGGGGTTTTTAGGTTTATTTTAGAAAAATCAGGTAATATAAATGTTTTTGTGCGTCACAATTTTTAAGTCCTAATCTACCAAAATTATTGTTCATGACCCAGTAAAAATCCATCGCTGGACATGGGTCTCTCCTCCCATTGCAAATAGGATTTATGTTAATCATCACGCTTGGCAGGCAGACTCACGATCGGAGGATCCAGATTTTTAAACATTTGACAGTGCTCCCCATTGGAAGTGTGAGGTATTGACAAGACAAGACAAAAGGGTAATAACGCCATCTTTCGGAAGCCATATTATCTATACATATAAATTTGAGTTTAGTCTATATAGCATGGTTTAGACTCAAATTTTGAGTTTGTGTTCAAATTCTAGATTGTCTTTGAATATCAGTCTAAGTCTTCCATGTATCGTTATCATTTTAGTCTATGTTTTTATATTTACACATTTCATAACATCTCTAACAGTGCAACATAATCACAAGATCAAAGGTCGTCATCTGGATGTTAAAAAGGCCTTACCAAAGTCTGAAATGGCATCTAGTGGTGGTTCTAAAAATGACGGAGGTAGTGGTAGACGTGGCGGCCGTGGAGGAGGGGGATGGGCTAGCCGTCAAGGTGAACAGGATTGGGGTATGAGTTTTTAGATAAAAAATTAAGTTTGCGCTAAACAATAAACAGGACATCACTCAATTTATTGATTTCTTTATTTGATTTATTGATATAATCAGATTATTCTTCGCTTATAATTTGTCATTATGTAGTTATGTATATTTAGAAAATTTTAGTTACCTATAAAATGTAGTAGCCACAGTTGTTCACAAACAATACTATTAACTATAATCAGTACTATTCATAATAATATTGTTTTTCAGGATATGGAGAGGAACGTGGTTGGGGTAACCAGAATCCTTGGGAATCTAATGACTCCCAGGGAAATTGGTGCAGTCAGGATTATGTTGATGAGAGTTGGCCACAGCGAGACAATTTTGGGGGTGGATATCAGCAAAGCTATGGCGGCGGCCCTATGAGATCCAACTATAATGCGCAGCGACAGCAACCTTACAATAGCGGTAAAAATTGTAATGCAATTATATGTTTGAGATAATGCAAAAATATGTTATAGCTTCCGATAGATAGCCGATAGGAGCGCTATAACTATCTCCTAAAATACTAACCAGACGTAAAATACTCAAAAGCAGCAGCGTCATAAGTGCGAGACGTCTAAGTACTGCGAGCTATGGGTAGCATGTGTATACTCTGGATGTTATCCTTTTTAACGAGCGGAATGGCCCGTATTCAACAAACAGTGGACTTTAGCGGGCTGATTTAGAAGTTGGGTTAGTCTTGTACTGTGAGTTATAGGTCTTGGTATGTATGCTCTGGATGTTATCCTCTTTAGCTGGGAAATGGCCCTTTTCAAAAGTGGACTTTTTAGCGGGCTGATGTAGAGATAGGGTTAGTATACCCTATCTCTACATCAGCCTGCTAAAAAGTCCACCTAATAAAAAAATGAAGTTCGATTGACTACAATGGATTAACAACATCAAGTCAGCTAACTTTGACAACATTATTTTTAATTTCACTTTTTTATAGTACTACACTACCCTAAACAAATCACCTTCACTGTGATTTGTTTAGGGTAGTCACCTTTCAGAACTTTTACTAAACCAACAACTAAATAATAATAAATAATATGGTTGTTTAAGATTACATTATGAAAAGGTACAATAGGTAATTTGTGATCACAGTATCTAAAAATGTGGTCTAGAGAGTCGATTTTCAACAGTTTAAACAATATGCCCACTATCACTTATTATTTATGTGATATGGGTTTTTTATTTTTGCTCTCGGTCGGTACATGCTTGAAGTTAAATTTTGTTACAAAAGTTCAAATATGTATATTAATATGTATATATTATTAGTTATCACTGCCAATATGGCATTAATATAATAGTTATTAAATTTATCTCTTAGTTTGATGTTTTGCGCACCGAAACAACTCATTTAAACTTTATTAGTGTCATATAATTATTGTGTGCAGATTGTAGTGGCTACGGGCTGTCATAACATACATATATTGACACAATATGAAAATAACTAAACTGGGTCTTAAAAATGTATTTGCGAGCATGGTTATCAAATAATTAAAACTTAAAGTCTGACATTTACAAGTGCATAATATCTGAATAGGTATTATTTATGTTTGTCAAATTTTAGGTGGCGGCGCTAGGCAGGGATTCAATGCTATAGGGAATTCTTCATCTGGTGGAAATCTGCGACGTTATTAATACCTCCAGATATGATATCCTCTTGTAAGTATCATGTTTTATTTGTATAATGTAAAAATACAATTACTCACCACACAACAATTTTAACACTTGTCCATATTATAAAGTTGTGCATTTAAAAGTTTCATCACCTTGATTTTTAAAAAGCTTAACGCTGATTTAAATTATATTAAAGGAAAATATAAATCTTTAAAAAAGAACCTGTCAGTCGTTTCTGAAGATGTTTATTAATAAAAGAGGAAAAATAAGAACTTATGAAACCTGTTTTACGAAAAAAAGATTGGGTAATGAATTATTTCAATGAATGAATGTATAAATTACTTTTAATTTGTAAAACACTTTTATGGAGAGACTACAACAAGGAAATAAGAATACGAACATTTTCCTCATTTTCCTCATTTTCTATCGTGTAATGAGGGAATTTTTGTCAAATTTCGGAAATGCTAAAATAATGTCGGCTGAATCGGGAATCAAGCGTAGGGGACGGCGAGATTTTTGCAAAAAAATATTTGCGGAAAGTTTCCTTCAGGCGCTTCGGATTCATTTTTAGTATTTAATAATTTAAAGAATCCTTAACCTTCCTATACCCGCACAAAATTTTGCAATACTACCTGCACCCGATTTTGTAAAACCTATAAGTACGGCCTTGCAGATCGAAAGTGCATAAATGTATTTTATGAATTTATTTCAAGAAAATTATGTTTTTAACATTTAGAGGATATTATTAACGAGTTAAACCCAAGTCATTGCGGATGTTTTATTTATTCGATGACTAGGACTTTCATTAATACCTATCAAAAATAGTACGTTTTTAATACATAAATGATTTTTTTTTATTTCTTCTAACAAACAAAAACAAACTGAAATATTAAAGATAACATGATGAGATATTATAAACTAATCATACTATTATAGGATGTTCCATACACAAGTAAATTATAATTTAGCATAGCTCTAACGCATTCTTATATTCCTTTATTAATATACACAACGGCCGATTTTATTGTTATTAGATACTGCTGAAGACTTCGGGCTATCTAATTAGCTTAACCATTTTTGGGAAAGATGTGTTGATAGCCCGTGTCCTGAGAATTGATGACGTCATAGGACATAGCTCCCACGGTTGACTTTCTTAATGGAATTTTCTCCACTTAAACTGTGTTTTTATTACTTTCAAATCGCTTAGCACTGTCAGAAGATTTTTCCAATTTGATTGCATGGTATAGAATAGTAGTGACTCTTAACAAGATATGTATAACCGATTTAAGGCTGTAAAACTTTTTATTGTAACCAAAAATCCCCACTATGTATCAGATTGCGGAATTACTCTTCCTCTACCTGTCTTAAATTGATCAACTTTTTATATTCAGAGTGTGAATATATAATGTTCTTTCTCTTGCCCTAACGCTGCATTCAACCCTTTCTCTGATCTTATCAGTTAAGGGTAACGTTGGATGTGGGTAAATTAGGATGAACGAGAGAGTTGGTTTTTGTTTGTTTAAACATTTCTGGTATTATAATATAATAGAGTATCAAAATAGATACATAGACAAGGCCCTGTTTACAAGTCGACATATTTACTCTATAATTGTAAATTGAGTGGTTTTCTTAATTACCTATTTATTCCTAATTCTGAAAAGACTAATAAGATTTTTTAATTTTTCGGTGTCATGCTGAAGAATAATTCGAAATATAATGTTTTTGTTTAAAATCCTAAAATTAAATTGTTAATTTTATTTTATTATAACTCTGAATGAAGCCAATGCGTTGATCTAATACTCACTAAATATTTTTAATGCTTAGGTGTGAAGTTGCGCTTAATTGAAGCTAGGCAGGGAGATGGTAGAGTAGACAGGAGTAGGCCTGGAGTCGTCTAGATATTGAGGCAAAAACACAAGCGGACTTAGGAAAGGACTACATTATAATAGTTATTCAACATTAATTTGACCTTGGCTTAAGGTTTACACGAAGGTATTGTGCAGGCTAAAGGTTATCTTTACATTTAAGGACTTGTTTTACAATTTTTACACCTGAATATTATGTGGCGTGTCACTTTTCACTGCCAGATGCTTTCTATGCGGCTTGAAGAAAATATGTTTTAGTTTTCAAATAAACATAGTATTTGTTTTATGTATCCAAATATTTATGGTTCTTCAATTTTATCAGGAATTTCACTGAAATTCGAGAAGAGATTTTTTGTTTCTTACATTATTAATTTGCTCATTAATATACCTAAATTAAAATGACGCAAATAACATTCCGTAGTTTATTTTAAGTGTGTAATATTTTTTATGAAAATTGTTTCATTTCAATTATTATTACAAAAAGTTAAGTTTAATTATAAAAGTAGAGATTTTTTTGTTGAAGCAATTTTAAATAATCTTATTTATTATTAGGTATACTGTCCTATTATTAATAACCAATAAATGTATTAAGTATGTTATAATTTATAACAAAACATATTTAATTGTTCATATTTGTAGTCACTTTTGTAATGTAATAATATTAATAGATCCTGTTATTCGCGTGCAATAATAAACTAAATAAACCCTGTTTTCCATGGACTCTTCTACGCGGTGGGCAAGTATCTGTTCGTGGAAAAGGCCATGGTAAGTTGACTTTGGTGGAATAAAAGTATTGAAAAATTTCTCATTTTTTTATTTTAACTTTGACACTTTTAATAATACTTTATTGACTAGTTCCTTAATATTTACATTATCATACACATTGTTCCTCAGTAATTTATTTAAAGTGCATATTATATAAAAAAATTGGCATAGGGTTAGAGTTCAAATAAAATATTAAACACAAATTACTTACAAGTCTTGAAATCATAATTACCACACCTTACTATTTATAGTTTTATATGAACTAAGACGAATGCTATTTATAAATTACATTTGATGGTAAAAAGAAAACTCATCATCATTGTCAGTGCTGAACGTATTAGTTCCAAGAATGTTTCTGTAAATATTTACTTGAAAAATGGGTTGGTTTGCCCAGAACCATAGACGTCGACTGTACGCCACCAGTGGGTAGTCAGAGTCTCGTTCTTAAATCAATAGGGAATTTGACATTTAGAAAGAAGTTAGCATATTTCTAAGGAATGTATGTTATCTATCTTAAAATATTTTAATTCACTGTCAAGTTGGAGTAAAGTCACTACGTAAAACTGTCAATGTTTTAATGGTTTTAGATGGTGTGTCTTAAAGAGTGCGTAGGGGAATGTTTAACCCTATCTCAGCCAGACGCATTCGATTTGTCACGGTTTTTTTTCTCTAAAATTCTAATATTAATTTTTTCTAACATTCATTATACTTGAATTAAAATAAACAATTAGAATATTTAACTTTTAAATTACATCGTCTGTATCTTGATGCTGGCACTCTTCGGCGACTGCAATTCATTAAAGTGTCTTATTGGCCCAGTATTTAAGTTCTCCCATATCTGCCTATGAGGCATTGGAATGTTATATTGTTAAATTCAACCAATAGACAGTACAAAAATAAGTATGTATTAAAATTAAATAATCTGTATAGAACAAATATTATACACATACTCATTGGATGTGTAATAGTGACTTCACATCTGTTATCTCTCCTGTGAACTGTGAATGTCGTGACTGATAACGAAGGATGTAAACCAGGCTTAGTCAGCCTACCTACTAATTTCTTACATGTACGTACCTTCTACTTTTCTTTTTGCCACTCTTATAAGAATTCTGCCAATTTCATGCCAATGCTAATAACAACAAGCATCTTTTATATAATTCTTAGCACGTTATACTACTAACCTGCCAGCCAAAAATACTGCCTTCAAAATGGAGAAGCTTTTACACAAACTATATAATATGTAACATGTTGCCTATTTACACATGAATGTGTTTAAATATTCATGTGTAAATAGGCAAACAGAGGGTGCAGTTATATTGAATCTGTCATTACTTTTTTGGAATAACTAAATAATAATTATTTTTTGTATAGTTAATTTTACATATAATTAGTTTTGAACACATTATTTGTGGATTGCTTGCTGTGGATGAACTGGCAGGCACGGACATGGCGGAGGCTGGCCGAAAGGTGTGGTGAGTATGGTTGGGAAGAAACCTGACGCGGCTGCTAAATGCCTGTAACGTTAAAAGTAAATATAGTTGTAAAACTTATTAATTAAAGACACGTGTATTCCATTACTGTTGGATGGCAATATTAAATTAATATGAACGGTAGTACTATTTATTAAATTCCTAGATATCGAATAAATATTAAAGTAAAAAGTAAAGTTACAGCCTGTATACGTCCCCTGGCTGGGCCTTTTTGTATTTCCTAGAGGGTTTTAGGGCAAGGAAAATGACCCGCCGCGCAATACATTTTCTTTACATACTTGTTGGCGACTACATTGTCTTTGGAATATTTTTTAATTTCTTAGTCAATCAGTACTTAAAATACAACTATGTAACCATATTATTGGTGGCGGTGAGGATCGAACCCGGGTTGCTCCCGTACTGTGAAATTTACAGCGAACGCTTAGCTCCTAGACTAATTATGATTGCTGTAATGCAAATTATGTGAGAATTACTGTGGATTGGTAATGATCTCCTGGATCCTGAACCTGATGAATTTTTTAATGGTCTCCTGGTCATTTCCGATTAGTGCTATAGTAAACATAGAGACACTTACTTATTATTATAAAAAATCATAATTCCTCATATGGTAAGGACGTAGAAGAATCGTTGACTTTTTTCGCCCTGTGGAAATTCAAGTGTCAATGAATATATTTTTGATAGAAAATTATATTTAATATATTATTGATAGATAAGGAGACGCTAGACAACCCGGTTTCCAAATTCTTATAATTTTACTGGCAGCGCAGCAATTAAAAAGATGTTTGGCAGAGTTTTATAATTACCCTGTTACAGATGCGTATGCTGTGCAATTTTATTACTCTAAATATTTTAGAAACTAAAAAAATACCTGTATTGTTGATCAAGATGCGCCTTTTCAATTCTTTTATCTTTAGCTCTTCGGTTTTGGAACCAAATTTTTACCTGGGTTTCGCTTAGAGACAGTGCAGATGCCAGCTCACATCTATAACGATAATAAAAAAATACATGATTATTTAATAAAATAATGTTAATTTGTAAGCGAAAGATTGATTGAGAACAATAAAGATGTAAGACGATTTGGTAATGTCACGTGGTCAGTGATGCCTTTTCCTGGGGTGCATTTAGACTGATATATAATTTATACGTACTTGAGGTTGTTGTCTTGATTGGTTCACATATCTATAATTTAAATTTATTTACTATTTAACAGACTCGGTTTCGCTTTGCGACATCATCGGGGTCTATAAAAGTACGGAAGAAAGGTCTTCGAGTGGCCGCCTCGTATCGGTATACGAATACGGTAGGCGAATTGTAGAGCGGCCCCCCACTAGATGGAGTGGCGACCTGGTAAAACATGCGGGAAGTCGATGGATGCAAGTGGCTCAGGACCGTGCTTTGTGGCATTCCTTGGGGCAAGCCTATGCTCAGCAGTGGACTTGCGAAGGGCTGGCTGTAATGATGATGACATAGAGGTATATAGGTTGATGATGGCAAAACCGATTGGTTGAGTAAAAATGATATGTGGAACAAGCCTATATGTTTATCCTATAAAAATGAGATATATTTATTAAAGATAATATGAATTTTTTATAGAAGTAAGGGCGAGAAACGAGCTCACGATTCACTTGATGAGAAGTGGTTGTTTCGGCCAATTGACCTCGGTAAATCAAAATTTTTGTTCCCCGGATTAACAGTAAAAAGGTTCTAATATATTTTCATTATATTAGGCTTGTAGTGGCGGCTATTCGCAACGCATATATAAAGTTTTTCGTTTTTTGACATAATCATCATCATCATCATTACAGCCTTAAATATGCCAGTATGCTTATTGTGGCGATTACGGCAAATCCTCATAACAAGGTGATAAGGTTCCTTTTCTGGTTCATCATCATCATCATCATCATTTCAGCCTTTCACAAGTCCACTGCTGAACATAGGGCTCCCCCAAATTATGCCACAAAGCACGGTCCTGAGCCATCGACTGCCTGCATGTCTTACTAGGTCGTCACTCCATCTAGTGGAGGGTCGTCCTACACTTCGCCATCGGTACGAGGCTGCCACTCGAGAACCTTTTGTCCCCATCGGTTGTCGGTTCTTCGAGCTATATGGCCGGCCCATTGCCACTTCAGCTTACTAATCCGTTGGGCTATGTCGGTCACTCTGGTTCTACTGCGGATATCCTCATTCCTAAGTTTATCACACAAAGAAACCCCAAGCATAGCCTTCTCTATAGCTCGCTGAGCGACCTTGAGCGTCCTCATACGGCCAGCAGTGAAGGACCACGTCTCAGATCCATAAGTCATCACTGGCAACACGCACTGGTTGTACAATTTCGTTTTCAGGTTTTGAGCTACACCTGACGAGAAGATGTGTCGTAATTTCCCGAACGCTGCCCAGCCAAGTTGAATCCGTCGATTGACCTCTTGGTCTAGGTTGGACTTACCTAGTCGGACTATTTGTCCCAAGTAAACATACTCGTCAACAACATCGAGCTTAGTGCTCCCAACAACTACCACACTACATTTTGTCATAAATTAGTATATTATTGCATACGTCAATTTGTATGTGTCAAAATAAAGTGTTTCTTTTTTTCTACTCCACATCATTCCGTGAGTGTTATAAGAGGCCACAGAGGGAAATGGAATAGATGGGCAGCGTCTTCCTGATAACAACTCAATATAAAAAAACTGCGTTACGCGTCAGCCTGCTAAGCATGGCAACTAGGGCAAATATTCTCCCTATGAGACAATCGATGAGAAGGCCTGTGTTCAGCAGTGGACTTTTGATGATGTTGATTAGAGTGACAAAATGCTAACAGTACAACAGATGGAAAATGACTATTGCAGCCTGCATTTATAGCCAACTTCTAACAAAGCTACGAACGCGCTGTTAGTTCTGATGTCTAAAGTGTTCGAGGCCTGTATTTAAACTGGCTCTTCCTGTTATTATATTTAACAGTAAAAAGTCTGTACCGTACCACCTTGTCCAAGTATACTCAACATTGTTGGGTTTCATGCCTACTTAACGGATGGTAGGTATCTATACGTAACGTGCGGTTAATGCGGCGTTCCAAACATACAATGCTTACAATGTTCAAAATAGTTCTTCATCAAGGGCAGACAGAAGAAAGAAGACGACACGACAATTGTTACCGGCTTTTTAATATGTAAGAGGGGGTTCCTACCCAGGACTCAAAGACGGTGAAACCTTACCACTTAGTATTAACTCAGTAATGGTTACGGATGCGGACCACAAAATCAGAATGTCGTGGGTTCGAATCAGCCAATGGACTACCATGAACCACTACTAAGCATTTTTAAACTTACTTGAAGTGGTCAAAAGGAGTAAGTATTATTATTAATAACATTAATAATAACATTACTGTTAATAGCGTTACTATAATATTCTATTAAAATAGTTATAGTATTCTATTAAAAAAAGTATTACTTATGAAGATTACACTAAGTAGCATTGGCACATAGGTATATCTATATTTTTTTATTTATGTATACGTTTTGATACTATCCATATTATGCTAGGAATTATGTCTTAGTTTATGGGCTCGATATACATATCTAGGTACTACATAATCAATACAGACCACAAGCCCAGTGCTGAATATATATAGTATTCCCCATAATTACCACAAAGCAAGATTAGGTTCTTGTTTCATCGGCTCTACTTCATCGAAATAAATGTAATAACCTGTTAAGAACCAGTTAAGAGTTCACACAGAAGTAGTATGTGAATACGTGGTAGAGCCATGCTACAGCTATATTAGTAGTATAGTTGTAGCACGAATGGGTCGGCTCGACCGGGGAAGGACCACGCTCTAACAGAATACCAGCGTAAAATACCAGCTTAACACTGCTGTGTTTCGTATAGTGGGTGTAGAGAACCGGAGGCCTCTTTTACTAGAAACGAGGCATTCCATCTTAGTCCTCACGGGTGACAACGCATCTGCATTTTGAATCTTTAAATCAAAATCCACTGCATAGCAACATAGGCCACCCCGATATATCATAGGGAAAATATTAGCGTTATTTGCCACGCTTGGCAGGCGGATTTTCAACCTCAGTTTTTATTACTTTAAGCAGATATCAGGAAGATGCTATTGTCCATCTCTTGTTTCAGTTTCTCTATTGCCTCTTATGACACCTACGAGAAGATATGGGGTACTACCTACCTAGTGGATTCTCTTATGCTACCACTACACAGCAATGATCTCAATTATGTTACTTTTTTCTTATGTAGTTATTCCTCTTTTTCATTGTATTCAATCAATTATTCTTTATTTAGGAGTTTTTCCTCAATTTGGCGTAATCATTAATTTTACGATTAATTTCTAAAACAAACGAGAGCGACATCACTGATTTGAAGTAAATCTGTGAGATTATACAAAAACTGGCCAAGTGCGTGTCGGGCCATGCACAATATAGAGGTAGGGTTCCAAAGTTGCCCGTCACAATACGTGGGCTTTCTTGATAATGAGCATAATAAGTGAGTTCGCGGTTTGACCGCTATAACGACTAAAAATGGGCCCAAATAGGAAGATCGTAACTGAAGGACTTATTTTCAAATCAGACTTATAGGGAGTGGTAGGTATTCAAAAAAGATTAATAAAAACTCTTCGATTTTGAAAATAATACAATTTACATCAAAACATTCACATGCTCAAGGTACAAAGATGATCATAGTTGACTATCTATCTATATATTATATTCTCGGCAGTGCAACCCTAAGGTATACATATATGACCGTAACGAACCTTCACGTAAACCACCACTGCCCTAAATTATCCTGAGGTCGCCCGCGTAAAACAAGAGTGTGACGAATGAAACTGTATGAAGCTATATGATAATTGTATGAATACTTTGAATGAGGTGAGGCCTATAATAACTACCAACTAAAAAATAAGTGAAAGTAGTAAGTAAGTAAGAAAGATCCTCCCCACCTATCCCGCAAATGAAAAAGTAAAGCTATAGTAGTAATGCATATAAGTTGTTTTCTTACTAAAATGTTTATTTTTAACAGTTCCGTGAAAACTGGCAACTTTGCCAGTTTTGGAAGTACTTAAAAGCAACACCAATTTTCCAACAAAAAATGTACTGTTAACTTCTTAATTCTACTTAGCTGTGATAATTTTCCTTTTAACTTCATTATATATACTACTATCGTGTATACTTTTCACATTTCCAGAAACCGCGGCTAAGTTGGGGAGGGGGGGGGACACATGACTAATGTGATTTTGAAAGACCTATCCAACGATACCCCACATGATGGAATAGACGGGTAAAAAAAATCATCCTCCATTTACTTGTATGGGAATAAAAATGTTTTTTTAAGATTTTATTTCACTGTTTTCTAGGCGTGATTAATATCTATAACTATGCCAAATTACAGATTTTTAGCACCTAGGGTCTCTGAGCAAAAGCGCGGCCGGACGGACGGACGGACATGGCGAAACTAAAGGGTTCCTTGTTGTGTAACTACGGAACCCTAAAAATGGGACGAAGGTCCTATTTCCGTTCAATATCTATTCCCCAATTTTTTTAAAAGGTTCTGAACAAAAATCCCTATCCGAAATGAATTGTTTGTACTTTGTACGCCACATAAATTCTTGGTCCGTGCGAGATTCGAGTCTGCGGCCCGTACCCAGTTGCTTAGCCACTGAGCTACTGAGCTGCTTTGTAGTTGCTCCCAAGTAACAGAAGTTAGCAACAAAGTTAAAAACACTGTTATTTTGTTATATAGCTACTCGTATGCTCGCACAGAACACCAACGTGAAATAGCAGCTTACTGCTGCTGTGTTTCATATGGTGAGTGACAAGAACCGGTAACTCTTCCATCATCTTTCTTGATCTCTTAATCGAGGATAGATGTAGGATGTAGGTGTCCATGGGCCACAGAATCCAACTACCATCAGGTGGACTGCGTGCTCGTTTGTTCTATAAAAAATGTATCGAAAAATTTCTGACAACAGGATGAAGGAAAATGCTTCTGTTACAATGGCGTATATCAGAGATGGTATTTCCTGATTAAGTATCTTAAATCTAAATAACGCCATAAGATACTATACCCAGACGAAGCCGGGGCGGGTTGCTAGTTTAATAATATGCGCATAGTAAGACTTCGTTCAAGCAATAATACACATAAAATAAAACTTAAACAAATAAATACGTGTCTTAATTACGATGTGATGTTTTTGTACATCCACTTGCAGTAGGTTTGTTTGTCACATGTTGTGCTGGTAATGAGACTAAAACGAACCAAATTTTACCTTCGCGTCCTCGCTACATATTCGCCTCTCGCATATTCCAATTCAAGACGTAGGGTTTGATGTGCTGAGAAGGTTGTTCTTTGGCGACGAGGTCGACTCTCTTTACGTCTTCTCCGAGCCACTGAAAGGACATAAGTAAGTATTTATTCGGAGTTCTTTGGACAGGCACGACCGGGGAAGCACCACGCTCTTTAAAAATACTAGCGTGAAATAGCAGATTAATGCTGCAGTGCTTTTACTATGGCAAGTGTAGAGAACTGGAGACCCATACTACTGGAAACGAGGCATCCCATCTTAGTCCTTATGGGTGAGTACAATTTGTGCATTTTGATTCTGAATCGAGGGTAGATGTAGATGCTTAAGGGCCACAGCATCCACTTACCATCAGGTTGACTGTGTGGTCGTTTATCACCCTTATTCTAAAAAAATGATGAACAAAGGTACTTCCTTCTCTTTGCATTTGTATACAGCTGTAGCATGTCTCTCTTTAGCAATACGTGTTAGAGCCGTGCTGTGGATGTGTTATGGCTGTAGCACGAATAGATCGGCTCGACTAGGAAGTTACCATCAGGTGGGCGAATAAACAGCCCACCTGATGGTAAGTGGATGCTGTGGACCATAGACGTCTACATCTATCCTCGATTAAGAATCAAAATGCAGATGCGTTGTCACCCCTGAGGACTAAGATGGAAAGCCTTGTATCCAGTAAAAAGGCTCTCCGGTTCTCTACACTCATCATACGAAACACAGCAGCAATGAACTGCTATTTTACGCTGGTATTCTGTGAGAGCGTGGTCCTTCCCCGGTTGAGCCGACCCATTCATGCTACAACCATAAGATAGCTGCAGCATGGCTCTACCACGTTAACACTCTCAACGTCTACACACCACGATACAACCCATCCACACCCCCACATATTTATTACAAAATTTACTTTTCATTTTATGTATATAGTTAATCTACCTATATAGAGTAATTTGTTATGTATCTAGCAGGGCCTCCCTGGATTTTCAATAAATAATTATTTAAATGGGGTGATTAAATAATTATTCTGAAACGGTCAAGTGTTTACTTATTTGCATCAATCTATGAACATTTTTAATCAATAGGAAAGTTGTCTGAAATCACATCCAACAATTATCCAACTATGGTCTGATAAACACATTCAACCAACATAATACTGTACTAATCTCAGAAAAATCTAAAACAAATCAAATAAAAAATCGTTTTGTTAAAAATCTTTTGTGTTTTAATTAATACTGTACTTACATACAGCATATTGCGTAATAATTAATATTACCCTACAAATCATATAACTATGTGGATTCAGGTTTTACTTTTTAATCTTGAGCGGACGACGCACTATTATAAGGATTCTTAGCGGTTTTATTAGCGTCGGCAAGTGATTGAGGCATGAGAAAAGTGTGCTTGTAAGAGCTCCGATTCCGCGCCATATTGCTACGGAAGGGAAACCCTGCGCCGAACGAGGGTGAATCACGATCATTTTAATCGTCCTCGTTCATAACTTCGCAATCCGATACCTGCATATCGGCTGGTCACTATCATACAAATTTTAATACACGCCGCTACGCCATCTGTTACTATTTCGTTGGTACAAGGGAAGCAACTTCCGATTTGTAAAATGGTATATAATACAGCTCAACGGTTTAAAAAAATTTATATCGATCACTATTACATAAACAATAACCAAGACATGTGTATGTATGAATGCTACGTTATAGTTACACCCAATGTATGATATTTATAATAATCAAAGGTTATAATAAGTATGACATTGGTTTCAACCGATGTAAACTTTAAAATTAAGTAAAGCAATGCTATGGCAATATCCATTTTATAAATTATACCAATGTAGCGGTAGTCTACAACACGCATGTCACCTCCATACACAAAAAAAATATAAGAAAAGCTACATTTATGATTTAATGCGATATTCTCTCTATAGAACACACCTACTATGGAATCTGAGATTAGCCTAAGGATATTTCAATATGGTTTATATTCCTAACCTTATATACTTGATAATTTATATTCTTTCAATTCGTTTTATAAATTATCGTATGCAATAATTATAATTTATTTTGGTCTAAACTAAGTTCTTTTCATTGAATAAAACTATTTTTACGGATTTTATCGCGTTTAATTTACTTATTTTTTAATTCCCGACGTTTCTTATTAAACGCGTAGTTTCTTATTCAATGTGTAGTGTCCGCGTAAATATAAGAAATCATTAAGTTCTTCTCATTATTATAATACCTTCACGATCAGATTGAAGCACCATATCCGAGAATGATGCGATGTCCTGTCAATTTGCAATCTCCATACGGTTCATTGATTATGTCGATCAACATAGCCCTTCAGTTCCGCTGTGTGGGCAAAAAGGACACAAAAACTGCACGAGTTTTATGGTTATATGACAGCATCCGAACCCTTATTAATTATTTACGTTTAATATCATCTATTCGTGATTTTGTCTTTTTTATAGAAGGGTGACAAACGAGCATACAGTCTACCTAATGGTTACTGAATGCTGTGCTCATAGACATCTATAGACATCTATCCTCGATTAAAAATCAAAATACAGATGCGTTGACTTACCCTTGAAGACTAAGATGGAATACCTCGTTTCCAGTAAAAAGGGTCTTCGGTTCTCTAAACTCACCATACGCAACACAGCGGCCTTAAGCTGCCATTTTACGCTGATATTATGTGAGAGCGTGATCCTACCGAGCTGACCCATTCGTGCTACAACTAATATAGCTGCAACGTGGCCCTACCACGTTTCTAAAATGGTAGTAAAATTAGTTTTTGTATGTTTGTATATTCATCGCAGGTTATCTCTACTTTCAGAACATTTAATGCTACAGTTTTTGTTATATTTTAATCGAAAGTATTTAGCAAGAACTAATTTTCGAGTTATAGATTTTTACTGGCATCAATTAAAAGTTAAGTCGTGAGATGACTTTCTTGCCAAAATGCTACTGCCTAAAATTTGCCGCGTGGTGCCATGGCGCCCCCTGGTCCTCCCCTTGATACGACACTGCGTGGGTGTCGTAAGAAACGACAGGGGAAAATGAAACAGCAGATGAGCAGCAGCATCTTTCTGATAACACCTCAAAAACTCAATATAATAAAAAACTGCGGTTGCCAACCCTCCTGGCAAGCGTGGAAATTATGGCAAATATCTATGGGGGAGATTTTTAACAGGCTGTAATGAATGATGAATTAATTAATAGATAGGTACAAATGTAGAGGAAATAAAAAATGTACCCTATACATTCATAAAAAAAGTTAGTATTGTTTATATTGTTAAAAAGGAAAATGATATGTTATGAATAGTTCGCATGATCCATATCGTTAGTGTGATGTACACGCGTGAGGGATTGCTCTTAGTTTATTTACCTTGAATACTATTTTATTGTATGAGTATAGATGGCCCATTCGTCTAATGGTAGCTTCAAATACTTAATTGAAGGGAACAATGCAGTAATGGTGGCGTATTATTGTGTACGTACGCATAGTTCGTCATTACTAAGGCCGAAATAATGAAGTTGTAGAAATATTATTGTTGAGTATACAAAGGGATACTTACGAGCATGTATTATAATTGAGATTGCGTTAGTCCTATTTAAATAATGTGAATTTCACTAGCGACGCGTGTTGTGTCCGTCAAAGTTGCTAGACATCACATGGGTATTGCGATTGTCTGCCAAGGGTGGCAATTATGGCTGAACTTCTCTACAAATGTAGAGGCCTATATTTAGCAGTGGGCTTTTACAGGATGATGATGAAGAATGTGAAAAGCCAACACTAAAGAAATAGAAATCCATTCTTACTCTATGAATTTACTAGCGACAGCCCGGTTACATAGCCCGGCTTCGCATGCGACAATCTTAACATAATTTATGTAAAGATTGTAGAAAATGTTGGATTTTATACATATATTATACACGAAATCTTCTTCAAGGTTTCATTAAATGATGGTGAAAACGCATTAAATTCCATCTACTTAATACATTAAAAGTTTTACATGAAAACACAGACAGAAACGAGGAAGAGATTTTTTAGTATTACTAAGTGATTATGTCCATACATAGCGTTACGCCAAGGAGTAGGTAGAGTCTAAAGATTTATTCTGTGTGAAAGAGCAGCTAGCTATTTGGACTACGTTTAGGCTAAGATGAAGTGATACTCTTACAAAATACTAGCGTTAAACTGGAGAATAATGCTGTGTTTCGTATGGTGAGTGTAGAGAATCGGAGGCTTTTTTGCTGGTAAACAGGTATTTCATCTTAGTCCTCAGGGGTGACAACGCATCTGCATTTTGATATTTTATCGAGGATAGATGTAGATATATATGAGCCGCAGCATTCACTCGTCATTAGGTGGACTGTGTGCTCGTTTGTCACCCTTATTATATAAAAAAAACTTTCATCTTTTCTCAGTTCTCCTTCATTAGTTCCTCTGTAATCTTTTAAATAATTGTCATCTCCCAATTTATCAATAGCTGTGTATACTACGCTGTGTAATAGACAAGTACTTAAAAACATAGTTTACAAACTTTAATCATGGAATTAGTATCATCGAATAGTTGATATGTTAATGTTTGAGTACGATTATTTTACGTTCAACTGTAATTTTTGACGTTTTCTTTTTACATGGCGGTTAATAAAATCCACTGTCTTTCGTGGTCCCCGATAGACCAAAAATTTTGAAAAATTTTACTCCTCATATTTTGTGTATCTTTTCGTAACATTTCAGTTTGCAGTTGCATGGTGGACCTATAGATTTTCTACGTTTTGCTTTTTAGTTCTAACACTTTCATAACTTTTACCAGAATTTTTAAGTTTTATTTTTGCGATCTTTCCATAAATTAGGATCTATTTTTCTCTTTTTCGTAAGTGGTTCTATAGGAGTGACGGGTCTTTCCTCCGATTCTGTAGTTAAAATATCCTGTGATATATTTTGTGTTTCAATACTATGTAAAATCCTCTAAGTCGGAAATATTTCTTAGATCGTAATCATTATTAATGTATAAAACAGTCGGCGTGGCTATAAAATCTATTTTTTGTTGGGTTGATGGAGTCATTACAATAGAATTATCAGTAGTCTGTAAATCATCATTATTATTTACAGATTGCAATGGAGTAGGGTATTCCATTTCAGGTAGTAATGATTCAATAACATTATGAGAAATATCTAAAATGTCATTTGTTGGTAAATTTGGTGGTGAGGTATTATTATCATTTGGAATACATTTACTACTAATGGAGCCGATGTAATAAAATCATCAGGTTCTGAGTTGACTTCTTTGAGGTCTGATATGCCATCAATGGGAAAAGAACTAAAAGATATGTGAAATTTTCTGAAACAAATTACTCAAATGACTACATTACTATGTTTCAATAACTATTTATTTACATTTACACTCAGCCTCACCCCACTTGACCCCTTGGTAATTTTGAAATATATATATATATTATATCTAACCAACAACCAAGAAAAAGTTTCATCATTCTCACCTTTAATTTCATTTTGTTCTTCAAGTTCAATACTACTGTCTTCATTAATAATATTGTCTGAAAAAAAAAGTACTTAACATGGATCAAAAATGTTTACTCGATACAATATCAGCTGAGCCTGTAAAGCAAATAATCCTTCAAAAGAGAATAGTTACATAATACGTAAGACAATAAATTAGCTAAATAATAGGCAACCGCCGCGCGGTGCCTGTTCAGTGATTTTCGTTCTTATTACATTTAACTATAAAGGTTGTCGGAGTCCACATAACATGGTACCACCTGTTATAAAGGAAAGAATAATAAGAATCAATTTCTATTGATTAAAGTGTATCCTCTTACTTACAAAGTAGTTAATCAATAATAATATTATGTGGTACATACCGTGTATCCCATAGTTCACCAATTTAATATCTTTCTGCAACTTGAGAAGTACCTCTGTGTCTATTCATAATTATACTTATCACTCTTAATGATTTAATAAGAATATTAACAACAATGCATATGCTCAGTAAACAAACGATTACATAATAACTCGAGCAAATTCGCATCCGAACTGACCTTCGGGGTCTAGCGATGTCACGCGCATCTCCATACCCGCCCCGCTTCGCCCCTTTTGTAACGAGCGATTGCAATAGACACTATTGGGAAAGTATCCGTTTATTAAACGGTTACTACCAATAACTTCAAATTAATGATCGAATAATATTAGGGCTTAAACCTTTACAAAAGTAGAAAAACAAGAGAAAATGTTAAAGACAATAGCATAGCTGTAATATTATATTCAAGTTTTGCCGCCTGCAATGAGGCATTACTGATAAAGTCGCTTGCGTTTTACACGAAAAATCGTGCAGAGTTATTACCCAAAGGAAAGGATAGACACGAGCGGCAGATTGATTTAACACGTTTATTCTGGTGAACTCAAATAAACTAATAATCGGCAATAGCGCATGTTTTATTATTCATGTGATATGTAAATATTTTTTCCGTACAATAAAGGAATATTGTGCTATAAAAACATTCGAAGTCTAAAATATTCAAAAAAAAATATACTTAGGTGTATAATAGGCTAAACAAACGAAAAATACGAAAAAAAAAATTTGGGTAAGAGCTCTTGCACGTTTATTCGTTGGGGCCATCGAAATTATCGTATGCAATAATTATAATCTATTTTGGTCTAAACTAAGTTCTTCTCATTATTATAATACCTTTACGATCAGATTGAAGCACCATATCCGAGAATGATGCGATGTCCTGTCAATTTGCAATCTCCATACGGTTCATTGATTATGTCGATCAACATAGCCCTTCCGTTCCGCAGGCAAAAAGAACACAAAAACTGCACGAGTTTTATGGTTATATGACAGCATCCGGACCCTTATTAATTAATTACGTTTAACATCATCTATTCGTGATTTTATCTTTTTTATAGAAGGGTGACAAACGAGCATACAGTCTACCTAATGGTTACTGAATGCTGTGCTCATAGACATCTATAGACATCTATCCTCGATTAAAAATCAAAATACAGATGCGTTGACTTACCCTTGAAGACTAAGATGGAATACCTCGTTTCCAGTAAAAAGGGTCTTCGATTCTCTAAACTCACCATACGCAACACAGCAGCCTTAAGCTGCCATTTTACTCTGATATTATGTGAGAGCGTGATTCTACCGAGCTCACCCATTCGTGCTACAACTAATATAGCTGCAACGTGGCCCTACCACGTTTCTAAAATGGTAGTAAAATTAGTTTTTGTATGTTTGTATATTCATCGCAGGTTATCTCTACTTTCAGAACATTTAATGCTACAGTTTTTGTTATATTTTAATCGAAAGTATTTAGCAAGAACTAATTTTCGAGTTATAGATTTTTACTGGCATCAATTAAAAGTTAAGTCGTGAGATGACTTTCTTGCCAAAATGCTAGTGCCTAAAATTTGCCACGTGGGGCCATGGCGCCCCCTGGTCCTCCCCTTGATACGCCACTGCGTGGGTGTCGTAAGAAACGACAGGGGAAAATGAAACAGCAGATGAGCAGCAGCATCTTTCTGATAACACCTCAAAAACTCAATATAATAAAAAACTGCGGTTGCCAACCCTCCTGCCAAGCGTGGAAATTATGGCAAATATCTATGGGGGAGATTTTTAACAGGCTGTAATGAATGATGAATTAATTAATAGATACAAATGTAGAGGAAATAAAAAATGTACCCTATACATTCATAAGAAAAGTTAGTATTGTTTATATTGTTAAAAAGGAAAATGATATGTTATGAATAGTTCGCATGATCCATATCGTTAGTGTGATGTACACGCGTGAGGGATTGCTCTTAGTTTATTTACCTTGAATACTATTTTATTGTATGAGTATAGATGGCCCATTCGTCTAATGGTAGCTTCAAATACTTAATTGAAGGGAACAATGCAGTAATGGAGGCGTATTATTGTGTACGTACGCATAGTTCGTCATTACTAAGGTCGAAATAATGAAGTTGTAGAAATATTATTGTTGAGTATACAAAGGGATACTTACGAGCATGTATTATAATTGAGATTGCGTTAGTCCTATTTAAATAATGTGAATTTCACTAGCGACGCGTGTTGTGTCCGTCAAAGTTGCTAGACATCACATGGGTATTGCGATTGTCTGCCAAGGGTGGCAATTATGGCTGAACTTCTCTACAAATGTAGAGGCCTATATTTAGCAGTGGGCTTTTACAGGATGATGATGAAGAATGTGAAAAGCCAACACTAAAGAAATAGAAATCCATTCTTACTCTATGAATTTACTAGCGACAGGCCCGGCTTCGCATGCGACAATCTTAACATAATTTATGTAAAGATTGTAGAAAATGTTGGATTTTATACATCTATTATACACGAAATCTTCTTCAAGGTTTCATTGATGATGGTGAAAACGCATTAAATTCCATCTACTTAATACATTAAAAGTTTTACATGAAAACACAGACAGAAACGAGGAAGAGATTTTTTAGTATTACTAAGTGATTATGTCCATACATAGCGTTACGCCAAGGAGTAGGTAGAGTCTAAAGATTTATTCTGTGTGAAAGAGCAGCTAGCTATTTGGACTACGTTTAGGCTAAGATGAAGTGATACTCTTACAAAATACTAGCGTTAAACTGGAGAATAATGCTGTGTTTCGTATGGTGAGTGTAGAGAATCGGAGGCTTTTTTGCTGGTAAACAGGTATTTCATCTTAGTCCTCAGGGGTGACAACACATCTGCATTTTGATATTTTATCGAGGATAGATGTAGATATATATGAGCCGCAGCATTCACTCGTCATTAGGTGGACTGTGTGCTCGTTTGTCACCCTTATTATATAAAAAAAACTTTCATCTTTTCTCAGTTCTCCTTCATTAGTTCTCTTATAACATAATTGTGTGGTCAAGTAAGAAAGTTAACTAAGGTAGCATTTCTTTGTAAGATAATCAAAACAACGTTTGACAAAAACATTAAGGTAAATTAATATATTGGCTTATTTAACAAAATCACAAAAAGAGTGGATGCGATGCGGTGGGAGACGTCAGCTGTGGACACCCCGCTGCATATGTAATTGCTCCACAATAAGGGTATTATCTGACTGAGCGTTGTCACATTAAATCGTCATCCGCTCGATAGAGCTGAAAGCGAGTGTGACATTAGTGGAGTTTTAGTAAGGATTTACCTTTATAACTTATTCTAATTTTGTTTGGTTTATGAAAGAGGAAGAAAATAATTTATTTAAAAAAATAAAGGAAAAAAGCATACACCTTAAATGGAATGGAAATTTAGCAAGTCACAAGCGTTAAAAAACGACAGTAAAAAAGAGAATATCTAAAGATATTGAAGCAAATCATTGTCTTTCTTGAAACGATAAAAGGTATTGTTTGTTTTATCGTGATAACTCTGAAGGTAGGTTTAAATCCAAGTTTAACTAATTATCTAAGATTTCTCGATACTGCCCCTCGTCCGATATCTGTTTTGTTATTTTAGATTAAAAAGCGATTGTGTTCAATCATCAGTTCTAACAATAGCATAATAGTACAGATATTGGGGCTCTACCCCTTAATATTCATTAGCGAAGATCCCCTAATTACAAGTCCAGTGGAGCGTCGGTCCAGTCAAAGCCGATGATGAGAGATCTACACCTGACTTGGTTGAGTTTGCGTTTTGTTTTCAATACGAACCTTGCGAACGCAAATTGATATTGTGGAGAACATTTGCTTCGCTGAATTTCTATTGAAACCAATAAACTCACCGATATAAAAATCGGTATTAAATGTTAGCTTTTGAATGGAAACGGAATTAAAACTTGTACAATTTTCTTAATTTAAAAATATACATGTATTTACTTTCATTTTGGAGTTATTCAGGCAAGGTTTAATATAGATATCTTATAGCACTGTTAGCTTAAGTCGTCTTCGCAATAGATGCAGTTGTTTTGTAATAGCGACTATTTTAATGGGTTTTTGCTGAAAAAATTATACGTATTAAGGAGCCCTTCCAAGATTTTTATTAAATGACTAGATATGGAAGTATCGTAAGTAGTTATCATCATCAATATTATCAGTTTTTACATTCTTCTACCTTTTTCTTCATCAGTCTGAAAAGTATCTACGCTGCTGGACATGAGCCTCTCCTGTTATTTGCTATAATAGTCACGCTTGGCAGGCGGCATAGCGATCCATGACGTCGCGGTGTGGGTACTTGACGTATAGCGTAAACCAGATAGTTATACTGCAATCTGTCAGAGGTATTAGATATTTTTAGTATTTCCCCTATACCAATTCTCTTAAGACAATCAAGGCTAGAAATGGGGTCATTCTCTTACGCAGCCACCAACCACATGGCGATCATTTTAATATTTTATATAAAACAATATAATCTGATCACATTTAAATGGCGATTATTTATTCATTTATTTATTTAAAACTTTATATACATACGTGGTATATAGGCGGACTTAATGCCTTAGGCATTCTCTACCAGTCTACTTAAGGATTATGCAGAGATAGAAAGAAGAAAGATTATGTGTGTGGTGTTCACTCTTATGGCTAATATGTCAGCCAATAATGGCGATTATCATTTAAAAAAAGCCATTATAAAAATGTTTACTTAATATTATCTTTAAATAATATATAATGTAGAATACAACATAAGTATTCAATTGATACGTTTATCCTTAGAGTAGTGAGTACATGACTCATGCTAAAGTAAAAAGTAGATTCAGATGAGTTGAATTATTTATACCACTGTCATCTAACCATCTTATTTGGGATACTGTCGTAAAATTTCTAACGCAATATTTTTGATAGAGCCCACAAGTACGAATACACTCTCGAGATGCGTGGGTGTGCGTGGGTGTCATTGTAGTTTATAATAACCTCACAATCATGACCTTCGCTTTATATAAAACTGTATAGTAGAAAGTGCTTTAACTGTAACTTTGCCTCTACTTAACCCATTGAAATAAAACTTGCCTAGTATACAATAAAATTAATTAAAATTGGAACTGTAAACTTTTACGCGATGCGCACCTAAACAGATATATTAAATCAGATTAGATTAACAGAGATAACCAAAATTCCACTGTTTTTTCATTGGCATCTACTCCATTTCAAATTACCTGGGCATTAATTAAATCCTTTTACGTGGTAGAGCCATGCTGCATCTATATTAGTCGTATAGTTGTAGCACGAATGTGTCGGCTCGACCGGGGTAGAACCACTGAATACCAACATAAAAGAAGCACCCTTAGGTCGCAACTTAACGTTGCTATGTTTCTTATGATGAGTGTAGATCATCGGAGACTCTTTTTACTGATAACTAGGTATTTAATCTTAGTCCTCAGGGCTGACAACGTAAATGCATTTTGATTCTTAGTTGAGGATAGATAGATGTACTCGATGTAAGTGTGAATATATGAAACCAAGATCTCACAGAAGACCAGCGTAAAATAGCAGCTCAATGCTGCTATGTTTAGTATGGTGAGTGTAGTGAACCGAAGACCCTTTTTACTGGAAAAGAGGCATTCCATCTTAGTCTTCAGGAGTGGCAACGCATCTGTATTTTGACTCTTATTCGAGGATAGATGTAGATGTCTTACAATGGGCCACAGCATCAGTGGATGCTGTGGCCCATTAAGAGAAGTGTCCCATCAGGTGAACCGTATGCTCGTTTGTCTATACAAATATATGAAATGTGAACTTTAATATCGTGTTTGTTTAGTTTTTAGATTCTGTATCAGTAATTTCATAATAGTTTTTAACTGGCCTAGTACTGTTTTAAACAATCATTAAGTAACCGGTAGGCTTCTTCTAGTTCTGGTCTATGTTTTTTTTTGAAGCTTTTATCTTTAGAGATATGCCAGCCCCATCGTTCCGTATCTAAGAAGCTCACATCCGAGGATTTGTTACTATTTTTTTAAATATATATAATAAGGGTGACAAACGAGCACACAGTCCACCTGATGGTAAGTGGTTGCTGTGGCCCATAGACATCTACATCTATCTTCGTTTGCGAATTTAAATGCAGATGCGTTGTCAGCCGTGAGGACTAAGATAGAATGCCTCTTTTCCAGTAAAAAAGGGTCTCCGGTTCTCTACTCTATAAGCGCTCATAAAACATCCTAGTGACAATTGATGCAGGTTTCGACAGTATAGACTGGGCGATTTATTTAAAAATTAATCGATTGCAAGAGCACCTGTTAAATTTTCAGAAATATGTATATATTCTTCGTGACTTTTCTAAATAAAACTTCAGTTGCCAACCCGCTTGCCAAGCGTGGCAACTATACATCCCCCTATGAGCAACGACGCAAAGAAACGGCCTCCAGTCCCCGGCGGCCGCGTTATTACTGGCTACGGTGGCGACCATGGTAACGGCGGGGCAGGGGGTGCTAATAATCTCCGGTGGAGGTTCGGTTGCCATCTAAGACAACTCGACTTGGCAACATTTTACGCACTTATCCTGAGACGGAGCTGGAAGAAGAGATAGACAAGTTACGCTGAGATATTAAAGAATTATCTCAGGTCCGAAGAGAGTCCCCCCCTTTTCAGACCTCAGAACATGGTAATCCTCGAATCCGGCAACTTGTTCTGTAGGGGATTCATACAATTCACACAAACATACAATCATACACTCACACACACACATACACACATATTTTACAATCTACACTATACACCTTACGTATCAGTTAGTCGACGTCTAGTAGGTGCGATCCCGGCGGCATCGTCGATACCATACCATATTTGCTAATGTTGTAAAGGAGGGCAACCATCTGTTCCAAGGAGGTGTCGGAATTATCGTCCACAAGTCTCTCGTTAACAACGTTGTAATGATCGGGAGTGTGTCGACGAGGGTTGTGTACCTTATACTCAGAATCACCAAACGGTATTCGTTAAAGGCCATACAGGATTACGCAGCAACCTCGGTAAATCCCGATGAGGAGCATTCCTCCAAAACCCATTATACGGTGTTAGTGCGAGACTTAAACGCAAAACAATGGTGCAAACTTTAGAGAACGGAGAGCTGAAGGTAGGGAAATTCGGGATAAGACAACGGAACCCAAGCTTGGGTCCGGCCGACTTCATGGAGAAAGAGGGACTCTTTATGATGAACTTTTTCTTCCAGAAGCGGCCCCACAAAAAGTGTACCTAGTCGAGCTCCGACGGTTCGACAAAAAATGAGATTGACTTCATTATGACCACTAGACGGCAACTGTTCAGTGATGTCTTAGGGATCGCGAGGGTTAGAACTGGCAGCGATCACCGAATTATTATACGTAACATTTATATTGACGTTGTAATTACAATGTTACAATGATGTGTAATAAAATCATAACCGTGATAAGATTAAATCTGTTCGATCTCGGCTCAATTTCGTTGTGAAACGAGGACGATACAATTTGTGGCTAATGTAGATCGAAATGTTATGTTTCCAGAAGAGCGCGCGCGGATCAGCCGCTGGCGCACGTGTCCGCTCCCACAGATGTAATCCGCTCTCGAATTTATTATTTTCAATACAATTAACCATGTTTGAAAAGTACTCTCGCAGTTTACACTTGCGTGTGCGTTCTGTGTGTGTGTGTGTGTGTGTGTGTGTGTGTGTGTGTGTGTGTGTGTGTGTGTGTGTGTGTGTGTGTGTGTGTGTGTCCCTATTTAAAGTGTGCCATATCGAAAATCTATATATAAAAATCAATTGCTGTCTGGACCGATATTAATGAAATTTTTTGTGTGTGTTTGAGTGGGTCCCTGGATGGTTTAGTTTCACAACTGGACCCGATAGGTGGTGCTGTTGTTGAGACCCGTGCGAAGCCGGGGCGGATCGCTAGTTATAATATATATCTGAGAATCATTTGAGTTGTTTTGTTGTATACTTTTTAGATAAATGGATAATACAATTCGAGTTAACTGAGCGAAACTTTTCTTTTCAGCCCAGTTAAATTTCACTCCATATACACTCTGGGGAGTGCTCTGAGGAATTGTTCGGATTAATTCCAGCCGCCAAATTTTACGAACGCATATCACGTCAAAATTCACGATACCATCCTCACCATCTGGATGCTTGGCGGTCCACCACTGTGCGTTTTACTAGGATTTTTCTTCCTCGTACAACTTCTCTGTGGAATTGTTTACCACCGGCGATTTTTCCGGACCGATATGACTTAGGGACCTTCAAGAAAAGAGCTTACACCTTTCTAAAAGGCCGGCAACGCACCTGTAATTATCCTGGTGTTGCAGATGTTCATGAGCGTCGGTAGTCACTTACCATCAGGTGAGCCGCATGCTCGTTTGCCCCTCTTCTATAAAAAAAAAACTTTAACTATGCAAAATCCGATACTCCTTAGTGCACGCAATATTCTTTAAAAGGGGTACCTACAAAGTTTTCCCTTCACGTATTAACATAAAAGTTACAGCTTATATACGTGCCACTGCTGGGCACAGGCTTCCTTATCATTTCTGAGAGAATTTTAGGGCAAGGAAGTGTCCGCCTTATTTATTCTGTGGCCGCGCTTCACATGTCTTCGAAATATTTTTTTTCTTATTTCTCAAACATGCAGGTTTCCACACGATGTTTTCCTTCACCGCCGAGCACGTGGTAAATCAGCACTTAAAATCGCAATTAGCATTTCATTGGTGTCGGCGTCAAACCCGGGTTGCTCACGTACCGTGAAATTTACAGCGAGCGCTAACCATCTGAGCTACCACGGCTCTCTTACATTACATAGTAAGAATTTAATTTTATCACATACGTGTTAAAATAATAGAAATTTAAATTTATGTCGCTACTAATTTCCGTAGTTTTCCATCGCTCGTACTTCATTTTTGTTATTCAGTTTCACGGGCTGTTGTTCTGTAATAGTTATACGAATTGAACAATGGGAAGATTTTATTGTGGAGTTGGGGAACAGTGCGAGAAATTTTCGCGAGAGAGCGGCTTCGAATGGATCGCCGCCCGCCGCCATAGCTGGGCATCGAGTCGTGGTGTCTTAATCGCATCATCGCAGCTTCTCCGCCTCTCCCGACATCGCATCAAACTTCCGCGTATTGAAACCCGAAACATTTTAACACAAACCATTATGATTCAATTTTGTGAACTAACGACAGAAAAACGAATTTCTCGTTAATCATCTTAAATTAAAATTGTTTATAACCGTAATATTCGTAAACAATAAAAAAACAGGTGTTTGTTAAGGACTAATTAAACGTTACGATAGGATGAGATAATGTCATTTATGACATCATTTAGTTTTTGCAAGATAATCATCAACGCCTATTTGGATTTTCAATTTTTCGATATCACAAAACTCCAATTCATCAATCATCATTATTGCAGTCATCACAAATCCACTATTGAACATAAGTAAGGCGGCCAAGGATTACTAAGCACGTTCTTGATCGACTTACGTTCATCATCTCCCTGTGAGGTTTCAATAATCACTTCATCTAGTTAGGGGTCGCCCAACACTGCGCTTGGCTACCATGATAGTACCACTCCAAAAAACCTTTCTTTCCTATCGGTTTTCAGTTTTTCAAACCATGTGGCCGTCCCATTGCCACTTAAGTCTACTAATCCGTTAATCTATGTTAGTTACTTTTGTTCTGCTACGGATATTCCCATTAAGGATTATATCGCGCAGTGTGCAGTCACAGAGTGATTTCGACCTTAGTCCTACAGCTAGCAGTAAACGACCTAGTCGGAGCCCCATATGTCATCACCGGCAACAGGCACTAGTTTTTTAAGAAAATGAGCCGTGATCGCCGAGCGCTGCCCAGCCGAGTTAGATTGGTCGATTGATCTCTTGATTGAAGTTGAATTTACCTAGTCGGACAATTTGTCCTAGATAAACGTACACGTCAACAACTTATAGCGCGTAGCGTTCCTAACAACACAGCCATGGGTGTGACATGGACGTTACACATGACTTTGTCTTGTCCATCAAAAAATACAACGTACAATTTAAACAAACTTGATGTCGTCATTGGTACATTAAATATAATAAGCTAAGGCATCTTACGTGAACACTATGCGAAACAATAAAATATATTTTTCGTCACTTTCCAATTTGATATAATTTTTAATTGAGAACACTAAAGAAGAAAAGTAATCGCTAAGTTGCTCCAGTGTAGGTATAGTTCTGTAACAGAACTAATGTGTAACAAAACTAAAATGTTGAACAAAACAGAACTTCTGTTTTCTTCAACGTTTTATATTTTAATATTTTTTATTTCTTTCTTCTCTTTACAAACGTTACCCCCACACTAGGATTTTCTCCTGTATCGTAGGGTCAGTTTACATACATAAATTTAACAAGGACCAACATACAGTCCCGGAACAATTATTTGTAGGCCATAATAATACTTGTTCCGTGCGGGATTTGAACCCGCGGCCTGTAGCGCCGCAACGTATCGCTAAGCTACTGCGCCACGGAATTTTTTCTCTAAAGTGAATGTTTCCTTTTTCATTTAATCGCCGTGTATGTAGTTAAATTTCAATTACTGTAAAGAATGCGCTGTTCGGGATCAAATACGTTACTATGGAGTTTAATAATTTAAAGCAAGTGCCATGCCCATAAGCTACTACGGCTTTCTAAATACTGAAAGTATTCTCAGTCAGTTAACCTTTCGGCAGTGATAAAACCTCGATGGCGGTTACTAAAAACATAACAATGAAATAAAAAAAAAAAACTACAAAGTATAAATGATATATGTACATATCTACATAATATAATAAAATCATGAAATAAATTTATAAAATATATCTCATATACGTATTACAATTCTTAATAATTTCTAGGCAATGGGCTCAAACAAACTGTTTGCTTCAATGGGTAGGATGTCTTAACTTTTTAAGCAGGTCATTCCAAGGACAAATGATGCGGAAGAGAAACTAGTGAAATAGAGAGAATCAAAATCATAAGTGTCACGCAGGAGTTAAAGCGTTTCAACTATATAATCCAGATAGCGATTATCCAACAAAACTGAAAAAGCTGTGGAAAGTATCCTGATATGTCTTGTGGGTGAATGTAAAATAATAGAAAACGTGATCAAACTTGTGAAGATATAAGATAAAATTGATACAATTATTGACTATATAGCACAACTTAACAAGAGTCACACATCGGCATAATAAACAATGAACTAAATAAGAGACGGAACCAAAATTATCTTTAGCACTAGAAGAAAGTTTTCGAGATAATTCGGAGAATTTAACTCAGCGATAACTTAACTGCTGATTTTTTAAATTTAGATCAGGGATTCCCAAAGTGGTAGATATCTACCCCTTGGGGTCGAAATCGGATTCCCAGGGGTCGACATAAACGAAAACTGATTTTGGGAGTCGACGAGGTATAATAATCGACCCGTATTAATTTTATTAATTACTTATTAATTTATAAAATAAATTACTTATAAATATCAATTTATTAATTTTTAGTAATTACATTTGATATTTACTGAATTTTATGTCTGATGAGATTGATGAGACATTGATGAGAAAATGATGTCAAGTTTACTCACTTAACCAACCGCAAAGTTTTTAAATTGGTAAGTATTTTGTATCAATAGGAAAAAAAAACTAGAGATAGGATTTTAAAGTAATTTGGCTATGGGGGTCTGAGGTATCAGTTCATTTTTGAAAAGGTGTCTTGCCCTTAATAGTTTGGGAATCCCTGATTTAGATGGACCAACTTAAACAATATTCAAGTTTAAGCAGTTAATGGGACTGAAATAATTGACAACATCAAGAATTGGCATTTGGCTTAAGTTATTTTACGTGTAATTTTTCAATGAAGTAAAATCGTCGTGAGTAAATAATATTGAAATGTTTAAAAAGGTTCTTTTTAAACATTTCAAAGACGAATTTCTTATAAAAATATAGATAAAAGTAAAATTTTATCCTGGTTTCCATTGAATTTTCATAAAGGAACGTCCGGCAAAGAGTTGAGAGGGATTAGATAACTGTTCCTATTCCATGGCGGGGCTTATCGAAACCATCGGTCTATTCAAATATTTTTGTAGTGATATTTTATTTTTATAAATAAGAAAACACGACGATATTATTCGTGCCGTGTATAACAACAGTATTAAATATCTACACATATAAACAAAATTGATAAAACTAACGTTTTTATGATTATCACAAAAACTTTATTTTACAAAAAATAGGTCTTCGCACTTTGTCTTCTATCTCTCAAAGTTTTGGTACAATATCACCGCCGTAAAATCTTCGTATTTATTCCATTTTTGCTACGGATGACGAAGTTCAGCTTGTAATAAAATAAACTTCATACCTGACTTCCCGCCAAAAGTTATTTTAATCAGTAGGTATGTAAGTTTTATATATGTTTTAAAAATATAACATTCGAAATTCAAACATTTATGAGCGACCAGGAGCGCAGAACTTTCAGTGTGCCCTATGAATTATTTTAATAAAGTTAGAATTAGTCCAGTCAAATAAGGTCTGAAATCAAAATTTTGACACTCAACTTTGTATTTTTGATATAATGTAGTTTCATGATACAAAACCAATGTATAAAGGTTTTCGTGTCCGCAACCCCCGGCAAATTTAAATTAAATCAGGATTTTGAATTTATTTAATTCAAGAAAACTTTGAAGAATTGTATCAATTGTATATCTGGGTCGATTTCAAGTTGCGAAATTCAAAAAACTAGCTTGACATGTCGGGTTGATTTTTTAAATAATTTGTAAGCCAAATGATTATAAAAAAATGTTAAGTTTCAAAATCAATCCCAACATTCAAGTTATTTTTTACGAATCATGAAATTTGGAATCGATATAATATATTTAATATCGTCGGGACACTTAAAAAAAATCTTCAACTTATTTTTAAGGAATAATAATGTTAAAAAAAATTATTAAAAAAAATTTACTTTCTGGTTTCGGATTCAACCACCAAGTAGCCAAAATAACCTGATTTATTTTAATGAACAGATCGTAAAATGAAGAGAGTTATTTTTACCAGTCATGAAATTTGGAGATATAATATTATATTTACTATCGTCGGGACAATTAAAAAAAATCTTCAACTTGGTTTTAAGAAATAATAATGTTAAAAAAAATATTATAAAAAAATACTTCCTGGTTTCGGATTCAATCACCAAGTAGGCAAAAATAACATGATCTATTTTAATGAACAGATCGTAAAATAGAGAGAGTGTGAGAATTATGTTTCTCCGATGATGCCTTCTCACTCTTACTCGGACCTTGTATAGTAGTATACGAGTAAGCATACGTAGTATACGAGTAAGTAATAGTCCTCTCTTTTTAACTCGGGACTTAATAAAACGGTGTAGGATTTCAAAAAGATTTTATACCTGTATAAATTCACACCTGCCGAAATATACTAGGAAAAAATGTTTTCAATCGTAAAATTTTGGAAATTTTACGAGGAATCTAAATATGTCAAAAAATAAATAATTCATTAATTTCTCAGCATTCAAATTTCAATTTGAAAATTTCAAATTGTTATATTTTTTAAACAATAAAAAAAAAATTGTATCTCTAAAATTTTAATTTCTAAATTTTAAAATCTAACCTTTAAGTTAGATTTATAAGCAATTAAAAAAATCGCTTATTGTTCTACTACCTACGATTTTTTTTTAATTTACGTTCATCCCTTAAACTTAAGATCTCCCACTCGGTTAATTTTGACCAGAGGAAAAAAAATCATAAAACCTTTCTTATGTACAATTTTAAACTCTACACATTTTTATAAGAACTTTTTTGTCAAATTTTTACCGTTTTCGAGTACATAATACATACATACATAAACACTCACGCCTGTCACCCAGAGGGGTAGGCAGAGACGGACTTCCATTTGGCATGATCCTGACACACTTCTCTTGCCTCATTTACATCCATATATCTACGCATACACGCTCGTCGGTTAAGGGTACTCCTAATCTGGCCAATTTTCAATATATCGCCAATTTGGTCGATAAACCTTCGTCTAGGGCGTCCCTTCCCGACTCTTCCGTTCACTTCTGCAACATAAATTTGCTTTGTCACTCTTTCCTCGTTCATTCTTTCTACATGACCAAACCACCGAAGCATTCCTTTCTTAATCCTGGTCATAACGTCATCTTGCAAACCACACTTTTCTCTTATCACACTATTTCTCACCCTGTCATTCAGATTCAGCCCTAGCATACTCCTTAATGACCGCATTTCTACAGCATTTATTCTACTCTCATGCTTCTTCTGCCAGACCCAACTTTTACTACCATACATTAAAGTAGGGACTAACACAGCATTATGAATTGCCAAACGTGCCTTTTTTGACACATTCTGACTCTTCACAATAGCGTGTAGAGCCCCATTCACTCTATTTCCTGCGTTCACTCGTCGTTCTATATCCTTATCATATCTACCATCCTTGCTAAATAAACATCCCAAATATACAAACTCATCCACTTGCTCAATCAACTCCCCTTCTATTCTTATTTCACATAACGTTTTACTTTCTTCTCTTTCAAAAACCATCACTTTCGTCTTACTTGCGTTCACTTTCATACTCTTTCACACATTGACCCATTCTTTCTGAAAGGATGACACCGACTCCCTGGCATGCCCGCTCGGTCTCGTCTACACCAGACGAGTAAGCGGTATACATGCCATGTGCAGTGGCATCCCTTCCCTTTCGTTTCGTCTCATTTACACATAACACATCTATTCCTCTATCATTCATCATTTCGCATACTTCATCCATCTTATCATTCATTGCTCCACATACATTCAGCGTAGCCAGACGGACCTCTGCAATCCACTTTTCGCCCCTCCGGGAGACAGAACGTCACGTTTTCGAGTAATTGCGAAAAAACACTTTTGACAATTTTTTTTTAACCCTTGCGGGGTTTTGCGGACACGAAAGCCTTTACACATTGGTTTTGTATCATTAAAACTACATTATATCAAAAATGCAAAGTTGAGTGCCAAAATTTTGATTTCAGACTTCATTTGACTGGACTAAGTTTGTATGTTTATACTACGGGGGGGACGTCTAGATGGATTGACGACCCGTAAAAGATGCAGAAATCCGATGGATGCAGGGGGTGCGATCATACCGTGTTATGTGGCATTCATTGGGGGAGATCTCTGTTTAGCAATGGACTTGTGATGGAGCTGTAATAATGATGCTGATGATACTCCTTCATAACATTCACATGATGAAGATTATTCTACGTTTAAATTCCGTTTTTTTATAGAGTAAGCCCACCTGATAGTAAGTGGATGCTGTGGCCCATACACATCTACATTTATCCTCGATTAAGAACCAAAATGCAGATGCATTGTCACCACTGAAGACTAAGATGGAATGCCTCGTTTCCAGTAAAAAGTCTGTCTCCGGTTCCGGCACTCACCACCGAAACACAGTAGCATTAAGCTACTATTTTACGCTGGTATTCTGTGAGAGCTCTACCCCGGTGGAGCCTACCCATTCGTGCTACAACCATAATACAGCTGCAGCGTGGCTCTACCAGATATGATCCATGTCATACCTATGCCAGTAGATTGAAGTTATTGACAAGTACATTTACCTAGGTAAATTGTCTATCAAGTTATCAGACTACCATATACGAGATATGATATACGATAGGATATAAACAACACGATAAGTCTAGCTTCGACCGAGAGGTCAATCTATTATCCATCCATCCATTACAGTCTATCAAAGTCCACAGCTGGACATTGGCCTCTCCATAGATAGGGCAGAAGGGTAGGCAACCGTAGTTTTTTTTTAAATTTCTAGTTGTTATTAGGAAAACGCCCATCTACCAGGTTCGATTCCCGCTGTCGCCTCTTAAGACCACCACGGTATGATGTATGATATCTTTGAGGGAGGTTTATGAGAGTTGCAATCGTGCAATGATGATGATGATGTAAACAAAGTTAATTTATTTAGCTGTTTACGCTCTAAATCAGCGTTCTAATCTTTCTAATAGCGAAGATTGCAGAACTTAATTTTGAAGCTAGTTGATTAATGTGTTGTAGTGGAACTTAGAATCAATAGAAATTTTGAGAAATACGGCGATGGAATTTAAAAATTTAAATTATTATCTTGAAAATTAATTACAGCATTCTGCGGCGAAATAGACAGTGTATACTGTAAAGAACTGTAAGTTGCGGTAGTAGGACTCCTTTTCTGCCTAGTAATTTGTCTGGGTAGGTTCCACTCTCTTATCTATTAAAGCCGCCAAACAGCAGAGCTTCCATGGTTGTGTTCTGGTTTGAATAGTATAGAGAGTTAGTGTAATTACAGGCTGTGAGGCATTCCATCTTAGTCCTCAGTGGTAACAACGCATGTGTAGCCTTTTTTGTATGAAGTTGGCTGCAGTGGTAGTTGGATTACAAGTGGACAGTCTGTTCCTTTGTTATTTCAGTTTTATAAAAAAACACTTGGAAACAGCGTTATCCAGATTTAGTTGGGCGGTTCCAGTGCGAAGCCGTTTCTTTTAACTTTTAATTCCTTTTACTTTCTTTTAACATTATCAGCTATTAACAGTTCTCAGCTAAATACAGACTGTATTGAAGTTTTCACCTCAATTAAATGGGGTGATGTCGCGCGCTCAGAATGCATCTTGAGGCGGCGGCCTTGAAGTCAAGGAACCACTCCGCATTGACGTTATCATTGGCAAAGTGGTTAAACACAACCGTCGGAAATTATCCGCTGCTTGGATAGAATACAGAAAGTCGTTGGACTCGCTACCTCACACATGACTAAAGAAGGTTCGCGAACTACACAAAGTTAACTGTACATACAGTGAGAAACTTCCTCGGGTGCTGTATGGAGCAGTGAAGTACGTTCTTATGTCATCTAGGCGAGCGGATGACGGCTGCGGAATCCCGGATTGGGAAAAGAAAAGGGAATCTGCCGAGTGATATTTTGAGTCCAATCTGGATTTGTCTCTCTCTGAATGTCAAGGGCTAAAGGAGAAGATTTCGGCTTCAGAGGGGAGGGAGAAAAGTGACTCACCTTTGCTACCTTGACTTCAAGTTGTTTGCTTTTAATCGCTACCATTTTATTGGATTGCAAAACGTTACTACCAAAAAAAACTAACTATAACTGGAGCTATATGGAGATCAAATGTAGCAAGAGACAGACAGATAAGTACATCGCTAACACTGAGGGCGTAGACTTGTCTATGCCTCTCAACATGAGGACCCTTTCTGAGGCTAAAACATACCGATACCTGGGTATGTCATACAGCATAGGTATCGATGAGGCGGTGGATGGCAAGCGTGGCTTTTTAAATGCACTCAACATGCACAATCGCAAAGTGTGCAGCCTTCATAATTACTTCATTACGAGTTCGGTTTAGCCATTCTACACGGATGTCATTTAGTGTGTTAAAAGGCTTACTCATCTATCCATGGTCAACGAGCAACGGAAAACACGGCAGAGAACAAAAGAACACGGCCGTACCGAGTTTTTATGGGAGACCGTATGGAAAGAGAAGGAGCCCCAAGGGAGGTTCTACAGGGCTCTATACTAGCCTTTTGTAGACACGGTTGTTTCCCTCCACTGCCTATGTTTCGGTGACCTTTTTGAGGAAACCGATGGTTTTGTCTGTGCGATACAGGATCAGGTTATTAGGACCAGTCGGGGTATTAATATAAGTTGAGCTCGTCGCCATCCCGGTGATTTACTAAGCATGTCGTCTTCTGTTTTTCGAGTATCTGCACAGACACAACCTAGTAACCAGAATTTAACACCAGAGCTAGCTTTGAAGTACGGTGTCGTTGGTAGGAATCAGCCTTATTATTATTATAAATAAGTGTTTCGAATGGTGAGTGTAGAGAATCGGAGACCCTTTTTACTGGAAACGAGGCATTTCATCTTAGTCCTCAGGGGTGACAACGCATCTGCATTTTGATTTTTAATCAATCACAGATGTAGATGTTTATGGGTCACAGCAACCACTTGACTTGTGACTTGTTGGACTGTGGACTACATTATACTAGGTGAACTGTGTGCTCTTTTGTCACCCTTATACTTTAAAAAAATCTCTAGGAGCCAGAAGTCATGCTCGAGAATGACCGTGCCAGACTCTACAGGGACCAGTCCATCATCACAGACAGGACTATTCTGGCGAATATTGTGGTGATGAATCGGTGACCAAGGATAATTTTGGTCGACATTATTATTTAGTATGACGAAAACCTTTTGTAAGCCGAAACAGGTAAGAGAACAAAATATCTGAACCGGAGGTGACCGACAAGAGGTGTAATCTACCGATTGAAATTAATCTCACGGGTTTTTGAGGCAACTGGGAATCCGGGGTGGACCGCTCCGAGCTCAAATGCAGAAAGTGTTGCACCTCGATACCACCAGCATCGTCTATCGATTTCTTTCGCTTGCAACTTACCCTTGACTGTTTGATCTCCTCTGCCGCGAGCTGCCGTCTAGTTGAGTTTTATATATTTATTTAGTTATATTTTTACTATTCTAAGCCAGCGCTTAACTACCATCCCACCTGAAGGTAAGTGGTGATGTAACCTAAGATGGTGAAACGCATTGACTTAACAAAAGCCTACTCAATCTTGCCTTGAAGACACCTACATTGTGATCGGATGGAAAGACCATCTGTCTTGGCAACTTATTCCACTCTTTTGCTGTACGCATGACGAACGATGTAGCAAACCGTTTGGTTTGAATGCGTGGTAAGTCAATAACGAAAGGGTGGAGGCTGGCCTAACGTCTGGTTGTCCGATGGTGGAAGGGAGAGGAACGAATTAAATTATGCAATTCCTGCGCACACTCTCCGAAATGCATCCTATAGAAAACCGAAAGGCTTGCTACTTTGCGCCTGTGTTCGAGTTGATTCGATTGGTTTTAACCAGATTCGGGTCACCAATAAGCCTATATACGAGTATTCTAATAAGTATATGTTTTATTCTATCTTTTTTGTTTATAGTATATCTTATATGCGTGGTAGAGCCATGCTGCAGCTATATTAGTGGTATAGTTGTAGCAGGAATGGGTCGGCTCGACCGGGGAAGGACCACGCTATCAAAGAATACCGGCGTAAAATCGTAGGCGTAACGCTGCTGTGTTTCGTATGGTGAGTGTAGAGAACCGGAAACCCTTTTTACTGCAAACGAGGCATGCCATCTTAGTCCTCACGGGTGACAACGCATCTGTATTTTGATTCGTGATAGAGGATAGATGTAGATGTCTATGAGCCACAGCAACCACTTACCATCAGGTGGACTATGTGCTTTTTGTCACCCTTATCCTATAAAAAAATCTTTATACATTTTTGTAAATATTTGTGCATTCCAACTAGATGAGAACACAATAGAAATATCCTTTACTAATTTTTCGCCCGCGGTGCTACCCGCGTCCTAGTTGTACGTCCAGACAGTAATGACCCATTGAGATCACATAATGCGGGAAGCTCAACCTATCACATGAATGCCTATTATTTAAAAATTCGCAAAATACGCCTTCATTTATTATATTTACAGAGTACTTTTACCTAAGTTTCGAGTCAATCGCCCCTTAAAAAAGTTTCATACAGACTGTAACACCCTATTTCACCCTCTTAGTGTTTGAAATTTCCAAAATATTTTCTTAGTGGATGCCTACGTCATAAAAGGCAGCTACTGTCAAAATTTCAGATTTCTACGTCAAGCGGTTTGGGCTGTAGATTAGTCAGTCACTCAAGACATCCTCTTTTAAATATATATATGTATATATAGTAAGGTGGGGTAAGACTGTCATCGGGGCAAGAAATCATTGTTTAGTATCTCGATAAGTATAGCTTCGTTGCGAAATTCTGTTAGTCGGTAAAACAGTTCATACATAAAAGTTCCCGGCTCAAAACACCGATGTTGCTACTGCAAGTAGATATATGGCCGAAAAAGTCATTAAAAATCTTAGAAGTGACAAAAATTTATCAAAGTTGCCAGGTTAACGGATATTTAGAAAATTGAGCAAAAATTGAAGTTCTTTCAACGTAAATAGCATCCTACGAATATTGGCTTTTAGGTAGTCATATCAACTTAACGTGAAACAAAAGTTTTTCTAAAATATTAAACAAAACAAAAACATAACCTAGAAGTTTTAAGCTGGGGAAACACTATCAGTTTGTCGGGGGCAAGAAAAAAGTATGTTAGTCTTTCCCCAAGTCAGAAGTAACGAACATTTTCTTGGTGGATAATTTTACTTCAGACTACTATGTAAAAACTCTGTCTTAATTAACGCAAAAAGTATGAATGTACAAAATGCGTGAGATCTGAATTAATTCAAGAACGGAGGTAAAATTCTTAAATAAAAGTGTAAAATATTATCTACACAAATAAAAATAAATTTAAATCTTGGTTGTAATTATAATTAAACATTATCATTATAATTATCCATCCATCCATTACAGTCTATAAAAGTCCACTGCTGAACATGGCCTCCCCCGTAGATTGTCTCATAGGGGAAATTTTACAGGGAAAATTTTTAGTTTTTTTATAATTTTGAGTTGTTATAAGGAAGATGCTGCTGTCCATCTGTTGGCTTGTTTCCCTTTGTCCCCTCTAATAACCCCACGGGTATATTAAAATTCATTCGTTTCGTACTCTTACATCCGCGCCCGAAGTCAATCGGATTGCATGCGTCGTAATCCTCCTGCCCTTATCCCAATTTATTTGAGGTCGGCGTAGCATGTTGTCTTCCATACCTCCCGATTAGCCGTCATCTCAGTATTTACCTCCTTTTTAGCCATATAATCTTACACACAATCCATCCTATGTCCATGTTGTTCAAGGTTTTTCGCTGAGTTTAAAAGTGGCCGCCTGGCTGGCATTAACCCTCCTTGGGAATGCTTTCGTTTAGCAATATGCTTGTTTAATACTAAGAAAACGCTGCAGCCCTCCCTCGGGTGAATCCCTTAGTTGCCTTTTACGACACCCATCGAGAAGAGACGAGGTGGCGCTTTTCTGCATTCGGTACCACAAGCGCGCACGATAGCTATATTATGATGACTTCTTATAATAATACTAATTATGTAATAAGTAATTACAAATATTACGCATTTACAAAAGCTAAAGATACCTGCGGAATGCAAGTGTGATGGGAGGTTGCAACGTATACAGTCTCAATACAGTACACAAATGAAATTGGGTGATATACTAGACTTAATATTACCGAGGGGAAAATTAAAAGAAAGAACAAAATTTTAAGAGCGAAGCAATAAAGAGTTGGAATTGTATTGTATATTTTACAAATAAAAAAGAAAAGTATTTGGTACCACTGATTTTGATTGTATGTTAGTCTTGCCCCTTATTTATATTTACACAAATAACTCATTAAGGAACTCTTTAACGTTACACATAAGATTAAAAATGAAAGTAACCATGGTTAAAATTTACGATTTTTCTTTAGAAACTGCATAAAGTACGTACGTTAAACTAAAAACATTACTGTTTTATATTTTCTTCAATATTACCGTTTTAAAAACTCTTAGATATGCAAAAATCTTTATAAATATATTAAAGTTTATTTTATCGTTATATCAGTATAATTTATACCTCAAAAGTAGGGCAAACAACTCCTTCATAAAAACTATGTTAGTGTTACCCCACCTCACTATATATCGATATGTTTTTCAATTTCGACTTATATGATGTAATCTGTGCGAGGACAGGCTGTCTCAAAATCATCGCTTACTCTTTTGGTTTCAGAGACGAGCCAGTTATTTTATCGTACTAAATCTCGTAAAAATTATCAAAAATTGTGTCATCTAAAACATCCAAACCAGTGACAATTATTGGGATGATTTGAAGTTGTCGTCATGTCTGGTAGATAGTAATATTAGAGGGACAAGACCACTTGGATATGTTTACAAAATTAACATTAAAATTGAAGCCCTTTAGTTGAATTTGTTGGTTGTCTGACGGCAAATATGGCTTAGGTCGCGCAGATTTACGTGTCCACGTTAATTTAACTTCATCGTTAGACTACGATAATTCTATTCTATTCTAAAGCTTCATCTCCCAAGGTGCACCACTTAGCCCGATTATCAGCTTTCAGCATTCTGTTGCTGTCAGCCGCCTTGCATTGGGTATCGTTCCATTTCTAACCAGTAAGTGCACATTACGTTTGGTAATCACATTTCCGATACGTCTATCGTTGTCGCTTTTGTTGGACCTTTTTTATAGAATAAGAGTAACTAACGAGCACACATTCAACCTGTTGGCAAGTGTAAAAGTGTCACAGCAGCAATAAGCTACTATATTACGCTGGTATTCTGTAAGAGCGCTGTATTTCCCCGGCAGAGCCGACTCATTCGTGCTACAACCAATGGTTGGTATTTGGTTCTTCAATATATTTATTTATTACGAATCTTACCCACCAAAAAATCCCGATCATGTTTCTCTCCATTCCGATTTCATGGGAGGATTCACCATACTGTACAAGCTGATTGGGGATTGTAGTTTGCAGATACTTTGCGTATGCTGCAGCCATGACATGTCTGGATATATATGTCTGCAGTTTATTTATTTTTCTCGTTTTTGTAATATTTTATAAGAACGTTCTTTTGGGTTAAAACTGTTATTATTTCCTACTAGCCGAAAAAAATATAAATTCGTGTTTCTTTATGATCTGTATTAGAAGTATTAAAAATAATATGCACATACTTACAGAATGCGGCTAAACCAGCACCGAATGCTATCTGCTGGTGTGTAATAACATTGGTCGCGGGCATAAGGGTAAAGGCGGTGGTGGCGTCCATAGTTGGTGCACCCTTGCTTTCAAGTTTTCGTTCTCACCTATCTCCACATCAGAACAAGACTCACTGTCAGACTCCTGCTTCTTTTGTTCTACTACTTGAACTTGTGTTTGCTGAGGAGTTTCTAAATGCCCATAGATACGCGCGAAAAATTTCCTTGGCGACGACGGTCGTGGAGATTGCACTGATGTAGCTTTATGTATGTCATCTTTTCTTAATTCTTCTGTCATTATAATCAAATTGTACTTCTTCTTAGTATTTTAAATTTATTTTCACAATTTTAAGTAGATACTACAATTATTTAGTTATAACACTACAAACACAATAAAAACACTGAATCTTAAATTAAAACATTGGACACATATTTTCTATTCCAAACAGGAACAAACAAAATTATTTACCGCGTAGTCTAAGGTATCGCGCTAAGGTTTTAAATATTAAAATGCCAAGTGACATACGTGTTGTCCAGTGGCTATAGACACGTGGATTGGAGTCTGCGTCAGGTGCGTTCGCCATCCCTCGGGAACTCCAGCCACGCCCAATCGAAGTCCTTCATCCCCAACGGGTACTTGAATTTAGTGGATAGAGGGGTGAGCGACCAATGGGAACGTTTAATGCAAACCTACCCAACCCACTAAGGCGGGTTTAATCGTATTTTGATTTACATATCATACCTACTATCGATATTATCGTTGTTTATTTTTAATTTATTCATTTTTTACAAACAGAACTGTAATACTAAAAATTTATTTTAATTTTCGTGTTTATGCCGTATTAAAACATCTTTTTGTGTTTTCAATTATTCGTTTTAGCAACTACCTATATCCAGTGGTGCAAAATACAGCCTGTCAATTTAAAAAATACAACTGGTTCGATTCCGGGCAATTATTGTTTTATTTATACCGATGATCCGATCAATCACAAATGTACAAAAATATAGCTATGTCGGTTTTTTGACACACCACACATCAAATCGCACGAACCTTGTCAATCGCCAAGTCAATCCCCAAGTCTCGCAAACATTGGCGCCGTTGTTAATAAATGTTATGTTATACTCGTGGGTAAGATAACCTACATAACTTGTGTATGATATCTAACCCAAATATTTGTTTGAGCTTCTGGAAGATGTATTCTGAAGATAATCACCCTAGGGAATCATAGCAAGAATCTCGTAAAAGTAAAATGAGTATACGTACATAGCGTTGTTCGTTCAAATTTCACATCATGTGACGGTTTTCACATCTGGACGGTTTATGTAATTCCAAAAATGCATCCTGCATACCTTCAGCGAGCAAGTCAGTTGCTTCGATCACATGTATTATATTATAATGGCTGTGACAGTGTAGTGGCGTGGCGGTGTAAGAATATCCCCTACCCTATATCGTCCCGTGGGTGTCGTAAGAGGCAACAGATTGAAACAAACCAGGAAATGGGCAGCAGCGTCTCTCTAATAACATCTAAAAAATTAAAAAATGAGGTTACCAACCTGTCTGCCATGCGTGGCAACAATTTACTAATATCTGACTAATATAATATGAGGCATCTTATGGGGGGAGACTTATGTTCAGCTGTGGACTTTTGATAGGCTGTAACGGTAACGGTAGTGGTGTGTTATGATGATAAGATTAGCGATTTATTTTCACGTTGAATTCGTTTTATATTTCAGTCTATGATTTGTGTACCTAAACAATAATGTACCAGAATAGAGAAGTTGCATTAATTTTTTGTCACAAATTTATATTTAAATGACAGAATAATTCGTTTAAAGTATATTTAATTTTAACAATTTTTAGTAAAAGTCAAAAAAATTAAAACATGCAACTTCTCGATTGGATAAAGATTATTATTAAATTGATTATTATTATTATATTATGATATATTGGATACGAGTAAGAGGTCTATAACGAGGCTTGTATCCTCGAAAATATTTTTTTTCATTTATCAGTCACGTAGAAAATAATTTGTAATGTGATATGTGAATAAAGAGACGAGTATCTCTAGTTTTAGGTTTTTAATATGACTATTCTAAATTCTCATAACTAAATCCATATAAGGACTTTAACCAGCATTTATAAAAAAGATTCTGGATGTGAAATATTATTGACCCTTCGTTCGTCTACACTTTTTGCGATCTTATCGGAAGGCGTTTTATTAGAAACGGAAAGGTGAAGACATTCAAGTGTTGAGTGCATGTGTGTTTATGTGAACACTTACCATTATCTAATTACATATTTTTCTATAAAATTGAATTGACAAACGAACTTAAAGTCCAGCTGATGGTAAGTGACTGTTGCAACCCATGGACTATTCATGACATGCAGTCAACTTCAAATAAAAAATGCGCCGTTGCCTCTGAGGACTAAGATGGAGTGCCTCATGGCCTGGTTCTCTATATATAGACCGCAACAGCAGTGCACGCACTGCTAACTGACAGCAGAAATAGGTAAGAGGGTGGTGGTACCTGCACAGACGGACGGTAGAGAAGGAGTCCTACCACCTAGTAAATACCCGTGATAGATGATATGTTCTAATTTTCTCTTTCGTTAGAGAGCTTTGCATTCTTTTAATATCTCGTATACGCTCTCTGATGTAACAATTAGCTTCATGGTGCCAGCACAGATTAAATAATGTTACTACGTAAGTGATTGGGTCTACTCACAGAGAAAGCTCCGGTATACCAGTCTTTACGAGAAAGGCTACATTCCTTCATTTTACACTTTCTAGTAGAATGTAATATTTTAATTGATATTTTATTTAAGTGACGAACTAACTTACACGTACACCTATGGCAAGCGGCTACTGCAATCCCTGACACCAGCAACCAACTTCATATATTAATTATTACAGTATTAAACTTCATTTTTAAATGTAGTTAAAATAAAGCTATAGGTTAAGAGGTTGGAATGAAAAACGCCTCCAAAAGGACGTCCAAACAACTTAAACAATGTAGAATTATTTTTCCTGGCTGACTTTACTGCTAATAACGAGAAAAAATTAATATGCTGCTTGGTGGTCAAAGTACCTGACCACGATGGTTCGAATTTATGAGTTATTGTTATATAAGTATGGATGTACTTAATTTTCCTTGGTCTTTGAATTTTTGACACTTTCACATTCAATCATTTTGTATGTTTATGAATATTATGTGTGAACTTCACTGTTCTTGCGCGTGCACTTTTGACTCTATTATATTTCTTGGAAAAGTTGACTTACCTACTCTTTTTTTTTATAATCATCCGACTTTACATTATATCTTTTGGGATCACAAGCATTAATAAGTCAACCTTATTATTCCGTAACTGTAACAGTCCGTAACAATCCACGTCTGGACTTGGGCTCTTTCCATTGTGGGAAGGATATGCCATAATCGCTAAGCTTGGCGGGATTGGCGATCGTAATTAAGTATTACACATTTGACGTTGCCCTGTAGCCTGCCTAAATCTTGGATAAATATTTTAGTATTATGCTTCGGCCAAACTGAGGCGAATCCCGCGCTGGACGCGGGACGCGAATATGCCCGATTCGCTCGCTCGCTTAGCCTCCCAAACTGAGGCGAATTCTGCACGTCATTAGTTTTGGTTTCTCAATAGGAAAACATGTCTTTTGATATTGAAGCTGAGGTTTTGTTTTTATTAGCATTAACTGAAGAAGAATCTCAAGATGTGAGGAAGAAAAGAAGAAAATGGGTTCATGAGCTGAGTACTCAACGCATAGAATTTGGAGAGTTCCACACTTTGATAACCACATTACGAAAAGATAAAAAAATATTTTATATATATTTTCGTATGCCGGAAGAATGCTATAACGAAGTTTTATCAAGAATCGAACAAAATATACGGAAACATATTTTGTTCGATTCTTGATAAAATTTCCCATATCCTATCTTTTTTCCTATTATTTTTATAGTCTTCGTGGCTGAGGTCGTATAGAATCTTGTTTTCTTTTACTTTTTGTAAAAATAATTCAAGATTCAACGGCATTTCGAAAAATCAGGCACTATCCCGCGTATATAAATGCATTGAAAGCGCTACGTTTCCTGATCAATGGAAACTCACTAGAGTTGTGCCTGTACCGAAAGGTAGTGAGGGATCGACGCCTAGTGACTACAGACCCGTGGCAATCCTAAGCACTCCAGCGAAAGTGTTCGAGACGGCCATTCACAACTGCATGTACCCACAAATTAGTGCACAGTTGTCCGACGCGCAGCACGGCTTCCGCTCTGGGCGGGGACAACTGGGAACTTACTGGAGCTGATGACGCATCTAGTACCCGCGGTTGATGCTGGCCTGCAGGTGGACGTAGCCTACTTCGATTTCAGAAAGGCTTTCGATGCGGTCGACAACGATGTTCTACTTTGTAAGTTGGCTTGTGTGGGCTGCACACCTCGCACGCTATAATTTTTCGCCAGTTATCTGCGAGACCGGCAGCAGTTCGTTGATTGCAATGGGCACTTTTCTAGATCCTACCCTACTAGATCTGGTGTTAGTCAGGGCAGCAATCTAGGTCCTTTGCTTTTTAATTTAATGATAAATGATTTGCCCAAAGTCGTAAATTCTTGTACTTCATTACTGTTTGCCGATGATCTAAAATTAGTTTTAGAAATTAGAGATAAATCTGATTGTGATTCTTTACAGCATGATATTAATACACTGACCTCTATATATACAAGTACGCTGGACTGGCTATACCATACAAAATGCTTATGCCGATTTGAAGCGCCCTCATTGTCCGTACCTGGAACTAAAATTGACTTAATATGCCAAAGTCTGTTGTGTTATTTAAATCGTATCTCTGTATTTGAACTTTTAAACTAATAAATGAAAGTATTTTATGTGGTTTGATTATGTTTCATTTAAGTTACATAATAAGAATAATTTTTAGTAATAATGAGTACCTATGCTTAATATGTAAAAATCGTTACCAAAAGAAAAGTGAGATAACATTCCACAAGTAAGTAAATTTACAGCTAATATTAAACAAATTAAAACTATTTGATAATATAGGTACTTAAAAATTTGTTACTATTCTTAATATCGTAATTACCAACATGTTTGGTTTTATATTACAGAGTTTTGATAAACAATAAAATTCAATAGGGTTGTCAAGTTCCTTGTCTATAATACTTATCGATATTCTTTTCTACCCATATCTGTTAACAACCAAAGTCGCCGACAACAGATAATTATCAAATGTTTATTAATTAACAGGTTTCCAACTGAACCTAGACTAAAATTATGGCTAAAAAGCACAAAAGTTGTGAATTGGCGTCCGAAACGAAATGATTATCTTTGTTCTAAACACTTCACATACGACTGTTTTATTGATATGAGAAAGGCGCCCCTTTGAAAAAGTGCAGTATACCCACAATATTTTCTGGTAGTACCAGTAAGTATAAAAGTATTACATTATTATTTCGAATGTTTTTTATTTCTTCTCTCCTTGTTTTCCTCCGACTCAAGGGTAATAGCCAATTGTAGAAAGGTCGCCTGATGATAACTTTGTACTTTTTTGGACTTTGTGTTAATTTATATTGTGACTGCAAAATTATTAATGTCCTTAGTGAGTTTAGTGATGGGGGGAGGGGGGGGGGGGTAGTAGCCGTGGCTTGGTAACCCATGGTAAACGTAGGGCGACTCATATGGCTGGCCCGAAGTGAAGAGCTGGCCCAAGGTGGCCACTCTGAGTGGGTTGTGGATGTGTGTTAGTGGGCTGCGGCTAAAGGATAATGCTCTCTCTATATCGCTGCAGCCAAGGTGGAGTCGCAAGGGAAGAACCACTGGGTGCTTTGGAGTGCTCATTTTTTCCTGGCTCCATGGCCTCCACATATCAGGCTTGGGGAGTCCATTGTGCAGGTGGAGTAAGAGGCCGCGAAGGGTAGTGCGCCTTGTGTTCCTGGTGCGCCTTATCTGAGAAAGAAAAGGGGGAAGAGAAGTCCTCAACTTAGGAGGGGTCCTCGCTGGTGGGACCGCGGATGTGTTTGAAAGCGTTTCCGTGGCTCTGCCAATGTGTGGCGAAGGTGGAACACCATGTGGCTTTAGTAGGTGCGAGTCCGACATAATCCGTTCTTGACCCCGTGGAGCGGGTATGCGTAGGTATTTCCTCATTTGAAACCCGGAACCAAATCCGTTCTGTAGTTACGAATAAAAATATAGATAGACCAACGCAGCGTCGATCTTGGTTTTATATGAGGTATAAAGCTTGCGTCTAAGGCCTAGGTATTAATTGACACATTTATTTATTGTATGGCGTTATATTAATATGATACATAAATAGAATGAACGTTACGGGTAGGCCTGGGTATAGAATTTTTATCGATATATTTTGTCACACTGTCTTATTTCTATTATTAGTTCCGTGGACGTTCACTTCTGCTGTCAGCGCCAAAATGGCGAAAATCAAATTCAATATGTCACGGTGTATAGCCAGTCCATATATAGAGGTCAGTGTATTAATAAAGTTTTAGAATGGAGCATAGATAATAAACTTTTTTTTAATGTCTCTAAATACTCAGTGCTGTCCTTTACTCGCTCACGCGCCCCAATTCATCACCAGTACGCGATGGACGGGAAGCTGCTTCATAGTATTGAACTGATAAAAGAGCTATCACTCCCCCAGAAGATTAAGTGGCTAATTTAATGATGATTAAGTGGCTAATGAAATGAAGCTAATTAAATGACCATGGATACCTTCAAACAATTTTAAACAAATAAGGCCACAGATGCATTGTTATCTCTGAGGTTTAAGATGAATTGTCTCACAGTCTGTAATAATTATTCTACATCTCTTTCCCTTCAAAATGGAACATAGCAGTGGGTACAAACTCAAAACAGAATTTTCTTTCTGTTCCATGGGTACACCGCTTCTTGTCGGCAAAAATAAATAGGGGAGTGCAACTCAGTCGGCTGGCCGTATGAGGACGCTCAAGGTCGCTCAGCGAGCTATGGAGAGGGCTATGTCGCATATATCTACAGTAGAACCAGAGTGATCGACATAGCCCAACGGATTAGTAAGCTGAAGTGGCAATGGGCCGGCCATATAGCTCGAAGAACCGACAACCGATGGGGAAAAAAGGTTCTCGAGTGGCAGCCTCGTACCGGTAGACCCCCCACTAGATGGAGTGACGATCTGGTAAGACATGCAGGCAGTCGATGGATGCAGGTGGCTCAGGACCGTGCTTTGTGGCATAACTTGGGGGAGGCCTATGTTCAGCAGTAATGATATGTGTGAAAGGCTGTAATGATAATGATGATGATGATGAACCAGAAAAGGAACCTTATCACCTTGTTATGAGGATTTGCCGTAATCGCCACAATAAGCATACTGGCATATTTTACAAGACCATTTTAAATGGTCACGGATTTGTGTAGGTATTATTATTATTTGTTATTAAATATTTTTTATGACTAGGTATATTGTATATATTTTTTAAAAAAGAATGTAGGTGTAATTCTAATTTCTAATTGTTCAGAAACTCTCCAATGTGGTTCAGTGCATCATGAAACCATTGCTGAAAAGACGAAAAACATAGCAGCCGGCTTGCAAAACGCCATTAGAAAAATAAGAAATTCCACCCAAAAAGAAATTTGTGAATATTTCAGTCTTAGAAATTTTCCTAACAAAAACATACTCAGCGAAGAAGACCTTCGTCAGTATGAACAATTAGTTATTATGAAAAAATATCCATTTTTAGATATTAAAGAATTAGAGATGAAATATAGTCCAACATCAAATAAAGATACAAGACAGAGCCTTAAATTCCATTCTAGGGTGAATATCGTACCAGATTCTGGCATATGTGAACCCGCAGAAGACATGAATGTGGAAATAAGTAATAGAGGTCTTTCTGGGTTTGCTATACCAACTCAATTCGTGAAACATTTAGTAACTACAGACTATAAATTAAAAGTCCCTTCCTTAGAATCCAACAAACAAAAGCTTGATAATACAGACAAAGTTTCTAAGAAATCCACAGACAGAAATATTTTGGAGAAACTAAAAGATGATATTAATATGTTTATAGACAAAAAGGAAAGAGAATAACTCAGCTAATTCTCTTTTTGTTATACAATTCAATACTAGTCGGAAGAAATCCTAAACATAGACATAGAAGTGAAAAGAGAAAGCTTGTAAACAATTTAATAAAATTTCTTTTATGCAGGAATATCATTTCATTCATTATAATTTATTATTTCATTGATGCAGTTAATATATAAGTCATCATAGTATAGTTGCCCATTAAATCAAGAAACACGGAATGAAAAGATGTTTGGTTTTGTTATGGAACTATTGTACTTTCATAAGAGTCTCTTTTTTATCAAAACGTAAAGAATTACCACTTGGGGTGGATCTTTTCTCCTATAGTAGAAAATGAGGAGTCTTCCCGGTACGCCACGCCACTCCCGCCGCCAGTTGCGCGCGGAGTCATGTGCGTTGTACTTAATCAATCCATTCTGTACTCACACATTGTTGCAGTGTAAATCACCGTTAAAATAATTATTGCTAAGTTTCAAATCTAATACCGAATTTGACATATATTGTAAGTACTTTCATATGAGTGTTTCATCGTTCCGGGTGTCGTGTAATACTATACTATAATAATGTGTAAACTGGAAATTGCACTCTAATGGCCTATGTGATTGTGTCAATTACAGGAGCAGGGACCAATTAATGAGCCTGCTACTAGTGAAAGGTTGCCCCGCCATCTTACTAAAAATCCAGGCATAGCTCCACCATTGTGATCGGAAACCTGGGGAGAGGACCTCGTGGCAATTTCCAGCGGGAGTCGGGCGTCAACGCGGTCTCCATGCAAGGAACCATTCATAAAACTCTAACTCTGTTTGCGTCCCTAGATTTTGTGTTCTGGATTTAGTTTAGTTTAATTCTGGAATTAATTTAATTTTAATAACTATCTCTATCAATCTAAAGAAAAAATAAATTCAGCGTAGGTACTAACTTTTACGAACTCATCTCGTCCGAGTGAGTATGAGTATTCACATTCAACATATCATTTTGTCACTTGTCGTCGCACTTACCAATGTCGAATGAAAGAGACGCACTGAGCAACAAGCGAGAAATGGTAACTGGTATTAGGTCTAATGTATTATACATAATTTATTCATAACATAATTTACACTATATGGTTATAAATTATAGCCTATGTGTTATTCTGATGTATAAGCTATATTACTGTAAAGTTTCATCAAAATCCGTTCAGTAGTTTTTGCGTAGGAGAGTAACAAACATCCATCCTTACATCCTAACATACCCTACAAACTTTCACGTTTATAACATTAATAGGATACAAAAGGGATCACTCGTCTGGGGCGCTTAGATGTTTAGGGCCGGCCCTGCTTATTTACTCCATTACATCCGGGAAAAAAGGTAAAAAGAAGGTATTTCAGAAAGGCTCTCAGAGGTATTTTCCCTTAGAGTATTTATAAGAAAGCTATAGAGCGCGCGTATCGCTCATTGCCCATTATACCAAGCGCAAGATGTCCTTTACCTACAGAGATACTGATCAAATGAATCAAAATCAAAACATGCACATTTCACCATGGTAACTTAAAATTCAAATAAATACCGACGAGAAACAACGCGCGAGACCTTTCGTGATTAATAAAGTCGCCTTTGACATTTCGAGACTGTTCATACCCGTGCTTACTGGTCATACTTACTAACGCATTTTCCTAATCAGTGGTAAATATGACAAGTAATAGGTATTCATCTTTATTTAATAAAAATAATCTATTCTGTTCTGTTCTATTCCATTCTCCATCAAAGTACATCTCACAAACATCCGAGGTCTGCACTGTAATTTAAACGCAATCTACTACTACCTATCTACCTTGACTTTGACTGACAAGCTGCACTTACTCTTCCTATCGGAGACGCAAATCAGATGTCTTCTCTTCATAGAATACCCTTGGTGAATTTCTAGAGCATAATTTCCACCGGAGTCTATATGTGTCCACAATGACATCTGAGATCTGTATAATGCATACTTTAGACACCTATTAATTTTGTTCATCACAAATTACAATTTCAAATTGAATAAATAATAGTTTAAAAAAAAACTAAAAAAGCACGCTTTTTAGGGTGCTATTTCAGATATATTTATGATGACGCTAATTTTACAAATATCCACAAAAATATTTCCAACATATGACATCAAGCACCCCACGCTTTTTTATAATAAAATGATTTTTTTATATTAATCACTATTTTCTTATTTTAAACTTAATGAAAATTATTTTTTGATTTTTAGTTCGGTTATCTACAAAAGCGTGCTTTTTTAGTTTTTTTTAAACTATTATTTATTTTCTATTTTTTAGTGCGGCTAACTACAAAAGCGTGTTTTTTTTGGAACGAAGTTCTTTTACGCGGCTACAGTAGATTGAACTGGAATAAATCGTAGTTGTTTTATGAATTATTCGCAAATCCTGAGGATCCTGGCAAGAATAATGGGGCAAACTATTTAAATTGGAGTTTCAAATCAATCCGACGTTTTGAAGGGAATGAAAATCACATTCAAAAATTCCGTTCCATACATACATAGATACATACCAAGCTAATAAAAGCGTGTTAAAAATGAACATGGTCTTAATGTTCATTGTATGTTTGTTTTTATTAAACTGAAGTGATACGAAGTTACAGTCCACCTGATGGTAAGTGGCCACTTACCATCAGGTGGACTGAAATCCATCGACACCTGTAGTCTTCAAACAAAGAAGACTACAGCTGCCTTGTCACCTTTGAGGACTAAGATGGAATGCCTCACAGGCTCTAATTAATATATTAAATTCCTCCCTCTAATTATAAAAGCCTATAATAAAATACTGACCAGGGTGATGCAACTTGTATGAAAGCTGAAAAATCTGCACACAATCATGATTTTGTCATTGTGCATGTTGGGCTTGTAAAAATAAAGCGAGAAAAAATATCCCTTTTTCTTTCCTTCATGTTGTTTTAGATTGCCATTTTAAAAATTAGATACAAAAATTCATATTATATCGGAAGTAACTAAAAATGTTAATTCTGTGTTAAGCTTTTTTTGGTTTGCTCTTTAAAGTATAATTACATACATATTACTCTGAGATTTGCACAATTAATTTACCTATTAATTGATTAAAATTAAATTATTAAATATTAGCAGAATTCTATCAAAAGAAGCCATGAATTAATAGAAGAAAAAAAATGACAGTTGTTTGTCAACGTCTTTCATATTGAAAATATTTTCTGAAATTTATTCAAATTTATTTCATAGGTTTAGATTTTAATATTTATTATTGATTTTTGCTTAAATTTAGTTATTATGGGCTCAGAATAATAATCATAATATCGTCGTGAATATACAGTAAAGATTTTTTGTGAGATGTTAACTCTGTATAAGATATTGACTATAAATGAATTCATTATTTCCATTGAGTTCTATGTACTACGTACTAGAGAAGCCATTACAAACAAAAAATGTGCACTACTCTGTTTTCGCGCATGCGCGGGAAATAGTAGATTTTGTCTATGATTGTAGATAGCGTGGCATATAAATGAAGAAATTTATTTTTTCTATTGTAATATTATTACCTATTTATTCACTTGAACAACAAATAATTTTACTTATTTGACTACTGAATTATTAATTACGTTCAGGTTTAAACTTTAATTTGAAATCTCGTATTATTAGCGCAGCTCCACACTCTATGAATATTGAAGCCACACTAAATGACACTAAATTTGTACGGATTGCAGTACAGTTCATTTGAACATAGTGAATGTTCGGAATGCCAAATCTAGTACGTAGTACATATATATCGATGATTATTTCTAAATTTTATGCATGATGTGTGATCATCATCGAAAGTAAGTTAAGTGTTGTGCAAATAAAAAGCACAAAAGCATCTGATCACTTTCTGCAGGTTTCCTATAATAGGAAAAGAAAAACTTATGACAATATTGTGGTAAGTCTATAAACATTTTGAATTTATTGACCGTTATTTGTAGGTATTATTACTATATTGACTCGAATTGTATCTGTTTCAGATCACGTATTTCGGCTGAGTTAAGTTTTCACCATGAGAATTTTGCTGATTTGAATTTACGTTAATGTTCTGTGAAGAATAACTTTCTGACAATAACATGTAACAAGCGTGGAAGCGTATATCAGTAACAAGCGTGGAAATATTATGTGCAAAAGCAATAAAAACATCAATAATAATGTATAGTTTATAAAACAATCTGTCTTCCAGAAAATAAAATTACATAACTATACATATTTATCTCACATACTAATCTAAAATATATTCGAGTAATTTTGGTGCAACCTCTCCAATGTATGGGAATTTACCCCATAGGTTTGTGAGGCTTGAGCCAAAATTATCGAATATGCCTTAAATAAAAAGTTCAAAGTACAAAATACAAAGGTTTGAAATTCCCGCTAAAAAAGTTTAATATGGGCGCTCACTTTAGCGCTTTTCGTGTACACTCATAAAGACGTGTTTCCGTTTTTTAGTATGAAGTTGGCGTTCTTATCTTGGTAGAGAGTAATTGTGTTCTGTGATACTGACTCTCTTTACCCTTCAGACCAAAACACAGGAGCGTATGCACAATTATTTAGCGGCAGAAATTTACCCAAATAGATTCCTAGGCAGAAAAGAAGTCCTACCACATATATGTTTTTTACTTTACCGTCAACGGATTGTTACTCCTGTTTTAATGTTTAAATTATGGTCTGAAGTGGATTTTGATACGTAAAAGTGATGCGATTTTGTATATTAAGTATCTGCGCATGTGAACTATTAGAGAAAACCACGAAACAAGTGCTTCTATGTTGATATGAAACTCAGGTTATTTTGATCGCTTAGGCGCCTTATGAACTTGAGTGACTATCGTCATCGATGTCCGCTGAGTTGAGCTGTCGTCAAAATCTCCCAAAAACTTCGCAATGTGACATATCAGCATAGTATTGTGAAGAGAAAAAATCTATAAAAACGAAGATCCAAAATGAAATGAAGACATGGCTTAAAAGACGAGCATCTAAGCCAAAAATCTTAATAGACAAAAAACAGGTTTTTGATTTATGACTTTGACATATGACAATACGACATCGCAAAAAGTGTAGAAAATAGCAAGAAATATCATACGTTTACGTTGTGATTGTGTGAGATGAATTAAATATATTGTTTTTTAGCCCATTAACATGGAGTTACAGTGCAAAGTTCAGAATTATGATTGGGGAAAATTAGGTCAAGATAGTACAGTTGCTAAATTATTATCTAGTAGTGATCCTAATACTAAAATTGATTCAAGGAAGCCGTATGCTGAATTATGGATTGGAACACATCCAAATGGACCTTCTGTTATTGTAGAAAGAAATATACTTCTCGCAGAATATTTAAAAGATAATGCTGATGCTATTGGACCTGTAGTTAGGAAAAGATTTGGCATTGCTGTGCCATTTCTCCTTAAAATATTATCTATCCAAAAAGCTCTTTCAATACAAGCACATCCAAAAAAGGTATTTAAAGATCTAATAAGCAATATTTTTTGTTATATTTTTCGTTGAATAATTTTTCAATTAATATCAAATGTATGTATTATGACATTAGGAACATGCAGAGCAGTTACATGCTGCTTTACCTGATATGTACAAAGACCCAAATCATAAACCAGAGCTTGCAATAGCACTGACTCATTTTGAAGCTCTTTGTGGTTTTAGATCTATTCTGGAGATTAAAGAATTTTTTAAAAGTAAGTTTTGTTTCAAATTTCTACATCAACATTATGTTGAATATTTTCTTAGAAAATCTTTTTTTCATCATCATCATCAATATGACATATTGAGCAGCAGAAATAACAGAACATATTATGACCTTATTGATCGTAGAACTAATAATGTGACGGCTCTGTGGCGCAGTTGCTTAGCAATGAGTTGCAGCGCTAAGGTTTGCGGGTTCAAATCCCGCACGGAACAAGTATTTGTGTGGACTACAAATAATTGTTTCGGGACTGGATGTATGTCCTTGTGAAATTCATATATGTAAACTGCCCCCACGATACAGGAGAAAATCCTATTGTGGTTACGTTTTTTTTTAAAAAAAAGAAAAAAATAGTAGCATAAGATAGGCAAACCATTCTTAGAATGAGAGGATGCTTCTGTTCTGCGCTCAACATTATATTCATCATGATGCAGCCCAATAAAAGGCTAAGTAAATTGTTCTGAGGAACCTAAATCTATAGCCACTACATTTTATTTACAGTAGAGTGTCGATTATCCGAACTAATTGGGGGACATGGGTGTTCGGAAAACCGGTTTATTCGGATAATCGAACTGTATAATTTTATGTAAAAATATATCAATAAAACATATTTACTTAACATAGAACATTACATATGATTAACATAGACATATGTAATACAAATTTCGTTTATTACAGTTGTAAGTAGGAATATAAATGAAGTACAGATAGCTTAGTAAGCAAAAAATATTGTATAATCAATATTGAACGTACAGTATGCCTAAAAAATTAAAGTTTAAAGAAGTGCTTAATTTTGGTCTGTCTAAGTGAACCTACCCTCTTACGCGCAGCTAAATCACGCACTTTTTTCAGAATAGATATCTGATACTGGTTGCTTTCATATTGAGCTTCAAACCATCGCAAGGCAGTATCTAAGCAAGTAAACACTTCAGAAGCAGTTGGTATATTTTCGTCTTCATATACTGAACCACTAGTTGATGAGGTGCTGGTGGCATCAGCTTTGTCACTCACGACAATGAGGTCTACAATTTCGCTATCCTGCAAGATTTGGTGCCCTGGATCTGCATCGTCGACAGTCATCCATTCTTGAATGTCTTCTTCATCACATTCTGGCAATTGAGTTCTTGAAGCATATTTAGCATTTCAGACATATCATTCTGTTCGTCATTTCCACTTTCACTTTGAGAACTTTCTGCTATACTCAAAATTTTATTCCAGGCTTTTTTTAAATTCTGTTCTTTTAAACTGTCACAAGCTGTTCCAATCATGTAGGATGCATCTTTTAAATCAATCTTTTTACAATTTCTAATAAGACTTTCTTCTCCCTTCTCTTTTCTTTCTAGCAACAACTTACGTTGCAATTCTTTTCTGTAATATCACTTGAAAGTCTCAATAACACCTTGGTCCATGGGCTGTAATCAGGAGGTTACGTTAAGTGGAAGAAACATCACTTTTATAAATTCATCCTTTTCATGTAGGATGTCACATGATGGATGAGTTGGTGCATTATCAAGGAGCAATAAAGTTTTCTCTCTTTTTCCATTCTTTAGCTGATGGGCTTTTACAGCGGGCACAGACAGTTTTTCTCCTTGTATTGACAGTTTTTCTCCTTGTATTGACAGTTTTTCTCCTTGTATTTGAAGCTCACAAATGCCATGTTTTGACGTAAACCGTTTTAACCAGCCCGTGCTTGCTTGAAAGTTCAATGGCCCTCCAAGTTTTTCATTAAATTGTTTTGCCTTTTCACATAGAATGGGACCGGAGATAGGTTCTCCTTGTGATCTTTTTTGTGTAAACCACTTGTAAACAGCGTCATCGAGATCGGTGTTCGTGTCGAGCTTCATAGTTTTACGACTTGTCGACCCATCAGTAGAATCAAGCTTGGATATAAAATTTGATATGGTCGTCTTTTGTATTTTTATATCCGTAATTGTCGACTTGGTTGACTTTATAAAGTGGGTACACTTTGTGCTCATTAGATAACTTGGTTGCAGTTTCGCCTTCCTCTAATCGTTTGTTAATCTCGTATTTATCTCTCTTGGAAAGAACAACACGTTTATGTTTAGGCATTTTAAATTTTAAGCTATAGGGCAAACTTAATATACAAAAGTTATCGTAACAGAGCGCTGACGCTGACTGAGCATGCGGGCAGAGGTACAGTGCTATCGGTACTGAACGTAGGCCAACACTGGGCACTGCGGGGTAGGTGGGGCCTCACTGCTGCCTTAGTCGCATCTCAATGTGGTAGTAGTTCGGTTAAGCAATTGTTCGGTTGATCGACGTTCGGATAATCGCCGCTCTACTGTAATATATTATGTATTATCTCTCTATGACATTTTTCACCTATAACTACCAAATTTAGTTTCATTGAAATTATTTAAAGAATGTTTTATAAAGGGATATATTTTATTTTTATTTTCAGAACTTCCGGAACTTACTAAAATTTTATCCAAGGAAAGTGTTAATTCCTTGCTCCAAAATGAAGATGATAACCCTGAATTGTTAATTAAACAAGTATTCCAATCCTTGATGACCTGTGATAAAAGTGTTGTGGCTAATAGTTTAGAAGAGCTTTTAAAAAGATTAAATAATGAAGGTATTTATTTAACATGTCATTTAAAACAGAAAATTGGGGTTATTATAAACATTTTAATTTGAACATTATAAGATGAAAGGGTTTTTCTCTATTGCAATGTCTAAAGGTCGCCACATACAGAGCTAAATATACCGCTATGTCAAGGTCATTTTTTGAGTTTGTTAGTACCATCAGGATTCATCACAAACATGATTTCAGCCCACTCAATAGTCCACTGCTGAATATAGGCTTCCCCCAAGAAATGCTACTAAGCATGGTCCTGAGCCACATGCATCCATCAACTTCCTGCACGTCATACCAGTTCTTCACTCCATCTAATGAGGGGCCGCCCTTCATCTCACTTACCAATATGAGGCTGCCACTAGAAAAGCTGTATAGCTGGTCCATTGCAACTTCAGCTTACTGATTTGTTGGGCTATGTATGAAGTCTTAATGCAGAGAAACTATGAGTATTTCCCTCTCCATAACTCACTAAGTGACCTTGAGCTCCCTCATTTGCTATAATGACTATCATCGGCAAATCAAAGGTAAGTGATATACTCACCATTTATGTTTATACTGTATTCTTTTCAGTCTTTTAGTTTGAAACTTCTTCTAAAGCAGCAGTGAAGAGTTTCGGGGATACACTGTCTCAACATCAACATCACCATCTTACATCGTCTATGTCTCCATTTGGATAGGTTTTATACTCTGGTTCAAGCTGGTAGTTGTCAAGTCTGTGTGAGAGACGATTTGTAATGACTCTCGAAAACAGCACGTAGATGCGGCTTTGAAGGGAAATTGGTCCAGAGGTTTTTAGTAGAACATTGATACCTTTATCAAACAACTAAACCACCACACTTCTGCTCCATGCCTCTAAAGTAGTGCCACCATTAAACACGGAATTAAAGAGCTTCTGAAAGGCTAAGTATTGATTTTCACCCGCTTTCAGAAGCTCAGCTGTAATTTCATCCTTGACTGGGGCCATGCCTTTGTTAAGGTGCTGGAGACTTTAAGCAATCTTGCCCTGACTGAATTCTGGGATATCATCGGAATAGTGTTGGAAAAGGACAAGATTAGATTAGATTAATGGGAATAAATTACCAAGGCTTTATCTATGAACGGAAAACATTTAATTATATTTACAAAGTTAGGTTAACTACCATGCTGAAATATTAGAAATTGAAGACAATTCAATTTATTGCTAATACATACATAATACTAAATAAATAAATTGTTTACTCATGAATGCCATCAATGACTATGAAAAAAAAATGAAGATTTTATGAGGCTGCAACTGTTCTATAAATAAAACATAATATCAAAGGTGCAGTTCAACACAGATTTTCCCCAAAGTTTGCTGACTGTTTCATATATTAATATGATCACTGAAGTAGTTTTTGTTTTATTGCAGTAATTCTGCAAAGGTTTTCATGTGTTTGTTTTCAGATGTATCACTACAATCTGTTTTGCTGTACAATACATTGCAAAAACTTCATGGCGAGTTTCCTGGCGATGTAGGCTGCTATGCACCTTATTTCATGAATCTTATACAGCTTCATCCAGGACAGGCTATCTTCCTCAAGCCTAACTTACCACATGCTTATTTAAGTGGAGGTAAACAATCATTTATTCATTATGTAATAAATAATATTGCTGTCATTCTCATATTTCAACTTCTTAAATTAGCACAGGGCTGCCATTCTTGTCAAAGGTGCAGTAAGTAAGATCGACATTGTTTTGAGTAAATGACGTACATTTGATTCTAATGCCTCCTGCGCTCTGGCTTATCATTTCTACTGGGTTCAAATGAACAGTAACATGTGGCGATCAGCCAAAATCAGGCTGCATGCAAAAAACACATATTTGAAAAAAGTTTGATTCTGCCTTGTGGCGCCAAGGGTTCTTTATCTAAATAGAATAAATGACAAAAACTGACACAGTCGTAAACCATAGATAAAAATTATATTACTTTTTTTTGCAAATTTTAATGCGACGCAAAATTAGGATTGAATTTTGTACAGAGTTCTCTCTACAAGAAAATGTCCACATTCACAAAAATTACTTTCTGCACTTTTGGTTAAGAGGGCAGATGGGATGTGAAATTTTTACCCTTGTATTATGATAATGTTTGAAATACTTACAGAATTTAACAAGAATGGAGATATGGTTAAAATATTTTAATTATAAACCATATTTAATTATAATTTACATAAAATAGTTGCCAGTAAAATGCTTAATGCTTATTTTGCTTTCAAAACAAATTGCATTATGTACAGTATTGTTCCTTAAGTTGAATATATAATATAATTTTTGTTTGCAGATTGTGTTGAGTGTATGGCATGTTCAGACAACGTAGTCCGAGCAGGTCTTACTCCAAAACATATTGATGTGCCAACTCTTATTGATATGTTAGATTACACTAGCTATACCCCAGGGGACTTGTTATTCAATCCTGAAATAGAGGATGAGAATTGCTGCATTTGGAGACCACCTGTGCCTGATTTTGCCGTTGTAAAAATAAAAGTAAGCTTATTTTTTAAATCAGCGAAAAGTTGAAGAAGGACCATTATTTCTTAATTTTTCAGTTTCAATATAAATGTCCATGGCTGAAAGACACAATGGTGTAAGCGACATTCTGAGCGATGTTAACATAAATCATATATATATATATATATATATATATTTATAATCAGCAAATTTTTCTGCACCTGAAAAACAACAAAAAAACGATGAACTAGGTGCCATAGAGTAAGACAAGTTTTAGTGAAAGTTGACTTGAACTAGATAAAGTTTTGATCCAATTTTGCTGGAAGTGTTTATGGTTGTTTAAGGTTGTTATATTTATTTACAATGTCCCTTAAAACACTTAGTCTGCATCTAAAACTAAATAAAGTATGTTGTCTAAATAAAGTTTACTTTGTAACAAGCAACACTTAGTTTTCCAAATATTATATTTTCACTCTTCCTAATAAATCAGAATTTGATGCATCAGAAATGAAAATTAGCACTTTTCTCTAAAAATAACCAATTGGATACTATAAAGATTAATTTTTCTAAAATCGTTTACTAAACTTAACTAAACTTTTAAAAATGTACCTTAAACCAGTGCGCATTTCACCCGTCAATATGTTTGATGACTGAAATACTTAAAAAATTACACATCTACTTCTATCTAATGAATGTTCATAGGAAATTGTAATGCTAAAACTAAAATATATTACTTTTGTAAGAAAATTAATTTCAATAAAGCTATATTAGAATTTTCTATTTTACTATAATTTAACACAAACGCATTAGAATTAGTATGTGGTAGTTAGAGTGCTAGACGTTAACTCCAAAGGAGGCAGACTGAACCATGCCCTAAACGCAAAAATAAGCTGCTTTGTATCGTAAAGAACTGCGCCGGCATTATTTATTATAAATTACTAAGATCTAGAAGAGGTCGTAGTCGACGGCGCATGCTACGGCACCAAGCCTGTGAATGCGAGTGTTTCACAAGGCTGCCTGCAATCGCCTACTATGTTCCTTCGCCATATCAATGATATGTTGCAAAGTAGTAACATTCATTGTCATGCAGACGGCACTGGTGACATCGTGATGATTTATACACCACGATGAAACGAGTCTGTTAAAGAAATTCTCGGATTAAGGGCGGCTAGATCCAGTTCAGTAAAATAACCCCCAGAAGAGAGGTTTGGGCGTTTACCGCTAAAAAATGCCCTTTCACTGCACTCACCTTGTTGCATCAGCCGGAATCCTCGGCGTCGACATATCGAATGACGTTCAATACCGCGGTTATTTAGAAGAAAAGGCCAATTTGGCTTAGCGTGCTCAGTAGAGCTGGCCAGTATTTCATGCCGGCACACCGCTTGCAACTTTGCAAGGCGCAGGTTTGGCAACACAGAATACTGTTCTCATCTCTTTACCGGGGCCCCAGTGCCAGTTCCTTCCACTTGTCCGCATCTAGCGAAGAGCGGCCCGAATCGTCGACGACCCAGTTCTTTATGATCGACTCGATTCACTGGCGCTGCGAAGAGATATTGCATCCCTTTGCATTTTCTATCGCATTTACCACGGGGAGTGCTCAGAGAATTCCAAAGCCGCCAAATTCGACCATCGCACAACACGACAAAACGATACCATCCATATCATTTTTTTTATAGAATAAGGGTAACAAACGAGCACACAGTCCACCTGATGGTAAGTGTTGCTGTGGCCTATAGGCATCTACATCTATCTTCGTTTGCGAATTAAAAAGCAGATGCGTTGTCAGCCGTGAGGACTAAGATAGAATACAGTAAAAAAGGTCTCCGGTTCTCTACACTCACCATACCGAAACACTGCAGCATTAAGCTGCTATTTTACGCTGGTATTCTGTGAGAGCGTGGCCCTCCCCCGGTCGAGCCGACCCATTCGTGCAACAACTATACTATTAATATAGCTGCAGCATGGCTCTACCACATATGGCGGTTAACCACTGGGCGATTTTTTGTTGTGGAACCAGAAGTTTTCTTCCTCGCATCCTTTTTTGTGATATCGGCTACCTCCAGTAATTTTTCCAGACAGATTTTTCCAGCGATTTTTGCAGTGTCAAAATTCCAAGACCTTACTGAGCAAGACATATCTATCAGAATATCCACTACCCCATCAAAATTATAAAAACTGCGGTTGCCAACCCGCCTGCTAAGCGTTGCGACTATGACAGAATCCCCTTATGAGGCAATCTATACGGAGACCTATTTTTTACTTTTATAGATTAATGGATGGATGGATGGATGCAAAAACGAAGTGGTAAGCTAAAATGTAATAATAATAATTTATTGAAACTAGATGGAGTGATGACCTGGTAAGACATGCAGGAAATCGTTGGAAGTGGACTCAGGAGAACCCTTGTAAAAAAAAGTAAAACGCAATTTATTCATACAGGTACCCTACAGTAGAATTTTACAGGTAGTGATTTACTCACGGTCAGAAAACCATAAAAAACTACTTGCACCTGCATTAAGACACCCTCATTCACTCCAGCTAATCTGGATAGAAGACGCAAAGATATTGTGTTATCCATACCACACAATCAACATATATATATATATATTTGAATTTTATATAATTGAATTTTAAATTAAATATATTATATCCTATGTTACTCCATACCTGTAAACAAGCCTTAATAGAGTGGCTAAAAGCTCTTACATACGAGGAAACTGAACTTATCTTATTACTTATCATTAGTACTAGCTAAGTAAAACGCGCGCTTTTAGCTGTCCACTTTCTCTTTTTCACTTTTGAATTTTATTTCTCTGTTTTTTGTATGGATTGGTCTCAATACTGTATTATGTAGCTTTATGGGAAGCAGCGAGGTAGTTCCAACACAAGTATTTTATAACTTACTGGTGCTACCTCAATTTCTGTGATGCATGACAATGTATTGAGAAACAAAAATTTTTTTTATTATTATTCATACTAAAACAGATGCTTAATTTGAGGACAGAAAAACAATTAAAGTTTTAACAATAAAGCTTACCCATCTATACATATAATAAATCTGTAGAAAAGTCGCGACTGTAATTCTAATATATTCTTGAAAAAACGAGACCAGGCGACTAAATAAAGGGTTCTGTAGCCAAATCAGTGGTTTTTAGAATTTTTGTCTGTCTATCTGTCTGTCTGTCTGTGTATTCCGGATTCACAAAAACTACTGGACCGATTTACATGAAATTTTGTATTTAAGTAGTTAGTAACCCGCGGCAACTTATAGACTACTTTTTATCCGATTACGGAACTTTGAAAAAAGAAGATTAAGTATTTTCCTTCCTTTAGATGTTAATTTTCTATTATATGCGGGATGACGGGTGTTTTTCAAATAAATACCATATTTATAAATAAAGTTTAAAATGTAGTTATAACCTTGGTAAAATAATTTGAAACTACACCGATTTAGTTATCAAAACAGCGCCATCTATTATTAAATGGAAAAAGTAGTATATTTTGCCTTCAGTTACTAATAAATTAAATAATATAAATAACTTACATTTATATGTTTAAATAATTAGATTTTCAAAATTATTTAAAAATTCTAACGTTTACTTTTTTTAGTATTTTTGTTATTTTATTTTAAAAGTATAATAGTTCAATAGATACTTAATAGTGACGTCTATCAAAAATATGAAAACTGATAAGGTTTTTATTTCAATTACTAATATGTAAACTGATTAAAACTGGTCTGTCTGCAATTATTGCAAAATTTTCATTATCATTATAGTTTTATTAAAGAGATTTTTATATAGGTCGTGGCCAGATCGTAGAATTGATCATGTATCATAAAGTAGTCTATCATTATGTGAAATGGTGTGGTCTTTTCGTGATATTTAACACTATTTGTTGACCATCTCATGATATAGCTTGACCAAATCAATGTATAGAAATCGTTTGAAAATATTAATAACTAAACACAACGTTGCTATTTCATGATATGGTCATATGACGATATTATTAAATCGTTTTCAGCACTAGCGGTGCTGATAGCGTATTTTTTTTAACAGAAACAGAAATTTTAACAGAATTGACATCACTTTATGTGTTATTGATATAATAAATAAATGTTCGCTTCTATCGCTGATATTACTAGATAGTATTTTTTTTGTCTTTCATTATTTCAACTTATAATAGCGCCATCTACTTACTACTAAATAAACTAAAATGGTAAGTCACTGATAAAATTAAATAATAGAATGCTACTGAATATACGATGTAAGTAATTGAAAATTCGTTCATGGCATCGTTGGATGTGTAATTACTAGGTAGATGTGGTCAACAATCATGCAAAAGCTTAGTTTCAGTTTTAATGAATTGTATTTAAATAAATACGAGGGCCGTATAGCTCGCCGTGAGATTTCATCATGGCACGGTAGCAAAACGTGTACGATTCTCTCGAGGATGAATCTGTTATAGAAAATGTTACGTGCTGACTCAACACGTGTCCGTTAAAGTAGTGAAATATAACTTCGTGGGGAAACCTAGATGTCTGAGTAATTAAAATAGTCGTGAAGATGTGCAAACCGTTAATATGCATTGAAGCATTGCAGCATACTCTATTTTTCTGCCCACAAAACACTATAGGTAATGAGGAGCCCTGTGCACAGTAGTGAGGCGTATATTAGCTGCTACTTACTCTTTTACCTTTAATGAGACTTATAAATTAGTTTGTAATTTAAGATAGCTTTTATATTTTCGGACATATTAAAATATTTGTGACAGTCCTGGTTTCATAGCTCATATGAGTATAATATACTCATAGAATAATACTAAGAGCCTGATCATATTTTGTAAATGAACAGGCTCTTGCGGAAAAATACTTTAATTAAAGAAAGCAGATTTTACTTTAAAAAAGGTTCATTTTATTTTACTTATCAAAGGCGTAATCAAACTGATTAAAACTTAAATTTCATGGTACGTAAGCATTATTATATATTTTAGCATATATTTGACTTGTAATTTGAAGTGTCGATTTACCACGTTCTCGGCGGTGAAGGAAAACCTGCACATCTGAGAAGTTTCACAGTTGAGGTCATCCCGCGTTGGAATCAGCGCAGCGAACAGTTTTTTGGCCAAAAACTCACTGCGGCCTGTGCCCAGTAGTAACATGTATGTAAGCTGCTACTTTTTTACTTTTCATGGGGCAATATATGTAGTTTTTATTTCATTCATATTTTCGGGTATGTTACTTTTTGTTTTCACTCTACCGTAAATATTAAGGGTTGCAAAGATGTGTACAACTCATTATCGTCAGCCTATCAAAAGTCCACTGAAATGAACATAGGTCATTCCATAAATTGTCAAGTAGCTGGGATATTTGCTATAGTTGCCACGCTTGGTAGGCGGGTTGGCAACCGCAGCTATAATTATTTTGATCTGTTGTCAGGAAGATGATGCTGCCCATCTCCTGTCTGTTTTCCTATGTTGCCTCTTACGACGGGACGATATGAGGTGGCGGATTCTCTTTCACCGCCACAACAAGGCGAATATTTTTCTACTCCCGTTCATGAGTGTAATGCTTCCCACGTTCACTGTGAATACAATTTATAAGGAATAAAATTAATTTTAAGGATTTTATCGCGTTCAATTTTAACTTTTTTAATTCCCGATGTTTTGGACACTTTACAGCACCCATGGTCACGGGAGGACTGAGGTGTTTGACGACATGATGTCATAGTTAGAATAGAATAGAATAAATGCAGTATGCTTGCATTTATCAGCAAATAATTTATATCATTTATCTTGGGTTTGAATTTAATTTTAATAACTATAGGGTCCTTAGCAGATGGTAGCACTCAGCCATCTTCCTTTCCCTATTAAAATTAGGATGTTTTTTAATTTCAATAGCTTCGCGAATCATCATTGGTAAGAATCTGTGTCCTATTGCAAGGATTTTTTGTCTATCAGATCCGATATAATGGTTGGGACGATACTAAACATGTTGACATACTTTAGACTTCCCGGAGCGTCGGTGCTTCACATCAACGATATGTTCTTTTACGCGGATTTTTATGGAACTTTCATCCAAAGATGCGTACAAAAACCCCACGTAAAAAAAGTTAAAATTAAACGTGATAAATTAAATGTTAGTCATGGGATACTCATTCCAATTTACCTGTCCGGTAGTTGTGATATAGTATACGGGTATGCGACCCCGGCTTCCCTAGCTATTACTGTCCTATCCCTTGCCCTCCTGGGCGGTAATATCCTACATTCCCTATTTCCCACTAACTTGCCAATCTTCCTTGTCACACCACCTATCCTTCCCTTTCCCTATTCCTACCCTCTCCGTCCGAACGATGCATAGATATTCTGTGCGTGAACGAAACCAAGAGGAAAGGATGTGACACCACGGTTCATGGTCCCTACACGGCATACTGGTCGGAAGTCCCCCAAACCAGCCGAGGATGTCAGGGAGTTGGTGTGATTCTTTCATCTCGAATAGTGGAATGTGTGATGGAGCAGGAATGTGTAAGCCCAAGACTCCTCTGGATTAGGTTAAAAGTCGGACTCACTCGCTTGTTTATCCTTGGGGTCTATGCACCGACGGATCTGCGTGGAGGTGGGTCATTAAAAGCTCAACAAGAGAAAGAGGAATTTCGGGATAGCATGAGAGAGGTCTTGAATAAATGCGGAGAAAATGAACGGATCGTGATGTTAGGGGACTTTAATGGGTGGGTTGGAGTAAAGCGTGATAGGTATGAAGGAGTTCTGGGTACGTTTGGGGACGAGAGAGTGAATGACAATGGGAGAAGACTGCTTGAAGTATGCTTGGAATGGAATCTGTGCGTGGCCAACACAATGTTTGACCACAAAAAGATCCATTTGTATACAAGAGATGAGGGTGAGTCTAGAAGTATGATGGATTTTGTAATTGTGGATGAAAGACCGAGGAAGAAAGTGCTAGACACTCAGGCATACCGCGGTGTAGGCCACTTCCTGGTTATAGCCCGAATGCGTGGACTCTTTAAACGGTGGCGACACCGAGAGGCCGAGCCTACGAGTGTTTTGGACAGAGTAAAAGTGGAAAATCTACAAGAAAAAAAAAACAAGGCGAGTATGTAGAGAAACTGAAAGAAAGTTTTAAAGGCATAGAAGAGATAGGTGTGATTGAAGATTTGTAGGAGACATTTAAGAAAGGGGTCGTGAATGTTGCTATTGAGGTATGCGGGGTAGCTAAAAGAAGGAAAGGAAGAAAGAACTATATGTGTGGATGGATAAAGATGTACAAAGGGTTGTGCAAGAAAAGAAGAAAGCGTGGTTGGATTGGTTAGCAACAAAAGCTAACCAAAAAGTTCAAAAGGCAACGGATGACGAGATAAAGGAAGCAAGAACGAAGTATAAAAGAGTGAAATCAGCAGAAAATCAGAATGATTTCGATAGGATGCTCACTGAAGATTTCCAGTCAAACATCAAGTTTTTCTGGAAATCCATCAAAACAGCCAGAGGAAAAACTTCTAGCTCGGAGCTGAGTACAATCAGGAGTCAAGATGGGAGCATTATAAAAGTAGAAGAATGTTTGTTAAAGAGATGCAAAGAGTATTTTGAAAGTTTGTTTGAAAGAGAGGAAGTGCAGGTACAGCATCCGGAACCTTCCATGGAAACTAATATAAATGTTGATGAAAGTGAGATAAGCATGGATGAAATAGTGAAAGCGTTGAAAAGTATGAGATTAGGTAAGGCTGCAGGGTATGACAGGATTACCGTCAAGATGCTGAGGGCTGGACAGAGCATATTGGCTAGTCAGCTGTACCGCCTTTTCAATTTGTGCTGGCGAAATGGGCAAGTACCGGGAGACTGGTGCAAAGCCGTAATCGTGCCATTGTATAAGGGAAAAGGGTCACGGCAGGACTGCATAAATTACCGCGGTATAAGCCTTCTCAGCGTCGTCGGTAAATTGTATGCGAAAGTGTTGATTGAAAGGGTTGTGAAGGAAACAGACGAAAAAGTATGGGATGCTCAAGCGGGATTTAGAAAGGGAATGGGATGTATGGATCAGGTCTTTTCCTTGCGGTACATAGCCGAAAAGTGTTTGGCTAAAAACAAGAAGGTCTATTGCGCATTCGTGGATCTAGAAAAGGCCTATGATAGAGTAGTGAGGAATGAATTGTGGTCAGCACTGTCCGTGAACGGTGTGAGCAGTATCCTCATACGAGTATTGCAATCTCTTTATAGGGATTCTAGTGCTTGTGTAAGGATAAACGGGGCATACACTGAATGGTTTAATATCGAAAAAGGTGTTAGACAGGGATGTGTAGCGTCACCGTGGCTGTTTAACCTGTTTATGGACAATTGCTTGACAGATTTAAAAGAGAATGAAAGTGGGTTGAGAATGAATGAGTTACTCGTCAAATGTAATGTTTTCTCTATGCTGATGACCAAGTATTACTTGCGTCTTCGGCCGAGGAGTTGCAGGAGATGGTAACTGCTATGAGTGGAGCTTTTGTTAGAAAGGAATGAAGATGAATGTAAAGAAGACGAAAGTGATGGTGTTTGAAAGAGATGAGGCAATGACAGACTGCAATATCGTGATTGGAGATGAACAAATTGAACAGGTGAAGGAGTTTGTGTATCTGGGTTCAAAGTTTACAAGAGATGGAAAGTGTGAGACTGATATCGAAAGAAGAGTGAATGCAGCTTTGCACTCCTTTATGAGCAGTCGGAAGGTGTCTAACAAGGCTCGTTTGGCTGTGCATGAGGGGTTGTTGGTTCCGACACAGTGAAAGTTGGGTATGCTATAAAAGCTAGTTTACAATAAAATGAACTTCCTCTTATGTACACATTCATTGATTCCCATACCTCAAGAGGCCTTTATCTAGTAGGGTACCTTGGGTACGTTTGCCAGTACGAGGCTGCCATTAAAAAACCTTTCTTACCTATTCCTAGTTACTGTTTCTTCGAGTCATTTGGCTGGGCCATTGCCAATTTACCTAAATGTTCCCTTGGGTTATATCGGCTATATTGGTTATATGGCAAACATCTGCGTTGCGGGTCCTATCATGCAGGGTGACTTTGAGCCTTCGGGCATTGTTCATCATAGTTCGCTGAATTACTTTAAGCTTCAACATACCACCAGAAGTGAAGGATTACGTCACAATTCCATAATTCACCAGTTGCATGCAACGATTGTACGGTTTTAAAGAATTCTACGCAAAAAGATGTATGGTAAGTTCTCGGATGCTATCCAGTAGTGTTGGATTCGTCGATTGACCTCTTTGTTGAAATTGAACTTACCTAGTCGGACAGCATGTTCTAAGTAAACTTATACGGCAACGAGCCGTTACGCATAACCTTCGTTAGCAAAATAGCAAAGAGAAAATTAAAATACTTTGTATAACGTTGTTTGTACTAAGATGAAAAGAAGAAGTTATAGGATTAAAAGATTCTTAAGCCTCTAATATACATATTGTATATTACAGGCTTAAGAATCACAGTCATCGTTACAATATGTAGTTACATATTGTAAAGAATAATATGTAGGTAGTAGTAGTAGTAGGTATTCTAGCAGATTTTTAGTAATTGGCGTACTAGATTCATACCTGCCATACACATTGCAAAATAATTACGGATTTGGTTTGAATAGTTTTGCTCCCTATTTGTATACAGCTATATAAATCTATATACAGCTGTATGTAGCTAACAAATCAGTTAATTCGTAAAGTGTTCACTGTTGAGTAAAACGCGGTTCGCATAGTAGGACGAATTTACTATAGCCACAAAAACACTTGTCTACACAGCCAGACGTCATGCACTTATAACCTAAGTCCAATAAAGTCTTAGAAGAAAATTTAATGAACGTAGAGGAAAATAAAAATAATTTTACTAAAAATAATGATGTAGGTACGTTCTGTAAATACTAGGAACAAGCAAAAGTTATTAATAACAGTAATTCCTTCATGGGGCCTAGCATCGACATATTTCACGACTCTAACATTGCTTTTAAAATAAAGCTTACCGATCATTTATCGTCGAGCTCCTCATTAAATGATATTTTACCTATTTGATCAGAATAGAATTTATTAAAAAAAAAAAACATTTGTTTGCTTTTACAAACTTTATACAATTGACAGTAATGTACACCGATGTATGGAGGATTTTTTTTTCAATGCAATGCTTTTTGTGAGAACAATTTATAAGTAACTCTCAAGGCCGCGAATCCTTCTTGCACTTGTCTGATTTTTTTATAGTAGTAACGGTGACAAATGAGCATACGGTGCACCCGATGGTGAGTGCTGTGACCCAAAGACACATTTAAGCTCGATTAGGGATCAAAATGCAGATGCGTTATCACCTTTAGGGATTAAGATGGAATGCTCCATTACCAGTAAAAAAGGGTTCCGCTTCTCAGTAACTAGGACTCAAACAGCTTTGGCACATGGTCACATATCATATTATGTGTTGGTTGTGTACCATTTATTTTTCTGAGTCACTGACATACATTACTATTTATTTTTAAAACATAGGCACGCGGCACAGCGCTTACTATCCATACGTGTTCAGTTGTTCAAAACGCGAAAATGTTAAATGAGAACTACGATTTCAACATATGGGCTTTATGGACTTAAGTCCTTATAAAACGTTTGAACTCGTTTTGCCATCTCACGGACAGGCGCACAAAGTTAAAACGGACATGAGCTAACTTATCTGGGTGGTAAAAAATTGCATGACAACATTTACTGGTCCTATTACGGTTCATAACATTCAAGTTTATAACTTGCTATAATTACGTAGAAACCATCATGAGCTTCCATTATTACATAACGTTAACACAATTAATAAAGTTCAGTAACTATATTCTTTATACCTGTTTAATTTATTAGTGCTTGTTAGTAAAACTTATGTAGAACTGTGGCAGCGCTCGTTGTAAATTTCACAATACCCGAGCAATCAGAGTTCAATCGCCAACGGCATCAATGCAATTTTAATGTTAATTGCAATTTTATGTGCTGATTTACTACCTGGTCGGTGATTAAGAAATATCGTGAGGAAACCTGCATCTCTAAGGAATTCAAAAAAATATTTTGAAGATATGTAAAGTCCGCCAACACGCATTGGGGCAACGCGGTGGACACTTCCATGCCTTCTCAACAATAGAATAGGATGTAATGATTTTTATTCTATATGGATTATTACATAATACTTATTGAAAGTAATTTTTTTATTTAGCACTGGTTGGGAAAATACCTCTGTCCTGGGAAGAACCAGCAAGAAATCCAGCGGGATAATATTTTTTAAACATCTATAACTTTACAATAATTTTGTACAATTTTTTATGTGAATTTTAATAGAACCAGCATGGTATCGATCACCTTATTTCCAGGGGTTATTTTCATTCAAGTATTCTTTGATATTATAATAACCCTTTTTGTGCAATTTTTCTTTAATAAAACTTTTAAACTTTTTGATTGTCAAACTTTGGTCTCTTTCTGGGATATTATTGTAAAACGTATACATTGCCCATTATATATATTTATAATGGTGTCTAGTAACTGGCATTACAAGTTTACGTTTGTTTCTAATGTTTAAAGTATGAACATCTTTATTCTTGTCAAAACTATTCATGTTTTTATGTACATACATTACATTTTAATAAATATTTTGCGACGCTGAAGTTAAATGTTTATTGCTTTAATTTTTCTCTGAGGGACTCTATAAAGTTATAAATCGCCCGTACGGCCCTCTTTTGCAAAACAAATATGGTGTCAATGTCAGTGGCGTTACCCCATAACAAAATTCCATAAGAAATTACGCTATGAAAGTAACTAAAATAAACTAATCTAGCTGTTTCAACATTGGTGAGAGTTCTAATCTTTCTTACAGCTTATGCTGCAGAACTAAGTGAGAAGAGGCCTGGTCTATCTATAAATTATTTATAAATATATATAAATACTATACATTTATATGACCGTTAAAACGCCAAGTCACATACTGCACAACACATATTGGCAAAATTAGCAGAGCTAAAGCTAGAGTTTAAAAAAATATTTAAAGTCAAAAATTTCCATTTTCTAGAAGCAGGAAAGATAACCTTTACAAAGTTCATCGATTCTTGTAAAAACAGACTTCTATAGTAAGGGTATCAATGACAAGGAACAAACTACCCATAAAATGGCAAGACCGTGTTAATATTAACACGTTATTGCCGTTAGGCAAATACTTTGAATATTAATTGAAGTTAATTTTGTGAAAAAATTATATTAATTTTTCAATATAATATTAAATAATTATAAATAATTTACAATTTCATAACATCTGCTAAAGCACACGCCTATTTTTTCACATTTTATAACACCGTGTGGTGGCGGTGTTAGAATATCCACTACCCCATATCGTCCCGTAGATGTCGTAAGAGGCGACAGAGGGAAACTGAAACAGGAGATGGGCAGCAGCATCTTCCTGATCATCATCATCATTACAGCCCTTCACAAGTCCACTGCTGAACTTAGGCCTCCCACAAGGAATGCTACAAAGCACGGTCCTGAGCCACCTGCATCCATCGACTTCCTACACTTCGCCTACCGGTACTCGAGCTGCCACTCGAGAACCTTTTTTCCCCATCGGTTGTCGGTTTTTCGAGCTATATGGCCGGCCCATTGGCCACTTCAGCTTACTAATCCTTTGAGCTATGTCGGTCACTCTGGTTATCACTGCGGAAATGAGGATATCACTGCGGATATCCTCATTTCTAAGTTTATCATGCAGAGAAACCCCGAGCATAGCCCTCTCCATAGCTCGCTGAGCGACCTTGAGCTTCCTCATAAGGCCAGCAGTAAAAGACCACGTCTCAGATCCATAAGTCATCACTGGCAACACGCACTGGTTGTACAATCTCGTTTTCAAGTTTTAAGGTATACCTGACGAGAAGATGTGTCGTAATTTTCCGAACGCAACCCAGCCGAGTTGAATCCGTCAATTGACCTTTCGGTCGAAGTCGGACTATTTGTCCCAGGTAAACATACACGTCAACAATTTCGAGCTTAGTGCTCCCAGCAACTACCGGCATAGGTGTGACATGGACGTTACACATCTTCCTGATAACAAATCAAAATAATAAATGAACTGCGGTTGTCAACCCGGGTGCCAAGCGAGACAACTATGGCAAAATCTCCCCTATGAGGCAATCTATGGGGGAGGCCTATGTTCACCAATGGACTTTTATAGGCTGTAATGGATGGAATCGGATAGTTTTATAACATTATTTAATACAAGTTATTTAAGAAAACCATATCAACATATTTATTAACTACTTAAAGATAAAGTTAATACAAAGTTTAGAAGTAGTAAATATAGTCAATTGCAGATTTTTTCAATTATTAATAGCATTAATTAAACATATCAATGTAGGCAGTTATAAATACTCCAGTACAGGGTAAAGGAGTGACGACCTGATGAGATGCATGTGGCTCAGGACCGCGCTTTGGCATTGACTTGGGGGAGACCTATGTTCAGTAGAGGAACTGTGGTGGGCTGTAATGATGATAATGATGATGAAATACTGTACCTATTTTACGCCTTAAAACATGCATCAATCAAATCAAATAGAAGCATGACACTACGAAACCCTATCGAATCACACCATAATTTCCGGTATCGCGTTGCGCGTTGAACTCTTTTGTAACTCTAAGTCTACTTTTACATCAACTGTATATTATTAAACATTACTTTTCTTTAATTTAATTATGTTTTCTATTTTTTTTGTAATCATTATTTGAAGGTATTTAGAATAAGTATATTTTCATATGGTGGTGATTTATTTTATTTTATATCGAATTTGAACACCGAACTAAATGAAATCTTTCGATTAATCAGAAGCTATCAATTTTGCAGCAGATATTATAATGCCACAACAAAGAAGTTTCAGTTATTTGAACCCACTTGCGCTCCGATATAACACTTATGTGAAAAGTTCGAAAGGCTGAGCAGGATGCAGTGGCATAAAAGATTTAATAATAATTTATAAAAGATTGAGGAAGTATATCTGGATGAGAAATTGTATTAAATTAAAGCAATTGTATTCAACTTAAATACAAAGTAAGATACATGGACAAAATTCATGTTCCATATTAATTTTATTAATTTAAAAAGCAATCCAAATTAATTCTGTTAATATTAAAAATAAATAACTAAACTATCCTTAAATATCGTTATTACTTAGACTTATAACTGTTTAAAAATGAGGGTATAAGGCCGTGGTCAAAACTGCCAACTAGTCCGCCGCTCGGCTCCAGTGCCAGAGTGGCGTTCTTTTGACATTTCCTTGACATTATTTATTCCTTAGACATGCAGGTTTCCTCACGATGTTTCCCTTCGTCACCGAAAACGTGGTAAAGAGCTGTGGTAGCTTAGGGACCTTACCAAAACCATTACAGCCCTTCATTGATGAACATAGGTCTTTCCCAAGGAATGCTACAGAACACCAAATCACTGCTCTGAGTCACCTGCATCCATCGACTTCTGTATATCTTATCAGTTTGTTACTCCATTCATTGGGGGCACGTGCTATACTTCGCTTACTGGTACAGGGCTGCCACTTGAAAACCTTTTATCCCTATTGGTTGTCCGTATAGCTATGTGGCTGGCCCATTGCCATTTTCCATTGTTAGTTTGGTTCTACTGCAGATATTCTCATTTCGAATTATATCACGCATAGAAACTTTCGCATAGCTTGCTGAGCGACCTTGAACTTCCTCATACGGTCAGTGGTAAAGACCACATCTCAGATCAAAATGTCATCACTGGCCATACGCCAGGGACTTAATTATACTTATAGTAATCTTAAGTGCAGGGAATATGTATTTATTGTTTTATTTTTAACTATGCAAAGTTATGAAAACTAGCCAGTTTTAAATAATTTAAAAGGTTTTTTGAAATGAAAACTTCTTTAGCATCGTTGTGATTTGAAACTAGATGAAACGAAAATGCAACACTGAAAAGAGACAAACATATACATATTGCATTTAGCCTGCGTGAGAATGAGATAGAATACGGTGTAGTAAGCGACAGTAGCCTAATGGCAGGGTGGGGACCGCGAACTCAAAAGGTTTTGGGTTCGAATCCGTCATTCGATTATTTTTAAGCTTACCAGTAGTGATTAAAAGGAATTTTAGTAATGTTAAAAGTCTTTTAAATAAAAATAGCGTTTCCTATTATTTCCGTCTCCTATGTGTGCTTTGCTTTAAAGGTGGTTAACATACATTTTAACTGTTAAAATAAACAGTTAAAAAATTAACAAATTTATTAAATAAATAAAATTAACCTTATTGAATAAAATTATCATATCCAATTCATTATTATCACTCCACGATTTCATAGCTTACCGATTTATATAAAAATTATTCGTGTTTATGACATCTAGCGCCTATCTTATGTACCACTTTGAGAATCAATCAATTTTTGTTCGATAAAATGACTTTACCTATAGAATGAAGTAGATGGCGCTATTACAAAGCAATTTTACTCGAAAGCAAGTTTTTCGAAAGAATTACTTGCCATTATCCCCTAAGGTACACTTCTAGCAAGGGACCATAATCTATAATCGTTTTGCTTTGGTAGGTGGATTGGCGATCGCAATATCAGGTAATTCGTACATTTAACGCTGTTCTCCATAGCCAATATTACCTCAATATAGTCGCTGTGACCCACGGAGACTATATTTTCAGTAAATCAGTCTACGATTCTTACCACATGAAACGTACCACTACACTGGTCATCTTGCTCTTTTATTAAACTATTCTGCATCCATCAATTTGTTGCTACGAGGCTCTGTCACATAAAACCTAGGGCAATCGCATTTATCCTACAAAGCATATTATATCTTTGGATATTACGTTATATAAAACAATACCTTCAATACGCAAAGGTTAATTTATTTTTATTTCCCTATGTTAATGTGAGGCACTTATTTGTACATAGGTTAGTGTGAAATAAAACCTTCAAGTCTGGTGTTATTAATCCAACAAAAAGAGAGTGACTACACTTTTAGGTATATTTCATTTTATTAAAAAAAACAATATATATGTAGTAACATCTTTTTAATAATTATGTGTGATATAATTAAATAAATTTGCTCATCCTAATAACGGTTTCCATTTTTATAGTAAGAGACTCCACGTTAGAACTCCAAATACCAGAATTGTGTCTTCATAATACATATAATTTAAGCTAATCTACGTTTTATTTTAAGAAATTCTAAAAGAATATAAATGATAATCCACAACATTGTCCTATTCATACAAAATGTACAGTTTAAAATAACTAGGTCGAGAACAGGCGTCTATTATAATGTAGCTTAACGGTTCTGCAAGATATTATTCTCTCGCCTTTTCGAAATAACGTTACATTACATTAAGCAAATTAGCAGCATGTCACGGTTGTCAGATCGAAAATTGCAACGTTTTATCATTATTATTATATAAAGTTTTATTGCAATAGATAATAATTGTATATTTCATAAACATAATTATCTAATGATTGGATTATATAATCCGTAAAAACTAATTTTTACGGATTATATCGCGTATACGAGGGTGGATTGAAAAGTACTCGGCCTAACACAGATCCATTCAATTATAAAATCAAATCTACCCACATTATTTAGTTCAGTTCAGACTAGTTCATTGTGTGAAGTTCGAAACGTGTGCGATAATTAGTTGTGATTTTATACATTTATTAACAAAGTAATCGGACATAATTTCGCGAATGGAGCAAATCGAGCAGCGTGCCGTCATTAAGTACCTCCATAAGAAGGCTATCATCAAAAGCCATCCATGATGACATGGTCAGTACATTAGGCGATTGTGCTCTGTCATATTCATCCGTCAAAAATGGATAGCAGAATTTAAGCGTGGTAGAGAGTGTGAAAGATGAACCCTGCTCTGGAAGGCATTCGACGTCAACTACTAACGAAAATATTAAAAAGTACTTGATTTAATAATGGGAGACCGCAGATTAAAATTAGAGAGATAGCTGAGATTATAGGCATCTCTTATGAACGAACTCAAAACATCATTGTCAACGAGTTGGGTTTCCACAAGGTGTCTGCGAGGTGGGTTCCGCGACTGCTTTCAGTTGAACAAAAAGGACGCGATTGACTATTTCACGCGACTGTTTGGAGTTATTTGAAGCCGATGCAGATGATTTTTGAATCGTTTTGTTACTATGGACGAAACATGGGTTCATTACTGTACACCGGAAACAAAACAACAATCAAAACAGTGGAGAAGACCTGGTTCACCACCCCTAAAAGGCTAAGTCGATTTTGTCGGCAAATAAGGTGATGGCTTCAGTATTCTGGGACTCGAAAGGTGTGATTATGATTGATTATCTTGAAAGGTCAGCCTATAAACTCTGATTACTACTGCACCTTACTACGTCGTTTACGAGAGGAAATAAAAGAAAACGTCGAGGAATGCTCAAAAGAAAAGTCCTGTTTCATCAAGATAACGCCCGTGTTCACACGTCAGTACAGTCAATGGCTGAAATTCACAACTGTGGCTTTGAACTGTTAACCCATCCGCCGTATTCACCTGATCTGGCACCATCAGACTTCTTTCTGTTCCCTAACCTAAAAAGCACTTGAAGGTCAAAGATTTTCGACAAACGACGAGGTCAAAGCAGCTGTAGACGCATATTTTGACTCTAAGGAAGAATCATTTTTTCAACGGTCTAAATGCTTGGAAGGAGGTGGCAAAGTGTATTGAACTTGATGGTGATTATGTAGAAAATAAAAATATTACTGATTTAGTATGTGTTTATTTTCTTGGTTAGGCCGAGTACTTTTCAATCCACCTCGTATTAACTTATTTCAAATTCCATAGTAGTACAGCAAGCACATGCTAGTAGCGTGTGCCTGCTGTACTACCATATGTTAGAGATGTCACTGACAAGATTGGCTACATCTTGAAGCGAGCTTCCATTAAAACATACTTCAAGCCGCCGAAGAAGATTAGTTTTTAACAAAGTTTCTATGTGAACGAAGTCACGGACACAGCTTTTATTATATAAAATGAAAACTGAACATATTCATTATTCCTTAGGAGAAGAAAATCGACTAAGACTACCTACCTTTTTTTATTAATTTTATACACTTTTATCCCCGTTTGTAATTGAATCGTTTGATTCTGAAAAGAAAAGAACATACAAGAGAGAAGCTCAAAATTAATTAGTCTTCAATGCTGTTGTCTATCTATTAGTATAGCTATATTTATAAGCCATTAGATTTTTCTAGCGCTTTCCATAGTCACGTCCTACTGCATCCCCAGGACGTAAAAGAAAATAAAATCATTTACGCCTCCACTACACGGCAAACGAATTATCGTTCCATTCTTATAATTGAACTTTATTTATAAATTACAGAATTGTTAGCCTCTTCCTTAGTTAATTTTTCATATTTTCTACCGACTTCAAAAAGAAAACGGTACTCAATTCGACTGTATGTTTTTTTTCATGTGTGTTACCTCATAACTTTTTTATGGGTGAACCGATTTCGATTATTCTTTTTTTATTTGAAAGCTGGTGCTTCTCATGTGGTCCCATATAAATTTGATCAAGGTCTGACTAATAGTTTTTAAGTTATTCTTAATAAATTATATTGAAGTCGGTTGCACAACATTTTTAATTTTAAATTATCTTAGTGCATATCTACGTTATTTAGTATTTATATATAGTGTTGAACAGATACGCCATCCTCGATGTTTAAATAATCCGTAGGTTAGTTTGAAAAATGTTACAAATATTTAATAAAAAAAAAATTACTAACAAAGATTCCATGCAAAAGAAGTCGCGAGCACAGGTAGATGTAAATAACAATCTTAACGGTTGCTGCGACTTAAGTTTAGGCTTCTGATTATTGTCAATCTAAGGCTGCATTTTCGGTGGACGGTGGGGTGGCAGCGGCGCCGCGGAAGCGATACGCACATTCAATATATTTTGTATGAACTATTTTAGTGGGCAGTGGAAAACGCGGCGGGAGAAGCGGGTGTCGGAATCGGAAGCGGCTACTTATATTTTAGCGAAAAGAATTAGGGTTCCGCGTAAATAAAAGTTCGTGCTCATTCTTATCCTATCACTGCTTGATTATGCTGACGCTTGTTATTTGGATGCTACAGAGGAGCTCCTTAAAAACTCGAGCGCTTGCAAAATCAGTGTATCCGTTTCATATTTGTGCTAAAAAATTTGACGGAATATCTTAGTTTCGCAAGCAGCTCAAGTGGCTCCCAATTCGACTTCGTAGGAACACTCGATTGTTACGTCTCCTCTATAACATCCTGCACAATCCATCTTCTCCCTCATACCTTAGAAGCCGATTTTCCTTCACCCATTCTCCGGATAAACCATGCCGATCCCTTGTTAAAACTCCTCTTAACTTTCCCGTCCATAATTCATAGTTTTTACTCCTACTCCTTTTCTGCCCACGCGGTTAGGTTGTGGAACTCACTACCGTCTAATATAAGAAATTCTGAAACATTATTAGTATTTAAAAAACGTGTTAGAGATAATTTCTTTGCATCCTGTTAATTAATATATATTATTTTATTATATTAGTATTACTTTATATATATTATATGTAGTAATTGTAAGTTTGCCCTTTTAATATATTTTCCTTTGTGGGTCTACTGGAAGATATTTCAGCAAATTATGGAATAAGTAGAACCTTTGTACAAATTCACTATAAGACTGTTTCTGTATCTTGTTGTGTGTACATAAATAAAAAAAGGTGGTCTTAAATAAATTCAATTTTAATAAATTCAGGCTTATAACTAAGGAGCCAAGTTTTCACGTAGTAGCAGACGCCACGCTGAGCTGTTTTACGACTGAAACACGCATACACGCATGGGTCGGCTCGATCGAGGTACATCACGCCCTCACAGAATACCAGTGTGAAACAGCAGAATGAAATGAATAAGGCTGCTGTCTTTCGTATAGTGACTGTAGAGAACCAGAGAACCTTTATACTTGTAACGAGGCATTCCATCTTAGCCCTCATGGTGATAACGCATCTGCATTTTGTAGACGTCTATGGGCTACAGCATCCACTTATCATCAGGTGAACTGTATTCTTGCTTGTTACCCTTACTTTATATTTAAAAAAACAGTGAAGAATTAACTTAAAGCATAATCTGACGCTTACAAATGGCGCTGCTGAGAAAAAAAATATAACGACTTAATAATTATTATTTTATTATGTTGTTACGTGAGTAAAAATAAGAAATGGATGTACTCTTCCACACGTAGCAAATAGGTATACATTATTCACGTTCTCTAAAATCACTACTTCTTCGGACAGGTCCTTAATACACCTGCGAGGTGTCGTAGATTGATTGCTCGTAGTCGCATTCCGGAGCAGAGTTTATTATCGTGTTTCTAAAATAATTAATTCTCCGATCGCCAATAAAATAAATGTAGAACATTCTAGGTCATTCAAATAATTCCCTCTTTCAATGGGAAAATACTAGAACACTCGCGATTGACAATATTATGTCTAAAGAAGAAAATAATTTGTACGTGGTTGCGTCTTGTTAGCATCAATAAGTTTGAAAACTGTCTATACTTACGCCCACACATTTTACACATTTTATTAACTTGACAGGGAATATTGACCCTGATCGCTGATTTACATGTAATGTGTTGTCAAGTAATTAACTAAATTTTAAGTTAAATTTAAGTAAGCGTTTACGTTTAATATTTGTTACACTCTCTAGTTTCACTAAGATGAACCATTAAAACAGCGCATTCCTGTCATATGTTTATTTACTCAATTCGAAGTGAGATTTTGAAAGAAAGGAAGGATGAAAATAGTCAGGGAAGAGAAAATACATGAAAAGTGCAACTTTATTTCATGAAATATCAGTATAAGATAAAAAAGACTTCCTCTGAACTATGGATGTCAGAAGAATCCTTTAATTATTTGTCTAAAGTTCAACATATGATACCTACAGACTAGAAATAAATTATGTAATGTGCATTAGAACTAAAAATCATTGTGTAATATTCTCTCGCCACTAGAAATAGTTTTTTTTAAGTATTCTTGAACATCTGTAGTATCATAGTATGTATCTTTCATCCACTTCGAAATTTCAAAAATATAATCATAATACACTTTAGCTCCCAACGTGACAACGTGTTAATCGCTCGCTAATTTATTATTAGCCATGCTCACTAATTTAACCAAAAAATTGTTCTATTGGCTTACTTGCACACTTAATTTTAACTTGCAACTAATTACTAAATTATTGTATATATATATATATATATATATATATATATATATATATATATATATATATATATATACTAGCATTATATATATATATATATATATATATATATATATACAATGCTGGTCACTTAAATTTAATTTTTAAATTTTATTTAGTTAATTACTTAACTTAATACGTGTAAATCAGCCATTAGGGCGTCCGCTGAGTTAAGAGTACGCGTACGCGGGTAAAAGCGCGTGTGTTTGTTTTTCAAAATTCAATAGCACGCCAAATTATGCCGGCTGTCAGCAGCACGCGGCACGTGATTCCGCTCGCGGGCTTGTTAACCTCCGACGAAAACAGAGGGATTATATACTATATATTATAAGTTTTTAGTGTGTCTGTCTGTGGCATTACAGCTCCTGAACGGATGAACCGATTTTCATTCAGTTTTTTTTGTTTGAAAGGTGTCTTAATCGAGAGTGTACTTAGCTATGTTTTAAGAAAATCTATTCAGGCGTTTGAAGATCATTAGTTCCTTTTGTTTCGGGGTTTTTGAATTTTTTTATTTAAGTTATTTTATACAAATTAATAAGCACCGCCACCTGACATGGACAGGTCACGCCGTGAAAGTACACTCGATTTAAAATATCAGTTGAGAATAACTTACTAGTGACCAGCATCTATATCTTTATAAAATTCATTTGCTATATTTCATATTACGGGCCGATTATCACGCGTTTCAATACTGATTTCCCATACATCGATGTATTTTTATTGGAATGCCAAGCTTCAGAAGCACTCTCCTGCAACCGTGATGCACGTAACTGGCTGTTGTAAGATATTATAACCGAATTTTTACAATTATAAACTTTTTTTTTTTACGTTTAGTCATAACAGACCGATAAAAAAGCTTTTTCCGATTTGTACACGTATTACATTAAGCGCACGCGAGACACACATTAACATACATACATACATATAATCACGCCTCTTTCCCGTATGGGTAGTCAGAGACCAATTCTTTCCACTTGCTACGATCCTTACATACTTGTTTCGCTTCGTCCATTTTCATTATTCCCTTCATACATGCTCTTCGGTTTGAGGTACTCTTGACCTGGCCTTTTTTCAAGACGTCCCTGATTTGGTCTAGAAACGTCCGCGTAGGTCTACCCTTCCAACGCTTTCATTCACACTCGCCTTATACACTTTTTTCGTCAATCGTTCTTCATTCATTCTCTCGACATGGCCAAACCATCTCAGCATACCTTTCTCAATTTTGTCACTACATCTTATTTCAGACCACAACGTTTCCTTATCTCACTATTTCTTATCCTGTCACACAATTTAACTCCTATCATACTTCTTAACGCTCTCATCTCAACTGCATTTATTCTGCTTTCATGTTTCTTCTGCCATACCCAACTTTCACTTCCGTACATGAGTGTCGGAACCAACAACCCTGATGCACAGCCAAACGAGCCTTGTTAGTCACTTTCGAATGCTCATAAAGGAGTGCAAAGCCCCATTCACCATGTTTCCTGCATTCACTCTTCTTTCAATATCACTCTCACTTTCCATCTCTTGTAAACTTTAAACCCTGATACACAAACTCCTTCACCTGTTCAATTTGTTCATCTCCAATCACGATATTGCAGTCTGTCACTGCCTCATCTCTTTCAAACACCATCACTTTCGTCTTCTTTACATTTATCGTCATTCCTTTCTAACAAAAGCTCCACTCATAGCAGTTACCATCTCTTGCAACTCCTCGGCCGAAGACGCAACTAATACTTGGTTATCAGCATAGAGAAAAAATTTGACGAGTAACTCATTCATTCTCAAACCACTTTCATTCTCTTTTAAATCTGTCAACAATTGTCCATGAACAGATTAAACAGCCACGGTGACGCTACACATTCCTGTCTAACACCTTTTCGATATTAAACCATTCAGTGTATGCCCTGTTTATCTTTACACAAGCACTAGAATCCCTATAAAGAGTATGTAAAGAGTTCACGGACAGTGCTGACCACAATTCATTCCTCACTACTCTATCATAGGCCTTTTCTAGATCCACGAATGCGCAATAGACCTTCTTGTTTTTAGCCAAACACTTTTCGGCTATGCACCGTAAGGAAAAGACCTGATCCATACATCCCATTCCTTTCTAAATCTCGCTTGTGCATCCCATACTTTTCGTCTGTTATATTCACAACCCTTTCAATCAATACTTTCGCATACAATTTACCGACGACGCTGAGAAGGCTCATACCGCGGTAATTTATGCAGTCCTGCTGTGACCCTTTTCCCTTATACAATGGCACGATTACGGCTTTGCACCAGTCTCCCGGTACTTGCCCATTTCGCCAGCACAAATTGAAAAGGCGGTACAGCTGACTAGCTACTATGCCCTGTCCAGCCCTCAGTATCTCGACGGTAATCCTGTCATACCCTGCAGCCTTACCTAATCTCATACTTTTCAACGCTTTGACTATTTCATCCATGCTTATCTCATTTTCATCAACATTTATATTAGTTTCCATAGAAGGTGCCGGATGCTGTACCTGCACTTCCTCTCTTTCAAACAAACTTTCAAAATACTCTTTCCATCTCTTTAACACACATTCTCCTACTTTTATAATGCTCCCATCTTGACTCCTGATTGTACTCAGCCCGAGGTAGAAGTTTTCCTCTGGCTGTTTTGATGGATTTCAGAAAAACTTGATGTTTGACTGGAAATCTTCAGTGAGTCTTCTATCGAAATCATCCTTTTGTTCTTCTTTTTTCTAGACACAACTTTTTTCGATGCTGATTTCACTCTTTTATACTTAGTTCTTGCTTCCTTTATCACGTCATCCGTTGCCTTTTGAACTTTTGGTTAGCTTTTGTTGCTAACCAATCCAACCACGCTTTCTTCTTTTCTTGCACAACCCTTTGTACATCTTTATCCATCCACATTATAGTTCTTTCTTCCTTTCCTTCTTTTAGCTACCCCGCATACCTCAATAGGAACACGACCCTTTCTTAAATGTCTCCTCAAATCTTCAATCACACCTCTCTTCTATGCCTTTGAAACTTTCTTTCAGTTTCTCTACATACTCGTCTTTCTTTTCTTTTCTTGTAGATTTTCCACTTTTACTCTGTCCAAAACACTGTAGGCTCGGCCCCTCGGTGTCGCCACCGTTTAAAGAGGCCACGCATTCGGGCTATAACCAGGGAGTGGTCTGTGTCGAGGCCTACACCGCGGTATGATCGAGTGTCTAGCACTTTCTTTCTCAGTCTTTCATCCACAATTACAAAATCAATCATACTCTAGACTCACCTCATCTCTTGTATACAAATGGATCTTTTGTGGTCAAACATTGTGTTGGCTACGCACAGATTCCATTCCAAGCATACTAGCAGGCTTCTCACATTGTCATTCACTCTCTCGTCTCCAAACGTACCCAGAACTCCTTCATACCCATCACGCTTTACTCCAACCCACCCATTAAAATCCCTAATATCACGATCCGTTCATTTTCTCCGCATTTATTCAAGACCTCTCATGCTATCCCAAAATTCCTCTCTCTTGTTGGCTTTTAATGACCCACCTCTGCGCAAATCCGTCGGTGCATAGACCCCAAGGATAAATAAGCGAGTGAGTCCGACTTTTAACCTAATCCAGAGGAGTCTTGGGCTTACACATTCCTGCTCCATCATACATTCCACTATTCGAGATGAAAGAATCATACCAACTCCCTGACATCCTTGGCTGGTTTGGGGGACTCCCGACCAGTATGCCGTGTAGAGGCTATGAACCGTGGTGTCACATCCTTTCCTCTTGGTTTCGTTCACGCACAGAATATCTATGCATCGTTTATCCATCATCTGACATACTTCATCTATCTTACCATCCATTCCCCTCTTACATTCAACGTAGCGAAGCGGCTCTCCGTGGGCCGCTTTTCGCCCTCGCGAGAAACGAGACGTGATGGGTGGCTAACCACATCGCCGCCATTTGGGTTAGTTAAATTATTTTATGATTATCCATTGCGTTCCCACGAATAGCGAGGGAAAGTTTTGTCCTCCCCAGCAGAGCCCCGCATGCCAGGGTAAGGCTGGCCTAATAAATAATTAAAATAAATAATAAAAAATAAATAAAATTCTGGGGTCGCCCGGTCCCAGAGCAGTGTGGCACGCTAACGACTAGGCTTGCCTAGCCATGCATCCATCCGCGCGGCAGACGTTGGATTATGGAGAGGGTAGGAATAGGAAAGGAAGGTGGGTGGTGTGACAAGGAAGATTGGTAAGTTAGAGTGGGATATTACCGCCCAGGAGGGCAAGGGATAGGACAGTAATAGCTGGGGAAGCCGGGGTCGCTTACCCGTATACTATACCACAACTACCGGACAGGTAAATTGGAATGAGTATCCCATGACTTTTAAAATGGATATAATATACATATCTTTTTTATTTGACAACTAATTTAAATGAAACAAAGATTAAATGCTACTTTTTGATTATCTAAATATATCACTGAAAACCACATCCAAATTGGTTCAGCCAGTGTAGAAGTTAGCGTGCACAAGCGCATAGACAAACAGACACAAATCTGTTTACGACTTTATTAAATGAACCTTCAGTTACCTATAGAAACACGTTCATGACCGGTAAATATCAGCTAAATACGATTTTTAAAAGTTCGACAAAAGCAGCTGCATTATTAACTACGGGTACGTTGCGCCACAACGCTAGACAACGTTCTCGCACCTGCACAATATTAGCGAATTGTACCACTGTTGACATTTTACCGTATACTTACAAAAACATAATGGCGGTTAATAAGGTGCATAAAATGCTGAATCTTACATTTTATATAATACTGTTACAGCCCGTTGGTCTACTAGTCGTAAGCACGACTACTGATCACGTGCTCCGGGTTTGAATCCCGTGTCGGGCCAAAAATCATTTATTGGTGTTTTCTGTCGAGAAATTCTCAGTAACAGCATATGTGTCATAAATTTTGTTACACATATGGTAACAGTACGATCTCAGGAATTTGGCGGTGCTGCACCCCGAGTGTTGGGCAGCACGTAAAGCTGTTGGTCCAGCACATCTCTCTTCTTCCATATTGGATTATCGTTCTATCGGACTATGTGAGTACAGGGATAGAGAGTGAACCTATGTTTCGCACACAATCGTGCACTATAACCCTATCTGCACGGATAGTTAGTCTTTTTTTTATAGAATTAGGGAAAGAACGAGAACAGAGTCCACCTGATGGTAAGTAGATGCTGTTAGCCCATAAACATCTACATTTATCCTCGATTAAGAATCAAAATGCAGATGCATTGTCACCCCTGAGTACAGCATGCAGCATAGCTCTACCACGTAGTCTCCGTTGAGACAGGCCACCGTGACTAAAATTCGCTCCGAAGGACTTTATTATTTATTATAAAAGTACGAATGTAAACTTGGACTTGTAAAGCAATGATGATGATGTTGAAGAATTGCGATTCAGTGTCCGCCCCTCTGAGTATTCAGCCATTTTTGCGTTGTATTCAAAACTTCAAAACTATACATTTTTATTTAAAAAAAAAACGGAAACAAGGACATTAAGTTTTTATATAAAGTAGTTGTATAAAAGTATTTTAATAAAGTAATTCAAACTATCAAAAACTGGTCTTTCCATAACGATGTAATCAACTTAGCGAAATTAATTGTATCAAAGTATTCGTCTAAATACTTGTTGCTGGATGTTTAAAAACTTTCGAACTCCTAACAAATTACGAGGCAGGAAGTAACTTATTCTGGCCTCGTCATGTTTTCGCATTTATCAGTGTAAAAATATAAAAAACATTCTTTAAATTACCATATCATAAATTTTCACGATCGAAAGTCGATTACGTTTAATGTGAATAAGAATTCATGTTAATTAATCCAACAAAAGTCTCAAATATTAGAAAGTAAATTATAATCTCCATTCAATCCATCTATTACAGCCTATTAAAAGTTCAGTTCTGCACTGCTGAACATAGACTTCACACACAGATTTCCATAGGTGGGCTATTTGCCATAGTTGCCGTGCTTAGCAGGCGGGTTAGTAACCACAGTTTTGCTTTGCATAATTTAGCCGACCGTCTCCTATTTCAGTTTCTCTCTGTCGCCTCAAACGACACTCACTGGATGACAAGGGGCAGTGGATTCTCATATGCCGCCACTACACGGTACATTTCTATTCAATATCTAGTCAGTATATGTATAGAGATATATTAATATGCGTATAGAGCATGGACAAATTAACACATATAATAAATCTGTAGAATAATCGTGTTTGTAATTTGGTTTTTACAAATTTTTTTTCGGGTGTCTGTCTGTGTATTTAAGATTAACGCAAAAACTACAGAACGGACTTCTATTATCTTTTGTATGTAACTTATATAGTGACTCGAAACAACTTACAGACTTAACCGATTACGGAACTTACAAAAAGAAACGTTAAGAATTTTTGTTTATTTTATATTAGCTTATTGCTTACTGCGTATATCCTGATTTCTAAGTCTTTCACGCAGACTCCCTCCCCAGAAACTCCCTCTCTACAGCTCGCTTAGCGACCTTGAGCTTCCTCATACGGTCATCAGTAAAGAACCACGTCTCAGACCCATATGTCATCACAGGCACCACGCACCGGTTTTTCACTCTTGTTTTCAAGTTTTGAGACACTTAACAAGAAGATGTGTCGTTTTTTACGTGGTAGAGTCATGCTGCAGCTATATTACTGGTATAGTTGTAGCACGAATTGGTCGCCTCGACCGGGGAAGGACCACACTCTCACAGAATACCAGCGTAAAATAGCAGCTTAACGCCACCGTGTTTCGCATGGTGAGTGTAGAAAACCGGAGACCCTTTTTACTGGAAACGAGGCATTCCATCTTAGTCCTCACGGGTGACAACGCATCTGCATTTTGATTCGTAATCGAGGATAGATGTAGATGTCTATGGGCCACAGCAACCACTTACCATCAGGTGGACTGTGTGCTCGTTCGTTACCCTTATCCTATAAAAAAATCTTCCAAACGCTGCCCAGCTGAGTTGAATCCGACGATTGATCTCTCGGCACATTAAGTTATAAAAACTGCACAAGTTTAAAGGTAAGCTCGGCACAGTAGACAATGAACAAATATTTTAGAGAATCTTGTAAATAAATAAAAATATATTGTTTTCCATGTTTGTTTGTACTCGGCTGGAATGGTGGTAGTGGTTGATAAATCACAAGAAATTTTAAAACCGACAGAAGAACATATAATATGCATAAGCAATAGGAATAGAAAAGGTATCAGTATTTTGCAGAACAAAAATCGAACCGACGATAAGAAGAAGTCAGTTATAATTACTAACTTTTAATTTAAAAGTAACGAAAGACTATCCTAATGACCTGTGAAATTGATGTTTATGTTTATTTGAAGTGTTATGTAACAATAATATTAATAATAGGGGTTAAAGTATGATGGTTAGATTGAAATAGAGAATTTTTACACAAAAATTTGAATGTTCTTTTTTGTGTAAAATAATTTAACACAATTCAAAAAATATATAACATTTTATTGTTTGACTTTCAGTTGTTCAATTCAGTATTTGAGTTAAGTATGGAGATTATAAAAATTAGTGCTATTTTCGAATACGAGTTGCGACGACGTTCTAAAACAGCAGTGAAATATCATAACGTCAATACGCTCTGCGTTTTGGTTCAATCGCTTTCTTAGTGGAAGCGATTAAAAATTTGACTCTAAGGCGAATAAGAAATTAAAATTAATGATGAAAGCCGATCATTATCAAACCATCAGTAAATTAGTGTTATAGATTGATGTTAGTTAACCCACAATATTGACTCATTTGCATGAAATTCGTAAAATTAAAAAAAACGAAAAATGAGAGCCTCATGAAATAATTGATGTGCATAGGGAAGCACGCGTTAAAGCTTGTCTTGTTTTAATAAGTATGTACCAAAATTAAGGGATTTTGGACAGAATTTTTACGTGTTATAAAAAGTGGATTCTCTACGATAATCGCATGTGAAAAACGCAATAACAGAACAATGCTCTAAAGCGAAGCTCACCCATAGAAAAGCAATGTTTGCTGGTCACTTCATGGTGTAAGTAATTCGCTATAGATTTTTGATATCCGATGTATCAATTACAGCAGATGTCTATTGTGAAGAACTTCGAACTACTTGTTACTCTCCAGACCTATTCCTAACCGATTACAAATTTATATCGCAATTCGGAAAATTTTCTGCAAGGAAAGATATTTTATTCTCGGAATCGGTACACAATGCCTTCAAAAACTTTGTAGAGTCCAGATTCTAAATTTATTTTTAAGATCAAGGGTGTCTCACGAGCATACAGTCCATCTGATGGTAAATAGATGTTTTGGACTATATACATCTTTATCAATCCTCGATTAAAATTCAAAATGCTGATGCGTTGTCACCCCTGAGGACTAAGATGCAATACCTCGTTTCCAGTACAAAGGATCTCCGGTTCTCTACACTAATCGTACAAAGCACATTAGCGTTAGCATAACGAATAGCAGATCCACGCTAGTATTCTGTGAGAGCGTGGTCCTTCCCCGGTCAAGCTAACCCATTCGTGCTACAATCATCATGTAGCACGAATGGGTCATCTTCCACGTATAAAAGTTCTATCTAAGCAAAGACATGTATAGATAATGAAGGTAAATTATTTGATTATATAATTTACCTTCATTATCTATACATGTCTTTTTTTTTACGTGGTAGAGCCATGCTGCAGCTATATTAATAGTACAGTTGTAGCACGAATGGGTTGACTCGAATGGGGAAGGACCACGCTCTCACAGAATACCAGCGTAAAATAGCAGCTTAATGCTGCTGTGTTTCGTATGGTGAGTGTAGAGAACCGGAGACCCTTTTTACTGGAAAAGAGGCATTCTATCTTAGTCCTCACGGCTGACAACGCATCTGCATTTAAATTCGCAAACGAAGATAGATGTAGATGTCTATGGGCCACAGCAACCACTTACCATCAGGTGGACTGTGTGTTCGTTTATCACCCTTATTCTATAAAAAATATATATATAAATATTAAATATATTTTTTCTTAGAAGAAAAAGGCTTTTAATCTTTTAACATAAAACGGCTATTTCATACTTTTACCCCTAATAATATTGATAGCTTTTAAATTGCTTAAATGTAATACAATGAATTGCCTAAGAATTACTTAACATGAATTAGGCATTAGGCCTTTAATTAGTAGAAGAGGTCAATCGAGAGTCACTGTGTTGCTGGAAATTTCCTTTGGATGCTTACCCACTATCTAATATTAGCATTCTGAAGCCAGGCAATTCGCTGATTAGTGCTACCATCAAATTTTACTTTATCATCTATTATGCTAATTGTATGTTAATAAGAACATTTTACACATAATATATACATAACACCGATATAAAACGAATGCTATTAATAATTTATTTCTTAGTATTGATCTGTATGATTACATAACAGACTGTTTTATTAGTAATGCTTTTAACACTACTTACTTCCTTTAACCACCTCGAATAATAGTTAATTATATATAAAATTAATAAGTGGTTCGTATTCTTAAGCTGGCTAAAAAGTTATATCTTTTTATTAATTAAAGAAATACAGAATATTTTTTCTTCCGTTATGCTTCATTTCGCATTTATTTCTAATTTAAATTATAAGAATATCCTTAATTTTCAGTTTACAGATTTTTTCCTTTGTATAGAAACGAGTACACAGTCAAATGTAGATGGCCCATAGACATCTACATTTATCCTCGATTAAGAATCAAAATGCAGATGCGTTGTCACCCCTGAGGACTAAGATGGAATATTTCGCTTCTAGTAAAAAGGGTCTCCGGTTCTCTACACTCACCATACGAAACACAGCAGCATCAAGCTGCTATTTTACGCTGGTATTCTGTAAGAGCCTGGCCTGGTCGAGTGAACTCATTCGTGCTACAACTATAATATAGTTGCAGCGTGGCTCTACCACGTAATCCACCTTGTCTAAGTAACCTAGAATTAACCAAGGTTTTTGATGAAGGAACCAGCAAATCAGTTAGTGAAAATAAAAATTGCACTTTTTAGACCTTAATAACTCAAGAACTATAATTTTTTATTCATGAACTTTGGAAATTGAGTTATTAAGGGGGACTTTATTAGGAGTTTGTCACACTGTTGTTGCGTCGCCCTTTTCTTTTCCAATTTTAGCTGCTGTCTGTCTTGATGTATGTAAAATGCCTCCATGATACAGATGATGACACTCCCAGTATAGAACTTATTATATCTAATCTCTTAATCTAATATTTGTGTAAGGTGTAACATCTTAGTGTAAGAATGTACATTTATTTTGAAGTAATCTTAGTTAAAGGAAACATATTTTGATATTGAAATTATTTACTTTTATCGCAATCTTATTATTTTAATTTAATTAATTAAAAATAATAAGATTGCGATAAAAGTCCGCTCAACCTAACCTAACCTAACCTAACTGATTTGCACACTATTCATGACAGCTTAATAGTTTTAGAAGACATAGTCTTGATATCGGCAATAAAATTTGCACCTATTTAACCCACTTAAAGTAATATTGAATAGATATTTTTTTCTTTCACCGTTACGGAGGACGAACTCATTGTATTTATGTATGTATCAAAATTGCCAATAATATGTTAATTCCGAATTCCTTTTCACCAAAATCGTTCATATATTATTTAAGTCAACTAATATGTAGTTCCGCATTTTATATAACTGTGACTGGGCACATAACAGTGTCATAAAAGCAATAAAATGGAGTGAGAGCGTTTATAAGTATAAATACCTTTGAATACACAACACAACACATACACTCAGTGTTCAAAGGCAAATTTTTAAATTAAAGATAATCTAATTGAAAACTTGAATTTGAATTGTGTAATTCAGATCATTTACAAAGTGGCAATTTTGGCCAATTACCTTGAATTGTTTAGGCAGCCTTGCGGCGATGTCGATCGGTTTGTGCTACGACAGTTGATCGTGACCTGAACTCAAGAAAGGTGTACCGAATTCGCCTAATAGGCGCGCCCACAAACATAATATACGATACATTCTGACACATGTGTAACAGTATGTTACGTGGTACATGATTTTATATTAAATATCTCACATATTAATTGCGTGCAATATGCACGTTAATTAATGACAAAATTTTATATTTTTTATTTTTGAATCTATGTCATACAGAACCTGGTAATTTTATGGATATAAAATGCATAAATTATTTTATATAATACTAGTCGGCTAGGCAGACGTTATTCTGACTTTTTTGTCTGGTAGCGTTAAGTAAAAGTTTCACACTGAATTCATTCTGGACTTTTAACGGTATAAATATAAAATTTATTAATGCTTCGATGACGGCGCCACTTATCGGGTCCAGATATTGTGATTTTTTTTTCTTTGCACCAAAAATAACATAATATACCTATTGTGAATATGAGTGATTTTGTTACAAGTAGGATAAAATAATATGTATAGCTATTGGGTGTTCGGTAATCAATGGATAACAATATAGTAGAACTAATAGCCTTTCTAAAAAATATTTAAAAAAAATCTCAAATAGTATCTAAGATGTGTTTTTTTTAAATACTATAATTCGTTAACTGTGCCAATAGACAAGTAAATAATACTTTGAAAAAATTGCAGATTTTAAAAAAATCTTTGAATTTCGTTTTTGAGTGTAAAATTTACAAATATATTTTTTTGGTAAACTTTAAGCGTTTAGGGTATAATTTTTTTTATTAAAGCCTGAGTGACCAATTATTTTATAATGTTATGTTTAAATTCATAGAGCGACACGTGCCACCAGCGGGCCGGAGGTGAGTAGTCATAGCATTTTTCCCCGATACAGAATGTCTGTCAGTTTTGCGGGGGGAAATCTGCGCACACAAAACAATTGTCCTTCACTACAAAACTCTCAAATAACAATTAAAACAATAAAGTAACAATTTCACACACACATAGATGTTAGTTACATTATAACAGTATTGCTCGGTGACAGCGACAAATCGGATAAAGACTCGTATCAGTCGCTCGACACATTTGCATATTGTATGAGGGCGAACAGCCTGTGTTTATAAACAAATCCTAAACAACGGTCGTTTATTATTGTAATTTTTAAGTTTAAAAAGAAATAAAGGGTATAAAAGGTAAATATGAAAGTTAATGCCATCTTTTTGTAAATTTAACGTGGCAGATCTCTTTTTGTAGCAAAATCTGAACACTAGGATTTCATTCTAGTGAGCAATGCGGCTGCAACTAGTTTTATTGTACGCATAGGACCAATGGACTTATACATTTTTATTGGATAAGGGTGACAAGCGAGCACATAGTTCAGCTGATGGTAAGTGGTTGCTGTGGCCCATATACATCTACATCTATCCTCGTTTGCAAATCAAAATGCAAATGCGTTGTCAGCCGTGAGGACTAAGATGGAATGCCTCGTTTCCAGTAAAAGGGGTCTCCGGTTCTCTACACTCACCACTCGAAACACAGCAGCATTAATCTGCTATTTTACGCTGGTATTATGTGAGAGCGTGGTCTTTCTCCGGTTGGGCTGACCCATTCGTGCTACAACCATAATATAGCTGCAGCGTAGCTCTACCACGTATAAAGTTTATCTCCTATACAGCAGATTCATCTTTAATGCAAGCAATTATAAAAAATATTTATTTTTATTATAAGCAGTAAAATATATATTTTGCGAGCAATAGACTCGACCTTAGAAATTTATCATCATCATCATCATCATCATCATCATTACAGACCCTCACAAGTCCACTGCTGGACATAGGCCTCACCTAAGGAATGCCACAAAGCTCGTTTCTGAGCCACCTGCCTCCATCGACTCCTCGCACATCTTACCAGGTCGTCACTCCATCTAGTGGGGGTCCGCCCTACACTTCGCTTACCGGTACGAGGTTACCACTCGAGAACCATTCTTCCCCATTGGTTGTCGGTTCTACGAGCTATATGGCCGACCCATTGCCACTTCAGCTTACTAATCTGTTGTTACTTAGCAATTAAAGAGACGAAAAGGAAACAGAAAATAATAGTTCTGCTTCTTTACAAAAATGGATAAAACTGACGTCGTACTTATTTGGAAGAATGGGTGAAAAATTATTTGTCTATATTTTGACTAAGGTGTAGAGAGGCTGCATTCCTTAATTTCTCCTTCCTCCTTCGACTATCGATGCATCAGTCTTACAGATGTGATATGAAGGATAGTTATATAATACGAAAGGAAGTAATTGCCTTCCTGTTATCAGTTTTCCCAGACCGATGTAATATCATGCCTCTTCACAGCTGGAGTAAAATAATTTAATTCAGTTTAACTTTGTACTTTTCCGGCAAACCGCAAACTAATAACCATTTCTATTACTTCCTTTTTTACGTAAAGCAAATGTTTGCACATGGTAATAATTATTATCTGGCTAATAATATTAAATCGATTTCACTTCGAATACTTCGAGTATATTATGGGACCCATGGTTACTGGAGAACTAATAAACTTTATTTTTAAAACTACTATTTTTATAATAATAATAACCCCACCGATGTATCTCTACGTTGACGTCGTGGTGTGGCTTGCGTGCTCCAAAGAATTCTAGGTTTATGCCGGTAGAGTTTACTCATGCCGAGATAGATCTAGGGCGAGGAGCCAGACTAAAAGAGATACAATCCAAGCCAAGGTCGCACATACCGAGAGCTGCATGGCTACGGGAGAGTGCTAGTCGATAGTGAGCCAACTCTGGATAATAGGGGACCTCCAGTTTTATTTACCCTTGCCGCAGTGAACGCAGGGCTCTGCTGCGGTCGACTCTGTAAGTCCCTAGCTTCTTGTGGGAATAATATGATTACTAGATCTAAAACAAAAGCTAAGACTAACCTGCCTCAGATAGATGACAAAACTTCACATTGTAAGTCATCATCTTCGTCATCTCTTTTTCCATCAATACCATCATCATCACAATCATTTCGCATCAACCCGACGACATCATTATCGTCAATCAGTATACAGTCAGCGGATGTTGTACAGGAGACAAATTTGGTCGACGAGACTGTACCCACCACTAGCACTTCAACAACTCGTAGGAAATGTAGTATTGAAATGAATAAATTCATCATACGCGCTTATCTTCATCTTACTAATATGGAAAAATGCATACCTTTCACCTCTTCACACTAAGTTTTTAGAAAAATACCCAACTATGCAATTAAGCCGACAAAGAATAGGTGACCAGCGTAGAGCCATAGTTCATAAAAAATTATTGCCACAGAACATAATAGATCAGATTTATGAGGAAGTCAGAGCCGAACTACAAGTGGTTCAAACTCAAATACAGCAACACTTCACACAATCTAAAACACCAAATAAAATAAAACCCAGTCAACGCATGAAGTGGACGAACGAATATAATAAAGCGTTAATTAAAATATATTATACAGTCACACAACTAGAAAAAATAAGACAGCCTATAGAAAACATCTACATGAAGAATTTACAAACACATATCCAGAATTAGCACATGTAACAGAGCAAAGATTATCTGATCAAATAAGAGCGATTATTAATAACAAATATATTAACAGCAACAGACTAAAAGAAATTAAAAACCAGGTACCAACAGAATTAAAGGATAGTAACACTAACACACAAAATACTGAATACATGAATATTGAACAGTTGAACACACAACCGCAAAACAACTTAGAACAACTTGATGAATACGTCCATACACTAAACACTCAACATACAATAACTTACACCTCTAGCACACCTACAAACACCTTGCCAACAAAAATACCCCTCAACGATAGCACACGTACTAACATCGTATAGCACACCCTTTTGAATACAGATCATGAAAATTTCTTAAGTAACATATTTATTGATCAATTTGGCCCTATGCAAACTAACTTTGATGCTGCTCCAGAAATCAACTCGGAAATAGAAGACATGTTTCTACAAACTCAACAATATTTTGCAGATACACACCCCACTAACAGGCCATACATTCCCAAGCAGAAATCGTATAGAAGGTTCCTGCTATAGTTACATATACAACGTGTTACAAAATACCCCGTAAAAAATATAATTAATTATCAAAGCCAAAAATTTTATCAACCCTAGTAAGCTGTCATGTCAGGGAACCAGATTTTAACAGAAAGGCCTACGTACCTATTTTACCTAATAATTTTCTACTTTAATAGTTTTTCTATTTTTCATTCTTAAATGTTTGCTACCTCAATACAAGGATGTCATTATATTCAAGTACCGGCTTCAAAAAATGTCAAGTTGGAAAAAAAATGTTGTCAATTTCAAATCTTCTAATCGATATCCTACAACTGTTTCGACTTATTTTTTCAACATTTTTTGCAAAATAACGATGCTTTCTAACTCGGAATATTACGATATGATGTTATGCGTAGGCCATGAAGATAGCAATTTCGCAATTTCGCAAATCGTGCTCGCGAACTGTATCGGCAACGATTTATCGATGGTAGACCCCCCACTGAACATCGACGGTTGCCTTCGTACCAGTGTTTTCTGAACATGTCTTGACGACTACCACCGGATTCCACCGGCTCTTTTCATCGGTCTACTGGAAGTGGACGTCCAAGCACAGTCGACGCCAGGCAGGCTGAATTAGTGTTAGAGCATTTTGGAGAAGAGCCGACCACAAGTACGAGGCGAGCCGGAACAAGATTCGGTATAAACCATGTTGCAGTTTGGCGAATTCTTCGTGACGACCCTTATCACTATCGCCGTACACAGGAGCTGATACCCTCCGATTTTGCACCCAGGAGGAACTTCTGCGAGTGGTACCTCAGGCAGTTAGAAGAAAACCCTAATTACGCAAACTATGTTCTTTGGACGGACGAGGCAACATTACCGAGGTCAGGACTTTCAAATATGCATAACGATCACGTTTGGGCTCGCGTGAATCCACATGCTTCACGGCAGGGCAGATTCCAACACCAGTGGCGGCTGAATGTGTGGGCTGGCCTTTATGACGGTCATCGGTCCCGTCATTATGCCATCACGTCTGAACGGTAGCAACTATGAAACGTTTTTACAAACGGAATTCGAAGAGACGATTGACGACTTTCCTATGGCTGATTGGGATTACTTTGAGAACCAAAGAAACATGGTGTTTCAGCATGATAGAGCTCCGGCACATTTTGCTCGCAACGTACGAGAACATCTTAACGTTCGCTTTCCGCGAGGATGGATCGGCCGCGGGGGACCGGTGCTATGGCCTGCTCGTTCACCGGACCTCACACCCTTGGACTTCTTTTTGTGGGGTTATGTGAAGGACAGAGTGTATTTCTCCGATTGCCCAACGGTTGCCGAGATGGAACAGCGTGTTAGATCGGTTTTCGCATCAATAACACCGACGATGGTGCGAAATGCCACACAAGCCATATCCCGACGAGCGAGGTTGTGTATTGAGCAAGGCGGAGCATACTTTGAGCCGTTTCTGTAAATTTGATGTTTATTATGAAAAAGTAAGTGTTCGTTTAGGTTAATTCGTTAGGTTAGGTCTTTTAAAACTTTTGTCGTTCCGCGAATTAGGTAGAAATGTAGGTACATTCTGCGTAGTTTACTCTTTAATTTTACTGAAATAGGGTTTGCACATCAATGAAAATAATAATATTTTTTTATTTTTTTGTGGTATGTTATACAACGTTACTACGGTTCTTAAATATTGTGAATGGACTCGTTATAAGGCCCCATTTAACCTCCTTTCGGCTTTACGTGTAGTTTTGTAACACCCAGTATAAGCACTGTCATTCTTCATAAGAACGTAAATCTAGACACCGATTTCATCATATTGCAGACAATAATTTATTGTGCAGCAAGGACGGCAGCTAAATGCAATGGAGCTAAAATATCACACTCCACACAAAATGAAAGACGAACATATACAAAGAAAAAACCAACATGGCAAGTCAGATTAGAAAAGAGAATCGAAAATTTAAGAGCACATATAGGCCGACTGATACACTTCATTAGCGGTAGCAGAAGTAAAAAAGTAGTAGCTGCAGTAGAAGAAATAAAGAGAAAATACCAAATACACGCACAACACGAAAACTCGAATACAGAACTAGAACACTTTTTGGACACTTTAAAACAAATGTTAAACGCAGCATCCAGTAGACTTAGAAAGTAGCGCTATTCCAGCCTGGAGAATAAGGATTGAGGACCGTATCGCAAAGGCAAGGGCCCTCATCGGCAGACTGATAAGCTTCAGGTCGGGCAATAATAGGCCGAGAATTGTGCGCACACAATTGTGTGTAAGGGTAAGAAGGGGTATCTTCCAGGGCGATTGTTTGAGTAAAATCTGGTTTTGCCTCTCCCTGAACCCTCTCAGTACCTTAATGGAGGATTCCGGGAGGGGATTTCAGCTTCGGAAATGGGGTAAAAAAGTGACTCACCTTTTCTATATGGATGATCTCAAGTTATTCGCCTCCAGTCACTCCCATCTTATGGAATTGCTAAACATCACTTTTCATTTTAGTAATTCTATTAGAATGGAGCTGGGGAAGGATAAGTGTGTAGTCCTCCATGTTGAAAGGGGAAGGGTTACTAACTCTGAGGGCATAGACTTTGCCCATCAACTTAAGGACCCTTTCCGAGGCTGAAACATACCTATACCTGGGTATGTCACAGAACATCGGTATCGGACATGAAACAGTCAGTTCGCGATGTGTTTTATACATGCTTGACAAAAGTGCTTAACAGTCTTTTATCGGCCGTTAATAAGACACAAGCATATAACGGTTGGGTCATGCCTGTTCTCATGTATACCTTCGGCATACTCAGGTGGACTAAGATCGCACTGAACGCTCTGGATAGAAAAGTCCGCACTGTTATGACGTCCTACAGGATGCATCATCCGAGATCGTCAGTAATGAGGCTGTATTTGCCGCGGAAACATGGTGAGCGCGGCTGTTTAAGCGCTCTCACCATGCATAATCGCGAAGTGTGCAGCCTCCGTAATTACTTCCTGGCGAGATCGGATGATCCATTCTACAGGGACGTAATTTCGTGTGATAAAGGGCTAACCCCTCTATCCTTAGCCAACGAGCAATGGCAAGACCCAGCAGTACAGTGCATTTCCGACCGGGAGACCGTATGAAAGGAGAAAGAGCTCCACGGGAGGTTTTACAAGGTTCTTCATGAACCTTTTGTAGACACAGTTGCCTCCTTCCACTGGCTACGTTTTGGTGACCTCTTCGAGGAAACCGAGGGTTATGTATGTGCAATACAGGATCAGGTTATTAAGACCAACAACTATGGGAGATACATCGTAAAGGATGGCACCGTCGACATATTTTTTATATTGCCATATTGTCGCCAACCCGGTGAGTCACTTAGGCATGTCATCTCTGGTTATTCGGCGCTTTCTAACACTGAGTACTTGCAAAAGCACAACCTAGTAGCCAGGATCGTGAGACTTCTCGTAAGGTTCGGAAAGCCGAAACAGATAAGCAGACAAAATATCTGGACCTGGCTCACGAGGTGACCGACATGTGGGGTGGTCTGCCGACCCAAATTATTCCTGTGGTCGTTTCTGCGATCGGGTTAATCCCGGTTAGCCTCTCAGGTCATCTAAGGCGACTGTGACTCCGTGAGGGACCGCTTCGGACTCAGATGCAGAAGGTGGTGCTCCTCGACACCGCCCGCATCGTCCACCGGTTTCTTTCCTGTTCTTAATAACCCTCGGCCGTTTGGTTTATGGCAATATGATGCATTTATCAATAAAAATATTTATTTTTATTAAAAGAAAACGTTGCCTCCTCATTACGATTTTCTCCTGTATCGTGGGGGCATTATACATACATAAATTTTACAAGTACAAACATCCAAACCCGGAACAATTATTTAAAGGCCATTCAAATACTTGTTTCGTGCGGGATTCGAACTTGCGCCATCCTATATATAAAATGTAATTAATTTAAAACGTGAATAATAAATATGTGTAATTTAAAACGAAAAATAAATGGACAGTAAATTGTTAAGAACATGTAATCGTAATTCATTTATCTTAAAAAAATATCTAAGATATTTTTATCATTAACGCTTGTTTGGATAATTTTCTGTTATATAATATAGTGGAATCTCGATAACTCGAACCGCGTTAAGTCGTAATCCTCAGTAAGACGAAACAAATTGCCATTCGCTTCCGCTGAACACCTAAACACGCGGTATCTCTGATTATGTAGAGTTTGTAAATCGAACAAAATGTTATTTCCCTGCGAGGTATTAATAGTACATATTTATATACATGCAGACGAAGGACCACCTGTCTTCCAGACCCAAGTCAGCAATCTTGAAGTCTACGCATGAATTGTGATTGTCTCCGTTGCAATACCCGGTATACCAGGATGCATAACCCCCCCCCCTCAGATTCGAAATTATTGGGCGAAGTTTTCTTAGTCCAATAATTTCGGTACAAATATCTTTTACAAAATGTTACAATTACTATTATTTCTTTACCTATGAATCCAAATTCTGGAAAAAGTAGAAATCTGTAGGCGCAAGGTCTTGCGAGTATGGCGGATGACGGAGAGCTTACGTTTTTTTTAAAAAAAAAGAAGAAAAAAGAAAGATGAAAAGAAAGAAAGATGAACCTTAGTTCTTGTAACTTGGAGACCGCCTGTTGTGCAGTATGAGGTCGCACTTTCTCATGCAGGAGCGGCGGGGACGAGCGATTGACCAAAGCTGGTTGGAGACGTGCGAGCTTTTTCATTATTATGTTCAGTTTTTCACAGTAACACATCTGCAGTAATGCTCATCTCGTTGGGTAAGAAGCTGTGATAAATCACACCGGTACTAGACCATAAAACAGTGACCATCACTTTTCTAGGGGTAAGTTTTTATTTAGGGCATTGTTTAGGTGCTGAACCATGATCCAACCAACTTGCTGAGCGCTTGCGATTGTCAAACAGAATTCATTTTACTTTTGCTTTTTTACCTTGCCAATTTGACGTGAATGAACCAATATTGTTTGGATGCTAACATCGAAAGTTGCTGCAAATTCAGCCGTAGATGATTGAGCTTCCACAGTCTCCCTTAATTTATCATTTTCCAACAAAATTTTTCCGACGACCACGGGGTTTATTTTTCAGGTCGAAATTTCTAGAATGGAACCGGTAAACTAATAACAGGTGGTGAATTGTGGTGGTTCTTAAAAAATCGTGAAATGGTTTGCTTTGAGTTTGGGTTAATTGAAGTTTAGGCTTCATATTTCATGCGCTTACAAACCTCACAAGAGTTTATGAATGTTGCTACTGTCAAATCCATATTGTTCCAGAAGTAAGTACGTTTCAAATGTATTATTGTCTCTTTTATAACTCTATAACATGTTTTATCAATGAGATATTTCTTTATTATCTTACGCTGCTTATTCTCATCCTCCACACACACACTACCCGTCACTTGCATTCAAATATCTTAACTGCACTCTTTTTTAAAAACGGAATCACCGCTTCTGAAAATTACTTTTGATGTGCATTGTCCTCGAAGTAAATGAAATGTTTTGTTTTAGGTTTGATGTTTTCTTTTAGGAATTGTTTTACCAGATCATGTATGTTTAGTGAAATATAAACTTCGATTATCTTTTATTTCTTCCTTGATACATTCTTCACGGCTATTTTCTATACCACGTAAAAATTAATATTTGATAGGATTTAGTATCTATGGCTTCCGCTAAAATTGGAATACCATCGGTATCTATTTCAAGTGCTGAATGTTTTGTGAGAATGTGTGAGTTCATTAAAAGTTTCAGGTGCTGAAATGGTACTGCTTGTCGGAGATTGTATAGAAGATGGTGATTTATTGTTTTTAACGGATGAAATAGACATGGTTTTCTCCGAATTTGATGATATTTCCATCAGACTTGTGTCCTTATTTTGTAACATTTCAATTTCTTCGACCAAGCTGTCTATGTGTCTTTGTAGTCGTTCATCCTCGTCCACATTGACTTTCATAGATTTTTGGTCGCCTTCCCCAAGAGCTTTTACTTTAACACTAGATAGAGCGTCAGCAGGGACCATATGTGCAGGTGCACTCCGAGGCCAGTGAGATTTTTTATCGGTTGAGATCTAGACTGGCGTTTTTGTTCTTGGTTCGTATGGGGTGTTATATATAATTGGTATATTTATGTTCTGTGTATGTAATATTTGGTTTTCATGTCTACAAAAGCGTCAAGTTTTTTAAAAGTTGTTAAAGTCGTAAAAATATTGCTCAGCCTTAGGTGAACTTATCTTTGGATTACATATCTCTTACTACGTATCTATTATGAAACCCCCGAACGGGTTCCCGCCTTGTCGTGGCGGGGGCTTAGTAGCCGTGGCTTGGTCACCCGCGGTGAACAAAGAGGAACCCTTTGGCTGGCCCGTGGTGTAAGGGCCGGCCCGAGGTGGCCAATCCGAGTGGGCTTGGCGAGCCCACTTCGGATGTGTGTCGGTGGGCTGCGGCGAGAGGTGCACTCTCCCCCTACCGCTGCAGCCGAGGTGGAGTCGCGGGGGAAGAGGAGAGTTGGTATGGCGATGTGCCACACGCCCTATCCTCCGCGACACTGACGGGGCCGCACCGTTGATGCGGTGGTGGTGGGGCCGCGGGGGGAGAGGAGTGTCGGTATTGCGAGGCGCCGCTCTCCCTACACTCCGCGGCGGAAACTTGGTTGGCAGCGGAGTCAAAGACCAGATCCGCCGCTGGGGTCAGGAAAGCGGGTGCTACCAAGCGCTCGATTTTCCTGGCCCCATGGCCTCCGCGTATCGGACTCGGGGGGGCCCGTTACGCAGGTGGAATTGGAAGCCGTGTAGAAAGGCGTGCCTTGTGTTCCTGATGCGCCTTGCCTGAGAAGGAGAATGGGGAGGAGAAGTCCTCCCCCGAGGAGGGGCTGCTATGGGGCGGCCAGCGCTGGTGGGGCCGCGGATGTGTGCGAAAGCGTTCCCATGGTGCTCATTGTAGTGACTTCCTGGTGCTATGTAAGATATCGGCAGACATATGTAAATGATGCTGGCTTTGGTATTTCTTATTTGAAATCATTCGTAGGCGTTTTCCTGCAGAAAACTGTTCCATATATGGATGGCCGCTACCAATTAATATAATTATCAAATTTAATTACTGAAACTTTAATTATCATCTGCATAAAATTCTAAATAGCACTTTTTACACAAGAAAGTTAACTTTGAGATTAGTTCATCTTGTTTTCAAGAGGTCCGTGATTTAAAATTTCTTTCAGCTTTTTATAGAAAAGCATGACCTTATCATAAAATGATAGCTCATAATTTAGCCATCTGATAAAACTTGTAAGTGTGCCAGTCATACATTAATGATGACAATTGGCTCATTATACTGGAAATAATCTATTGAATATTATATAATACAATTTATCATCTTTAGTATGATTAACCGTGTGTATAAGTCTATGCTATTTTTATGAAAATTATTATTTCAGATAAAAGACCTTTCACATTTATTTTAGTCTCGAATTAAATTAAAGAAAATAAAAATTTGAACTTTTTAAAAAGTCCCTTTTAAAAAAAGTAAAAGCCTTTGTTTTACATAGAAATCTTGTAATGACGTGCATTTCTTTTAATACGAACTTAGTCATGTTTCTTTGAAACTGACAAGGTTTGTTTTATCCAAAACTAAGAATGTTGCTGATGAAACGACGTAAAAATTAGGTAGGATAGGTTTGGCTTTTACAAAATGTCCCGTTAATGTTTCTCATGTAAGCTAAAATCTGATAATAACTGTAAACAATTGAATAAAAAAAAATGAAAACATTGGTAAATACTTACTTTAAAACATTTAACCGTAATAAAATACAACAAGATAGTCTTCGGCATGAAAGTAAAAATAAATATTTTCGATTATTTTTGCAATATCTTAACAGCCGGGTCAGCGCGCGATTCAAATTGGTCTAAAGACGCTAAATTTCAGCGAGCACTGTCAAATTAAATAGGAGCAGAAAAAACACTACTTGGTATAGAAAATAAATAAATAATTTATTTTGCCTTTTTAATAATTATTAAAAAGGCAAAATAAATAATTTATTTAAATTAAAGTAAAATCACTTTATTAAAAATCAAAATAGCTTTATTAACATGGACACATAATTGTACTTATTATACTCAACATTATTTTATGGAAATCTGAGAAAGTTGAAAATTTAAGGATTTTCAGGAGCTACTTTGCAATTATTTTCTATTGAGTGAATTTTGTGGAATCATGTTTTGAAAACCGCCACCTGGAATACGCTCAATTGTAAGTACAATTTTTTTCGATAACGATGTGAAATCACAATACGATCCCCATGCAGATCAATTTGGCTCTATTCAGCCTCTTAATATGGACATAACTCGGGATTCAGAGATTTTAATTTTTTTTATGCGCAGATACTGGTAGATATAATATTATATTATTACACACGTAATTCATTTTTTTATGGTTGGTTAAAAAAATAATATATAAACTTTCACAGAGTAAATTTCTTTTATTTTTACTATTCTTATAATGTAGCCAGAGCTTAACTACAATCCCACCTGATGGTAAGTGGTTATATAGCCTAAGATGGTGAAGCGCATTGACTTAACAAAAGCCTATTCACTCTTGCCTAATGGTAGTAGGTAAGTATTATTTGCGACCTATTTGTGTGTGTGTGTGTGTGTGTGTGTGTGAAGAAAAGCATATGAGAATACGTGAAGAATTCCCAAGTTCCCAAGGAATGCCACAAAGTATGATCCTAAGCCAACTACATCTATCGACTTCCTGCATATCTTACCATGTCGTTCCTCCATATAGTGGGAGGCTGCCCTGCACTTCGCTTACCGGTACGAGGTAGCCACTCGAGAACTTTTCTTCCTATTGTTTATAAGTTTTTCAAGCTATATGGCCAGCCCATTGCCATTTTACTTTAATAATCCGTTGGGCTATGTCAGTTACGCTGGTTCTACTGCGGATATCCTCATCTCTAACTTTATCACGCAAAGAAACCCCTCTTCAATTTAAAATTTTTATATTTTTCAGATGATGATTTGTCTAACATTTAAAGAAAACATAATCCCAAGAAATTCTTTATATAGCACTTAGGGAAGCACCATTTTTATTTTAAGTATCTGTATCTAGATTTCCCTCCCCAATAATGTTCTATTAAAGTCCATCCTCATAAAAACAGCGTTTTATTGTAATACATAATTATAAAATTCAGTATCACCTAATTAATAAAAATATGCAACAATAAAATTACATAGGTATTAAAAACTATCGAAATCTAAGTAACGAGAGGATGTTGGTCGTTCCACATCTAAATAATATAAAAATGCATATTTCAATTTCACTAATCAACGTCGCCGCGATTTCTTCTTTGGGCACTTTAAAAATTAATTTATTTAGAAAACAATATTTACAGTTACCAATGTACAGATATTAACTAAATTAAGTATTTCTATTCATAAAATATTTATAATTGAGTATAAACTCTTAAAAAACTAAAATATATTTGAACGAAATAGCTCCAACACCGACGCGCAGTCCACCCACGACAATGTCCGAAAACGGACTGCATATATACAGTAATCTATGGGACTGCATATATACAGTAATCTATGGGACTGCGAGAGAACAGAGCTCGCAGGGGCTTACAGGGTGACGGAGCAGGCATGCTCGCGCGAACATATTTAATTTCGAGGAAAAATGATATTTCCTCGAGTAAAACGGGTAATAAAAATAAAACTCTCAATTAAAAATATTAATATTTTTAAGACCTTTTTTTTAGTGTAAAAACTATTTAAAGACCTTGTGCCGTTTTGGAGAAATTTTGTAAAATATGACAAAGGTATTCTTTGGGGATTTTTTTTTTTCTAATAAGGCGTTGACAAAAATACAATTTTATTCAGTTATAAACATTTATTAAATCCTATTCTGTATTTTTTCTTTGCGGATTAAATGAACAGTTATTGTGATTTTTTTACTTAGATATCCAAGAATTTAGGCATTTCACCTGCTTTTAGGGCCTTAACTCGAAGTTTTTAATATTTCCCTTGAAATTCAAACTATCGAGATTCCGCTGTACTATTATTAGTGGTATCATCATCTTTACAGATGTTAGCCGGGAAATTATCGTATCGTACATATATATTTTTGTATTGAATTCATACTGAGTTGGATGTTAATTTGTTATATTCTGCACATACTTATATAGGTTTTTAAGTAACAGCAATTTTTGCTTCCACCAAATCGTATCTAATATAATTAATTAAATATTGAAATAAACCTGTTTTGTTAAGAGCTCGTAAAAGCATGTACCTACTTTCGATTGGGAACTAACAACGGCGGATCCTCGTAAGTGGCACAAGGCTAGGCACTGATGATATCTCAGTTCGTCAATGCTCATACATTTCTATCATTTAATTATGTATTGCTTTAAACTAAATTACGTAAGTAGGTTGTAAACGTACCTGAACATAACCCACGTACGAAAAAATATGATCGACATCTGACATGCATTGCAAAATTTTATGTTACTATGAAATACGATTCAAGCAAATTATAGCGTCGAGATATTTATTTATATCCTGGCGATTTATTAAAGCATCTTAGTACTAGAAGTTTTTAAATGTTTTTAAGTTTAAAAGTATAATTCTTATATTATTATTATAAACACATGTTAATATTACAACCTAAAGCACGTTGTGATTACCTTTTAATGCAAGATAATATTATGAAATTGTATATATATCTGATAACCTAAAATATAAACGTTAACTTATACATGATTATTATTTATAATAGAAACATTTAAAAATTAATTAAGAAAAATTATCCCTAATTTTTCAAATTAATTAGCCATATTTTTCAGTTTTTCCACATTTTTAGTTGTGTTATTTAAAAAGTTAAGTTCACCGCAACTTAAAAATTAAATATTTCGAAGACATGTGAAGTCAACATTTCCTACCCCCAAAAACCTTACGTATACGACTAAGGTTAGTATATAGGCTGACTTATTTAGACCATATCTTTAATTTTTCGCTTTTTTATAATAAGTTAAAGAATGCTGGACTCAAAAAACTTGGAAATTCAAAAAACTTTATCTGCTTATATTTAGAAGTATTTTCATTATTCTTTAATAGTACAATATACACTTTTAGTCTTCTGCGGCAACGATCAGCTGCAGATACAGTTCTTTAAGAAACTTCACTACGTGTGAACCTGACGGGCCGATATTTTCATATTTTAAAATTAGTACTTTACTTGTAAAAACTTCTATAAGAATTCAGTAGAAATACTTTTCATTTCTTAGATATGTGCAGGTTTTCTAAATATGATGTTTTCTTTACCACATAGAACGAAGTAAATTAATTTTTGATCTCTTTTATAGAATAAGAGTGACAAACGAGCTCACAGTCCACCTGATGGTAAGTGGATGCTGTGGCTATCCATAATATTACTGCAGCGTGGCTCTAGCACGGAGATTCGTGTTTTATGATATTTCAGGCGAGCTATCACCTACTACTTTAATAGTGCTAAAGTACTGTACTGCGTATAGCGTATATAATTCCTCTGCGTATACCCTGCAGTGGAATTGATGTAGGCTGTTACTTTTTTATAATAATATTTCTAATAGCAAAAATGAAAATTTTAAAAATTCAATTCAAATTTAAAAAATCTTTTATATTTAACACGTTTTTTTATTTTATTTATTTAACCTTTATTAAACACCTTATAATAAGGGATATAAAGGGCGAACTTAATGCCTTATGGCATTCTCTATCAGTCAACCCTGGATGATTTGAAAAAATGTGGCAGGTGTAAACGGTCACTTCATATTATATTTAATAAATAAGTAATAAAGATATAAGATACAATAAAATGCAAATAAATAGAATAAGTAGAATATAGTTAGTAAAAATATAGGTACATATTTAATATCTACTGTATTATAAAGAATCTATACATATAATAAATCTGTAGAAAAGTCGTGTCTGTAATTCTAATATTTTCTGGAAAAAGCAATTTCAGGGGACTAAACAAAGGGCACTGAAGCCAAATTAGTGGTTTTAAAAAATGTTGTCTGTCTGTCTGTGTATTTCCGATTCACGCAAAAACTACTGGACAGATTTCCATGAAATTTTGTGTGTAGATAGTTAGGGACCCGGGGCAACTTATAGGCTTATATCCGATTGCGGAACTTCAAAAAAGGAGGGTTAAGTATTTTCCTTCCTCAAGATGTTAATTTATATTTTATATTATTGATTATTGATGTGTTTTTTTTTAATGTAAATAACATATTTATAAATAGAGCCTAAAATTAGTTTTAACCGTTGGGTAATAATTTGAACTACGCCGACAATCTAAGTTTCACTTTATCAAAACAGTGCCATCTAACGTGAAATTCAAAAAGTAGTAACATTTTACCTCCAGTTACTAATAAATAAAATAAAAAGAAATAACTTACATTTTATATGTTTAAATAATTTAATTCATAATTATTTGAAAATTCTAACGTTCATTTTTCAGTTCTTTCGTTATTTCATTTTAGTAGGAATTAATAAAGTTTGTAGTAACTAATTACTACTTAAACAGTAGATAATAGTGACATCTATCGAAAATCATAAAATGTGAGATGTTTCTAAGTTTATTTTCTAATCTATAAAAAAGTTTTGTTTATCTATAAATAAACTGATAAAAACTATAATTATTGCAAAACTCTCAGTATCCATATAGTTTAATCATAAAGTAGTCGGTTATGGCACGAAATGGTGGCATTTAATTAAATTTAACATTGTTTTTGGACTACGAGTATATCATGATATAGCTTGACCACATCAAATAGAGATCGTTTGGTGATATTAACAACTGTACCATTGAAGTAATATGTACTTCATAATAGCTCAAAGAACTAAACACAACATTGCTATTTCTTCATATTGCAATTGTTATATCGTAAAATAATTTCATTACACACAGCTAGCAGCGCTGATAGCGTATTTTTGACAGAAGCAGAATTTATAATAGAATCTACATCACTTTATACCTAATTTATGTATTATATAAATGTTGGCGGCTTTGTTGTGTGATTGGGCCACCCCAGTCACGCCTCAACTTATTGTCGCTGAGTACTAGAGTTTTTGTTTTTGTTTTCATAGTTTTAATCTCATAATAGTGCGATCTACTTACTGCTAAATAAACTAATAATAAGTAACTGATGAAATTAAAGAGAATTCTATTGAATACTTATTCTTCCAGCATCAAAAATTGTCAGACTTAAAATATCCAAGCCGGTGTCGGGATGATTTCTCGTTTTTGTCACTTTTAGCAAAATGACTAACAGAACTGTGTACACAAAACTGTGATTAAGACAGAATGTCTTTGGTTGAATATGTTCGGTGTCTATCAGCATAGCAATATTTCACCAACTTCTTTTTGTATCAAGTCCGATGTAAGTAATTTAAAATTAAGTGGATTGTAAGATTTTCATCTCTAAATTATGGAATAGTTTGAATGACTAATTACAAGGTAGATGGGGTCCACAATAGTGCAAAAGCTTCTTTTCAGTTTTTATGAGTTTTATTTAAGCAAATACTAAAGTAGCTCGCTGTAAGATTTCAAAGCACAGGAACAAAAGTGTTTGATTCCCGCGAGGACCAATGAAACTGGTAAGGAAATTTTATTTGCTTATTTTCCACTTGCTTAGTGAAGTGGTAAAGAATAACTTGGCGGCGAAACCTTGATGTCTAAATAGTTTTAAAAAAAATCGTGGACATGTGAAACCACTATTTTGCACATGGGTAATTAGCAGTCCTGTGCAGAGTCGTAAAACGTATGTAAGCTAACTGCTTCTTTACTTTTTTACTTTTAATGAGACTTATAAAACAGTTTGTCATATTATATTAAGATAGCTTTCATATTTTCAGACATACCTATCTATTGAGATTTTTGTGACAGTCCCGGTTTCATAGCTGACATGAGTAAATGAACAGGTTCTTGCGAAAAAGTACGAAAGACATGAAGTATGAAAGGTTGCAAATTTTAAGCGCATGTTTATTTTTATTTTAACTATGAGTAAAACTGCATTGATAGAATCTTGAAAGTTATCCGGTAATCGAGCCGAATCAAACGTAAATTTCATAGTACGTAAGCAACCCAAATTCGATCCGCACCGACGCCATTCATATTTTAAAAAGTCGGTCAACCCGCGTTGGAATCAACTCAATCGACTCTTTTTTTGTCTTAAAACTCGCTGCGGCCTGTCCCCAGTAGTGGGATGTAGGTAGGCTGCTACTTTTTACTTTTAATAGGCATATCCACTGCTGATCATAGGCTTTTCCCATTGTTTGTCAAATAGGCCGGATATTTGCAGTAGTATCCACGCTTGGCAAGTGGGTTGGCAACCACAGCTTTTTATTACTCTGCACTGTTATCAGGAAGATGCTGCCACCCATCTCCTGTTTCAGTTTCCCTTATGTCACCTCTTACGACACCCACGAGACGAAATGAGGTATTGGTTTCTATTTCGCCGCCTCTACATTGCTAATATAATATTTCTACTCCCGTTCATAATTTCGATTCCCGCCATAGATTACTAAATAAGTTGGATATTAGCCATTGTTGCCTCGCTTGGCAGGCGGGTTGCCAACTGCATCTTTTTATTATTTTGAGCTGTAATCAGTAAGACGCTGCTGCCTATCTTCTCTATATTTCTACTCCCTTTCATTAATATAGTTCCTCTCACACGTTCATCGTGAATAGAACTACATTTATGAAATCTTAACTTTAATTGGAGTAGTATTAATGATATTTATAAATTATAGCCAACGCGAGCGAAGCCGCGGGTAAAAATTAGTAAATAATAAATATATAAACGAGTGCTTACATACAAAATCTATAAATAAATAAAATAATATAATACAAAAATAAAATACCGCAATACATATTAAAATACATATACAAAATATCACTTATAAAGTGAAAGAGACAAAAACATACAATAGTTGGATAAGTCAGGTGGTATTATTCTTATGGTAGAATTCGCGAACTAGTCTCTTAAAAGAATTCTTGTTACTAGTTTTCTTGATATCAACAGGCAAGTCATTACAGATCAGTATGGACTGCACAGTAAAAGAGGAATTAAAGAAACCACTTCTATGTAGTGGAATACGAATTTTAAAACTATTTTGGGAACGGAGAACTCTATCTTGAGTAGAATACAGACACTGAAAGTTATCCTTAAGATAAGAAGGAGAATTTGGATAATTTTAAATTGAATATAGTACTTGTAAAACTCGGGAGCTACGCCTTTGACGAATAGAAAGCCATTTAAGCTTAGATCGGTACTGAGAAACATGGTCATACTTACGTAAGCTGAAAATGAACCTAATGCAATTGTTGAGAAGGCGCTCCAACTTATCGAGAAGATATTGAGATAGATCTGAGTAACACACATCCGCATAATCAATAATGGGCAATATCAAAGTCTGGATAAGTAGAAGTTTAGTTTTAAAAGGCAGAAAGTTTTAGAGACGACAAATAGAACGTAAGGTGGCAGTAACTTTACGGCTTATTTCAGCAAATTGAACTGCCCAGCTTAAGGTATGGTCTATATGTAAACCAAGATTTTTGACAGATTTACAAAATGGCAGCAACGTTTCATTGTAAAATACGGAAGGAAGATTATCGTTATCAATCTTAGCTAACACTACTACCTATAACCATTGCTTGACATTTGATGGGTTAACCGAAACACCACGACGAATCTCAGTCAACGAATCTCAATCAAAGTTGTGGTTGAGTTTATTAACATTATCGTTGAGGTCGTTAACACTAGATTGCACATAAAGCTGAAGATCATCTGTATACAGATGGTACGAACAGTTGAGAACTGAAATGATAGAATTTATGAATAAAGAAAACATTATAAGAGAAAGTATTCCGCCTTGCGGCACGCCTGTTTCAATGTCAGCCCATGTTGAGAACTCTTGTCCTAATCGTACTGATTGCTGGCGGCCGCGAAGATAGGATAAAAACTATTCCAAAGCTGGGATTGAGAATCTAAGATAAGTTAGGAAGGCTTTAAAGCATTTGAAAAATAATTAAGCACTATACTGTAAGCTTCTGCTCATCCATTCCCATTCTTATGTCGTCTGTGACTTTAATCAAGGCAGTGGTAGTACTGTGACCTGTGCGAAAGCCTGATTGATATTTATTCTGCAGATAATGTTTGGTTATGAACATAGAGATTTGCTTGTGAACACAGGCTTCCAGAACTTTAGATAGGTATGGCAATATTGAAATTGGTCGAAAATAGGTAGGTAATGAGGGATTAGGTATTATAGCAAGTGGTCGCACAAATGCTTTTTTCCACTGATGATATGTGTGATTGCAGGTAAAAGGCACTCAAGGATCATGGATACCATAACCTTACTAACCTCATCGCAACCCACAGCCTTGGATTTAATAGCTAATACTGATTTTTAATCTCATCCTCAGTCACAGGTAAGAAGTGAAAAAAAGGAATTGGAGGAGAAGGCATGGATTGAATGGAAGCCATTATTGTAGAGCGAACTGTGGGATCCAAAGGAGAAGTAGAAATAAAGTGATGATTTGTTTCATCCAGAGTGATTGATGAACTACGGTCAGATGTTGATTATTATCAGATGCCTTATTAATACCTAGTGTTTTAAGAAATTTCCACACATCAGCGGACGAAGAGTTTCTAATATTACTATGGATATAACGGCGTTTAGCATTTCATACTATCTGATTGCATCTGTTTCTTAACTATTTGTAGCAATCCCAGCCCTCCTGTGTACGATGCTTCTTAAATTTCACAAAAGCTCGATCTCGCCTGGTCATTGGCAACCTTACAGCTTTAGTCATCCACTGGGCTGGTGGACACTTCACTCTAACCTGATGTTTGTGAAGAAAGACTAAGAATTAAAATATTGAGGTTAAGTCACTACGATAGGCGTTACTTTCAAATTTATCAAAATTTATTCTAGAGAAATTACGAATATGTAATACAACGGGATTGTGCTTAGGAGAAATTAGCTTATATTATATATAAATAAGATCATGTCGCGGAAAAGCAAGAGCCGATAGTTGTTCGTGCTTAATGACATAATCGGGAGAAGCTGTGATAATATGATCAATCCATGAGTCATCAGTGTCAATGTTGTGGTGAGTTGCCTCTAAGGGGAGAATGTGGAGATCGACATTATGATATGACTGACCGAAATTTTTGAGAACAAGAGAAATTTCTCAACAAATCAGTATTGAAATCACCCATTATTATGCAATGCCTGTACTCAGATGAAGTAGAAGCAAGAACGCTTTCAAGAGCGATGAAAAAATTAACAGCAGGTGGACAGTAACATTTTACCACAAGAATTGCCTTTACACCTTTGATATCGATTTCCAGAAACAGAAACTCCAATGAGGCAAAATACGGAGATGGAGAAGCTAAAATTATTTTATAAGGGATATTTGCTCTAAGGTATATGGCAACACCTCTTCCTCCTTTTTCAGTCCGGTCATTACGCACAAGAACAAAATTATTTAGAGGATATAAGCTGGACAATAATGATGGCTTTAAACAACTTTCTGATACTAAGATTGCATGAACACAATCTGTAGAAAAAACTTCTTCAAAATAAGAATAATGACTCGGAATGCTCTGAGCATTAACATGACATGAAAGTTTTTACAAGGATTGATAAACTCATCACGGAGAGAAAGCATGCTATCACTATGATTACAAGACTTGAACGAGATATCTGAATCATGGGCAGAATAAAAAGATTCATTATCCGACATAACTAACATTAATAATAAAAATATTATAATAGCCATCTGGGCAGTGCAGGATTATAGAATGAATAGAATAGAATAGAATGATTTTTATTCAGTAGTGATTATTACATAATACTTATTGAAAGTCATTTTTTATTTACCACTGGTTCGGAAAATACCTCTGTCCCAAGTGTATGCGCAAGCAAAGGTGCACTCTCTATTTCCTCACTCTTATAGTCCGACGGGACGGTAATCCGACACGGCCGGAGAGAGAATCAGGTGCTGGACAAATGGCTTTACGTGCTTTCCGAGGCACGGGAGCGAAACACTGCTAACATCTATAATTGCATAATTTAATTCCTCCCTCTCCCTTCCACCATCGGACAACCAGACGTTCGGCCAATCTCCACCCTTTCGTTGTTGACTTACCACGCATTTGAACCAAACGGTTTGCTACGTCATTCTTGATGCGTACAGCAAAGGAGTGAAATAAGTTGCCAGCATCGGTGTTTCCATCCCATTAAAATGTGGGTGTCTTCAAGGCAAGAGTGAATAGGCTTTTGTTAAGTCAGTGCGCTTCACCATCTTAGGCTACATCACCACATACCATCAGGTGGGATTGTAGTTAAGCGCTGGCTTAGAATTAAAAAAAAAACATCCCGACTCCGAGTTGCAACTGCGAATTTCTCGAGAGAAAAACTAAATAACGGATTTTTTGGCCCGACCCGAGATTTGAGCCTGGAACCTTATGAGCATGAGCAGCAATCGCGTTAACGACAGCGAGACCAACGAAGCAGTCAATGTTGCGTGTGTCAAAATTAAAGCCTATAAAAGTCACCTGCTAAACATAGGCCTCCTCCAAAGATTTCCTCTTAGGGAGGATTTTGTCATAGTCTCATTTACTTTTTTACTTACGACTCGACGCCTATTAAGAATTTCGCTCTTTAAAGGCAACACCGAGTTGTAATTGAGATTTCATTTCAGCCTTAAGTTTTTGGCGTGCCTCGAACGCTTACAAAGTATTTCATCGCTTGTGATTCCAAGGAGTGGAATTCTTAACCTGAGTCAGTCTCTCCAGACCATTATAATTTAAGACTCTTGAAGTAAATTGTATTTTCTAGGCTAATGTGTTTACGTTTAGAATTTTAGACCATATTACTATTTAACATTATGTGGAATCTTAGTCTATAGCGTATTAAAGATAATGATAAATTTCTTGGGATCAGAACATGCATGTCACTTTGTATTTTTATCATTTAGGTACATAATATTTTTTTAATAACTGCCATAATTACTTGTCGAAAAATCAATGGTGGGGATGTACTCACCGTTAATGTGAACACCGTATCCTTTCCAGCCCAGTACCTAGCGGCATAGGTGTGATATAGACGTTACAAATGACCTCTGTCTTGTCTATGTTCATTTTAAAACCTATCAATATACCTTTACATTTATGGAGACGAACTTAAGGAGTCTAAAATATGTATTCTTTCACGAACAGTGCAAAAGGTAACTTCATTTTTGTCAGTCCTTCAAAGAAATGTAATAATCGCTTCGAGCAGTGTGAGAATACAAATATTCATACATATAACAGCAATGCTATTTCCTAATGAATGGGCTCAATATTTTATAGACGTTGTGAAATAGAACGAACAGTACCTGAGTAAATGAAACACCTTGTGGTCAGTTGTTGTGGTGTGAAATTGTGCAAACCTCTAACCTTATTTTGTTGCACTAGGAAGTGCGGTATACTGATAATGTGGCTAATCGAAATGTTGGGATACTTATTTATTTAGGTACTTTTTTTTACCTAAACATTTTTGTATTTTTTAAGTAAATATAAAGTAAGATGTATACACAATCTGCAGTACAATCTTATTGTGAATAAATGACAAACCAGGAACGTTTTTTACACTGTTTTGTTACGGTGCAGTGTCGGCTCGACCGAGGAAGGACTGCATTAGCACCAGACCAGCATAGTGCTGCAGTGTTTTATATGGTGCGTGACGAGAAGCAAAACCTCTTTTTACTGGTAACAAGGCATTATATCTACGACCCCAAGCGTACCGACGTTGCATTTTGATGCTTAATTAAGGGTGATAGCATCCACTTACCATCAGGTGAACACACTCTTAATTCTATAGAAAACATGTAAACAACAAGAATGCACTTTAGTATTAAATAAATTGATACCCTTTCTAAAGCTAAATAATTGTAAAAAATTTAAGATACGAAAACTAAATAGAAAGAAAAAGACCATATTTATCTTATTTCCATATTCGTCTATATAAGTCTAATGTAAATGCACGTGGTAGAGCCATGCTGCAGCTATATTAATAGTATAGTTGTAGCACAAATGGGTCGGCTCGACCGGGGAAGGACCACGCTCTCACAGAATAGCAGCGTAAAATAGCAGCTTAACACTGCTGTGTTTCGTATGGTGAGTGTAGAGAACCGGATACCCTTTTTACTGGAAAAGAGGCATTCTTAGTCCTCACGGGATGCATTTAAATTTGCAAACGAAGATAGATGTAGATATCTATGGGCCACAGCAACCACTTACCATCAGGTAGACTGTGTGCTCGTTTGTCACCCTTATTCTATAAAAAAAAATGCATGGACAATACAGAAATTAGATAAATATTGCAAATAATCATCATCATAAACCAATTGTCATTCAGACGTTTCATTCAGCCGTTTCATTTTCGTTTTGGACTTTATAGCTTAATAATATTACGGTTACCAGTTTATCAAAATTTCCTAATGTAAATAATTTTCAATTTTGCAGCTCAGTGGCTATTATGAAACATACCGCAATAAGAATTCAACTTTTCTATTCTTAATAATGAAATTTTTGTCTTGCGTAATTTTCACTAAGACTTACTTGATACTTCTTATTACTTCAATTTAGACCTCCCTTTAAGGAAGCACTAAGATATAAATGGATATTATAAAATAAAGATGTGAATGCATCCGCAAAAAAGGGTTCTTTTTTTCTTTATTAGCTCTTAGCTGCTGAGCATGGATCTATTTCTTTTTAATTTATTTTTATTTATTTATTTATTTAAGCTTTCATGCACACAGTTGTACATATGGCGGACTTAATGCCATAGGGCATTCTCTCCCAGTCAACTATTAGGCTAAACAGATATAGACAAACAAGAGGCGGTGCAGCAATAATCAAAATAGAAAGAGCTAAAAAAAAATGTATATACATATAAATATACATATACACACATACATACACATAACACATACTTAAATACACACAATATATACATATATAAATATATGGATACACATATACATGCATACAGTACATTTTATATAAACAATATATATAAATATTATCTATGTCAGAACAAATATCAAATATACATATTTAAATAAATAAAAATAAGAGTTGAGTTAGTTCAAACTTGCAACGATTTTTTCACATGCTTTCGGACTTGATTTTTAAAAACAAAGTTATTGGGAATTTTTTTAATGTCAAGAGGTATGTCGTTCCAGAGTCTGATGGCCGTGAGGGCGAAAGAGTGAGATAAATAACCAGTACGGTGTAAAGGTGTGAGCAACTTAAGATTAGCCGAAGAACGGAGAGAACGATTATGAGAATCTCCCAGGTATTGAAATTTGGATTTCAGATACTCGGGAGCACATGGATCGTTCATAATTGTGAAAAGGGTGCAGAGTATTCTAACATATCTGCGCTGACGGATAGGCAGCCAATTTAGCTGGGCACGAAAGGAAGATACATGGTCGTATTTACGAAGACCATAAATGTATCTGATGCAGTTGTTAAGTAGACGATCCAATGTATTAAGGTGATGTTGAGACAGGTCTGAGCAACACACATCGACATAATCAATAATCGGTAGAATAAGTGACTGGACAAGTAAAATCTTAGTATTGGTGGGAAGAAAGTTTTTTAATCGATAGAGAGATTAATTTGTATTTCGAAAGGGATTTTTGGCTATTTAAACATCTCAACCCCATCTTACTTTAATTAAGTAATCACTAGCAAAATAATAATTACAAAGTGAAACTACCTATAACATCAATGAATTTGAATTTGTTAAAATGTTTTAAATTAAGCCGACATCCAGTAAACTTAAATTAGTTGCATTTATCGGTGGTTTCCTTTCACTTTTGTGGGTTGTATCTCAGTACTAGATATCTCGCATCTTTGACGCTACACCATGCTGGTCTGGATATTTCAGATTTATACAAGATGGTGTACTACCATCACACACAAGATGAATTTGACTATTTCATAGTCGTCTTTTACGTTCCATCGGATTCAATGATGACAATGAGCCATGGATACTCTTAATGTAGCTACTTAGTAACGAACGTAATGCGTATGTATTTCATTTGAAATACACACGCATTACACCGTTTTAGGTGGCCACCGCTCAAAGTAAGCATGACCAAAAAAATCTCACCACTCAGAACGACAAAAATATGAAATTTAACTCGAAGCAAATATTTAAACAACCTTTGGATTATAGAGATAGCGCAAACGAAAATATTAGTATATTACCGTTAACAAAAAAAAAATCATGACACGAACATTTTCTCAAGTCGTTACAAATTTAGCTTCTCTATCAAATAAGTATGCAAAATCATTTTATGATATCAGCGGTTTCTATCATATGCCTTTACTAAACATGATATAATTAATTAATATCACAATTAGCGCAGCAACGTTACATACGTAACATAATTTAATATAATGTTGATTTTGTAAAAAGAATTTTTATTTTTATTTCAAGTATGTTAAGATGTTACGACAAGTAATTAACATAGATAAGAAAATACATGAATCTTTAAAGCGTTAGCTAATAATGTTGCAACATTAATATACAAATTATGTCGCGTAAAATCATTGATAATTGATTTACTTTTCAAAATCAGCACGACACTGTTATTTATGTAAGACTAGCTTTGTACCCGCGGTTTCGCTCGCGTGGTCTTCAATTTAGAAACATCATTAAATGCTATTGTGCCAAATTTAGCAAAATTCGATCACTTTTAGAGTCACTTCGGTGTCTGTTTCTCTATGTCAGTTTGTCAAAGAATTTTTTGTAATTTCCAAAGACTATTGGACCTAGATGATTGATATTTGGCATATATATAATATGCTACAGGAACACGTGAATAAATAAGTTTTTCAGAATTGCATTAATATCTACAATTTTTTATATTGGAAGTGTCTTCCGATGTATCCATAAGAAAAATAAATTGTCTTGGAATCAAAATATATTATTATTATTTACTCTTTACATTCAAAGTTAATTTAGTTTTAACAAAATAATGATGAATTCATGGTCTTATATTCGATATTTGATTCATATCATTGTTCCCATTTAATATAGATGGGCACCATAAAATAGATTCTGATATTTTTCTACGGTCGAGTAGACTTCAAAATTTCATAAATGCAGATCTGATAATGATGAATACTACAGATGTAATAAAACAAATTTTAATAAATCACGTTACATTTTAACTTTTATTTAAGCGGGTTGTACAAAACACATCTTTGGAAGAAAGTTTCATAAAAATTTGCGTAAAAGAACATATTGCTGATGTGAAGCACCGACGCTCTGAAGTCTGAAGTATGTCAACATGTTCAGTATAGTCCCAACCATTATAACAGATCTGATAGACAACAAATTCTCGAAATAGAACACCGATTCCTACCAAGGATGATTCGCGAGGCTATTGAAATTAAAACATCCTAACTTCAATAGAGAAGATGGCTGGGTGCTACCATCTACTTGGGATCCCATAATTAATAAAATGAAATCCAAACTCAAGCATACTACTGCAAGTCTCCAAGATACTGTAAGCTCGTCCTGCGTAGATCGGACCAAACATTATTAGTTAAAATTTGATTGTACTCTTCGTAAACTATGACATCAGGACGTCAAACACCTTTGACCCCCCCCCCCCCGTCACGATAAAAGCCTTAAGATTACTTTAATTGCAAATTAAGTTCTATTCGCAGTGAACGTGGGTAGAACTATACTCATGATCGGAAGCAGAAAAATGTTCGCCTTGTGGCGGCGATAGAGAATCCGCCACCTCACATCGTTCCGTGTGTGTCCTAAGAGGCAACAAAGGAAGACAAACAGGAGATGGGCAACATCATCTTTCTGACAACAGTTCAAAATAATAAAGGCTGCGGTTGAAAACCCGCCTGCTAAGCGTGGCAACTATAGCAAATATCCAGCCTATTTGACAGTTTATGGGGGAGCCTATGTTTAGTTCAGTGGACTTTTGATAGGTTGTAATGATAACGATGATGAGTTATATTCTTTCCAATCTTTGCTACCGTTAATATTTACGGTAGTGTGAAAACAAAAAAGTAACATCTCCGAAAATATGTTTCAATTAAAAAAAGCATAATTGCCCCATAAAATACTACATACATCTCACTACTGGGCACAGACCACAGAGCTTTTGGCCAATAAAAGTGCAACGCACGATCACCTCAACTGGGGAAATTCTCGGATATGCAGGTTTTCTTTCACCGCCGAGAACGTGGTAAATCCACACTTCAAATTGCACATTGAATAATTGCACAGTAAATATAAGAAATCATTACTTCAAATTGCAATGAACATTTATGTAAAAATATATAATAATGCTTATGTACTATGAAATTTTCGTTTGGATCAGTTTCATTACCGCCTTTGTTTAAGTAAAATCTCCTCTCTTTGATATTTAAAGTATTTTTTGGCAACAACCTGTTCATTTACATATCTCATGTGAGCTATTAAACCAGGACTGAAACAAAAATCTTGATTTGTCTGATAATATGAAAACACAAAAATACAAAAATCTTAAATGACAAACTGATTTATAAGTCTCATTAAAGGTATAAAAACGAAAGTAGCAGCTTACATATGTATCACTACTGTGCACAGGGCTCCTCATTACCTATAGTGTTTTATGGGCAGAAAATAGTGTGCAGCAATGCTTCAATGCGTATTAACGGTTTTCACATTTCCACGACTTTTTTAACTACTCAGACATTTAGGTTTAGCCACGAAGTTATTCTTCACCACTTCACCGGATACGTGGTAAGTCAGCACTTAAAGTTTCCCATAACAGATTCATTTGTCCTCAAAGGACTCGTACACGTTTTGCTCCCGTGCCATGATGAAATCTCAGGGCGAGCTACACGACTCTCGTATTTGTTTAAATAAAATTCATAAAAACTGAAACAAAGCTTTTGTACGATTGTTGTCCATATCTACCTAGTAATTAGAAATCCAACGATGCCACGAACTATTCCATCAAATTGAGATAAAATCTCACAGTGTACTTAATTTTCAATTATTTACAACAGATAACGTGATAACGTGAAATTGGTAAAATGAAACCTATGCCGACAGACACCCAATATATTCAACTAAAGAGCTTCTCTCTTAATCTCAGTTTTTCGTGTTTCTCTCTCGTCTCTCGATAGTTTCGTTTTTCGGTGGGTCGACGGATCCTAAAAAAAAAATTTATTCCATTCCATTGTTCAGCCTTTCCTCTTATCTATTGTTCCTTGAACACCGTCACTGCCGCTCTTATCTATTACTCGTTGTACATCCTGCTTATCAGTGCTATTGTATTATACTTCTTTGTTCATAAGTACCACGCTATTCTGAATTATCAATAAAACATATTCCTTAATTTTGTTACAATTTTTATTTCCAAAATGTTATTGCTTATTATGTATAAAATAGGAGTGAAACATCTCATCCACTAAAATATCGTTGTACAGTGTGTTCCCTGTAAATATTCTCGTAAAACTATGTATTGAACATCCCTGAAACTTATATAGCAAATACATTAAGCAATATTCACCACAAACTGAAGTCCACTCATTCTGAATCCTATCAACATTTCAGTCCCATCTTTTACAATTCCTTTTTAAAAACTCTAGATGATATCGTGCTTCAAAACTTATTAAATTAAATTAAAAATGAATACTTATAAAATATAACGGAACGTAAGAGTAAAATTAGCTAAATAGACCTTTCGATGAATGTGCTAGCTAATTTAATTTTTTTAAATATTTACCCATATCCACCACTTTGGGCAGCCGAGTTAGTAGGCTCTGAGCCTTCACCCTCGCACTAGCTGTTCTCCATAAGCCTTGGTTTTCATTAATTAAGATTTTGCTTCAACAATTTTAGACAGACCATACCACGTGAGTATTCGTTTGTACCAGTTCTGGCTCACTGAGCTCACTGAGCTGGCTTACGGTGGGTCGACGGATCCTAAAAAAAAAAATTCCATTCCATTGTTCAGCCTTTCCTCTTATCTATTGTTCCTTGAACAATAGATAAGAGTTCAACATTTCAGTCCCATCTTTTACAATTCCTTTTTAAAAACTCTAGATGATATCGTGCAGGTGATCGTCCATATGAATCAAAATGTTGACCGATGGCATTCGTATCGATATATAAAGCTATCCAATGTGAGCCTGGTTTATCATCTGTATCCAAATTGCATATTATATACGTTGGTACGTGGGTATACATGGGTAGTCTATTAGCAGCATAAACATTATTTTCTAGACTGGGATGAATCTTTTTCAGATGTTGTTGTTCATCTAGTGTATCCATGATATTACTGCTATTAGTAGATTATTACAGTACCAATCTATTCAATGGTTAACATAGGAATGATCAATTATAGTGATTTGTAAATATTAAATCGCATTCTTTTGTGATGATTTGTAGGAGTCATCGGTGTATGGCAAGTCGCAACACGAAAGAATGCGAGATAAGCTTGTTGACTCATAAAGTTACTATCAGTTTCACTGCAGAAATGCTTTAGATTAGATATAACTTACTGGTGCTATATAAGAGCGAGCAGATGCAGTCATGGAGTCAGTGTATGGTCGTTTGACCGCAGTGGATCTACCAATACTACGTTTGTGTTACTTCAACGAATCAATGGTCATGGATGTTAAGTGTTTATTCTATTGACAAACTTACTTTTCTTTCTGTTGTTTTCTTAAGCGCGTGTGTGTGTGTGTGTGTGTGTGTGTGTGTGTGTGTGTATGTGTGTGTGTGTGTGTGTGTGTGATTAAGTGTACGATATGAAGTAGCTATCCAAGATTCCAACTACTGATCATTGGAAACATGCTTCCACGAGGATTAAATATTATGTAAAGACTAATAAGGATAACTTCTACGACAACACAAACGACCTTGTATACAATATTACAAAGACAATAGCAGAAAGTAAAAAGTTAAAAAAATACTTTTTTAACAATGACAATCATTAGCTGATCATTAGTGAATGTGATTCTGTTAACTTAAATTACTTTTGTGTACTCATTATATTCTCTTTCTAATCCTTTGCTAGACTATTAATATTGGACATTATTTGAAATTGGGTATCAGTTGGTCTACCAACACTGAACTGTTACTTACTCTGCTACTTATGAGAAGCGTGAACTGTTCGATTCATCATATGATGATGAGTTGTATAATCACTGTGCGATGGTTGAAACACAGTTTAAGTAAGTAAAATAAACATAAATTTCGATCATAATTTACACATTGTCTTATATCGTTTTTTAAACATTGTAACAGTCAACCACTACAACTTGGAAGAGGAATGAAGCGAACGAGCAGCGAAGAACCCAAGATCGTCAAAAAACCAAGAACTGAAGAAGAAGCGTCTACCTCTGCAGGGAACAGTGTCGGTAACGATGATCAAGTGGAATGTCTAACGTGTCATATATTTGTCAAGAAAAGGTATTTAGCTAATCCTTTTAAAAGTAATGTTCACGTAAATAATCTTTTAAATTCACATAATTCTTTATCAAACGTTAGTGTTATTGAATCTGCTTTTGGAAATAGGATTTTAACTTATAAAATCAAAAGTAGAGTAGATCGTTCGACACGGGTAAATTTTGAAACTCCTGAACTATTTTCAAATTCTATTAAAGATGATATTTTAATACAATAGTGTATTCATCAACACATAATTTTTAACGTAAATTTCATATTTTTTTTCCCCATTTCTTGGCCTGCACGGTTTGTGCGTCAGCCATACACAAAGGTTAGGAAGTGTCTAATTGGATTTATTTTATTGGATTGAAAATTGGAACTTAATTTGGAAAAGGATCAGGTAAATTTAGTATATAAGTACATAGTATTGCATGCTGATTTTGTTCAACAAACTAAAGATATTTATGATATGTTCGATTTTCAAACACTTAACTATATTATTTGTCAAGGAGATGACTTAAATATTTTTCTTTCATCTTTAAATGATACAATTACTAGTAAAATTAGTGCATTTGTAAAAAAAAGATAGTGGATGGAGTCTAAAAAACATAAAGTCTATAGACATGTTAATAAATTTAACCCCCTACGCGGTACTTCATACATAGATGTTCCCCGTGACATAAAATTAAAAAGGCTGTTATACATGTAAAAACGAAGATTATTTTCGTTTTAAATGGGCATTCCTCTCAGCGTTATATCTCGTAAATAAAAACGCGGATCGGGTATCATCGTACGCTAAACATGCAAATAAACTTAAATTTGATGGTATTTCCTTTCCAGTTAAAATTTCTGACATAGCAAAAGTAGAGAATTTAAATGATATTAGTATTAATGTTTTTGGGTTAGAATATAATAAAGAAAAACGATGTAATTCTATAGTAGGTCCATTATTTTTAACAAAGTGTCGTAAAGATAGACATATCAATTTATTTATTTTTTCCAAGGATACGAAAAATCATTATTGTTACATAAAAAAATTATCGCGGTTAGTTAGTAAACAAATTTCAAAAGACGGTCACGTCATGTATATTTGCGAAGCATGTCTACGCATTAAGCATCTCAGAAAAGGTTAAATAACCACGAACAATACGATTGTGCAGAATTATCAAACAGTAAAACTTTAAAAAGGAATTGGTTTGGTCAACCTATTTCAAACGGTAAAATTAAATTTGATAGTTATGAAAAAAAGTTAAAGATACCATTCGTAGTTTATGCTGATTTTGAAGCATTTTTAAAACCAATAGAATCATGTTCTAACGATCCATCCAAACCTTTCACACATAATATTCAGAAGTCGCTCCTTGAACAAAAAAATTTTTATAGCTCGCTTACAGATTCCCATATTTCAAATGATGATTACAATCATGCTAAAGATGTTTGGGAACACTTTGGGTGTTGTTATATGCTAGCCCACTATTACACAGTTCCCGGTTTAAGTTAGGATGCAATGCTAAAATATACAAAAATATAATTAGAACTTTTAACAGATTATGAGAAAATTGCATTTATTAGATCAGGTATCAGGGGTGGTGTATATCAATGTAGTAATCGTTATGCTAGAGCTAATAACAAATACATGGGGAATTATGATGCAGGGAAACGAAATTCATATATCACATATTTTGATGCCAACAATTTATATGGTTGGGCTATTTTATAGACATGACGAACATAGAACAGGTTAATTTAAATACTGATAAAATTAACATTCCATTCAATAAAAATTCAATATTCCTAACCCCAACCAATGAAATGGAAATAGCTACTATTATTTTATCGCTTAAAAACAGCAATGCAGTTGGACATGATGGCATAAACACACGTGTACTAAAGGCATGTGCGAGGGATCTAAGCCGACCTCTTACCCATGTAATTAATTTGTCAATGGAACAGGGATCATTCCCCGATATCCTTAAGTTATGTATTGTTAAGCCAATATACAAGAAGGGCGATAAATGTGATATGAATAACTATAGACCGATAACTCTTATTCCAATACTATCTAAAATCTATGAAAAAGTCATCTTCAAGCGCATTGATAGCTTTATTACATCAAATAATATACTGACAGAAGAACAGTACGGTTTTCGCAAAGGTCACTCTACTACGTTGGCTTGCTACAATCTGGTACATTATGTCACAGAATGTATTAATCAAAAGATACCACTTATTGCTTTATTTCTAGACATGACCAAAGCTTTTGACTTTGTTCCATAAAAGATTACTAGATAAACTATATCGATATGGTATTAGAGGTAACGCTTATGACTGGTTGAAAAGTTATCTGTATAATAGACAGCAATGTATTGAGATAGCAACAGTCGTTGAATCCAGAAAGTGTACTTTCCGGTCAAAATATCGTGTCAACCCATGTGGAGTTCCACAGGGCAGTATCTTGGGGCCCCTGTTGTTTTTGATATTTATTAACGACTTACCAAATGCAACTCAACATAAATGTTACATGTTCGCAAACGACACCACAGTGGTAATAAAATGACGAAATAGAAAATCCAATGTCATTATTAACGAGACTTTACACAACCTAATCAATTGGCTACATTCAAACAATCTCAAAATAAACATACAAAAAACAAAGGGCATCCAGTTTACTACTTACAGAGCAAGGCCAATGGATGTGCTAGTCGATTATTGCGGTAATACTGTTGAAATTGTTAATGAAGCTAAATTTCTTGGATTTACTTTAGATAAACACTGTGACTGGAAAGCACATATAGACAATCTATGTACGAAAATAAATAAATTTGTATACGCGCTACGACGACTCAGTAATGTATCATCCATTGAAACTGCTCTATCGGCCTATCATGGCTATGTGTCATCACTATTAAGTTACGGAATTATATTGTGGGAGGTTCAGCGGATGTAAACTGGCTTTCATAGCCCAAAAATGTATTAGGGCTATTTGTAGAGTACATTTTCTTGAAAGCTGTAAACCCTTTTCAAGAAACTTGGAATCCTACCGCTACCGTGCCTGTATATAAAACAAATGTGTATTTTTGTACGACAACATTCTCATTATTTTGTCACTAGAGAGCAAAACAAAAATAAGCCTACCAGACATCGAGAAAGGATCATGCAACCTAGAATAAGACTTCAACTATACAGACGAAGCTGTTATTGTATGGCTATTAAAATTTATAATAAGCTTCATCCAAGTTTCAAAGCTCTGCCATTACCATTGTTTAAAAGAAAGTTACATTCCTGGCTTTTCACTAGGTGCTTTTATTCAGTCCAGGAATACTTAGATGACCAAGAGGTATTTGAATTTTAATTTTGTTTGTAGCTTTTCTGTGTTTACTTTATTTTATTGAATTTTATGACTTGAATAATTTGACATAAAATATTATACAATTTATAAATGATGACATGTAATGTTCTGTCTGTGAGTCTATTAACTTATTTTTAGCTCTAAGTAGACTAAAATGTAACTACTTTTAAATTTGCATGACAATTATAAGTCAAACATGAGGACATACCACTATGTTAACATCTTTGCACTACCATGTTTAAAGCAAATAAATTTCTGATTCTGATTCTGATTCTGATTCTATGTCTCAAAAATCTTCCTACTGGTGGATTTGAATGGGTAAATCCGAATACAGATTTTAATGTGTCTGAGACATCGGACTTCGGTTTTATTTTAGAAGTTGATTTGGAATATCCAGATGAACTTCATGATTTACATTCGGACTTTCTTTTATGCCCAGAAAACATTTGTGTAGGCAATACTAATGAGAATAAACTAGTCCCAAATTTAAATAATAAAGATAAATATGTAATTCAGTACAAAAATTTAAAGCAGTGCATAGAAATGAGGGTTAAATTAACTAAAACGCATAGAGTTTTAAAATTTAAACAGTCTCCCTGGTTGAAAATTTACATAGATCTAAATACAAAATTAAGAACGTTAGCAAAATCAGATTTTGAAAAAGATTTTTATAAATTAATGAATAATTCAGTCTTCGGTAAAACTATGGAGAATATTGAAAAAAGGATTAACGTAAAATTAGTTACACACTGGGAAAACCAGGGTAAAGCTTTAGGTGCTCAAGATCTAATCGCTAAACTACAATTTCATAGTCTTTCAATATTTTCGGAAGATCTAGTTGCGGTTCAGTTGCGAAAAACTAAGTTAATATATAATATATAAAAAAAATTATTTAGGGTTTTGTATTTTGGATATTTCAAAAACATTAATGTAGGATTTTCATTATAACTATATGATTAAAAAGTTTAGTGAAATCAAATTATTGTATACAAATACGGATAGTTTAATATATCATATATTTACAGATGATTTTTACACTTATATAAAACCTGACCTTTCCTCATACTTTGATACCTCAGATTATGATACAAATAATATTTTTGAATATGCAAAATTAAATAAAAAGAAATAAGGTTTTTTCAAAGATGAAAATAATGGTAAAATCTTGAAAGAATTTGTAGGTTTACGATCTGAAATGTACGCTTTTAACTTAGAGAATAAGAATATAGCCAAGGCAAAAGGGGTAAATAAATGTACTAAAAAGATGACAATGAATAGTTTTATAAGTCTCCTCTATTTAATAAAAAAGTGCAATATTATAGTATGCTTAGATTTAAATCAATTAAGCACACAATTTTCACACAAAAATTAAATAAGTTTGGTTTATCATATAATGACACACAAAGAGGCATATTTTAGATAATAATATTGAAACATTAGCTTGGGGTCATTATAAATTGCACTAATTGTTGATAGAGTTTTTACTTTTATGTCTGTGTGTAAATAAAATTTGTATTGATTGTAAAATTATGATAATACTATAATGTGACGTAGAATTTATTACATATTAATTATTGTTTGATTGTAAATAATTTAAAATAATTGTTGTTTCTATTTGTGTCTGTGTGTATACATTTGAGGTTGAGGTGATTGTAAAATTCTGATGTACTAATTGTGTTAGAAATAGTATACGGATCATTCTCTTTTATATAATTTTAGCAATATATATTAATTATTTACACCAACACTTTCATTTTTTATTTCATCCCTTAGAACTTGAGATGTGTGTAATGTCTCACTTTATCTATCCGTTTACTGCTATTGTGGCAGGACCAAGTGGATGTGGGAAGTCAAATTTTGTAACATATTTCATAAAATCAGTTACAGAAATATGTAATTGTGATTTTAATCAGATCACATGGTGCTTTGATGAAATGCAACCTTTATATAATTTACCAAATGTTAACTATCATCTAGGAATTCCAAATCTTAATATGTTTGATGGTGAAAACCCACATCTTGTTGTTATTGATGATCTAATGAGAGAGTCTGATGGAAGAATTGTGGATATATTTACAAAAGGTAGTCATCACAGGAATCTTAATGTATTTTATTTAACACAAAATTTATTTCATCAGGGTAAAGGTCAAAGAGACATTTCTTTAAACTCAAGTTATATAATATATTTTAAAAACCCTCGAGATAAAACTCAAATAAGATATTTAGCACGACAAGTGTCACCAGATAACACAAAATTAATTGAAATGTCTTTTGCGATGCAACTCTAGAGGCGCATGGATATTTAATGGTAGATTTAAAACATAATACCAATGATTTTGTTCAAATAATGGATTTTAAATCGAATCATTACTTGTGATGTAAAGTGGATACTGTACGATAATCGGAAGCCCTCGTCGCAATGGCTGAACCCTGGAGACCCAACCAAATCCTGCCCTAAACGAAAATTGACTCAGAAAAAGCTACTTGTGAGTGTTTGATGGACTAGCGCCGGTGTCGTTCACTACAGCTTTCTAAAATCTGGCCAAACGATTACGGCACATATCTATTGTCAGCAACTGCAAACGATGAAGGAAGAACTAGCTGCTAAACAACCGAGATTGGTCAATCGCTCTAGGCCACTGCTGCTTCACGACAACGCAAGACCGCACACTGCACAACAAACAACCACTAAGTTAGATGAGCTACAATTGAAATGTCTACGACATCCACCGCACTCCCCGGACCTTGCTTCAAAAAAATTCAACTCGGATGTGGCAGTCCAAACCGCCTTCAAAGAGTTTTAGCCCCCATGGTTTTTTTAGTAAAGGGATCAATGAACTACCTATGAGATGGCAAAAGTGCATAGATAACAACGGTGCATACTTTGATTAATTAAATAAATTAAAAAAAAATTGACTTTATATTCCTCCCGTACAAAATGCCAATTTCATATGTAAGGACATTAGGATAATGAAGGCACAGTCATAATTGATAATGAAAAAAATTCTGGAAGTAATATTGTTGATTTAATAAATGATTCACTAAGACCCTTAAAAAAATGATCCGATATCCGAAGTGGGATAGATGTGCTAAAGCATTAGAAGATATTAAAGTACCACTTACTTATATTGGAAATCCAAAGAGATGTGGGTTTATTAACCAGCTTCAAGCAAAAGATCTGAACAAACCCTCTGAGATTGAAGTTCAAGAGTTTTCTACACCAAGCAGTGGAGATACAAAATCTATAACTAAAATAGAGATTTCTACACCGAGCAGTAGAGATAAAAAATCTATAACTAAAATACGTAAAAAACTTGAATGGGAAAAATGGACCCCGTACTAGAAAAAATTAATACGATTTATTATGATCCATCTAATCCCGCTGGTTTTGGTAGTGTTGATAAATTATCAAAAGCCATGAAGGGTAAAATGGATAAAAAGCAAGTAAAGGAATGGTTACAATCACAAGAAACATACACATTATATAAACCCATTCGAAAAAAAAATCCCGCCTAATAGGTACATTCTATCAAATATTAATGAACTGTGGTAAGCTGATTTAAGTGATATGCGAACTTATTCTCAATATAATGATGGTTTCAACTACATACTTTGTGTTAATGATGTATTTAGTAAATATGCTTTTGCAAGATCAATGAAAAAGAAAATCTCAGAAACAACTAAAGAATGTTTTGAAAGTATATTTACTGAAAGTAATTTAACACCTACTCACATACAATCTGATAAAGGTACAGAATTTGTTTCAAAAGATGTATAAAAATACTTTAAATCCAAAAAGATTTATTACTATACCACTAACAATCCTGACATTAAGGCCAGTATTGTTGAACGATTTCAAAGAACTCTATTAATTTATGAAAATGTGGCGTTATTTTACTCATAATAATACTTATAGATATATAGATGTTTTACAAGATTTAATATACTCTTACAATCACAGCTTTCAACCTAGTATTAATATGTATATACGATCTGATCAAGAAGTTGCTATGGCTTTTGAGAAACATTTTACTGATGTTCCTTTTTTGACAACAAAATCATTAAGTTCTTCTCCTACTGTCCTTGAATCATTGTTAAACAAAATGTAAAGGCTTGTTCAAATACTTTAAATTCCATAGAGTATTGCCAAAAGATATCGTTAAATATTTTAAAACAATTGATGTAAAAACAGCAGACTTATGGGGATTTCCGTTAAAGTTATTTTATCTATAATAGATATAATAGCACCTTATCTAGCCACTATATTTAATACAAGCGTCGAATCTGGTGTGTTTCTGATTTAATGAAACATAGTAAAGTCATACCTTATTTAAATCTGGTAGTACATTAGACCCCGCCAATTTTAGACCGATTTCTGTACTACCAACATTTAGTAAAATTTTTGAAAAAATAATTTTAGATCAGATCTTAAGTTTCTTTAATATTAATAAATTGCTACATAAAAATCAATTCGGTTTTACAAGGGTCGCTCGACAACTGACGCTGGAGTTGAGCTTATTAAACATATTTTTGTGCATGGAGAATTCGGAGGATGCTTTGGTATATTTTGTGACCTTTCAAGGCCTTCGACTGTGTTCACCATGAGACATTAATCAGGAAGCTACAGTACTATGGTGTCAAGAACACAGCGCTTAAACTTATTATTTCATATTTAAGTAATAGAATGCAGAAAGTTGTTATCAATGGTAAAAGTTCTTCCGGGTCACCTGTATTATGGTGTCCTCAGGGCTCGATTCTCGGCCCATTCCTATTTCTGGTATATATTAATGACTTACCTTCCCTTGTAGGGATAATCATGATATAGTATTATTTGCTGATGATACTTCCTTGATTTTTAAACTTAAACGTCAATCATTTAAATGACGAAGTGAATAATGCTATATCAAAATTAGTGCATTGGTTTAACGTTAATAATCTACATTTAAACGGAAATAAAACTAAATGTATTAAATTTACAACAACGAATGTTAAAAATCTGGGTACCAATGTGTTTTAAATGGGAAGAACTGAGCCCTGTTGAATCCACTGTTTTCTTGGCATCACCTCGACGCAAAGCTTCAGTGGGGCCCTATATATCCAAACTAGCAAGCAGACTAAGTTCTGCAGCCTATGCTGTAAAAAGATTAGAGGTCTCACTAGTGTCGAGACAGCTAGACTAGTTTATTTCAGTTATTTCCATAGCATAATGTCTTATGGGATTTTGCTATGGGAAATGCGGCTGATTCAGAAACTATTTTGTTTACAGAAGAGGCCATTAGAGCTATTTACAACCTAAAACCGAGAGAGTCTCTTAGAGATAAATTTAAAGAAATAAATATATTAACTTTGGCCTCTCAGTATATTTACGAAAATTTAATGTATGTTCACAAAAACAAAGGTAGTTTTAGTAAAAAAGTGATATACATTCTGTAAACACTAGGAACAAACACAAGCTAGTGATACCAGTTTCTCGACTCCACAGAGTCAGTAATTCATTCTTGGGGCAATGTATACGCTATTACAACAAGGTCCCGGAAAGTGTACAGGCTCTCTCTATTACCAAGTTTAAATGTTTTATTAAGCTGAAACTGTATAAAAGGGTTATTATAGTACAAATGAATATATGATTGATAATAGCCCTGGGAATGAGGTGGTCGCTACTACAGTTTCTAAAATAAATTTTGTACTTAAATAGTTTGTACAACCATTAATGTAAAATTTACTTTAAAAAAAAAGTCCCGCTGGGTTTCTTGCTGGTTCTTCCCAGGACAGAGGTTTTTTTTTCGAACCAGTGGTAAAGTAAAAAATGACTTTCAATAAGAATTACACATGTAATCTATATTGAATAAAAAATTATTCTATTCTATTCTATTCTGTGCCCATGTGATGTAAATTCCAACAATATTATGACAGTTTGGACTAATATTTATGATACACGGTCAAACAAACTTTCTTTAGAAAATCCAAAACCAAATTTCAATGTGGGTGATTATGTTCGAATAACTAAATATAAACATGTTTTCCAAAAAGGATATGAATCAAATTGGAGTGATGAAATATTTATTATATCTTCAATAATTGCAAGATCTCCATGGGTTGTTTATACAATAACAGATTTACAAAATGAACCAATAGTTGGTACTTTTTATGAAAGGGAATTACAGAAAATCACTTACAACCCCACCTCACAATATAAAATAGATAAAATAATTGACACTCGTTATTCAGGTTACAGAAAAGAAGTATTAGTGAAGTGGAAAGGTTATCCAGATAAATTTAACAGTTGGATTTTAGCTTCTAGTTTAAAAGAAATATGAATAAAGAAAGTTTTTATTTAACTTTTCTCACCAATAGTTCAATGGAATTCTTTCCTGATAACAAGACCACAAATTTTTCAACGAAATTACCAAAAGCTATGAAATTAGAAGGTGAATGGTCGGTTGGAGTTGTCGAGTTTCAATATCCATGTACCATGTTTACTGTTCAAGATCATGAAAATGTTATATACATTATAAAATCCATGTTAATGCCTAATGAAGATAAACCATCCACAGTGTACTACAAAAACCATATTCCAGCTACCAACTTTGATAACGTTGAGCATATTTTAAGAGCGTTAAATGGTATCGGAGAGAACATGAAATTTCGCTATGATGAAATAACAAAATTTGTGTCTGTTTCTGTTTTGGATAAAAATATGACTTCCGTAACATTTTCACCCAAATTAAGTTTACAACTAGGTTATGAACCAAATAAAAATCTCATAGAGAGAAATTTTCGAAAGTCTCCTGCAAATTTACACTCAGGGTTACCATCTCAACTATTTCTATATTGCGACATTATCCATCCTCAGATTGTGGGTGATGTTATGATTCCTTTACTAAGAGTCATTTCATTAGATCCTGCAGTAATATCATGGATACACTAGATGAACAACAACATCTGAAAAAGATTCATCCCAGTCTAGAAAATAACGTTTATGCTGCTAATAGACTGCCCATGTATACCCACGTACCAACGTATATAATATGCAATTTGGATACAGATGATAAACCAGGCTCACATTGGATAGCTTTATATATCGATACGAATGCCATCGGTCAACATTTTGATTCATATGGACGATCACCTGCACGATATCATCTAGAGTTTTTAAAAAGGAATTGTAAAAGATGGGACTGGAATGTTGATAGGATTCAGAATGAGTGGACTTCAGTTTGTGGTGAATATTGCTTAATTTATTTGCTATATAAGTTTCAGGGATGTTCAATGCATAGTTTTACGAGCGTATTTACAGGGAACAGGGAACTATATTTATAGTGAATGAGATGTTTCACTCCTATTTTATAAATAATAAGCAATAAAATTTTGGAAATAAAAATTTTAACAAAATTAAGGAATGTGATTTATTGATGATTCAGAATGGCGTGGTAGTTATGAACAAAAAAGTATAATACAATAGCACTGATGAGCAGGGTGTACAACGAGTAATAGATAAGAGCGGCAATGACGGTGTTCAAGGAACAATAGATAAGAGGAAAGGCTGAACAATGGAATGCTAATGAGGGTGCAGGCCCACCGGATATCAATTCGATATTAGTTAATTGATCTACACATCTCTGGAACCGCGCATCCTACGCAAAAACGGACCGCAGATTCGTGATCAGAGCATGCCAAAACCTTTTTTTTTTAGGATCCGTCGATCCACCGTCAGCCAGCTCAATGAGTTCAGTGAGCCAGAACTGGTACAAACTAACAACTCACGTGCAATTGAAGCTGACAAATATTTATTTTAACTCGGATTTGAACCTGATACTCACACTCTGTAGCAGATTTGCCACTCCATCGGCCATTGAGAAACCGAATAAAGAAGATCTTTACCCGTAGAATAATCGCGAAATTCAAAAGATTTCTTAAAAATTCATTAGGTAATATTTTAATAATCGTTGCAAGCGCGCAGGCACACGCCGTCTTATGTCGTTTTGTACGCACCTTAAAGTGCTAATTGGACTTCAATATACTCAATTTCTAGAGCTTAAGATACTATAGATAGTTCTTACGAGTCTAAATACCATCCCAACCAATAGTAGTCCTTGGTTTTCAAAACTTATATTAAAACTTTATTTTTAATCTATAATATGTATAGATTGCTATATAGGTGTGAATTTGTAATTTTCTGCAATTTTAATATGATCCTATAATAACTATTTGTTGTTTCAAAATTTTGCTAAATCTTTGGTAGAGATAATAATTATCAACATAAAAAGAAAGTTTAAAACTTGTCTGTACCTTAAAGTAACTGTTGAAAAAACTGTTCAATACTTGGTAAATCCACGCTGCAGCTATATAATGTTTGTAGCACAAATGGGTTGGCTCGACTGGGGAAGAACCATACTCTCACAGAATACCATCGTGAAATAGCAGCTTAATGCTGCTGTGTTTCATATGGCGAGTGTATAGAACCAGAGACTCTTTTTACTGGAATCTAGGCATTTCATCTTCGTCCTCAAGGATGACAACGAATCTGTATTTTCATTCTTAATCGAATAGGTGTAGATGTCTATGGACCACGGCACCCACTTACCATCAGGTGGACTGTGTGCTCGTTTATCGCCCTTATTATATAAAAAAAGTAAAAAAAAACGATTTTGGTTTTAAATTTAGTAATAATATTTTCTTTTTTCAGAAGCATATAACACATCAAGTCAGTATTAGTGATGCTTGCGTTCGATGTCGCATTCGGGTGTTTCACTCACTTCCAAAACCTAGAATAGTGAAACACCATATTTAAAAACATACTTTATAATTAGTTAAAAATTAAAAGTAGTTTATTGACTGCACCATCTGAACGTCGAAAAATAACAGTTATTGCCACTACACGTTTTCTGACCTAATACATGCGTTGAAATGTCCCATTGTTGAAATGTGACAGGGAATTTAAAATACGAGTATGTATAATAAACTTTTATAAGGTAGAGTGTAAAGGTTTATTGAAACTACAATATAGAATTTTTCTCCTGTTTTAATTGGATTTGGTGACGTAAATTAATTATCGATCAAGGTGTACAAAATTACAGATCTTTATAGTTGATATAAAGGTAATCAAGGCGTATTATACATTTATATTGATGCCTCATTATAAGGTATACACGTTTGATACATATGTTTAATCGAACATATTCGAGTGTAATTATTCAATTAGTATTTATTAGTAATTTATAAATACATGCAGTAACATTATTTAAATATATAACTTATGAAACTCAGTAAATTGTTGTATGTTGAATGTTTAGTTATCATTATTAGCAGTGTAGATCTAGAGGTTAATAAAGAAAAAGGAAGAACAACTTAATCAAATATAAATAAAAAGCGGCATCTCATCTCAAGAGTACCTCGTTTAGAGCCGAGGCGGCATCTGAGGCAGTTGAATTAAGTGGCGCAAATATGAGTCTCTGAGAGATGACTACATATTTGTGCCATTTGCTGTAGAGACTATCGGTTCGTGGGGTCCAAGTGCGGTGAAGTTCCTAAATAAACTCTATCCGCTACTGGTCGTCGCTGCTGGTGATAAAAGGGCTGGTTCTTTTCTCGCTCAAAGGCTAAGTATAGCCATTCAGCGAGGAAACGCAGCCAGCGTTCTTGGCACGGTATCACGGGGAGTAAGACTGTATGTATGTGTACATATATACTTAAAATTTTTAGTTTTACTTTTTCTTTATTATAGTTTTTTTTTAATATTGTGTGTAACCTTTTAGTTACATTTAATTTTATAATATGTTTTAATTAGATTTATGGTAAATTTTAAATAAAAACTTAATCAATTATTTTATGTAAAATTATTTTAAGTAAAGCAAGTTGGCAAATGACGTGAGTATTTTTGTTAAAACAATTAAAATACGCTCTAAATTTTCTTTGATCTATGATGTTAGCGAATTCCCGTACCATATGTTTGGAATTCTAGGCTGTTGAATTGACGCAATCAAATCTATATTATTGACCACGAGCAACTATCTATAGACAGTTACGAAATCCGATAGCACGATCAAGTAGAGCTGTCTTTAAATCGAACGAGGCTTAAAACCAGACCTCCTTAGTTTTAATTTAAGTGTACATTCATAATAATACAATAACTTTATTTAATAATATTTGCATAAATTACGACTTACAAGTAGTTTATAATATATATTTATATTAATTCTATAATATTTGTACACATTAAAATAAAAAAATTATTTCCGAAATGATATGTACAATTACAAATAAAATGAAATAAATAATTGGGTCATATGTTAAAAGAATGTATATATGCAAATGAGCTACAACCAAATAATTCTGAATAGCACAAATTACTACAATGTAATATGTGTTATGCAGAGTAATTATATACGGGAAGCATATTAATGGTAGAACCACGCTGCAACTATAATATGGTTGTAGCACGAATGGGTCGGCACGAACTGGGTAGGACCACGCTCTCATAGAATAACAGCGTAAAATAGCAGCTTGATGCTGTTGTGTTTCATAAGGTGAGTGTAGAGAATCGGAGACCCTTTTTAATGGAAACGAGGCATTCCATCTTAGGCCTCAGGGGTGACAACGCATCTGCATTAGGATAAACGTAGATCCCCCCCGAACGGGTTCCCGCCTTGTCATGGCGGGAGGGGCTTAGTAGCCGTGGCTTGGTCACCCGCAGTGAACTAAGAGAAACCCACATGGCTGGCCCGACATGTAGGGTCGGCCCGAGGAGGCCACTCCGTGTGGGCTTGGCGAGCCCACTTCGGATGTGTTGGGCTGCGGCGATAGGGGTGCCTTCTCCCCCTACCGCTGTAGCCGAGGTGGAGTCGCGGAGGAAGAGGAGTGTTGGTATAGCGATGCGCCACTCGCTCTATCCTACGCGACTCTGACGGGGCCGCACCGTTAATTGATGCGGTGGTGGTGGGGCTGCGGGGGGAGAGGGGTGTCGGTATTGCGAGGCGCTGCTCCCGCTACCCTCCACACCCGAATCTCGGTTGGCGGCGGAGCCATAGACCAGATCCGCCGCAGGGGTCTGGAAGGTTAGTGCTTCTGATTGCTCGTTTTTCCTAGCCCCATGGCCTTCGCGCATCGAACACGGAGGCGTCCGTTGCACAGGTGGAGTAAGAGGCCGAGGAGGAAGGCGCGCCTTGTGTTCCTGATGCGCCTTACCTGAGGAAGAAAAGGGGAGGAGAAATCCTTTCCGAGGAGGGGCTGCTATGAGGCGGCCGGCGCCGGTGGGGCCGCGGATGTGTGCGAAGGCGTTCCCGTGCCCTTGCCAATATGCGGCGAAGGTGGAACACCATGGAGTTTTAGTCGGTGCGAATCCGACATAACCCGTCTTTGACCCCGCGAGGCGCGTATGCATTTTGAGGCATTTCCCCATGTTAAAAAAAGTATAAACGTAGATGTCTATGGGCCACAGCATCCACTTATCATCAGATGAACTGTGTGCTCGTTTGTCATCCATATTCTAATAAAAGACGTATTTGTACAGTAAAAATATACTATATTTATTATATACTATATTTACTATTAATATACGGTTAGTATACTTCCCGTCTCCGATATAGTTATTCTACATCTGGTATATGTAACTACCCTAGACGGTAACTGAAAAATCTTCCGGTCATTAGGCAATAAGCCTCCCCCCCCCGACAACACCCAAGGGTTTACATTCATCCATAGATTCCATTAGCCGCCGCATCATTGGTAATGCCTAATATAGAATATAATAAATAAATATATATATATATATTCAAATATTCTATATTATAAATAAATAAATAATGAATGTTCTATATAAAATTTCTATATCGAATGTGCTTTGATTATTATTTATTATCTATGAATATGTATGTTCGTTTTCATTTATTACAAATAATATTATTGGATTGAATGCCATAAAAGGTGCAAAATAGGAAATTATTTAAATTGTACTTCTTCTTTCGAAATCTAATTCATTCAATCAATCATCGAAAGAAATATTATATTAGATTATGTTGTGATTGTCTTTAAACCTTTGACCTCGTGACTACATTTTTTATAGAATAAGGGTGACAAAGGATCACATAGTTCACCTCAAGGTAAGTGGATGCAGTGGCCCATAGACATCTACATCTATCTTCGATTAAAAATCGAAATATAGATGCGTTATCAGAGGACTAAGATGGAATGCCTTCTTTCCAAAGAAAAGTGTCTCTGTTCACTATACGAAACATAGCAACATTAAGTTCTACTTTACGCTGGTGTTCTGTGAGAGCGTGGTCCTTTCCCGGTCGAGCCGACCCATTCGTGCTATAACCATAATATATCCACAGAGTGGCTCTACTACGTTGTCAACATCCGATATCTTTTTTTTTTTTAAATTGAGAATGACATTTGAACCCAACCAGCAAATTATAATTTTAAACAAGCTGTGCTAATATTAAAATGCAATTTTTGTCGAAATTAACTGCGTTTTTAGATGTTATAGAGAAAAGAACCGGTAACTAGTTTGGTATATTTTTTATGTAAAGATTTGACATCGAATATTTCCCATTGTACTAAAAAGCAGATATTTAAATGTAAAAGAAATCGTCTTAGTGTACTTTCAAAATTCAAATGAACCCTATTTGGCGGTACTTTTGTAAGTAAATGTAAGACGGGTAGAATACTAATGCAAGGTTTTAAAGAGCTAAAAGCAATTTTAAATACTAAATGGAAGCAAATTGTTTGCGTAATGTTCATGCATTACAATAATGTTCATGTATCGCTGATAAATCATTTAGTTTTTAGGCTGCGAATGATAGGTGCTTTACTAGATAGTAAGACTCCTTCTCTGGTTAGGTGTTCATCTGGAATGGTGTCACCCTCTTAATATATTTCTGCCGCAAAACAGAAATGCATTCACTCATAAATTCAAGTTTAAAGAGTCAGTATAACTATGAACTGTGAGAAATTCTCTTTAAGTGCCTGCTGCTGCTGATAATGTACCTCTTGCCATTATTTATCGAATTGAGTTACAAATGGCCTGTGATAATTCTGGCCTAATAAACTTACCGTATGATGAATCGTCAGCACGTTAATTTTTTTTTAAATTCACTTAAATTTAAAAAAAATGGGCTTTAATACTTTTCTATACACTGTCTTAGCACCGACTTCAGAGGCTAATAAGTAGAAATAATTTTATTGTTCTTAGTTCTTTAAAATACATTTTGACCATTTGCAAAAAACCTTTAAGGCAATTTATTGTATTATATTTACCATATTATACCTCTTTTATAATTATTTTTAAAATATAAGTAGGTATTTAAAAAAAATCGAGAATTTATTTTATGTTGTATAGTAAAAAATGTGTCGAAGAGTTAAACTATTCGACATATACAACATAAAATAACATAAAAATTTCAAATCCAAAACAAACAATTTAGTGAGTAGATATGTTGACCGGTGAGTCACTGAGTTATCAGTAGACATTTCAACTTTTAGTTCTTGTATCAGTATTCAATACTGAACGCAACAAAAGAATTGGCGCGGACTAGAGCACTTGGCTCATCTTGCATAACTACAGTAGTTTCTCGAGTAGTATTTGTAACTGTTTCACAACTGAGGTATGCTCTTACCCAAACAGATTGCGGAAAATCGTCCAATAATAGAAAGACGAATCGGTAATCTGGCCTATTTATCCAGCAGTCGACAATCGCTTGTAATTCTATTTTTTTGCTCAAGCGCGCAGTCACAACGTTTCTATTTAATTTTTTGGAACGAAGTTACTTATCGGACGGTACGAATTTGGCGGATGGGGGCTAGGCGAGAAAAAGTGTATGATTTTTCCGTCACGACCCCTTCTGACGTAGTGTAGATGGCCTTGGCGGCTATAAGAAAGCGAGATGAAATAATATCCATCTCCCTCGCACTTTTTCTTATCTTGCCATGAAAGAAATATTATTTTAAATGACGCTTCATTTTAATAGACGCTAGTAATTCATTTATTTGTATTTGTTAATCAATAATATAATACGTTTATCAATAATAATATACTACGAAAGGTACTTCGTTCCAACCGAGTGTTCCACGATACTCAAGCATGTTATTTTTTTTATTTGTTCATCATTGTCATTACAGCCAATCACAAGATCACTGCTGAACATAGGCCTCAAAATTGATTGCAATAAAGCACGATCCTGAGCCACCTGCATTCAGCGACTGCTTGTATGTTTGATCAGGTCGTCATTTCATTTAGTGGATCTAGATTCAACAACACTCCACCCTCATTACGAGGCTGCCTCGCTGCTACTCGATAACCTCTTCATTGATTCATCCTCGGTATAGTAGCAACGCCCATGTTATGTATTATTTATAATACTTAATTAACTGGTTCTTTTCTCGCTCAAAGGCTAAGTTTAGCCATTCAGCGAGGAAACGCAGCCAGCGTTCTTGGCACGATACCACGGGGAGTAGGACTGTATGATAATTAAGTTATTAGTTTTAATTTTTTTACTATAGTTTTTTAATATTCTATATATTAATTAATTAATTCTTTATTGTAATTATTTAATAATAAAATAAATAATTAAAAAATAATCAAAAATCCGACTGCAAAAAAGACAATTTAAAAGTAATGCACTAAAAAGACCGAAACAAGTTTGAGAATAGAAAACAAAATTAAAATAAACTATAAACAAAGTAAACTCTACTTCGGTTTAACAGACTATATTATGAGCTGAAAGCCTAAGTAAAGTACCCGCATTAAAATTAGTAGCAAGCGGAACCCATTAATTTTCTTTCGGTTTATAATTTGCAATTGGATCCCGCCTGCTACTAAACGTAATCTTTATTAATATTGCATATGGAAACTATACATAGCCGACTTTGTGTAATGTTTAGATAGTCCATCTAAACATTACACAAATGCCATGGTTGTCCAATCCTTGCTATTTGGTGGCAGCTTAAGAGAATCTATCATCCCATTCCGTTCCGTAGGTGTCCTAAGAGGTGACTATGAGGAAAATGCGAGAAAGATCTTATGGCTTACGATAGATTGCGGCATAACCATCTTGTCCACAGGTGTTAAATATGCGGTCCGGTGCTGGGGAGCAGCGTCAAAGGTGCGAGACATCTGGTACCGCGATCTTTAATCTGCCAGCCAAGTGTGATGATAAGGTAAATCTTCCCTACACGACATAGGCCTATGTCCATGGACTGATCCTGGGGATACAGCATTATCAATACAAGAGTATTGTACTTCGCGTCTCACACAATCTGCTTAGCATGGTAAACATGGGCAAATCGTTCAAAAACCCAGATTTATATATTTACCTCAAGATTTATTAAGTAAAACTATTTTTCTTATCAAAAAATAGTTTTACTTAATAAATCTTTGTAAGACTTTTATTTAGTGCATAAAGTCACTATTATGAAATAATTTAAAACTTTGTAATGACGGAGTACACTAAAGTACGTTGATTTAAAATAATTTAACGTAAATTTTATATAAGGTACTTTACTTTTTAGCCGAGTTTTTAGTACGAGAAGACGTTTTTTTGAACTCGGCTAAAAATTTTTACGTGGTAGAGCCATGCTGCAGCTATATTAATAGTATAGTTGTAGCACGAATGGGTCGGCTCGACCGGGGAAGGACCACGCTCTCACAGAATACCAGCGTAAAATAGCAGCTTCATGCTGCTGTGTTTCGTATGGTGAGTGTAAAGAACCGGAGATCCTTTTTACTGGAAAAGAGGCATTCTATCTTAGTCCTCATGGCTGACAACGCATCTGCAATTTATTATATATTATAATATATTAAATTCGCAAACGAAGATAGATGTCTATGTGCCACAGCAACCACTTACCATCAGGTGGACTGTGTGCTCGTTTGTCACCCTTATTCTATAAAAAAAAATCGAAAAAGAAGAAAAAATCGGTTTCTCGGAAAGTACTGAACCGATTAAAATTACAATTTTTTTATTAAATGTGTTATACTTCAGGGTTGGTCGGAAAATGTTAAGAAAAAATCAATACACAAATGAAGGTAAACTTGTTGTATTCCTCACACCACACAAAAAGTTAAAAATAATAAAACTAATAAAAAGTAAAAGCGACTTCAAAAACTTAAAAATAAATGATTTTAATTAATAGCAATAATTTTTACGTAAAACAAACAAGTATATAGGTATTATGAAATTGGCCTATAAATGTATTTTTCTCTCATGTGGTTGGGCTATCAAATTATTATTATTTATACTAGTTATTTAATATATAATACTTATTTACTTATTTATATTTTCGCTAAATATCATTTATCAGTTATGAACTAAATTTTAACGAAATAAACTAGAGATATTTGATGTTCATTTAAAAAGATAACGAAAAAGTGCTTTGAATTTCAAATTAATGTAAACATCTTCATATTTATGTTTTAAATTGTTCGGTTACGCAAAAAAAATTATAATATACAAATGTGGCAATTTTGCAGCTTGCAAAATCTGTTCTATATTCTTGCCATTAGGTGGAACAATAGTATCAACTAGTTGAGCCAAGCCAATAGATGGTATTCGCATAACAAGATATCACCCAAGAATATCATGTATTTTTTTTGTAAAAAATATAAAAACTCCTGTTAAACTCTTTAACTAAGTTATAATGCTTGTGTTGTCAACACACATGACATGACACACATGACATTGTGGGTTGTCAACACACATGACTGTCCGCTCCGAGTCCGTCCGTTTCAAAGTTCACTGCTCACCATAGGCCTCCTCCATGCCTGTTTGGAGGGATTTTGCCATAGTTGCCACGGTCGTAAGTGGGTTGGCAAACGCAATATTTTATAATCTTGAGTTGTTATCAGAAAGATGCTGCTGCCTACCTCCTGTTTCAATTTCCATCTGTTACCCTTACGACACCCATGGAATGATATGGGTCAGTGGATATTCTTAAACCGCCACAACACGGTCGATAACCTACTAGTATTATGACCATTTAAGTGGTTTCAGATACATATACACATAACTCACTAATTGAATTGCGCAGAAATGCAAAACTTAATAACAAGCAATTTTTTTCATTTATAAAATTATTAACAGCCTTTTAAAATATTTTAGTAACTTCCGTTTTATAATTTCATTTTTGCATCAAGACCAACAGGTGAATGCTTAAAATCCTAATGTTTCATGCACCTAATTAAGTAATTGCATTTTTTTATCTATTTCATTAAATAATTTCATTGCATCATGTGCAATCCCACATTGCTTCTCGAATTTCTTTAACACTATAATGGAAGTTGTTTTTTAAGCAATTAAGCTGTAAAGAAACAGTATTGACACTTTTAGATTATTATGTATTTTTTTACTAGATTTTTATAACTTCACAACGAATAGCTCTAGTAGCTTGAGCTCTATGCGAATCATTGAGCTATTGATAGTTTTTCGATGCTGGTTTTCTACTGATGGTTTCTCTACGAAATATATTCCGAATAATTCATTCATTTTATTGATTTATTACAGCCCTTCACAAGTTAAATGCTGAACATAGGCCTCCCCCAAAGAATGCCACAAAGCACGGTCCATCGACTTCCTGCATGTCTCACCAGGTCGTCAGTCCATCTAGTGGGGGGCCACCCGCACTTTCCCTACCGGTAGAAGACTGCTAATCAAGAACCTTTTCTGTCTGTCGGTTGTCGGTTTTTCGAGCTATAGGGCCGGCCTATTGCTACTTCAGCTGACTAATCCATTGGGCTATATGGGTTCGTATATATCCGCTGTACTCTGGTTGTACAGCGGATATTCCTAAGTTTGTCACGCAGAGAAACCTCGAGCATTGCTCTCTCCATAGCTCGCTGAGCAACCTTGAGCTTCCTCATACGGCTAGCAGTGAAGGACCATGTCTCAGATCCAAAAGTCATCACTAGGGACACGCACTGATTGTCCAATCTTGTTTTCAAGTTTTGAGGTATACCTGGCGAGAAGATGTGTCATAATCTCCGGAACGCTGCCCAACCGAGTTGACTCCGTCGATTGACCTCTCAGTCGAAGTTGGACTTACCTAGTCGGACTATTTGTCCCAGGTAAACATACTCGTCAACAACTTTTTTTTCTCTTTATTCGGAATAACAAACAATTGTACAATACAATTTTATCACTAAACGTAATCTATACATCTATACATATAATAAATCTGTAGAAAAGTCGTGTCTGTAATTCTAATATATTAATATATTCTTGAAAAAACAAGTTCAGGGGAGTAAATAAAGGATTCTGAAGCCAAATTAGTGGTTTTTAGAATTTGTGTCTGTCTGGCTGTCTGTCTGTCTGTGTATTCCGGATTCACGCAAAAACTACTGGACCGATTTACATGAAATATTGTATGCAGGTAGTTAGTAACCCGGGACAACTTATATGCTACTTTTTACCCGATTACGGAACTATAAAAAAAGAAGGTTAAGTATTTTCCTTCCTTTAGATGTTAATTTTCTATTATATCTTAGTTATAGGTGGGATGACGGATGTTTTCTAATAAATACCATATTAATAAATAAAGTTTAAAATATAGTTATAAAATTAAAAATTAGTAAAACTATTTGAAACTACACCGATTTAGTTATCAAAATAGCGCCATCTATCATCAAATGGAAAAGTAGTATATTTTGCCTTCAGTTACTAATAAATTAAATAATATTATATTTAATTTATTAGTAACTAATTATATATAGCTTACATTTATATGTTTAAATAATTAGATTTTTAAAATTATTTAAAAATTGTAACGTTTAGTTTTTTAGTATTTTTTTTTATTTTATTTTAAAAGTGTAATAATTTCAATAGATAATAGTGACGTCTAACAAAAATATGAAAATTGATAAGGTTTTTATTTCAATTACTAATCTATATGTAAACTGATATAAACTGGTCTGTCTGCAATTATTGCAAAATGTTCATTATTATTATAGTTTTATTAAAGAGATTTTTATAATTGTAGTAGCCAGATCGTAGAATTGGTCATATATCATAAAGTAGTCTCATTTCGTCAATCTCACTATCATTTCGTGAAATGGTGTGGTTGTTTGTTCTACTTGATTTTAGAAAGAAAATTTTATGTGAATGCAGCTCACGTATACGCTTCGAACGACTGGGTATACAAATGTATATTTGATTGGTGAGCTCATTACAGTCAAATTTGTTATGGCAGATATTGTAAAGCAAAGTTTGAGCCAAGAGCATTCTTCTTGATTCTAAAGAAAGAATACTAAATTTTCCTAATAACAGTTCGTAACATTCATTAGAATTACTTTTTAAGCATTTGTACATTGTTGATTTTAAAAACTTACGTTGAACACGCTCCAACTGTAAACTATATTTATTATTATATTGGACTCCATATAACTGATGCATTTCGACCTGTGATCTTATAAGACTTTTATATAAAGTTAAAAATGTGGCATGACAAATCCATAAAGCTAAAAAGCTTTATTAGTTATGTACGTTACGTGATCATCAAAGTGTAGCTTAGAGTCTAGATACAATCCTAGATCCCTGATTAAACATACTGTTTCCAACGAAGCACAATTTAGTTTACAGGTGTATTTAATCATGTTAATTTTTTTTTGTGAACGTGATATGTTTGCATTTTGATGTGCTTAAGTGAAGTTTTTTTTTTACAGTAGTCTGCCAACCGATTTAAGTCTTGTTGTATTTTATAACATTCTTCGACACTTTCGACACTGCGATACATTTTAAGGTCATCTGCGTAAAGGAGAAAGTTAGTAAAACGGAAACAATCACCGATATCACAAATAATCTAAAAAGCAAAGGCCCTGATGAGCTTTTGCCTGAGCTTACATTTATGATGTTAGATGAGAAACCATTAATCACAACCCGTGTAGATCTGTTTTAAAACATATAATGAAAACCATCTTAATAAATTTCCTCGTATCCCATTGAACGCTAATTTCTTTAAAAGTATGTTGTGATCAACCTGATCAAAGGCCTTAGAGTAATCAATGTAAATTGCTTCTACTTGCAAACGGTTATCCATGCAGTGAAAAAGATAATTTGTAAAAGACCAAGGTTAGTTGTTATTGATCGATGTTTTACAAATCCATGTTATTCGGGTATGTCTCAGATCCAAAAGTCATCATTGTATGGGATCATTGCATTGTATGGGATAAATTTGCGTATGTATTAGCTTCTCAAGAACCTTTGATATAGTTGATAACAAAGATATAGGGCGGTAGTTTGAGACGTCGTTTTTGCACCCATTTTTGTCAACTGGTGTAATATAAGCGTTTTTCCAGATCTGGGGCACAGTTCCTTCTCTAAAGCATTAGTTAAAAATAAGACACAAGGGAATAATAATAGCTGCGGCAGTGTGTTTGAGGAAAAATGGTGAAAGGCCGTCAGGTCGAGATCATAGTCCTTTGGTAATATCAAGTTACATAAGCTCTTTGACTATACTATTATCAGAAAAGTAGATATTTGAAATAATCTCACAGTTGGGATTAGTAGACAGGTTACTAAAATACTCTTGCTGTAACTGGTGTCTATTTTCATATACGGAGCCGAAAATTTCAGATAATAATTCACAGATACCCTTTGGTTTATCAGATTTTTTTGTCTTTATAAATCATAACGTTTAGAATTCCACTTTTACCTTTTCGATTATTAACAAAAGACCAAAATAATTTGATGTCCTTTTTAAGTCCCTCTTCGATGGAATTAATTTAAGTATTGAGGCAATCAGCACACAGAGTCTTAAATAAGCAATGAAAACTGGAATTAATTCGCTTTATTATATTTTTTCCACCTTATCCAATACTTTTCTTTCTCTTTAAAAAAATGAACGAGGGATCGATAAAACTAAACTGGAAAGTTACTACTTTTTGATCAGCGAAGCGGTACATGCATTTTTATAATTTCATTATTTTTTTCATAAAATATATTAAACGACTCTTCAGCAGTTGGCTCTTTTATAACAGAATACCAATTGATGTTAGAGATAGATTTACAAATGGTGGAATATTTTGCTCCTAAATATTTGAACCACGAAATAGACGAGTGAGCCATAGATTAAACTTCGAGCTTACTGCTCCAAACAACTACCGGCATAGGTGTGACATGAATGTTACACGTGATCTTTGTTTTATCCATGTTAATCTTAATACCTATCCGTTAGAAAGCACTATTGAGAGGATTGAGCATAGTGCTTAGATCCTTCAGCGATTCTGCCATAAGGACTATATCGTCGGCAAATCGAAGGTGAGTAATATACTCGCCATTGATAATAATACCATATCCTTTCCATTCCAGTAGCTTGAAAACGTCTTCCAATGCAGCGGTGAAGAGTTTCGGGGATATAACGTCACCCTGTCTTACAACTCTCTGCAGTTGGATAGGTTTCATATTCTGCTTCTGTACTCGGATAGCCATCGTTGCCCTACTGTACAAATACTTCAGAACTTCGATATACCGAGAGTCAACTTGGCACTGTTGAAGGGACTGAAGCACCGCTGGATTTCGACGAAATCAAAAGCTTTCTCACAGTCCACATACGCAAGGCAAAGTGGTAGATTGTACTCTTCGGTCTTATGTACATTTGCTGAAGGGTATGTATGTGATCTATGGTACTAAAGCCATTTGGGAAACCGGCTTGTTCGGGAGCATTGTCGCCTTTCTTGATGAACAAGGCCAGCGCACTTCTGCTCCACACCATGGCACACAGCCCACCTGAATGACAAACGGGCACACAGTCCACCTGAATTACAAACGTGCACACAGTCCACCTGATGGTAAGCGGATTCTGTGGTCCATAGACATCTACATTTATCCTCAATTATAAATCAAAATTCAGATGCGTTGTCACTCCTGAGGACTAAGATGGAATGCCCCATTTCCATTAAAAAGGGTCTCCGGTTCTCTACTCTCACCATACGAAACACAGCAGTATTAAACTGCTTTTTTACGCTGGGATTCTGTGAGAGCGTGGTCCTATCCACATATACATAATATAGCTACAACGTGGCCAGTGGCGTAGCGTGCCTTAGACGGGCCCCGTATCAAAATTTGTTAAGGGGCCCAAATGAAGGGTAAAGATTTTTCACAAAAGGAACAAAAACGCTCGCATTGAATGATTTCAAGTTATTACTTACAATTAATACTCCTAGAAACTAAGCTTGCCAAACAATTCAAATCAAATATACACTTTTCTTGTCTTTTATTCGGCGAACTTATTTATTAAATCATTCATAGGCGACGACGATTTCAGTTTTTCAAAATTTTCTGCCTCTTTAGATAATAGTGACAAGTCTGATAGCCTTTCCTGTCCCATAGAAGTCCTTAGAATGTTTGCTTACACACGCTCGGGGCCCCTGTAGCCCGGGGGCCCCGTATCATTGATACGGCTGATACGGCTGATACGGCGGTAGCTACGCCCCTGAACGTGGCTCCATCACGACACAAATGTTAAAAACTAAAAAGATTGATCATATGGCCAGAAAAGAACTTTTTTCATCACTTTGTAAAAATAATGAAAATCAATACTGGTGTCGGTGGTTAGAGATTATGCTTGGAAAATAAGTTCTTGGATGTGTTCTTGGAAGTATTAAATTTCAAGAAATGTTATGAAAATAAACTTTTTGTACTTATAACATGGTATAGTAATTTTTAAACAATCGCGATATCAATGTCATAAGCAAAACTATTAAAATGTAAATCTAATGAGATAGGCTGAGAAATAAAATAATTTTACGCAATTAATTTATAATTTATTTTTCAATATTCTTCATCATCATCATCATCATTACAGCCCTTCACAAGTCCACTGCTGAACATAGGCCTCCCCAAGGAATGCCACAAAGCACGGTCCTGAGCCACCCGCATCCATCGACTTCCTGCATGTCTTACCAGGTCGTCACTCCATCTAGTGGGGACGCCCTACACTTCGTCCGCCGGTACGAGGCCGCCACTCGAGAACCTTTTTCCCCATCGGTTGTCGGTTCTTCGAGCTATATGGCCGGCCCATTGCCACTTCAGCTTACTAATCTGTTGGGCTATGTCGGTCACTCTGGTTCTACTGCGGATATCCTCATTTCTAAGTTTATCACGCAGTGAGACCCCGAGCATAGCCCTCTCCATAGCTCGCTGAGCGACCTTGAGCTTCCTCATCCGGCCAGCAGTGAAGGACCACGTCTCAGTTCCGTAGGTCATCACTGGCAACACGCACTGGTTGTACAGCCTCGTTTTCAAGTTTTGAGGTATACCTGACGAGAAGATGCCGTAATTTCCCGAACGCTGCCCAGCCGAGTTGAATCCGTCGATTGACCTCTCGGTCGAAGTTGGACTTACCTAGTCGGACTATTTGTCCCAGGTAAACATATTCGTCAACAACTTCGAGCTTAGTGCTCCCAACAACTACCGGCATAGGTGTGACATGGACATTAAACATGATTTCAATATTCTTATAATAAATTATTTTCTCGCTCAAAACTAACTATAGCTATTTAGCGAGAAAACACAGCCAGCGTTCTTGGCACTATACCACGGAGAGTAGGACTGTATGATTTTTAAGTTTTTTATTAATCATTACAGCCCTTCACAAGTCTACTGCTGAACTTAGACCTCCCCCTCTACACTGCGCCTACCGCTACGAGGCTGCCACACGGGAACCTTTCTTCCCCATCGGTTGTCGGTTTATTGAGCAACATTGCCGGCCCATTGCTACTTCAGCTTACTAATCCGTAGTGCTATGTCGGTTACTATGGTTATAATAAAATGTAATATCATATGTAATAACATATTACAATATGTAAAAACATTTTAAATAACGCACATTATAAGCTTACGATTTACTTGCAGCATTTTTTATTGTAGTGTTCATTAATTCGTTCATAAGAAAAAAGTGTGTTCAAGACGAATACCTAAACAATCAACTACAATTTTATTTATAATCTATATTTTAAATGAAACGTACTAAAAAAATTAATCCAATAATAAAACGATAAATTTTTGCGCCTATTAATTGTGATAATTTTGTTTCACTTTCCTCTGCCAAAGAAGGTCAATGTCGTCGACAGCTGACGATCGCATGCACGACAGTACACCCGTACCGCCTGCACACGCTGAGCTTTAAAAAAACTAGGACAGCCGCGCCCAAAAATAGAAGGTATTTAACGTTAGTTGAAATATTTATTACGTTGTTAATTATATCGAAGTTGTTAGAAATACCTGACAAACTGTTTTAATTAATGAATTTTTTTAAGACCTTATGGTACAACGGTTATAGTACATATAGCTACTACGCCATAAGTCCCGAGTTCAAGTACCAGTTGGAGTAAATATCTTTACAAAAACACAAATTGTTGGTTTTCTAATATGAACTTTTTGTGTGTGCATCTAAAACTGCAGGAGAGTACATACTTTTGATCTTAATCGTTTTTTGTATATAAAAGTAAGGGTGACAAACGTCCACGTAGTACCCCGGGTGGTAATTAAATGCTGTGGCCCATCGACACCTACATTTATCTTTGATTAAGAATCAAAATGCAAATACCTTGTCACTCCTGAGGACTAAGATGGAATTCCTCCGTTACTAGTAAGAAGGATCTCCGGTTCTTGTCACCATCGTCACTCACCATACAAAAAACAGCTGCATCATGCTGGTAATCATGCGCGGAGCATGTCCCTTCCACGTACGCGCCGATCTATTCGTGCTTCAGACATATGAGTGACCTTGTGTTTGTACGTACACTGTGAAACTTTATCCTATGCCGTTGATGGTTTTCGCAAATAGAAAAAGTTCATCATCATTTTTTATAGGATAGGGTGACAAACGGGAACACAATCCACCTGATGGTAAGTGGTTGCTGTGACCCATAGACATCTACATCTATCCTCAATAAGAATCCAAATACAGATGCTTTGTCACCCGTGAGGACTAAGATAGAATGCCTCTTTTCCAGTAAAAAGAGTCTCCAGTTCTCTACACTCACCATACGAAACACAGCAGAAACTGCTATTTTAAGCTGGTATTCTGTGAGAGCGTGGTCCTTCCCTACATACATTATTAGTATTAATAAAACTCAGTCATAATAAAAGCTGAGAAATATATCTGTGATGAAGGTAGAAAAAAACTTTAGTGAAACTGATGAACGAAGTGTCTTTTACGAGTGGACGTTACTTAACCGGAGACCCTTATCACTGGAAACGAGGCACTTCATCTTACTTCTCAGGGGTGACAACGCATCTGCATTTTGATTCGTAATTGAGGATAGATGTAAATGTCTATGGGCCACAGCATCTACTTACCATCAGGTAGACTGTGTGCTCGTTTGTCACAATTTTTTATAAATAAAAGTTAAATCATTTATTAAGTGCAATCTTTACGTACGTTGTTCATCTTTAAATTTAAGTTTAGAAGTTAGTTAATTTGTAACTATATCTCCCTATAGCCGTTGTGTGTTTCACAGTACGGGAGAAAGTCGAGTTAAATCATCGCCGACTCCAATTAAGGAAATATTATGAGGAAACCTCCATGTCTGAGGAATAAAAATATTTCGAAGACATGTGAAGTTTCTGAACTAAAGCGTTTTAAAAAATAAGTAGTAAAATGTTTCTTATTCGATTGAGAAACAGACATATTTAATGTCATTATTTATAACACTAATTAATCAAAGGTAATGTAAAAGATATAACAAATTCCTCGGTCTCATTGAAGTCTTGAAGGTGTGTACAGTTAAAAGTCCAGTGTCCCGGGGCTGGTTGCGACATAGATAAGACAAATCGAAGTTAAACAGCCTAATAAGAGATTGACCTCGAACTACATTGGTAACTTGTTCGTGTGCGAGCTATTTGAATTTACATTGCGCACACGAGCTCTTATTGAAGGCTGCTCAGATGATCGGCGAGCAATAATTCACATCACGCTTTCATAAATACTTCGCGAATCGTGATACAATTCGTGCTAATTCGTTTCAATTATTGACTACTATAAACGTGCACGAAACCTTCAATCTTTAATTTAGTTTACAATCCAAAAAAAAAAAAACATTTTTAGTTAAAATTATGAATTTATATTAGATTAACCCTTTCAGTTATGAGACAAGGCCTTTGCCCAGGCGTGGGATGTATATACTCGTAGGCTGTTCCAGAACTCAACGTCAAGCCGAAACGGGGCGCAGTAGACGAATGAGCGAAACGTACTAACTGGTGTCAGACGCATCTCCGTCTAACTGCGTGGCGTCACCATCTGTCTCGGTCGCTCATGGCAAACATATCCACTATCCATCTCTCACATCAATAAAAACATTTGAATAAAAACATTTGAACTGAATGGGTTAGCAAAAATCGGGTTACTCGAGGTTTTTATTTTTTACTAGTTTTTTTAGTATGAAACTAACAAGTATTGTACCATTTCACAATCCTGATTAAATGCGAAAACTTTGATGGCACTTGCTAAGGCACTTTAGTAAATTTTTTAAAGGAGGGCCTTTCAAAGTCGACAAATTTTGAAAATTTGAAATTCATAGTTTAACAAATAGTCTTAATTCTAGAAAACTTGGGGCAGTTGTGTCATTATTTTTGACTGTGGTTCTAGAAATGTTATTTAGGTTACGGTCCCAAAGTTTAAATGAACAAAAATAATAAAATTAACCACAATAACCGAAAAATGGTTACAGTTTGACCAAATTTCTAGGTTTTTCTTAAATGCCCATAATTTCCAAACTGCATAGGATAGATTTTTTCTGATTTTCCTCATGATGGTTACAATCAATCCTGTCACCCCGTTTCGGCTTGACGTTGAGTTCTGGGACACCCTGTATAGCTATCCTCTACTTTACTTTACTTTTATATTAGACTAAATCCGCACCATATCTTATTGGTATATACATATTCCCATTACTAAGTAGGATGAGCCTCTTCCATTCAGTTCTCGTTTATAGCTTCTTAATGAATGCGATGTTGTACAGCAGTCGGGCAGGAAATACTGTTCACTAGTCTTTTTTTGGTCACGGGTCTTCATATTACTATTGATTTCATGAGCTTGAAGTTATTTTGTATTGATTTATGTTTGTCTACGGATTAGAATAATATCCATACCATTAAAGCCTATAAAAGTCCACTGCTGAACATAGGCCTCCCTCATAGATTGCCTCATGGGGAGGATTTCGCCACAGTTGGCAAGCGGGTTGGCAACCGCAGATTTTCATTATTTTAAGTTGTTATCAGAAAGAACCTGCTGCCCATCTCCTTTTTTATTCCCTCTATCGCCTCTTACGACACCCTCGGAACCATATTGGGTAGGGGATATTCTTACACCGCCATTACACGGTTAGAATAATATAAAATTACATTTTTAGTTAAGCAATAATACTTCAATAATCAAAAATATGCTGACTATTATGGATTATAATCATTCTGTAAGTTGCCGCAGAGCCGAAAACGGATACAAAATACGGTTGCAACATTGTCATTTGCAAATCTGTGGCGGCGCCGCCACAAGTCCTTTACTAACGTAGATCCGACGAATCCTACGATAATGCAAATCCAAGTAGGTCTATGTTATATCGAAATGAAGTAAAACTTACAACTTTATATCAAATCTTATACCAAAACGAAGAAACAAACTAAAATATAAAATATTCACTGTTTTCTTGAACAACGGAAAACTTGATTTTATAACAATATAATAAGATTCACGCACTATAATTGTATCTGGTAATAGTTTTGAACGTCAAGTGCAACATAAATATGACAAAATCACAAATAGTCTATGTTTTTCTACTTAACTGAAGATCGTATATAGAGCTCACAGAGTTGCACTTTTTACTATAAAAAATAATAAAACTAAAATATTCACAATACTGAAAATATAATATATACTAGATAAGCTTAAACTTGTCTATTTCTTTAAACCATACCTAAACTAAAGAATATATATCATCCCAAAATATGAATACCACATTTAACTGCAATTTGTTAAGTGTTCAAAGCTCACGCACGCGCACGTGCTGAACTTGCTGTTGTTGGTCTTTATTTCTAGTATTGTGAAACGCTTAAGCTTTAAGTAACAGTTAAGTAGAACGATTGTATTACCAGATACAAATGTTTACAAATAGGCTGCCCTTACAAAAAGTTAAATAATGCAAACATAATGTACGATTATCATATTAATAGCTTATTATATTAATATATATGATAAACATACAGTTTGAGTGTGTTAAAGCAGTGCTGCAGCGTTTTACAGCTGCAGCACGAATGAGCCATCTCGACCGGGCAACCGAGCTTGCACAGAATACCAGTGCGAAACAGCAGCATAATGCTAGTGTGCTTCGTGTGGTGAGTGACGTAAACTAGAGACCCATTTTACTAATAATCTTGTAACGAGGCATTCCATCTCTGTCCTGAGCGGTGACAATGCATTCTTAATCGAAAATTCCTATAAGGTGAACTGTGTGCTCGTTTGTCACCCTTTCTTTTATAAAAATATTTTTTTTTGTTGATTTTACATTATAGAAGGGTGTTATTGTAAATGTGGTTAAATAAAGTACCACATAAGACTTTATGTAGTACATGGAACAGAGAATGAATTCTTGAAATAATAATTTTTTTATAGATACTGTGGCCAATAGACATCCACATCTATCCTCGATCAAGAATCAAAATGCAGATGCGTTGTCACCCCTGAGGACTAAGCTAGAATGCCTCATTTCCAGTAAAATGGTCTCCGGTTCTCTACACTCACCATACGAAACACAACAGCATTAAGCTGCTATTTTACGCTGGTATCCTGTGAGAGCGTGATCCTTACCCGGTCGAGCTGACCCATTCGTACTACTACTACTAACATCGTGGCTCTACCACGTATAAGTTAGATATGTGAGAAGCAGTATTCAAGATCACAATCTGCCTAGTAAAAGTTGCTTTACTGTTACAGCCTACTTAAATCCACTGCTGAACATAGGCCTCCCCCATAGTTTGCCTCGTAGGGGGGTATATTTGCCATAGTTGCCACGCTTGGCAAACGGGTAGTAAATCTCAGTTTTTTATTTTTAGTCGTTATTAGGAAGACGCTGCTGCCCATCTGATTTATTTCCCTCTATCGCCTCTAACGACAACGACGGGATGATATGGGATAGTAGATATTCTTAAACCGCCACTACACTGTAAAAAGATGACTTAACGACTTTTAATTATTAATTTTGGTCCATTCTACGCAAATGAAACTCACCGTTACTAAGCCGTCCAGTGGTTGATTTAGTTATATTTAAATTTATTCACATTCTCTATTGAAATATTTTAATAACGATAGGCGCAGAGATTCTTCCTTGGGAGTTTTTTATGATTTGTGGTCTATCATATCTGATGTAAGGTGTGGCGTCTATGAATACCATCACAAATTGCAGAGTTTCCAAAGCGTTGGCATTTCAACAAATATATTATCGACCTTTAATCGATATTTTTGATTGCCCAATGGAAGAGAGACTACGCTCACAATCAAGATTGTACAATCCTGCATCTTGTAGAGTTGCGATTTTAGAATATTCTACTTCAAGAGGAGTCGCAGCCAATCCTGTCTACTTTTCCTCTGACAAATTTATGATGGTAGTACCGTACACACTCGGCTGTGGCCGGTTTCACTCGGTCACTGTGACGTAGGCAGAGGAGGCTTTTTGTCAAGAAAACAGTGAACGAGCTTTGCAGCCAAGTATTTACTATAGCGGATCACTTGTGCTCTTTATGACAAAAAAATCCACGGTAGTTTGAATAAAAGACCAACAATTTTCTGTAACAATGAAACTGTAGTCAGTTTTAATATCCAATCACTATTCAGATGCCTACCAGTTGAAGACAGCATAATAATTGTCACTAAAGAACTAGCAGAGAATAATATGCTAGCTGAATATCTCTTTATAATAGCGATACACAGAAGCTAAGCATTTTGTTTCGTTATGTCTTATTCACGATACAACATTAACATGAAAGGGGATGGACACAGCAACCTTGTTGACAACGACATTACTATTAAGCTTTAAGGTCAGGGTTGAGCGCTCGACTTAAATTTCACTGTACGTGAGTAACCTGATTTCGATTTCAAGTACCAGCAAAATTAAAATTATTATTTCATATTTTAAGTGGTGATTAACTATATGCTTCGGCGGTCAAAAAATACATCAAGAGGAAGCTACTTGTCTGTAAAATTAAAATCTATAAGGATTAAAGATTTCCACTATAACGCACTGGAACAATATGACGAAGTTTGCACGTTCCATAATCCTTCATAAAATTATGTGCCAGCAAAGGAAAGCTTATTTGAATTGCTTTTTAGATACCACAATGAAATCAGAAATACTGAAAATGGGAAGCAACATCAATGGTAAGAGAAATCTTAAACTTAAACGCAAAAAAGATATAATATTAAGTGAAAAATCAACTGCTACTGCTGTACCGATAATGTAGAAGCATATTATGTGTCTTCAAAATTATGAAATATTTTAAAATAACTAAGCATTCCTTAGATTCTCTGTTCTTGAACAGAGGTCACTTCAAGGTCACTTTATTACAAAGGAAACTGTTAAATGTAAATGCAAAACTGAATATATTATTGCTCAATTTATCTTTTTTTTCATAGCTTTCGTCATGGGGGGTATATTGCCATAGTTGCCACGCTTGGCGAGCGGGTTGGCAAGCGCTGTTTTTTTTTATTATTGTTTTGCTGTTATCAGAAAGAGGCTGCTGCCCATCTTCTGCCTCAGTTTCCCTCTGTCACTTCTTACGACACCCACAGGAAGATATGGGGTAGTGGATATTGAAACAGAAACAGAAACTTTTTTATTCAATATAGATTATAAATAATACTTATTGAAAGTCACTCTTTTGTTTAATTAATACTGGTTCGAAAAAAAAACTCTGTCCTGGGAAGAACCAGCAAGAAACCCAGCGGGACTATTTTAAAAAAATAACAGCTTACAATCATGTATGTTAGACAATTAACAACACAAAACAAATATGAAATAGCTTGGTAGCGATCACCTCATTCCGAGGGGTTATTATCATCCATAAATTCAAATTTCTTTTTCTTACCCGCCACTACACCGGGGCTCATAGCTTACTCTTTCACTATTTGACGCAATCTCATGTGTTATTTAACAGACTGGATAATCATGATAAACAATGAATGATTTACCACCCGTTCACTTATTCATCAACTTTTTCACTCATTGTTCGACATATGTACGGATGTAGTACGCAACTTTTATTTCCACTTGACAATGAACGACGTTTCCCACGCGTTATGTAGCAATGTCTGACACGGATCGGACAAGAATTTGAAGAAGTCATTTATGCGCTGAGGACGAGATGCGTTACATTTTTCTATTTAGGGTGCGTTAGATATCTTAAATAAAATTTGTATACACATAACGAAAATATTTAAATAACTATCTTATTATAAAGCAGATGACTGGCGAATGAAATGAAATTAAATAAAATGAAAAAGAAATGATAACTCCTTATTTTTCGACGCAAGAAAAAATTCGTTCGTCAAACGTCAACATGTTTTATAATCCACCACCGTTTTAAAATGAGGTACCTATGTCCGGAGAGGAAGCGGCGAAAGAAACTCCGCAAGTAACCTCATTATAGTTTTTTTAAAAGCCAATAATATGATATTCTTTATTAAAGTTGAAGAGGAATAGTTATATATAAAATAGAAAGCCAAATTTCTAATACAGCCACCGTAGTGTAGCTTACCTGATTTGCAAAAACAGAGATTTATAACATACTCAATACGAGACTCGATTCAAATCAAAGTCTGGGACTCGATTCAAGTCAAAGTCTGCAGTACAAGCCTTAGTTTATATGTATTTAACAAAAAAGGAATTCTTTTACATTTCTGAGCTATAATGCAATAATCAAGAATTTGTCATTTAACTGATCATGATTTAAAAAAAAAGAGATTGTTAGATACGACGTTATACAAACCGTTTATATAAGTAAACCTGCGACTTTTTAGACGTTTTATAGCGTCACTATTTCTTAACATCCTATAATATTAATACTTTGGTGTACGTGATCATGTCCATTTCATGTATTAATCAGGCTGTTTGACTGGTTCACGTTGACATGTGAACTATAGATGTATATACATAATACAAACAGTCACTAACTTGCTACTAATGTTTAAAAAAATTACACAAGATAACCAAAAAAATATTAATTGCGTTATTTAAAATTAAAGTAAGACAAATGCGACAAGATTCAAAGTAGTTTTGCAATGTCACCTTGAACTGACTGCTAAAGTTTATATTTCAAAAACTAAGCTTAGTTACTAAAAGTGAGTAATGAAATCGCTTAGTTATTTTAAAAGACCTTTCTTATATCCCATTTGATATAAAAAAGTACATAACATATATTATTATAATATTTTTTAGATACGTAGTTAGATATATTATGTTTTGAGGCTCATTAAAAAGGAACTATCGATACATAGTTCATGATCTTTTAAGATTACTATATACCTAAGAAATTCTATATAAGAAGCTAATGAGTCAACTGCATCTATCATCTCCCTGCATATTTCATTAGATCGTCACTTCTAATGAAACTTAGCCACAAAACACGGCCTTGAGACACCTGCATCCACCGATTTACTGCAGGTCTTATCTGGTTGTCACTAATAACTCATCGCCTGCCTATCACGTACGTAAATATTTTTAAGCAATGGGGCTTAAAAAACGATACTAAAATTAAACTCCGTTTTAAAATTGATAAGATTCGCAACCATAAACATTCACACTCCTATTGTACTATAAAATATAAAAGTGAATATAAATAACAATCAAAATTTTTGAGACATCAAACTCCGCCGAACATTAAAGTTATTAATGAAAGTTATTAATTATGTACTAATAACGTGAAGCAATTTTTACCATCTCATCTTCACTCCTTTGTTATCGATATTCCACGCATTCGAACCAAATAGTTTGCTTCGTATTACGTAATGCGTACAGCAAAGGAGTGGAATAATGCCAGCGTCTGTCTTGTTACGCAAAGACAGTGCGATTTACTATCTAGAGCTTTATCACCACTAACCACCTGGTTTGTAGTAAAGCACTGGCTTGTAATAAGTAAAAAAATATAAAGGTAAAGCAAACACATCATCTTCAGTTAAGTTACAATTTTAAAGAAAATTTAAATTATTTATGATCCTATAAATCGTTAGGGTTCCGTACCTCAAAAGGAAAAAGGAACCATTATAGGAACACTTTATTGTCGATCTGTCTGTCCGTTCATCCGTCTGTCAAGAGCCTTTTTTATAGAATAAGGGTGACGTTTGGCACCCTTATTCTACATTTATTCTTGATTAAAGATCAAAATGCAGATGTGTTGTCACCCCTGAGGACTAAGGTGGAATGCCTCGTTTCCAGTAAAAAGGGTCTCCGTTTCTCTGCACTCACCATATGAAACACAGCAGCATTAAGCTGCTATTTTCTGCTGGTATTGAGTGAGAGTGTGGTCCTATCCCGGTCGAGCCGACCCATTCATGCTACAACCATAATATAGCTGCAGTGTGGCTTTACCACGTATAAGACGCCTTTTTCTCAGGAACGGGTTGAAGTATCAAGTTGAAATTAATATCAAATACTAAGACCTATGGTCCCTTGGACGTGTAAAAAATTCAAGTTTTTAAGTCAACGCAATTAAGGGCTGTATAGATCACATATTTTAATATTCGCAAGTTCATTCATCAAAACCTATAGGGTACTTCCTTTTGACCTAGAATCATGAAATTCGGCAAGAAGTAAGATTTTACAGCACAAGTAAAGGATAATATGCGAAAACCATTAATTTGTAGTTATATTACATGAAAAAAGAATTACGATTACAAAGTTACAATTGCAGTCGGAGAATCGACTGTAAAGGCGGGATCTGTGGTATATGATATAATTTACGGCATTTGTATTTCGATATCGAAAACAAGCAAAAAGCGTCGACTCTCGATTCCCGGTATATGAGAACTATCTAATACATAATTAAGTTTAGGTACCGTTACCATTACAGCCTATTAAAGTTCACTGCTGAACATAGGCCTCCCCCAAAGATTGCCCCATATATATTTGCCATAGTTGTCACGCTTGGCAAGGGGGTTAGCAACTTAAGTTTTATTTTTATTTTTAGTCGTTATTAGGAAGACGCTGCTGCCCATCTCCTGATTTGTTTCCCTCTGTCGCCTCTTACGACACCCACGGGATGATATGGGGTAGTGGATATTCCGCCGTATAGTGGCGGTGTAAGAAAAATTATTGGTATACATAATAAGTTTATGTATTCCAATGATTATTCTTACGAGTAATGATTATTGGCTTATTTAGACCTTACTAATTGATAAGGATAAAATGTAGTCAAGAATATAGGTGGTTAACTTTTACCTACTAACAAACTATAAAATCACTACAAAATAATTGAATGGATTAGACCCCAACGATAAAGTGGATTAGAGATGGCAAAAGCACGTGATGTTCTTGTGAAAGGAATATTTCGAATACATAACAGTGAAATCTTTTTTGCATGCAATTTAATCGATTAGAGCCAAAATGGAAAATTTTGCTCACTAAATCAATATTTATTGTCCTTTCACATACTGTTGATATCATCATAATCAAGTGGTTCATCAAATATATTAATAAAACGAAATTTATTAGCACTTCAGTGTAACCATAACTTTAATATTAATAATTTTTGTTTTGTAATATTTATTCATAAATGTAAAATCTTTTATAACAAAATTAAAACATGCAGTGTTAAAATCTTCGACGTGACATATAGTTAGAAACGAACTCGCAAATTTCCTTTAATTTTTTTTGTACCTTAAGACAATTTTATTTTCAAACTTTATAACGTACAAGCAATTAGGTTTCGTAAAATTTCCTTCAATGCCTTTTACAATATGAATACTCTTATTTTTTAGCGATCACATATTTAAACATATATTTAATCACTTCACCTATACACTTCAATTGAAATTATTTGGGAAAACACAGAGCCGCGTGTGTTGTTGAGAGTCGAAAACAACTAGTGTAGCGATAAGATTTTAACCCTCCTAACAGGTCTTCTACTCGTAATTCGGCGTCATGTGTAATTTCCTTAGTTCTGTAGTATTTGACTTTCTATCTCTATACTATCAGCTGGTTTCCGTTTATTAAATTGCAAAAATTGTCGGTTATAGGATGATTGATAGATTGATCAAACTTGTTAGATTACGTTACATTTTAGTGCAAAAAAAAAACATTACTCTCACACTAGAAATTTATTATGTATCATGGCGCCTTAAATACATAAATTTCACGTGGACAAACATCCAGAGCCGGAACCACTCTTTGTTGGTCATAAATATTCGAAACAACGGTCATTATATACGTGAATCTGAATATAATTCACATGTAGACCTGCATGTTTATTTCAAAACTCTTTACATTTATTAGTGAGAATAATTGATTATATTAATTACATATTCACGGGCTTCTGTGTTCTGTCTAAGAACCAAACATTTTGGATGCAAATTGTTCAGTAATAAAAGTTGGGCAAAATACAGCAATCATTGCATTATACAGGTCCCCTTCGTTCTATTCAAGGGATAAAATTTTAGTGTCATTAGAGTCCACTATATCTGCGCTCAAAAAGGTTAAAAATATAATCATTTTAGGAGACATCAATAACAAGTATATCAAAAATCATAGCTGATAAAACACAATGTAACAGCGTTTTCAGTCGCAAGAGGGTTCTAAAATCATGGATTACTCCGGGTGTAATAAAATGTATTCAGACCAGAGACAAAATGCATTCCGCGGTTAAAAAATATCCTTATAACAATACCTTAAAAATATCTTATGTTCGCTATAAAACTTACTGTAACAACTTGTTAGAAAATCTTAGAATCGCCTTTGAACAGTCGGAACTGAGGTCTGCCTCAAGACATCCTAAAAATACCTGAAATTATACGACGACTATCAAACCTTGATGAATTAAAAATTACTTCTAACGATCTTTTAAAATGCGCGCGTCCCCTCTAAAATAAATAGAAGAAGTAAACGTTTTCTTTGCTACTATCGGTAGTCAGCTTGCATCTGAAACCCAATCCATTAGTTCGGACAACGATACTGATTATCAACCTCTTCATCCATTACACTCACTTGTACTTTTACCAACCAATGAAGCTGAAGTGGCCTCTATCATTTGAAACCAGAAAAATGATTCCGCCCCTGGTTGGAATTATATTCCCATAAAATTGTAACAAAAATATTTAACTTAGCGATGGATACTGGAGTTTTTCCAAATGTTTTTAAATCTCGACTATTCATCCTATTCACAAAGGGGGAGACAAAAATGATATTTATAATTACCGACCGATCTCAATTTTACCGGTAGTATCGAAAGTATTTGAGAGGATAATGTGCAATAGGCTTATTAGAGTTTTGGAAAAGAATAATTTATTATCTGGATCCCAATACGGATTTAGGGCTGGCAGATCGACGGAAGATGCTGTGTCTAACCTAACTAATTACGTCGTAAAACATCTAGATGGTAAACGCATATTTTTGGGTATTTTCCTAGACCTTAAAAGGCTTCTTTAGATCTTTTTCAGATTAATTACGCAATAGGGCTCAAAGGGTTAAAATTGATAATTACTATAGTTCTGACGCCTCGATAATATTTGGTGTTCCATGGGCAGTGTCTTGGATCCGAGTATCTTTTAATCTACATCAACGATCTATGCCAGTTAAATCTTAATAATGGAAAAGTTTCTGCTTTTGCTGATGACACAGCTTTAGTTTTCAAGGAGAGACTTGGGATGAGGTATGTAAGACTGCGGAGATAGAATTTTGTCAGGTTATTTGATGGCTTAGCCTTTTGACAATCAATGTTCAAAAACTAAATTCCTTCCTTTTCAATTAGAGGAGACCCCATACTCACGTCCCCAAAAGCGCCACAGTTTTATGTAGCGATTATCAGTTGATAGTCGCTTAGGATGTAACCCGCATAAAAGCCTTCAAAGTTGCATGTGCAGTTGCGAAAAATGCAAGCGTCGCATTCTGGATTTTTTATTGAATAAAATAAATCGACGCTCATATAACGTCAGTCTTCAAGCAACCGATTATCCGCATCACTAGCATAATTATTAATAGATTGGCATTAAATTCTGGTCTACAATTGTGTAAAAGATTTTAAATGAAAATAAAAAATCCGTAAAGAATTGTAATTATTTATATAAATAATACTAAACTTTGACAAACACTTTTTCAAAGTTTTTCATTTGCATTATTCTTTATATGTCACCGTTATTTTAACTCACTCTATAAATATTACAGATAACTAACCATACTAGGATGAGAATATAAAACCTGTATACCTGTGTAACCCTGTGTTTCACATGCTGATGATAAACATTGTTTTAAAAGAAATTAAATTAAAAAAACATTAATTAAATAATATTTATCTTGACTATGTGGTGGCGGCACAAGAAAATCCATAATCCAATTTCGTCTACGGCCATGGATATCGTAAGACGAAAATTCGACTATAGAAAATATCAGAAAGATCTCATGGGCTCATGACATCCAAAGGCGACGAGATAACCATCCCGTTAACGTCAGAAATAAAATATTCAGACCGATGACGGGAAGCAGCCTCGAAGGCGTGAGACCTCTGGTACGGACTGCGATCGCCAATCCCCCAATGTTGCCGCAAAATAATAGGTCGGGGAAAAATTTTCTTCGTATTTTATATACAAATTCAAGACATTTTTTTAAAAGTTTAATAACATTTAATAAAAAAAAATATGTGCCACTTTGTTCGATAACTTGTTGCCATCTTCTAGGTAGTGATATAATCCTGTTGCTGTATAAATCTTGGAAATTTTATCAAAAAAATGCGACAAGTAGTTTTGACAGTCCTCTCTTGATGTTAACTTAACACTACCCAAAGAATTCTGAAGAGACCGAAACAGGTGAAAATCTGACAGTGCAATATCAGGACTATATTATGGTGGATGCATTAACACTTCCTAACCAAGCTCTCTCAATTTTTGCTAAGTGGCCAAAGATGTGTGTGGTCTGGCGTTATCATGATGAAAGACCACTCCTTTTCTTTTAATCAGTTCCGACCGTTTTCTCTCAATTTCTTGCTTGAGTCTCATTAGTTGTTGGCAGTAGAGATCCGAATCGATGATTTTCCCCGACGGTAAAGGCTCATAATAAACAATGCCCTTCCAATCCCAACATACACACAGCATCACCTTATTGCGTGGTTAATCTAGGTTTCGCTACAGTCTGTGGAGCTTGACTAGCCTTCGACCATGATCTTCTTCGCACGTTCTTGTTGTAAGTGATCCACTTATTATCACTAGTGATCATTCTTCTCAAAAATGGTTCGGTTTCATTACGTTTCAAGAGAGAATTACGTGGTAGAGCCATGCTGCAGTTATATTACTAATATAGTTGGTAGCACAAATGGGTCGGCTCGACCGGGGAAGGACCACGCTCTCACAGAATACCAGCGTAAAATAGCAGCTTAACGCTGCTGTGTTTCGTATGGTGATTGTAGAGACCCGGAGACCCTTTTCACTGGAAACGAGGCATTCCATCTTAGTCTTCACAGGTGACAACGCATCTGCATTTTGATTCGTAATTGAGGATAGATGTAGATGTCTATGGGCCACAGCAACCACTTACCATCAGGTGGAGTGTGCTCGTTTGTCACAATTATCCTATAAAAAAAATAAACGCAAATGAGTACAAGATTCATTAGGTTTCTTTCAGTGAGCTCGTGTGGTACCCAAATATCGAGCTTTTTTGTATAGCCAGATTTTTTCAAATGGGTCAAAACTGTTTTGTGGTCAATCTTCAATTCCTCGGCTATGTCATAACTACTAATATGCCGACCGTGCTCCACTTTTTCAAAAAATGGCATCGATTTTATCCGTATGAGGGCGACCAGAACGAGCTGCCTTGACATCAAAATTCCCGGACTGAAAACGCTTGAACCAACTTTGTGCTACTCTAACTGACACTGCATTATCCAGTCTATAAACGTCACAAACATTTTTCGCGGCTTGAGTCGCATTTTTCCCCTTTTTTGTAATAAAACTTCAGAATGTATCCAATTTCTTCGTTAGATTCGCTCATTTTGGCGGACAGAAAAATAATTGAAAACTGCCGGGAAAGTGTTTTTTACTTTGTATTTTTCTTTTCATTAATGTACTATATGTATTGATATCAAAACCAGCCAGATAGAAACAGTACAACCAAAGATATTTTTCTTCTATTTTATACAAACAAAATAAGAAGAAACTTTTTCCTAGACCTATTACTTACCTTACTTACGTTATCTATTATCAAAATTTAAGTTGTACAATTTTGTCTTTTGGCTGTCAACTACCTAAGAAATAATGTCTAATATAAAGTGATTTTTCTGTTTTATAGCGGTGTTTATTCTAATAAGAAATAGTTTGACAGTGGAATCATTTAGATATGTTTTTTGATATGTTATATCAAAAAAGTATCATAGTATCGTTTTACGTATAATAATTGGCCATCTGGAAGACAAAAAAGGCTTGATACGTTAAAGAGCCATGAAACGTTGTGAGAACTTATGAAACTATGTGGAATTCGCAATAAAAGTTTCAACTATCGTCGTACGCGGTGGTTGGGGCGTGTCACGTGGTTAAACTTTCGTGGCGTAGGCTTCAACGCGCTCTCCGTTTCAATCTGTCTCAGTACAGGCGCCGGCGCAGCACCGTCTGCACGCGTACATCCTGCAAATTTATTGATCAAATAATGAAATTTTTATACGTTTTAACGAACTGAAATTAGTGCGTATTGTGTTCATTGAAGTGTTTAGTGTTCAGCAAGTGGACAAGTGAGCTGGTGTCGTATTATAATGATTGCAAGGTATTTGAAGTTTATTTTCAAAATTATTTAATTTTATGATTTATTTTAAAATAAAGTTACAGCCTATTTTACGTCCTAATTCAGAAATAAGAGGACTGAGCTCACTCAGTCCTCTCATTTCTGAGATATTTGTGGATCGATAGAATAGAATAGAATATTTTTATTCAATATAGATCAGATCACATGTGTAATTCTTATTGAAAGTCATTTTTTACTTTACCACTGCACTGGTTCGAAAAAAATCCTCTGTCCTGGGAAGACCCAGCAAGAAACCCAGCGGGACTTTTTTAAGGTAAATTTTACCTGAATGGTTGCACAACTATTTACAAAATTTATTTTAGAAACAGCTTGGTAGCGACCACCTCTTTCCCAGGGTTTATTATCAACCATTCTTTGGGGTTATTAATAAAATTAATTTTTCCGCTTCTTCAGTGCGTGGTAGTGAACTTCACATGTCTTTAAAATATTTTTTTATTTTTTATATCAACATATATTTATTTTAAAAAAATGTAGCATAATAATCACGCAATAAATTCAGTTTAGACGCCGTTGAAATCTTTTGTAACAAAAAATAGTAAGCACTACAGTGCTACGAATGTCTACAGCCGATTTCGTAGCGTCGGTGTTTGAACTCGGAATTCCGTAATAAATTTATTTAAATAATTTGGGGTCCACGTGCGGTGAAGTTTCTAAAGGAACTCTATCCGCGACTGGTCGTAGCTGCCGGTGATAAGAGGGCTGGTACTTTTCTCGCTCAAAGGCTAAGCTAGCCATTCAGCGAGGAGGAGGAGTAGGACTGTATGATAATAAAAATTTTAGTTTTAGTTTTTTTATTATAGTTTGTTTTTAATATTGTATATATTTAAATAATTTTAAACATATAATTAAATATATTTTTACTACACGACAATAATATTTTTTGACTATGTTTTGTACTTTCTATAGACAAAAGCTGATGCTCCAATTAACTTTTAATACGTTCACTTATACCATATGAACATTTTTTTAATTAAAATTATTCAAGAATATAATATAAAAATATATTAAAAATGTCGACTTTACGTATATTAACTCAATTGAAACTTGATATACAGACTGTTAAATATTAATTTTCTTTATAATAATATTGTTTTTCTTTTTAGGCTAACTAACAAATTAGCATTACAAAATTACTAAAAAAAAACTTTCATTAATTCTCTAGAGAGTATCTAACGACACTTAAGTAAGATAAAAAAAAATATTTATCTTACTTAAGTGTCGTAAGATACTCTCTAGAGAATTAATAAGGGATTGTCAGCTCCATTAATTAGTGCAGAGTATTGCACTAATTGTACTAACTGTAGCAAGGAGTCATCTCCAAACTTTACTATAACAGAAGAAGGATGACTGGAGTAATGCCTCATAAGTATTTCTTATTTCTTTCTAGTATTAGATTATTTAATAATCAAAATCTATTTTACATTAGGAAGAATACACTATTATTAATTACGTTTCAAATTCAGAATAATTTATTGATGCTAAATGTAATTAAATGATATTATTTCTTCATTTTTTAGTCCTTAGGGGTGACAACGCATTCCGCATTATTTTTTATTTATTTATGTACACACAACAAGATACAGAAATAGTCTTATAGTGAATTTGTACAAAGGTTCCACTTATTCCATTATTTGTTGTAATATCTTCCAGTACACCCATAAAGGAAAATATATTAAAATAAATAACATACAAAATGTTACGTAAATTATATTAAATACTCGTAATACTATTAATTAAAATAAAATAATACAATAAATTAAAATAATACATACAATAAATACATATAATATATATTAAGAAGAGTTTTATCAAGGGATCTGCATAGTTTGGAGAAGGAAAATCGGCTTCTGAGGTATGAGGGAGAGGATAGATTGTACAGGATGTTATAGAGGAGACATAACAATCGAGTGTTCCTACGAAGTCGATTTGGGAGCCACTTGAGTTGCTTGCGAAACTAAGATATTCAATCAAATTCCTTGAGCCCAAATATGAAGCGGATACAATGATTTTGCAAGCGCTCGAGATTATTAAGGAGCTCCTCTGTAGCATCCAAATAACAAGCGTCAGCATAATCAAGCAGAGGTATGATAAGAGTGAGCACGGGTGATATTTTAGCTTTTAGGGGTAAGACATTTTGAAGACATTATATATATTATTAATAAATGCAAGGTAAAGTGGACCTTACGAATAACCTCAGCGATATGCGTGGACCATGATAAATGGTGATCAAATATGACGCCTAAGTTTTGTACCGGCAAAGGCTATAGGAACGCCGTTAAAACAAACGTGAGGTAATGATGTAAATTCTAATTTATTACGCAAATGCCTGCAGCCTATTATGATGGCCTGTAATTTCGTGGGATTAACTAATAGTCCAAAAGATGCAGACCATTTACAGATGCGGCTATTATTTGTATCACACACAGGAAAATGACGATACAGCAACGAAATTAGATGTAATAACTCTCGTAATAGAGTTAATAAATATAGAAAATAAAAGAGAACAAAGAACGCCACCCTGAGGTACATCCGTAGTGATACCAGACCAATCGGAAAGAGTGTCATTAAGACGAACACATTGCGAGTGACCTCGAAGACACTAATCAAACCAGGCAACGGCAGATGGGGAAGTGTTTATAGATTCCAGGATCCGGAGAAGAATATCGAAGTCTACTGAGGTAAAAAGCACTGCTAAAGTCAAGCAAAACTAGAAGTGTAAGAGATTTGTTGTCCATGCCCCAACGGATATCATCGGTTACTTTATGATATTTAATTATGGATAGATGTAGATGGCTTAGAGTCACAGCAGCCACTGACCATCAGGTAGACTGTTTGCTCGTTTGTCACCCTTATTCTATAAAAAATATATTTACAAATGCATTTTAATCATCACATGTACACTGCTAAATATAGCAGTGGACTCAGGTGTCCAGTAACTGCCGCATGCTGATGATGATGATGAGTCACATGCACTTGCACCTAATAACAAGGCTGCCGCTAGAGAACCTTTATTTCCCGATGATTGTCATATTTATAAACACTTTCATGAACTTTAATCACTTCTCATTATGTAAATAAAACACTAACAAATCGAATTAGAACTGTGGTCATCCACTTTTTGTAATTATAGGATTAAAGAAGCCTTTGTCTATCAGAATGCATCATCTGCACATGCACATTCAAATAACAGAAATAAAATCAACATTATCAAATAATTCTGCAAACCTTTATTTATATATGTCGTAGGAGTAGCAATATGTTAAATAGCTTTTTTTACCAATGTAGTAATTACTCCATTTCATTTATTAATTATATTTGGATCGATTTGATCTGATCTATTCGTAGATGTACTAGTATTTTTCTTATCTATGAAATCGTATTGTCTTCACTCATTACACGAAACATCATTTGTTACGTCGTGACTTAGTAGTCAAGTAAATCATAAGTTCCCATTTCGGATCTCATCCAAAGTTTAATTATACATATCTGATAAATGTTAGAGCATATATATGTGCCACTGCTAGGCACAAGATTCCTCTTATTTCTAAAAGAGTTATGAAGCAATTTGTCCGCCATGCTGATCTAGTGGTTGTTGGTGCATTGTTGTCACATGTCCTTGAAATATGTTTTATTCTTCAGACAAGCATGTTCCCACACGCTGTTTTTATTCACCGCCGAACACGTGGTAAATCTACACTTAAAATTGCAACTAACAATCTCATTGATGCCAGTGGCGGAAAACTAAACTGAGTCGTTAGCTTACTGTGAAATGTACAGCTGACGGTAAGCCTTTAGCTACGACGGCGCTATAAAACAGGTATGTAAAAATCTAATAACTTTTGTAATTATCATCAAGAAAACAATACTAGATTCGGGGATCTGATGATGAATGACTGAGTTTTTTGTTTTAATAAACTTGTCGTATAAAATTCTTAGACCGACGACGGGGAGCAGCGTCAGATGTGTAAGAAAACAAAGGATGAGAGAAAGGTGTGCTTTTGATACTTCACTTATCTACCAGTATGATCCTAGCATTTGCTCGCTACTATAGGGTACTTGTTCAGCAATAGACGGTTATGGGTTGATAAAGAAAGAAGGAAATAAGTATATCAGCTTTTTTAACTTTACCAACTAGCGTTAGTATACATTTATTTACATAACATAATATACAATATTTTGTTATATACGATATTAAAAACTATAATTTTTAAAAAAACTACTAATTTAATTATCAAACAGTCCTACTCCACGCGGTATCGTGCCAAAAACGCTGGCTGCGTTTCCCCACTGAATGGCTATACTTAGCCTTTGAGCGAGAAAAGAGCCAGCCCTCTTATCACCAGCAGCAACGACCAGCCGCGGATGGAGTTCCTTTAAGAACTTCACCGCACGTGGACCCCACGGACCGATAGTCTCTACAGCAAATGGCACAAATATGTAGTCATCTCTCAGAGACTCATATTTGCGCCACTTACTCAGTTCAGCTGCCTCTGATGCCGCCCCGGCTCTAAACGAGGTACCCCTGCGATGAGAGGCCGCCAAAGTGTCTACGCAAGTAACATCCCACACTAGGGCTTTATCTCTCTCCCAAGGGACCAATGTCATACCGTCGGGTCTCCTGCCATCGTCTCTAAATATCCCACAAGGCTCTAAAACCGAGAGAACATTTATAGAGACAAGAGCCCTTCGGATGACATCGACTAGTGTTAACGGTATTAATTTTAAACTTAATTTCACTGTTATATCACTTACTGTACATATACATCTTTACGAAACTTACGAAATTTTATTAAAATGGAATTAAACACAAAAGAAAGTATTTCCGTTAACATATTTTTGATTAAAATATATGTGCATATAAAGAAAATATTTTGATGTACAAGAATGTCGTCTAAAAATAGTCGACTAGAAGTGAAATTGGTCATTCATGCATAATTAGATGTTTAACTACTTTATACTGAGACTTGTTTGTTCGCAAATCGTCATTATGTATGCGTATCTCCCACAACACTAAAGAATTTGGTCGTAATATAAAATTATAATAATTTTGCATTCACAATCGGTTTTTCTTACGTAATCCTCACAAGCACTCATTTTGTAATATATAATAAAACTTCTAATGATATTAAAAAAGGAGCTTATTTCGGAGGAATTAATTAATTTCTAACATAAATAACAGTGTTACTTACAGAATAAATTATGAAATTGTTTTATGAAAGCTGTATGATTAGTGTTTGATAAAAATCTTACTTATATCAAAATTATTCATTTGAATTTGCGTATTTACAAATATTGTTTTAAAGTGTAACATAAACATTATAAGGTTAAAATAATTTAATCGCAGTGGTGTGGAAACAGATAATATAAATCAATCGGACTTAAGTATATCTGTCCCAAATTTTTAATCACTTAGAAATTTTTCACCAAATAAATTATAAATTATGATTCATTTTCAATCATTCTGCGCAATCCTGTGCTGTAAAATAGCATTTATTCGGAAAAGCAAAATAGAGTGCCAGTGTGATGCCAGGCTTATTGATATCATATAGACCTCTTACAAAGACAATAAGCCGCCTGCATCTTTTTCAAATATTTTTTTAATAAGTTAATAATGTAAATACTATTCATCTCATCATCGTTTGTATACGTGGAAGAGCCATTCTGGAGCTATGATACTTTGTACTTGTAACATGAATGGGTCGACTCGACCATGGAAGGACGTTGCTCTCATACGAGTAGTATACCAACGTAAAATAGCAGTTACCATTCGTTGGAATATGTCGGTTACTCTGGTTCTACTGCAGATATTTTCATTACGATTCTATCAAGCAGAGAAACTTTGAGCATATAATAATAATAATGTCCTCCTCCAAACCAAATTTCGGTCACGACGGCCGGACAGGATTGCTGCCCGGGTGTATACGCGAACACAGATGCACTCTTTATTCCCTTACTCTTATAGCCCGATGGGAATCTGACACATCCGAAAAGAGTTTAGGTGCAGTACCAACGGCTTTACGTGCTTTATGAGGCACGGGGTAAAACACTGCCGAATTCCTGACTTCGGGCTGCTTCTGAGAATTTTTTGGGAGAAAAAATCAATAACTGATTTTGGTTCAACACGGTATTTCAACCCAGAACCTCATAATCAACAATCACGTTCCAGACCAACGAGGCAGTTCTTCGAGCATATACTGTACTGTGCATTGTGTAAACATTTGTTAAATCAATATGTCAATTAAATTTATTATTATTTATTTATTAAATCAAGAAATTTCCATTAAAATGGCGAAAGTATATCGAAAACAATAGCCAAATATAATTTTTTTAATAAATTTAAAAAAAATGTTACATAGCAATTATATAGGTAAATAAATTAATATTAAATAAACAATCATAACCTTAGTTTCATTGCCTTATTTGCTGCCCTTCTCTTTTATATACTTTATCCTTTTATTATGATGGTATGTAGGAAATGATTCGTGGTAATATCTATGGGAGAGATATATCAGAAGTACACTTACGATGCATTGTTAAAATAATAATGATAAATTTTTCATCACAAATTTTGTTATTAAAAAAAAAACGTTACCAACAATTTTCGGTTGTATCATTAATGCGTTTTTGAAATATTAATTGAACATGAACAAATACTGTTGAATTTATTGTAGAGCAAACAATTACTTGTTCCGTACGAAAATCAAACCAGCAGCACGCATAGCTACGGTCAAATGCTTAATCACTGCATTACCTAACCGTTAATATAAATTATATTAAATTTTGCATTTTGAATACACATCACGGTTAAAGTAATTTTAACATTTGCATTTACTTAATATAATTTGTATAAAATAACAAGGTGCAGGTCTGCAATATAATACAAGGTTAATTTCCTACAAAATAACAGGTTATAGCTGAAAATATTAAGAGCTGAAACTTTAATCTTCAGTTAAAAATTATGCATGAAATAAATTATAACCTGACTGAATATGAAAGTAAAACAATTAAACTATTTTATTCATACAACTTTAATTTTTAATTGTTTATATTGTATTTTATCCTATGCATAACTTTAATCTGATGATTGAAAAATCAGCACTTATTTACTAAGTAAGTAATTTATATTCGTTATAGTAATCGTAAATTATATAGTAAAATAAACAGTATTTATTTTACGAAGTAAGTAAGTAACCACTGTTTCGCAGTTTAATGTAAAAAGTTGCAGTTTCTCCTTATAGACATTATGCGAGTATGTGTACAGGGCTATATTGAAATAAAAATGCGCAATGTAGCATATATAAAGTACGATTTTGTAAGACTAGTTTATAGCCCTTTTAACAAAGGTAAGTACTTAGTTAAATACTTAATAATACAAGATATTTTAAATTACACAATATCGCACGTTAAACAATACAAAGTAACATGAACAGTTAGTTACTCATCAGTGTTTGCCCTAGTTAGTAGAGATAGCCGTAAACGCAAATCGTGGCAAGTCAAATTTAGTGCACGGTATCAACCCCGCAACAGACGATGTCTTCCCTGGTATCGGAGGACATAGTCGCTTGTGGAGACTGTATAATATGGAATGTCTAACATATTTGAAAATTTACCTTACCATCTACATAAAGATTTTTGCAATTTTTAAATAAGAATTTACAAGATCCAAGGGACTGTATAGGGTGATTACACGGACGTGAAGCATTCATACCATTATATATTTTAAGTGACATACGATCTAACAGTCCACCTAATAGTAAGTAAATACTTTAGTCCAACGACATATTACAGCTAACATCAAAGAAAGAAAGCTACAGATGTCTTGTACCCCTGAGGTTTAAAATAGAATGAATCACAGCCTTTTATTATTCTGACCACTGCAGTGGATGCACTTCTGCATCCACCATCTGATCACAAGGTTCAAACAAAAATAAGCTTTACTAGCATGTACATTGTTTGCTTAAACAACTAACGTAGGAGTAACACGACATATCAATAAATTTAGTCGCTCGTATAAAAAGAAAGCTACACAAAAGTATGCTTTCCTGTATTTACGTAATAACGTTGTTAAAATGTTAAATGTTAATTTTATATTAATATTAGTACTGTGATGCTTACTGATGTTTTTATTTTATTTACACATTTTGTATTTTTTTAAATAACTTTAAACAAATCAAATATATTTATTATAATATATATAACGTAAATACGTTGATAACAAACCAACATTAACTGCTGCAACAAAATATTAACTACTGTGATTATGAACAGGCAAAAATAAAATACTACAAGTTCAAATACGAGTAATGCATTCAAAACTAAATCTAAATATTATATTTAATGATTATTAAATATAATATGGCAGCCTCGTACCGGTGGGCGAAGAGTGAGGTGCCCCCCCACTAGATGGAGTGACGACCTGGTAAGACATGCAGGAAGTCAATGGATGTAGGTGGCTCAGGATCGTGCTTTGCATTATTCCTTGTGGAAGGCCTATGTTCAGCAGTGGACTTGTGAAGGACTGTTATGATTGGAAAAAAAGAAATAATTTACTATAAATAAATATTATATTTAATTATTAATAGTAATATATTATATTTAATATTATTACAATTTTCTTATTAAATATAATATTAAAATTTATCAAGGCTTAAAATATTATATAATGTTTAATAATTACTAAAATTTACTAACATTTCGTCAATATTGATAGCTGTATTTTATGCGTTTTAGGTGTGAATGCCACATTCGATCCACTTCTCGAATTATTATTTACGCTGTATTTGACTTGCCAGATTCTGCTTGTAACGCAATAATAAAGATACACTGGTAACAATATCCGGTCACTGGGGCAATAGGCATGGCAATTAACTGTTGCTAAACCATCCTCAGATACGCAGAATTTATTTCATATGTTACTCAACTATGTTTTAAGCACAGATTGTTTGATGCAATGCTCAATTAAGATACTCCCCTTTTAACACTAATGTTTTATTCTTATGGTGGTGTTTTTCTTTTTATCCTTATCTTTCTATCCTTAAATTCTTAGAGTGTATGAGGTACTGCGAATAATATGCAAAATTAAATAAAAGAAATTTGTGTCACTAATGCGAAATAAAATCCAAACACAAAATTTAACTCCATAAAAACTAGTTGGTTAGAACCAAAGTGATCTGTATAGAGATATAGAAGGCTCTGAGGTATTTTAATGATATATACCGGTTAGTTCTATTACACAGAGGTTTAGTAATAAAAGTGCTGCATATGGTATAATCGTTAACTAGGTCTAAATTTGATATGTACGCAATATGTAGATGTATATTGGTTCTTAGTATTTAACATAAGTAATTCAGGATATACTTAAATCACTTAATTTATGTTACAAAAAGCTAAAGTAAAACCTATTAACATCTAGACAATTTTTTAAATATATTACGTTTATGTCAACAAATAAAGTGCAATTCTCAGTAGTACTCAGTAGCTCAGTGGTAAAGAGTTTGCCAAGGGTTTAAATACCGCACGGAATAACTGTTTGTGCATACTAATAATTGTTTCGGGTCTGAATGTTTACCGTTACCGTTACAGACTATTAAAGTCCACTTCTGTACATAGGCCTCCCCCATAGATTGCATCATAGGTGAAATATTTACCATAGTTGGCACGATTGACAATCAGGTTGGCAACCGCGGTTTTTTTTAATTTGAGTCGTGATTAAGAAAACGCTGCTGCCCATCTCCTGATTTGTTTCCCTTTGTCGCCTCTTACGACACCCACGGGATGATATGGGGTAGTGGATATTCTTACACCACATTATTAAATTGTAAAGATGGAGAGAATAAGCATAAAAACGTTCTTAAATAAAACAGAGTTCAAGACGATTACTAAGCCGTGACTATTCAGCGTCTCTGTCAGCGTACCATCATCATAAACAATCAGTAGTGAACGGTAAAGATATTAAACGATGACATTTAGTGTAGCGAGGTCACCAAGTATTAAATCAATAGCTTAACGGAAATTAATATTTTAAATCAGTGTACTAGTAATATATACTTACATCCTGTTATTTATGCAGTAGGTATAAATAATTCTTTCTGACTATAAGAACTATTTGCAGCGTTATTTAATTTTGTAATATGTGTTATATATACCACGTGGTGGCGCCGTATGAGCATACATCACTCCATTTATTCCCATGAGTGTCGTAAAGTTACGAGTTAGAAGAAATGCCAGTAAGATATCATGGCTTCTGAAAGATAACTTTCCGTTACTATGGTTTAACGTTTATTCCGTTTGAAAAATAAATGAGTTACATACACTCCGCGGCCACGAATCACGCCTAAGAAAGTTTTACTTTAAAACACGAAAATAACTTATTTTGTACTATACTAATCGTTTTATTACAATTATAATTCACAATATGTATTGTAAGTTAAGTGATAGTTAGCGGATAGCAGAGCCCCATTTACTGTATTTCCTGCGTTCACTCGTCGTTCTATATCCTTATCATATCTACCATCTCTGCTAAATACACATCCCAAATACACAAACTCATCTACTTGATCGACCAATCCCCTTCTATTCTTATTTCACATATTGTTTTACTTTCTTCTTTTCAAAAACCATAATTTTCGTCTTACTTGCGTTCACTTTCATTCCTTTTCTTTTAATGACCTGTTCATTAATGTAACCATCATTTGCAACTCGGCCGCCGACGACGCAAGTATGACTTGATCATCGGCGTACAAAAGGCATTTGACGTTTAACTCACCCATTCTTAACCCGCAATTTTCAACTTTCAAATTTTCCAAACAACTGTCCATAAATAGGTTGAACACCCACAGGAAGCCACACAGCCCTGCCTGACATTTTATGGATGCCAAACCAGTCCGAGTAGGCCCGTTGATCCTGACACAAGCACTGGAATCCCTATACAGAGACTTCAATGCCTGTATCAACCCAGCGCTCAACCCAAGTGAATTCAGTGTTTGCCATTACACATCCCTGTCCACTCTGTCATAAGCCTTTTCCAGGTCCACGAAAAACCTTTTGGTTTTGGCCCAAAACTTCTCCGCGATCATGCGCATGGAAAGACATGATTCGTACATCCCATTCCTTTCCAAATCCCTTGCACATCACAAATTTTTCCATCAGTATCTTTCTTAACTCTTTCAATTAGCACCTTAGCATACAGTTTTCCCACAATGCCAAGAAGGCTGATACCACGGTAGTTTTTACAGTCTTGCTGCGATCCTTTTCCCTTATATATTGGGACTATCACGGCTTTGCACCAGTCTCCCGGTACCCGCTTAAGTTCGCAACACAAATTAAACAAGGTGTACAGCAGGTCTGCCACCACTCCCTCTCCAGCCCTTAGCATTTCGAGTGATACTCTATCATATCCGGCTGCCTTACCTGCTTTTATACCTTTCATTGCTTTCATTATTTTATCTATACCTATTTCTCTATCTCTTTAAAAAAAAAAGAAGATATAAATATATAGATAGATGGAAGAAAGATACAAAGGAAATATCGCCTACATAAAATACCATAAGCTTATAGTCTAGGAAAACATACGCTAAGGACAAAAGAAAGAGGAAACTATCTACCTCTCTGCAAACTAACTTACATCCAAATAAATAACAGGTAATAACTTCGTTCAAGAATAAAAGAACAAATGCAAGTGATATGATGAGGGTTCAGTATTACTCCCTTTCTACCTGCCTATCAGACAAGAAACAATAGAATCTAAATATCGGCGAACGAAAACAACAACCTAATAAGAAACAAGAGAAAAAAGCAACAGAAATAAAAAAACCTTCGCCTAAGCAGACGAGGGCTTCGTGGGGAAAAATGACCAGGACTCTTTAAAGACTGACAAAAGTATATCTGATAGTCACATATTCACTTAGTCACTTTTAACTCAAGATTACTATGATCCCCTGAGAAACTTCTACTCGAACTTACAGAAATGATATCGTGCACTATAATACTTTTTAATTAAAAAGAAACTAGCTTACAAAATTTAAGAAATTAAAGGTATTTCCTTGAAATTTTTGAAAGAATAACAATCTTGAATATATTGCTACTCTTAAATAAAGTTAAAAAATGGTCTATCATTCATGCATACTGGCCCACTGAATCAGACAAGAAAGAAGATATAGCAAAAATATTACGACGATTTACAAACAACCATTCAAAAGATGCATTAGAATATTATAGTAATAGGTGGTTTCAATGGACAGTGAAGATTGTGTAATAATATGGGAGAAGAATACACTGTAGGAAAATAGGGATTTGGAAAAAGAAGTAAAAACGAGCAAGTTAGTTCCTTCGCTTTAGAAAACATTCTCAATAGTTTCTGTAGAAAAAGAAAACAAAAAATGATAATTTCTCCAAATTGACTTTATAAAAATAAAATTGATTTCATAATGTCCAATAATATCAAGGTCTTTAAAGATGTATGAATTAATACAACTATAAAAGGTTTTTCAATTATAGTCCAGCACTTCTATGTACTGGCAATCATTAATAGAAAAGGTTGAGGGGAAAAGAATACCAATTCAAAAAGTATGAAAACATTCTGAACATAATAAAAACACAAACAAACAAAATAAATATTGAGAAGAAAATACTAAATTAAGCCGAGACACAACAGCCGCTACAGAAAAGAAAAGAATTATTTCAAGAAAGGAAAATAAAAATAACCTGTTCCAAATATCATAATTTCGTAAAATTATAAATGAAAATATTAGATAACACAAGGAAGTAAATAGATTAAAAATCATATTTAAAGAACTGACTGAATAAAGAAGGCTATTAAAGAATTGAACAATAAAAGTGAAGTGAGACAATTTTTTGGCTTGATTGTCCAACATTTAGTGATTATGTAAAGTACGCTATATTTAATTACGCGGTTTTACTACATTAATATTTATTTACAATATTCTTCGTAACTTATCGCTCCTGCGCAAATTAAAGTAATAATGCTTATCACACTTGTTTTTTTTTTTAAAGCTTTGAACAAATCAATATCATTCTTTGACCTCATACCATAGATGCATTTCAACCACTACTTTTGCTTTCCATAAACGTAAACATATAATTATGTCGTTGATTGACAATTTTTATTTAAAAAAAAATTAAATATTTTCAAAGTCCATAGTTCATCATTACGGTAAATTCTCCCAGAACAAGAAGGTCTATCTAGCACTGGGCTATCAACTGAATTGGTGACTGAACTAATAAACAGAATTTTCACTAATCGCATAAAATATTTTACAGGGCACTAGTGACAGCGCTGCTGTGGAGCGCGTGTGCCGCTGGTCTGGCGCCACTCACCATCTCTGCCGATGATGACTGCGCGTTATATCTCACGGGTCCCGGCCGTTCATCAGCCTACGACTACAGCCTTAATTTACTAAAAGGCAACTTGTAAGTATCTCATTTAAAGAAAGCCTTAACCGTACACGTTGTAATCAAAATTTAAAATTTCAATAAAAAGTAAACACTGACTTCAAAGAACTAAAAAGAATATAATAATTCTGACGTAATAGCTTCTGCAGACATTGCTAAAACAATCGAAAAAATTAAAGTTTCCCAACTCCAGTAGTGAGCTTGTAATATTATACTTTTCACATACCAATTTTTTTTTCTAAATAGTTACATTAAAATTTCTTCCCTATTTTTCCACCCTGAGGAGTAAATTTTTTTTACAAATTTAAATGGGACTCTTGTGGCCTTATCAAAAAAAAAGAATCATTAACATCGACATTGACGTTATGATATGACAAAAAAGGAAGAACACGCAGTTGAATTGAGAACCTCTTTCTAATTTGAAGTCTTCTAAAAAAGTGCATTTGATATTAATAACACGCAGTGCGAAATTAATAATGCATAAAAACACGTCAAATGTTTGTCTATACTTAGATATAAAGCTTAAATGTAGAGGTTTAGGCAATCGTGAATTAATCGCGTATTATATAAAAAAATTAGTACTTAAAAATATATGACTTAGTAACCCTTTTTAAGTGTTTTGCCTTATATTAAAGTATAAATATATAAATAAAATAAGTAACTTTCAAAAATTTGTATTTTGCATATAATGGAATTTAAATTTCTTCCTTGAGTTGTTTCCTTAAAGCTTACGGAGAAGATAAGTGTCAATGAGATAGTAGAGTAATAACTTATGTATACAAAGCCACCGTTACCGTTACTTCACGTGCCGACGCAAATATGACACACACGACTCCATCTCTATTCTTTGCTTAGCAACCATTATCAATTTTAATGAGTGTTTTGTTCTTGCTAAAAGCTCGTTCAACTCTGTAAACGCTACATTATAGAATAATGCGCAATAGCCGATATTACAACATTTTTTTATCACTTGTTTTGAACGTACTAGTACATCTTTTACGTAAAGTAATGGTATGTACTTTGCGATTCTTGTACCGACATAAATGTACACCTCGTACCGTGAATATCTTCCACGCGGTCATTAGAGTCTTCGTGCTAGAAATCTGTAACCTTTCACTTTTCGTCACCTTATTATCTACATTGGAACCAAAACCTTTTAAGTAATGCCAGAAAATTGTGTTAAGCCTCTTATTAATTACATTCGTCATACAATAAAACATTATATAAATTAATAAATTATATTGTATTATAAGATTATATCAACATACATACATAGAGGCAACAAAACCAAAATAATATTAGTATTTTTTTTAAAGTATGAAATTAATTCCAGTAGTCTGATGGTTAACGGCAAGGTGGTTGTGAAACTCAAAAGTTGTGAGTTCGAATCCGCCACTACTGTCATGAACTACCCTAGCACAAGCAATGGGTAGAATTCCGTTCTAGGGACACCCCCGATTGGGATGGAACATCGGGTATTTGTTAGTCTTGGTGCAACATACAAAATCCCTAAAGGATTTTTGGCGTAAATACACCATAACATTTTTGGTACGCGTCATAAGCGTTATTTGGTGCAAGAGCGAGCGAAGCGAGCTCGAGACTTGGGGCACCCCGACTCGGACAGGTTAGGTTAGAAGGGGATGGCCTCCATCCCCTTCGTGGTTATTTTTTATAAACCATCCAGAAATAGGAGTACCGCTTAGCGAGGCTCCGTCGACTAGACTTTGTTATTACTTCGGCGGAGGGGGGACGCCCCCCCCCCCTCCATATTAAAGCGATTTTTCATTCAATAAAAATTTTAATTTTCAACTTCTAATATAAAAAATAGGCACGTTCGGCAGGGTAAAAAGGTGGGGGGCTAATCTATTTGATTAACGAAAATATTTGTAATTTTAAGAGCACTACTATTATCATTAATAAAAAAAAAATAAGTTTACTCCACTACAATTTTAATCGATAATTTGATTTAAGTAATTAATAAGATCGAGCGTAGACTTTATTTTCATATAAATAAGTATTTTAAATTTCTTCTCTTATTAAAAATGTTATTATAACATTAATATATTCTATAGCACTTATCGTTGGTGGTTGACCCCGTGTCAGTGTTACCTAACTCTCGTAACATCTAGTTATCAACAATGCTTTCATCTCTCACGCATTACATTAGGCAACGATCAGAACAGGTCGACCGCGTTCACTTTCAAATCCTTTCGCTTATCTTACCAGTACCGTCTGGTACACCATTATCTATATTGTGTTGCAAAAAAACACGATGCTTATAGATTTCAAGTTTCTTTTACATTTTATATTTGGTATCTTTATTGATATTTAACTATTGTCTGCACAAATTATTCAATCATATAAGTTATGGTTATATGTCAAAGCTGTTAACTATTTATTTTTTATCTTTAGAATGATGTCGTCTGTGCCAATGCAGAAATTGTGCCATGATTTATCTTAAAAATCTAATGGATTTTACTATTTTCATTGTTTTAAAGAAACGAAAATCTAACACATGTCTAGCAACAACATTAAGTGGTTATTAGTTATTACACACAATTCGGATATAAATAGATTCGGATTCGAAATAGATTCTAATTAGATTCGGATTCGATAGGAAAATAAATTAAGTACAAAGTTCTAGAGCAAATTACTAAAATATATAATTTAGTTGTATGATTAAATCCAGCTTTAAATAATTTATAATTTTCTTAAACTAAAAGTATACGAGTACTATAGACTACCATATAAGCAAGATTAGAGTTGCTCTCCGCTTGATGGAGTGACTTGGTAAGAAATACAGAAACGCCTGAGCAAATAAATAATAGAATAAATATTTGTTTACACCTTATTTATTATTTTATGTACATCCACTAGCAGTAGAAGCCCTTTGAGGTTAACAATAACTCAAATATGTCGTCATAACTGTCTGCACCTCGTACACCGTGTCCATACCTGCGGCTTAGATATTTAATACAATCGTTAGGTGCTTAGCTAACGGCCTGACCCTCTCAGATATCGTTTGTCCACTGCACATGACCGCGCAGTCACTTTAATACCCAGTGCAGCTGTATTCATAGATGTAATGCCTACGACAACATTATCTGAAGTACCGTTACAATCTCGCAGTAACGGGGACGTCTACTTTTGTTGACATATTGTAGAAATTCAAACAACGAATCAAGTCGAGATATCGGTTATTCCACTTTCTATCGCATTGGTCACACCCTGCCCGTATTACACGCATGAGTTGGATTCCGGTTTGGATTTCATCTTCCTGGTCATATTCAACATTAGTAGTTTTTATATAAAAGAGAAATTTAGAATAAATTTTATCTTCTTCTTAATACAAATAAGAAATTTTTGAACGTGTATTTTGTACGTGGTAGAGCCATGCTGCAGCTATATTATGGTTGTAGCACGAATGGGTCGGCTTGACCGGGGAAGGACCACGCTCTCACAGAATACCAGCGTAAAATAGCAGCTCAATACTGCTGTGTTTCGTATGGTAAGTGTAGAGAACCGGAGACCCTTTTTACTGGAAATGAGGCATTCCATCGTAGTCCTCAAGGGTGACAACGCATTTGCATTTTGATTCTTAATCGAAGATAAATGTAGATGTCAGTGGGCCACTGCATCCACTTACCATAAGGTGGACTGTGTGCTCGTTTTTCACCCCATTGTATAAAAAAAAATTAAGAATTAGCTCAGATGTCATTAAGATGATTGATGATTTCTTGAATGAACACAAATTCACAGGTCAATAATTTTTTCAAATAACTTTTATATTTTAAAAAAACGTTACCCACACTCGAATTGTCTCTTCCGACATAGAGGATACATTCACGTAGACAAACATTTGGACCCGAAACAATTATATGTAGGCCATACAAACACTTGTTCCGTACGGGGCGGCAACGTCACAGAGTAAGGTTACTCATGTGGTACCATGGCACAGTGGCTTAGCGATGAGTTGCAGCGCTATGGGTCGACGGTTTGAATCCCGCACGGAACAAGTATTGATTTGTATGGCCTACAAATAAAATTGTTACGGGTTGTATGGCCTACAAATAAAATTGTTACGGGTCTGGATGTTTATCCTTGTGAAATATAAGTATGTACACTGCCCCACGATACAGAAGAAAATCCTAGTGCGTAGGTAAAGTTTTTTTAAAGAAAAAGTAAATAAAAGGGATTTTAATCAGCGGCCCAGACGAACGCTTATTCAATACTGCCGGGAACCGTCAAATATGTATAGTTGGTTTGTAGTAGCTTTATTTTAAAAAATGGTCAAAATAACTTTAATCTCTGTTAAATGACTCTCGAAATCTATCCAAAATAGAAATTTTCACAAAAAAATATGGCATCATCAAGCGACATAACGGTGAAAATATCTCTGACGGTATTACTTTACAAAATTATTGATGTCTTGCTAAAATGAATAAACGACAAATTTTATTCAACAATATGTAGCTTTTTAGAAGCTACATATTTATGTTTTAAGTTATTTAAAATTTGAAGTTCCTATTTTCAATCATTATTTGAATCTCTAATTGCAAGTATTTAAACATATTTAAACTTTTTAATTTGTGTTTTTAATAAGGAGGCGTGAATTTTTTTAAAGAATTAACATGATAAACGACCACACAGTCCACCTGATGGTACGTGGATGCATCGTCACCCCTGAGGACTAAGATGGAATGCCTGGTTTCCAATAAAAAGGACCTCCGGTTCTCTACACTCACCATACGAAATACAGCAGCATTAAGCTGCTATTTTACGCTAGTATTCTTTGAGAGTGTGGTCCTACCCTCGTCGAGCCAACCCATTCATGCTACAAGCTTAATATAGATGCAGCGTGACTCTACCATATATAAAATATCGATTTTAGCTTCAGAAGCACGTGAACTCTCCATATAAATAAAAAATATGTCTATGTGTGCTTTGTGTGCTTTGAACATTGGTTAGAGTTATTTTATTAATGATTGCGAAAAAATGTGTGTCTTATAATATTATATATCCGCGAAAAAACTATCTACAGCAGGTCTTGTGATATAGAAAGAGATGAAATATAGAGAAAAATAACATTTTGCAGACGTATAAAATAAACAGAAAATTACAGTCGATTTTATTAATTAATTTATCACCATATTTTGCAATTGCTCAATAAATAAAAAGAAATCTGATAGAAAGTTTATAGGCAAGTCGTTAACCTTATACAAATATTTGCTTCTCACTGGACTTTACATGGTGAAGTAAGTTAATAAACATTCGTCCAATAATAGGTCTTAACTCTGCAAGTAAACGAGTCGCATAAATTGCTTTTCGGCAGCGGTTTTTATGGATTAAGTAAGTTGTATACTGCACCATTTTATAGAAAAGTATTGAGATCTTGACTTTCATGATGAAGGTGGAAGGCATTGGGAAATTATTACACGGGTTAAATTCAGAAAAGACATCTTTATTAATTACAAAAATATTTTATTATATACATAAGTAGTGTTCTGCTTTCACCTTTAATCCGATATGTCAATGGTTATGTCAATTTCGGTTGCGGATATCGTCATTACGAATTCCATCACGCAGAGAAACTTCGAGCGTAGTCCTGTCTATAGCTCGCTGTGCGACCTTAAACTTCCTCTTACGGCCAGCAGTGAAGGACTACATATGTCATTGAAATAATTACACTAAGTTTTCGCGATTTAACTATTGTAAGATTTAAATAATAACACCTTTATAACCAACAATAATCGCATAGCAAAATATTATAACATATAAAACATAAACACTCACGCCTGTCACCCAGACGGGTAGGCAGAGACTATGGACTTCCATTTGGCACGATCCTGACACACCTCTCTCGCCTAATCCACATCCATATACCTACGCATACACGCTCGTCGGTTAAGGGTACTCTTAATTTGGCCCATTTTCAATATATCGCCAATTTGGTCGATAAATTTTCGCCTAGGGCGTCCCTTCCAGACTCTGCCGTTCATCTCTGCTACATAAATTTGCTTTGTCACTCTTTCTTCATTCATTCTTTCTACATGACCAAACCACCGAAGCATTCCTTTCTTAATCCTGGTCACAACATCATCTTGCAAACCACACTCTTCTCTTATCACACAATTTCTCACTCTGTTATTTAGATTCAGCCCTAACATACTCCTTAATGACCGCATTTCTACGGCATTTATTCTACTCTCGTGCTTATTCTGCCACACCCAACTTTCACTACCATACATTAAAGTAGGGACTAACACAGCATTGTGAATTACGTGCCTTTTTGGACACATTCTGACTTTCCACAATAGAGTGTAGAACCCCATTTACTCTATTTCCTGCGTTCACTCGTCGTTCTATATCCTTATCATATCTACCATCTCTGCTAAATACACATCCCAAATACACAAACTCATCTACTTGCTCGACCAATTCCCCTTCTATTCTTATTTCACATATCGTTTTACTTTCTTCTTTTTCAAAAACCATAATTTTCGTCTTACTTGCGTTCACTTTCATTCCCCTTTCTTTTAATGACCTGTTCATTAATGTAACCATCATTTGCAACTCGGCCGCCGACGACGCAAGTATGACTTGATCATCGGCGTACAAAAGGCATTTGACGGTTAACTCACCCATTCTTAACCCGCATTCTTCAACTTTCAAATTTTCCAAACAACTGTCCATAAATAGGTTGAACAGCCACGGGGAAGCCACACAGCCCTGTCTGACACCTTAATGGATGCCAAACCAGTCCGAGTAGGCCCCGTTGATCCTGACACAAGCACTGGAGTCCCTATAAAGAGACTTCAATGCCTGTATCAACCCAGCGCTCAACCTAAATGAGTTCAATGTTTACCATAACACATCCCTGTCCACTCTGTCATAAGCCTTTTCCAAGTCCACGAACGCACAAAAAACCTTTTGGTTTTGGCCAAAACATCTTCGCGATCATGCGCGTGGAAAAGATCTGATCCGTACATCGTACATTCCTATCTAAATCCCGCTTGCACATCCCAAATTTTTCCATCAGTATCTTTCATAACTCTTTCAATTAGCACCTTAGCATACAGTTTTCCCACAATGCTAAGAAGGCTGATACCACGGTGGTTTTTACAGTCCTGCTGTGATCCTTTTCTCTTTTCTCTTGTTTTGGAATTTCTATTTCATTTAATTCAAACCTCTCATCACTCATAAACACGCTTTCAAAGTTCCTTCCAACTCCTTAAAGTCGAAACTTCGTCATTCAGAATACAGACATTCTGGTCTCATATAGCATTCATTCTAGGCTGTTTTGAATGTCCCTTGGCTTACGAGTTTCCAGAACATTTTAATATTTGCCTGGAAGTTATCCGATATTCTTCTATCATTCTTATCAGTTCTTTTTTGCTTTTTCTTATCAACTACTTCTTTTACTCTCTTATTTAGATGTCTAAAGACTGCCTTTTTTCTTTCAATATCATCATTCATACCGCTAGAATGACTAGCCTTGGTTGCTAGTAAATCTAGCCATGCTCTCTTCTTTGCTTCAACTTCCATCCGTACCTCATCATCCCACTATAAATTGTTATTTTTCCTTTCATTCGTTCTCTTAGTTACACCACATACTTCGGTAGCTGCATCCACCAAACCTTTCTTGACATTATACCACACAGTCACCAAGTCTAAATCATTCATACACAATTCATCCATGCCACTTATATTTTCTCTCAGTCTACATTTGAACTTCTCTTTCACACCTTCATCTTGTAACCCCTCTGTTCTTACACGCTGTAATGCAGTGATAGACATAGATGTCCGATGCCGCCAACGTCTGAACAGACCATTAATTCGGCATAAGACCAAGTAATGATCCGTCCCTACGTTGGACCCCCGGTAAACCCTTGTATCCACCACTGCGCTTCTCATTCTTTCATCCACAATTACGAAATCTATCATGCTTCTATCATCACCTCTTTCCCATGTATACATGTGAATCTTCTTATGACGAAAGAAAGTGTTCGTCACAAAAATATTATTTTCCACACATATGGTGAGGAGGCTTTCACCATTCTCATTTATGCTTTCATCACCAAACGTTCCCAATATCCTTTCATAACCAAGCCTCTTCACACCAACCCTTCCATTAAAATCTCCTAATATAACAATATTTTCATTATCCTTGCATTTCATTATCACCATCCTTACCATCTCCCAAAACTGCTCTCGGATATAAGTGGGCTTAGACATGTCTGGGGCGTAGACCCCTAGAACAAACAACTTCTTTAAGCCCACTTTCATTCGTATCCATAGCAGGGCTTACACATTCATACTCTTTCACACAATGACCCATTCATTCTGGCATGCCCGCTCTGTCTCGTCTACACCAGACCAGTACGCGGTATACATGCCATGTGTAGTGGCATCCTTTCCCTTCTGTTTTGTCTCATTTACACATAGCACATCTATTCCTCTATCATACATCATATCGCATACTTCATTTATCTTATCATTCATTGCTCCACATACATTCAGTGTAGCCAGACGGGCTCCCGCAATCCACTTTTGCCCCTCCGGGAGACAAAACGTGACGGGTGGCGAACCTATTAAAGGGCCCATTAAAGGGACGCCGGGAACTCGGGGCCATTTCTTTTCTTTTGTGCCTCATGGTGCGAACGTAGTTACTACACGGCGAGGAGCCAAGTCTGTTATTTCGGCTTTGTCGCTTGTTTAGCACCACCCGGAGGACACGTGTAGGGTGGGCCTAAGATTAGGTGGTCGAAGCCTACGGACGCGAGCGACTCATCCCCCTAATATTATAACATCTTTAAAATTTGAAATTAATGTAAAAATATTCAAGTGAGGTGAGGAACACTAATTTTCACTAAATTTTATTAATTAGTTAACACTATACTTACGCTTTTAAAACGTAAACAACTTGTAATGTTAAAGTTCAATGACATTAAATAACTGAAATATCCCAAATCTAAAAGTGACAAAAAATAATATATGAGTATAAAAAAACTTAAACAACACGCGTTGATCATAAGCTGTGATGATCCTGAAAATTATTTTATTTTATCCTGGTGATCCTGATCAGGATATTAGGATAAAATCATTAAATTATTGTATTGTCATCGGTCCTTAATACGAGTGCAAAATTTTCAAGTCAATTGTCCGTCTACAAGTTCGTGCAAATACAATATAAAGATATAATAATAAAAAGATTCCTTTACATATATATACACACGAAGCAAATAAAAGCGTGTTAACATATACGATTTTTAATAGATAACTGTTATACAGTATTTTTTATTTGTTTGTTGTATTTTATATTATATCCTTCAGAAGCTCCTCAATTCTGTTTTCCATGGTGGCACTACTCCGGAGGCTGGAGCAGAATTGCAGTGGACTTGTTCTTCAAAGAAAGGCGGCAACGCTCTCTTGAAGAACTACAGACCGATTTCCCTTCTGAGCCGCGTCTACGTGCTATTTTCGAGAGTCATTACGAATCGTCTCACACGCAGACTCGACGACTTCCAGCCTCCCGAACAAGTCGGATTGCGAAAAGGCTTTAGCACCATAGACCACATACATACCCTTCGGCAAATTGTACAAAAGACCGAAGAGTACAATCTGCCACTTTACCTTTCTCATATGTGGACTATGAGAAAGCCTTTGATTCCGTGGAAATTTGGGCGGAGCTTCAGTCCCTTCACCAGTGCCAAGTTGACTGTTGGTATATGGAAGTGCTGAAGTGTTTGTACAGTATAGCTACGACAACCTATCCAACTGCAGAAAGGTGTAAGACAGGGTACGTTATATCCCCGAAACTCTTCACCGCTACATTGGAAGATGTTTTCAAGCTACTGGACTGGAAAGGATACGGTATTAACATCAATGGCGAGTACATCACTTACCTTCGATTTGCCAATGATACAGTCCTTATGGCAGAATCGCTAGAGGACCTAATCTCAGTGCTCTCAATAGTGTCTCCCAACGTGTAGATCTTAAAATGAACATGGACAAAAGAAAGGTCATCTGTAACATCCGTGTCACACCAATGCCGGTAGTTGTTGGGCGCACTACGCTCGAAGTTGTCGACGACTGTGTTTACCTAGGACAAATAGTCCGTCTAGGTAAGTCCAACTTCGACGGAGAGGTCAATCAACGGATTCAACTCGGCTGGGCAGCGTTCGGGAGATTACGACACATCTTCTCGTAAAGTATACCTCAAAACGTGAAAACAAGATAGTGCAACCAGTGCGTGTTGCCAGTGATGACTTATGGATCTAAGAAGTAGTCCTTCACTACTAGCCGTATGATGAAGCTCAAGATCGCTCAGCTATGGAGGGGCTATGCTCGGTGTTTCTCTGCATGATAGACTTAAAAATGAGGATATCAGTGGAACCAGAGTAACTGACATAGCCCAAAGGATTAGTAAGCTGAAGTGGCAATGGGCTGGCCATATAGCTCAAAGAACCGATAACCGATGTGCAAAAAAGTTTCTCGAGTAGCCTAGTACCGGTAGGTGAAGTGTAGTGGAGGGCTGCCACTAGATGGAGTGACGATCTGGTAAGACATGCGGGAAGTCGATGGATGCAGGTGACTCAGGACCGTGCTTTGTGCCATTCCTAAGGGAGGTATATGTTTAGTAGTGGACTTATGATGGGCTGTAATGGTGGTGATGATGATAAGATAAATGTCCATCCATCAAATGAATTAATGAATTATAGCCTGACAGAATATAAAATTAAAGCAATTGAACTATATTATTCACACAACTACCATTTTAGAATTGTTTATGTTGTTTGTACATACTTTCTCCGCTATATTAATTTTTTAAAGCAGAGAAACTGTGAAAACAGCTGTATCCATAGCCATTTTAGCGACCTTAAGCTTCTTCATTCTTAACAATTAAGGAAAACGGTCTCAGTTCCAGATATCAACACTAATTGTACACTTTATAATTCGTGAAGAAAAGATGTATCATAATCTTCTAAACCCTGCTCAGCCGAGATGAATCCGTTATCATCCTTCGACTATGCTAGATCTAAAATACACAAATGAACAAGCCTATCAATATTTACAATATTTTTTCTGAACTACATCATTCAAAATTAATAAAAGTTAAAATTTTGTTTCAGTGGTTATGAAGGCCAACACACCTGCATTACTTATGATGCTATCAACCAGGCGTACCTTGAAGCGAGGAACAGGATTCGTAAGTTCCATTTAATTGATTTACTTTGATACGTTTTTTATTTAATATCAGCAAAATTTTATATATCTATCGGAATATTTTTACTATTTAATGTTTTAATTTCGAAAGTTTATCAGTCAAATATGTATTAAAATGAGACAGAGCAGTGGAATATTTTGTGGACTTTTAATTCAAACGTGCCTGTATCGAAAAAAGATCAAAATTTACCTTTCAAATGAAGAAAATACAAAAAAACTATTCTATAATTGACGTGTTGAAAAGGTTTGTATTATTTTGGAGTAAGTTTTTGCATTTATTCTTGCCTCCTTACTAAGAATTAATAAGAATGATACTTAAAACGAATAAAATTAACTTTCATTCGCAGCATTGTGTGAAATTCCGCAAGAAATGATAATGGCATAAGAAAACATGCTCGAAATAACGAGTATGTGAGAAAATATAGATGCTTAATTAACACGTTCTGCTTGTATAAAAAGGAGGTTAACATAGAACGAAACATGTCCGTATCATCAAAAGTACCTTTCATATAACATTTAATAAATACCATTTCCTGGGACCAAAATTAGTAAACAATATTGGCTAAAAATCGACGAACTTGACTACAGTGATCTATTATTAACAATCTGATAAACGTTTATCAGTATGCTATTTAAATAGACACCTTATAATGTTTCACAAGTATTATATTGTAATTATTACTATAATTATAAACTTATATTGTTATTAAATATAGCCTTCGTAACTCCGGGCATGGAATCATATCTAATGACGCCTCACACTTCAAAATTTGACAAGCCGGTTCGACTAAAAATAAAGGGGCAGACATAGATAAATAAAACATGGTGATTTTGGTGAGTTGAGGAAGAGACTGGTTACACGTCACGGATCCTAGTTTCACATTCAAAACAGGGCCATTATTACCACAAGGGCACATTAGTAGGTTTGATTTTGTGATAGTTCTCCTAGTGTTTCTGACATTAATGTATAATTTGTACAAATATCTCGGATATATCTATATTATCACAATATTATTGACTGTTCTCCTTTTTTCATGGGAAAATGTTTCGCCTACGCCTATAATACTTATCTGATCTCCTAGCCCAAGCATTTTCGGTGTAGTTACAGTAATCATCTTAATCATCATTGCAGTATATCCCAAATCCACTGCTGAATATGAGCCTCTCTCAAGTACTTCTCTACAAAACAAGGTTCTGAGTCACTTGCATTCACCGGATAAAATATATGTATTAATTTAATAAACGCGCTGCCCAGTAGAGTTGAATGCGTTGCTGACAATTACCTAATCGAACAATTCGCCACTACGTTCCATTTTTCTACCGACTTCAAAAAGGAGACGGTACTCAATTCGACTGTATGTTTTTTTTTCTTTTTTTAATTGTGTTACCTCATAACTTTTTTCTGAGTGAACCGATTTCGATGGTTCTTTTTTTATTTCAAATGTGGTGCTTTTCATGTGGTCCCATATAAATTTGATCAAGGTCTGACCAATAATTTCTGAGTTATTCTTAATAATTTATATTGAAGTCGGTTGTACAAAATTTTTAATTTTAAATTATTGAAGAGTATGTTTACCTAGTAACATGCTCGTCAACAACTTCTACACATCTTAAATTTTGACCATAGCTCTACGTGCTCTTGAAGTATGTTCTTGTTTACCTATATTTTCGATTTGCTTCAACTCGTGATTCCGTCCGCGTTGGAATAGAATGTAATTTTCCCGTGGTAAAAAAAGATGTGTGTTATAAACTGCGGTTAATACAGAACATGTGTCTGTGTTCTAAATTCCATTTAAATCTTTTAGCCGTATAAGCGTGACTATGTAAAAAACATCCAAATATTCACAGGATATATATATATATATATATATATATTTATAATCATATACATAAGATCCACACAGTTGATTTTAAATTTATGTTCTTATAATTATTTTGAATAAATATTTTTTTTCTTTTACAGAATTTTTAAATAGTCGAGGTCATAAGATCTTTCTAAAATTGTTCAAAGTGGCCTCATACGACACCCACGGAACGAAACGTGTGATGGATCTTCCTCTCTAGTGCCATAATTGATGCATATGTTATGCTTTCGTACCTACTCTTTATTTAGATATAGATTTTTTACTATTTATTTATTTGAAAAGGAAGTGTGCAAAGGGAAGTGGTATATAAACTATTAAACCAAAAATCACAATCAACCTGGATTTGGATTACGTAATACAATAAAAAATAAGAACATTAAAATAAAGGAAAAAAATCGCCTCATGTAACTCTTAATTATTCTTACACAGTTGTGGCCCACCCGAAGGGTGACTGGAAACCAGAAGACTTCGCGAGTGTCGGCGAACTGGTTCTGGATATCTCGATTCAACTGGCAAGAACGTAAGTACCTTCGAATTATCGCTGGAATTCTATATCGAAATAATTTCCGCGTCTGTCACTACGGCACATTATAAAAACTTATTAATTCGCTGTGTAATTGCGGCGTAAGATAATCCACTACTCCATATAATCCTGTGGGTATCATAAGAGGTGTCAAAGGAACGTAAACAGGGAGCAGCAGCATCTTCTTGATAACAACTCAAAATAATGAAAACTGTGATTACCAACCTGCCTGCCAAGCATGGCAAACTATGGCGAATATCCTCATGAGGTAATCTATGAGAGGTCCTTTTTTCTTTTTATAGAATAAGGGTGACAAACGAGCACACAGTCCACCTGATGGTAAGTGGTTGCTGTTGCCCATAGACATCTACATCTATCTTCGTTAGCGAGTTTAAATGCAGATGCGTTGTCAGCCGCTATGTTCAGCAATGGAATTTTGATAGGCTATATATTGAATATTGACACATGAATATATATCGAATGATATATTTATATGATAGTAATGATATAGTGTATGATATATGAATATATATATTAAATATTGATACATGATTTAACTTAATCTTTTTGTTACGATACACCAATTTAGACAGTCAATTATCTAAGACTATACAGCCAATTCTAACGTGTATTATACTCGCAAAATACTTCACAATATACTGATGTGTCACATTGCGAATTATTTGGGGGGAAGGCGACGACAGCAGTTGGTGACGATAGTATCATCTAAGGCTTGCGATTTATATCCACATCATTTCCACTAATGTTTCACATGTACCAAAATCGAGTCGCTTTTACTTATCAAAATACATTTCGAACGGTTATTACAAGAGCAGCAATTTTATGGCGGTCTAGTTTTCGCCAAAAATTACTCGATCTTATTACCAAATAATAGTCTCAGTTTGAAACTATTACTAACCTTTTTAATTTTGTCCAAATTCTTTTAATTTACTTATAACAGTTTAAGCCCGAACAAAACGTGGTTTACGTTTTTCAAAAGGCCATCTTAGTTTTTCGCTTTTGCCTGACATAATTATTTTGGTTTTATTATTTTAATATAGATGGATCCGATACATTCCGCCTCCTAACAAATGAAATAACTTAAGCTCCATTTTTAGTTGCATAAAACAGAAATTGTCTCATAAAAATTTTAAGATTCATATTTTTTTTATTTCAGAACAGATTGTTACGACCAATTCATTACCTTAACTTGACTAAGCGAATGTATATGAAATAAATTAAATAATGCAAAAAATATTTCAGTTTAATTATTATTAATTTTAGTTAAAACAGTAATAACTGCGCAAAAAGTTTACTTAAAAAAAGAAAAATTCAAATATTATACCTTATTTCACTTCCACTACGAAGACGAATCTAACGACACCTCATATAATAAAATCCATCAAGCCGGCTAGGCCACAAAGCGCACCGAAGAAATAGACATACATACATTAATACATACATACACGCGAAAAACATTGAGCAACTTCGAGAAACTTGAGCAGTCAGGTAAAAAGGCAACACATATACGTTGAGTATATTAATAAGCGATAAGAAATGAAAAAGTGAATGAAATGAAAGTGCTTATTTGTTTCATGCACTCACTCATCACTCAGCTCATCATAATAAAAAATGCTATAATAAGAAAAAAATGTCATAAACGCCAACAGATTTGCGACCGAAGTACCTAACTTTTTGCTCTTTAACACTGCAACATCGTCATATAACTTCGTCGCTCTAGGTGAGATATGAGAAATTCCTGAGCAACAAAAGTGAGATGAATCACTTTTGTTGCTCAGGTGTTGATGTAAATCACACTCTCCGTATAAAATTTTCTTACCTGATACTATTATGACATTACTTTATGGATATTGAAGTAACTCTTATATTAGAGTTAGAAGGAGAGGGTCTCTTCCACTCATTTACTTATAAGTCTCATACTTTATCACAATTGTTTTAATGTTTATATGATAGTACCATATGCCTCACGCTATACAAAAGCTCATCCTCTATGAGCATACAATTATTATTGTAAATATTAGTTTATTTTTAACTTTACAAAACACAAGCTTTTAACCTATATTTTTATATGTCCAATATTTCATTTATTATGAATAACTGTCTGATATTTTTGCGTATCTTTTCTTAAATATTCACTTATAAATAACACATATTTATATAATGCTTACTACGTAAAAATTTAAAGTATCAACTACGTTAACCTAAACATATTTCTAACGGTTGAAAATCTAAAGCTAAAATGCAATGTGAAAATATAGTCAATTAATGTTGTTGTGTTTTGTACGATGAGTGTAGAGAACCTGAGACTCTTTTTACTGGAAACGAGACATTCCATCGTAGTCCTCAGGGTTGACAACGCATCTGCATTTGTATTTTTAATCGGGGATAGACGTAGATCCACTTCCCATCAGGTAGACTGTGTGCTCGTTTGTCACCCATATCCAATAAAAAATCAATAAAACTTTTATATAAGAACAGCTGGTTGGCACTTAACTTATCACGGTAAATATAATTAAATATATATTTTTTTATATTTTGCAACTATACAACTATATACTGACGATTATTGTTCCTTTATAGCAAATTATCTTTTTTAAGGATATATATATTACTCCCTGAAAAGTGAAACCGGTCTATTTATAAATCAAATTAAAAAGTTTACAAATATTTATAATATATATTATTAGTTCGAGAGTTTTACCTATCACATTTAAATAAACATTCTGTTTATTATTTTTTTAATTAATTCCTCTACGTCATGCGTAATTAACCGATGATATTTTAACTAACCACTACTCTTCTGGCCTTAGTTGTATGCTCTCTTTATTTGGTTTTAGATTAATGACATAGAGCATAATATAGCTACAAGGTTGGCATCTATTATGACCACCAGTAAGTTCGTAATAAATCCGCTCCTTTGTCTACTTTGAGGCTTAAGACCAAGGCCATGTGTCACTCACGATAAAGAAAGGAATCAAGCCAATTATTTTAAACTACAAAACAAAATCTCACTATATGTTCCGGACGTCATTTATATATCAAGATTAAACCTGTATAAAAACCAAAAGTCAACAGTATTGTAAACTCAACTAATTCGAATATATAATACTGCCATCCCACAGCACTATTTACGTCATTACCTGCTTTGATTTGTTAAATAAAAAAGTACTGTTCCCTGTAGTCAAGACGATACGCTAGAAAAAACCAAAAATTATTAAAAATTTAGATTGGCTAAAACTAAAAAGTTTTTTTTTTCTGGGTAAATGGATAAAATATTACAATAAAATCTGTAAAAATATAGTGCAACAATCGGACATTAAATTTGAAAACCTTGTTGAAGAAATATTTGTTAACAAAATCCTACAACAAAATAGATCAATATATTACGTCTATCACTTACTCTGCACTTGCAATACCATGCCTACTTTAATATTGTTAAAAATTACGTTATAAAATATTAATAGACATTTGACATTGTATTGATTTTATTTGATAATAAATTTTAGACGATAAGTTTTGTTTAGCACTAAATATTGGTAACCCTTCTTTTAGCACACTTTTTGATGTCATTTGATGATGAAACAGGTGTCTAATGCCATTTGAAAAAAGCTTCTTGCCGCTTATTCTCTGAAAAGGTATTATTTGTAAACCGGTGTCGATTTTGACGTTCATAAAAGCTTTATACAAGCCTAAGTAGAGAAAATAATTTTGATTTTAACTTTGATTACTAGAAGAATTTTGATAAAAAATCTGTCAATTTTTTTATCTGATGATGACGATAGATGTTAACTTCTTCGCCAAATATAAACCAAAAAAATTAAATCCAATTAGTTTTTGGTAAATACATAACGCGACAAAGTATGCCTTCACCGAATTTGTGAATCAAAAGCAACATAAAAATATTATCGCTTACTGTTAAATTACAACTTGTTAGTTTGAAATTTAAAAGTATCACTATAACTTTTCGTTCAAAGAGGATATTTTCAAGAGTAATAATAATATAATAGTACACTTAATGCTGTATCCCAGTATTATAAGTAAGCCAGCAATTACATGCTGTGAGGCATTCTTTCCTTCTTAGGCTCAATTTACATTGCGGCGGAATGGAATGGAAGCGAATTTTTGTAACCAAATTGTACATAGTAAAATGAATTTTATGTTAATGGCGTAAAATGCAAACTAGATATGATGAAAGAAGACTTTTTTGGCTCATATCTAGTTTGCACGTTACACAATATAAAATTCATTTTACTATGTATAATATAATTCGCTTCCATTCCATTCCGCCGCAATGTAAATTGAGCCTTAGTCCTCAGAGATTACAACACATCTTTGAGGCCTTCTTTGTACATTTCACTTTGTAGTGAGTAGCCACTTACCATAATTGAAGTAATATGTACAGTACATTTTGGCGTCGTAGTTCCATGCTGCAGCTATATTATAGCTGGAGCACGAAGGGGTCAGCTCGACCGGGGTAAGACCACTCTCTCACAAATTACCAGGGTGGCACAGCAGAAAAATGCCGTATTTCATATGGTGTGTGTAGAGAACTGGAGACCCGTTTTACTGGAAACGAAGCATTCCATCTTAGTCCTCGTGGGTAACAACACTCAGAAGCGCATTTTGAGTCTCAATTGATAATAGATATTTTTTTTTATAGAATAAGGGTGACAAACGAGCACACAGTCCACCTGATGGTAAGTGGTTGCTGTTGCCCATAGACATCTACATCTATCTTCGTTAGCGAATTTAAATGCAAATGCGTTGTCAGCCGTGAGGACTAAGATAAAATGCCTCTTTTCCAGTAAAAAGGGTCTCCGGTTCTCTACACTCACCATACGAAACACAGCAGCATTAAGCTGCTATTTTACGCTGGTATTCTGTGAGGGCGTGGTCCTTCCCTGGTCGAGCCGACCAATTCGTGCTACAACTATACTATTAATGAAGCTGCAGCATGGCTCTACCACGTAAAAAGATTAAGATTAGTTGTCTATGGGCAACAGCATACGCTTACCATCAGGTGGCCTGTATGCTCGCTTGTCACTCTTATTTTATAAAATAATATATTACTTCAAAGTACCATAAGGTGATCGGTTAGTTCGTTTATCAATCTTAAGATTCAAAAAAATTGTATCATTAGTTCATAGTGTCCAACTCGACTATTTTTAAAAGGATGGAATGAATTTGAAAGGACAGCTTTCGCATTTCTTTAGAACATATGACGGTATGGTCTCCAAATCAATTTCATTCGAATGCTTAATTGCATAATGAATTCTTATTACTTAAGTTTTCATTCATTTCTAAAATTCAGTAGCTTTTTTAAACAAAAAATATTGCCGTATGTAAAAATATTCAAATTTTATTCTTTGGTTACAAATTACTGAATGTCATTGTATTTTATTCCATTAATTCTTGAGTAATTAAATTTTATTGACAACTTTTATTAACTACATATTAGCATTAATACAGTTTTCCTATATTTTTGTCATATAAATGAGTCAAAAGCAAAAGCAATGGAATTTCTTTATTCTATATTTGCGTAATTTAAGTGGGTCTACAAAATCGCCGTTTCAATTCGAGTCATTACACGCCTCCAACCAGCTGTTAAGTGACCTTTTGAGAGTAAGAGGAAGGATTTTTAAATGTCATCCCGTTAACTCATTAACTGAACAGACATAGTAGCGTTATATGAGTCACAGCTGCCGGAAGTATGTACAATATCTAGACTAAAAATTGGAAGCTTGGTCGTAGATTTATCAGAAAACAGTTTGATTTAAAACATAGCTATTAAATGAATTTATTTCCTATAACTACCTCTTATATGCTGATACACGTTAGACTTAAAATCTGATTTACAATTTTATGACTTTAAGATAAGCTAGGTATGAATTTTTTTAAGCTCACCGTGTGTATGTTAACGACAGATTAGTTCTAAACTTATAACTGTAATCAAAATATCTCAAATAATAGCTGCAGCATAACATACCTTTCTGTTATGCAATCATCTCGTTACAGTATGAAATAGAATTAAAATAATTGTTAGAGTGTTTATATTTAGACGCTTGTTATGTTCAAAAGAAATCTCTTTGCAGAGCGATTGGAGGCCAGATAAAGATTATTAGTCAAAAAATACAAAAGCAGTTTTTAAACTAACTAATATACTTTTCATTACTATATTTTTCGTTGCTTACCATCTTGAAGGTCGATGCGTGTACGAAATTCTTACATTATAAACACATCTAGATCTTAATTTATTCTATATAGTTATTTTCGTAGGTTATACTTCCCGTAACGGATCAAACTAGTCGAATGGCCTTGCTTCTTTAGAATAAGACTTGGGGATTTACTGGTAAATGTTACTTGAGTTTCATGTTTTGTTAGAATGAATCCCTTAAGTTGACAGTTCATTAGTTTAACGGCTCATATTTTATGAAGGTTAAAAAATTTCAAGCATTGAAACAAAGCTTAAGCATTAAGTATTTCGCTATCATAGTCTACTCCCTTCTCAAATTTTAACAACATAGATTTATAGAGCAAAATTAATAAACATTTAAAGCTAAGATTTAATTTTTAATAGCTGGACTACAAAAATGGCTGTAAAAATATTTCTCATTGTCATCACGGAATGTTATAGGCTTGTGAATTCTCTTACGACACAGCTTTCCGCAAAACTACATCCAATTAAAATAATTTAAAATTAAATCTAATTATATTAACAAAAGTAACATTAATTATGTATATTATATGAATAATAAATAATTTAAACATTAAATAACACATTTAAACGAGTATATTTCAATTAATAACCCCAGACTACAATTAAGTGATACATTTGAGTACCAGAAAGGTAAAATATTAAAATAAAAAAATAACTTTTAAGAAAGGAATCGTTTAATAAAAGTTTACCTGTTATTACCACGTAACCGCTGGTACGTTATTGAATTCAATAACGATACTCAATTACATTAATTGCTGCCAGTATTTAGTAATCTAAACCAGCCTACATTCATATCTTAAATGTTATATTAAATCCTTCACCCACATTTCATGTTTGTCACTGACCTAGATATCAAAAATGTACTAAAATGTCACTATATAATGATAATGGTACGTACCGCAATTTTTTTTAATTAAATGACAGTTTAAGAAAAGGAAAAAGTCACTGACGGTTCCTATCTAAGCTTTCAGTTAAGCATTAACAAAAATAATCTATAATGTACGAAGTTTTACTTTGTTATCTTTTTACTAGATATGGCTTGACATACGAGGAGATTGAGAAGGGGCTGCCTCTGATTGACACATCCCGTACATTAATCCGGGAAGTGTGTCCGCCCGTGTTTTCCCACGTGGAGTGCCGTGCCGGGAAGTACCGCCGCCTCGACGGACTGTGCAACAATCTGCAGCATCCTACATGGGGCGCCACTATGGCTCCATTCCAAAGGTATAATTTTTGATTCTATTACAGTTAATGAACCATGGATACTTCAAATATCTTTGATAAAACACAGTGGTTACAACGACCTACCAGTAAATGGGTCTTCAGTTCTTATCATTTACTATATGACTATATTATATTTCGGAACATGATTATAGGGCTCATTTTCTATTTAGTCAATCCAACCCTCTTGTGGTTAAACATCATTGCATTCAGTGTTGTGATTTTGCTTAAATTTTATGGACAGCTGATATAAATAGGCTGTAAGACGTTCCATATTAATCGTTTAATCATAGGGAGTGACATTACACCATCAGGTAAACTGCTAAGTCTGTTATCATGCTATAGTAATTATAATTATAAATTAAATACAGCAGCATAATATGGCTACTTACGCTGGTATTAAATAGCTAATTAACCAGACGTGCCGTCCTATAAGAACTTGCTGTTACGTGGCACTATCACATAAAATAAAATCAATAAGTTGTGTAATTTTAACTGCTATAGAATTGTTAAGAACATATTTCTAAAAGATTTTAAAATATATTTTTAAGAATCACAGCTTACACCTTATGGTTTTATACTTATACTAGCTGAGTCCGCGACCACAGAATAAATAATAGTACTACGTACTGCGAGTTCGTTACAAATAGTAAGTATAGAAGTCTTTATGAGGTGTAAATTAGGTCTAATTTCACACCTGAAGATCTCGTACAATAATGTATTTAAGGAAGAAAGAAGAAATGATAATTCCTTTGCTGCTAAAAGAATCCATCACCTCGTTACGTCCTGAGAGTGACGTTAGAAACGACTATAAGAAACGCCGGAAAAATCTTACAGCGATATATATAGCGGTATAACCATCCCGTGATAACCTGGTAAAACATGCAGGAAATCGATGGATGCAGCTGGCCCAAGACCGTGTTTTGTGGCATTTCTTGGGGCTATGTTCAGCAGTGGATTTGTGAAGGGCAAGCGCAAAGCGCAAAACATGCAGGCCGCTGACGGGCAGCAACGTGGAGGTGGGTGACGTCTTGTTTTGAGATCGTCAATATGCCATCATTCCAACAGTGGGAGAGGCCCTTGTCCGGCAATAGACTTTTAGGGACTAATAATGAAGAAGAAGAAGACAATTTTTATGACATTAGGTCATAAAGTAATGGAACGAAAATATAAAAGAAACATATATTTCGAATCTTTAAAGCAATTCATATTTAATTGTAATAAAAAATCCGAAATTCTTTTATCAAAATCACCTAAGTACCAGCAAATTATATTTATATATATTTACATTTTTATAGTTTCTTATAGACCCACTGAGCTATTCAGGTTACAAAACTTTCACTATAATTTATATGGAATTTATTTTTGTAGATTAATAGGGCCATTATTCTCTGACGGCATCAATGCGCCTCGCATCTCGCATACTGGCCGAGATTTGCCGCTATCTCGTGTTGTATCGCGAACTATGCACCCGGATGAAGGTTTTCACGATCACGCCGGAACTGTCATGGTCATCGCTTGGGGACAGTTCATGGACCACGACTATACTCTTACTGGCACACCTCTTGGTAAGTTACTGACATTACAATTTAAAAAAGTTTATTTAACAAATTCAGTCTTATAACAAGTTACATAGTACTACATACTTTCTTTATACCCTACTAAAAAGAGGCTGAAAATAATGTTTTCGGGTATACGCGCGATTGGCCTAAGGAAACCGGCAACCAACTTTAAACAAAGAAAGCAGACAGATGCTTTGTCGCCCGTGACGAGTAAGAACTGCCTCACAGTCACAGTCAGTGTAATTATGAAATGCCTTACAGTTTGCCTAATTAAACTGGCTCTCTTACCCTTTAAACCGGAACGCAGCAATGATTGCGTGCTTCTTACATGTTAATATTATTTGTTCGTTTATGATCTTCTGTAGCCTAAACGGTTTGCCGGGTTTAGAAGTGCAAGGTGTGAGAAACTTCATCTGTGGAGTGTCTTAACCCACATTTAACTGCATTTGCTTGAAATGCATTTTTTATTAATAAAATTACTTATTTCTGTTACGCCGTGTAGTGGCGGCGTAAGAGAATCCACCATATCATCCCGTAGGTGTCGTAAAAAGCGACAGAAAACAACTGAAAGTGATAGAATACTGCAGTTGCCGATCCGCCTGCCAAGCGGGACAACTATGACATCTATGGCTATGAGGCAATCCTGGCAAGCCTCCGAGAGCCAAATAATATAGAAGTGGTATTAAAAGGAGTATTTTGCACTTAAAACTTAAGTTTATCTCGCTTTAACTTATCCAAACTAATATACAATACGATAAAAATAGGTACCTAACTAGTTTATATAGAAAATCAATAAAGATAACTTTTCTTCTTTAGACCCGGTACACCGTAACGACCCCGAAGAATGCTGCAAACGACCATCACACCTGAAACATCCTTATTGTAACGAGATCAGAATACCCGAAGATGACTACTTCTACCGTCTGTTCGGTGTGAAGTGTATGGACTTTGTGCGTGGTTTCCCCTCCCCAAGACCAGGTTGCCGTCTAGGTAAGTCGGCTTTTACCTTGCTGCAATTTTGACAGAAGGTTTAAAACGATCAAATTAATTTCAGTATAGTCTGAATTAAATATGGAAAAAGCTCAGCTAATATATAACAAATTATTACAAAATATTATTTAATGTGTAACTTACAGCCCGGGTTTGGTACTGTGTGACTTTTTTAATCCCTAAATTAATTAGCTGAAAGGGATATAGTTTTCATCGCCGGAAATTACGCTGTCAGCGTTCGAGCAGCTCGTAGAATATGTAACTGAGGCGGACTCGAAAAAGTGTTTTGAAAATTGAAAATAAAAAAAAATTGTATAGATTGTGGTGAAAAGTTTACCATACATTATCACAATTACAATTTCAACATGAAATAAATTGCAAGCAAGTCATACAAGGTCATCACTGCAACGGTAACGTACAATTCAATTGTTCTGTGTATCTGTAGCTGATTATCAGATTATTCACACAATACATTTGACAGGCAACTCGTCAAACTAGCTTAACATTGAGTTCGATGCCTTGTCTCAACCGCAATCGGTCTCTTGCGGCTGATTTGCGAAATTTAAGAAACAACTGACACATAAATCCACAAGTATCAGTGTTTATTTTCAATATCTATTTACCGAATTATATCTACGGTACAATTCGGTAAATACGGTAATGTAATAGGAAATATATCTTTATCTCCAAGTGCAAACCGTAGTGCAGTGTACTATGCTACCTAACAACCAAGCGGGTAATGTCCAGTGCGCTGCCCCAATGCGTGTTGGCGAATTACACATGACTTTTAATTTTAAATTTCACTTTCTCTTTTTTAATTTCTCAGACATGCAATTTTCCTTAAGATGTTTTCCTTCATCGTCAAGCACGTGGTAAATCAGCACTTAAGATTGCAATTAGAAATTTCATTGGTGCTGCGGGGATCGAACCCGGGTTGCTCGCATACTGTGAAATTTACAGCGGGCGCGTAGTCCCTGAGCTACCAAGAACATATGATGATGGCGGACAAATCATACAAATACGCTGAATCTAAATCTCACAGACTGATGATGGGGTACAGCAGTACCGGTGCAAAAGTATCAGCACTGCGCTCACCAACTCGCCCGTATAACGTGGTGCGTAAGACTTTCAAGAAATGTGTTGGTTAGCAAATTCTCTGAAAGGTTTATATCTAGCATTAGAACTCATTAAATTCACATAAGCTGATACAGAAAAAAAAAATTCCGACGCGTTAATTACCGCTTTATATAACTGACAGAGAGACACTGTGTGAAAGGATGACGCTATACTTTTTAATATTGTATTATTTAATCGACCGACGCGAAACATGATAGCGTGTGACCGGTCTCAGTTCAAGAATCGTCTGCCGTAGTGAGAGGGGAAAGTTAATCCGTTACGTGTCGGAGCCGGTGCACCCAGGTTGCGCAATTTAGTGCAAAATATTGTTGCGACTCGTGAGGGCACTCGAATCAGACACTGGTAAACAACTTGACTTTGTACCTCTCCCTCTCTCTTTATAGTCACGAATTCTGGCACGACTCAGTTATTACCGTATCATTGAACGTTATAAAATAACGCATCTTGACGTGTACAACCTTTACTACCTCACTTTATTAAAATCTATAAGGCATATAGACAAATATAAAAAGCTGACAATTTAATTTTAGTAAAGATGTACAACAATTTACAATAAATACGATGAAGAATACTCGAACTATTGCCAGAAATATTATAATTTTACAATTGTATGCAGTTACGCTGTTACTTAGCGTTAGTTATTTAAAGTTTTTAAGGTAACAATATTTTAAGAAATAAATAATAAAATATCAAAAATATAATATGAAGTCCATAGATAACTAACTATACACTATACACAGTCACTAGTTTGTATTATAAACTAAGGTCTGTAGATGGCGACGGGTCTAGTTAACAAACCGCGGTCTAGTTATTTAAAGTTTCATAGCGTTCAGAAGCTGGTTTAAATAGGCGTGTAACACTCAGCCGGATATTGATGATGGGTTACGCTTTTGGTTGAGTAGCGATTGGTTGCAGCATAGATAACATTAAAGCTCTGACAAATATAATAAAGGTTAAATAACCCAGTATAGAGTATCGTGGGAAGTGTTAATGTCACTTTAGATAACACAGTTGCGCATTGAATTGAGCGACTGAAATTTTTGAGGGCACTTGGTAAATTAGTATTTAAAACTGAGATTAACCACTTGCTTACTATCTATTATAAAGCAAGTACTGAGCTTGTGTATATTGTAGCTATAGTAGCCATAATTAAATTATAAATCAAATATACCTGTAATAATTTAATCTATAATAATTATTACATAAATTATTTAATTTGTGAATAAGACCTACGGTAGAGCCACGGTGCAGCGAGTTATGGTTTCAGCATGAATGTGTTGGCTCAACAGCGGAAGAAATGAGCTCGCGAAAAATACCAGCATTAATAGGCAGAATAATGCTACTGTGTTTGAATGATGAGTGACGAAAAGGACTCTTTTACTGGTAATGAGACATTCTATATCCGCCCTCCGAGGTGACAATTCGTCTTTATTTTGATTCATAATCTAGCATAGATGTAGGTATCTAAGGGCCATAGGATAAACGAACCATTAGGTGAGATGTAGGCTCCTTTATCATCCTTACTTCTATAAAAACACCTTAGAATTATGTAAGTAATTATTAAACACACAAAACCCAAAATAAACCACTACTTTAAACAAATAAAATTAAATACCTTATCATTACTGCGTATCTAATTTTAAGACATATTTCTTATGCAAATGGCAATAAATAACACTAGTGTAAACAACGTTAAGAAACCATTTGCTGAGATGATCATTAGCTTAACTTTAACTGTTGCAATATATTGCAATACACTTTAAAACGTTTACTAACAGTAAGGCTTTACGAGATATATTCGCTATAGGAAAACTGTTGATACATATTTATCATTATTAGGAGCATTTTAGCTAAGATGATCATTTATTATTTAAACGTTACTAAGTTGAATTTCATTAGATATGCCTAAGGCTGTCAAATAAACTGCATAACGATGTTGTGATATAATGACATTAATTCGTTGAAAGCTGTTTGAAAGGTTAAATTTAATTGTAACTTTAAGGTCCTACCGATCCAACATTTAAGCTAATTGAAGCGCAGTTCGATGTATTTCCATTTAGATTTGAATTAATCTGTATGTTTATGTAAGGTTAATTTTGTGCCAAATAATATTATCATATAATTTCTAACCTACTAGACATATTGTAAACCTTTTATAACAACTAGCACATTACGAAGTATAATATATTATAATTTTGATTTGTGCTGTGTAGTGGCGGCATATGAATATCCACTACCCCATATCATCCCATGCTTGTTGTAAGAGGTAACTAAACTAAGCAACAAGATAGGCAGCATTATCTGCCTGATAACAACTAAATAATAATAAAACTGTGGCTGCCAACTCACCTGCCAGTCATAGCAACTATGGTAAATATACCCCCAATGAAGGACAAATTGCGATGTCACAATTCGTGACAGGCTGACCTGTATACGAAATTATAATAATTTTCATTTTGGTAAATAATATTTTGTAATAATTATATGTATTTCAAAATTTAAAGATTGAATATACACGATGCTGATATTGTCGTCATCATACCCACAGTTTTATTTAATTTTTCAGGCGTTGCATGTAATTTTGCAAATGAATTTAAAATTTTACTATAATTGAATATGTATCACGTGTTTTATGTTACTCCAGGATCGAGAATTCCGTTCAACACTTTGACTGGCGTTATAGACGGAAACACCGTATATGGAGTCACCGACAAGTTTTCTAGGTAAGGACTGAATATAGATGCAGCCTTAGAAAATCTCAAATAAGTTAACTATTCACCTCGAGGCGTAAAACTTGCGACATTTTTCATTATTTCTAATATTAAGTAATAATAAATTGTTTAAACAGCATTAGTTGCTAAATGCATCCACACATGTCAATTAAATGATAAAATGTCCAGGAAATTCTAATCCACCATTTTTAATCTTCAGCTAACTCAATTTTGTTAGAAGCTATTAACTGCTCGGTAGATAATTATAGTACCGCGGTTTTGGTGGGAACGTGACCGCCGTCGGATTGCTTAACGGAGGCTAGCATTGGACAGGATCATAGTGCACGAGTGTATATATGCACAAATACAGTTGAATTCCTATTCATACTCATAGTCCGATGGGACGGCAATGTCGAATTGAGAGATCAGGAGCAGGACCAACGGTTTTACGTACTTGATCTATGACCACCAGAACAACGAGGCAGTTTTTATACCGCTAAAATATAGACTCGTTGTCACTGAACTACAAAGTTTAACTACCGTTAACTATTAAAGTTACTTATTATTATATTTTTATTGCAGAAAACTGCGTACCGGATATGGCGGTCTATTGAGAATGAACCCCGTCTTTAAAGAGTACGGCCTTAAAGACCTGCTTCCACTGAAACTCGACATTCCTGACGAAGGTTGCACCCGACCGAACAAAAACATGTACTGTTTTGAAGCTGGTATGCCCCTTTGATGTCTCAATCATTTGTTGATTAAAACTGATAAACAACATATGATGAGGTTTTTAAAAACCAAACATTATTAAGAAAATCATAATTCGCGTGCACGTTAAAAATATATTAAACTATTTTTATCATTACTTTATATCTATATATTATATTGAAGGCATTGCTCTCCTTAAACACAAAGGTTTTTTTCTTAATAAAAAATAAAAATGTTTTAGGTGAGATCCGTGTGAATGAGCAGTTGGTGCTAACAGTAATGCACACCTTAATGGCACGTGAGCACAACCGAGTTGCAGAAGGCTTAGCAGCCGTTAATCCTCACTGGGATGATGAAACCCTCTTTCAAGAAGCCCGAAGAATCAATATCGCTGAAATACAACACATTACGTTCAACGAGTTCCTGCCAATCTTACTAGGGAAAGACGTTATGGAAAAATTCGGCTTAGTGCTAGAGAAACAGGTAAATCTTAATACAATTTGAAAACAGAACTTTTGGTTTCTATCAACATTTGTTAAAGAAAACCTTTTTTAACTACAACCGATTGAAAAACGACAAAATATCAAGAAGATGTATTTTCACAGGGTTATTGGGATGGTTATGATCCGGAAGTGAATCCTGATGTGCTCGCATCGTTCGCTGCCGCTGCATACCGATTCGGACATTCGTTATTACCAACTGCTGTAGAGAGATGGTCAAAAGCTCACAAATTTATTGGTAAGTCGTCTTATAGGTTCACATATGAAATAATCTACAAAAAAATATTAAGAACTACAAGTTTTTTAAATAAATTTTCCGTATACTTATATTATTTTGGTAATCAAGGTGATTAAGTGAATGCGTTGTGTTAAATAAAGGTCCTTTCTCATTTAAATTAAGGTTGTTACAAATTGCTACTTTAAAAAACATCACATTAAGTAGTTAAACATGTATTTATCTTTACGTAGTATTTTTTTTTAATTATCATTATTACACAAGTCCACTGCTGAACATAGGCTACCCCTAAGCAATGCTACAAAATACGTTCATTAGCCACCTGCATCCATAGACTTCCTGCATTCGCTCCATCTGGTACGGGGCCGCCTTACATCTTACAATTGGCTTACCGGTACGAGGCTGCCACTCGAGAACCTCTCTCCCCTATCGGTACGACCAGCCAGTTCTACGAGCTATATGGCGGGCCCAATGCCACTTAGCTTACTGATCCGTTAGCATATGTAGTTTACTCTGGTTCTACAGCGGATATCCTAATTTCGCATTCTATCATGCAAAAAACTACAAGCATAACCCCCTATATAGCTCGCTGAACGACCTTGAGCTTTCTCATACGGCCAGCGGTGAAATACCACGTCTTAGTTCCATAATATACATATATTATCATCTATTTGTTCTTTTTTACTTCTAATAAATTATTTTATTAATTTTTCGTTCTATTGCACATTTGCTTTCGTTGCTTATAAAATGTATTCTAAATTTGCAGCATCAAAAAGGCTGTCCGATCTCATTCGAAGACCTTACGATTTATACAGAGCTGGAGTTTTAGACGAATACGTAATGGGCTTGATGAATCAAGTAGCACAAGCTATGGATGATTCCATAACACAAGAAGTCACAAACCATCTCTTCAAGAAAGTAGGTGCACGATTCGGAATGGACCTGGTGTCCTTAAATATGCAAAGAGGACGTGAATTCGGCCTGCCCGGTTACATGGAGTTCAGAAAGTTCTGCGGGTTATCCGGTGCTGATACATTCGAGGAACTATTCGGATCAATGCCTAACGAGACTGTACGAAAATATGAAACTATATTTGAACATCCAATTGACGTAGATCTGTGGTCTGGTGGTGTATCGGAACGCGCTCTCCCAGGTTCAATGTTGGGACCTACTTTTGCTTGCATTATCGCTACGCAGTTTTCTTACTCCAGACGTGGTGATAGATTCTGGTAAGAAAATTGAGTCACACACTTGTTTTAAAAATATATGTGGTAGTGTGAAATAACTAAAATATTGATAATATTAACTTTTTAGGTTTGAGCTGCCTAATCAACCTTCATCTTTCACACCCGAACAACTATCGGAAATCAGGAAGTCTCGTCTTGCACGTGTTATTTGCGACAATACTGATATTATTGACACCGTTCAATTATATCCTATGGTTTTACCCGATCACGAATTGTAAGTAAAGAACAATATTAATAGTAATACATAATCCTATTTTAATATGGCAACATTTTTATATATCACCGTTCGGTACACTCAGTGTTGGCCACATATTATCCCTCATTTTTAAGAGAGTTATGGAGCAATAAGTCCGCTGCGTTGAGATGTCCTCGAAACATTTTCTTCTATAGACATGCAGGTTTCCTCACGATATTTTCCTTCGCCTCTGCAACTGCATGCAATTTTAGTGTCTGGAGGCCATTATTACTTGTCGCGAAATTATAATATTATAATTATAAATACAATTTATAAAAAGAATATTGTTATTTCGGCTATTTTTTTATCTTTCTTTACTTTCACAAAATTTTCGTCATTAGGAACACTGATTACTTACCTTGCATATAGTTTGGTCTACCACCACAATGTCAATTTATTTGCTAGTATAAACCTGTTGATCAATCCACTACAGTACAGTACAGAGTGATACGTCTATTTTTAAGGACGGGCTTTGGTTCATACTTATAATATGGGATGTCCTGTTTGTGGGAAGTAATCAAAAATCAGAATTATTTATTGGCCATAATATAACAATCGTTACAGGCAAGTCATTACAGGTTACAAAAATTTCTTAAATTTATAAGGTTAAATTACATTAGTGTACTATCTAGCTTAATTTAGTTACATTGACGCTTTATATCATAGAATTAGGTAGGTTATTTTGTTTGCGCGTTACACAAGAATGATGATTCCAAGATATGCATTGACATGTATTCGTTTAATTTTTAAAATGGGTTATTTTAAAAAAATACTTAAGTTTCCGTTTCAATTTGCTGTAGATTAGGTTGGTTGAACTTTTGGTAATTTATTTTACATCAATATTTTTGTGTAACGTCCCTGTTTTTTTTACTTTAACTAATCTATTCGTTGGTACGATACGTTTTTCATCATTACGCAGATTGTGTTATTTACGTCTTTCTTTTTCGGTATTTCTTTATCCTCGTGTACCTCTTATAAACTATTATATATATAAAGCGAAACCACTGTCATTATTTTGTCGTTCTTATAAAAATTTCTCGCCCGGCTACTTTTTTTTAGACCATTGATTATTTTTATAGACTATTTTTGACATTTTAAAACTTTTATAATATCCGTAGCATTAGCCCAAATAGTAATGGCATATCTTATTATAGAATGAATATAGGCATAATACACAGATATGAGTGTCTTTATCTAATAATGGCTTACGTTTAAATAATACATAATCACCACTAGCTATTTTCTTAAATTTTTTTCCATGTGGGATTTGTGGTCGATTGTGCTATCTACTGTATAACCTAAAAATACATTTTCTTTTGTAGTTACCATAAATGCCTAGCCTCGATTGATAATGCATTACAATGCTTTTATCAGAATTTAGAATAATACTATTTGTACCAAACCATTATTTTAGCAAGCCCATAACATTATTTTCTAAATTTGATGTACTCTTGTCTCTTAAACAAACACGTGTATCATCTGCAAATAAACTCAAATGTGTATTGTCTGACATTGCATTACCAAGATCATTAATATAGATCAAAAACAAAACAGGACCTAAGATCGAGCCTTGTGGTACTCCAATCGCTGAAAAAGTTTGCTAATTTACTGAAACAATTTGGTTATGTTGATTTAAATAAGTTTTCATTATATTTTGTTCAGCTCGTTGAAAACCATAATGCTGCAATTTTAATATCAGTACATCATTTCTCAAACAATGAAAATCCTTTAACAGGCATATCTATTCGAGCTATTCAAAGATTCGAGAATGAAATAAATTACTTTTCTTATGGCCATTTCGGTCGATCGTCCTTTTCTAAATCCAAATTGTGCCGTTGTAAATAAATGATTATCTTTAAAGTACTTTATAATTCTAGATTTTATTTATTATACTTTTTTTTGAAAAGTAGCGTCGTCAATACCACGATATAGGCCCAGTACTCACCTATCCAATGTGATATGTGCAAATCTTCCAAGAACATGATGCATATTAGCTAGCACAATCTTGAAAATATCTTTATCCAACAGACAGGTGATTTATTAAATTCTCCCTTCTGTTTTAGAATTCATGTCCCTCCTAACATCGCTCGTGATCGAAACCAAAAGTATTCAAAATATATATATATTGTGTGCGATACTATCTAGTCATCCTAAGTTCAAAAAAGTAAACATATTCGGAATAATAATATTTATTACTTTTTCTTGCAAGCAATGACCCGATCATAAATTTTATGGAACCGACGCCGATAAGAACGAATCCTTCTCCAATAGACGAAGCGATGATTTTGTGAATTGCAGTTGTTTAATTGCAGCAGAGTTAATTGCAGCGAACTTATCTTATTTTCTTTTCCAGAAATCCGCGTGTTCCCTGTAGAAGTGGCATTATACCGCAAATGGACTTTAGCAAATGGGCGGACCCTGTTCCGTTCCACGGTGGGGCGAAGCAATTTGTGAGTAGCTTCACATATAACCCGTTTTTAGGCAAAAAGTAGTTGCACTAGCATCAAGTATTTATTAAAAAAATTGTAGTCAGTAGTCATAGACATAGATTACCGCATTCAAACTAAATAGAGATAATTTTACACAAATCTTTTATACTCTCTTCGTAATTCTCTATTTAATTTGAATTTTACCACAGACCTCGAATTTTTTTAAATAAATTTGTTTAAAATTTATCCTAAACGTCACTCCCGACAATTCAGAACAACATATTATGCACAAAGAAAACATAAATAATCACTTAATTATACATTTGTAATAGAAAATAAAGAATTTCGTTAAATTCAGTATTATCAGGATTAATTACAATTAAACACAAAACTATTTTAGCAAATTTCGATGTCTGTAGGATATTGTAGTATACACTTCTCTGATTTTAGTTGTTGATGACGCAATATTGTAAGCTAAACCATATCTGTACATAAATGAACATATTATTGCGTTCTCATTTCAAAATTTTAATTTATAATTTAGATAAAAATCAAAAGCTTGTACAAAATGTATTTAAAAAATGGCTGAAAGACGCCTCAACTTGTTTGCCATATTATAGAGGAGCAATAATATAAGTGTATTTTTCATTTACACAAATGTAAAACAATTATTATGTAATGAATATTAGTCATTGAATAATAATCAAGTAGTTTATATTTAAAATTTAAAAGTAGTTTGAACCGTTTAAGACGTAGTAGTTAATAATTCAATCTCCAATATTACTTTTAATGTATTACGAATTTAAGAACACATCAATGTACATTAACACTAGAAGCGCCGCCGTCCCATTTTTGTCCCACCCGCAAATTTGATTGTCTCTAACTTTTTATTTTTTTATTTAGGTCGATGAAACTTTTTGACTTTTATTTATTTTATATAGTGAACTAATTTAAAATGTTATCAATTTTATAACAAGAATAGTTTATGAAAAATAACCCGATTTACCTAGAACTGCCGCTGGGTCATTTTTGTCCCGTCGCTGTTTTAATGAATAGTTCGATGTACGGTCTGCGCCCTAGAGAGTTTATACAATGTCTTGTAATCGTTTTCATAAGAAAATGAAGTACTTCGATTCGATGACAAGTCTGATAGACGCTAAAGACTGAGCGAAGGTAAATTTGCTATGATCTCCGAAATATGTTACGAATTTATTACTAATGCACTAGGTTGTAACATACCAGGGCCATACATAACGAGTGACGAACAACGTTTTTCTTCTAAGTGCCGCTGCTGATTCACCCAGTTTATGAGCTCTAAACCAGACAAATACGGACAGTAATTTTGGGTGGCTGATGAAAAAGATCAAAATGATGTGATAAATGCGTTTCCATATCTTGGAAAAGATGATAATAGACCAAATGAGCATTTAGGTGACTGGGTTGTGAAGAAATTAACCTTACATTACCTTACATCAATAAAGGCAGAAATGTTACTTATGACAAGTTTTTCACTTCACTTTTATTAGCAGAATATTTGAAGTCTAAAAATAATAGAAATGTAGACATAATCAACAGAGCTCGCAGAGAAATACCAGTATCCGTGAAGACCGCAATACAGTAATTTAGTACATTTTTGCTAAAAACAGGTGATATACCTTTGACTGTTTATCAGACTAAACCCAATTAAAATGTCCTAATGCTCAGCGCCATGCATCCCGACATAACAATAGCCTTTAGGTAAAAGAAAAAAACCTGACTCTGTGTTATTTTACAACAGCTCGAATTTGGAGTAGATGTCTCACATGAACACGGAAAAGTTAATGTGAGAAAATGAAAACAATTCTGTGAGAAAAAGACCCTCTCCTAAACCAAAGCTGCGAAGTAAATGAATTTGCTGTCATGTTTGCTCCATGTCATTGAAGCTTCCCTGCGTAAAAGGATTAATTTATCAGTTCTCGACAGCGGTGAACAATGATTGTCGCACTCGCGCCGTTCTTGCACTTTGACGTTTGCATTGAAAGATACTGAAAGTTATTTTCTGCTAGAGAATATCCCATTTAAAGATGACAATGACTAATGATCAAATGGGTCGTAAATATACTGTAAAGGCGCCTTCAAGACGTTGGCCAGTTCATAAATTTTATAATTTGTTAGATTTAGTGGGTATAAATGCATAGGTAATGTATGTTAACAACAGCAAAATTAAACGCAGAGACTTTTTATTGCAATTGGGAAAAGAATTGGGAGCAAAGTATATAATTAGTAGAACAACAAGCATTGCAAGAAAAACGTACAAGGTGTCAATTATATTATAGTTACAATAATTACTTGTGAGTTGTGATGATTTCTCTACATAATATAAAACAAAGTCGCTTCCCTTAGATCTTTTAAACTACACAATGGATTTTGATGAAATTTTTTGTGTGTGTTTGAATGGATCTTTAGATGCTTAAAATTTATATTTGGACCCGGTATTTGGCGCTGTTGTCATGATTCAGGGATCACACGTGTGAAACCAGGGCGGATCGCTAGTTGTTACTAAATCAAAAAATATTTTAATTATTATTCCTAATTTGTTACGTTTTTGTTTTTAAAGTATTAAGAATTTGATTTAATTTGATTAATAAACATATTTCACATATTTTTTTACGTGGTAGAGCCATGCTGCAGCTATATTAGTAGTATAGTTGTAGCACGAATGGGTCGGCTCGACCGGGGAAGGAACACACTCTCACAGAATACCAGCGTAAAATAGCAGCTTAACGCTGCTGTTTCGTATGGTGAGTGTAGAGAACCGGAGACCCTTTTTACTGGAATTGAGGCATTCCATCTTAGTCCTCACGCGGGTGACAACGCATCTGCATTTTGATTTGTTATCGAGGATAGATGTAGATGTATATGGGCCGCAGCAAACACTTACCATCAGGTGGACTGTGTGCTCGTTTGTCACCCTTATACTATAAAAAAAAATTACAAGTAGTTTTAATTATAACTTTCGTATATTATACCAATAATCATTATAAAAAATAGACTGGGACAAAAACGTCACGACGGCGGTCCAAGGGGGTTCTGAAACTTCGGCGCTTCTAGTGTTAAATGGTTAAGACTTATTTCATAAATAGTGGTAAACCTTAAGAAGTATACCATCAAATGGTTGTAGATTATATTAATACCTAAATATAATTTTTAGAAGTATGATTTAGTATGGAGAATGAATGGTATTCTTGCCTGCTTATTAATAAGATAAATTCAAAGCTACATAAAATTTAATATTATATGTACGTCGTTATGAGGCTTTGCATAAGCATTGGACATTAAATCGTATTCTGTTGAGTTTACTAACCGCATAGGAGAATAAGTTTAAGCATGTTAATATATTTGTTGGTCTTTATTTATTTTTTAGTCAAAGTTGCGTATTGTAATATTATTCTTAACAATAACTTGTATTATTTTGTAAATACACTTTAAATACCAGAAATAAATTATAGAATAGAATTGTTGTTTTATTGCTTTTATCATCCAAATACCAAATGCACATTTAAAGTATTAATAAGTTATCTCGTCGCTCTAAAAATATTTTGAAAAATAAATTTGCAGGTAACTGATGCATTCACTACGACGCAAAAAATGCAAAACACACCATTGAAACATTTAAATAATATAAATGCCATCGAAAATAGTGTAAAACACAGAGACAGTGCTAATAATAACAACATTATGGGAAAAAATGAAAATATCCGTAAAAGTATTACATTAGATGTAAACATAGAAAATGTAACGAACGTTCCTGTAAATGTTACTGTAACATCAGTGCTAACCCAACCCACACATAATAATTTTAATATGGAACCCTATATTAATAAAACTGATGATGAATTCAAAACTTTATTCGGTAAAAGAAAACAAGACACAATATTAAAATATGTTCATAAGAAAAATAACCAGGTAAACAAAACACAAAAGACGAATGGGCATTTTCTAAATAAATTAAAAAGGAAGAAAAGGTCAGAAACTTCAGGAAATAAAAATATCGCTAACGAAAATAAAGCTCAACCTGTAATTGTTCATTATGTAACATCACATCAAACAAATGAGAAAAAAGAGTTACTATTGCCTATAATACAAACTGAAAACAATGTACAAAGATCTAACTTAGCAGATTATAACATTGAAACATTACATAATGACGTTACAAATCCTGTTAATCTACATAAAAATCATAATCTCAAATTTAATAAAATGAATAATCGCAATGAAAGAGTAAAAGCCTTAAATTTTTATCCAGATTCTAAAAAAAATAGTAATCATGATAAAGCTCTTATTAATAAAGAATACGCAGAAGGCGTTAAAAGCACGGAGAATAAAAATCAACCAGGAAACGAAGAAAATACTCAAAATTCTCTCGAAAACCAAAAAGTTCCAGATAACATAAGTAATACCGAAAGTGCAGAAAACGATAAAATAAATACTTCAAATGGTTCTCAAGAAAGTGACGAAATTCGGGACAGGAATGAAGAAAAATATTTTATACCTTTACAACTTAAAAAATACTCCAGTGTTAAAAATCGCGACAATTATAGGCCTAACGATACCTATGTAGAAAAAAACAGTGAACACGACCAAGATAATACAGAAGAGTCTATTGAATTGCAAGAAGAACATCCAAAACAAGAAGATTTCAAACATTTTAGTCATGATCAAAAACATGAGAAAAATAAACAGTCAGAATATGCGCAGGACTTAAATGATCGATACACTAACGAAGAGCCTGTAAAACCTCTAGAACAATTTAAGCCGCGCTTATTTAAAAGTGATAGCGATGAGAGTACGAGTACAGAAAGTGACGAGAGTTATGCGGTTTCAGATTCAACAGAAGAGACAAAAGACAAACAAAAGAAAAAACAGACACATATTAATGACGAAGAAGTCAAACCTGTAGTAGAACTCAACATAGAGAGTAACGAATCAAGTGAAGAAATTCCTGATGAGCTTAATAATTCAAACTCAAAAAGCAACGACAAACTGGTATCTATTCCTAATAATGACTTCTATGAAAATAATGACAAAATATCCCCACGGAGTGCTGACTTGGATAAAATTAATATAAAACAACAATTTGAAAGAATCCCTTCGAATTACAATCATGCAAAAAAAGAAAATAAAGACAATAATAATGACAGTCATAAAGACAAGATTCCTCATAATTTTGCAGAAGTTCCAGATAATGTTAAAAATATAGAAGGTACATTAGATACATTATCGCCAAAAGAACATAAATACGATGATAAGTTAAATATAAAATTCCATGACTTAACGATAAAACTGCCTGAAATAAAATTACCTGAAGATATTTTGGCTTACGCCTATGAAGAACCTACGTATGAGAACAATATGGATAAATATAACAAAAACGAAAAAACAATACATGATGATAATGATGAAAATTCATACGAAAATAAAAATAAAGAAGACAACTATCAATATGAATTTTATAAACCAGATACGGAATATAATTACAGAAACAGAAATGGTGAAATAAAGAACGACGACGAGGATGAAGAGGATTTGTATGACAAATTTGTACGGGAAAGGTTTGGTAAGGACTCTTTAAGAAAACGGTTGGAGAAGAATCAAATGCTTAAGCAAGAATCAGGTGATACAAAACTTCATAATAAAATTAAAAATATTCTCAAAAAGACTAAAGATGTACAAAAACAAGCCGCACAAAGTGGAGATCCTTACGCTAATTACATGTGGACACTTGAATTTGGAGAAAATCTTTAACAAATTTTATGAAGTAGCATATGTGGAAGTAGTAAGATAATTTGTATGTAGTATGTGATATTTAAATTATACATATTAAATCAAATAAACACTTTAATAAACGTTATTGTTATATTTTAACTATTGATGCCTATTGCTGCCATGCCTATAGACTATACATAAGCAAGTTATAGAGCGCGCGTATCGCTCTTTATTCATTATGCCAAGAGCACACCCTAAGAAGGTTGGTAGTACTTAGACTGTGCCAACCGTAAGCAGATGTTTTGTAGATATAGATGAAGCGGTTGAATAATGATGCGCCAAGATTGACGCCTATACGTTAATATTATTATTATTATAATACACTTTAACTTATTACTTAAGGTAAGGATTTAGTAAATATTATCTAGGTAGGTAATTGTAAGACACGTTTGAGCATGAATAAAACACAGGTATGGATTTATAAAATAATTTTTATTAATCAAACACAAAAATCTAATTAACTTACTGCCCCATAAAAAGGGTTAACTTATTGTTAGGTCGGGGAAAAAGTTTCTTCGCAAAGAGATTTAATTTCTTCGTATATTTTTTGTTCAAAGTTTAATTACATTTAATTATAATATATATGCGCCATTTTGTTCGATAACTTCATTGAGCTATTATGTACTACGTAAGTACATATTACTTCAATGGATAACTTGTCATCTTGTAGGTAGTGACATAATCCCGTTGCTGTAGAAATCTTGGGATTTTTTATCAATAAAATGCGACAAGTAATTTTGACAGTCCTCTCTTGACGTTTTTTTTTATAGGGTAAGGGTGACAAACGAGCACACAGTCCACCTGATGGTAAGTGGTTGATGTGGCCCATAGACATCTACATCTATCCTCGATTACGAATCAAAATGCAAATGCGTTGTCACCCGTGAGGACTAAGATGGAAGGTCTCCTTTCCAGTAAAAAGGTTCTCCGGTTCTATACACTCACCATACGAAACACAGCAGCGTTAAGCTGCTATTTTACGCTGGTACTCAACGTTAACCTAACACTACCCAAAGAATTCCGAAGAGACCGAAACAGATAAAAATCTGAGGGTGCAGGACTATATGGTGGATGCATTAACACTTCCCAACCAAGCTTTTTGCTGAGTGGCCAAAGATATGAGTGGTCTGGCGTTATCATGATGAAAGACCACTCCTTTTCTGTTGATCAATTCCGGCCGTTTTTTCTCAATTTCTTGCTTGAGTCTCATTAGTTATGGCAGTAAAGATCCGAGTCGATGGTTTTGCCCGGCAATAAAAGCTCATAATAAACGATGCCCTTCCAATCCCACCATAGACATATCATCACCTTATTGCGTGTTAATCAGGGTTTCGCTACAGTCTGTGAAGCTTGACTACCCTTTGACCATGATCTTTTTCGCACGTTCTTGTCGTAGGTGATCCACCTTTCATTAACAGTGATCCATTTTTCAAATATTTTACTAATATCCAAAAATATTTACAACAAATGACATCAAGCACCCCACGCTTTTTTACAATAAAATGATTTTTTTATGTTAATCACTATTTTCTTATTTTAAACTTATTGAAAATTATTTTCTACTCTTTAGTTTGGTTACCTATAAAAGCGTGTTTTTTTTAGTTTTTTAAACTAATATTTATTGTCTATTTTTTAGTGCGGCTAACTACAAAAGTGCGTTTTTTTGGAACGAAGTTCTTTTACGCGGCTTACAGTATATTGAACTGCCAGAAGTCGTAGTTGTTTTATGAATTATTCGCAAATCCTAAGGATCCTGACAATGATAATGGGATAAAATATTTAAATTATTGCATTGTCGTCGGTCCTTGACAAGTGTGCGAAGTTTCAAATCAATCCGACGTTTTGAAGGGGATGAAAATCACATTCAAAAATTCCGTTACATAGATAAATACCAAGCTAATAAAATCGTGTTAAAAATGGTTCGATTTCATTACGTTTCAATAGAGAACCGCAAATGAGTACACGATTTATTAGTTTTCTTTCAGTGAGCTCGTGTGGTACCCAAATATCGAGCTTTTTTGTATATCCAGACTTTTTCAAATGGGTCAAAACTGTTTTGTGGTCAATCCTCAACTCCTCGGCTATGTCGTAACTACTAATATGCCTACACTTTTTAAAAAATGACATCGACTTTATCCGTATGAGGCTGACCAGAGCGAGATGCACCTTTGACATCAAAATTCCCGGACTGAAAACGCTTGAATCAACTTTGCGCTACTCTTACACTGCACTGACACTGCATTAGGTCCATAAATGTCACAAATTTTTTTCGCGGCTTGAGTCGCATTTTTCCCTTTTTGGTAATAAAACTTCAGAATGTATCGCATTTCTTCGTTAGAGTCACTCATTTTGGCGCATAGACTTAGAATATACTAGCGTACAGTATATTCTAAGTCTATGTTTTGGCGGACCGAAAAACAATTGAAAAATGGCAGGAAAGTGTTTCTTACTTTTTCTTTTTTCTTAATGTCCTATATGTATTGATATTAAAACCAGCCAGATACAAACAGTACAACCAAAGAGATTTTTCTTCAATTTTATACAAACAAAATACGAAGAAACTTTTTCCCCGACCTATTATATAATTGTAGTTTTGTTTGCTTGGTCGCAGTCTTAGGTACAATATATTTCATTCTAATGTTAATATATAATAACATCCATTCGTTTTGAAAAAATCGCAGACATACATACGTAATTGCATAGGTAAGTACGTATAAATAAGTGTCGAAGCTACTTTTTTAATTGCAAAAAAATACTTCAAATTTATGATTTTCTAACACCCATTTATTTGCTAATTCATGGCTGTTTTGAAATGACATTATCTGAAATTAGATAAGCATTTATTTAGTATTAAGTCTCGGATTGGAGGTGACTAAATCTAGTCCAGTTGAATCCCCTTAAGACACAAGTTTGGGCGTTTACCGCTAAAAGTAACCCCTTTGTCGTATCTTCTCAATTTCAGGGCACTCCCCTTGTTGCCTCAGCCAGTATCGGAATCCTCCGCGTCAACATGTCGAATGACGGGCAGTTTTGTGTTTACTCGGAAGAAAAGCCAAACTGGCCACAGTACGCTCTACTGTGGCCTATTTGGCCGGTATTTCATACTTGCTCATCGCCTGCAACTTTACAAGGCGCACGTTCGACCTCACATGGAATACTGTTGCTGGAGCTGGCACTGGGCAGCCCCGGCTCATCTCTGGGCCGGGGCTGCCCAGTGCCAGCTCCTTTTATTTGATCGCATCCAGCGCAGAGTGGTTCGAATCTTTGACGACCGAGCTCTTTCCAATCGGGATTCATATTCTGTATCGTTTTCCGCAACAACTATACTCTTCATCCGAACCTCGTTTAGCTTAATCCCCATGGTAAGTGTAGAAATTCGCTGAATTAGTCTTTAAGTCACGTATACAAAAGACATAAAGTCGCAGTTTTCTTAAATAAAACATGCCTTGAACTGGGATCTTAATCAGCGGCAGATTTTGCGTATAATCAAATACGATGGCTCCAACATCTTCTTTTTCCTAACACAAGGCCAAAATGTCTTTTTGTAGTTTATAATTTTTTTAGCACGTATAAGATTTTTTCCATAAATGCCACTCTCTCATTTTTTCGTTAAGCAATGTACTTTTTTTGCTTCGAGTTTCTCACAAGTCGAGCAAACGTCAAATTGTGGCCGACCAAATCTATAGCCATGATTAGGGGGAATCCCCTTAGCGCCGAACAGGACATAGTACCGGACAAAACACGTCAAAACATGAAAAAACGTTCTTATTAGCACTCGCTTATAGAAAGCAGTTAAACTCAACGGACAAATCCCCCGTGGCGTGGGAGGCGTCAATCTCGCCAGATATGGCTTACAGGTGACATTTTAGTAATTTTGCACGTGAACCCTACGCATCGAGTAACATTTACAAGGTCATAAACCACTATTTGGAGTGCATAAATTGTGTTTAGTGCTTTTGTTTCAATCATTGGTAAGTACGCTTTACATTGATATAGTTTTTTGGCGGATTTATTAATAAACTTTATTACAATCGAAATCATACTACTTTATGTTATTCCCCTAAGTCCGGACAGTAACAGATTCCCTAGTACTGGACAAATTGAATTAGACCAATCTAAGTTTCTTAGTACCGGAAAAGTATATTTTAACAAAATAGTGTGCTTGTTCTGTTCCATATAATTTTGTATTTCTATTATTTATCTTTTCAGATCATTGATATAATGGAGACGAAGAAAAAAGGTATCTAAAATAAATAGTGAAAATTTGACTGCTTCGCCATACAAAGAACATTTAGAAGAGAAAGAAAATGGGAAAAAAAGAAAAGAAGAAAGCAAACATAAATCTAAAAAGACCAACAAAAAAGGAAAAAAATACTAAAGTAAAACCTACTGTAAAGAAGGTTGAAGAAGTAGTATTGTGTTGTTTGTTGCGAAGACTACAACAAGGACTGGATCCATTGTGGAGCGTGTAAAGGTCTATGTTTGTGACCGTTGTAAATATTTTTAAAGTTTTTTTAACTGGTAACTTTATATTGAAACGTCAAGTATTAGAAAATATTCAATAACTTCTTATCCGTAGTTCAAAATTTAATTTTTGTTGATTTGTTTGGATGTTTATAGTGATTATGTGGCTCTGGGCGTTTATTGTATTAATGTAAGATTATTGTATGACTTTAAATTTTTGTAAACCTACATGTGCCTGGTCCTGTCCGGTCTTAAGTGTTCGAATTTATACTTGTCCGGCACTAGGTGCCAAATTTCAATAAAGCCAAAAACTAAACCAATGATTGATTCCATTTTGAGTTGTTATAAATATATAATATTTGCCTTTGTTGATTTATTATAATGTCTTATATGATTGTTTAAATAAAAATGTTAATTATTTAAATAAAACATAATTATTATTTTTTTTACAAAAAACCTTAAGTGTCCGGTACTGGGGGGACAGCCCCTATAGTAAAAATATTTTCCATAATAGTCGTATTTAATGTATTGATATTGAGGGTATTTTTTTTTCAAAACAGTTCGTGCATTATTTTGACTTTAAGGTTCGCTTCTAAATACTGCACATGTTTACTGCTGTAATTAGATCGTTTAAGGGGAAATGGTCTAATATGTTCATCAATAGTAACATTTGCTTCGTTTGGTAAGACATTAACTTGATTACGATGATGACCACGTTTGTCTTCGGGCAGTCTCCCTTCCGATATAAGTGAGGTAAGGCCAAAAATAGCTTTATTTTTTATTGTGTATAAAATGGAGAAAGCGTTACGGCATACTTGAATTTTTTCATTTCCTTTCATCACAAAATATGTGAAACTATTATCGCGTCTCTTCGGGTTTTCGTTTTTTGAACGGGGGCGAGTAACATTTGAGCATTCAATGAGACACATCATATATGTACCTTGTTCGTTTTTCCATTGTAAACAAATCCCATCCACTGCTGTCTTTCTTCGGTACTTAACGACGGGTTATCCCTATATTGGCTCTTGTAAAATTAATTTTATACTATATCTAAGTCCAGAAAAAATATATGTAATAGATACATCCTTTATTGACTGATATTAAAGGTTCAAAACACGATACATTGTACTTTGCTCGATAAAAAAAAACTCTGAAACAGAGTCGATTTTAAAACCTTTTTTCGTTTTACATCGTGATTACAACACGAAATTATAATAAAATTGCATGTACTTAAACGTAATCGTATTATAAAGTGATTTTAATGGATACTTTTTTGAAAATCAATAGTTTTGTTAACAAATAAAAATTAAAACAATTAAAAATTAAATTTAAAACGGCTCATTTGTAGACGCAAGCCTCGCGCTTAGTGTCCAGCCAGCAGGACGTCGTTAAAGTTGGACCTGTGTCAAATGATACGCTCCCCGCGCTTATGAAAATGGCTTAGAAAAAAAACCAAAGATAGATCAAATTTCATCATCATCATTACAGCCCTTCACAAGTCCACTGCTGAACATAGGCATCCATCGACTTCCTGCACGTCTTACCAGGTCCTCACTCCATCTAGTGGGGGGATGCCCTACACTTCGTCCGCCGGTACGAGGCCGCCACTCGAGAACCTTTTTTCCCCATCGGTTGTCGGTTCTTCGAGCTATATGGCCGGCCCATTGCCACTTCAGCTTACTAATCCGTTGGGCTATGTCGGTCACTCTAGTTCTACTGCGGATATCCTCATTTCTAAGTTTATCACGCAGTGAGACTCATCTGCATCGAGCATAGCCCTCCCCATAGCTCGCTGAGCGACCTTGAGCTTCCTCATCCGGCCAGCAGTGAAGGACCACGTCTCAGTTCCGTAGGTCATCACAGGCAACACGCACTGGTTGTACAGCCTCGTTTTCAAGTTTTGAGGTATGCCTGACGAGAAGATGGGTCGTAATCTCCCGAACGCTGCCCATCCCAGTTGAATCCGTCGATTGACCTCTCGGTCGAAGTTGGACTTACTTAGTCGGACTATTTGTCCCAGGTAAACATATTCGTCAACAACTTCGAGCTTAGTGCTCCCAACAACTACCGGCATAGGTGTGACATGGACATTAAACATGATTTTTGTTTTGTCCATGTTCATCTTGAGACCTATCCGTTGGGAGACACTATTGAGGTCATTGAGCATAGTGCTTAGGTCCTCCAGCGATTCTGCCATAAGGACTATATCGTCGGCAAATCGAAGGTGAGTGATGTACTCGCCATTGATGTTAATACCGTATCCTTTCCAGTCCAGTAGCTTGAAAACGTCTTCCAATGCAGCGGTGAAGAGTTTCGGGATATTACGTCACCCTGTCTTACACCTCTCTGCAGTTGGATAGGTTTCGTACTCTGGTTCTGTACTCGGATAGCCATCGTAGCCCTACTGTACAAACACTTCAGCACCTCGATATACCGACAGTCCACTTGGCACCGCTGAAGGACTGTAGCACCGCCAAATTCGACGGAATCAAAGGCTTTCTCATAGTCCACATACGCAAGGCAAAGTGGCAGATTGTACTCGTCAGTCTTCTGTACAATTTGCCGAAGGGTATGTATGTGGTCTATGGTGCTAAAGCCTTTTCGGAAACCGGCTTCTTCGGGAGGCTGGAAGTCGTCGAGTCTGCATGCGAGACGATTCGTAATGACTCTCGAAAACAGCACGTAGACGCGGCTCAGAAGGAAGATCGGTCTGTAGTTCTTCAAGAGAGCGTTGTCGCCTTTCTTGAGGAACAAGACCACCGCACTTCTGCTCCAGGCCTCCGGTATAATGCCACCATGGGGGACGGAATTAAAGAGCTTCTGAAGGACTTCAAGTACCGGTTTTCCACCCGGATATCGTCGGAATAGTGTCGGATAAGACTTGCTCTTGGATCGTTACTCACACTTGCGTGTGGCTCCAACGATGACGTGTACAGCTGCCCATAGAACTTCTCAATCTCACTCAAAATCTCAGGTGTCCCGGAAACGATGCTGCCACAATCGGTCTTCAGCTTCGACAGTTAGCTCTTTCTGGCAGACAGATCTCTGGCAAAGATTTTGGAGCCCTGGTTCCGCTCGATCGCTTCTTCAATACGAGCTGTATTGAAGTTGCGCAAGTCCCGCCGCATGCATTTCGAGATCTGTCTGTTCAGTTGCCTGTATGCTGTCAAATCTGCTGAAGACTGCAGCTTCATCTCCCGTCTAACAACCATGAGATTGAGAGTGTAATCGGAGAGTTTTTGTGTTGTTCTGCGACGGGTCTTACAGGACTTAGCTCCGACCGCATGGACAGTTTCCACAAGCTTGTCATTCATATCGTCCACTTCATTGCAAACTTCTAGGCACTGAAAACGATTTTGTAACTCGAGCTGAAAGTTTTCGGGACTTTGGATTAGAGCACGAGGAGGACGGAGCGTTGACTTCATTAGACGTGACCTCTCCAACTTAACGTTTAGGTTCAGTGTGCCTCTCACCATTCGGTGATCGCTGCCAGTTTTCACCCTCGCGATCACTGAGACATCACTGAACAGTTGTCGTCTGGTCGTCATAATGAAGTCAATCTCATTTTTTGTCGAACCATCGGGGCTCGACCAGGTCCACTTCCTGTGGGGCCGCTTTTGGAAGAAAGAGTTCATCATAAAGAGTCCTTCTTTCTCCATAAAGTCGGCCAGCTGCTGGCCCCTTGGGTTCCGTTGCCCTATTCCGAATTTCCCTACTTTCAGCTCACCGTACTCTCTTGTGCCTAGCTTTGCGTTGAAGTCTCCCATTAACACCGTATAGTGGGTTTTGGAGGATTGCATGGCTCTAGAAATATCATCATACATTTCCTCCACCTCCTCATCGGGGTGTGCCGAGGTTGGTGCGTAAACCTGTATGACCTTCAGCGAATACCGTTTGGTGATTCTGAGTATAAGGTACGCAACCCTCGTCGACACACTCCCGATCTTTACAACGTTGTTAACGAGAGACTTGTGGACGATAAATCCGACACCTCCTTGGGACAGATGTTCGCCCTCCCGGTGATAGAATAAGTTGCCGGATTCGAGGATTACCGTGTCCTCCCCCTCTCCTCGGACCTCGGATAGTCCTATTATATTCCAGCGTAACTTATCCATCTCTTCTTTCAGCTCCAGGATCTTCTCGTCAGTCCTCAGGGTGCGTGCGTTATATGTTGCCAGGTCGAGTCGTCGGCTTTTATCAGAAAGATGCTGCTGCCCATCTTCTGTATCAGTTTCCCTTTGTCGCCTCTTACGACACCCACGGGAAGATATGGGGTAGTGGGTATTCTTACCCGCCACTACACGGGGGCCCATAGACATCTACATCTATCTTCGTTTGCGAATTTAAATGCAGATGCGTTGTCAGCCGTGAGGACTAAGATAGAATGCCTCTTTTCCAGTAAAAAGGCTCTCCGGTTCTCTACACTCACCATACGAAACACAGTGTTCGGTGTTCTAATGCAAGGATTTATTGTCTATCAGATCCGATATAATGGTTGGGACCATAGACATACTAGCGTAAGTATATCCCATAGACTTAGAATATACTAGCGTATAGACCACCTGACAGCCCGAAAACGCGTGACCAATTTTGATTTGTCATTGAATGCGTTAGCTAGTGATGTATATTTTACTAAAAGGACTATCGAAAATGATTGTTAAGGAAGCGGTAAAATATTATAAAAATTATTTAGTGCATGAAGTTGAATAACTTCAAAAATTAACTGAATTTTACCATGATAGTTCTAAAATATTTAAAAATATTCATATAACATATTCCTGGGAATAAGCTGAACCTACCTGCCTTTTGTTGGATTTAATTCAAATGTATAAAATCCCAGGTGACTTTACTGAAAACCTAAAAACTCCCCAATAATCAGATCAGAATGTTGTATTTTCGAGCTATGATCTTTGGAGAAAAATATTTACTGCTGTGGGCAGTTTCCGGAATTTATTTTTAACATATTGTTAATATAAATAGGTGATACTTAAATAGTATAGTATATATAGTATAATAGTATAGTATAATAGTATAGTATAATAATATATAATATAGTATAATAATATAAATATATAATATATAGTATAATAATAAGTAATAAGTAATAATAAGTAATAATAAGTAAATATATAGTATATAGTATAATAGTATAGTATAATAGTATATAGTATAATAGTATAGTATAATAGTATAGTATATACCTATTTATATTTTATATATTTAAAAATGTTTTGATGGGGAAACAAACACGGGGACACGGAGTACAACATAATGGCTGCTTTATTTTACATATAAGTATTACTTGTGATAAGAAGTTTATTTTAACATTCGACTTAATTATGAATGTAAACTTAATTTAAGGAAGGAAACTTGTAGGAATCAGTTAAATAAGATTGCTCTGTTTAAAGGCCTTCATCATGCTTCATGTTTATATTCTTCCATCTGTCCCTGAAAAGTATAAAGTAATAATAAACTTATTATCATTTTAGCTGCATGAATATTAAAACATAATTATCTTAACACAGTAAAGTGCACTAAGTGTCTGAGGATACAGATGCACACTCTATTCTCTCAATCTCGGTATGTTAAGAAAATGGTCACTCATTCATGGACTGACCGCTGCAAAGTGCAACAATTTCGCAGATCTATTGATCTGCGCAGCTATTATTTAACCAGGGATAAACCACGCTATTTAAGCCCTCGCGACAATGTCTTCGGCCATCAAGCATGAATCGGGCATTGACCGTTGTGAGTATCAAATACTATGGAATTTATACTATCGTCTCATGCGCGGTCGTCTAGTAGCGCTTGAGGAGCATTACAATATCTATACCTAACTACGCTAAAAGTTTTATCGTTATGATTTGGGAATATAATCCACAGTTCCGAAGTTCCGCTCAACCCTTGGGGAAAATAGCATGATGCTATGAATATTGTACTAGTGTGACCGTGAGGCTGTGCGGTTGGTTAAGCTACGTTATACATTTATTTTGGTTGATAAATAGATACTTAGTTGGGTTCATAATGGCTTAAAGAGTATAATCTCAAGATTTTTTGTCTTTAATGTACTACAGTTTTATAATGTATGAAAATCTGTCTCTATATTTATCTAAAGTTTTGAAAGTTATATTTTTGAAGTCTTATTATAACAATATTTTACTTACTGGTACAAATAATGTAGAAATGACTCCTTTTAATAAAATTGTTTCTACTTTTTCTTTTATACTTCTCAAGAAAATGTTTGCTGCAAATTGTTGAGTTCTTTGCATTCCAACCAACCCGTCAATGAACCTTAACCACTTTTTCTAATTATAGAATCCGGAGGGAATCTATTTGAAAAACGGCAAAATAAAATTACATTTTAGAACGCAAACTGAGGATTTATTTTCTTGTTGTGTAGGCAAGTCTATCGATTCATTATAAACATTCAAGATAAATATCGACATTAATTTTGATATAGTTGAGTCAATCCCTAGCGTACATGTAAAATATTTTGTATAAAATGTATTTACAAATTCATGCAAATTATCAACAACGTGACTTTTTCTTTGCAAAATATCAAAATTAACAAAATAATTGAATATATCCTATATTTAAAACAGTATGTAACATAAATTTTAACCAAAAATAAACGCGTCATAACATTGACGATGTCTTGAGAATTACCTGTGATATGTGAAATTATCAGGATTATTTCTATTATTAACAACACACTCACTCACGGAACAATTAACCATTTTGGAGAAAAGTTACTTACTAAAATAACCACTACTATACTTCAAAAATTACAAATTATCTTGGAGCTATTTCTTGCGTGCCAATTGTGCCGACCTGTCATTCAAAATCGGTTGCCACTCTCTCATTTTTTCGTTAAGCAATGTACTTTTTGTTTTGAGTTTCTCAAGTCGAGCAAACGTCAAATCAGCCGACCAAATCTATAGCCATGATTAGGGGAATCCTTAGCGCCGAACAGGACATAGTACCGGACAAAACACGTCAAAACATGAAAAACGTTCTTATTAGCACTCGCTTATAGAAAGCAGTTAAACTCAACGGACAAATCCCCGTGGCGTGGGGCGTCAATCTCGCCAGATATGGCTTACAGGTGACATTTTAGTAATTTTGCACGTGAACCCTACGCATCGAGTAACATTTACAAGGTCATAAACCACTATTTGGAGTGCATAAATTGTGTTTAGTGCTTTGTTTCAATCATTGGTAAGTACGCTTTACATTGATATAGTTTTTGGCGGATTTATTAATAAACTTTATTACAATCGAAATCATACTACTATGTTATTCCCTAAGTCCGGACAGTAACAGATTCCTAGTACTGGACAAATTGAATTAGACCAATCTAAGTTTCTTAGTACCGAAAAGTATATTTTAACAAAATAGTGTGCTTGTTCTGTTCCATATAATTTTGTATTTCTATTATTTATCTTTTCAGATCATTGATATAATGGAGACGAAGAAAAAGGTATCTAAAATAAATAGTGAAAATTTGACTGTTTCGCCATACAAAGAACATTTAGAAGAGAAAGAAATTTTTCACGTGGTAGAGCCATGCTGCAGCTATATTAATAGTATAGTTTTAGCACGAATGGGTCGGCTCGACCGAGGAAGGACCACGCTCTCACAGAATACCAGCGTAAAATAGCAGCAATGCTGCTGTGTTTCGTATGGTGAGTGTAGAACCGGAGACCCTTTTACTGGAAAAGAGCATTCTATCTTAGTCCTCATGGCTGACAACGCATCTGCATTTAAATTGGAAACGAAGATAGATGTAGATGTCATGAACCACAGCAGCCACTTACCATCAGGTGGACTGTGTGCCTGTTTGTCACCCTTATTCTATAAAAAAAAAAAAAAAAAAAAATGGGAAAAAGAAAAGAAGCAAACATAAATCTAAAAGACCAACAAAAAGGAAAAATACTAAAGTAAAACCTACTGTAAAGAAGGTTGAAGAAGTAGTATTGTGTTGTTTGTTGCGAAGACTACAACAAGGACTGGATCCATTGTGGAGCGTGGGTCTATGTTTGTGACCGTTGTAAATATTTTAAAGTTTTTTTAACTGGTAACTTTATATTGAAACGTCAAGTATTAGAAAATATTCAATAACTTCTTATCCGTAGTTCAAAATTTAATTTTGTTGATTTGTTTGGATGTTTATAGTGATTATGTGGCTCTGGGCGTTTATTGTATTAATGTAAGATTATTGTATGACTTTAAATTTTTGTAAACCTACATGTGCCTGGTCCTGTCCGGTCTTAAGTGTTCAATTTATACTTGTCCGGCACTAGGTGCCAAATTTCAATAAAGCCAAAACTAAACCAATGATTGATTCCATTTTGAGTTGTTATAAATATATAATATTTGCCTTTGTTGATTTATTATAATGTCTTATATGATTGTTTAAATAAAATGTTAATTATTTAAATAAAACATAATTATTATTTTTTACAAAACCTTAAGTGTCCGGTACTGGGGGACAGCCCTATAGTAAAAATATTTTCCATAATAGTCGTATTTAATGTATTGATATTGAGGGTATTTTTCAAAACAGTTCGTGCATTATTTTGACTTAAGGTTCGCTTCTAAATACTGCACATGTTTACTGCTGTAATTAGATCGTTTAAGGAAATGGTCTAATATGTTCATCAATAGTAACATTTGCTTCGTTTGTAAGACATTAACTTGATTACGATGATGACCACGTTTGTCTTCGGGCAGTCTCCTTCCGATATAAGTGAGGTAAGGCCAAAAATAGCTTTATTTTTATTGTGTATAAAATGGAAAGCGTTACGGCATACTTGAATTTTTCATTTCCTTTCATCACAAAATATGAAACTATTATCGCGTCTCTTCGGTTTTCGTTTTTGAACGGGGCGAGTAACATTTGAGCATTCAATGAGACACATCATATATGTACCTTGTTCGTTTTTCCATTGTAAACAAATCCATCCACTGCTGTCTTTCTTCGGTACTTAACGACAGGTTATCCCTATATTGGCTCTTGTAAAATTAATTTTATACTATATCTAAGTCCAGAAAAATATATGTAATAGATACATCCTTTATTGACTGATATTAAAGGTTTAAAACACGATACATTGTACTTTGCTCGATAAAAACTCTGAAACAGAGTCGATTTTAAAACCTTTTTCGTTTTACATCGTGATTACAACACGAAATTATAATAAATTGCATGTACTTAAACGTAATCGTATTATAAAGTGATTTTAATGGATACTTTTGAAAATCAATAGTTTTGTTAACAAATAAAAATTAAAACAATTAAAATTAAATTTAAAACGGCTCATTTGTAGACGCAAGCCTCGCGCTTAGTGTCCAGCCAGCAGGACGTCGTTAAAGTTGGACCTGTGTCAAATGATACGCTCCCGCGCTTATGAAAATGGCAGAAAAAAAAAACCAAGATAGATCAAATTTCATCATCATCATTACAGCCTTCACAAGTCCACTGCTGAACATAGGCATCCATCGACTTCCTGCACGTCTTACCAGGTCCTCACTCCATCTAGTGGGGGGATGCCCTACACTTCGTCCGCCGGTACGAGGCCGCCACTCGAGAACCTTTTTTCCCCATCGGTTGTCGGTTCTTCGAGCTATATGTGGCCCATTGCCACTTCAGCTTACTAATCCGTTGGGCTATGTCGGTCACTCTGGTTCTGCGGATATCCTCATTTCTAAGTTTATCACGCAGTGAGACTCATCTGCATCGAGCATAGCCCTTCCCATAGCTCGCTGAGCGACCTTGAGCTTCCTCATCCGGCCAGCAGTGAAGGACCACGTCTCAGTTCCGTAGGTCATCACAGGCAACACGCACTGGTTGTACAGCCTCGTTTTCAAGTTTTGAGGTATGCCTGACGAGAAGATGGGTCGTAATCTCCCGAACGCTGCCCATCCCAGTTGAATCCGTCGATTGACCTCTCGGTCGAAGTTGGACTTACTTAGTCGGACTATTTGTCCCAGGTAAACATATTCGTCAACAACTTGAGCTTAGTGCTCCCAACAACTACCGGCATAGTGTGACATGGACATTAAACATGATTTTGTTTTGTCCATGTTCATCTTGAGACCTATCCGTTGGGAGACACTATTGAGGTCATTGAGCATAGTGCTTAGGTCCTCCAGCGATTCTGCCATAAGGACTATATCGTCGGCAAATCGAAGGTGAGTGATGTACTCGCCATTGATGTTAATACCGTATCCTTTCCAGTCCAGTAGCTTGAAAACGTCTTCCAATGCAGCGGTGAAGAGTTTCGGGGATATTACGTCACCCTGTCTTACACCTCTCTGCAGTTGGATAGGTTTCGTACTCTGGTTCTGTACTCGGATAGCCATCGTAGCCCTACTGTACAAACACTTCAGCACCTCGATATACCGACAGTCCACTTGGCACCGCTGAAGGGACTGTAGCACCGCCCAAATTCGACGGAATCAAAGGCTTTCTCATAGTCCACATACGCAAGGCAAAGTGGCAGATTGTACTCGTCAGTCTTCTGTACAATTTGCCGAAGGGGTATGTATGTGGTCTATGGTGCTAAAGCCTTTTCGGAAACCGGCTTCTTCGGGAGGCTGGAAGTCGTCGAGTCTGCATGCGAGACGATTCGTAATGACTCTCGAAAACAGCACGTAGACGCGGCTCAGAAGGAAGATCGGTCTGTAGTTCTTCAAGAGAGCGTTGTCGCCTTTCTTGAGGAACAAGACCACCGCACTTCTGCTCCAGGCCTCCGGTATAATGCCACCATGGGGGACGGAATTAAAGAGCTTCTGAAGGACTTCAAGTACCGGTTTTCCACCCGGATATCGTCGGAATAGTGTCGGATAAGACTTGCTCTTGGATCGTTACTCACACTTGCGTGTGGCTCCAACGATGACGTGTACAGCTGCCCATAGAACTTCTCAATCTCACTCAAAATCTCAGGTGTCCCGGAAACGATGCTGCCACAATCGGTCTTCAGCTTCGACAGTTAGCTCTTTCTGGCAGACAGATCTCTGGCAAAGATTTTGGAGCCCTGGTTCCGCTCGATCGCTTCTTCAATACGAGCTGTATTGAAGTTGCGCAAGTCCCGCCGCATGCATTTCGAGATCTGTCTGTTCAGTTGCCTGTATGCATCAAATCTGCTGAAGACTGCAGCTTCATCTCCCGTCTAACAACCATGAGATTGAGTGTAATCGGAGAGTTTTGTGTTGTTCTGCGACGGTCTTACAGGACTTAGCTCCGACCGCATGGACAGTTTCCAAGCTTGTCATTCATATCGTCCACTTCATTGCAAACTTCTAGGCACTGAAAACGATTTTGTAACTCGAGCTGAAAGTTTTCGGGACTTTGGATTAGAGCACGAGGAGGACGGAGCGTTGACTTCATTAGACGTGACCTCTCAACAACGTTTAGGTTCAGTGTGCCTCTCACCATTCGGTGATCGCTGCCAGTTTTCACCCTCGCGATCACTGAGACATCACTGAACAGTTGTCCCGTTACACATACTCTCTTGTGCCTAGCTTTGCGTTGAAGTCTCCCATTAACACCGTATAGTGGGTTTTGGAGGATTGCATGGCTCTAGAAATATCATCATACATTTCCTCCACCTCCTCATCAGGTGTGCCGAGGTTGGTGCATAAACCTGTATGACCTTCAGCGAATACCGTTTGGTGATTCTGGTATAAGGTACGCAACCCTCGTCGACACACTCCCGATCTTTAACGTTGTTAACGAGAGACTTGTGGACGATAAATCCGACACCTCCTTGGGACAGATGTTCGCCCTCCCGGTGATAGAATAAGTTGCCGGATTCGAGGATTACCGTGTCCTCCCCCTCTCCTCGGACCTCGGATAGTCCTATTATATTCCAGCGTAACTTATCCATCTCTTCTTTCAGCTCCAGGATCTTCTCGTCAGTCCTCAGGGTGCGTGCGTTATATGTTGCCAGGTCGAGTCGTCGGCTTTTATCAGAAAGATGCTGCTGCCCATCTTCTGTATCAGTTTCCTTGTCGCCTCTTACGACACCCACGGAAGATATGGGTAGTGGGTATTCTTACCCGCCACTACACGGGGCCATAGACATCTACATCTATCTTCGTTTGCGAATTTAAATGCAGATGCGTTGTCAGCCGTGAGGACTAAGATAGAATGCTCTTTCCAGTAAAAGGCTCTCCGGTTCTCTACACTCACCATACGAAACACAGTGTTCGGTGTTCTAATGCAAGGTTTATTGTCTATCAGATCCGATATAATGGTTGGGACCATAGACATACTAGCGTAAGTATATCCCATAGACTTAGAATATACTAGCGTATAGACCACCTGACAGCCCGAAAACGCGTGACCAATTTTGATTTGTCATTGAATGCGTTAGCTAGTGATGTATATTTTAAAAGGACTATCGAAAATGATTGTTAAGGAAGCGGTAAAAATATTATAAAAATTATTTAGTGCATGAAGTTGAATAACTTCAAAATTAACTGAATTTTACCATGATAGTTCTAAAATATTTAAAAATATTCATATAACATATTCCTGGGAATAAGCTGAACCTACCTGCCTTTTGTTGGATTTTAATTCAAATGTATAAAATCCCAGGTGACTTTACCGAAAAACCTAAAAAACTCCCAATAATCAGATCAGAATGTTGTATTTTCGAGCTATGATCTTTGGAGAAAATATTTACTGCTGTGGGCAGTTTCCGAATTTATTTTTAACATATTGTTAATATAAATAGGTAGATACTTAAATAGTATAGTATATATAGTATAATAGTATAGTATATAATAGTATAGTATAATAATATATATAATATAGTATAATAATATAAATATATAATATATAGTATAATAATAAGTAATAAGTAATAATAAGTAATAATAAGTAAATATATAGTATATAGTATAATAGTATAGTATAATAATATATATATAGTATAATAGTATAGTATAATAATATATAATATAGTATAATAATATAAATATATAATATATAGTATAATAATAAGTAATAAGTAATAATAAGTAATAATAAGTAAATATATAGTATAATAGTATAGTATAATAGTATATAGTATAATAGTATAGTATAATAGTATAGTATATACCTATTTATATTTTATATATTTAAAAAATGTTTTGATGGGAAACAAACACGGGGACACGGAGTACAACATAATGGCTGCTTTATTTTACATATAAGTATTACTTGTGATAAGAAGTTTATTTTAACATTCGACTTAATTATGAATGTAAACTTAATAATTTAAGGAAGGAAACTTGTAGAATCAGTTAAATAAGATTGCTCTGTTTAAAGGCCTTCATCATGCTTCATGTTTATATTCTTCCATCTGTCCTGAAAAGTATAAAGTAATAATAAACTTATTATCATTTTAGCTGCATGAATATTAAAACATAATTATCTTAACACAGTAAAGTGCACTAAGTGTCTGAGGATACAGATGCACTCTATTCTCTCAATCTCGGTATGTTAAGAAAATGGTCACTCATTCATGGATGACCGCTGCAAGTGCAACAATTTCGCAGATCTATTGATCTGCGCAGCTATTACTTAACCAGGGGATAAACCACGCTATTTAAGCCCTCGCGACAATGTCTTCGGCCATCAAGCATGAATCGGGCATTGACCGTTGTGAGTATCAAATACTATGGAATTTATACTATCACGTCTCATGCGCGGTCGTCTAGTAGCGCTTGAGGAGCATTACTAAATATCTATACCTAACTACGCTAAAAGTTTTATCGTTATGATTTGGGAATATAATCCACAGTTCGAAGTTCCGCTCAACCCTTGGGGAAAATAGCATGATGCTATGAATATTGTACTAGTGTGACCGTGAGGCTGTGCGGTTGGTTAAGCTACGTTATACATTTATTTTGGTTGATAAATAGATACTTAGTTGGGTTCATAATGGCTTAAAGAGTATAATCTCAAGATTTTTGTCTTTAATGTACTACAGTTTTATAATGTGAAAATCTGTCTCTATATTTATCTAAAGTTTTGAAAGTTATATTTTTGAAGTCTTATTATAACAATATTTTACTTACTGGTACAAATAATGTAGAAATGACTCCTTTTAATAAAATTGTTTCTACTTTTTCTTTTATACTTCTCAAGAAAATGTTTGCTGCAAATTGTTGAGTTCTTCTTTGCATTCCAACCAACCCGTCCAATGAACCTTATACTTTTTCTAATTATAGAATCCGGAGGAATCTATTTGAAAAACGGCAAAATAAAATTACATTTTAGAACGCAAACTGAGGATTTATTTTCTTGTTGTGTAGGCAAGTCTATCGATTCATTATAAACATTCAAGATAAATATCGACATTAATTTTGATATAGTTGAGTCAATCCTATGTACATGTAAAATATTTTGTATAAAATGTATTTACCAAATTCATGCAAATTATCAACAACGTGACTTTTTCTTTGCAAAATATCAAAATTAACAAAATAATTGAATATATCCTATATTTAAAACAGTATGTAACATAAATTTTAACCAAAATAAACGCGTCATAACATTGACGATGTCTTGAGAATTTACCTGTGATATGTGAAATTATCAGGATTATTTCTATTATTAACACACACTCACTCACGGAACAATTAACCATTTTGAGAAAAGTTACTTACTAAAATAACCACTACTATACTTCAAAAATTACAAATTATCTTGGAGCTATTTCTTGCGTGCCGAATTGTGCCGACCTGTCATTCAAAATCGGTTGCCACTCTCATTTTTTCGTTACAATGTACTTTTTGCTTCGAGTTTCTCACAAGTCGAGCAAACGTCAAATTGTAATGACCAAATCTATAGCCATGATTAGGGGAACTCTTAGCGCCGAACAGGACATAGTACCGGACAAAACACGTCAAAACATGAAAAACGTTCTTATTAGCACTCGCTTATAGAAAGCAGTTAAACTCAACGGACAAATCCCCGTGGCGTGGAGGCGTCAATCTCGCCAGATATGGCTTACAGGTGACATTTTAGTAATTTTGCACGTGAACCCTACGCATCGAGTAACATTTACAAGGTCATAAACCACTATTTGAGTATAAATTGTGTTTAGTGCTTTGTTTCAATCATTGGTAAGTACGCTTTACATTGATATAGTTTTTTATGATTTATTAATAAACTTTATTACAATCGAAATCATACTACTTTATGTTATTCCTAAGTCCGACAGTAACAGATTCCTAGTACTGGACAAATTGAATTAGACCAATCTAAGTTTCTTAGTACCGGAAAAGTATATTTTAACAAAATAGTGCTTGTTCTGTTCCATATAATTTTGTATTTCTATTATTTATCTTTTCAGATCATTGATATAATGGAGACGAAGAAAAAGGTATCTAAAATAAATAGTGAAAATTTGACTGTTTGCCACATAAAAGAACATTTAGAAGAGAAAGAAATTTTTCACGTGGTAGAGCCATGCTGCAGCTATATTAATAGTATAGTTTTAGCACGAATGGGTCGGCTCGACCGGGAAGGACCACGCTCTCACAGAATACCAGGTAAAATAGCAGCTTAATGCTGCTGTGTTTCATGGTGAGTGTGAGAACCGGAGACCCTTTTACTGGAAAAGAGGCATTCTATCTTAGTCCTCATGGCTGACAACGCATCTGCATTTAAATTCGGAAACGAAGATAGATGTAGATGTCAGGCCACAGCAGCCACTTACCATCAGGTGGACTGTGTGCTCGTTTGTCACCCTTATTCTATAAAAAAAAAAAAAAGAAAGAAGAAAGCAAACATAAATCTAAAAGACCAACAAAAAGGAAAAAATACTAAAGTAAAACCTACTAAAGAAGGTTGAAGAAGTAGTATTGTGTTGTTTGTTGCGAAGACTACAACAAGGACTGGATCCATTGTGGAGCGTGGGTCTATGTTTGTGACCGTTGTAAATATTTTAAAGTTTTTTTAACTGGTAACTTTATATTGAAACGTCGTATTAGAAAATATTCAATAACTTTATCCGTAGTTCAAAATTTAATTTTGTTGATTTGTTTGATGTTTATAGTGATTATGTGGCTCTGGGCGTTTATTGTATTAATGTAAGATTATTGTATGACTTTAAATTTTGTAAACCTACATGTGCCTGGTCCTGTCCGGTCTTAAGTGTTCGAATTTATACTTGTCCGGCACTAGGTGCCAAATTTCAATAAAGCCAAAACTAAACCAATGATTGATTCCATTTTGAGTTGTTATAAATATATAATATTTGCTTTTGTTGATTTATTATAATGTCTTATATGATTGTTTAAATAAAATGTTAATTATTTAAATAAAACATAATTATTATTTTTTACAAAACCTTAGTGTCCGGTACTGGGGGACAGCCCTATAGTAAAAATATTTTCCATAATAGTCGTATTTAATGTATTGATATTGAGGGTATTTTTTTCAAAACAGTTCGTGCATTATTTTGACTTTAAGGTCTGCTTTAAATACTGCACATGTTTACTGCTGTAATTAGATCGTTTAAGGAAATGGTCTAATATGTTCATCAATAGTAACATTTGCTTCTGTTTGCAAGACATTAACTTGATTACGATGATGACCACGTTTGTCTTCGGCAGTCTCCTTCCGATATAAGTGAGTAAGGCCAAAAATAGCTTTATTTTTATTGTGTATAAAATGGAAAGCGTTACGGCATACTTGAATTTTTCATTTCCTTTCATCACAAAATATGTGAAACTATTATCGCGTCTCTTCGGGTTTTCGTTTTTGAACGGGGCGAGTAACATTTGAGCATTCAATGAGACACATCATATATATGTACCTTGTTCGTTTTTCCATTGTAAACAAATCCCATCCACTGCTGTCTTTCTTCGGTACTTAACGACAGGTTATCCTATATTGGCTCTTGTAAAATTAATTTTATACTATATCTAAGTCCAGAAAAATATATGTAATAGATACATCCTTTATTGACTGATATTAAAGGTTTAAAACACGATACATTGTACTTGCTCGATAAAAAAACTCTGAAACAGAGTCGATTTTAAAACCTTTTTCGTTTTACATCGTGATTACAACACGAAATTATAATAAATTGCATGTACTTAAACGTAATCGTATTATAAAGTGATTTTAATGGATACTTTTGAAAATCAATAGTTTTGTTAACAAATAAAAATTAAAACAATTAAAATTAAATTTAAAACGGCTCATTTGTAGACGCAAGCCTCGCTTAGTGTCCAGCCAGCAGGACGTCGTTAAAGTTGGACCTGTGTCAAATGATACGCTCCCGCGCTTATGAAAATGGCTTAGAAAAAACCAAAGATAGATCAAATTTCATCATCATCATTACAGCCTTCACAAGTCCACTGCTGAACATAGGCATCCATCGACTTCCTGCACGTCTTACCAGGTCCTCACCCATCTAGTGGGGATGCCCTACACTTCGTCCGCCGGCATGAGGCCACCGAGAACCTTTTTCCCCATCGGTTGTCGGTTCTTCGAGCTATATGGTTGGCCCATTGCCACTTCAGCTTACTAATCCGTTGGGCTATGTCGGTCACTCTGGTTCTACTGCGGATATCCTCATTTCTAAGTTTATCACGCAGTGAGACTCATCTGCATCGAGCATAGCTCTCCCATAGCTCGCTGAGCGACCTTGAGCTTCTCATCCGGCCAGCAGTGAAGGACCACGTCTCAGTTCCGTAGGTCATCACAGGCAACACGCACTGGTTGTACAGCCTCGTTTTCAAGTTTTGAGGTATGCCTGACGAGAAGATGGGTCGTAATCTCCCGAACGCTGCCCATCCCAGTTGAATCCGTCGATTGACCTCTCGGTCGAAGTTGGACTTACTTAGTCGGACTATTTGTCCCAGGTAAACATATTCGTCAACAACTTGAGCTTAGTGCTCCCAACAACTACCGGCATAGGTGTGACATGGACATTAAACATGATTTTGTTTTGTCCATGTTCATCTTGAGACCTATCCGTTGGGAGACACTATTGAGGTCATTGAGCATAGTGCTTAGGTCCTCCAGCGATTCTGCCATAAGGACTATATCGTCGGCAAATCGAAGGTGAGTGATGTACTCGCCATTGATGTTAATACCGTATCCTTTCCAGTCCAGTAGCTTGAAAACGTCTTCCAATGCAGCGGTGAAGAGTTTCGGGGATATTACGTCACCCTGTCTTACACCTCTCTGCAGTTGGATAGGTTTCGTACTCTGGTTCTGTACTGATAGCCATCGTAGCCCTACTGTACAAACACTTCAGCACTGATATACCGACAGTCCACTTGGCACCGCTGAAGGGACTGTAGCACCGCCCAAATTCGACGGAATCAAAGGCTTCATAGTCCACATACGCAAGGCAAAGTGGCAGATTGTACTCGTCAGTCTTCTGTACAATTTGCCGAAGGGTATGTATGTGGTCTATGGTGCTAAAGCCTTTTCGGAAACCGGTTTCGAGGCCAGTCGTCGAGTCTGCATGCGAGACGATTCGTAATGACTCGAAAACAGCACGTAGACGCGGCCAGAAGGAAGATCGGTCTGTAGTTCTTCAAGAGAGCGTTGTCGTTTCTTGAGGAACAAGACCACCGCACTTCTGCTCCAGGCCTCCGGTATAATGCCACCATGGGGACGGAATTAAAGAGCTTCTGAAGGACTTCAAGTACCGGTTTTCCACCCGGATATCGTCGGAATAGTGTCGGATAAGACTTGCTCTGGATCGTTACTCACACTTGCGTGGCTCCAACGATGACGTACAGCTGCCCATAGAACTTCTCAATCTCACCAAAACTCAGGTGTCCCGGAAACGATGCTGCCACAATCGGTCTTCAGCTTCGACAGTTAGCTCTTTCTGGCAGACAGATCTCTGGCAAAGATTTTGAGCCCTGGTTCCGCTCGATCGCTTCTTCAATACGAGCTGTATTGAAGTTGCGCAAGTCCCGCCGCATGCATTTCGAGATCTGTCTGTTCAGTTGCCTGTATGCTGTCAAATCTGCTGAAGACTGCAGCTTCATCTCCCGTCTAACAACCATGAGATTGAGAGTGTAATCGAGAGTTTTGTGTTGTTCTGCGACGGTCTTACAGGACTTAGCTCCGACCGCATGGACAGTTTCCACAAGCTTGTCATTCATATCGTCCACTTCATTGCAAACTTCTAGGCACTGAAAACGATTTTGTAACTCGAGCTGAAAGTTTTCGGGACTTTGGATTAGAGCACGAGGAGGACGGAGCGTTGACTTCATTAGACGTGACCTCCAACTTAACGTTTAGGTTCAGTGTGCCTCACCATTCGGTGATCGCTGCCAGTTTTCACCCTCGCGATCACTGAGACATCACTGAACAGTTGTCCCGTTACACCGTACTCTCTTGTGCCTAGCTTTGCGTTGAAGTCTCCCATTAACACCGTATAGTGGGTTTTGGAGGATTGCATGGCTCTAGAAATATCATCATACATTTCCTCCACCTCCTCATCGGGGGTGTGCTGAGGTTGGCATAAACCTGTATGACCTTCAGCGAATACCGTTTGGTGATTCTGAGTATAAGGTACGCAACCCTCGTCGACACACTCCCGATCTTTAACGTTGTTAACGAGAGACTTGTGGACGATAAATCCGACACCTCCTTGGGACAGATGTTCGCCCTCCCGGTGATAGAATAAGTTGCCGATTCGAGGATTACCGTGTCCTCCCCTCTCCTCGGACCTCGGATAGTCCTATTATATTCCAGCGTAACTTATCCATCTCTTCTTCAGCTCCAGGATCTTCTCGTCAGTCCTCAGGGTGCGTGCGTTATATGTTGCCAGGTCGAGTCGTCGGTTTTATCAGAAAGATGCTGCTGCCCATCTTCTGTATCAGTTTCCCTTGTCGCCTCTTACGACACCCACGGAAGATATGGGTAGTGGGTATTCTTACCCGCCACTACACGGGGCCATAGACATCACATCTATCTTCGTTTGCGAATTTAAATGCAGATGCGTTGTCAGCCGTGAGGACTAAGATAGAATGCCTCTTTTCCAGTAAAAAGGCTCTCCGGTTCTCTACACTCACCATACGAAACACAGTGTTCGGTGTTCTAATGCAAGGATTTATTGTCATCAGATCCGATATAATGGTTGGGACCATAGACATACTAGCGTAAGTATATCCCATAGACTTAGAATATACTAGCGTATAGACCACCTGACAGCCCGAAAACGCGTGACCAATTTTGATTTGTCATTGAATGCGTTAGCTAGTGATGTATATTTTACTTAAAAGGACTATCGAAAATGATTGTTAAGGAAGCGGTAAAAATATTATAAAAATTATTTAGTGCATGAAGTTGAATAACTCAAAATTAACTGAATTTTACCATGATAGTTCTAAAATATTTAAAAATATTCATATAACATATTCCTGGGAATAAGCTGAACCTACTCTGCCTTTTGTTGGATTTTAATTCAAATGTATAAAATCCCAGGTGACTTTACTGAAAACCTAAAAAACTCCCCAATAATCAGATCAGAATGTTGTATTGAGCTATGATCTTTGGAGAAAATATTTACTGCTGTGGGCAGTTTCCGGAATTTATTTTTAACATATTGTTAATATAAATAGGTAGATACTTAAATAGTATAGTATATATAGTATAATAGTATAGTATATAATAGTATAGTATAATAATATATAATATAGTATAATAATATAAATATATAATATATAGTATAATAATAAGTAATAAGTAATAATAAGTAATAATAAGTAAATATATAGTATAATAGTATAGTATAATAGTATATAGTATAATAGTATAGTATAATAGTATAGTATATACCTATTTATATTTTATATATTTAAAAAATGTTTTGATGGGAAACAAACACGGGGACACGGAGTAAACATAATGGCTGCTTTATTTTACATATAAGTATTACTTGTGATAAGAAGTTTATTTTAACATCGACTTAATTATGAATGTAAACTTAATAATTTAAGGAAGGAAACTTGTAGAATCAGTTAAATAAGATTGCTCTGTTTAAAGGCCTTCATCATGCTTCATGTTTATATTCTTCCATCTGTCCCTGAAAAGTATAAAGTAATAATAAACTTATTATCATTTTAGCTGCATGAATATTAAAACATAATTATCTTAACACAGTAAAGTGCACTATGTCTGAGGACAGATGCACACTCTATTCTCTCAATCTCGGTATGTTAAGAAAATGGTCACTCATTCATGGACTGACCGCTGCAAGTGCACTTAATTTCGCAGATCTATTGATCTGCGCAGCTATTACTTAACCAGGGATAAACCACGCTATTTAAGCCCTCGCGACAATGTCTTCGGCCATCAAGCATGAATCGGCATTGACCGTTGTGAGTATCAAATACTATGGAATTTATACTATCACGTCTCATGCGCGGTCGTCTAGTAGCGCTTGAGGAGCATTACTAAATATCTATACCTAACTACGCTAAAAGTTTTATCGTTATGATTTGGGAATATAATCCACAGTTCCGAAGTTCCGCTCAACCCTTGGGGAAAATAGCATGATGCTATGAATATTGTACTAGTGACCGTGAGGCTGTGCGGTTGGTTAAGCTACGTTATACATTTATTTTGGTTGATAAATAGATACTTAGTTGGGTTCATAATGGCTTAAAGAGTATAATCTCAAGATTTTTGTCTTTAATGTACTACAGTTTTATAATGTATGAAAATCTGTCTCTATATTTATCTAAAGTTTTGAAAGTTATATTTTTGAAGTCTTATTATAACAATGGTTTTATCAAAAGAACAAAATTTATACTTCAAGAAAATGTTTGCTGCAAATTGTTGAGTTCTTTGCATTCCAACCAACCCGTCCAATGAACTTAACCACTTTTTCTAATTATAGAACGGAGGAATCTATTTGAAAACGGCAAAATAAAATTACATTTTAGAACGCAAACTGAGGATTTATTTTCTTGTTGTGTAGGCAAGTCTATCGATTCATTATAAACATTCAAGATAAATATCGACATTAATTTTGATATAGTTGAGTCAACTTAAGCGTACATGTAAAATATTTTGTATAAAATGTATTTACCAAATTCATGCAAATTATCAACAACGTGACTTTTTTCTTTGCAAAATATCAAAATTAACAAAATAATTGAATATATCCTATATTTAAAACAGTATGTAACATAAATTTTAACTAAAAATAAACGCGTCATAACATTGACGATGTCTTGAGAATTTACCTGTGATATGTGAAATTATCAGGATTATTTCTATTATTAACAGCACACCACCACGGAACAATTAACCATTTTGGAGAAAAGTTACTTACTAAAATAACCACTACTATACTTCAAAAATTACAAATTATCTTGGAGCTATTTTTGCGTGCCGAATTGTGCCGACCTGTCATTCAAAATCGGTTACAGAGTCATGAGATTTGGTATCCTTTTCTATCTTGCACTTTTGCCATAAGGAATTTTTTTCTCCCTTGCACTATGTTGGTCTATACGCTAGTATATCCTAAGTCTATGGTATATCCTAAGTCTATGGTTGGAACGATACTAAACATGTCACTGATATATTATGACATGACATACTTTAGACTTTCCGGGTCGTCGGTGCTTCACATCATCAACGATATGTTCCTTTACGCGGGTTTTTATGGAACTTTCATCCAAAGATGTCTAAAAACAATTTCGTAAAAAAGTTAAAATTAAACGTGATAAAATCCGTGACATTAGTTTTATTCCATGTGTAGTATATATTATTATAGAACTGCATTTACGAAATTTTGAAGTCTACTCGAATGTAAGAAAAATATCTACATCTATTTTAAGGTACTAATCAATATTAAATAGGACCAATGATATGAATGAAATATCTCTAATAAACATCATACCGTAAATTGATAGAAGATCATGAAATTCATCATTATTTTGTCAAAACTAAATTAACTTTAATTATGAATGAATGTAAAGAGTAAAATGTAAATACTATGTAATAATAAATTTTGATTTCAAGACAATTTACCTTTCTTATGGATACATAGGAAGACACGCCCGATATAAAAAATAGTAGGTGTTTCTAGACATATATATTCACGTGTTCCTGTAGCTATTATATCTATGCCAAATACCAATCATCTACGTCTAATAGTCTTTTACAATTACAAAAATCTTTGATAAACATAGAGACACAGACACCGAGGTGACACTAAAAGTGATCGAATTTTGCTAAATTTGGCACGTAACAGCTAAACGTAGTGATTATATTCTCTTTGGTAACAGCATTTAATGATGTTTTTAAATTCAAGCTCACGCGAGCGAAGCCGCTGGTAAAAAGCTAGTTATATATATATATAGTCTTATAAAAATTATAAAATTAATAAAAAATTTTTTAATAATAAAACTATTTCATATAAATAATGGTATTTTATTTTTTTACCACATAGAGCGTTTGTAAGTTCTTCTTAACAAAACTTAATATGGTTTATAGTAAACAAAGGTGGTATGTTCATATTTTCATTGTTTTTTAATAAATTTGAATAACCAATTTTTTAATATAATAATTAATCTTATCTAAGTATTGGTACTAATATTGTATTGTAAAACTATAAGATTTAATTACTAAATTCATTTGATTATTTATTATTTTCAAACGCTCATTACTAGTTTAGAACTATTTGCTAGTTAACATCTTTGTCCACTTAACCCTTCGTTACTATGTAATTTAAAGTTTATATCTTTTTTTATGGTACGATGGTATCCGGCGCATTGCTGCCGCAGAAGAAATAATTGTAGAAATATCGTTTTAAATTTCGAAGAGTTTTATTGTTTTATTAGGAATGATAATACAATAATTGAAATTGAATGATCTATAACTTTTAAATAAATTTTCAGTATGATACGCGCGCCACGTAGTGTAAGTTAATTGTACTGTGCCTATAACCATTGCGCAAGTGCAAGCAATAAGTTGACAAAGTTATACGTATGGCAGTGCATAAAATACGAACGAAAATACGAAACATTATTTTTTGCATGTAAATAATTAGAATAGGCGTTATTTTAGCAGCTGTTTTTTTTTCTATAATACTAGAACTGAATGAACGGTTGACAATAAATTCTTTGCGAAATTATGTTTTTATTTTTATTTTATATAGTTACTTATACTAGTTGAATATTTTCCAGTACTATAATTGAATATTTAAGCCTCGCGAATGAACCAACATATCCAATGTTGAAACCCGTAGCAAAATCCTTTCTATAGTTACGAATAAAAACGTAGATTGACCAACGTAGCGTCGATCTTGGTTTTATATGAGGTACGATGCTTGCGTCTAAGGCCAAGGTATTAAATGATACATTTATTTATTGTATAGCATTATATTAATATGATACATAAGTAGAATGGACGTTACGGGTAGACCTGGATATAGAATTTTATCGATATATTTTATCACATTGTCTTATCTCTATTATTGGTTCCGTGGACGCTCACTTCTGCTGTCAGCGACAAAATGGCGAAAATCAAATCGCCTCATTATGTCACGGTGTATAGCCAGTCTATATTTAGAGGTCAGTGATTGCATAGAATAGAACAGTATCTTTGTGACTATATCATATTTTATTATCTGTTAATTTCATAACTAATTTTAAGTTTCATGTTGAAATGTTGTGCATACCTTTAAGTTAAATACATATATAGTATAATTTTGTATGTAACTGCAAATGTTTATTAATAATGTTTTGTATGTTTTTTTTTATAGGATAGGGTGACAAACGAGCACACAGTCCACCTGATGGTAAGTGGTTGCTGTGACCCATAGACATCTACATTTATCCTCAATAAAGAATCAAAATGCAGATGCGTCGTCACCCGTGAGGACTAAGATGGAATGCCTCTTTTCCAGTAAAATGGGTCTCCGGTTCTCTACACTCACCATACGAAACACAGCAGTGTCAAGCTGCCATTTTACGCTGGTATTCTGTGAGAGCGTGGTCCTACTATACTACTAATATAGCTGCAGCATGGCTCTACCACGTACAAGTATGTGTTTAGTTGGTAAGCCTAAATAAAATATATAAACATTTACTACAAAACCAGAGTTACGTTATAAAATATTAAATTAAAATTAAATAAATTAAATAATTTTAATGGGTAAAAAGGACATTGTAAATTTTTACAGTGTTATTGTTGAGACCTCCTTTTAAGTATTTAAAATACTTAGGAGAGAAGGCCACACTCTTCCATAGCCTTATTCTATTATAAACTTATTACCAATAATTTATATTTTCAATACAATTTTATCATAAAGTTTATAAAATTTAATGTAGTAAAACCTCTAAATTTTGAAAAAATTGAGGCGTTTTAAGCCATATAATTAATTTCATTTTTTTACTGTACGGATGTAATTTGACAAATATCTATTATTTTGTTTATTCGATTATATAAGATTTTAACTGGAGCTGCATAACAAAAACTCTGCCTTGCAAACGCAGAATTCACTTTTTTAGTAATTACGACTATATCCTTTCTTCTTTTGTTTTGAGTGTTATACCGAAATTGATACGAACTCGATACTCTAAAATTAATATCGAATATCGATACATCGTGATTTACAATTATCGAGGATATATATCGATGATTTTGTGAGAAAATATCAATATTTCAATATATCGAGGGATGGGCAAGGAAAAAATATATATCGATATATATCGAATCGATATTTTTAAACAGTGTCGATATATATCGCGTGATAAACATCGATATATCGATATATCGTCATCATTTGCATGGTGTATGGATAAGGCCCAAAATTTTATATGACGGACGGTTGGACGACGTAAAAAAAAAACGACAACCCCACATATAAATGCTTTTGTAGCTCCTTTTAGTTGTTCATGTTTTGTCCATTAATACAACATTTTAAAATATATCGAAATTAATACGAATTCCATACTCTAAAATAAATATCGATATATCGCGAATAAAAATATCGACGACATATATCAATATTTTTATGAGGAAATATTGATATTTCGATATATCGATATTTTTTGCCCAAGCCTAAAGCCTACTCTGCTTACCCCTAGTCTGGGTAACAGGCGTGATAATTTATGTTGGTTTATGTAATATGTATTAAATATAGTTTCGAATTATGTAAAGTCTATTTAATATATTTTATCTAATAATTTATTATAGCAACCAGAACAATCTTATTGAAGAATTATTTGAAAACGCCTAAAGATCTATCTTTTTGTTACTTTTGGCCTTCCGTTTCGACTTGTCATAAAAAGAATAACATAACCTAAATCTATAAGAATAAAGACCTACAAAAATAATTTGATTATTTGTGAGTGTTCTGTGAATGTAGGGTGCAAAATAATAAATTAATTTTGAAATTTAAATTAACAACCAAGACTTCAATTATTTACTGAAAAATGGTTGAAGAAATACAGAAGAAAATGCAAAAAGAATTAGAGATATTTAATGGCGTTCAAAAAGAATATCATAAGGCCGTAGCGCTGAAACAACAATTAGATAGTCAATTAAATGAAAACAAAGCCGTAAAAGAAGAACTCCTGTTGCTAAAGAAAGATGCAGAGGTATATAAACTCATTGGGCCTGTATTAGTCAAGCAAGACTTAGAAGAAGCAAAGCAGAATGTTGCTAAGCGAATGGAATATATAAATAAAGAAATTAAAAGGACAGACGGACATATATCAGCATTAGAAAACAAACAAGAAGCTATACAGGAAAATCTCAATAAACTTAAGAGTGATCTTGGAAGTTTAAAAGTATCTGCTTAAACAATTACATTTAAAATTGGAAATTTAATTTTTTTAAACAAATAAAACATTTGCTATAAACTTTTTCTTTATTATGGTAGAAATTATTTAACATAACTAAATTAACTAATCATATTTTGTATGATGATATGCTTAAAATCATTATATATGTTAAAATAAATTAAATGCAATTGTTAATTACTATTTTTGAAATGTCTTATATGAGTAGAAATTGTGTATTCCATTTCTTACTACAACAAAGAGGTAAAAAGATAAAATACTGGATTCAATTAAAAGAGCAGATTTACAATTAAACCATATATTACTTTTGAATATATCTATGCACTTACTCTCAAGAGATTAGTTACCTAACTGATTTAGTGATTTGCTTTTTGTTTTCACAGAGGTTCACCAAGCTCAACCATTTCAGATGTTATTTTAATAAGTTTCTTGATATTTATCAACTTATTCCAAAACTTGTATATGCTAATTGATAATCCTGATGTTGTGTAATGACCTATGTCAAAAATATTTATTGAGTAAATATTTTGTATGAAAACTTGTTTTATTTTTGTTTTTTTTGCATACTACTTCTTTATTATTTATGTATAAAACTGTAAGTAATAAACTTGCAAAACTTGACATGTCTTATTTTGACCGGACCTAATATACATATTACACGAAAAAAAAAAAAGCTTGCATATATATACCTACTATTGTTGGAGATAATTATGGCTATGACAATCATTAATGTTTCTTTTTTTTTAAATCAACACTACATGGACCTAAAAACTTGGACTTATTTCAATACTCCAAGCATTAAACCAGTTTGCTATTAGTAGAAATATTGTTATGGAATATTTTTTTTCATAAATTATAATCTAGCAGACTGAACACAACTACAACTTTTAACTTTTTAATACTGTCAGTTATCAATGTTGTTGTTAAAAAGTCCAACCAGATTATGAGGAAACATAAAAACAGCATAGAAGCATGGCAATGGTGGGTATTTAATGATTTTATTTATTCGTAAACTATACAAAACAATAGTTACAATTTACTAGGATTAACAGGGATTCCCAAAGCAAGCACAGATTGTGTCTTGGGAATCTGAGTGTGTTATAAGGTGTTTTATGTGGTATGTTAACAACAATATGAATTTATGAATAAATAATATTATGTATAATATGAATTTAGCAATAATTAATTTTTTACTGAATTCACGCACTGCGGGTGCCTATTCAATTGTTAAAAAAGTGTTGTAGATAGACAACCTTGGCAAAAAACTAATTAATATAGCAGAGCGGATCAGCATGAGAGTCATAATCCGCTTATATGCAGGACATGCTCTTGGTACAAAAAATTGTAGTGGATCTGATGCACAGAACACTAATACCCTATCTGATGTCAATTTCTATTATAAATGTAGTATTGATTTACAAAGACATGCATCCATTTGAGAAGTCTGCTAGAAGACCATGAAAATTTATCCAAATGTGTACTGAGCATTCAGGATTTTAATTTGTAATTAAAAATTTATTTTATTTTTGACGTTTATATAGGTAACTTATTAAAAACTCCCACAGTAACTTTTATCTCATTGATCACACATGTATTGATGTATGATGACAAAAATGTTTAAACGCTCAATTTGAAAAGTCTTAAGCTTGTTTGGGGTCATATCCCATATGTGGAAATACCACCAAATCAAAGAATATAATAAGTATATACAGGAACACCAAATGCCCTATATATGGTGCATGCACAGTGAGTATGCTATTTTAATTGCATAGTTTAATTGCTAACAGCTAAGTTTGTATATCTATTCACGTCCACGCGTGCGTTGCATATATAGATTGAGATATATATTATATAATAAGTAATATTTGCACCAAAATAATCTTCAACATTTGCGTAAACTATACTATTATTTTTACTTTTTAAATCGCTATTTTTTTTTATTAATTAAATGAGAGTACTATATATTTCACTACGCCGACGATCTGAGCTTAGTATCGCCAGTTTAAATTTAAAGACAGTCTAATGGCCGACACACACGGTCAGTTAAGCTGATCAGTTGAACTGAAGTACATCCAAAAACTGACTGTGAGTGTGAAATCTTAAGTTGAAATTTTTAACTGACGGCAACCCACGGATTTTTCCGGGCGCACGGTCAGTTAAACTAATCAGTTGAGCTGACGTACATCATAAAACTGACCGTGAGTATGAAATCTTATATTGAAGCCAGTAAGTAACGATATCTTGGCTTATATCCGCACCAGAACACATGGCGCACCTTCCTCCGCGGCCATCAGCTTCACCTGCGCAACGGACGCCCCCGTGTCCGATGCGCGAAGGCCATGGGCCATCACAGCCGTCTATCCTTACTCAACTGAAAGGATTTCTGGGTGCTCAAGTATTTCTGGGCGGTAAAAAAATAACCACGAAGGCTGTGGCCGGAGCTACGCTGCGCTTCGCTAACAGATCTTCGTGAACAGATATGCTGTGGATATGAAAGTATCGCTGGCGTAGCTCGCCGCCCGCTCGATAAATGTGCTAAATTAAATACACCCCTGCATCAGTTATGGATCTCCCCTTGGTAAATCGAAACTTGAGGCTGGTGAAATAATTTATGTAAAATAAGGAACGCATTTAATTTAGAATTACCTTTTCAAACACTTGACTCAATGCCGACAGATTTTATGTAGGCCTAAAATTGCCAGGGCCTTTAGGTTATTCAGATTTAAGAAACCAGCTACTTCCTTCTTGGATTCAATAAGTCTATGATCTGTACTTAATATTTAAGTTGTTGTATGAGGAAGATGCCCACCTCCTGTTTCATTTCCCTCTGTCGCCTCTTACAACACCCACATGCCACTATTAACATCGTTGGTTATTTGATGTATAAAGAAAACAAGTTTCACTGTTGAATCTTTATTATACAAATATGGAATATTTACTAAAAATACAAATATTTCAATAGTAATGGCACAACTTTTTGTACCAAAATAGTCATATCACCCTAATAGTATCACTGAGATAGATTTTATGTCTTACTAATACCCAATTTCATGTACAAAACTCACATTATAATTTTTTCCTGCGTGTGTGTGTGTGCGTGCGTGCGTGCGCGCGCGCGCGCGTGTGTGTGTGTGTGTGTGTGTGTGTGTGTGTGTGTGTGTGTGTGCGCGCGTGCGTGCGGGTGTGTGTTGTGTGTGTAAATACAAAGATCACAAAATATATGATATATGAATAACTGAATATTTTTATTGAACTAGGTACAATCAACATGATGACGTAATTTTGGCCGGTTTTCAACTAACGACGACAACTCCCGGTTAATCGCTACTCGCTGCTTATTAAATATTTGAATATAAACTTTCAGTTAGTCTATGCAATTTATATTTATTTTTTTACTAATATACTATAGATAAGTATACATATTTATATTACCAACATAATAATTCAAATCTATTAAATTCCTATTGTAATTTATTGTTTTAAAATAACAACAGTTTCATCCACCCTACCAATATACAAAATTACTTCATTTACATATATAGGTTTCAAGTGAACCACTGTAATTATTATATTGTCATAATATTTGTCATGGTCCAGATAATGTATCATATATAAGAATATTTTAAAATACAAAATAACAAAGATAGATATCATCGCCCAGTATTTAAAGCACAATTTAGTCTCATATTTGAACACCGACTTGGTCCCTTCAAATTTAATATATGTACTTAATATTTAAAAATACTTTATATAATTATGTAACAGTAAACATACAACTAGGTAGTATAAAATAAAAATATTATATTCTCTATACATATTGTACTTAATATGTTATATTACAAAAGTTTATATAAAAAACTAAGCCATATTCAATGGCACGAAAGTGTAGATTTTGTCAGCCACAACATCAACAATATATAAATCATTTACCAATGTAGAATATCATATAAAAAATAATTCTATCAGTCATTAAATATATAAATAATGAAGAATTTATTTTTACTTAATTCTACTCTGAACACAGGGAACACTACAAAAAGGCATTTCTTGTTTCACAACAAACCGGCCACTTAGGAGGCTTTTACCACACATCCTTCCAGAACATATAAAACAGTCTGCATGCCAATGCATGTTGCTCCAGGAAACACCTTGCTGCTCTGGACCAATAACTCCACTACAAGCACGACAACGCTCAGCGTAATATTGATCGTAACAAGACAAACAAATTGGCAGGCCCGTTTTATCATCTGGAACATACTTTTTGCCACCCAACGGTGCATCACAGTGATAGCAACAAAAATGTTGCACATGGAATGCTCTGCCCTCCGCTGCTGTATATGGCCTTGTAAATATCAGTTCATCGCAACCAGCGCAACGCGGTATCTCAAGAACATTGGCCAAGTCTCTGGCACAGTAAATTTCACCTTTGTAGTAAAAGTACACAAGGTCTGCCAACAATTCTCCACATTTGCAGCAAGTGAAGCATTGTGGATGCCAAATTGCTTCTTGACCTGCTCTCTCGGCTTTCACAGCTACTTCACCAGCAAACATAGGTTTGTAACAACGGTGGCATGGTACTCCTTCATTGTGTAATTTTCTGTTGAATTCCATTTCCGCAGGACTTAAAGACATATCAGCAAACTGTGTAAGTATTGGATCAATTTGCTCAGCATAGTTGCTTACGGGATGCATGGCAATGGTATGGCCAGAATCTTCCAGTGATTGGCTTTCAGGCGGATTCCAATCAACAAGTGTAGTTGATTGCGGTAATGCTCCAGGGTATGTACTATAGTTAGGCATTGGTGGTGGAGGCAAGTCTTCTTCAGAGTGTGTTCTGAGATATTCCCTTAATGGCGCAGTTTGTTGAGGCTCAACCTGGTTCATCGGTTTTGACGAAGTTGAAAACTGTGGATTAATCTTAGTAGAACATATAGTGCCACTCAGTTCTGGAGTGGTTGGCTCATGTTTCCAACTCCATATCTCACCATTTGGTGCAAAAATGGTCCCTTTCTGTATCCTGCTATCAAGTAACTTTGCAGTAGCCATTACATTATTGTTGCTTACCGGCCATAAGTCTGCCATTATTTGAGCTCCTAAGGCTTTAATAGCAAACTCATTGATCTCATCTCTAAACTGAGGATTCTTGTTATACTCATCGCGGAAAAGCTTGATAGGTTGTAGGTAAACGTCATTAGAGACTGGCATGTTCAATTCGTTCAAATTTTTAAGCAATTTATCATAAACTGGACCATGTTCTACCGCGCTCTTGATCCTATCAGATTCTATGCGCATAACATGAAGTTTGTCTTTTACAATCCTACTAAGAATAGGACTGGATTTGTAATCAGGCAGATTAGCAGCACTGCTTACTATATTTCCCTGGGAGTCCAAAACTAATTTCTTGTCAGAAGCATTCTTTGGAACTATGTTATACTTAACTCCTCTCGAAATATTGGATATTTTTAAAGGCAGTGCATACGACTTGGTAGATGTGTGAGTTTTACTATTTTCTACTAAATACACTTCGCCGTTTTGTAAAGGGCCCACTCTGACTACGTTGCCCATACCGACAACATGGTCTTTGATACGCGTGATGTATTCCTGTAAAATAAAATCGAATTATTAAAATAAATGTTATTTTATTTATTTTCAAGATTTTACCCTATTGTGGGATATTTCGCTTATTATAAGCGTATTTTGAACCACACCCTGAACAATTATTTGTAGATCATAAATAAATGTCCCTTGCAAAAATCGGACCCCCGATTCCCCAGCCAAACGCTGCCACCACTTAACTACCAAACCGTCAAATTGTTTCTCTTGGTCATTCAAGAGAATAAATTTGAGGGTTGGATTTCCTTACATCGCCACTACACATACAAATAAAATATATTATAAGTTTGTCTTGAACATATCTGTTAATAAAAACGAAAGGGCTGGGACATTAAAACAAATAACTGAGTATGAATAAAAATAGTTTGCTCTTCCAAAAATTACTCAAGCTTTTGTGTTGTATTCGGAAACATATTATGCTGAAGTAGCGATATTGCAGTAACAAAATTTAATTCCGTGACCACACATTTACCATATTTGTACTAATGTATGCGTTGTGGCTGATACACCAATGTGTGGGCCAGTCTTAAACGAGACTTGAAAATCACCTCAATGTGTCTGATCAATAATGTTCAATGCTATCGATCATCATTTTACAACAAGTCAGTTCTAGACAAGATAAAGTTAAATAAAATATGTAGTAGATTCAACATATCCAAGCACGTAGATGTGGCATCACATTAGCCATTAGTTGATGAAAAATTTCTTTTACGAAATGGTCGACTACTAACGCAATCTTTAAAACGCAATGACTGATATGATAACGAATGATAAATAAAAATAAATAATAGTTTAAAAAAAAACATGCTTTTGTAGATAACCGAACTAAAAAGTAGACAACAATTTTGAATAAGTTTAAAATAAGAAAATAGTGATTAACATAAAAAAAATAATTTTATTGTAAAAAAGCGTGGGATGCTTTTTCAGATATTTTTATGATGACGCTAATTTTACAAATATCCACAAAAATATTTACAACAAATGACATCAAGCACCCCACGCTTTTTTACAATAAAATGTTTTTTTTTATGTTAATCACTATTTTCTTATTTTAAACTTATTGAAAATTAGTTTCTACTTTTTAGTTCGGTTTTCTACAAAAACGTGTTTTTTTAGTTTTTTTTTTAAACTATTATTTATTTTCTATTTTTTAGTGCGGCTAACTACACAAGCGTGCTTTTTTTGGAACGAAGTTCTTTTACGCGGCTTACAGTAGATTGAACTGGCAGATATCAGCTCTGTGAACTTGGAACCCGAACTAAAAAAATAAAAAAATAAAAAATTGATACATATTCTACAAACAACGGAGATGATTGTAATACCGTTTATTCGTTTGTAGTCCTGAAAAATCTTCTGATAATTACTAAAAGTTGTAATTTTTCATGAAATATAATAATTTTCGAAAAATCTTGATTACCAATGCGTTAAGAATCGTTTGTAGATTATTGTAATACTAAAAGATTTTTATTGTAGATTTTTTATTCTACAAAGAGTTATAATTTGAAAAAAATTGTAAAGATAATAAAAATTGATACATATTCTACAAACAACGCAGGTGAGCTGCAGAAATCGTAGTTGTTTTAAGAATTATTCGCAAGTCCTGAGGATCCTGGCAAAGATAATGGGACAAACTATTTAAATTATTGCATTGTCATCAGTCCTTGATAATTGTGCGAAGTTTCAAATCATACCGACGTTTTGAAAGGATGAAAATCACATTGAAAAATTCCGTTACATAGATACATACCAAGCTAATAAAAGCGTGTTAATAAAGAATTTATGTTGTCCAAATAGTAATTTGAAATGGAGGATGGAAACTATCATTCAGCTGTCAAGAACCTTTCAGACAGCAACGATTTTGATGGTGTTATGACTTAGAATAAAAATGTTTCTAGATATTTTTGGTTCTCAATACAACTACGAGACTATTAGAGGTTATTTTGCAATAACCGGACAAATTTGCAAAGAAGGTTCAGAATAAGTAATATAGGAAAATGGTTAAGAAAAATTAATTAAAAAAATCTAAAACATTCTGTCCTTTTTATCTTATAAATTCAAAATGTGTGGTAATACATTATTTTAACTGATTTTACTACGCACGCACACATTAGTAAGGGTCGATAGGTAGGCAAAACCGTTGTTGCCCATAAATCACATTCAATTTGGAATAATTTCAAATAAAAGTAGAAGCCTTATTGACTCGTATTTTCAAAAACTGCAAGAACGGTATATCATTATTTATATATTTGAACTTAAGTTTAAAACTTGGCTACTCTTTGAAAAACAACCCTGTATATTACCTAAGAGGCATTATGTATTATGCCTCTTAGGTAAAATTGACTTAGGTAAAACGAAAAAAACGATTGTGGTTTAGGATGCATACATCCTCTATCTTATGTAGTATGTGAAGGGGACTTGGGTTAAAACAATGACCTTGTTTTATCAGCCCAAAAATAAATCAATGCTGGACAAGGGTTTTTCGCACGAATGAAGGCATTTCTCACAAAGGGAAAATTTGCCATAATCACTCATCAATTCACACTCACACAGCAAACTAATTGGTAATTGAAATTCTAGAAATTTCACACTTTTGATGCTGCTCCTCTTGTTGCTCTGGATGTCATATTGCATGACGTATAATAAAAAATGGTTATATTTATACATACCGTGTGCTCGGACTTCTCTTGATCGGTGGCATGGTGGCGAGCAGCAGGGGCCACATCGTGTGGCGGTAGCTGAGTTCGAAGTTGAGCACGCCACTTTCGGGCAGCAGCCGACCCAGAGACTGGTGCTAATGGACCCAAACATGACATATACTCAGAAACCTAGAAACAAACAGAACAACAGTTAATCTACAATCATTACTATACATATTGTGTCATTACTTTTACGTTCAGAACAATGACCGAGTGGTTTATTTGGTCAGTTTTTACCTGGTTTACTTATAGATCTCCTTTAATTCTCGCCACTTTGGTATTCCGTACGAGTGCAGTTCTTCTCCGGTCAAGGCGACCTATTCGTACCGCAGTAACAACACACATTCAAAGTGGCTGAAGGACTGGCAGAAGTTGTTCTGCCCTTTCGTACGTAATGTGATGAGTTAATTTTGATGAATAATTTTAACTATTTAACTTATTATTAAATATAATTCTATTGGCTTGGGTTACATCATTACTAATGAAGAAGGTATGTCATATTCAAAAATTTGTTAACTATTAAATGAAAAATGTTAATATTCTATTTTAAGTAGTTTTTTACTTTGTTTAAATAAAGTAAACAAGCACATACTCCAAACTTTTATATTTATGAATAAGTAAATTTAATTTATTAGGTCATTTAATATTCACCAATGACTTTTTCTTTTGTTATGCTACCAAGTTGAATACATGACAATATGAAATCTCTATGTTTTATTTAATATTGTGAACATGTTAGTATAAATTGTAAAGTAGTGCAACTTGTTATCTTCATGTCATATGCACAAGGATACTGTGTCAATCACCGCATTTGACCCTCCCACAGATCTTATCACATAAACTTGGAAATATGAGTTCTCAGTATGTATATATTATGCATATGAGTATATTAATTAATATACTATGCATATGAGTATATTAATTACATCACTAGAGACAAGTGAGATTTCTTTGTATTTGATTTTTTTGAACCTACAGCAGAGAGATTTCAACATCTTCTTTATTAACCTATTTTTTTAATGAACCGAAATCGTAAAATGGGGAGGTTATCAACTTTACTGAGTTATCTTCTTTTTTAATTCATGTAACAATATCTCTAACATTAGTCAACCAATTTATACAACTTTCTACTTACGGAAAGAGTTAGATTCACAGTGGTAACATATAAATTTCAATCAGACCCAATCCAATGAGAGGTGCATATTTTTTTAAATAATTTAGTGAACTATTCAAAAGCAAAAATACATAATATGAATGGGCCTGACTAAAGATAAAATTTTCTTATATTTACGGATTCTATCGCGTTTAATTTAATATTTTAATTCCCGACGTTTCGGGTGATTTTCAGCACCCATGGTCACGGAGGGACTGAGGTGTTTGACGTCCCGATGTCATAGTTAGCCCGGCTACCTTTAGTTTTTGAATATTAATTTTTGGTCCGATCTACGCAGAATGAACTTACGGTATCTTGAAGTCATCCCCCCGTAACCATGGGTGCTGTAAAGCACCCGAAACGTCGGGAATTAAAAAGTTAAATTAAACGCGATAGAATCCGTAAAAATTAGTTTCATTTACTGACTAAAGATTTTTAGATAGAAATATATATAATTTAAAATTAAAAATTTTGTGCAACCAACTTCAATATAAATTATTAAGAACAACTCAAAAACTATTGGTCAGACTTTGATCAAATTTATATGGTACCATATGAGAAGCACCAGCTTTCAAATAAAAAAAGAATCATCGAAATCGGTTCACCCAGAAAAAAGTTATGAGGTAACACACATTGAAAAAAAACATACAGTCGAATTGAGTTCCTCCTCCTTTTTGAAGTCGGTAGAAAACTCAACACAATAAACATAAGACAATAGAAGTTTATCAGCAAATATTTTTAAAGATCCAAGTCCAAAAATAACATAGATTAGATTAAGTATGAGATAATATTTGTTATATAATTACCAATTCCGTCGAAGCATTTGGAGGTACCCAATCTAATTTAACAGGTTTGTCAGTCACTCCACGAATCTTAATCAAGGGTACTGAAAAATAAATAAAGTATTATCTGCTTTTGTTCTCATTTAATTTACATGTATGTATATTATATTTCCTCAAAAAATACATTAGGTTTTGTGAATACTTACATAAAAATTAGATAAAGAACATTTTTAATCCTAATATTATTTTGACCATACTTACATGAAGCTTTTTTAGGTCTAGCAGTTCCCAGTAGCTCAAATTGAGCCCATCCAGACAGATCATCATCTTGTACATCATGTACATCCTTACTGCAATGACATGCACGACAAACCTTTCGCCAAAAATGAAGGTCTAAACCAGGGCATGTTGGACCTGTTACAATATTTTATTGAATTGATTAGGTTTTTATTAAAGTTACTCATATTGACTTGATTAATAAAGCTGTGTTGAATAAGAGACTCCATCACTCTATTTTGTATTCGGGATGTTGTTAGACGTGACTATGGGTATTGCTAGAAAGATGAGCTTTTGTTAGACAGCCATCTTGTGTGTATAACCATTTACTTGGCTAGCGTGTCAATCAGGATAAATCACCTAAATACAATGAGAGCAGCCAAAGTTTAGCAATGGACTCTTGCAGGCTTCTAAGTAACAAATTGATTAAACACAATATATAAAAAATATGTTCAATAGTGGATTTGAGAGGACTAAATGGTAGACCCATGCTGCAGCTATATTATGGTTGTAGCATGAATGGGTCAGCTCAACCGGGGAAGGACGACGCTCTTACAGAATACCAGCATGAAATAGCAGCTCAATGCTACTGTGTTTTATTCTGTGAATGTAGGTAACTGAGCACCCTATTTTCTGGAAACCAGGCATTCCAAGATGGAACTCCTCAGGGGAGACAACGCATCTTCATTTTGGGTCTTAATCGAGAATAGACGTAACTGTGTGCTAATGATATGCACTCCGTTACAGCCTATAAAAACTCCACTGCTTTTTATAGATAATTTTCTTTAATAGATTGCCTCATAGGGAATAATTGCCATAGTCGCCATGGGTTGGCAACCAGTTTTATATTTTGAGTTGTAATTAGGAAGACGCTGCTGCTCGGTCTTTGCTTCCTTCTCTTATAGCACCCATGGGACGATATGGGGTAGTGGACCACTACTACGCTATCAATAAACATACGTATTTGCACTCACTGCCATTAAAATATGAGTGACTCCTTTTTTTGCATTTAGGATTTCATAGATAGCGTTTGTTTATGCATTCATTATAACCGTAATGCAATAATACTTATAAGCATTAGCTTTTTTGAATATTTTAGAATGTCTATAAAGTTTCTATGAGCTGATGAATTTCTATCTCCTTTATCAAAATTTTGTTATCAATATTATCTTCGTAAGGTGTCATTGTTTGATCATTCAGCACAGCCGCCTCAGTTTCTTACAGTTGACAGACAATGTTAATTGACAAAAAGAATTCGATAAACACACTTTATATACCAACCAATGGAAAGTGACTATAAGTCATCACCTTGTTGTGGGCCTGTGGAACTTTTTGTCATGTCACCCAACAACCACAGTTTTCAACCGACTTCATAAAAAGGAGGAGGTTGTCAATTCAACTGTAATTTTTTATTTTTTTATGTGTGTTACCTCAGACCTTTTTCTAGGTGAACCGATTTTGGTGATTCTTTTTTATTTAAAAAGCTGGTGCTTCTCATGTGGTCCCATATAAATTTAATCAAGATTAGACCAGTAGTTTTTGAGATATCCTTAATAATGCGTATTTAATTGACTTCGACTACATTGATGAAGTTCTAATTTTATTTATATTGAAGTTGGTTGTACAAAACTTTTAATTTTACCACTTGTTGTGTTTTCATACAAAGTATAGTGATTTTTTTGTATCGAAATGTATCATTACAAACCCATTCGCTCAATCACATTTGGAAAAATGATCATTTTGAAGACTACATCCACAAAGCGACTCAATTATCTACTTACCACAAGAGTTACAAGGAGCACCAGCACCACTGTCATGACCAAGCCGAGCCTTACTTAATTTTTCGCGCTGACTCTCTAATTTGGATAGCCAAGCTGGTGCTTCTGAAGTCTCCACACACGATTCGCTCATCTAAAATAAATTTTACTTTGTATTTTATCGCTTTCGAAATCCACCATAATAGGCGTGCCATACAAAATAATCTTATCTATTTTGCGAATTCCTCACCTCTTAATTATCTATCAGCTATTCCAAGTCGTAAGTGAATAGTGATAAACAAAGAATAAGTCGGAAAACTATATTATAAGTAAAATCTGCATATGGTTTCAATAAGTGCACTACGGGTTATTATTCATCTTAAAAACAATCACAACAACAACAACAAATTAAAATAAAAGTAACACAGTAACAGAAATAGGCAGGGCGTAGGGGACTGCGACTGCGAGCATAGATAAATAAATAGAGTTGCCACCTCAAAAATTATGTTGTCACTGGATCCAGAGTAAAATGTCGCCATATTTTGGAAATTCGGGTTGAAAAAAAACCACCAGTTCTCACTATTTTTTTAATTAAAATTAATTACTTTACATGTATGAAATTAAAAAAGATGTTATTTATTAACAGTCAATAGTTTAAAAATAGTAACAGTCAATAGTTTAAAAAAATTGACATCAAAAGTTAAAAATTCAAGATATAGAAATATTATATCTTCCATCATATCTTCATTATCCACAGACTTTTCTATACTTTTGCGTATAATTTTTTTTCTTGGCCGGCAGTTCCATTCTTCCTTCTTCTTCTTCCAGTTTCCTTAATATTCTTAACTTTACTATTCTTACTCCCACGATGCACAGTGGTCCCGTTTGGGCGTTTCATACAAGTAGGATTTTTCACCTACACAAGTCATTAATTTTTGTACGTTTTATCATACCATCGGCACACCGATAAATATGTGATATTAAAAGAGGCTTCCAAATAAGAATCTAAAATAAAACTAGGAAAACAGACACTTTGATTTTTCGAAAATCCTACTTGTATGAAACGCTAAAACGGGACCACAGTGCGATGATACGATACGATCGACAGACTCTAACTAATTTATTTACTGTTCTTTCACTGCCATTTCCTACCCACTTTAATCAACTACGACGACACTTTAAGGCCGGCCACATACATACGGAATTCCGAATCGGAATATCGAAACGGAATCCCGAAACGGAATTCCGTGAACACATCACACACATACGTTTATTTCCGTTCGGAATAACATGGGTCAGTTGAGAGAGGTTAGCCATTGAGTCTAGACATTACGGCGACAATAATGACGACGATTTTCTGATTGCGATTCCATTGTTGCTGTATCATTGTTACTGGGTGCATCCCCTTATCACCCTAAGCTTGCAATATAGTCAATATTATGTAAAAAGATCTATCTATTCAGAGATATGTTTTAAATATGGATGTCTGTAAACTCTTTCGACGAATTATTAAATAAAATAAGATGAAAGGTTACGAAAAGCTATACACCTATAAGATTAAATATAAAAACATACATAAACACACCTACTCGCTTCGGTCGTGCGACGAACACTGAGCGCGTTCCGTACGGAATTTACGTATGTGTGTTGCGACTCGTACAAAATCTATGGAAGACTTGCGTTCGGGGCGGCTTTTTTCCGTTCGGGATTCCGAACGCACAGGCGGTCATACGGAATCTTGAATCGGAGAAAATTCCGTACGGATAAATACCGAACGTGTGTGGCGGGTCATAGATTTTATATGGACTTGCTGCGTTCGGAATCTCGAATCGGAATATCGAAACGGAATCCCGAAACGGAATTCCGTATGTATGTGGTCGGCCTAAAGAATGATAAAATATTACCGTCAATAACTATAAGGTCGGCCACATACATACGGAATTCCGTTTCGTGATTCCGTTTCGGAATCCCGAATCGGGATTCCGTGAATACATCACACACATACGTTTTTTTTCCGTTCGGTATAACAAGGGTCAGTTGAGAGACGTTAGCCATTGAGTCTAGACATTCTGCCAGCGAATAATGACGATGATTTTCTATATTATATTGCTGTATCATTCTTACTGGGTGCATCCCCTTATCACCCTAAGCTTGCAATCTATCCAGAGATATTTTTTAAATATGGATGTCTGTAAATTCTTTAGACGAATTATTAAATAAAATAAGATGAAAGGTTACGAAAAGCTATACACCTATAAGATTAAATGTAAAAACATACATAAACACACCTACCCGCTTCGCTCGTGCGACGAACACTGAGCTGAGCGCGTTCCGTACGGAATTTTTACGTATGTGTGTTGCGACTCGTACAAAATCTATGGAAGACTTGCGGAGCGGTTTTTTTCCGTTCGGGATTCCGAACGCACAGGCGGTCATACGGAATCTCGAATCGGAGAAAATTCCGTACGGAAAAATACCGTACGTGTGTGGCGGGTCATAGATTTTATATGGACTTGCTGCGTTCGGAATCTCGAATCGGAATATCGAAACGGAATCCCGAAACGGAATTCCGTATGTATGTGGCCGGCCTAAAATGACAGCGTCTGGGATTCCCTGACCATAGACTAAAGCCAGAAAGAAAACGATTGCCGTCTCAAATCAGTGTTGCCAAAATCCAAATTGAAAAATCACCAAAAATCGCTAAAAAATAAATAGTCGCTAAACGATGAAAAAATATCGCTAAGAGCTCTGAAAAGTCACCAGATCTAGTGACAAAATCACCAAGGTGTCAACACTGTAAATAAATATGTAGCAAAGAGTATAGTAACTGTCCTATGTAGCAAGCTAACGGCGAGTGCGGAGTAGGCTTGCGCAAAAAATATCGATAAATCGAAATATCGATATATATATATCGTCGATATTTTTAATCGCGATATATCGATATTTATTTTAGAGTATCGAATACGTATCAATTTCGATATATTTTAAAATGTTGTATTAATTGGCAAATTATGAAACAACAAAAGGAGCTACAAATGTGTGGTTGTCGTTTTTTTTATCATCGTCCAACCGTCAGTACTGTTAAATTTTGGGCCTTATCCTACATCATGCAAATGATGCCGATATATCGATATTTAACACGCGATATATATCGATACTGTTTAAAAATATCGATTCGATATATATCGATATATTTTGTTCCCATACCCATCTCTAGTGCGGAGCATAGATAAATAAATATGTAGCAAGATAGTGCGGAGCAGCCTTGCCAACACCAATTTGTCAAATTCCCAAAAATCTAAGTCAAATTCCCCAATTTGGGAACAAAAAAACAACAGATGCCCCACACATTCCCCTCAATTTTATTTTAAGAAGTGAAACAAGTTTCAACTAATTTTATAAGTTTTATTTCTTTAGCTTACATTTTTTGTATCGATTTTTTTTGTACAAGCATATTTTGTAACAAGCATTTTACTCCGTGGAGTGTTTTAAATTCCTTCCCTTGTTGCCATTAAAAGTACCACAGTATCTGCATTTATATGAATGCGGTTCTCTGCTTTAATATTAAAAAAATAAAGAAATGGAAAAACATTAAATGATACACAAAAGTTGCCGAAACAAATCCAAAAATTAAATGTGGTGTAATAAAAATAATTAAAAAAAAGGGAGTCAAAAAGGGATATCCATAAGAAACCTTAGAAAAATGTTCATCCTTTAGTCATATAATGAATAAAGTTTTAACTAGTAAGTTTTGCCCTAATAGCGATATAGGAGCATCCTTTAGTCATATAATGAATAAAGTTTTAACTAGTAAGTTTTGCCCTAATAGCACATTAATAATTCTTGTTGGGAGAAGAGGCAATGTAAACAAAACTCAATTATTAAAATATATTGATCATCTAAATACTTTAAATGTACATAAAATTATCTTGTTTACATTGCCTTACATACAGGGTTGGCCGCAGGAAAATAAAATAAGATACAATTTAAATTTATTAATGAATAACTTTTCATTTAATAACAATATAAACTTGACATCTAATTGTTATAATTATAATAATATAATTAATTTAATAGACATAAATAATTTAATTAAGAAATTTTGACTAGAGATAGGTATTACCTATCTAAATATAATTAAGACAGATAGCAAATGTGCTATCTTATTGTTTATATTAACTCAGCCAAGGACTTGGCTACACCGACATCTGCTTCTTTTGAGCAGTGTAATGACTTAATATGTAATTTGGAATCATTTCCAAGTAATTTAAATTAGAAAATGAGACAATAGAGGTAATCTCTAGCAGTTATAATAATTTAAATAATTTAGAATGTAGCTTACAAAACCTTCATTGTATGACTCCACAGAGTGATAATAAAATTGTTTACACCTGGTGCATCAGAATATACAAGGCATGATAGGCAAAGAGCTAGAAATTGAATTGTTCTTAAATAGCAATAATATTCATATTTTATGTATTACTGAACATTGGTTAAAAGCTTATAACATAATGTTTAATTTCATTAATCACCAGGTGGTCAGTTCGTTCAATAGAGAAACGGTTTTAAGAGGTGGCTCGTTAATATTAGCTAGTAAATTATTATCATGTAAGGAACGTAAAGATATTGTGAGCCTCTCTGTTGAGCGAACTGTAGAAATGGCTTGTGTTGAGTTTGAGCACCTCATTGTTGTGTGCGTCTACAGACCCCCATGTTCTATATACAATACTTTTGAAAAAATTATGGAGGAAGTTTTTGTTAAGCAATAAACAGAATAAATCTGTTGTAATATGTGGAGACTTTAATATCAATCTCCTAGAAGCTTCCTCCACCAATATTAAATTTAGATCATTGTTTAAATCATATGGTCTTTTAATTTATTTTAGAGCCAACGTATTACTGAATGTAGTGCAACATGTATAGATAACATTTTACAAATGTTAAGCCGTTGCATAAATGTATAATTCAAAAATTGAGTTCTGATCACTGTGGACAGTTAGTTTCGTTACCTTATGTTCACAAAAAGCAAGTAGATGAGAAAATTGTGTTTGTTCCTGTAAATGCACGTCGCTTGGAGAAGTTTAGAAGTAACATAGTGAAGAAACTTCCATCACTTTCATACCAAAATGATCCTAATTTTTGTATGGAACAGTGTTTGAACTTATTTGCAATGAATTTGATAATATTTTACTTCTAAAACGTTCTCTTGAACAGTCGGAAGGCTTTCAATGAATGGGCGACAGTAGGAGTCCATAAGAGCAGACAAAGGTTATATGAACTTACCATGAAAGGTCATATTACCCTAGCGTCGAATTTAGGAATATGTTAAAAATATTCAAAAATATTTAAAGGAGTGTGCTCCAAAGCCAAGTCTTTGCATTTGAGCAACAAAATGAAGACGGCTTCTAATAAAATTAAAATGACGTGGAGTATAATTAATAGTGAAACTGGTAAGGTCAACTCGCAATTCAAACTACCGGTTGAGTTTTAACAACAAATTAACGGAATCAGATCAGGATGTTGCAATGGTTTTTGAGAAGTATTTTACGGATATTCCGATCTTAACCACTATGTCACTGAATTCTTCTCCTGCCGTCGCCGAATCATTGCTTAAACAAAATGTAAATGCTTGTACAAAGAATTTTACATTTCATAAAATATCATCAAAAGATATTGTAAAATATTTTAAAACTATTGATGTAAAGAAAACTGCGGATCTGTGGGGCATTTCCATTAAAGTTATTGCGTCTATAATCGATATAATCGCGCCTCAACTAGCTATTATTTTTAATACTAGTATCGAATATGGTGTGTTTCCTGATTTGATGAAGCATAGTAAAGTAATACATTTATTTAAATCTGGTAGTACATTAGACCCCGCCAATTTTAGACCCATTTCTGTACTGCCAACACTAAGTAAAATTTTGAAAAATTATTCTTGATCAAATGTTAATTTTTTAATGTTAATAATTTACTTCATAAAATCAATTGGTTTCACAAGGAGTCGCTCGACAACTGATGCTGGTGTTGAGCTGATTAAATATATTTTCAATGCATGGAGAATTCACAGGATGCTTTGGGTATATTCTGTGACCTATCCAAAGCCTTCGATTGTGTTCACCATGAAAAATTAATCAGGAAACTACAACACTACGGTGTAAGAAGTAATGCTCTTAAATTAATTGTTTCATATTTAAGTAACAGAACTCAAAAATTTGTCATTAATAGTATGAGCTCTTCCGGGTCGATAGTACAAATGGGCGTGCCTCAAGGCTCAATTCTCGGCCCCTTTCTGTTTCTTGTATATATTAATGACTTACCTTACATAGTAGGGGATAACCATAATATAGTATTATTTGCTGATGACACTTCATTAATTTTCAAATTAAAACGACAATTATTAAAATATGACGAAGTAAATAATGCTGTATCTAAATTAGTAAATTGGTTTAATGTTAATAACTTGCATTTAAATAGCACTAAAACGAAATGTATGAAGTTCATGACTCCAAATGTCAGACAATTAAATACTAATGTAATTTTAAATGGGAGGAACTGAGTCTTGTCGATACCACCATTTTTCTTGAATAACACTAGACGCGAAGCTTCAATGGAGCCCCATATATCAAAGTTAGCAAGCAGACTTAGTTCTGCAGCATATGCTGTAAAAAGATTAGAAATCTTACCAGTGTGAAACAGCTAGACTTGTTTACTTTAGCTATTTCCATAGCATAATGTCCTATGGTATTTTGCTATGGGGACACGCAACTGACACTGAAATTATATTTGTTTTACAGAAGGGCCATAAGAGCAATCTATGATTTAAAACCCAAAGAGTCGCTCAGACAAAAATTTAAGGAAATTAATATATTAACTTTGGCCTCTCAATACATTTATGAAAATGTAATGTACGTACACAAAAATAAAAGTAGTTATACAAAAATAAGTGATATTCATTCTGTAAATACTAGGAACAAACACAAGCTAGTAGTACCAGTTACTGACTCACCGAGTCAGTAATTCATTCTTGGGGCGATGTATACGCTTTTACAACAAAATCCCAAAATATACAAAATTGACCTGCTCAAAATTCAAAAACTTTATTAAACATAGTTTGTATAAAAAGGGTTATTATAATGTTAAGGAATTTATGGATGATAATAACCCCTGGGAATGAGGTGTTCGCTGCCAGGCTGTTTCTAATTTGTTTTGTGTGGTTAATTGTGTAATATACATGATTGTAAGCTGTTATTTAAAAAAAAAGTCCCGCTGTGTTTCTTGCTGATTCTTCCCAGGACAGAGGTTTTTTTTCGAACCAGTGGTAATTAGACAAAAGAGTGACTTTCAATAAGTATTATTTATAATCTATATTGAATAAAAAAGTTTCTGTTTCTGTTTCTGTTTCTGTTTCTGTTAAGATATGTATTTAGATTTCTTGAAAAAGTGGTTCTGACTAGGCCCGGGCTATCGATTTTCAAAATTTCGCATCTTTCCCGCATAATACCAATCCCCAAAAAATCCCCAATCAACTTGAGATTCCCCGTAGTTTGGGGAATTGCCCACATGTTGGCAACGCTGTTGCGGAGGTGCCATAGACTTAGAATATACTAGCTCAGCGGCACGGAATCTTGGCCAAGCGGTTATCTCGCGATAGCAAAAGCTTTAAGTGTTTCTGATGAATGTTTGTTATGCAAGTATGTCAAAAAATGTTTACCCTCAAGTTCAAGAGGGTAATTCATTATGTTTAAGTGCACCATGACGAATTCTTTAATTTTTAGTAGAATCGGGTCATTTGAGCGACTAAGTTCACATTTTAAATTTGTGTGTTGTGGAAAGTTTACTGTAAGGTTATTCAATTATTGTGATCTTGTGTCTTAATTCAATAACTAAAGGTGCTTTAAAGCCAATAAAAATGCCATTAACACCAGCACAAGTTGCACAAGCAGTAGCATTAATTGACCAAGGGCTGACACAGCGTGAAGTTGCTATTGTGCTTAACGTACCACGGTCCTCAATGCAGTATTCACTGAAACGATACCAGGAGACAGGCCGCTACACCCGCAGGCCAGGCAGTGGGGCGTAAGGTGCACATCGGCCGGGACGATCGTTTTATTGTTATGGAGATTTTGAGAAACCGCTACCTGACCGCTGTTGAGATACGCCAGCGGCTCCAAATCGCAAGAGGCGTTAATGTTAGTGAGCGTACGGTGAGAAGACGAATGGAGGAAGTGAATTTAAAAGCTCGTAGACCAGCACGAGGTCCAGAACTTCTCAGACAGCACCGAGTAGCCCGACTTCAGTTCGCAAGAGAACATGTCAATTGGACCCACGAGCAATGGGCTGAGTGTTGTTCACAGATGAGTGTTGAATAGCTTTACGTGCTCCAGACGGTCGAGAACGAGTGTGGAGAAAAGAGGAGAGGTTTCTACCCATTACCACCACCCAAACTGTGAGTTTCCATGGAGGCTCAATAATGGTATGGGGAGGTGTAAGTTCCGACGCACGTACAGAGTTGGTCATCGTCGATAATCGGCTTACAGCTACTCGATACATCGAGGAAGTTCTTCAGGAGCACGTAATGCCTTATTCGGGATTCATTGACACGACCAATTCCTCCTCATGCACGATAATGCACGCCCGCACGTCGCACATTGTGTAGAGGAATATCTGGAAGAGGTTGAATACAAAATTACAGTGGCCAGCCTGTAGCCCGGACTTAAATCCAATTGAGCATGTATGGGGTATGCTTAAAAGAAAGATAAAGTCCAGCTCCAAACCGCCACAAACTCTAAATGAGCTCCGAAATGCAGCGCTGGCCGCTTGGGACAGCATACCGCAAGTTGATGTCAGAAACATCATTCAAAGCATGCCAGATTGAATGCAAGCGGTTATCAGGGCTAGAGGAGGAAACACCCGATATTAAAACTGATAGACAATAAAGAAACAGACTTAATTTTTAACTTTGTAGTGTTTTTAAAGTGACAATGGAAAGATGTTAATTTTAGTGAAAACATGTTATCTTGAAAAGAAAAATTTCGGTGAAGTAAACATTAAATTTCTACGTTCTAAAACCATTAGAGACACTTATTGAATGCATCTACCCTTAATTTACTGTTAAAAAAAAACGTTTCAGTGCAAATAATCAGCAAATTCACGAGTGGCCAAGTTTCCGTGCCGGTGAGAAGACTTCAAAAATATAACTTTCAAAACTTTAGATAAATATAGAGACAGATTTTCATACATTATAAAACTGTAGTACATTAAAGACAAAAAAATCTTGAGATTATCCTCTTTAAGCCATTATGAACCCAGCTAAGTATCTATTTATCAACCAAAATAAATGTATAACCTTGCTTAAACAACCGCACAGCCTCACGGTCACACTAGTACAATATTCATAGCATCATGCTATTTTCCCCAAGGGGTTGAGCGGAGCTTCGGAACTTCGGATTATATTCCCAAATCATAACGATAAAACTTTTAGCGTAGTTAGGTATAGATATTTAGTAATGCTCCTCAAGCGCTACTAGACGACCGCGCATGAGACGTGATAGTATAAATTCCATAGTATTTGATACTCACAACGGTCAATGCCCGATTCATGCTTGATGGCCAACGACATTGTCGCGAGGGCTTAAATAGCGTGGTTTATCCCCTACAACGTTATTCCTAGAGAAGAGGAACTCGTGGTTAAGTAATAGCTGCGCAGATCAATAGATCTGCGAAATTGTTGCACTTGCCGCGGTCAGTCCATGAATGAGTGACCATTTTCTTAACATACCGAGATTGAGAGAATAGAGAGTGCATCTGTATCCTCAGACACTTAGTGCACTTTACTGTGTTAAGATCATTATGTTTTTAAAATTCATGCAGCTAAAATGATAATAAGTTTATTATTACTTTATACTTTTCAGGGACAGGTGAAAGAATATAAACATGAAGCATGATGAAGCCTCATAAACATATTGGCCTTTAAACAGAGCAATCTTATTTAACTGATTCCTACAAGTTTCCTTCCTTAAATTATTAAGTTTACATTCATACTTAAGTCGAATGTTAAAATAAACTTCTATAATCTATTTAATTATTAATTATTAAATGTTTGTAATTATCACAAGTAATACTTATATGAAAAATAAAGTAGCCATTATGTTGTACCTTCTCTGTTTTGTTTCCATCAAAACATTTTATAAAATATATAAAATATAAATAGGTTTATACTTAGTTAAGTATCTACCTATTTATATTAACAATATGTTAAAAATAAATTCGGGAAACTGCCCACGGCAGTAAATATTTTTCTCCAAAGATCATAGCTCGAAAATACAACATTCTGATCTGATTATTGGGGAGTTTTTTTAGGATTTTCGGTAAAGTCACATGGGATTTTATACATTTGAATTAAAATCCAACGAAAGGCAGGTAGGTTCAGCTTATTCCCAGGAACATGTTATATGAATATTTTTTAATTATTTTAGAACTATCATGGTAAAATTCAGTTAATTTTTGAAGTTATTCAACTTCATGCACTAAACAATTTTTTATAATCTTTTTACCGCTTCCTTAACAATCATTTTCGATAGTTCTTTTAAGTAAAATATACATCACTAGCTAACGCACACAATGATAAATCAAAATTGGTATATTCAATCTCAATCGGTAATATGCAATATTGAACTCACGCACCCTGAGGACTGACAGGAAGTTCCTGGAGCTGGAAGAAGAGATAGACAAGTACCGCTGGGACCTAATAGAATTATCCGAGATCCAAAGAAAGAAGACATGATAATCCTCACGAATATGGCATATTGTTCTATCATCGGGAGAGTGATGATCTGTTTCAATAAGGCATCAGATTTATCGTCCACAAGCCTGTCGATAACAACGCTGTAAAGATGTGGAAGAGTGTAGTTTTCGTTTTCAGAAATAACGACATTTGTTGAGGGCCGTATAGGTTTACGCAACAACATCGGCAAATCCCGATTAGGATGGAGGAGATATATGAGGATATCTTTTGGGCCATGTATTCCTCCAAAATCCTTTATACGATGTTAATTGAAGACTTTCACAAAAAAACTAGGCACAAAAGAGACCGGTTAGCTAAAGGTATGGAAATTCGGACTAGGGCAACGAAACCCAAGAGGTCACCAGCTGAACGACTACATGGAGCAGGTTTATGATGAACTCTTTCTTCCAGAAGTGGCTCCATAGAAAGTGGACCTTGTGACGTCCCGGTTCGGACAAAAAATAGATTGACTTGACTATGATGACCAGACAGCAACTACTTAATGATGTCTCAGCGATCGCGAGGGCAAAACTGGGAGAGATCACCAAATGGTAAAATACACACTAAATCTTAACGTTAACTCACAAGGAGAAATCACTTCTAATGAAGTTAAGGCTCCATTTCTCTGGCTTTAATCCCCGAAAACTTTCAGCTCGAATTATAAAATCGTTTTCAGTGTCTAGAAGAATGCAATTCAGTGGACGTTTTAGATGACAAGCTCGTGGTAACTGTACATGCAGTCGGAGCTAAGTTCTGCAAGACCAGTCGCATATCCTAAACACTCCGAACATACTCTTAATCTCATCGCTGTTAGACGGTGGTAAATGAAGCTGCAGTCTTCAGGAGATATGACAGCCTGCAAAGAAGAGTGCGTAGTCTCTGCCTACTACCCCTCTGGGCTCTAGGGGACAGGCGTGAGAGTTATGTTTGGTTTCATGGTAGTGGACGATACTAACTCTAATTAAAAATAAGTTTATTATTACTTATCACAAACCAGTGGTTAACTACAATACCAGCTAGCGGTAAGTGGTGATGAAGTCCTGGATGGTAAATTGCACTGTTTTAGTCAGTTTTAGTCTATTTACTCTTGTCTGATTGTAATCGGATGGAAAGACGCCGGCAAATTATTCCTTTACTTTGCTGTACGCATTACGAAATACAAAATAAACCGTCAAAGGGCCAGAGGCCCGCCTGGATGTCCGATTGTGGAAGAAGGATGGAGGAATTAAGGTAACACTGATAGGTGGCATTTTGTAGCACCGGCACATATGTATGTGACAGCACTACTCCATGCACGAAAGAACTTGCGCTTTTTATAGGGTCATAAGGTGTGAAAAATGATTGCGTTTTTTCTCCCAGACAAGTTCTGTCTACTCGATCCCATTTGAGCAAAAGACAATTAATGCTAATATGGTACCTACACCAGCATTTGTTTGCCAAGTATATTTGAAAAAGTTAGGGAAAAACATCGATCACTAATATAAAACTAGATACACAATCAGTGACAAAAAATGTCCTTACCGAATGAGCGCCCACTCGAACATTTGGGTGCGCTTTTAATTAGTACGTAGTTTTGTGAATACAACTTTAGGCAATGCATTTGAGGTTGAATTTACATTAATGCGTAGACAGAGAATCCAATAGACAGCGTGATATGTTTTGTTTCATTCTCAAATCAAAGGATGCATATATCATATTAGCACTTGTAAGAAAGAGATATAGCTACTATATTGTTTTCCTTATTCCCGTAGCACCTAACAAGTTGCTTGGCATTAGATTTAGTGGCAGACATTGCAACTGTCAAGCAGTGTTTAATGTTTATTATTTTGTTTAAAAATTTATTTGCAAATAAAACTCGATAATTGTACGTTTTAAGTTAGAAAATTACGCGCAGTGTTATGGGCTGTAAAAGCCGCAGTGAACGAAAAAGTAAACTTATTTCATGAATATGTATTTAAATAACTTTCTAAATCACGATTTACCTGGAAGTATTAATTAAAGCGATGTTTACGGCCATTTTGTTCTATAAATTATAATGATATTATCATTATTAGCGATATTATAACCTCAAACCTATGTTGCCAGCTAAAGTTTATAATTACCTGAGGTACGACCTCATCGCTTACAATTACAGCGAGAGTACCTAATGTATTATAATAAATATTTACCATTGTGTCAATATACCTGTGCTTATTATGTGATTCCAATTTAAAAATAAAACCAGCAGTGAAACTTAAAAAAGAAAATCAGTTGACAATAGGGTCAATATCCTCGCGGGCGCCGAACTCTTATCTAGATCGGTACGAAACAATGCATTAGGTATACTACTCACTCTACCCTTCCCTTTCACACACACGCTACTTATATCTATATATTTTTCACTATCGGGGAATCGAACCAGTTATTTGGTTTATATAACCTATTTTTTTTTAAATAACTTAATACTGAACTGATCTGAATAGGTACATAACTGAATACATCAGAATAATAAACATACCTACACAATGGATAAAAAAGCATGACTCTAACCTTGTAAACATTTTATTTAAGTATTTTTTTCATTAGCGGGGAATCGAACCAGTTATTTGGTTTATTTAACCTGTGAATTCGAATTAAAGTGGTTACGTGGAGACAAGCACAGTGGCAAAATAGTAGGTTAAGTAGATAAGTTAGGTATTTAGACAAGTGTTGTAAATTATTAGGTATTGTGGTACCATCGCTAGTTGCCGGCCGCGCGAATTCGGCGTTCGCCCTAGTCAGTTGATTGTAATTCAGTAATTCCACTGCTGGTTTTATGTTTAAGTATTTTCATGATTTTTTGAATGAAATTTTGTTTCATTTAACTATACTAACATGATGGAGCGTGAATAAAGAATAAAACTTTGTGAAAAGATGATTTTTTTTTCCTCGGGATCGAATTTCTTTGTGACCCACCATCATAGGTATCCTTAGTACTATCATCTGTCTTCGTTTTCGGGAGCGTTTCAAAAATACCCTGTATGTTTAATAGATTAAAACATTTTAACTTTCTGTTTCAGCCATTGTGTACGCCAAGAAGTCTTACCAAAAGATTGAAGCAGCAGCAAAATCTGTCGGAGAAGAGGTTGAGAATGGTGCGCACTCTTCGTCAGGAAACAAGGCATCTAAAAATAAAAGTGGCAAATCTGGAACAAAGTCCTGAAGAGTTTAAGGCCAAAGCTCTTATGAACGAAAAGGATAGCAATCTACTTAACTCGATAGATCCCATCAATAAAGATGTTTTTATATTGATAATCACAGAATACTTCTCATTAAAGCTGTCGCTTTAAGATATTTTGAAATAAGAATACATTATGAAACCAGAAAAATTTGTGAGTCCATCGAAAAAATTAGGAATATTCATACTAAATTAATTTTATTTCAAGGACAATTATAATTACATTGGAATTACCAATAAGTGTAATTATTATGATTTTCTTAACAAATAAATATGTTTTAATATATCTTGTTAATATTACCTATTTGTTATATATGCTTTAATTATCCTATCCTAATAACATGTGAATAAAGTGGCCTAGAATTACTGACGTACGCTTCACAAACAAAATACCCCCTTTGTGGGTACTATTGCCAAAATGGCAGCACTGTGATGCGTGAATGAAAGACAGAATAGCGGTTACGCGACCCCGCCGTCTATTGGATTCTCTGTCTACGCATTAATGTATTTTTATTTCAACTAGAATTACGTCAAAACAATTGGAGACAGTTTTTAGAGAATTTTTGTATGGAATTGTGTATCTAGTTTTTTATTAGTGATCGATGGGGAAAAACTATCAAGATTTTTATAAAAGGCTGTCAACGCACCTGCGCTTCCCTTGGTGTTGCAGTTGTTCATGGGCGGCGGTCGACACTTACCATGAGGTGAGCCGCATGCTCGTTTGCCCCCTATTCTATAAAAAAAATGGATTTGCTGCGTTCGGAACCCCGAATTGATATTCCGACACGGTTTTTGGAAACGGAATTCCGAATGTATGTGGCCGGCCTTAAAAGACAAGCATCCGAGCCAAAAATCTTAATAAAAAAACAATCCATCATTCAAAGCGTTTTTTCATTATTGTGATCTGAATTTCATAAAAAATCTAAAAATTTTTACTAAAAAGTACGCACAAAACATTTTTAAGAAATTTAAAAATTTGAACTGTATAAAACTGAAATATATTTCTTCATTCCAGGGTAACGCAAATTGTTTCAACAACATTTTGGTATTTCCGTGAGTCATAGGTTGGCCTTTAATTATTATCAATATCAATATTTTGTTCATTCTAGATGTCTTCAGGAAGACCTATCAAGTGTGTAGTCGTTGGCGATGGAACTGTTGGAAAAACTTGTATGTTAATATCGTACACAACCGACAGTTTTCCAGGCGAATACGTGCCTACAGTGTAAGAAAAGTTTATTCATATTCGATTCTTGTACTTTATTCACAGGTCATGTACATCAATACCGAATATATTTAATTTATGGTATATATATATATTTCACTCAAATTGAAACTTAGCAATATTTTCAGATTTGATAACTATTCAGCTCCTATGGTAGTGGATGGTGTAGCTGTATCATTAGGACTTTGGGATACCGCGGGACAAGAAGACTATGATAGACTTAGGCCATTAAGCTACCCACAAACAGATGTCTTCCTTATTTGTTTCAGTGTAACAAGGTAAATTTCTGGTTTAAATAAGCAAAAGGTTTTTAATCTATATCAATTTTGTTATCTTTGTTTTCTTTATTTTAATTGTATTTCATACAGCTTCACTGTCATTTTACAGTCCTTCATCTTATGAAAATGTTACATCTAAATGGTATCCAGAAATCAAGCATCATTGTCCTGATGCACCAATTATTTTAGTGGGTAAGTAAAGCCATTTTAATTAAAAGTTTCTGTTTCTCTTTTATTTATTAAATATAAATATAAACTAACTTATAACATTATGATACATTTAATTTAAAACGGATAAGGGTTCATATGATATGATTTGCATTATAATATAGAATAGGCCCTTAAGATACGTGAATTACTAAATTGAAATTGTTCTATAATGTTGGTTTTTTACCCAACTAACCCAGATGTTATGTTTTACAGATGTAGGGTTGGCTATAGACGTCCAGTACTTGATTTTAATTATGTTTTCAGCTAAGGAGGCTTGTCAGGGTTAAGCTTGAATCTTTTACACTGTGTCTGGATGTCGGAAATGCGTTTTGAATTAATTACGATAAAAATAAATTCACTAAAAATTGCATATAACGAAATGATAACGGGAACGGATGAGAAGAGTGCAAAATCGGAAAACAAATAAAAGAAGGTTTTAAGAAATTCGAAATAAGTTTGAAATTACGTTAATAGAAAAAAAATGGATTAATGCTATTTAAAACTAGAAGGCGGCCTAAAACTACCTATTTATTGTTATAAATAATAAGAGTTACATAAAAACAACAATTTAAAATGAATACGGTGGTTTCGGATAATATCCTGAGTTTTACGTAAGGCATCGATTTCGTTGACTTAGGCTTTGCTAAGTGCGTACTCAGCATGACTTCGAAGTTAGCTCTATAAATACCGACATTATCTTAGCTCAAAAGTAAAGTCTGAGCAAAGTCAAAGTACGGTCTATAGATCTCAGCCCCAGACAATCCATTTGTGGCTGAAGATGGTACACATACACAACAAATTGAGTTGCATTGAAGAGTAGTCAGGAGGTTTTTCAGAAAACAAATTTATAACAATTCACATTACATTGTTTCATTTACCACTATCATAGCAAAGTTTAGGCCAAACTGACTTAATAAATAAGGCAGGTTGAATATGTTCTAAAACCGAATCAGCATGCTCCAACTTCACATAGTCTTGTCTGCCCTACCCCTAGTGTTTTTGTAAAGCCGTAGGCCTTCGGCGACCAGCCTCAGCCGCTACGGCTCGCATAGGTGCCTACGATTTACTACGCAAGAGTGAAGGGTCTACACTTCCCGCAGCGCAGAAGCTGTTGCAGAAGTAACTTTGGGACAATATTCCTGTGTAAAAAAAAGTGAAGTTATGATTTTACAAAAAAAATCATTACTCTTAAACTATACTTTTCCGCAAGGGGGAAGGCTTTCCCTGAACTTACCCTCTCCCACTTTTTGTAAATTCTATCAATTAGACCCTACTGTTGCTCCAAATGTTTAGAGTTTTGGTTCTGATGGCAGCTAAGGTAGCTTCTTGTATGTGAAGGTGAAGCTGGCTTAGCTCCAGCATAGCCTCTAGGGCTGCCGTTGGAGTAGTCCTCAAGCAGCCTTTGACAGCCATTAAGGCCAATCTCTGCTATCGCTAAAGCTTCTTAATAGTGGTGGCTTCAATTATTTAGTTTACCATACCATAGTATCATATGTGATCATGGGTCGAATTACCATTTAGTACAACTACAGTATGATTTTGGGCGACGGACCCCATCACCCAATCATGCTTCTGCATTGCCAGAAGGTTATACTAGCCTTGTTGATTTTGTTGTCTATGAGTTTGTTCCAGTTGCTGTCCAAGGTTAGGCCGAAATATTTTACCTCAGAAGTTAGCTGGAGTTATATGCCGAAAAGACTTGGAAAATGATAGTTGTTCACCATTCGTTTTTAACACGCTTTTATTAGCTTGGTATGTACCTATGTAACGGAATTTTCGAATGTGATTTTCATCCCCTTCAAAATGTCGCATTGATTTGAAATTTCGCACACATATCAAGGACGTAGTAACGTAGTTTGTCCCATTATCCTTAGCAGGATCCTCAGGGTTTGCGAATAATTCATAAAGCAACTACGATTTCTGCCAGTTTAATCTACGGTAAACTGCGGAAAAGAATATATTATATATGTAAAAGAACTTTGTCCCAAAAAACACACTTTTGTAGTTAGCCGTACTAAAAAATAGAAAATAAATAATATTTTTAAAAGAAAACTATAAAAACACGCTTTTGTAGATAACCGAACTAAAAAGTAGAAAATAATTTTCAATAAGTTTAAAATAGAAAATAGTAATTAACATAAAAATAATCATTATATTGTAAAAAAGCGTGGAGTGCTTGATGTCATTTGTTGTAAATATTTTTGTGGATATTTGTAAAATTAGCGTCATCATAAAAATATCTGAAAAAGCACCTCACGCTTTTTTACAATAAAATTAATTTTTTATGTTAATCACTATTTTCTTATTTTAAACTTATTGAAAATTATTTTCTCCTTTTTAGTTCGTTTATCTACAAAAGCGTGATTTTATAGTTTTTTTAAACTATTATTTATTTAATGTAAACATTACTAAAACTATTTTGTTTCGGTTGAGGGTTAAATCATAGTCCTTGCATCATTGCCCTACTATTCGTAGGGCTGCTTGTGTTAGGTCGCAGACCGTGCTGTCCGATTTTTCTCTCAACAAGTATCGCTAGATCATCTGCATTTTCTATGCCATCATGTTCCATTAGATTGGCGATTGCACCCCACTCTGAGTATAGCCTATCATTATTTGGACTGTTTGAAGCTTACAATTTGGGATGCAGGGCATGATAGCTCTTTTAATGCTACGTCAGCTCAGTTTGTGCAGGCATGTCCTTCGCATTTTGTTTCAGCAGCATTTGCGCTAAAAAGATGTGTTCAAAAAACGCCTTAACGCTTGCGCTATCATTGCGGCCTGTTAAGACTAGCTTGCAGCAGAAAGGCCATAATGGCGATCTACCATATGCAAAAGTCTTAAATCGTTTGAGAAAAGCTGCCTGAAAACTTTAGAAGTAAAACGCTAATTGCGCAAAGAGAGATCTAGACCCTAAATTTTTATTTATTTATTTATGCTTTATTTGCACACCAAGTACAAAAAGGCGGACTTAATGCAACATGGCATTCTCTATCAGTCTACCTCCAGGCTAAGCAGAGAAAATATTGTGGGTGCAAACAGCATAAGTAAGTAATACCGCATCGTATTGTAGAACATCGCGCACCGGAGGCGGCGTCTGCATCCTGCTGAAAAACGGTATAGAATATTTAGAACTAAAAGAAATATCCAATATGTCAATTGAATATGTAGTGGAAATTTGTGCAATAGAGCTTACAAAAAATAATACTGTCTTGTTGACATTGTACTATAATGGAAAGAAGGAAGATTTATTTTACGAAAAAATAAAAACCGTTCTTCATTACATAAATAAGAAATTTTCTAAACATAAAATCATATTATGCGGAGATTTTAATGTTGACATGCTGCAAAAAAAATATAAAAACGACACAACAAAAGAAATAAAAGAAATAAACTTTCAGACTTAATGTCCAATATAACCTTTATCAACAAATTCACAGTCCAACACGTGTCACTAAAACAACTTCAACATGCTTAGACTTAATTTATATAAACTTTAACGATACAAACCTACAAATAACTGTGCAAGAATTGGGCCTGTCTGACCATAGGGCCACAATAATTCATCTAAATCTTTCTAAACAAAATAAACAAAAATATGGTACACCGAAAAAGACAATACAACAAAACAATATAGCAAATTTTAAACTTGCATTGAATCGCTTAATTGGGAAAATATACTTAATAAACATAAAGACATAAACTATAACTATAATATATTTCATCAAACTTTAATTAACATTCTAGATAATTGTATACCAAAAAGGTAATAAAAATAAAAACAACTATAAAAACAATGGCTTACCGTTGGTATAAAAAGTCTTGTTATAACAAAAGATTACTTAAATCGCACGTTATAAGGTCAAATAATAAAATTTTACAGATTATTATAGGAAATATGAAAAATATTAAAAGGGTTATAACAACGTCAAAAAATTACACTATATAAACAAAATAAAGCAATCTAACAATAAAATAAAAACAATGTGGCATATTGTTCGAGAACGCACAAACAAAATAAACTTAAAGGTGAAATCGAATATTAAATTAAATATCAACAACAAAATTTCTTCTAACCCAAAACAGATCGCCGATAAATTTAATGATTACTTCTCCAATATCGGTGAAACAATTCATCCACAAGCAAAGGGTCTCCTGTTCTACATCCATCAGAAAACTCAATATTTATAGGCAGAGTAGGATTTGAAGAAATACTTAAAATATTAAATAGTCTAAAAATAAACTAAGCCATGGTGTTGATGAGATTCCCCAACATTGTTCAAACAATGTGCAAGCGCTTTCATATATCCACTAACATTATTAGTAAACCAATCTTTTGAAGAAGGCGTATTCCCAGATATACTAAAACTTTCACTAGTGAAACCCATCTACAAAAAGGTACACAAACAGACCCAGGTAACTATCGACCTATCGCCTTATTGCCCACAGCCTCTAAAATATTTGAAAAGCATTATACGACCGTATCTATAAATTCTGTGAAAATATAGTATATTTAATGAAAGTCAAAACGGTTTCCGCAAAAACAAATCAACAGTTCTAGCAATTTATAATTACGTTCAAAAATACATAATATAATTAACGATAAAAATATGCTATAGGAATCGTATTAGATATGTCAAAAGCATACGATACAGTGCAATATAACATATTACTAAATAAATTATATGACATAGGAATCAGAGGCCAAAGCTACAATCTGCTAAAATCATATTTACACAATAGAACGCAAATAGTAGAAATTGAGTACTTTAACGACAAATTACACAAAATTGAAAAAATTAGATCCGATACAAAACTATTAATGCCTCAATACCTCAAGGCAGTGTGCTGGGGTGTCTTATGTTTTAATTTACATTAATGACTTTGCAGAGGCTCTGAAGGAATACTGTGTCATGTTCAGGACGATATTTCTATTCTTATATCAAGCCAAAGTCCAATGAATCTAACAGAAAAATTAACAACATATTATTAAGAACAACGGACTCATTAACTAAACATAACCTGCGGATAAACTTGTCAAAACTAAAATAATGTCTTTTCACCCATATCAAAAACCAAAATTAGATATAAAATAGATAATGACGGCTTCACTATAGATACAGTTAACGAGCACAACCTACTAGGCCTAATAATAGATACCCATATTACTTGGAAACCACATATAGAAAAATTACATAGGAAGTTAAGCAGCTTTATGTACGCGTTACGAGAAGTAAAAAAAACAACAGATGTATCCACCGCGATAACAACCTACTACGCGTATGCATATGCATGGCTCAGTTACGGCATTATCCTATGGGGATGCAGCACTGAGGCCTCAAGTTTATTAACTAAACAAAAACAACTAATACGAATCATAGCTAATCTACAAAACACAGAAAGCTGTAAACCTTACTTTAAGAAGTACAACATTTTAAGTCTGCCCTGTATTTATATTTTGGAACTATGCAAATTTGTCAAAAAAAATCCAAGCTTGTACACAAAACGCGATGACATCATATCTAGGAATTTAAGACAGAGAAACAAACTAGTGCTACCAACTTCAAAACTAAAATCTCATTCATCCAGCCCATTTGCCATGTCTATAAAAGTATATAATAAATTACCCGAATATATAAAAAACATTAAGAGCGAAAAACCATTTGAAAAAAAATTAAAGCAACTACTTATAAACAAGTGTTACTATAGTACTTCTGAATTTTTAGAAGATAAAAATATAATATAATATAGATATAAATGCCATCTTACTAAATAAATTACAATAAAAAATTATAATAAAAAAAAAAAAAAAATTAAAATGATTCAAATAATTTAATAAAAATTCAATTGTGCTACCTATAATAATATATTAAATGTCAAAATCAATTAATAAATAATAACAATTATAATAGCCGTATTCTATATTCAATGTGTGTATATTTATATAATATAATGAATGTTAATATTAAATAATTACTTAGCAATAATAATAATAAAACAAAATAAATGTTCCTCCTTCATAATATTGCTGTGCCCATGAGGGTCTATAGAGATACCATAAACCTATGTAACACCTTTTGTAACCTATGGAATGCAATAAAGTCATTGAGTATTGAGTATTGAGTATATCTATGTCTACATAATATTACCATAACTACTAATACATACTAAGATACTTAATATAAACATAATTACACAAATATATTATATAGATATACATACAGTATATACAAACAGTATATATATACATACACACACACACACACACACACACATATATGAGATAAGTACAGCAGTTTCTGATTCAAACTCCAGTAAAAAATGTAAAATAAAAACAAAAGGGAAAAGTTGGAATTTAAGGATATCAAAATGAAATGGAAATCCAGAAACTACTGCAACATTAGATGTGATTCCAGAGCAAGCGTTTGAACGATGCCTTGCTCGTGGCTGCGCGTACACTGCCCGGTAACTCGTTCCATAATCTTACTGCATGGGGAGTAAAAGATTTTTGTAAAAAGCTAGTGTGACAGAGGGGAACATGGAGGTTAGATTTTTCCGTAGAACGGAGACAACGATTATGGGAATCACCCGGATACTGAAATTTGCATTTCAGATATTCAGGGACAAACGGATTGTGTAAAACTGAAAATAATGTGCACAGTATTCTGAAATATCTGCGATAGCGGAGAGGTAGCCGTTTAAGCTGACAACGATAAGAGGAAATGTCGTATTTACGTAAACCGAAAATGAAGCGTATGCAATTATTGAGAAGTCGATCCAGTTTGTTTAGAAGTTCTAGCGAGGCATCAGCATAGCAAACATCTGCATAATCTGGAATAGGCAACACTAAAGTCTTTATTAGCATTGCCTTAGTCCCTAACGGTAAAAAAATCTTGAGACGATACAGATAACGCACAGTGTTAGTGACCTTTTTGCTCACTTCATATATATGCGGTCGCCAACTAAGGGTATTGTCTATAATTAAGCCAAGATCTTTAACATTTGTTGAGTAAGGAACAATAATATTATTAAATATTATGGGAGGTAGCGCCTTCATATCAATTTTAGTCAGTCTACGAGAACTACCAACCACAATAGCCTGACATTTGGATGGATTAACCCTAATACCAAATCTGTTTGACCAATTAGAAATACAATTGAGATCACAGTTGAGCTTCTCAATCACATCATCGATACACGCCACCTCAGCTTGAGCATAAATTTGTAAATCATCAGCATACAGATGGTACGAACAGCGAATGTGGGATGTAATGAGATTTATAAAGACTGAGAACAGGAGAGGAGAGAGAATTCCGCCTTGAGGAACGCCAGCAGACAATGAGCACCAATTAGAGATAATCTGACCTACCCGAATTGCCTGCTGACGACCCCGAAGATATAAGGAGAACCAGTTCCGCGCTGACGAAGAGAAACCGAGATGACAAAGTATAGCTAGGAGAATATCATGATCGACAGCATTAAAAGCGTTAGAGAAATCTATTAGGACTAACACAGTCAATTTTGAGTTCTCCATTCCAGTACGCAAATCTTCCGTAACTTTCAAAAGAGCTGTGGTAGTACTGTACCCAGGCCTAAAACCAGATTGGTATATGCTAAGAAAGTTATTTTTGAAAATGTAACTAGAAATTTGTTTGTGGCCAATAGCTTCAAGAACTTTAGATAAAAAGGGAGAATGGATATTGGGCGAAAGTGAGAGAAAGAACTGGGGTTATATATTTTGGGCAGCGGAATGACAAATGCTTTTCTCCAAAGTGAAGAAAAATCCCCAGTCAATAGTGAATGATTAATGACACATTAACATAGTCTAGACACAGTAACATAGTCTAGAATTAAGGTGTTCATAAGTCTATTCACATCATCGAAGCCAACTGCCATAGACTTAATACAATAAATGGTATTTTTTATATCCTCATCAGCAACAGGAGAAAACTTAAATGTGCAGTTATGAGATTGTGGCATGGAATGCAAATAAGAAATGGTACTTGATTTAACAGAAGCCTGCATTTGGGTAGTTGAAGAAAAATGTAAATTGAGATCACTTATAGAAATGATTGCAGGGTCAGGACGTAGGTTTACCTACCCCGATGGTCCGGAGAAATTTCCATGTATCAACCATAGAAGAATTCATGATATCGTGAATATAGCGACGTTTAGCGGCTCGTACCATCTGATTACATCGATTTCTCGCAGCTTTGAATTTTGTGCAGTTAAGTTCACAACGGTTCTGCTTGAATTTCCTAAACGCTTAGACATAGCCTTACGGATATTTTCAGTAATCCATGGCGCAGGCGTACGTTTTAACCTAACGTCACGAATAGGTGCGTGTTTGTCAAACAGCTTATGAATATGAGGATTGAATGTCGTAATCTTGTCATCAATACTCTCTGCGTTAAATGTATCGCTCCAGTCTAAAAGCGAAGCATCATGTTGGAGCCTTTCGACATTTAGCCTAGCAAAATTACGCAGACGCACTATTACTGGCTTTACTTTGGGAGGTTTAATTTTATAGGAAATGAACTGCAAGTCATGTCGCGAGAAACCTGGAGCAGGGAGCTGTCCGTGGCAGGCAACGCGTTCTTCTGAGGAGACTAATATCAAATCTAACAATGTATCATCATCAGTAAGATTGTGATGGGTGGTCTCAAGTGGAAGTATTAAAAATTTGCCGACTCAATAATTGAACGCAGTCCACGCGATCTAGGAGTATCACTGAGAATATTCGTATTAAAGTCACCCATCAAAATATGATGTTGATAATCAGAGCAAATTGAAAGAAGTGCCTCTTCAAATTCACATAAGTAACTAGAATTCGGTGGACAATAAATTGCACCAAGCACAACTTTATTTCCACTATAAACAATCTCTAAAAAAAAATATTCAAGTGATCCAGTATATCCAGTATATAGTGAAGGTGAGGCTGATAAAATTTTGTAAGGAATACCACATCGCAGGTATACTGCCACACCACCTCCTCTTTTATTAATGCGATCGTTACGAAGTAAAATAAAACCTGGTATTCCGTAAGATGTAGAAGGCAAGAGTTGGGTTTAACCAGGTTTCTGAGATAAGTATCGCGTGAATGCTTTGAATGTTAAAAGTTTCTAAAAGTTCATTATAATGCTGCGGAATACTCTGGGCGTTGATGTGACAAACATTGAAATTTTTATTATAATCATCGAATTTTTAGGTTAGGAGAGAACGAAGTGTAGGTAATTCCAAGTCAGAGTCAGAAAATGAATAAAAGGAATCAGAATTAGCAGAGGTGAATGAATCGTTATCGGAGACTGCCATCATCATGCATATAAATAAATATATAACTTATTTAAGAAAATAAAGATAAATATCTTTAATATATTATGTTTATGCTGTATTGTAATTTTAATTACTGCTGGTAAACTGTTTACAAAACGAGATTTAAAAAAAGAAAAAATAAATAAATGAGATAGATATTAAATCACTTTGGTCATAAAACTATCAGAAAACATTAAACACCTGAGTTATAAAACAAAAAAAAAATATAAGACATTGAAACACCACTAATAAAATATTCCATAATGTTAGTTCGTAACCCTAGATATACACACATAATATAGTTGATAATGACTTAAACTAAAAGTTGTTTACCAACTCTGAGCGCCTAGCGAATGAGAACAAGGGGGATTCTAACAAATCCACCAAATACATATACTGAAAATTCCTGTCATTTATTAACAGTAATTATTAATTACTCCCAATTAACTAGATACTCAACAGTATAAATCACATTGATATTTACGATCTTGTATTGACTTATAAAAGAGAATGATTAAAAGTGCAACCAAGTTTTCTCACGCCTCAAGATCAAAATAATATAGTGATCGCTTTGGAATTTTTTACAACCTTTCATACTTTACGAATATGGAATTAAATCTATTTAAATAAATGAAATTGAAGTATCTGTTTGTAATGTCAAAATAACAGATTTTTACTAAATACATATTATGAAAGTTGGGTGCGTTGCCGGCCTTTTAGAAAGGAGTAAGCTCTTTTCTTGAAGGTCTCTAAGTCGTATCGGTCCGGAAAAATCGCCGGTGGTAAAGAATTCCACAGAGAAGTTGAACAAGGAATTATTTAAGGAATTATTAGTTTTATACGTGGTAGAGCCATGCTGCAGCTATATTAGTAGTATAGCTGTAGTACGAATGGGCCAGCTCGACCGGGGAAGGTCCACGCTCTCAAAGAATATTAGCGTAAAATAGCAGCTTAACACTGCTGTGTTTCGTATGGTGATTTTAGAGAACCGGAGACCCTTTTTACTGGAAGAGAGGCATTCCATCTTAGTCCTCACGGGTGACAACGCATCTGCATTTTGATTCGCAAACGAGGATATGAATAGATGTCGAAGGGCCACAGCAACCACTTACCATCAGGTGGACTGTGTGCTTGTTTGTCACTCTATCCTATAAAAAAAGGAAGAAAACTCCTAGTAAAACGCAGAGTGGTGGACCGTCAAGCATCCAGACGGAAAGAATGGTATTGTGAATTTTGACGCGATGTGCGTTCGTGAAATATGGCGGCTGGAATTATCCGAACCTCAGAGTACACCCTGTGGTAGATGCGATAGAAAATGCGAAGGGATGCAACATCCTTACGCAGTGCCAGTGAATCGAGCCGATCAGAAAGAACATCAAAGAAAGAACGTCAATGATTCGAACCGCTCTGCGCTGGATGCGGTCAAATGGAAGGAGCTGGCACTGGGGTGCCCCAGCATAGAGATGAGAACAGTATTCCATGTGAAGCCGAATTTGCACTTTGTAAAGTTGCAAGCGATGTGCCGACATGAAATACTGCCCCGCTCTGTTGAGCACGTCAAGCTTTTTGACGTCCAGGGAGAGGATTGCTTTGCGAACCGTGTGCTGTGTAAACCGCACATCCGGCAAGGAGCAATAACACCGCGGGATGGTCGGCGGTGTGTTCCCCCGTCATCGAGAGTCGAGTTGGACGAAAGAGGAAGATTAACAGGTCGGCTTTCTCCTTTGCGGCATGGGCCAGTGAGTCCCTCTCTGTGCTGAGATGGAAGAGATGGCTGACAGAAGTTCCGTTAGACAGCCTTGGCAAGAGACCAGAATGCACGGTTTCCCGAAGGAAGGCGAACTAGCTTCTCGCCAATTCTGCCGATGTGCTCTGACCTTGCTTTGGCAATGACTTTTTTGAAGGACCTGGAGGCGGAATTGTACTTCTTTTTAAGAGCGCTGGTGTTTACATCCCGAGATGTTGATGAGTCAGTCTATGCCCGGTAGCACTCCTGCTTATAGTGTGATGCTATTTTACAAGAGCGAACAAACCATGGCTGAGATCTGCCTCCGATGGGCGGGCACCACAGAAGTTGGAATAAAATGTTCCATATCCTGAAGTACCACATCAGCAACAGAATCAGCAACAACCCTGTGAGTGTCCAGCGAGAAGCAAACCAGCACCCAAGGGTAGGATGCAAAGAAAGACCGCATTCCGTCCCAATCCGCCGACCTGTAATGCCAAACACGGCGGCAGCCTGCAGAACGCAACTGCAAGGGGAGCGTGAGTGGCACCACACTCCGGACAAGACAATGGTCCTAGGAGTCAAGAGGGGCGTCTTCAGAAACCTGATATCCTTCCGGATGAGTGGTCAACAGAAGGTCCAACAGGGAAGGTGCATAATCCTCCACATCTGGAGTCCGAGTAGGCGAAGTAACCAGCTGTAACCATATGCCAAGGCAAAGTCGTAAACAGATCTCCCCGCATGATCGGTTAAACGTGAACCGAGCCATTCGACGTGGTGGGCGTTAAAATCGCCAAGGATAACGATCTCTGCTGTAGCAAAGAATCTGTAGCCATTTGGACGTGTTCAATGAGTCGGTCTGTTTCGGCATTACCGCTATGGGACCTATAGAGGCACCCGTAGACACGGGGATGGTCGTCGCTGTCTACGCGCAGCCATAGGATGAGCAGGTCCGTACCTTCAAGACTGCCGAGGAGTTGAAAACGGATGTCTTCTCTGACGCATACGCAAACTCTCCAGCCCGAGACCCAAAGGAGTGTTCTAATTTGTACCCCGGGTAGGTCTATGAGAGATATGAAATATCAGCCTTTAAGCGACACTTAAGGAAACCTGAGTCTCGGTTAAAAAGAGAAAGGTCAGCTTCGCCCCCCCCCCTCCCTTCGTCACCCCCCCGTATACGCTGGGCAGCCTAAGCACCCACGCTCAGGAAGAGTAGGGTAGCTTGAGCGTGGATGCTCAGCGAGGGATTCTCCGTCACTAGGAGTGTTGGTAAACTTCTAGGGTAGTTTTTGTTTGATTCCGCTACCATTCATGGTATTCTGCGAGGTCGTGGTTCGGGCCGGCCCATCCGTGCGACATCAAAAGCTGCCGCGTGGCTCTACCACTGTTAAAACGTAAACATGGAACAAATTCTATTTACTTTTTTTCTCCCCTTCATAAATAAAACATCATAAATAAACAACCGATACACAAAAATAAATTATTTTCTTTGTATGAGACAAGTCCAGTCTTAACGAATAAATCAAACACAATAACTGCCTTTCCACCGGGCTCTTTTTTGCGCGAATACTTCTCTAATACTTTCACGTTTTTCGTAAATGTCAAACTCCCACTAGACACTCTGATCGCGAGTGAAAGAACGTGTCGCTTAAAGGCAGATAATTGACCATAAGCCCGCATGCGGCGACACGGCATAAGCACCTCACAACGTGAATCTACCTATCCCATTCATAATTACTTTTACGTTTTACGGGATTAACCGGTTAATTTGGGTGTCAAAACCGTAAGTAACCGGTAACCTTTACCGTTTAGGTTAGTTAAAAACCGGTTACTTGTTTAACCGGTAATTGAAGAACGATATATTTACCGGTAATTAATCGAAATTAACCGCTCTTTTTAAACCGGTTCCGAGCCCTGCTTCTAGCTTCCTACAGATACAGTCTTCAATAGGTAAGCATGTGAATAGTGACTTACATCAAAACTGACCATAGTTTCATTGTCAGCGAGATGTAGGTCTTTTATCTTACTAACAAAATGGTATGAATCCTTTGTGTGTGCTCTGGTATGTCCTCTCACTGGTGACAGTGTTTTTGCCAAGTGTTGAGCCAACTTATAAGTTGGTGACTCGATCTGGCTCACTATGGGACGTAGTGGAGCGTTTGGTTTGTGTATTTTCGGTAACCCATACAACTTCGGTGGTTTGGCACATGATGGTATTATCGAATTCACGTCGAGATTTAATTTTTCGGAGTATTTCTTTATTAAATCAGTACTTGTTTTAAGCGTATTAGATGTAGGGTCTATATTGACCTTTTTGTATGTACTTACGTTCAATAAAAGTTGTTGTATTTTGAAATTATACTCTGACGTGTCCATTATTACCGTAGCATTATCTTTATCCGCGCGGAAAATCGAGAGCTCTGGTCTGTTGCGTAAGTTGTACAACGTTTTAAACTCGTCTTTCATTTGGAGATTCAGTTTCGGCACTGAACTTTGACGTAACAAGGACGAAATGTCTTGACGTATGGCCCCTAAATCCTCCTTACCGATATTATTCTTTAACAGACAATCCTCAACACTACAGATAATTTCTTCGTACAGGATTCTTCGCGGTGTTATTGCAAAATTCATGCCCTTCGAACTTTTATTGTAGGTTCGTCCAGTGTTTGTTTTGACAGATTATAGACCGTGCGTTGTTTATTGTTCGCGTCTGTGGTCAACGGTTACGTTTCGTTTCTACGTTGACATTGATGTTTGGCATTTGATTTGATTGTAAATTTTTGGTATTTTTCTATTTGTTTATTTTTGCATTCATTATATTTAGATGTTTCTCGTTTATTTAAAGTTTCAATGCAATTATTAAAATCAAATGTCGTTAAAACTGTCTTTAACTCACTGGACAAATTGTCTATGGTATTATTTATGAATTGTAGATCGAACCGTTTTTGCTGAATGACCGTTTCGTAACAACTTTTTATTTGCCTGATTTAAGATCTTAGCGCTTCCTCGAATGTCCTTTTTTGTTGATATTTTTTATAGATTGCGATAGAATCCGTAAAAATTAGTTTCATTTAATATGTAGTGTTCGCGTAAATATAAGAAAGTGTTTCGGTTCTTCTGCGACGGGACTTGTAGAACTTAGCTTAATTTTATAACGGTATAAAACAACTTTCGTCTCCACGTTTTTCTTTCCATCTGTATTTGTAAGTTCTATTTCTGTTACTAATGAGATAAATGAAAAATATGTAGTGAGAAAGGGTAAGGTGATCATAACATAGGTATTGTTTTGTGTAGGTATTTCTCCCGTTCAAAACGTGAAGTCGTTATAACTACACGTTAAAGATTTATTTTGAGTTACACTCTGACAAAAATATCTACATCGAGAACTAAAATTAATTTTACTTCTTAACATCACCTGTTTTCATACCCACAAGTACTAAATGTAATATGATACTATTGTTGTCTTCCTTTGTGCCAAACTGTTGTTCAAATTTTGCGTGAAAAAAAAACTAGAATAACAAGTCCAAAGGTTAAAACAGGAATTAAAAAAACTGCATAAAAAGTTTAGTGAAAAGAGAAAAGTTTTATGTCCTATATTCTACAACTACAACGTTTCTAACGGCACGACACTACATATGTTAAGATCCATCATACAGAGCGTGCCAAACAAATGGACATACCATACACTCGAAAAACATTTTCCTCCTTCTGAGGCAGGTAAAAAAAGCGAAAAATCGTTTTTTTTTTTCAGTTTTTTCAATGAAACATTACCTAATCATAACCTCTTCAAATATATCTTAATATATAAAAATCCCATGTTCGTTCACTCTAATCTCCAAAACCGCTCAACCGATTTTAATGAAATTTTGTAAATGTGTATTGCTTGTTCCAACTTGGGAGATAAAAATTGTCACAAGGTCTGCCTATCCAGCTAGTTTCCTATGTATGTATATCCAAAAAGACTAGGCTTCAACATGTGAAATAACTTTATGGATCGGATCAGTAGTTACTAAGCTTACCTCTAATAAAGTCAAGCTGTACCTTCTTTTTATGTGTTGCTTTACGAATTTTAATGTGTTGTTTTTTTTTCAAAAACAGGAACAAAGATTGACTTAAGAGATGACAGAGAGACATTAAGCCTGCTTTCTGAGCAGGGGATGTCTCCGTTAAAGAGAGAGCAGGGACAGAAGTTGGCTAACAAAATTAGAGCCGTTAAATACATGGAATGTTCAGCCTTGACACAACGTGGTTTAAAGCAGGTGAGCTTCTGCTTGACTATAAATATTTAAAAATATATGTTTTTATGTTTTGTTTAGTGATGTTCTTTCGCCGGTTTTCACCTCGGTGACAATCTTCAAGTTTTATTGGGAATTGTATTCAATACAGGACATCCACATGTAATGTAGCGGTTACAAGAAATAAAGTATTTATGTTAATCCTATACTATTACTCTATAATATTCTTGTCCCACTGCTGGGCAAAAATAAATTATTATACACTAAAAAAATATTTTGTTTGCGGAATTATGTACATTTTTATGGCGCTTTGCTTACTACAAATTTTAGTTTGATTACATACAGTATCTTTACAGAAAATCATTATTTATCGATATTCGGGCAAACCTATTCAATACTTTTTAACATAATATTCAAAATTGTTTCACTAATAGTGAAAAGAGTTGGCAAAAATTATTCTGTTTCGCGTATTCCCATTTTCATTTTGGTAAAACAATAAATAAATCAATTACGTAATAATAAATCAACTAACATCAAACACATTTCAAAATCTTTTCAAAATTTAGATTACCCAATTAATACTCATTTATCTCGACCACATCCTATAATTGATTTAAAAAAAGTAGTTGAGTCGAAAGTAATGGATGGCGACTTAAAAAATGCATCCCGTATTTTATTCTCAGACGACATCCTGGCTCCTCGTAATGTCGAAACTCTTAATAAAAGCCTTCGTCAGAAGCATCCTTCGGTCAATCCTTCTCAGGGTTTACCGCTGCCTCCCATGACTTCTATGCAACCTGTAAAAAATACACTTTAGAAGCAATTATGTGATTTTCGAATGGCTCTGCTGGCGGCATTGACGGAATTACGCCTCAACATCTTAAAGATCTTGTAAGCGCTTCTGCCGGTGACGCCGGCGGAGTACTTCTTAATGACATTACAAAATTATGTAACTTTATGCTTCTAGAATGTTAATCCAAATTTCATTGCATTCTTATATGGAGCAAGATTATGTGCCTCCAATAAAAGGATAACGGTATCTGTCCTATTGCCGTTGGTTCCTTATTTCGACGCTTAACTTCAAAATTAGCTTGCAGGCACATAATCTCTAACCTTAAGACAAAATTTCAGCCTACTCAACTAGGCTTTGGCACTAGAGATGGCTGTGAGGCGGTGGTAGATTCAGTGCGTACATTTTTAACAAAATCTGATGCAGATGTTCTTGTGAAGGTTGATCTAAGGAATGCTTTTAACTCTATCGATAGGGTAACCCTACTGAAAGAAGTGGCTAACAATACCCCCGAAATTTATCATTACGTTTGGCAATGTTACAGTCAAAATACTAACTTGTTTTACGAAAACGATGTTATCGATTCTGCTGTCGGTGTTCAGCAGGGTGATCCACTAGGTCCAGCACTTTTCAGTTTGGGAATTCAACCCATCATTTCAAATTTGAAATCCAAGTTGAGTGTCTGGTACCTGGACGACGGTACACTGGGAGGTAGAGCAAATGACGTCCTCAGTGATCTTACTCATATTTTTCGAAATTTTAAAAATATTTGTCTTGAACCAAATAGCAATAAATGTGAAATATTTTTTGGCAATAATTTATCTAGTTCTACCAGAGACACTTTACTTCAACATTTCAATCATATTTCTCCAGGAATAAAAACTGTCAGTACGGAATCGCTATACCTGCTAGGTGCCCCGTTGTTTTTCGATAGTATTAAACCTGTTTTAAAAACAAAATTTGATCAGTTTTTAAACCACATTGATAAATTGTATAAATTAAACCCCCACATTACTCTTACTATTTTAAAATATTGTCTCCTTGTACCTATATTTACATACTTACTCCGCTCGAGTCCAGTCTGGAAATGTTCGGATATTTTAAAAGATTTTGATAATAATCTTAAAATAGCTATAGAAAAAATTCTAAATTTAACTTTAAATATAACAGCCTGGACTCAAGCTACTTTACCTATAAAATTTGGTGGTATTGGTGTGAGAAATCTTTCTAGCGTTGCATTGCCTGCTTTCCTTCCTTCCGTGCATAGTGTAAGTGGTTTATGTAACATAATTTTAAATAATAAAGTAGATCTGTGCTTTGCTATGGAGGCAAGGCAGACATGGCAAACGCTCTGTCCCTGCGAAAATGTTCCACTGGAAGTTAACCAACAAAAACAGTGGGAATTCCGTTGGTACAGAACGTGCAGAAAGATTTGTTTCATAATTTCCATAGTGACCAAGATAAGGCACGCCTTCTAGCTGTTTCGACTAAGGAATCTAGTCCCTGGTTACACGCTTTACCATCAAGTAATCACGGCACATTACTTAATGGGGAAAGCTTGCGCATCGCCGTAGGAATCCGACTAGGAGCGGCGATTTGTCAACCCAAGACAAGTTTGGGCTCCACGGACTTTCATGTAAGAAAAGTGCTGGTAGGTTTTCACGGCACGGTTCTTTGAACGATGTCATCCGAAGGGCTCTTGTCTCTATAAATGTTCCTCGGTTTTGGAGCTTTGTGGAATATTTAGAGTCGATGGCAAGAGACCCGACGGTATGACATTGGCCTAGTGTGGGATGCTACTTGCGTAGACACTTTGGCGGCCTCTCATCTCATGGGTACCTCGTTTAGAGCCGGGGCGGCATCAGAGGTAGCTGAACTGAGTAAGTGGCGCAAATATGAGTCTCTGAGAGATGACTACATATTTGTGCCATTTGCTGTAGAGACTATCGGTCCGTGGGGTCCACGCGCGGTGAAGTTCCTAAAGGAACTCCATCCGTGACTGGTTGTTGCTGCTGGTGATAAGAGGGCTGGTTCTTTTCTCGCTCAAAGGCTAAGTATAGCCATTCAGCGGGGAAACGCAGCCAGCGTTCTTGGCACGATACCGCGGGGAGTAGGACTGTATGATAATTAAGTTACTAGTTTTAGTTTTTTTTATTATAGTTTTTAATATTGTATATAATAATTCAATACTTTTTTGTAATAATTTAAAAGGAACGAAAAGTAGGTACATAATATGTATATTTATGTGTAGGTAAGTGGTTTATCGGAAACGGCTCTTAAGATTTGGATAAGATTTTGTACTTAGACAATGCTTTACTTTAAGTTTATATAGATAGGTATAATCTCTGAGAAAATTACATTATTTTATATCGCAAGCAAAACCCGGTCGCCACGGTACTAATTGCTATTTACTCCTAATTTTATTGTCTTGGACTCCAAACAATTGGTGTCTCTTTTTCATGACGTCGTTTTAAAAACCAAATTTTGTCTCATTATTTATATTATGAAAAATTTGCGCGGTCCAGTAAAGTTCGACACCATTATTTTATGCTTCGCATACTATTATTTTAGCTAGTTTTAATAAAAATAAACTTACATTGTGAATCGGGTCGATACTTCAGTCCTTGTTGCCCTTACCTAAATCCCCTCTGTCTATACCAGTCAGCCAACTAACCATACGTATTTTGAAGACCTGCGCCACCCATTCACCGTATGCAATTTGACAATTTCAACAGTACAGAGTAATACAATGATGTTTACATTGCTTTCACCTGTGTGTGGCTGTGGGACTTATAAAGGCTATTATAACTTACTAACTTACATTGCTTTATGTTGAGTTTACGCTCCGAAAAGTTTCACAGATAATCTTTAACATTGTTCTTTGAAACTTTTTGAGTAAATTGGATTGCAGAGTGGCGGATTTTTCTGTACTCAATGCCTTATCAGTGTGACCTAGCAGGCGTAAGCGCGCCTGCTAAACATGTGGTCTTGGGTTTGAATATTGGGTCGGATCGAAATCAGTTATTTAATTTTACTGTCAAGAAATTCTACAGAGAATTTCTGCCTCTGAAAGCCTTTGGTCCTGCACCTGATCTCTCTTCGAAGTAGTCGGATTGCCGTCCCATCGGAATATGGTCACATGAGTAAAGAAACCGAAAAGAGGTAAAGCTTCTAAAGAGCGTGTAAATTTTTTATCTATTTTGGTAGGGTTTGGTACATGAGGATAATATTAAATAAACAAAACGTTTAACAGCTTTTTAATATGTATCTATCTATGATAGAATATTATTTTTAAAAACTACTTACTCTAAATATATATTTTCATATTTTTTGTTTTTTCAATAATTTTCAATTTTTTGTGCCTTTAAGTTGAAGTTTTTTTTTTTTAAATAATAATCTAATAGAAATCACTCACATGGCATATTATACACAATCTTGAACACGTTTTAATATATAAATCACTATTAATACTAACAATGTTTAACTCGAAATTAAAATATTCGCGTAATTTTTGCTCAAGCAATTCAACAAATGCGATAAATTTGTTAATTATAATCAATTACAACAACTACTTAACTAAAGGAGTCTTTGAAATGATATATTTTTCTAGTTACCGAGCTTGAGCACTGGCCAAGCCGGTATAAACCGGTTTCTCTCTGTACATTACTAGCCACCAGTGCTCACGTATACACGCGCCTCAAGCTTGTAGCAGTGTACCTATCACAGCGCAGTTGTATGAAGCTTTGTCTCTGTTTCGTTTCTTTACTCATGTGCGTGAGGGAATGGAGAGTGTTTACGCATACACTCTGCACTATAATCCTATTTTGCGCAGATGGCTAGTCTCCGTTGTGTTTAGACGCCGTGACTGAAATTCGGTACGAGGGACATTATATACCAGAAATTAAATTCTTTTTTTTTTATAACTGGCTTTACGGCTCTGGGTTCTAGCCCTTCTGAGCCTGAAGTTATAATGTATAATTATTCTTCATAGTTCACTGCTTCACAATATGTTGATGTGACACATTGTGCAGCCCTTGGGAGATTTTGACGGTAACTTGAGCCAGCAGACAGCTGACAGTTGGCGATGGTATCTCAAGGCGCCTAAGTAGACAGACACCTTATCTTGAGAATCACATCACCATCAGAGCACTTGTTTCACCGTTTCCGCTAATAGTTCACATGCGCAGACATTTAATACACAAAATAGCACTTTTACATACAAAATCCACTTCAAAACATTATTTAAACAATAATACAGGAGCAGCAAACCGCCGCCGGTCAAGTTCCCGCCAAAACCTTAAATTCTTTAAATTTAACGGCTCCGTAGAGTAGGGGTTACAAACGCTTAATCGCGGCGCTGCGGCATTTCCGCACGGAACACGTGTTTGTATGGTGTTCTGGTGCAATTATATAAGTACTGAACGGACTCCACGATGAGGAGAAAATCCTACGGTGTGGGAACGCTTTGTACAAAGAATAAAAATAAATATTAGGTCCTTACATATGAAATTGGCGTTATGTACGGGAGGAATATAAAGTCAATTTTTTTGTAAAATATATTTAATTAATCAAATTATGCACCGTTGTTATCTATGCACTTTTGCCATCTCATAGGTAGTTCATTGATCCCTTTACTAAAAAAAACCAATGGGGGCGAGAATCAATAAACTCTTTGAAGGCGGTTTGGACTGCCGCATCGGAGTTGAATTTTTTTCCTTGTAAGAAGTTATCCAAATTCCGGAAAAAATGGTAATCTGTTGGAGCAAGGTCCGGGGAGTACGGTGCAAGGTACAAGGTACGGTGGATGTAGCTCATCTAACTTAGTGGTTGTTTGTTGTGCATTGTGTGGTCTTGCGTTGTCGTGAAGCAGCAGTGGCCTAGAGCGATTGACCAATCTCGGTTGTTTAGCAGCTAGTTCTTCTTTCATGGTTTGCAGTTGCTGACAATAGATATCTGCCGTAATCGTTTGGCCAGATTTTAGAAAGCTGTAGTGAACGACACCGGCGCTTGTCCACCAAACACTCACAAGTAACTTTTTCTGAGTCAATTTTCGTTTAGGGCAGGATTTGGCTGGATCTCCAGGGTTCAGCCATTGCGACGAGCTGTTCCGATTATCGTACAGTATCCACTTTTCATCACAAGTAATGATTCGATTTAAAATCCCTTCATTATTGTGTCGGTTGAGCAAAGTAACACAGCAGTCGACGCGTGTTTGCAAGTTCGATTCACTTAATTCATGAGGTACCCATCGTTCAAGTTTTTTTACTTTCCCGATTTGCTTCAAGTGGATTAATACAATTTTATCACATACCCCGAAGCCAACAGCTATCTCTGAAGTGCTTTGTGATGGATTCGCTTCCACGATAGCCTTTAATTCTTCATTTTCCACTTTGGTCTCCGGCCGTCCACGGGGTTGGTTCTGAAGGTCGAAATTTTCAGAACGAAAACGTTGAAACCAAAAACGTACCGTGCTTTTTTTTGCGACACCAGCGCCGTACACATCATTAATCCTTCGAGCTGTTTCTGCAGCACTGGTGCCACGGTAGAACTCGTACTCGTAATAATACCGATATTTCATGTTTTCCATTGTGCGGTAATAAGCGACGCCAAAGAATAAAATAATGAGGAAAAAACAAATGAATGACTGTTTTTATAACTCAAATGTACCAGCTAAATGAATTTATTAATTTGAATTTGGAATTCTTAACCAAAGAGGAGATATTTCAGATCAAAGTGGTCAGTCCGACAAAACGCTAATTTCATATGTAAGGACCTAATATTAACTACCTAATAAGAAAAAAACAATAGAACAATATAAGGTCTTTATCGTCTACTGTAAAGTGTAAACCGACGTTGCCCATAATTGGTTGGTAAAACTTATATAACTGAAAAAAAGATAATAATAAATAAAACACCGCTAGAATTATTTAAGTTGTAATATTCCTAAGCCTGAAAAACATATTTTGAAGGTGGTTTCACCGTTAGAAGTATTTGTTGTCGTAACCTTCCTTGCCCGTACACATTTTGATGTCAATATGTTGAAAATTCCTCTCTGCAGGTCTCTGAGCCAGGCGAAGCAATCTTTTTTGCAACCTGTGATAGTAGGTATTATCTAGCTTCCTCAATCTCTATCTTGTAATTCATAATATTGCCATAATTTTAAAAAAAAGATGCATAATTCTATTATTAAAAGAAAATGTAAACTGACTGTAGGTGTCTCTTTCCATAAAAAATAATATGTTGTTAAACTGTTCATAGAGTTTAAATGTCTTTTAAGAAAACCATGTAGTAACATCAATATTTTTTTACAGGTATTTGACGAAGCGGTTCGTGCAGTTTTAAGACCGGAACCTCAGAAAAGACATCAGAGGAAATGTTTAATCATGTAAATATCATCCGTGACCAAAATATCGTTAATGATTTACACGCGCAGGAATCTCAAACAAACAGTAATAATATGTTTCTTAACCAATATCCCTAAACCGACGCAAAGTTAAAAAATTGGCTCAAATGCATTAAGCTTTTATTTTGTTATATATGTTGATCAATACAAAAGTAATTTTGTGCCATATTTTCTATCTCGATTGCATTTTAGTGTTATAGTATCAATTTCTACATCACAATAAGTTATATTTATTCTGTCAGTATATTGTAAGCAAATGGAAAAATGCCAAAGATTTATGAATAGATGTAAGTTTCAGTTTTTTCTTTAAATTTTAAAAATCCTTCAACGGTTGGAAACAAATTGTTACTGTTAAATTAATAGAACTGATTATATTTATTACTTTTATAATATACGCAAACTAACCTCACGTTTCGGCGAAATCAAACTTGACGTTTTGATATTGTATTATTCTTATGCAACTTGGGAATAAGGACTGATTGTAGATGCTAGTTATGTATATTAACATACTCAAATATCTTATTAGTTGCGAGAAATAGTGTTTTATACCGTAGGCGTATTATGATTAAAACAGTTGTTGATTTCTCTATGAATTATATATATATATTTATGCTAACGAAAAATGGATAAGTTATCTTGTGTTATCTTGTCATTTTTACAAATATTTTGTTAAAAATAATTACGAATCACCTACTTTAAAGGTTATAGGAGACAATGACACAGTCTTACTACAATTACCTTTATTGAGCATTTATTTTTCTAAACTTTTCCATACAACATTTTCAAATATATATAGAATATTTTGATTCTCAACCAAACTTCTTTTAAATGCTATAAGATTGGCAGTTGTAAACTTAAAATGGACCACAGCACCACGACTCAGTCAAACAGGAATGAGTGTGGGGAGGGCTCATGACGTCAATAGATATTTCTGCTTGCTCTAACATTATCATAGTAGGTAACAAATTCCAAGTAAGATTTTGCGCCCGTTATTTTTACGCCAAAGCTGTCTGAGATATTTTTAATTTTTTGAGGACATAGGAAGTCCGGCAACACACATTGAGGTAACGAGGTAGACTTTTCCCTGTATCAAACCTCTTTTAAAATGCGAGTCCTGTGCGCAGCTTTGGGTCTCGTATGTAGGGTGTTACTTTACTGTTTGTAGGATAATTAAAGTTTAATAATTATATGTTAAATTACACAAATAGCACATACTTAAATGTAAACAGCAATATAACATCATACTGAGACATGTGACGTTTTGTGGATTCCAACAAAAAAATCGAAACATAACAGAAAAGGAAACGTATTAGAAACCAGACTTAACGGAATTACCGAAAATTGCCTGGAACAATGCAATTTCTCAACTGCACCTGCTCCAAAATGCAACCTGTCTAATAGCATACATCGAAGTCTTTATTTTCGATACTATACAGAACGTTTCGCGGCTATGCCGCACGGAGTAAAAGTACTTTAAATATTGTAGATAGGCAAAATTGTTGCTGGCCTCTTCTGGATATAGATCCGGCCAAATTTGAACAAAATACTAAAGGAAAATTATAAACTTACATTTAATTTTAGGAAAATTAATCGTAATGCCTTATAATACCGACTTTCTAAATCCTACTAAAATATCATAATTAACATTTATGAGATATATTATTATTAACTAATAAGGACCCACATAGCAATTACTTCCTTACACTGCTTTACATAATAAAAAATAGTATCTATTTAAACGCATGTCTGCAGTGAGCAACACAGTAGGCGAATTTGAAAGTGGAACACTTATTTAAGCGTTTGTTTAAGTATTAACGTAAACATGTATATATATATATATGTTCCCGTTAATAACTATAAATATATATATGTGTGTAATATATGTATGTATGTGTATTAAACGTCTGCGCTTGTAAACTATTAATGGAAAGGAAGTTACAAGTGCTTCGATGGCGATTTAAATCTCTAGTTTTTTGTCCGCTTATGTGCCTTGAGTTGAGATACTATCGCCATCAACTGTTCGCTCGGTTAGGCTGTCGTTAAAATCTTCCAAAAACTTCGCAATGTAACGCCGGGTGCGTTATGCATATGCCTATTGTAAAGAATTTTGTGAACTAAATACACGTCAGATACCTTAAAGATTGATGGTAAGGGTGTGAATTAAAAAGTATCAACTGGCCGCGAAATTATCAAATGATTGAGGATTTGCATAGAAGAACATGGATCACATATTGGGAATTCAAAATAATTAAAATACAAATTACAAAATAGATATAATTAATTAGTATGGAATTTAACTTATTCTCAGTTTCATATTTGTTTTCAATGAAATGGCGTTCGTTTAATTTAAGGAAAGTAATATGTTACTTGCTTAGTGGACTTTACAGTCCACTGAACTGCTGGACATTGGCCTCCCCATTGATTCTTATAGGGGGGAATTTTGAACTTGAACTTTCCATAGTTGCCACGCTTGGCAGGCGAGTTGGCAACCGCAGTTATTTTATTATTAAGAAGAGGCTGGTAACAAACCAGTATGGAGGCCAATGTTCAGCAGTTCAGTGGACTTTTCGATAGGCTGTATAAAGTCCACTAAGTAAGTAACAAAGTACGTTAAATTAAAAGATCTCTTACGATACCCATGGGAGGATACTTATAAGGTAAGTGTACTATGTTACTTGGAAGGAACTAATCCATATAATTGACCTTTTCGATCGGATCACAACAATACAGGATGTTTTTTTTTTTATTTGGTCAGTTACATTCCCAGATGAAGTAGGTAATTTTTTTTAAATCTTATTAGTTTTACTTTAAAAATAAAATAATGACTACTGAAGAAAAAACTATAAATTTCATTAAAGAAACTTTTTCTAAAGAAATACATTATTTGGTTGGTCTATTGCCACTTCAATCTGATAATCCGCTAGGCTTTCCTAATTTTAATATGCAAAATTCAAAATAAAATTAAAAAGGGAAAATTAATCTATGCCAACAAAGTCCACCCGATGGCAAGTAGATGCTACGGGCCATACATTTCACATCATATGACACCTAAATCTATACTAGATTAAGAATCCAAATGCAGATGCGTTGTCACCTCTGAGAACCTAAATGGAAATGGAAATCACATTAACAGTAAAATGCGTCTCCGGTTCTCGCTAAGCACCGTACGTAATAACAGCATTATGCTAATATCTTCATCTGCCTCTGGATACCCAGCTACTATGCCTCCAAGTCTCCACTTTAATTAAAGTAAATTGTCCTCCTTCAACACGACCAATTAGTTAACAACCAAATCTTAATTATTAGATTGTCATTTAATACGATGTTGGATTTCTCTGACGTACTCCTTACTCTTCCTGGTCCAAAAATGCTGTCGGAGGTGCTCAATTCTATGAAAACGTGTAAGTAATGTTGTGGAATCTTCACGATAGTCCTTGCAAGGCAGTGACGTGAGAGGGAGTCCGATCAGAAAGTGACCCGGAGTGAGTGGCATCAAATCATCTGGATATGACGATAGCGGCGTGAGCGGGTGATAATTTAGAACTATTTCAATTTGCACTAACGTAGTGTAAAGCTCTTCGAATGTTAAATTACAATTTGCAAGCACTCTTTGAAAATGGAACTTGGTAGACTTCACAACGGCCTCCCAATATCCAGCCATATGAGGACTGTACACGAGAATAAAATGGAAGTTAACGCCTTATTCGCTGCACATTCCAATAACGAATCACAATTGTCCTTAAGAAATTTTGACGACTCTGTACGCACCTACAAATGAAGTGCCATTATCTGAATACAGATTAACAGGCTTACCTCTAACGAAGCTTTAATGCTATTAAATAACGATTGCTTGTTAAATCGCCAACTAGTTCTAGGTGAATTGATTTAGTTGTAAAGCATATAAAGATACAAATATACACCTTTACAAGCCTATGTCCACGACGCTGACGACTAACGCAGAATGTAAGCAAACTTTCGCTAAATTGCGACTACAGATTGGCCAGTACTCTTCTCTAATACAAGTTAGTAATAATTGAGGGCCCGCATGCAATAATTGCTTGTGTACCTGAAATTAATGTACCTTAATAATAATTTTGTAAAGTTGCAAGTTAATTTTGTAACTTAAGTTGTCCTTGAAGAAACGAAGAGTATTGAAGTTACGAAAAAACTAAATCGTAGTTCTGATATTATCGTCCTCGAATCGTTTGATAGGTTACAGTTAGACTTCGCCAAAAATGTACAAACACAAAGAGTATACTCACCAATTGTCATAAATGACTCGTGTGAATTATCTGAAGGTGAAGACTTGCCCAAAATAAAACTTTCAGACAATAAACCAAGCAAGGTACGAAATGTCTCATTTAACTCTACAAAGGAAGAAGTATTAAAGACTCCATTAAAAGAATCTAGGCCAAGCATCGGTGGTTGGTTGCCAGCCCAAAATATCATACATGCCACTCGTAAGGCATGACCCGCTACCGTCTAATCCAAAAGACATAGCATTTAGAGCAATGTTCTATAAAGAAGATTCAACAGTCGCAACAAAAATTACTCAGTGATTTATATGGACAAATATGGAAGCCATCACTATTTAAAACCATAACACATAAGCATGACAATTTCGACGGTGTTTCAAAGAAACTTCAGTTCAATTATGACGAGTGATAAAGACAACATAAAACATGATTTACAAAGGAATAAACCCCTGTATTTAACGGGTTCAGATACTAAACATAAAATTAACACCGATTTCGGCAACACAGAGAAGAAATGTAAAAAGAAATTGTACACTGAAAAAGTTCCCAACACGCCAGAGGTGCCCAAAATAAAGCCAAAGAATATTAGAAATGTTAAAGAAACGGAAAGGTTTGACTGTAATCGAAATGGTGGAAGTTATGATGAAGAGTGATGTTAAGGTTTTGACAAAAAAGGTTGAAAGTGTTACTGTTACACCAGTTAACGAATTAAATGTGAAGAGTCTTAGTTTTCTTGGGTCTTTAGCTGACAATGTGCCATAATGGTGATGTCATCCCGATGTAATCCAATACAGGGACAGCTTTAAAACTACAATTAACTTAATAAAATTGTGTTTAATAATACGTTAGAGGATATGCCGATCATTTGGGATATCAAATTGAAAAGCACTGCTGTAACAACTACAAACAGGCTGATAAAGAACGCTAAGGATGACCGTATACGCACGTCCAGTATAAAGCTATCCACAAAAGTTGTAGACGCACCGCAGCGGCTTCGCGACACTTTGATCCATGAAATTTGCCACGCTGCCATGTGGCTGATCGATACCGAACTACGCGCTGGACATGGGCCGTTGTGGAATAAAACGGCGACGCGTGCTTTGAAAGCTTTCCCTGAACTATTCGAGATATCGAGATGCCACGATTTGGAGATCTATTACAAGTACTGCTACAAATGCACCAAATGTGGATACAGCCTAAATCGCCATTCTAAATTAATCGACGTTACTAAGAATTGCTGTGGATACAGTCGGGGGACATTCGAAGTGATAGTTAACAAAAAGAACAAAGATGGTGTCGTAGTTTCCACGCCAGCGAGGAAGGGGCGACTTAACGTATTTGCATTGTACGTGAATGAAAACTATGGGACCCTAAAAGATGGAACCAGGACTCATGCTCAAGTTATGAAGCTTCTCGGCGAACAGTTCTCTGCCAGAAAGAAGAAACCCTGTGAAGATAATATAGTCGATACGGATATATGACGGCTTGAGTAAATTTTCTTTGAATTATTATACTAAATAGAAAGTTATTATCAAAAATTGTTTTGAATTACTTGATGGGATAGTGTTACATTTGACAAAGCATAATGATCTAGCGCCATCTAGCGAACTAGTAAAGCAATGTACTGCAATGGGATGATAGCACAGAATAAATAATAGTACTACGTACAGAAGTTGCACTCCTTTGATGTTGAATGCTTGCCGACGTTTTAATAGCCTACATAGTTATTATTAATCAGATAAATCGCGCACGCAAGCTAAATAAAACTATCGCTGCGCGCGAGTGTCCGTATTACTTTGCATCTTTTCTCCTTCCTACGTCACAACGGACTTTCCGTGGTTACTAAGGGCTGTTAATAAAGAGTAAAAAAATACATTGTGAAAGAGTACGTAAGTTACTTAGGTAAAGTAACTATTCTGACTATGATCGACCATATTTCCGCTACTATGTGAATTCTGTGATACCCAACGCATGCAACTTGCGAGGCCATTCGTCGGGAATCGCGATGCTTGGCTCGTAAGAAATAGGTAGATAGTGTAACCAACAAATAAACCCGAATTACGATTCCTAACAGAAATGTGATCGTATTCTACTTAGTTATCATCTTGTAAACAAAGTTTTAATTACAAAAGACAAGTATAGGTATGTAAGTAGGTTACTTGGGTAGTGAAATAAATTTCAACTAAGTTTTGTAATAAAGTACTTAGGTATTACTTCTGTAGTTAAATTATTACTTAATTCTTTTTTCGCTATAAGTACCTATCTAACAAAAAAATTAAATAAATTCACCTTTCATTATCCTTCGGTAACTTAATAAATTATATATCTGAATCCTTTTGTTTGCTCATTAAACATCACAACACCTAAATTATGGTAGAAAAGACGTTTTGCCATTATAATTTATGAAATAGATAGGTAATATCATATATATTATTCTTAAACTACATTAAAACTTTTTCAACTATTTCATCCTACGACTAAATATACTAAACACTAAACAAAAACTATTTCGATGAGTATTTCAACAAGTATTTACAAAAAACTATTTACATAAACAGTGTTAAAAAACTTTAAACATCAATCGCCTAGAACTGAATCCCCCGGGGCAGACTGCGTTCTGCCTCGCGATTGTAGGTATAATTATTTCACGCAGGTAGCAAGATTGACAGAGGCCTGATGATAGCTTCAAGATATTGCCACTACATGGCGTTGTTTGGAGTTACCATAATATTTCAGTTAGTAGAATTTATTGAAGTATAATAATCTTTAACTAGATAATTTCTTATTCTACTGCTCCACCTGCGTTAGGGTTAGTGTTAGTGGCTGCGGTCTCTAGCGCCATAATTATCGCGCTAATTTTAATGCTTTAAATCAAATGGCTACATCTGCGCACTACTCCATCAGTTCATAATTTCTCGTTAATCATCGCGTTAACGTGGCGGGGAAAATGGAAGTTGAATCAGCTGCTATAGCTTACTAGATGAGTGTTATTAATTACTATATGCATGTTTATATAATCATAGAAAAAAGAAAAAAAACCTAAACTCAGGAGAAGGTGGTGGATGATTCAAATGCATCGTCGTCGAACAATATAAGTATATAATCATAATTCATAAGTTATTTAAATATCTAGTCAGGTTCCTCCAGTTCTTGGCTTAATTTACCTACCTACGATTGAATAAAATTTATTTTGTTTGAATTCGTTACGTTTCAGGAATTCATCAGAAGAATTTTTTTCAGACCTAATGGCTGAAAACGCACTGGAGTTTAACTTCGTGCGAATGTCATTTAGTGATTTTGAACATCTACTCAAAAGAACCGTTGATAACCAAAAAAGATACAAAATTTTGACTACGATATTTGGCTACAGGAAACAGTTATAGAAGTTTACAGTTTTTTATTCAAGATTTCCCATCAAGTTATTTCTAAAATCATGAGGGACGTCTGCTCCGCTTTAATTATAATTTTGAAAAAATATGATCAAAGTAAGTAACACATAATTACACATAGGTAAATATAAACAACATGCATTTATTGAAAAAAAAGAACAAGTAATATCAACAATTTACTAAATCAAATAGTTTTCTGAATCTCAATTTTTCCGCTTTCTGATACAGTCAATATATATGTACCTTGCGATTTTTGTGGTAAACAGTTATTTATCTGTGCTTGCGATATAGAAGGTATATTTGTGGGCATCGTAATCTGTGTATCTTGCTATGTAACAGTGGACAATGAATACTGTGCATTTTGCAAAGTGGAAGGTATATACTGTTCTTATAAAATGCTCGGCGAAGAAGTCGTTTGAGGTTCCGGTTCATTATTTGCAGCATCCATATTATATGTATATGAATGTGTCGATGAGTTACTATTGATATCTATAGTTTCAATATTTTCTGGAAATTAAAAATTGGGCTGGAAATTGTCTCATATGTAGGCGTACTTTGTGACTGTAATGTTGATTGGGCTGGTGAATTTTTTTTTTGTTTACTTTTCATATAAAATTCAAAAGTCAAATTTTGGATAGAGTTCATCAGCATTTCTCTGTCGTCCATGTCTTTGATTTTTCTTATTTTAGAGGCAATCATGTGTGCAAAGTAATCATATTCATCCATTTCTTCTTTTTTTTTTACTTGTTATGGCTTTTAAACAGCTGAAAGCTTCATTCATTTGCTTTTCGGCATTAATAATCTCCGGAGATGGTTTTGACTTTTGATATGAAGCATGTGGACGCTTGAATGTTTTTGGACGTTCAGTGACTGAAGAATCTCCTACAGATGTTGATTATGTTGGTGGTGTAGGGTTTGATCTATTTTGAGAATCTTCATGCGCAGAATTAGCTAATGATTCCTCTGTTGTATTTTCATCAGTAGTGGTTTTGGTTTCAGGTCCCTAACACCAGAGAAGAGTGGTTACAAAAAGAAGCTTAATTTCTAGAAATATTTCCCCATTGCGTAGGTAGCATTGATGGCAAACATGTGGTTTTGATTGCACCTATACACAGTGATTCAGACGATTATAATTATAAACATTCGTTCAGTATCGTGTTAATGGCAGCAGTAGACAGAAATTTTTGCTTCATGTTTTGTGATATCGGAAGCAAAGGAAGAATCAGCGATGGTGGAGTTTTCAGGGGTACTATTTTGTATGAAAAGCTTTCTACAAATAATTTAAATTTGCCACAACCTGAACCACTTCCTGGTACAAATGTTACATTACCATATGTTTTTGTCGCCGATAATGCATTTCCGCTTCATATTAATTTGATGAAACCCTATCCTGGAGAACATGCAGAGGGAAGCATAAAAAGAAAGTTTAATCGAAAACTCTCATCAGCGCGTATAGTCGTGGAAAACGCTTTTGGCGTTATGTCTGCCCGTTTTCGAGTACTTAGAAGTCTCATGCCACTACAGCCAAGATTAGCTTCGAAAGTCGTCATGTCATGTGCACTGTTACATAACTTTTTACGGAAGAGTAATGCTTCTAGAAATATTTACACACCAACAGGTTACTTGGACACCATTGAAAATAGAGGAGACATAATTGTACATGGACTATGGAGAAGGGAGATAGACCTGATAGACCTACCAGTTCCTTGAGACCCCTGAATGCAAGAGCTACACGTTCTCCGATGTCAGCTTTGCAAGTGAGGGATAATTTTGCCCAATATCTTGCAAATAACTACTAATAAGTAACTGATACAAAATTAATACATACTCGTACATACATAACTTACATACCTACTTCATACTACTTAATGTAATTCAAAATATATTAAGTACCTAATTATAAATATTATAATATAACTAAAATAACTGACTTTTATTTCATTTGATTAAAATAAATAAAATTATATTGAACTAAACTTCTGCCCGCGGCTTTGCTTGCGTGGAATTCCTCTCTAGGTCTTATGGCGAGATAAAATGTAGCCTAATATCCATCTCGTACCAATAACTTTATCTGCACAAAAGTTTATCAAAATGGATTGGGAAGTTTAGCCATGAAAGCCTTACAAATAAACATCAAAACATCCAAACAAACAAACTCACTTTCATAATAATAGCAAGAAGGTAGGTATTTAGTCAATCCATTCCAAAAATACCTAAATTAGATACAAATAAAACTTACCTCTGTGTTTATTATTGAGTTTGTACCATAGATTGGCCTGAGAAAACTGTCTCTGATTTCAAAAGCAAACCAATTTGTTTTATATATATCATCACTGCCGGATCCTGACTTTATTGATTTTTTAAGTTTATTTAAATGTATGCGATAATATCCTATTAAAGATTCTTTTTTAGTTTTCAATTGTTCTTGGGTGGCTGGAAAAGACAATGCTTGCATAATTCGCCGCCATGCATCACTGAGGGCTGATCGATTTTTATGTGCCTGCAAACGTGGATCCCACAGACACGGCTCCGTTTGATACAACTAAAAATTCTAAAACTTTTTCATTAGACCACTCCATACTTTCTTGTTTCGTTGCTAGCTAAACGTTTACGCCATAAGCAACTACGCATACGTCTTCACTTAGTGCGTTCGCTGCGCAGACTGACAGCGCAGATGTAGCCAAGCAGAATTATTGCGTAAAATAACGCGCTAAAACCCTTTGATGTGTCGAAAAAACCGACACCCGAGTTATCGCCTAATGTCTTAATGCCATTAATAATGACGTTAATAAATTAGCGCACTAAATGTTGGCTACATCTGCGCATAGCATCAATTATCGCGATAATTAACGCGTTAAGACGCAGGTGGAGCAGTAGCATAATGTACAGTTCCAGATTTTTATAGTCAAAAAACGTTTTGTTCTTCGTTGCGATCAGTTTCATTTTATACGAAGTATATTGTAAAACCTTTTTATTACATATTTGGCAACTTATTTAAGTCGTCGTAGGTCTATATATTATTTTCATCTACAATATTTTAAGTACCTTCCCTTCTTGTGGTATAGCCGTGGGAAGCCTTGTATTATGGATAGAGTAGATTCAATCCATATAAGTAATTAATTGAATAATTTTTAAATTTCGCTTGCATACTCAACTATCAACTGATCTTGTCAGATACATGTGGACTACAAACTACATTTTCTTATATGTCGATACTTCCGTATATTTTATTTTTCTTCTCTCTGTCAATTTCTATGAATTACCAATTTAATACTAAACTGTGTATTAAAAGCTTTATTATTTCTTAATGCAATTACTTTTTCAAGCCGGCTTCAGGGTCAAGTTCAATCATAACGAGACTTGTTTTTCGAAAGTTAGGTATATTTTTCATTTAAAGACTAGGTACCTAATTTATAAATGTTAAAGTGATACCATTTTGCTTTAAACATTTAGGAGCTGTTATTATATTCAAACCACAGTACAAAATACTGAGGCATTGTCGTAGTCATGATTATTCATTTTTATTAGAAACAATAAATGGAATATCGAATGAAACTAGTTTTTACACAGCCACGGGGGTCTGAGGTGTTCGACGTCCAAATGTCGTAGTTAAAAAGTCTGGAATTTAAAAGAAATTAATAGATTCGATAAAATCCGTAAAAACTAGTTTAATTCAATGAGTAGAGTTCGCGTAAACTTAAGAAATTATAATGAATGGAATAAAAAAATAAGTAATGAACAATCAATTAATGAGCCATAACAATTAAGGTGTTTTTAATTATCAGTTAAAGCTGACAGTTAACAAATAAGGATTTATAAAGTATTTGTTTTTCTTGATTTATAAAGTATTCGTTTATAATAATAACTATTTCAGTTATATTGTATTTTTTAATTTTGTATTATCTTTAGATAGGCATGTGATGAAATCGTGTGTTTTATAGGATTTATTAGGTCAAAATATTTTTGTATGTGAAAAACATAGCTTAAGGGGTAACAAAGCATTTAGTGTGATCTGATTACATCGCATCGATATGTCGTAAATATTTTATAGACTGCTTTGTTTTACAGTGTAATGTGTATATAACTATTCAATTATTTATATAAAATGCGCAATTTAAAATAAAACTTGTGTAATAATTCTACTTGCACTTCATAAATTATTAAATTTAAAACAAGCGTATTATTTAATCCACCCTTTCTTTTTTTTTTAAATAACAACACAATTTCGTACAATTAATTTATTTATGTAATATAACACATATACATGTCATTGAAACAATAGATAAGTATGGAAAATAACAGTAGATTATCAGATATTTTGTATACAAAAGGTATCAATAAAAACATTTGCGACGACAAATCCCCGCGAAAATACAAATTCGGTACAAAACCATGATCTGGAAATCAATTTTTCGTTTTATTTTATTTACGTTCTTTTTACTTAGAATCATAAGAGATTAAGTTCTTGGGATTTTAAAAAACACTTATTTTGAATGGCTAAGAAATCACGGAACGATTTTCACTCGTTCCCACCGCGGTCGGGGAAATGCTATTTTATTTCAATTTTTTTATTAGTGATCGAAGTTCAAAACTAATGAGAGAACCGTTTTGTGTGTTTTCGTGCCCGCTGCGGGGGCAATAACGCCCGTGCAGTACAACTACCGTTGCGGTCTTGGCTAAATATGGCTCCTTGAATTCTTAGCCAAAATGTGAGATATGCCATGCAAGAATTTAAAGTAGAGCAATACCAGTCCGAAGCGCGCACACAGCACAAGAAAAATAAATGCACTGTTCTGCGATCCTTTTTCAACATTATTGAAATACCGCAATGAAATTTACCAGAGCCTCCATGAAATTTTTTTTTGCTCTAGAATTGCATTAACTCAGGGCCTTTTTGAATACAGCCATTTATTTATATAAACATCATTGATTTAAAAAAGTAAATTCAGGTCAGAATGAAAAAAATATTTAAGATTCTAATACAAAGTAGTAATGTGTACTTGTTGTTCAAATTTAGCTGGCTGTAGGTATGACAAACGCAGTGACACCAATCTATTTGACTCATACACTAATGAACGTTTTCCACATACTAAATAGTTCACAGATCCTAAATTTAACAGGACAATTGCTATTATGTGCAAAGTACTCAGTTTAAGGCAGAAAGAAATATGATCATAGCCACACTACTTATACTTACATACATAAAATAGATTAAAATACAAGAATATGACCAACATCTAAGTGATATAGGTATTTACTAAATTCATTTTGAAAAACACATGTTTACATATTCCAGCACTTTTTATTAAATTTTATAATATATTACGTAAAAAGGTAAATGGATTGAAAATCAAATTTAATAAGAATTTTTCAATAAGCAGGGAATTTTTGTTAAATCTTTAGATAACAATGTTTGTAATTAGTAAGATTATTATCATAAATAAATAAATACATTAACACATACACTGCCGTCAGTCGTCCTTTAAATGCAGTACTCTGTGCAAAGTGACTGACACGGCAGCATAAGGGTTAAAAAACTGACTACATTAATTTTATAACCTTTAATGGTCTTACAACAAAACTGCTTATTTTTTATTGTAACCTTAGGTCGTCGACACAGCCTGTCGGATTTGCAACTATTGGCTAGGTATAATTTTCTGTAAATCTGTGATGGTCAAGAAAGAGGCTATTAAGCGGGAATGAGAGAGAGAGAGAGAGAACAGATCTCACTTGGAGATGAGGGCACAGAAATGTGGGGGCCCTGACAGCCTAATGTGACCCTGAGGAAAATGATGACTAGACGTGGTCTCATCATGAGGGTCATAAGCAAGCGGGATGAGCTAAATTCACAGTATAGCGGTAGGGGAGCTGCGGTCGCATTCCATATTTAGATCCAATGACTCCTTGTTTACGATGAGGGCGACCATAGTGAGGTTAAGTCAGTATGAGTCTGACTTTACCTGCCTGCTTCCCGGGTATTGAAGTTGAAGACATGAAGTTTTTCCCACATAAAAAAAGATCTTTCTTCAATTTGCTGGCATTAGTGCTCACATGAAAAGTTAATGTACAACACTGAATGCCATTTCAAAATTAAAACATTGCAAAAGCATTTGTATAGTGCATATGACTTTTTTCCAAATATAACTACTAAATATACAACCACAAGACCAGTAGACGATTAAGTTCTAATTTATACAAATAATAAATGCAACACAATAGGAAAAAATTGATATATAGGTACCTAGTAATCAGAAAGCATATGCTATTTTTGGGTTAATGCCTTAAAAGCATGGACAAATTTAAATTTTGTGTTTCAAAACACTACATAACACAAACCCATCAATTACTGCTTATGTGGCATCAGTCACTTGTTTTACAATAACTCATTCACACACACAATTCAATTATAATGGTTAAGAGTAAGATTACCAATTCACGTTCAGACATTGCTCCTTTAAAAAAAATTAATTGGTGATGTTATATTTTTAGTATAATGCTAAATCCACTGATTTTGAAATTGAGAAATAACTTCCATTATCATATGACACAAAATTACCTAATCATGCATGTATAATTTACCGAAAATATTAACAAAAATTTAGTGACAAATCTTAAATAATGATAATAATAATTTTAACTAAAGCATGACATATCACATCTTTTAATATTTGTCATGTGTTGATTGATGATTAACAGAAAGTATCATATCTCTCAAGTATTTTCTTTATCTTATCAGCTTAAAAATAAATATTTAAAGAAATGATTATATGTATCAAGTTTTGAAAGTAAAAAAATCAAATTGAAATACCAAAAATGCATGTTTTGGACTAGACTGATGCAAAAAATATAAAATTATTTTGACCACAATGTCTAACAAGTAAACATATGACAATAGTATTAAGATATTTTTTTTAAAGAGGAGTGTATTGCACATTTACTACACATAATAAAATATGTATGTACATGTTTAATATACCAATAAAACCATTTAAGCATTTATGATTTTGCTTAGTATTAATGAAGAAGTTTTATATGCTTCCAGTTGTTATAAAACATTAGTTTTACATGTACTCTATAAATAGCAGACATATAAATTCTAAATCTAAACAAAATATGTAAATATTATTAACTACAAACAAAATACTGGTATCATACATTAATGTTTACCTGAGCTATGGATAGAGTTAAAGCAATACTACAACATTATTGAAATGTAACAACAATTATATAAAATACCTTATTAGAAATATTTTTGAAGATAAAATCATTATACAACTAATGTTACACTACACATCATTTCTGATTACTTTTATTCATTCATATTTAGGACAAGATGTAGATATTGAAGAAAAACACCTCTTTTATAAGTTTAAGTGTTGTTAATGATGTCAATCTATACACAACATCAGGAATGTCACTTAATTTATTGTGTCGTAAATCTAATACTTTCAGACACTTTAAATTAGCAAGAGAGTCAGGTAAGCTTGTCAAAGAATTTTCATTCAAAGCTAGAGTTTGCAAGTTTGTTAGGCAGCCAAATTCCGCAGGAAGAGCAACTAATTTATTTCCGTATAAATAAAACTCCACCAAATGTGTCAGATCTCTAACATTTGGAGGTAATGAAGTAATAGAAGATTTACTAAGATCAAGTCGCTTAACTCCTTCATCACGGCATCGCATGAACTCTTTAATAACATCCAAATCAGCTTGGATTGGTTTGTTCTTCTTGGCAGTCGGTTTAGGCTTGTTTGATTCAGGGTGCTTGACAGTAACCACTTTTGGACGGGCTCCCTCAGTATTAGTCAATGACGCAGTTGATAGTTTTTTTTCCCGCATACTGTGATATTTTTCTCTGGGGCTGACAGTACCAATGGAATCCAAAGCTTCTGAATTTTCTCTCGATGAATTATCGAGATTCATACCGATAATGTGTCACTTGACTTTATCTGATGAAGCCTCAGGTGATAGTTTAACAGTATTATTCCCTTAGCATAATATTCATTTTATGCACTAAACAATCAATATCACACACTGATACAAATTTGTTCGTTTATAAACAATTTACGTTTTCAATTGTAATTTAGTTTCACTCACACAAAGAATCCTCATGAAATTACGATGTTCTAAAAATAATGAAAATACAATGAATTCATTCTGCTTTGAAATGTCTTTGAAAAATTGAAAATTGTATATAAATTAATCAGCCACCACAGACTCACAGACATCTTTTTATTTTATAACTGGCTTTACGGCTCTGGGTTCTAGCCCTTCTGAGCCTGAAGTTACAATGTATAATTATCCTTCATAGTACACTGCTTCACAATATGTTGATGCGTCACATTGTGCAGCCCTTGGGAGATTTTGACGGCAACTTGAGCCAGCAAACAGCTGACAGTTGGCGATGGTATCTCGAGGCGCCTAAGCAGACAGACACTTTATGTTGAGAATCACATCACCATCAGAGCACTTGTTTCACCGTTTCCACTAATAGTTCACATGCGAAGACACTTAATACACAAAATCTCACCACTTTTCATATTAAAATCAAACCACCGCCGGTCAAGTTTCCGCCAAAATCCTATATATATAATGCTGAGGCTACATCTAACGAGAAACGTCAATGCCCATAAACGCAACAATTATTGCCTTAATTTTAACGCGATAAAGTGATATATATTCGATTAAAATGCAAAAGAATTTATGTTGAAGATTGTTGGTGCGAAAGTGTTTGAATACTTCCACCCAACGAGTTTCTGCGAAAACTTTTAAATTATCCCATTCGGTTATTTTTTGGTCGGTCCCGCTTTCGCACCGTTCGTGTCTGACGAACTTCATAGTTTAAAATTTTCGCGCGGTTCAGGAAAACGGGACTATTTTGCGTCCTGGAGCTTTGTTTGGGGACAACGGGACAGGTGACCGAGAAAAGGGACAGTTCCGTTAAAAACGGGACGTGTGGTCACTTTACGTTAATATTCTTTAAATTCCAAGGAATATTAACGTAAACTCTATATTTAATGAGTGTAAATGTTTATTATATGAATATATTTTATCATTGCCTAAGCATGGCTCTGTTTGCAGAATCACAAGAAACGTAATAACTTTTTCATTATTCCACTCCATCACAGCCATACGTGCGACCCTGTTGCGCTCACCGTGCACAATGAGACAAACATAGTGTCATAGTGTGGCCGCTTCAACGCGTTAATTCGTGCGTTAATCTCTTTGATGTACCGCCACTCGAGTTATCGCCCAACGGCAAACGGCATTGTTAATGCCGTTGTAAAATTATCGCGTTAAGTCGTGGCCACACCTACATTCAACGTCCATCAACGCGATAATTAACGGCATTTCTCGTTAGTGTAGCCCCAGCATTAGAGATCTCACAGAACCACAGAGTAATTTTTATATACTGGAACACAGAACAGACCATTTATCAAAGAATATAGTAACTGTCCTATCCATTTAGTTCATACTCAACCAAATCTAAGAAATACCAACCAAAAAATCGGTACGTACAATATCGATTCTGTAGTAAAATCGCTATCGATTCTTTAGATTGGTAATCATTTACAGTTTTGTTTCGATTAATAACAGAATAAATTAGAAAGGGATAATTTAAAACACAAGATTTATCAGTTTCTTCGTATTTATTATTACTGCTTATTTCTAGAGGTAAAATTGTATAAATTTAAAATTTGAAATTACATAAAAATAAATATATTCAGTCACTTTCACTATAACTAGTTGAGCTGTCGTTATTTAGATTAATTATTATTGAACTTTCAATAATGTAGTCAAAATGAATGTTCTGTCAAAGTCATCCACAACAATTTTCTTTTTTTTCTCCATCACTTTTGCCCAATTGGCCTTTGTGACATGGGTACATGCTTAAACCTTCCATTTACTTTACAAAGCATAAGATATTTTCATCTCATATGTGTTTAAGTATAGTTAACAATATGTTTGCATTAAGAGCTTTCATATAAGAACTAACCTTTGATTTGGGTCAAAATCAATTCAATAGCATTATAATGGCAGTGGTATGGCGGTAGTCTTGTGATATTCGCGGGAATATTTTGTAAAAGGGTTATAAACCACTCTTTTCTACCGACTTCAAAAAGGAGTAAGTACTCAATTCGCCTATAAATGTTCTTTTGTTTTTTGCTGGATGAACCGATTTCGATGATTCATTTTTTTTGAAAGCTGGTGTTTCTCATGTAGTCCCAAATAAATTTGATCAAGGTCTGACTAATACTATTTGAGTAATTCTTAATAATTTATATTGAAGTCGGTTGTACATAATTTTTAAATTTAAATTATAATTATTCTGGATCCACTTCCTCATCGTATTCTCTCGAACTCTTTGATTGGAAAGCTAATAAACAATTTTCTACAAATCCTCCTCCAGCGGATCCCGCATCACCTTTTCCCACGGGTACCTTCGAGCAAAATGCTGCAGTGTCATCGAATATGACGTTGGCACTAAAACGAAATGTATGAAATTAATGTGAAACGTCAAAAGGCATTTCTTAGATATGGTTGAGTATAGCTACATAAATTTATTTATCTATGGTGTAAGTCCAATTCGTAGATAGAGGATAAGTCTATTTGACCACTTGTTTGAAGCTATGTATGGCACGCGAGTTTGAACTAATGTTCAAATAAGTGCGCAATGAAATGCACATTGCCAAGCGGTGTCGGTTTTTAGCGCACATCAAAGCGTTCAAAGTCGACAGTGTTAAATTGCCCTATATATTATATTATCTATGGTTAAATGTTTGCATAGCCTATCACACTTACGCAAAGTTCAGTCGCGCGAGCGTCGTTGAGCCGTTGTACGGTCGTGCGCAGTACGTTTTAAAAATATGTCCAATCATAAAGACAGTAAAAAACAATCGAATGAATGAGATTTGTATGGTCAGCTTTTATCTGAAAAATTAAAACCCTTGGATGAAGATGACAGACTTATGAATGAAATAGATAATCTTGTATTTAAATATTTTATTGTATTGTATTTTATTGTTTTATTTTTGCACATGTAATAAATAATGACATGCACTTAAATAATACAGGCACACTGCATCCACAAAACCGTCGTCAATTTTGTTTATCGTTTATCAACGTACTGTGGAGAGATGTGTTTGCAAAGCATGTCTGGCAGGTTGCGCCAATAAGTGTTCAATCAAGTATTCAAAGTCCTTCAAATAAGTGTTCAAATGTTGTTACTATATCTGTCACCGGCTTAACACAAACTAATAAGAAGTGCTAGATGCGTAAGCATTATATTAGACTGTGCTATATATATATATATATGCGTACATCATAAACTTAGAATATACTGGCGTATAGACGACCTGACAGCCCGAAAATGTGTAACCAATTTGGATTTTTGATTGTGTGCGTTAGCTAGTGCTGTACATTTTACTTACAAGGAGTATCGAAAATTTTTTGTTAAGGAAGCGGTAAAAATATTTAAAAAAATGCACACGAAACTGAATAACTTAAAAAAATTACTGATGTTTTACTTTGATAGTTCTAAAATAATTAAAAAAATCAAATAACATATTCCCGGGAATAAGCTGTTACAAAAAAAACCTGCCTGCTTTTTGTTGTATTTTAATTCAAAATGTACAAAGTCCCAATAATCTCTGAAGAGGTGAGTCTACTGATAAACTTAAACAATTTCCCCCAATAATCAGATCGGAAAGTTGTATTTTCGAGCTATGACCTTTGGGGAAAACTTTACTCCCATGGACAGTTTCGCCGGAATTTCGTTTTTTAACATAACGTTATCAACTATAAATAGGTAGATACTTCATTAAGTATTTACCTATTTATACTTTATATATTTAATTAAATGTTTTGGTGTTGAAATAAAAAACGGAGACACGGAGTACATGGAATTTTTCTTATAACTATTACTTTTAATAATTACAAACATTAAATAATTAATAATTAAACACATTGTAGAAATTAATTTTACCATTCGACTTAAATATGAATTTAAACTTAATAACTTAAGTAAGGAAACTAGTAGGAATCAGTTAAATAAGATTGCTCTGTTTAAAGGCCAATATGTTTATGAGGTTACTCTCTATTTTTCATCTATCCCTGAAAAATAATAAACTTATTATCACTTTAGTTGTATGAATTTAAAAACATAATGATCTTACACAGACTAGCCATATACACAGGAGATATTAAAATGTACTAGGTGTCTGGGGATAGAGATGTACTGTCTATTTTCTCAATCTCAGTATGTTAAGAAAAGGGTCACCCATCCATGGACTGACTGCAACAAGTGCAGCTTAATCTCGTAGATCTATTGATCCGCGCAGCTGTTAACCAAGAGTTCCTCTTCTCTACAACTAACGCTGTAGACGATGAACCACGTTACAAGCTCTCGGCACACTGTCGTCCGGCATCAAGCATAAATCGGGCATCGGGTTTTTGTGAGTATCAAATACTATGGAATTTATACTTACCTGGCACACTGAACCACGCGTCTCATGCGCGGGCATCTAGCGGCGCTTCAGGAGCATTACTAAATACCTATACCTAACTACACTAAAAGTTTTATCATTGTGACTTGGGAATATAATCTGAAGCTCCGCTCAACCCCTTGGGGAAAATAGCGTGATGCTATAAATATTGTACTAGTGTGACCATGAGGTGCGAGTGGTTAAGTAAGGTTATACATTTAGATACTCAGTTGAATTCGTAATTGCATAAATAGGATAATCTCAAGATTTTTTTTATTTTTAATATGCTACTGTTTTATAATGTATAAAAATCTATCGCTAATTTTACCTAAAGTTTTGAAGTTAAATTTTGGAAATCTTACTGTAAAAATATTATGCTTACTGGTACAAATAATATAGAAATAGCTCCTTTTTTAAAATTGATTTTATTCTGCTTTTTCTTTTATATTTCTCAAGAAAATGTTTGCTGCAAATTATAGAGTTCTTCTTTTGATTCCAACCAAGTCGCTCAATTAACCTTATCCATTTTTTTTTTAATTCTATCCATCTGTTTGACAAACGGCGAAATAAAATTACGTTTTTAGAACGCCAATTGAGCATTTATTTTCATTCCTCTCCTTGTTGTGTGGGAAGTCTTCAAGGATTCATTATAACTATTCAAGATAAATATCGATATTAATTTTGATCTAGTTGAGTCAAACCCTAGAGTACATGTAATTTTTTTAAATGAATATTTTGTTTATAAACGTGACTTTTTTCTTTGCAAATATCAAAATTAATAAAATAATTCAAAATATTCCATATTTTAAACAGTATATAAAATAAATTTTAACCAAAAATAGACGCTTCATACCAGTAACGACGTCTTGCGAATTTACCTGTGAAATTGTGCAATAATCAGGATTATTTCTATTATTGACACCACAGTTTCTCACGGAACATGTAACGATTTTGGAAAACTATGAATTATAAACATTAACACTATTATAAGCTAAAAATTACAAAATATCTAGGAGCTTATTTCTTGCGTGCCGACTTGTGCCGACCTGTCATTCAAAATCGGTTACAAAGTCATAAGATTTGGTATCCTTTTCTATCTTGCATTTTTGCCATAAGGAATCTCTCTTGCACACTATGTTCGTCTATACGCCAATATATTCTAAGTCTATGGCGTACATATAGCATTTACACTATATAGAGGTCAGTGAGCATTTAGCATTAGTCTGTGGTTACCATTAGACGTGGGTCGTAACGTCTTTTGGACGTAATCGGCTGTACGTAGTTTCGTAGATATAAGTAACTAGTTTCTGCTTATTTTTGTAACTAGTTACTTGTGTATACAGTATAGCGTTGGTTAGTTTTGCGTTTATATTATGTTATGATTACGAAAATATTAACAGGTTATAGGTATTATAATATTAGTTTTACTTTTGTGTTACGTTATTATTACGAATATGTAACAGTTTATAGGTATTATAATATGTTTGCTATGTGTGTAATTTGAGTATAAAAGTAATTTTGTCAATTGAACTTACCTTCATGCTTTTCCAGGCTTAGGGCTGGCTGTAAAATTTTATTTTTAAAGTTATTTTTGTGAATTTTTCTAAGACAGAATGCAGGCGTATTTACAAAATCATTTGATTTTATGTACAGTTTCTTTTTTCTTCTATTTACAGTTTACGCATATTTTGCAGTTTGATTAAAATATTTACACTTTGGATCAGTTTGGATCCAAATTTACATTTAAATAAGTTAGTTGGGCCACTTTATTTGTTTTCAGACGGGTTCATTGATTGTAAGACCGGTTTTACTAAATATTCGCTCACAAGGAACGGGGGTAGCGACTATGTTCCCATATCTTCGTAGCAAAGCGGCTAGGGTGGGATAAAGCAAAAAGTTTTTAAGAACACAGTTCACAGACTCGAGACAATGAAATTCGTCAATCATCCCTTGCACTTGTTAACTGCCTAAAATTCTAATAGAAACACGGTCAACAGGTCGCAATTTCTTTAAAAAAAAACATTATCATAATGAATTTTAACTCTTTCCAATTGCATATAAATTCGCATGGGCATTAGCATTTAAAAAAAAGACACACCGATTACTATATTGCCGTCTCTTTTTATCTTGCGTGTAAGTCATACCTATCCCGAAGGGACTCTTTACTCTCGTTGTGCGAGTCGTATATCGTATTACGTACCTATAATCATCTTAATAATATCTGTTCTGTATCTGTTCAAAACAAAATGCTTACGCGTTTGCCGGTCATTGTGTGAGTGTCAACTGCGTACGTAAAATAATCGTAACATTTTTGTCCACGAAACTGGGTATACGATTATCAGCCTCGTAAGCAGTTTCTGAAACCGATTACGTTAAATAACGCTCACCTCTAGTTACTATACCTCTCTCCGCTAGGAGCACAAAGAAGTGATAAAATGAACACATGTCTTAAAGGACAAGCATCCAAGCCAAAAATCTTAAAAAAGTGATTTATTTTGTATTGCTATTGGAGACGAGGTCGCTTGCTACATATCATGGAAATACATGTACATATTTATTTATCTATGGAGGTAGCTTTCTACATATTTATTTATCTATGGACGAGGTTTGAAGCGGTGAATTTTCTTTTTTGAGTTTTGGCGGGAACTTGGCCGGTGGCGGTTTGCTGCTCCTGTATTATTGTTTTAATAATGATTTGAAGTGGATTTTGATATGTAAAAGTGGTGCGATTTTGTGTAATAAGTGTCTGCGCATGTGAACTATTAGTGGAAACGGTGAAACAAGTGCTCTGATGGTGATGTAATCACCATCAGAGGTAAGGTGTCTGTCTGCTTAGGCGCCTTGAGATACCATCGCCAACTGTTAGCTGTCTGCTGGCTCAAGTTGCCGTCAAAATCTCCCAAGGGCTGCACAATGTGACGCATCAACATATTGTGAAACAGTGTACTATGAAGGATAATTAATAATTATACATTGTAACTTCAGGCTCAGAAAGGCTAGAACCCAGAGCCGTAAAGCCAGTTTTAAAAAAAGCGTGTGATTTTAGTTTAGAATGGGCAAAAAGAATATAATCACTACCTACGTTACGTACGTAGCTTCAGTATATATAATATAAAGGTACTTTGTGGTACGTAGCTTGCACAGAGTACCTTTATACATATTTATTTATCTATGACTACGTTTATGAATGGGTCTGAAGCTCTGAAGCGGTAGTCACAAATTATAAATTTGGAGCGGTAGTTTTTATTATTCATTCCAAAATAAGTTATTTTTTGAACTGAAACAGTAAAAGTTTATCAATATGGATAAAAGCAAAGAAAAGGAAGAACAAAGTATCATGGATAAATCCATGAGATCTGTTTTTGGTAAGACATTAATTCTTAATTTATTAAGTACAATACTGAAGATTACATGTAAACATTTTTCTAACATTACTTCACATTGTTTTAGTGGGTAATATACCGTATGAAGCTACAGAGGAGAAACTCAAAGATATATTTAGTGAAGTGGGACCTGTGCTTTCTTTTAAATTAGTTTTTGACCGAGAAACTGGAAAACCAAAAGGTTATGGCTTTTGCGAATATAAAGATCAGGAGACCGCTCTCAGTGCCATGAGAAATCTAAACGGATATGAAATAGGTGGTCGATCGCTCAGAGTTGATAATGCTTGTACAGAAAAGTCGAGAATGGAAATGCAAGCATTGATGCAAGGTCCACAGGTATTTTTAACATTACTGTTATATTAATAATGTGCAGAAATAGTTTGACAAAGAGTGACAAAGCAAATTTATGTGGCAGAGGTGAACGGCAGAGTCGGTAAGGGACGCCCTAGACGAAGGTTTATCGACCAAATTGGCGATATACTGAAAATGGGCCAAATTAAGAGTACCCTTAACCGACGAGCGTGTATGCGTAGGTATATGGATGTGGAGGAGGCGAGAGAGGTGTGTCAGGATCGTGCCAAATGGAAGTCCATAATCTCTGCCTACCCCTCTGGGTGACAGGCGTGAGTGTTTATGTATGTATGTATGTATGTAAATAGTTTGACACCTTGTATTTTACTTTCTACATGTGTTTCCTTGTTTTATAACTAAGTATTATAAAACAAGGAAACATTAGCTATTCTAAATGATCCTAAATAAGATACATAAACGTACCACAAGATTACACTATCCATAAACATTTACCTCTCAGATGAACATATTTTACATTGACTATTTTTTAATGTTTATCAAACATTTTTTTATTTTAAAATTATAATTATTCTGAACAATCAATACTAATTAATTCTCGGTGATTCCTACACATGTAGTTCTTATGTTTAGGTTGATTGTAAGTACGGCTGCTGATTAGGAGGTCACAGGCTGTGCCAAAACCAGTTGTTGGGTATTTTATACCAAGAAATTCTCAGAATTTACTCGGTTTCAGGGAGTTGGCGATGTTTCATCTCTGTGTCTGTAAAAGCACCTAAAGCCAAAGGTCTTGCACCTGGTCTCTCCCCCGTTGTGTCAGATTGCCATGTTCTATTGGAATATGAGAGTGAGAAAATAGAGAGTGCACCTGTGTTTGTGCACATACTTGCATACTATAATACTTTCCTGGTCAGATGGCTAGACTCCGTTGAGACCAACCACTATTATATACTTATATTGAATACCTAAATGTCCAAGTTTTTGACTTTTTATGTATTTGTACTTTTTAAACCCTGATAATAAATCAAATCAAATTTCACAGGTTGAAAACCCCTATGGTGATCCAGTGGAACCAGAAAAAGCACCTGAAGCTATTAGTAAAGCTGTGGCTACTTTACCTCCAGAACAAATGTTTGAACTTATGAAACAAATGAAGCTTTGTGTTCAAGTATGTTAACATGTTTTTGTTTAGTGTAATTTAAATGAAACAATAAAATAAGAATGATGTTTTATGTAAATTTTTTACACCAATTATATATGTATAGCCTAGCTGTGTTTGATGGCTTTAGTATATATTTATTATATTATTACCATTGCATTTGAATCTTCACCATCAATACTTGAAGAATCATCATCAGAATAGCATAGTAATAACATTAATGAAAGTAATTTTATCCTTTTACTTCTGTCACACTTTAATATAATAACATAGAGAGCAACTTACTTTAATTGTAATGTCTCAAACAGTCCCTGATTAACTGCAATTTTAAAATCTGAATAAAAAAGCTACACAGCTTGATTACAATTGGATGTAGTTAAGAAAAACTTCCACATCAACACACATTTTAGTACTGAATCATTTATTAAATGAAAATATAGGTTTGTGGATTGCTTTGCTATTTTGCATTTAAGGTTAGATGTCAATATGTTGTCTCTGCTATGTTGCAATCTGATAAGTAGCATGTGATCATGCTAATCCTCAAGAAATTGAAGATCAGCATGGTCATTAACATGAAAATATTATTTTTCAAGGAACCAATTTTGCATTAATCTTTTTCTTTTAAAATATTAGGGTGATACACAAGCTTACAGTCCACCCAATGGTAAGTGGCTGCTGTGGCTTCCCAAGCAGCATGCAAGCTGTATACGAGCTGTATTGAAGTTCGTTTTATACTAGAGGCTGTATTTTAAGGCTGTATAAAAGCTGTATAAGTGCTTATATAGTTCTTATAAGTAACAAATTGGCACAAATTATGCAGCTTTATGCGTTAGTAGCGCTGTACAGTAGTTGTACCAGCATAAAAGAGGCTGTATAACTGCTCACAACACACAACACACAATGCATGCGAAATGGCGATATTCTGTCACTTATGCAATGGCTGTTATTTTTTTTTAGTTTTATATCACTCTCATAGACACAAGTCATAAAACTACTGTATTTTTTTTTTATAGGATAGGGTGACAAACGAGCACACAGTCCACCTGATGGTAAGTGGTTGCTGTGACCCATAGACATCTACATCTATTTTCAATAAAGAATCAAAATGTAGATGCGTTGTCACCTGTGAGGACTAAGATGGAATGCCTCTTTTCCAGTAAAAAGGGTCTCCGGTTCTCTACACTCACCATAGGAAACACAGCAGTGTTAAGCTGCTATTTTACGCTGGTATTCTGTGAGAGCGTGGTCCTTCCCCGGTCGAGCCGACCCATTCGTACTGCAACTATACTACTAATATAGCTGCAGCATGACTCTACCACGTAAAATGACACCATAAGAATAAGTTTTAGAAGAGAGTTTGCATACACCATTGTCCAGAAATAAGATTTTAGTGATACCATAATAACACTTAGAGCTAAATAAGCAAGGGACAGCATGCAAAAAAACAGCTTCTATACAACTTTAATGAAAAAATCAGATTGAAGTGTTACAAAATACTTAAAGTTGTATACTAGAGATTTCATATTCTGATTAAGAACCCTAAGCTTACTTAGATCCCATATTACAGACTTTATACAGCTTGAGCTGTATAATAACTCATAAACCACTCTTATAAGGATACAACCTCTTTTCAACACTCTTATACGCTTTTAAAAGAACTCTAAGTTCTATGTGGGCTGGTATATTGATGTTCATAACGCTTGTGTGCTGCTTGGGTTGTGGACATCTGCAACCAACTTTGAAGAAAGGAGGCTATGGTTTTGTTATGACCCATGAGAACTAAAGTGAAATGCCTTCACAGTGTTTGGGTATACTATTTATTTCAAAATTCCAGTCCATTATTTTTACAGAGTGTAGTAATAAAGATTATTAGAAAGCAATAAAATCCTTAATTTATTCATATCACATCTTATCAACAGCCTATTTAAGTCCAGTGTTAGATATAAGCCTATCTACGATTGGGCCAGCTGGCATGTATTACCTGGTTAAAATATCTGTACCATGCTAAGCAGGTGAGTTGGTGACCGCAGAGTCTTTATTCTGGGAAATTGTGGAAGCAAATAGTGTGAGATTTGGGCTCAGCATTACCGCAGAACACACTGCTTTGGGGTGCGGGTTGGCATTTGGAGAAAAGTTGCATATTTCTCCTTTTATCCATTTACAGCCTATATGTCCACTGTTATAAATGGGTCTCTCCCATAGTTTGACTTATTGGGGGATATTTTCCATAGTTTTAACAGTGGTAGAGCCACGCGGCAGCTTTTGCTGTCGCATGGATGGGCCGGCTTAAACCGGGGTGGTACCACGACCTCACAGAATACCAGCGTGAAGTAGAGGTTTACTTCTGCATTTCGCCTGGTGAGTGCAGGTGGCCGGAGGAGTGCAATCCCCATCAACATGGTAGTGGAATTAGACGGAAGACTACCCCAGGAGGGTACCAGTATCCCTGGAGAATCCCTCGCTGAGCATCCACGCCCATGCTACCCGCCACGCTTTCCGTGGATTTCTGCAATATCAGGGGACTTCATTCAAACCTTAACGCCGTCCACTACCATCTGGAGACGGCAAAGCCGGCCTTGCTCTTTTTAACCGAGACACAGGTGTCCTCTCCGGCTGATACTTCGTATCTCTCCTACCCACCCCAAATTGGAACACTCCTTTGTGCCCCGGGCTGGAGTTTGCGTGTACCTCAGAGAGGACATCTGTTTTCGACGCCTCGGCAGTCTTGAAGGTACGGACCTGCCCATCCTATGGCTGCGCGTAGACAGCGACGACCATCCCCGCGTCTACGGGTGCCTCTATAGGTCCCATAGCGGTAATGCCGACACAGACCGACTCATCGACCACGTCCAAATGACTGCAGACTCCGTGCTACAACAGGTCCCTTCCGCAGAGATCGTGATGCTCGGTGATTTTAACGCCCACCACGCTGAATGGCTTGGCTCCCGTTTAACCGATCATGCGGGTAGATCTGTTTATGACTTTGCCTTGGCATATGGTCTGACACAACTGGTTACTTCGCCTACGCGGATCCCAGATGTGGAGGACCATGTACCTTCCCTGTTGGACCTTCTGCTGACCTCTCATCCGAACGGATATCAGGTCTCCGTCGATGCCCACTCTTGGCTCTTCGGACCATTGTCTGATCCGGAGTACGGTGCCACTCACGCTCCCACCGCAGTTGCGATCTGCAGCTCGCCGCCGTGTTTGGCACTATAGGTCGGCCGATTGGGATGGTATGCGGTGGCTTCTCGCCGGATGATCCCAACGTTGTTGCTGATTCTGTCGCTGATGTGGTACTTCAGGGAATGGAATTATTTATTCCATCATCTGTGGTGCCTATCGGAGGCAGAACTGAGCCATGGTTTGGTCGCTCCTGTAAAATTGCATCACGCTATAAGCAGGAGTGCTACCAGGCCTGGGCTGAAGCATCAACGTCCCGGGATGTAAACACCAGCGCTCTTAAAAAGAAGTATGATTCCGCCTCCAGGTCCTTCAAAAGTGTCATTGCCAAGGCAAAGTCAGAGCACATCGGCAGAATTGGCGAAAAACTAGTTCGCCTCCCTTCGGGAACACGTGCATTCTGGTCTCTCCCCAAGGCTGTCCAAGGAAACTTCTGTCAGCCATCTCTGCCATCTCTGCACAGGGTGGATGACTCACTGGCCCATGACGCAAAGGAGAAAGCCGATCTGCTAGGCTCTCTTTTTGCTTCCAACTCGACTCTTGATGATGGGGGGAACACACCGCCTACCATCCCTCGGTGTGAGTGCTCCATGCAGCAAGTGCTGTTTACACAGCGCTCGGTGCATAAAGCACTCCTCTCCCTGGACGTCAACAAGTCGAGTGGGCCTGATGGAGTCCCACCTATTGTGCTGAAGACGTGTGCTCCGGAGTTGGCACCGGTTTTAACGCGTCTTTTCCGGTACTCCTACTCCCTAGGCGTAGTCCCGAACTCATGGAAGACAGCTTTGGTGCACCCGATCCCTAAAAAAGGCGACCGCTCAGATCCGTCCAACTATAGGCCTATCGCTGTCACCTCCTTGTTCTCCAAAGTAATGGAAACTGTTATTAACTGCCAGCTCATGCGGTACCTTGAGGATCACCAGCTGATTAGTGACCGCCAGTACGGTTTCCGTCAAGGTCGCTCAGCTGGTGATCTTCTAGGTTACCTAACTCATAGATGGGCGGAGGCAGTGGAGTTCAAGGGAAAGGCGTTGGCCGTTAGTTTGGACGTAGCGAAAGCATTCGATCGGGTTTGGCACAAAGCGCTTCTTTCGAAGCTCCCTTCCTATGGGCTTCCCGAGAAATTGTGCAATTGGATCACCAGTTTTCTTGCAGATCGGAGCATCAAGGTCGTAGTAGACGGTGCATGCTCCGATTACAAGCCCATTAACGCTGGTGTTCCACAAGGCTGCGTGCTATCACCAACGCTGTTTCTTCTGCATATCAATGATATGTTGCAAACCGGTAGCATTCATTGCTATGCAGACGACAGCACTGGTGATGCTTTAAACACCGGCCGTGCTAATATTTCTTTGGAAAACGTCACTGAGTACCGGAACAAACTTGTGTCTGAAGTCGAGACTTTGTTGAACAAAGTCTCAGACTGGGGACGACTAAATCTAGTCCAGTTCAATCCCCAGAAGACAAAAGTTTGCGCGTTTACCGCTAAAAAGAACCCCTTTGTCGTATCTCCTCAGTTTCAAGGCACTCCCCTTGTTGCCTCAGCCAGTATCGGAATCCTCGGTATCGACATATCGAGTGATGTGCAGTTTCGTGGTCACTTGGAAGAGAAGGCCAAATTGGCCTCTAAAAAGCTTGGCGTGCTCAGCAGAGCGGGACAGTATTTCATGCCGGCACACCGCTTGCAACTTTACAAGGCGCAGGTTCGGCCCCACATGGAATACTATTCCCATCTCTGGGCAGGGGCTCCCCAGTGCCAGCTCCTTCCACTTGACCGCATCCAGCGCAGAACGGCTTGAATCGTCGACGACCGAGTTCTTTCCGATCGGCTGGACTCACTGGCACTGCGTAGAGATGTTGCATCTCTTTGCGTATTTTATCGCATATATCACGGGGAGTGCTCTGAAAAATTGTTCGGACTGTTGCGCGCCACTATTAATGGTTTATACATGGCAACACTAGTTACCCCTAGCGCCCTCTAGTATCGAGTAGCAGAACTAGAAGAGTCAAGATCCTTCTAGAAATTTCGGGACCGATAAGTACTCAAACATTCTAGATGTTTCTACAGTAGAAGGTTCTGGAAACTATCTGAGGCCCTATATAAGGCCGGTATAGACCGCGACCGGGTCAGTATTGAATTGGCGATACAAGCGAAGACTTCGAAGCGATACAACTGCGAACTAAAGCGATCTGTAGTAAAATTGTGTTTTGTTATTAGTGTGGTTTAAAGTTGTAATTAGTGTTGTGTAATTAAAGTGTCAATTTTGGTAATTCACTCGGCAGTTTTTAATTGTCTCGAACCCCAAGCTCGTAACAATTGGTGTCAGAAGTGGGATCACATCATGCCGATTTTACCAAAGGACGACACGGAGGGTATCCGTACCCGAAGTCAACGCCAGCAAGAGACGGACCAGAGACGATTTGGTAATGCAACGCCGCAAACGTCGGAGGGCCAGCTGCCGACCACGGAGGCCGGCCCGTCAGCAGCTCCTGCATCTGCAGCACCTGACTTAGGTGCTCTGATGATGATGCTGCAGGAGCAGGCTCGCCGACAGGAGGAACAGGCCCGCCGACAGGAGGAACAGGCCCGCCGACAGGAGGAACAGGCCCGCCGACAGGAGGAACAGGCCCGTCGGTTGGAAGAGCAGCTGCAGCGTGGACAGGAGGAACAGGCCCGTCGGTTGGAAGAGCAGCTGCAGCGTGGACAGGAGGAACAGGCCCGCCAACGGGAAGAACAGATGCTCCTCATGAAGGACCTTCACGCTATCTTCGGGAAAGAGATAAGGGAGGTGAAGGATAAGGTTGCTCAACATGACAACCGCCTGTCGGAAGCTGAAACCCGAATCGACCAAGTGAACAATCGGGTTGACAACGTGATTGCTGACGTGAAGAAAACGCTGGACGACCTCAAACTTGGGGATGGAGTTACAGCCCCCGTGGTAGCTACAATACCTTCGCTACGTGGATTCAAAGTGCCGCCGTTCGACGGGACTTCTTCCTGGTCGGCCTACAAAATCCAGTTCGAGGCTGTCATGAAGGCGAACGGTTGGAATAAAAGTCAGGCCATGACTGCTCTCACCCTAGGCCTGCGCGACCAGGCCTTAACTGTTCTGGAAGCTCTCGGTAAGGAAGTGACTTACGAGCAGCTCCTTGAGGCATTGGAGGCAAGATATGGCGATGCTCACCTGGAACACGTCTTTCGTGCGCAGCTCAAAGATCGCGTGCAACGCAGCAACGAAAACCTGCAGCAGTGGGCCCTTGAGGTGGAAAGCTGGTTCGAAAAGCATACCAGTCTGTACCTGCGCTCATTGTAGGGAACCTGGTGCAGACATTCATCGACGGCATCCGCGACCTTGAAGTCAGAGCTGCTGTGAGGCTCGGGCACCACGAGACGCAGGACGCGTTAGCCCATGCACTGGAGGTGGAAGCCGTACGGCAGGATCATCGATCCCATCGCGTCAGGAGGTTGCAGCAGCTGCAGTTCGCGACTGCAATAAGGATACAGCCCTAGGTGCTACGGCTGTGGGGAAAGGGGCCATCTTCGATCCAGCTGCCCTAAGCGAACTGTAGAAAGGAAGGTGAACTATCTCGACGGGGCAGTGCGGCTATCAGCACCGCCCAGCACAGCGGAAATCTCATGGCAACGCAGATGCATTGTCAAGAAGACCTTCTCCTGAAGATTGCAAGCATTGTACTAGGCAAGAGGGTAAGGAAGTGGTGTCTGTGAGGATGCTCAGGACAGACCAGCTCAGCAATGAGTGGAAGGACAGCCTACAACATGCACAGTAGGAAGATCCGGACATCAAGGCGATTCTGGAATGGATGAAGGCCAGTGCTCCTAAGCCCAAGTGGAGTGACCTCTCAGCGATGACTTCCACCACGAACAGCAATTGGGCCCAATGGGACAGCTTGCTGATTCAGGATGGAATCCTGTGCCGAAAATGGGAAAATGTTTGGGGAGACAGTTGTTATTTGCAAATGGTTGTCCCCAAAGCTAAAGTACCGGATGTTCTACAGCTGTACCATAATGGTTGTTCAGGAGGCCATCTGGGAGTTAAACGAACTCTACTGAAGATCCGAGAACGGTTTTACTGGGTCCACTGTCGTGACGATGTCGAGGACTGGTGTCGCAAATGTACAAGTTGTGCGGCTGTAAAGGGACCTCAAACTCGTAGTAGAGGTGCATTGAAATTGTACAATGTTGGTGCACCATGGAGAGGATAGCCCTTGACGTTGCGGGGCCGTTTCCGGAAAGTGAAAGTGGTAACAAGTATTTCATGGTTGTGATGGATTACTTCACTAAGTGGCCAGAAGTCTTCGCCATTCCAAATCAAGAAGCTTCAACAGTTGCAGATAAACTAGTTCATGAAGTCTTCTGTCGTTTTGGAGTACCTTTAGAGATTCACAGCGATCAAGGAAGGAATTTTGAGTCTCAAATATTCCAGGAAACTTGCCGAGTTATTGGTACTATAAAACAAGAACAACTTACCACCCACAATCTGATGGAATGGTAGAACGATTTAATCAGACATTGGAGAGGTACTTAGCAAAAGTTGTGGAAAAACGTCAACGAGACTGGGACAGGCACATACAACCGTTTTTGTTATCATATCGAAGCGCAGTTCACGAAAGTACATCAGTGACACCAGCTTTCGCAAACTTTGGGAGAGAATTACGGCTGCCTGCAGACCTGTTCACCGGAATACCACCTGATGCCCCACGCAGTATAACCGATTATGCAAATGACTTACGGGACAAAATGAATGACATTTATGAGCACGTCAGACAGTCGGGCCAGCAAACGTCTGAGAAGATGAAAACACGGTATGACCGCAAAATGAACAACAAAGGGTTTGACGAAGGTTCACTAGTGTGGTTACACAATCCAGTTCGCAGCAAAGGGAAATCTCCTAAGCTTCAAGCTAAATGGGACGGACCGTACCGGATTGTGACAAGGATCAATGACGTAACCTACCGGATACAGAAAGGTGCAAGAGGTACCCTAAGATCGTCCATGTGGATCGACTGGCGCGTTATTATGCCAATAATGCTCGGGACGAGCATGTCTTAGGAGGGGCAGTGTTGCGCGCCACTATTAATGGTTTATACATGGCAACACTAGTTACCCTAGCGCCCTCTAGTATCGAGTAGCAGAACTAGAAGAGTCAAGATCCTTCTAGAAATTTCGGGACCGATAAGTACTCGAACATTCTAGATGTTTCTACAGTAGAAGGTTCTGGAAACTATCTGAGGCCCTATATAAGGCCGGTATAGACCGCGACCGGGTCAGTATTGAATTGGCGATACAAGCGAAGACTTCGAAGCGATACAACTGCGAACTAAAGCGATCTGTAGTAAAATTGTGTTTTGTTATTAGTGTGGTTTAAAGTTGTAATTAGTGTTGTGTAATTAAAGTGTCAATTTAGGTAATTCACTCGGCAGTTTTTAATTGTCTCGAACCCCAAGCTCGTAACAGGACTAATTCCAGCCGCTCAATTTCACCATCGCACATCGCGACAGAACTCGAGATACCATCCATACCATCTGGATGAATGGCGGTCCACCACTGTGCGATTTAGAAGAAGTTTTCTTCCTCGCACAACTTCCTTGTGGAAACGATTACCACCAGCGATTTTTCCGGACCGATACGACTTAGGGACCTTCAAGAAAAGAGCCTACTCCTTCTTAAAAGGCCGGCAACGCATCTGCAATTCCCCTGGTGTTGCAGTTGTTCATGGGCGGCGGTAGTCACTTACCATCAGGTGAGCCGCTCGTTTGCCTCCTCTCCTATAAAAAAAAAATTGCCACACTTGGCAACTGCAGTTTTTTTTATTTTGAGTTGTTATTGGCAAGATGCTGCTGCCCATCTCACTGTTTCATTTCCCTCTGTCGCCCGCCTCTTACGTAACCCACGACATAATATGTGGTTAGTGGATGCTCCTACGCCGCCACGTCACGACAATTTTGTATTGCATCGCATATTAATTAAATGAATTTCATTTGCAGAACAACCCATCTGAAGCAAGAAACATGCTTCTCCAAAATCCTCAGTTGGCTTATGCTCTACTCCAAGCTCAAGTAATAATGAGAATTGTTGATCCTGCTACTGCTGTTGTAAGTTTTCATAATATTGACTAATTAAAACATATCATTATTTTACATACTCTTAAATAAAACAACCTGAGCTTAATATTCAGTGAAGGTTAACTGCGTTTTTAGATTCATAATATCATAATGGATTGTATTACTTACTGCATTTATTAATTTAATTAGTGCTGTCATTCATTAAGAACTATCTGAAATTTAATAATCAGAAATAATAATTGTGCTGAATATACGGAATATTTTTTACTTATGTAAAATACTATTTTTTCTGTTAGTCATCATAGCCCTTCTCAAGTCCACTGCTGAACATCAGGCCTCCCCTAAGGACTGCCACAAAACACGATCCTGAGCCACCTGCATCCATCTATTTTCTGCATGTCTTAATAGGTCATCAGCCTCTCATCACACAGCCTGCATTCGAGATTCTTTCATCACTATCAGTTGTGTTTTCTTCAAGCTATATGGTCGGCACATAGCCAAACAAATTTCCAAATTTAGAATAAAAAATTTAAAGTGGCTGAAATTGTTCCTTGCTAATTATTACCTCTATGTTCTGATATAACTAACTGGTATCTATTATACATATTTCAGAGTATGCTTCATCCCAGCAATCCAGTGCCACCAGTTTTGCAGCCTGGTGATAAACCTCCATTGCCAAATAATTATACACCTACACACCAGCAACAAGGTAACATAAAGTTAGGAATATCTACATAATTAATATGTATATGTTATATTCATCGATCACTATTAGTGATCAATGGTTATATTGAGTGTTATGAGCATTTATTACCTCTTACTGACAATGCTCTAATTTTATTATTTCATTAGTTATTTTATTTTTATTCATATTAGAGGATATTAAATTGCCGTTATATTTAGAAAAATTCAAATACATTTAATCGAATTGATTAACCCTCATTATCTATACATTTTTGTCTGGGAATTTGGACTCTACAATGTTTATTAAGCATTTTGCACAACTTTTTGAGAACAATTTTTTTTTCCTTGTAGGAAGTTGATCAAAATGCGTTAAAAATAATTATTTAAGGCTAGGTCTGGTGAGTGAGTGAGTGAGACACAGGATAACATATTATGGTTTCTAACTGCAGGTCTCGTAAATTTTAAAATGGTCTGTCGAGCAGTGAGAGGTCTTGTTATGATGGATTGATATTGAGTTACAATGGAGAGATTGATGATGAGTTGGGGTTATTTCTCTGAGAGTTTCGCCATCATTGTTCGGAGTTCTTCACAATAGGCATTGGCAGTTATTGATATACCGGATCTCAAAAAGCTAAAGTGAATATCATTAAGTGACCAGCAAATAGTTACCATTGCTTTCTTGTTATGATGGATTGATATTGAGTTACAATGGAGAGATTGATGATGAGTTGGGGTTATTTCTCTGAGAGTTTCGCCATCATTGTTCGGAGTTCTTCACAATAGGCATTGGCAGTTATTGATATACCGGATCTCAAAAAGCTAAAGTGAATATCATTAAGTGACCAGCAAATAGTTACCATTGCTTTTGTTTAGATAAGCTTCACTTTAAGGTATTGTTACAATATTATGCTTAGGTTCTGCAATTGCAGTTATCGTAGAGAATCCACTTTACATCATATGTCACAATTCTGTCCAAAAGACCATATCTGTCCCTCTCTATGCAAGGCAAGCTTCAACAGGTGCTCCTCTATACACATCGGTTAATTCATGAAGCACCCATTTCTCTTTTTGCTTTTCGCCAATTTGGGGCAAATGAGTCAATCTTGTAAACTAACATCAAAGTATGACGCTAATTCCTTGGTTTTTTAATAAGGATGGGCTTCCATCATTACGTTTAATAAATCGTTATTTACCTTAGTCTGGTCTTCCTCGTGGTTCATTCTTCAAGTGGAAGTTGCCACTTCTGAAGCGATTAAACCAAAAATGTACAATGCGTTCATTAGTCGTATCCTCTCCAAACGTATAATTCATATTGGGAGCTGTCTCTGCTATGTTAGAACCACGTTGGAGCTAATTTTTGAGGTTTCCTTGTTTAACTCAAATACCAATATGTAAAAACCATTAAAAGTCTAGTGATAGAATGTCATAAATGTTTTGAATTTAGAATTTTATAGCTTTCGTAAAAAAAAGTTTTAATAATCAATCTTGGACCATTCAGGTTTAATTTTAATTCAAAGTGGCCACTCCAATATAATGACTTCATACTTTAATTTAACCCCAATTATTTTGATCCCTTTTTTAATTTATAAGAAAACATTGTGAGAGATGTTTCTTACTTTAAACTGACACTTAAAGTAAGACACTTATTTATTATTTAATCATATATTATTATTGTATGTACGTATTTTCTTACTTTTGTAATACTATTTCTTTTCACTTATATTTATTTTAATTGGTCCTGAGATAAAATTTTGTTTTGTGGTTTAAGATCTTTTTTCTTACAAGAACTAATTACGTACATTCACTTACGTGAGAAAATTACACTTTCTTAAATATTTAGATGCGCATACATATTTAAGAAAACAAAAGTTAAATAACATAAACAGTGTGAAGGTAGATTATGATATATATAATTCGTTGGAACACTAAATACCTATCACTAGCAAATATCAATTATCATCAGCTAGCGTTTTGGCTCTATAACAAAGAGAGGTAGCGATTTCTTATTGACCTAAAGGTTTTTTAAGATATACACAATGATATTCTTCACTTTTTAATTAATTATGTAAGTGGCTTCATATTTATCATTTATAATGGAGTTCAAAGTAAGGTCTTCATTTTAAATCTGCTTGAACTCCATTAAACATATAAATTAATTATAGTATTTCTTTTTAATAATTGTATTCTGATTTCAGGTCCGCCACCACTGCTAAGCAACCCTGTTCCACCACCCAATCAATATGTCCGTAAGTACTACATACTTAGCACATTTAGAAAAATAATACAACTATTGCCACTTATACATTTATAATTACTGACTACGAGGTACTATATGCCAGAGGTGAACATCTGTGGCCATTTTTTGGAGTTGATTGCTGTTCTCCTAGGGTGCTATGGCCACTTACTATCAAGGGCAGTCTACTTCTAGGTTGTCAGTTTTTTAAAACATTTAACATATCCGATTATACAAAATAATTATACTTGTTATACTAACATATTTTTTTATCCATTCTATAATTACCATCATGCCAGCTGGACATCAAGTTGGAAAATGTTTCTTGTTGGTTTTTATTTAAATTAAGTTACTAAATATAGAGTAATTCCAATCTTTATTTGTAATTTACTAAAATAAGCGAATTAAATACTTTTATAGTTGTAAAATTATAATAATAATACAGACAAACATAGTTTGATGATGCACTAGATTTTGGGGAGTGCTCAGAATAATTTTACGGTTTAATTCCAGTCGCCAAATTTCAATATTCAACACATAGTTTCACCCAAGGTTGGTAATCCACAATCGTGCGTTTTACCAGAAGTGCATGAGTCGCGAAGTAGCGAGTAAAGCGGCCACGCTTAGGCAAGCGTCAATCAGTTCGATCAATCATGATTGATGTTTGAATGATAGAATAATTTCGACATTACACGGTCATTCTGACTGATTGTCAGTCAAACTCAAAATTTCAGAGGGAAAGGATGGATATTCATAAAAAAAAGGCCTGTGTAGCAATTTTGTGTAAAAAACATATAACAAGAAGGCGCTGGGTAAAAGACTGGCTTTTAAAAAGGGATTTCTATACCCATATTCTATACACTTATTGACTGACATACGGGTTTCAAAAGAGGATAAAGACTATGCAAATAATTTTAGCATGAAAGAGGCTTGTTTTGATAAGTTACTGGTCTTGGTAACACCATTCCTAAAAAAAAAAGATATATTATGTACGCGAAAAGCTATAACTCCCGAAGAAAAGCTAGGAGCAACGTGATTGACGAAATGCCATTACACGTTCAATCAAAATTCGTGACTGATAGTTAATGAATGAAGAATGAGCGTGTAATGTCGAAATTATTCTATCATTCAAAAATCAATCATGATTGATCGAACTGATTGACGCTTGCCTAGGCATGGAATGGCCGCTATATGGACTAGCTGCGTTCGGAATTCCGAATCGGAATATCGAATCCGAATTCCGTATGTATGTGGCGGACCTAAGTTTCGCGAGAATTGTACAAGGAGTGCATGAGTCGTGAAGTAGCGAGTAAGAGCGCGTAGTGGTATATGCCCGCAGCGCGGGCGGCGATGGCAGACGTGAATCTTTACTTTTTAAGTCAATGTTAAGTTACGCGAGAATTGTACCAGGAGTGCATAAGAAGTGAAGTAGCGAGTAAGAGCGCGTAGTGTTGTGCCCGCAGCGCGGCCGGCGATGGCGGACGTGGACCTGCGCGGCGCGCGCGCGCCCGTGCCGCCGCCGCTGCTGGACCAGGACATGCGCAGCCTGCCGCCCGCGCCGCACTCCGTGCCCCACCCCGTGCCCCCGCCTGCCACACAGGACGGGTACGTACTCACCAACCGACAGTTATGTTCTCCGTTCAACTTCATTTGACGTAGCACAAGTGACCCACGACTTTTTCTGCCACCAAGACAGCGCCACATACGAATGAGGTGAAATATTTGACAGATTTCATAGCGGGGGAAGTTAATTTGTTAGAAAAAGTGTAGAAATTAATGTTTCTAAAATATGAGTTACATTCTATATTAATGAGGGCCAATTATCTTCCGCTCACCAGATGTCGCTAGTTGGGAGTGAGTGAAAGTTTTTTGTTACACAATGCCATTTATTTGCGAAGTTAGTTTTAAATAAAAATTTATCAGTTTTTAGAGTAATACACGAAACAATGCCTCAGTGGTTTGCTATTTAATTTTATGCACATTTTTGACGTGAATACGTCTCTAATTTTGCTTCCATAGTGGAAGGCAATTCAGAAAACTGACGATAACAAAATCGGGAGATACAGTTTGGTGTCGCAGATATATATCTATGACTTCGTCTGAAAGTTAATTACACCACTCGATAACTAAAGGGTCAAAAAATCGTTTCGTTGAGTGAGGACTGTAAGAATCGCGAGTATCTCAGGTATTCCGCTGAAAATATTTGATAGCGGGTTGAACAGAATAAATAAAACAGGTGAAAATTATATATGGGTTCTGTTTATTCAACCGCCTCGTTACAGATGTGCAACCGACAAATATTTACGACATTTATATTTCGGTTTTTTTTATTGTCTTTTGTTGAATTTAATGATATAATGAATTCTCATCCTTACATATAATTCAATAAAAAATCGTGATGAAAGCAATCACATGGTTATTAGAATTCAATTTTACTTAAAGCGTCATACAATCTTTACCAATATTTCAAAATAATATTGAGTAATATCCATGGACGTATAAGGCGGACAGAATTTTGTTAAGAAAGGATTGATGCACTGCAATGACGGCGGTGCAAGTATGTTGCGTGTTATATAGGGTTGTCATCAGAAACAAAATTTCCCCATTTTTTTAAATAAATAATCTGTCAAAATATAACATAACTTTGACGAAATACTAATTTATTATTACGTAACTAATATAAATAACACATTCGACGATAAAAAAAATCTAAGAATTTAAGATTTAGATTTTGATTGTAATCGAATTATTCTATTTCAATCAATTTCGATTTAAATTAATTTTATTACAAACATTATATTATACAAAAATTGTATTATATTATTGGAAAGAAATAAACATATTATAGGTAACCAAAAAATTAATATAAAATTATATATTACAATATAAATAAATATAAATTTACAATATATTATTTTAGAATTAGTATGAAACATTTAGAAATAGCATGGTAGCGATCACCTCATTCTCAGGGGTTATTATCAATCATGTACTCTTTAGTAGTATACCCTAATAATCCTTACTAAACCATTTTTACTTGGTAAAAATTTTAAACTTTGATAGATAAGGCCTGCATATTTAAATCACGATTGCAGCACTTTGTAGTGGACTATGATCGTAAAACACATTTAAGAACCTTCTTAACCGTATTATAATCGGTCCAATTTTCAGGAAATGGTAACATAGTAAAAAATAAAAATCACGATTACAGCGCAACATAACTACACAAACATGGACTATGGCCAAAAAATGCATAAAACCGTAATATAATCGATCGGGTAATTTTTCAGAAAAATTGTAACAAAAAAGTGCACATAAAACAACCTTAAGAGGTTGTTGGGCAAACATATATACCGTATCCGTGCCAACGTGGGTAAAAATAGCAACTTCCCAAATTTCGGGTAATTTTCCCTATAAATAGTTAACAACACTGATCACGTGACTCATGTTTTATGTTCCAAAAATAGCATTTTAATTTAAGACAAAATTCTCAAATAAGTGATTATAATTACTGACTCACCTATGAAAGGTGATTCCTTGATGTTTTTTGATAAAACCACTATGATTTTTACAAATTTTAACGACGTAAGACGGCATATTGATTTTTGTTTTTACTTACGACAACTACTTCTCGCGGACGACGTTTGTTGTGTAATGGCGGGCGCTAGACTTATATTATTAGTGTGAATGTGTGCGTGACCCCTTGTACGTACAAGCGAGCTCACTTATTTTGGGTACCTCTCTGAGTTGTATAACGAGATTCAGTCCGCCTTTTTTTATACGTCCATGGTAATATCGTAGTATATCATGTTGCTGGGTGAACACCAAAAGCGTGCAACTGGTACTACCGCACGGATACGGTTTCATTTGCCGGTACGCAAGCGAAGCCGACCGGTACTACCGCAGACGTCGCGGGCAGGAGGGGTGGCTCCGCTCTCCTTCATACCGCGCCCCATCGTTGCTCCGTCTAGTCGCCGAGTTGACTCACTATTATGACGCATATGACACAGCCACACCCTGATTTAGATTTTAACTCTTTTTTTTAATTTTTCTATTCTTAGGAATATCCGTAATTTCATTTATACATTTCTAATCTAATTATATAAAATATAACGCATATTACAGAAAGAAACATTAAGCCTTACATTTTCCTAACAAATTAACTTCCCCGCTATGAAATCTGTCAAATATTTCACCTCATTACAACGTGGCGCCGCCCTGGTGTCAGAAAAGTCATGGGATGACGTAGCACGATTGGTAGCCTTGTGAAATTCAAACTAGTTTTGTTTTGGTATATTTAACAACTTCAATAATTTCTAAACTCAAAATGACACAAAATGCCGATAGTAACCAAAGAGAATAATTATAATCACTACATTTAAGAGGCGGGACTTCCTTAGTAAAAGTAAACGTATGAAAGGACGCCAAGCTACTCTACCAACATCAAGAAATGATATTTATTTTAGATAAACAGTTCTGACAACATAGGCGTATTATAATAGTGCTGTAAACGTCTATCCTCGAACAATTTTATCGATTTAATGTTTATCGATATTTTATATAATAAAAGATAGATCTCTATACTGGATGATTTATGAGAAATAAAAGTTTATACGTGGGGATTGAGTAAAAATGCCGATGAAAATAAGAAATCAATGTATTTTACACACAGCAATTTGTAATTATATGTTTACAACTATTAGGTACAAAAATATGTATAAAAACATAAAATAAACAACGCACAATTACACTAGAATTAATTAATTAAGTAAAAAGTAAATGACGACTTCGTAGCGCAGTAGCTAAGCATTTGGCTTCGGCACTGCAGGACCGAAGGTTCGTTCCCGCGCTGAACAAGTGTTTCTATTCTATGCTGTAAAATAAATAGTCTACGTCTGCATGCTTGTTTTTATCGTTAGTTTTTTTTAAAGAGTAGATTTCTTCACAGAGGTACATACTACTCGCAGAGATCGTTTACTAATAGTCGCTTTCAAAATTAGTGCTCATTATAGCTAATGTTTGTAGATGAATCTACAAAAAAGTTGTGAATATTTATAATCAGGTAACAACAAATAACTTCGAGCTTAGTTATATAATCGAATTCTTACCAAAATGTGACTAAAGGGATATTATCTTTTGCTACATGTAAAGGAAATCTAATTAACATACACATAATTATGGTAGCTTTAAGGCCACTGATGGAATAACAGTTTAGTTGGGTTTAAATAGCAATAACGTTTTAGTTGGGTTTAAATCTTCGGATTTGCAATGTTTATCACATATATGTTTTAACATGTGAAACTTTAGAATTAGTACATCTGCCAGATCTTCATTTCCAATTAATTTCACTTATTGCTTACATCTGAAAAAATAATATAAATTAAATTAAATTTTTATTGAACAAATAGAATGTAAGCAGTCACAATTGATAATATAGTTTAGGAAATAGTGTGTTGGTATTTGTGCACACAATCGTATACTATAAACTGTCCTACGTAGATGGCTAGTCTCCGGTGATACTAGCGTCCGTGATCGAAATTCAGTTTGGAGGACATTACTACTACAAATGAAGGTCTAAAAATGTATTCGTGTTAAATATTATATTACAATTAAACTTGAAATCACCACATACCTTTCATCATCTAAGGGAAATATTGTTATGTATAGCCTTTTCCTGTTATTTTTTTTTTCGTTTCTTACACCATCTATAGTCTTTGCGTTGTAGTATGGTGCGAATGACAACTCACGCCTATGAAGTTTCGTATTTTTTTTAGATAAACTCATACAAATATTGTTGTACTTCATAGATGGGTACTGCCCACTTACGATAGTGATATGCCACGCTAAACTATGCCATGCCATAACGAACAACCACAGGCTATCAAAAATCGGTTTTGAATAAATTGAATATATAAAAATTACGTAAATATGAATTGGAACTAATCGTTCAACAAATTTTGATTTACGGAAAAAAACGCACATAGACGAATATGCAGAGTTTCCGATGCATGGACGATAAATTATTCGTTGATTAGCTGGCAACACTAATACACATATAGCGAAAGGCGCTAGCACTCGCACCTTGAAAAGCTGCCGGTGCAGTCAACGCCGTACTGAAAATTACAGATGCTGGCAGCCATTTTATTTGTTTAAATGTCAATATGAATGTTGCAATCAACATGAAATAGAAGATGATTTTTATTTTCAAATTAATACATAGTATAATCTATACATTGACGTGTCTGTTTGTAATATCAAAATAACAGCCTTTTACTAAATACATATGAAAGTATATACGGTATTTATAACAAAAAGACAAAAACAATTTTTAAAATGTTTGTCTGTCTGTCTGTTTGTTCCGGCTTATAGCTGGCACTGGCAGATAGCTGATGTTATAAGGAGTAACACAGGCTACTTTTATTTTAGAAAACGAATAAGGATTCCGCGCTATAAAATTAAAACCCATGAAATCCACTCGTAACAAATACCAAGCGGGCGAGGTCCGGAAACAGCTATTATGTAACTATTATGTCATAATTTGTATTAAACTTTAACTTAATTTTACATGCATTGTAGTTTATAAAGAAATATATGTTTCGGTTTTAATTTTTATATCGATAGCTAATCGATAATTTTTGCTTTGATTTCTGTATCGTTAATCGCCTTTTTTAAATCGATTTAACATTGTTCATCTCTAGACACGCCAAACTGTAATCTGTCACCCGCACCATGCTATAACGAAAATACTCTATTTGGCAAGTTTTACAATGCATATTTGATTTTTTAACAATTCTGTAAATGAACAACGGATCCTATAGCAAAATTAAAAGCAATCTAAATAATTAAAATAAATATAATTATAACCGTTTGATTTGACAATGTCATTGATAGACATATTACGAAAAGTAAAAAGAAGAGTTAACCGCCACTAAAATTTGCTCCCGTTTCGTACATATAATTTTTACTATGGAAGTTGCACCAGCTGATAGTAACCATCAGTCAAACTAGAAGCAAATTGGAGATTAGATAGCTCGGCCAGGTCGAACAACCCCTTTGTGATTGACGTAACTGGTGCCTTCGATTCTTGCTCGTTTAATCACATTTCTCTTGTAATTAGCCGAATTTAGCTTCCGTTTTCTTGATTTCGGCTCTATGTCCATTATTATAAAAAATTACTCACAAAATAAAACTTCCGTATAACCTCAACGATCACAGCTGTTTGACAGATACAATAAACGGAGTGATTATCTTCGGACACAATGACAGTTCTAGTGTTGCCATAAATATTCCTTGTAAAAAGGGCGACAGTCAGTGGACTGACGCCGTTTTTACATGGAAATTGAATTCGAGTCCTAATTTTTTGTTCGTATTTGAATGGACTGATGTTTTTTTGATGCTAAACCATCTCGAAAAGATGTATTGGAGTGTTTTCTAATAGATGGCGCCAGTAACTCATTTCTTCAAAAATGGTGACTCATGCCTTTTTAACATGGAGCGATTCACTATGGGTTCAGCCCTTGCAAAGATTAGTCCATACAGACAGACAGAGAATTTTTTTAATAATAAAAATGTCTTAATAGCATGGAAATAACTCCCAGAGCTTAATAGAAGCCAGTTATTTCGATATTAGAAACAGACACTTCAGTTTTATTTATATGTGTAGATTAAATAAATATACCAGTCAATTAAGAAGCATAGATAATAAGTAAGCATTTTATAAAAAAAAATCAAATATAATATTTTGAATAATTAATACTTATGTCTAGGTAAATGATTACTTTTATTGTAATTCTTTAAATTTTGAATAGAATTATATTTTTCAAGTTCTGCCTTGTCTACGGAAACGCGTGATACGTAAGTTAACAGTGCAAATAGCTCCTAGTAATTTTTGTTATTTCATTGTTTTAAGTACATATTTTTTTATTCTTTAAGTAATATTTTATATTGATTTCTTATGAATGTTGTCTTCCATTATAATTATTTGTAATTTTATTATATTATAACAATATGCTCAATGTTCTTATGCTATTTTGTAAAGATGTTACAATTTTAATTTTAATATATAAAATGTTAACTATTACTAGTTATAACTATTAGTGCTAGTTTTGGTCGTTATAATTAGTTGATCAGATTCCTGATAATTGTTTTACAGTTTATGTATTTTATAAATAATTATAAAACAAATACTATGTTACACTTTCAGTATCTTCCCGCGAGATCCTCGCCTTGCGAACACTCAAGGGTTCAACTCGGACCCCCGAGTTCGTCCGAACGATCCGCGTACTCAAGCCAAGATGCCACAGCGTAAGTTATCACAAGTAGAACTTGTTCACGTGCCACATGTATACATAGTTTTTTTATTATAATTTTTATATTACGACATTAAGCGTTATGCTTTTTAGGTAGGTAAGTAGTACATCCACGTTTATAATACTAACTGCTCTATCTTTATTTGTGATGAAACTGCCTCTACAAATAATATTACTTAAGATTTTTTAATTAAAAATTACCCCACACTAGAAACTTCTCCCATACTGCAGAGATGTTCGACATGTATAAATTGCACATGGACAAACACACACCTGAAATGTTATTTGTAGGATATAATAACACTTGTCTCGTGTAGGAATCGAACTCTTAAGCCGTAGTGCCATCATTTTTTTTTAAAAAAAACCCCTACAATATTTTTCGTCAGCTTTTCTTCATCAGTCTATGCCATAACCGTTGGCTGCTGCATATGAACCACTCCTATTGGTTGGGGAGGACTTGCCCGCGCGCAGAGTTAACATTGATTTACTTAGGGTCTTCAACTCTTCTTAACGCTCGGGTGTAATTGAAATACTCTGGTTTACGTCGTTTTCTCAAACAATTTTATACAATGTAACAACCTATGTATTTAACGAACGTTAAAAATCCCTAATTGATATTATTCGACGCACGTATGTTACTTCAACCAACTACATATTTTAATCAAACCCGCCCTTACAATGTAACAGTAAAATAACCACACTGTGAGTGTTAGAATTAACAATTTAAAAATATAGAGAATTAACTTTATAATATATTAGTAACAACAATTGATATTCCTAGTTCCTTCTGCTGCCATTAACACAAAACATAAATTAACTTTCTTTATTTTTAGAACAAATGCCACCTGGAATGCCGAGCGTCGCCCAGGCTAGAACAATACAAGGGATACCTTCTGGTGCTTCAGATCAAGAGAAAGTAAGTGATAATCACAATAATGTTGTGTATATGTTACGAATAATGTTAGTGTAAATAATAAACTTAAAGAGTAGTTGGTTAAACTTAGGTTTAGTTATCTTTAAGCACTGCGCAGTTTTAGTTTAGTTTATTAAATACTTTATGCAATACAATTAATTCATTTTGATTTTATTTCATTTTCTTTCATTTCATCCAACGAGGGGCGTTCAATCTATTCTCGGTATGGGTATGTTAGAAATATAGTCTCCTATGATATCAATACATTTACTTGTTCGTGAAAAAAGCTTTTCTATTCCCTTGAAAAATATTCTTCGTCTTGGCCTGAAAAATGCTCATTTACAGCGGACTTGAGCTCATTATCGTCAGCAAATCGTTTTCCTCGAAGATCTTTTTTTAAGTTTGGGAATAAAAAATAGTCATCTGGGCTATATTATATGGTGGGTGGTTGGAGAGTCGCACCGTGTGAACCGGTGCGTTGTAATGAAGAAGCAGCACTTCCTTGGTCAGTTTTCCTCTTCTCTTTTCTTTTATTGCTTCTCTCAAGCGGCGTAAAGTGGCTGGGGGGGTCTGATCTTTTTCACTTGACCACTTCTGTACGGTTGACATTGAAGGAGCAGAGTCTTGGTAAACGGCCACCATTTCTTCATGGATGTTTTTTTTTTTTTGAGTTTTCCCTTGTTTAGTGAGGAATTTAATCACCGCACGGTGTTCGATTTTTTTCAACATTGTCGAATCAGTCATTCCCGTCGTCTATGACTGAAGGTTAAATAGGAAGTAATTAAGTTATCAAGACGAAATTTCATATTTATATCTGAGCTACCACGGCTCATTGAAGTGTCGTTAACTGATGATTTTTTTAGTTAGGCACATTATTAGTAAATCACCTAATACCGAGAATACATTGAACGACCCGCGTAATTTAATTTTTACATAAACTATGATAAGCCTGAAAATGTTTATAAAGTTTGAAAATCTAAATTACTTAATGAGGCATAAACGGTTAAATCGACATGAATCAAATTTTGGCATACAAATAGGTTATATATCTCCTGAATAGACATTTGGGACTTTTGTTATTCTTTTACGATGATAAAATGAAAATTACGGCGGAAAAATAAACATAATACGCGTATTCTCGAAAATGGTTTCATGTACTATTTACAAAAGGATAATGTTTGGCAAAATCCGTTAACCCTTAACATCAACCGGGATCGTGGTCAAGTACTAGCTCATAATTAATTGAAAAATAAAATAACATCGAGTAAAGTGTAAATGTAATATTGTTTATAAAAATACTAATTACTGAAAATTTATATTTTTAATACACATATATTTTACCGAATTTTACTATACCAGCCAAAACCTAAAATATTAAGTAAATAAATAAAAACATTTTTACTTAAGATTTTAAGAAACATACGTATGTATGAGGACACTAGTCCTAATATTTTTCTACATCTATACATATAATATAAGAACAAGTTTAAAAGCAACTATTAAAACCTGGTCAGAGTATCTAAAATCAGTATATTCCACATTTATTTATTGACTCTGTTATTAAGGCGATTATTTGTTTATATGCTAATAATTTAGGTGGGGGACGATTTTTTTACTGATAAATGATGATGATGATGATTTTTTTTTTTAATTTTAAATGGTAAATGTGTTTTAAAGTATTATTTTCATGTTTTATTACAGGCCGCCTTGATAATGCAAGTATTGCAGTTATCAGATGAACAGATAGCTCTACTGCCGCCGGAACAACGCGCCAGTATTCTCATGCTGAAGGAACAGATAGCCAAGAGTACCCAGCAACGTTAAATCAAGGCATATTTTGCCTAATAAAACATTAAATGAATATTACTTTGCTTAATCATGTTTATTTTTACCTTCTTGTCACTTTTAATACATTGAATAATATTAAGGCGCGGTTCAAGGACGATTTAAATGCATCTCACCCTCGCAGTAGACAGAATGTAATAAACTAAAACAATCGGAACAAGGAAGCGAACGTAGAAGGTTGCACAGTATAAGCAAATAAATCGGAAGCTAATATTATATATAATATATAACAATATCAATAATTATGTATTTCGATATCAATGTGTTTCTATGCTCAGGTATATAATCGGTGTATTATTTTTATATTTTATGGAATAAGAGTGACAAGGTCGGTTAAGAATCAAAATGCAGATGCGTTGTCACCCTGAGGACTAAGATGGAATATCTCGTTATCAGTAAGAAGGGTCTCCTTTACACTCACTATAACCACACAACAGGTTTAACTACTATTTTACGCTGGTATTCTGTGAGAGCGTGGTGGTATAATATAGCTGCAACGTGACTTACTACGTTGAAATGAGTGTTAAGAGTGTACATATGGAATACAAAATAATTTTATTTACGTAAGTATAGGCATAGATAATATTTTATTTACTAAATAACGGGATAGCGGCTTGTGTTGCCATTTATTCAATATTATGCAAATTATCCGAAATTGTAGAATATTTATATGTATCGAAATAATACCCTTTCCTTAGGAAAACACTTCATATTTTTTCAAATTGCTCAAAAGAAGAGAGAGAGAGAGTAGAGATGAAAATGATTGAAATCCATCTAAGTCTAGTGTCTTGCAGTGTACCATAAAAGGACTTCTTTATGTTTTTTATAGGGTAGGGTGACAAACGAGCACACAGTCCACCTGATGGTAAGTGGTTGCTGTGACCCATAGACATCTTCATCTATCCTCAATAAAGAATCAAAATGCAGATGCGTTGTCACCCGTGAGGACTAAGATGGAATGCCTCTTTTCCAGTAAAAGGGTCTCCGGTTTACTACACTCACCATACGAAACACAGTAGCGTTAAGCTGCTATTTTACGCTGGTATTCTGTGAGGCGTGGTCCTTCCCGGTTGAGCCGACCCATTCGTGCTACAACTATACTACTAATATAGCTGCAGCATGGCTCTACCACGTGTGAATGAACCCAACCCTTCAAATTCAAGCCATGATGTAATGGATTCTCAAGATTGATCTTAAGTACTTTGAAGCTCTATTTAAAACTTTATAACATACTTAATTCTCTAAAACATTTAATAATAACTTCTTTTTTACAAAACATTTATTTTTAAATTAATTTGAAGTGTCAGTGTAATCATATAATGTATTTCATTCACCTATATTTTTTATTACAACACTGCCCTAACTACGTATTTCACTTTGTTATTTTCTCGCATGCATACTAAAAATATACAACAGATAGGACCTGTGTAAATTCAAAGGCTCGTTTTATTATAAAAAGCTTAAAATAATAGTGTAAAGCCTTATCTTACGTCTAAGTTACATCCTCAATATTGCGTCAAAATGTTTAATATAAACATTGAAGTCATCTGAAGCAGAAAAGAAAGTCATTAAATCTTGATGTTCTAATTGTGCCTTTTGTTCCTTTCTTCACATAGAACCTTGTTTATCCAACGCGACGTTTGTTTACAATTTTTGTTGCCAACACCAGCGTCATTACAAAAACTTTTGTCATCAACACGTGTTGACAACATAAAAGTTGGCAAATTTTCTTTGGTGGAGACGAGTCATAAGCGTGCAACATGAATATCTAGTTTATGAATATCAAATAATAGGACAACATAATACAGCAATACTAAAATTAAAACACAGGGCAAACGGGTTGAGTTTAAACAGTGAGAAAAGAGGCACTTGGTACCAAAAGAAGAAATATTTAAAATTGGCACAAATTTAAGGAAAAAAATCAGTATTTGGGAAAACTAAAATTCATTTGCATTGACTACTTGCTGGTAACGAGACATTGCACCTTAGTCCACAGGGGTGACAACGCATCTACAATTTGATTTATAATCGAAGATAGATGTAGGTAGATGTCTACGGGCCACAGTATCCAATAACCATCAGGTGGACTGTGTTCGTTTGTCGCCCTTTTTCTATAACAAACTGCGTTATTTTGTTGATTGCTTTTTGCATGTACGAGTGAGGATATGACTCTTTTTTTATAGGATTAGGGTGACAAACGAACACACAGTCCACCTGAGGGTAAGTGCTTGCTGTGGCCCATAGACATCTACATCTATCCTCGATTACGAATTAAAATGCAGATGCGTTGTCACCCGTGAGGACTAAGATGGAATGCCTCTTTTCCAGTAAAAATGGTCTCCGGTTCTCTACACTCACCATACGAAACACAGCAGTGTTAAGCTGCTATTTTACGCTGGTATTCTGTGAGAGCGTGGTCCTTCCCCGGTCGAGCCGACCCATTCACGCTACAACTATACTACTAATATAGCTGCAACATGGCTCTACCACGTATAAAAATGTTATTTATTATGAAGTACCAAAAAAGGTAAGTAAACAGCAATCAGGCATTCATTGATAAATTTGGTAGCTAGGATTACGGTCAGGTGGGATGAATGTGTAATGTTAATATTTCTATATAAAAACAATCGAAAGTCTACTTAACCAACGTAACGTTATCTTACGACACAGCTTCTTGTTTGTCAATGCATATACAGAACGTTCGGAAGGTCGATGCAAAACCTTGAGGGAGGAAGAGGTCACCTCATGGGGCACATTTTTTAAGCAGGTAACCTAATTTTTTAGAATGTCTAGTTGTAGTGAAAATCATGATTTTTGATAAATATTCCAAAATTAGTTATTTAACGATTTAACCGGCTACAATCAGTACATAAAACCTTGTTTTTATCTTAACCTAATGTTTGTTCAATCGATAAACACCAATACCATCAACTGTATCCACATCATTGACTAAATTGGACATGCTGATGAGTTAGAATTTTTAGCAAAGTTAAAGTAACTCTTTTATTTTTTTGAAGAAACGGCGGCCCACGTGTTGTTGACATGTCCGGAAGTCGCTGCATACAGGGCTAAACATCTCGGCATGCCGGAGTCACTCCCCGAAGTTGCTTGCAACATCAAAGGACTGTTGAATTTCTTCGGGGAGATTTCATGGCTCGAATAAATACATTATTCCTGCCCACACGCAAAATCTGAAAAAAGGTTCTCGAGTGGCGGCCTCGTACCGGCCAACGAAGTGTAGGGCGTCCCGCAACTAGATGGAGTGACGACCTGGTAAGACATGCAGGAAGTCGATGGATGCAGGTGGCTCAGGACTGTTCTTTGTGGCATTCCTTGGTCTTCTTGGCCTATGTTCAGCAGTGGACTTGTGATGGGCTGTAATGATGATGATGACACGCAAAATACGCGCATAGACGTGGAGTTGCGGAAAACAGCCCGTTTATTTAATTCAAACGCTTTTTTTATCGCGTTAAAAAAAACGATAGTAGACTTACACATTCAAACATTTTTAAAAATACCTAGAACTCAAGCCCTTCTAGAGTATGTTAACTAAACCGAAGTCCGGTTTCACAAAAAGCCCTGATAGTATTATTTTTAATGTAATTAAAAACAGGTTTAAAAATAAAACATTCTATAAGATCAAATCATTTATTATTCATGTTCAAAGTGTGAACCTTGGTTCCTAATACATTTTCGGACCCTATTTCGCACTTCAGTGGTTGTAATTTTTAATAACATCTCTGTTTTCATTTTTGCAAATGCTTCATTAATCTTTTCTATTAAATGTTCCCGAGTCGTTATTTCTTTAGTGTAAACAAGCTCTTTGGCTCGATCCAGACTTGGAAATCCATAGGGTTCAAATCCGGCAATCGAGTAGACCAGGGCACCGGCCCTTTCAATGACAATTATTTAGATGTTCTCTGACTGTAACTAGATAGTGCGCTGGAAACTGACACAGAAATACGAGGGTGACACTGAAAGTTCTTAGAAAATCAAAAACTGAACAAACTAGCAAGTTATTAGTTTTATTATATCTTTTCGAAATAGTATCCATTTACATAAATACATCGCTGCATCCGATGGAACCACTGAGAAAAGCACTTAGTCCACTCGTCCTTAGGGGTCTCTACGACGGCATTTTGAAACGCAGCCACTGCTTCCTCGGCGTCCATAAAAGGTTGAAATTTAGAATCGTTTGGCAGGGGATGAGGGGGGGGGGGAGCGTCCCCTTACCCCTGACACCACTCCCATTAAAAGGTAATACACCGTTCTTGAGAAAAATCAAAAAGAAAATCCCATAGAACTAACCTCAAAATGTTAACATTTATCGTCTCCGGCAGGAGGGGGGAAGAGGGGAGCAGGAGTTTGCCCTATCAGGGAAAACCCCTCTATCCTTCCCTCCTTGCGGAAAAGTATAGTTTATGAGTAATGGTTTTTTTTGTAAAATCATAACCTCACTTTTTTACACAGGAATATTGACCTAAAGTTACTTCTACAACGGCTTCGGCGCTGCGGGAAGTGCAGCCCTTGCTCTCCCTCCGCGCCTACGGCTTTACAAAAATACTCTAGGAGTAGGACAGACTAAGACTACGTGGAGTCGGGACGTGCTGATTCAATTTTAGTACAGATTGGATCAGATCAGATATCTTATCTATTTATAAAACATTCGTTTTTATTTTATATACCAACATATTACAAAAACAAACCATTTGTTGATGCTTTACAACGTATATTAACTAAAATATTTTACCACCTCAACCAATAGGTAACATGAAAGTCACCTAACCATAAGTAAGTCACCTAAAAAGGGCCTTCCCCTAGATATCCTCATAGCATGACTTTTGTCATAGTTGCCACGCCTGCGTGAAAATATGCGTTATACTGGTTGGCCACCGCAGTATTTTATTATTTTAAGTTTTCATCAGGGAAGTACTGCTGCCCCATCTGTTGTATTATTACTTACGACGCGGGGTGGTATCATACCGTGTATAGACCAATTCTCTTGTAAGCCACAACTTGCCGCACACAAGCCACTAACTTAGTAAGACATGCAAGAAATCGCGGGAGTTGGCTCAGAACCGTGTTTTGTACTACAAAACCTAAGTGGAAACTTTTTCCTTTCGGAGGCCTGTGTTCAGCACTGAACTTGTGATGGACTGGTATGTTAAAACATTATTGATATTATGAACTTTGTAAAAACAAGTTAAAACTCGACACGAGGAAATTTTTGATTATTAATTAATATTTTTATTCTTACTTAATATTTAAGTACATACTTAAGATGTTGCTACTTATTAGTGATATCACACTTTGTGTTAGTAGCGTCTTCACTTAGTGCTGTCGAAATCCAGAGTTTATTGACTGACTAGTAAAATCGTCGATGCGCCGTTGAATACGAAATGATGATTCTGCTTTTACGCCGTTTTCGCCCGTAGTTTTTAGTTAGAGAAATGAATTAATCATCTGAATTATAAAAGAACATTTTTTTATAGTAACAAATAAGTTTGTTGTATGAATTTAAGTGCTGTGAATATAAATAATCCTATTACGGGGGAAATGGAACAATATCTGGTAACCCAGGGAAAGAACCTCCCGTCTATTTCTATCTCAAAAGCATACGCGAATGCTTTATCTAGTCAATCCTCTATCTGCGGTTTAACCTCTCTAAAAAGCACTCTGTGAACATAGAGATATACCTATGGAGGCGGCATATTCTACTATAGAAATAATAGTTATACAAATATCTATAATATCGACACACACTTGTCAAAAACAGTTTTGACTCTTTTTAACAAAGCAGTAGCTGCAATAGAAAAGAGAGACAACTACACTTTGTCAAGTGTTTATTTTCGTAACACTTTCGTGTGACGTCATTAGCTCATCCATGCGTGACTGCGCCGCCATGTTAAGCGCCAAGTTTTGGGGTAGATCTGCTGTCAAACTGTCAAAAAGCAGTGACAAAGTGTTGTACTAGAAATTATTTTAATAGATTAATTTTGTTCAGAAATGAATAAATAATATTAATAGTTTATAATTCCCGGATATCATGTTTCATGATCATGCCAGATTTTCGAATTTTAAATAAATAAAATTAATGTACCTACCTGTGAAAAATAATATTTTTCATTTAAAATCTGAATATATATATTATTTTATTTTAAAAATACTATAATATGGGATTATAATATGGGATCAGGGATCTCCATCCCAGTAATATTGTACAGTAAACAAATTTGGTATACAAGCAAAAAATCTTCTCAAGAATCTTCCCACTACTCTGTCAATATTCATTTTTATTGTGTGCGTTATAACTTTTTAACTTTGTTCACAATTATATAAATGATGTAAAAACTTGAGTAAGTACTTAGCACACTCAGAACATTGTTTAAAACAAGTTGCAAGTTAGCTGCCTGCATACTTAACTCTTTGTTTGACTGTACCTAATACAAGAAATCTGTAGCAGATTATGCACTGCGTAAGTGTACATATGCGGTGAAGCCTGGTGAAGCAGCTCAAGCGAAACTTAAGGGATATCAATCCAAATCTAATTTGACAACCCAACAATATCCATTGCTTCATGTGATTGAAAAATTCGTTTGCTCGACAACAAAAACAACGCAATGGATATTGTTAAACTGTCAAATTGGTATGGTTTGTCATTTTGGTGTGTTACACAATTAGGCTACGGAAATAATTTCTATCTACACAAAAGCCATAAAACTGCCAGACATATTATTTATTCCTCAGATAAGTTATTTGACGATTGAAAATATAGCCCTTTACATATATATAAATATAAATACATACGGAATAAAATAAATAAAGCAACAAATTCAATTATATGAAATGAGAACAAATTCATATTAGTAAAAATATCGATATCAGCTGCCCATATTGCTGAGTTACAACCCTATAAAAGGCGGCCATTTTATGCGCCAGTGTATTGTAGGTAGTCACGCTAATTCTGTAGGTATGCCCAGTCCATATACTTCTAAGTCAGTGTCTGTGAACCTCTCAGACCTTGACATTTTTTTGGACAAACTTAGTCGGAACCATAGACTTAGGATATACTTACGCTAGTATATTCTAAGTCTATGGTCGGAACTATGGTCAAGCCAAAGAGTATAGTAGGTCAGGCCAAAGACATTTTTTTTTAAATGATGGTAAATACAACTTCGAGTCATTACTATGTTCTTATCCAAAAATAAAAAAATGATCAACAATTAAAATATCGAATTATTTGTATGAAGGTCAAGTGAGCGCTAGAGTAACGACGATTGCAAGATGATTTGTCAATAAATGAAATGTTTTGAAAAATCATCAATTACCGTGTAGAGGCGTAGTGCATTTTGTTTGGTTAAATCAGTGACAGGAGTAACGGATAAAATAGTACGGTGGCAGCGCGAAGGAACAACGCTATTTTGGTACTTTTTCACCTTGATGTTATTTATCACTCATGTCTAGAGGCGACAGAGGGAAATAAATAAGGAGATGGGCAGCAGTGTCTTGCTAATAACGACTAAAAATAAAAAACTGTGGTTGCCAACCCACTTGCCAAGCGCGGCAACTATGACAAATATGCCCTCTATGAGGCATATAGTGAGGGCCTATGTTCAGCGGGGGTTTTATAGGCTTTAATGGTGTTTGTTGTAATAGTGATAAGAAAAAAATGTGGGAGGTAAAACAGACGAGCATTTATACTAAATTTAATCTCGGTGGAACGCGGATGCTTCGTGCGATGTTTAGGGCAGCGTTGTAAATGTGGGTGATATTTGTGGTAGTAAAATTTTGTGCTCCCCTTTATTTCCATGGCCCATGACCAGCAGTGGTAGGAAACTGTAAGGGGTAGTTTTATTATTTGAAAAATATTTTTGTGTGTAAAAAAAAAGTCATCAAACATTAACATCAAACAATTTAATAAACAAAAGTTGCGTAAACAATTTCAATGGTTAAAACAGTAATAAATAACAAAACCAAACAAGTTTACTGAAAAGAAAAAAAAAATCAAATATTATATGTCACTTCTACAACTAAGGCAAATCTGACGAATATGTTAAAATTCAATATCTATAACATGTTAAAATCAAATAACTATGAAGAAAGAAAAAAGGACATAGAAACACTCGATTTTCATAAAGAAAAGAAATATATAATTTAATTATATCGATATACTCAGTAGGAGCCTCTAATAAATAAAAATAAATTAAATCATAGGCATATACTTTATTACGCTTTAACCAACGCCATTTTTCAACCGATTTCAAACAGGATGAGGTACTCAATTCTAATGTATGTTTTTTTTATGTGTGTTATAATTTTCCGGTGAACCGATTTCGATGATTCTTTTTTTATTTGAAAGCTGGTGCTTCTCATGTGTTGTACAAAATTTTTAATTTAAAATTTTTGTTGACAACAACTTCGCCATAATATTCACTATAATATATCGAAATTATAACATAAAACGTAATTTTCGCATATTGAACTTTGTGGAATATGAAAATTTGTGTTTTTTACATGATTTATAGCGATAACTCACTCTTTATATTTAATTTTCAGTTAATTCTGACTATTAAAAATAAAGTGATACGTAATAAATAAAAATAAATAAAACGACACAGTATTTGAAACGGAAATTTTATAAAGTGTATAAAATTGTTACGAAGCAAAATATAAGCAAATAACTTTTAAAAACAGTGTAATTAAAAATACTTACCTTTTATATAATAAAACTAACAACAAACTTTCTTTTGTACCTACTTAATTTTTTTTTAAATTTATATTTGCCTCTTACACTCACGCGGCGAAGGAAATAGACTAAAGTATGTGAAGTAAACGCGACGCGTAGGTAAAAGCGGAACCTCGTCATTTGAAGTAAATTCTCTTAATTTAGAGAAGCGTAATTTAGTAACGAAACTTAATTCTAATAAAATTTTAGTTGTATAATTGTTATAAATAACATTTAAAAAAGTATTGTTCTGAGCACTCTTGACTATGTTTCTGACTAAACATAGTGATTATATACTCTTTGGTTCTGAGGGGTCCTTTCTAAATATTAGCATACTCTTTGGAGCTTTCTACAAAGGAGACCTTGGACTATCTCATGTACAGTGCGTTCACCGTAAGATGTCCCCTGCCTTGGGAAATGGCAGCATTGTCTACAGTGCTGCCAACAATATATAGAGCATTTACCCCACTTGGTGGTTGCTGGCAAAATTATCTAAACTTGAAAACCCTGATTAATATGTTTTACTTGCTTATTTAAATAATATACAGTTAGTTATAAGACTAGTAATGTTGTGAATGATAACACAATTTAATTTTAAATTATTTATTGATTTATTTTTCCGACAATAATTATGGTCGAAAGGAACAATTCAGACATACTCGTATCACTGTCACTTTCATAAACGTCGTTATCATCATCTGTCGTATCCAAATCTGTGCTGCTGTCATTTCCTAATTCAATTATGAATTTATCAGTAATATCATCCAAACAGCCATCAAGTACATAAAACTTGTCTTCTAAATTTTTTACGTGTTCACACTGCTTTTGCCAATCCTGAGGGGTTATAGATGAAAAAGCTTCTTCAGTTAACTTCACGATATTCCCAGCTTCTTGGCCGACATTATTGCTGGCTACTCGTCTCTTTAAAAGACTCCACATAAACTCAATCGCATTTAAATCGCAGTGGTAAGGGGGCAACCTAACCACTTTATGGCCATGAGAAAGCAATAATTGGTCAGCCTCATAAATCGGCGCTTCTTTGTGCTCTTTTATAATTTCATAAAGTTCTGCTTTCAGCATTGTTGGTATATAAGACAATCCCTTATTTGTTATCCAATTTTGCATTTGAAGTTTTGAGGAACTCATAGTAGGTGCTTTATTTACTTGTACGGTATGATAGGGCGTTATCCATCACGACTAAGGAGTTCAGGCAAATTGGGTATAAGTTTCTCTGAAAGCCATTTTATAAAATTGGTTCTGTTCATGTCGTCATGGTAGTCCCCTGATTTACTCTGTGATTTAAAAATCAATTGAGCATTAGGAATAAACCCTGTTTCTCCACCTGCATTAATAATTATCCACCGCGTTCCAACAGAATCACTTATTATTACTCCGTCCTCGTCATCTTTTTGCCAACATTTTTTCACTGCATACGATGCGTGAATGTATGTTTCATCTAAGAAAACTATTGGCCGACCATCTGCTCGATTTTGCCTCATAGTAACGATATACTTGCGTCTCCATGCAACTATGTCGTGCCTTTCCATTAAAATTTTCCGTTTCGAACCACACTTTTTATACTGAAATCAATTTGTTTTAAAATTTTCCACAAAGTCGTTCGACCTCCACCAAAGTTTATGTCATTCTTTAATTCTACAAGTAATTTATTTAAACTAGGAACAACTTTTCTTACAGTATACATTTCATGGATTTTGTTTCTTATTGCGCATAAATCGAAATCATCAAGATCCACCGTTTTACGTCTTTGACGGTGTTTTCCAGGAGACTTGAGTTTTTGAGATGTAGAGGCAGCAGCTTCACCTTCTTTAGATATTCTACTCACGGTTTTCTCTGACATGCCTGAAATAGACACCAAAGTACCATTTTATAAAATTACATATTTATAAAATACAAATACAGACATTATGATAAAAAAGTAAATTAAATTAACTGAGATACGTACTTTTTTATTTTAATTCGTAATGTTAGTAATTTCTTATTATTACCCATACTAAAGGCATTTTGCATGAAGCTGGCATCCCTATTTTACTAACCTGTCATGGCGGCGACGCGAGTTCGCACTTGATTGAGTGGAATTAACAGGGCTTGATTTGCCTTTTCTCTCTCACAAAAGGCACGCACCTTCAACACAACCTCTCTTGCACTGCTTCTAAATGGTTTCGGCATAATTAATTCGGAATATTTTAAATAATAACACAAAAACGAGCGCAGCTAATCACAAACTGACAACAGATTGACAAGCAATAGTGCCAACATCACAGCAGGGGACATCTTACGGTGAACGGTCTGAAGACTTGACAGATTAAACTAGCTTGCTACATATTTATTTATCATAGATAAATAAATATGTAGCGTGGTCGCGTATTTAAACGTGGTCGCACTAATCTCACCGATCAACAGAACACAATTACTCTCTACCAAGAGAAGAACGCCAACTTCATACTAAAAAACCTTAGAGTATTCAACTAACCGAAGACGCCATGCGCATAAAGTTCCAAACAAAAAAAGTCTATCACTTTTAGCGGGAGGCGGGGTAACGCACACTAAGCAAATCGTAAACTTTGGGTCACGTCGTTACGCATGCACACAACCTTGAAAATCTGTCATAAATGTCTCATCGTTACGGCGGCTGTACACGCTCGTCTCGTTGCCTCGCGTACCTCTCGTCGCGTAGAGGTTAGACACGAGAGCACACCATGTACACACTCGTTGTATCATTTGAACTACGGATGCCCGCTGCGATGGACCTAGAAGATACTGTTGCTGCGTTTTGTGCTATTAGTTATTGTAATTTCTACACATTTAGCATAAAAAGAAAACTAATAAGTAATGACGAAGAAGAAGATGGTGAGTGGTTTCTATTCACCGTAACAGAACCATGTAACTACCTATATTTTATTTAACAATATTGAACCCTACAGTACATGTGTACAGGCGCGCTCTCGTTTTCATCACGAGACCCACGAAACCCTTTGACTCGAACGCAAAAAACCCGACACGCTTCCGAGAGCAAACGAGGGCCACGAGACAAGACGCGACGCGATGAGGGCACCATGTACGCTTGTACTCGGTCTGTCTCGTGGTGTCTCGACGAGCGTGTACAGCCGCCATTACAGTGTACAAAACCATAGACTTAGAATATACTGGCGTATAGACCACCTGACAGCCCGAAAACGCGTGACCAATTTTGATTTGTCATTGTGTGCGTTAGCTAGTGATGTATATTTTACTTAAAAGTTATCGAAAATGATTGTTAGGAAGCTGTAAAAGATTATAAAAATTGTTTAGTGCATGAAGTTGAATAACTTCAAAATTAACTGAATTTTACCATGACAGTTCTAAAATAATTAAAAATATTCATATAACATGTTCCTGGGAATAAGCTGAACCTACCTTGCCTTTTGTTGGATTTTAATTCAAATGTATAAAATCCCAGGTGACTACCGAAAACTTAAAAAAAACTCCCAATAATCAGATCAGAATGTTGTATTTTCGAGCAATGATCTTTGGAGAAAATATTTACTGCCGTGGGCAGTTTCCCGGAATTTATTTTTAACATATTGTTATTATAAATAGGTAGATACATAACTAAGTATATACCTATTTATATTTTATAAAATGTTTTGATGGGGAAACAAAACGGGGACACGGAGTACATAATGGCTGCTTTATTTTTCATATAAGTATTACTTGTGATAATTACTAACATTTAATAATTAATAATTAAATAGATTATAGAAGTTTATTTTAACATTGGACTTAAGTATGAATGTAAACTTAATAATTTAAGGAAGGAAACTTGTCGGAATCAGTTAAATAAGATTGCTCTGTTTAAAGGCCAATATGTTTATGAGGTTTTATCATGCTTCATGTTTATATTCTATCATCTGTCCCTGAAAAGTATAAAATAATAATAAACTTATTATCATTTTAGCTGCATGAATTTTAAAATCATAATGATCTTAACAGAGTAAAGTGCACCAAGTGTCTGAGGATACAGATGCCCTCTCTATTCTCTCAATCTCGGTATGTTAAGAAAATGGTCACTCATTCATGGATTGACCGCGGCAAGTGCAACTTAATTTCGTAGATCTATTGATCTGCGCAGCTATTACTTAACCACGAGTTCCTCTTCTCTACGACTAACGCTGTAGGGGATGAACCACGCTATTTAAGCCCTCGCGACAATGTCGTCGGCCATCAAGCATGAATCGGGCATTGACCGTAGTGAGTATCAAATACTATGGAATTTATACTATCACGTCTCATGCGCGGTCGTCTAGTAGCGCTTGAAGAGCATTACCAACTATCTATACCTAACTACGCTAAAAGTTTTATCGTTATGATTTGGGAATATAATCCGAAGTTCCGAAGCTCCGCTCAACCCCTTGGAGAAAATAGCATGATGCTATGAATATTGTACTAGTGTGACCGTGAGGCTGTGCGGTTGGTTAAGCAAGGTTATACATTTATTTTGGTTGATAAATAAATACTTAGTTGGGTTCATAATGGCTTAAAGAGGATAATCTCAAGATTTTTTGCCTTTAATGTACTACAGTTTTATAATGTATGAAAATCTGTCTCTATATTTATCTAAAGTTTTGAAAGTTACATTTTGAAGTCTTATTATAACAATATTTTACTTACTGGTACAAATAATGTAGAAATGACTCCTTTTAATAAAATTGTTTTTATTCTACTTTTCTGTTATACTGCAAGAAAATGTTTGCTGCAAATTGTTGAGTTCTTCTTTGCATTCCAACCAACCCTTCCAATGAACCTTAACCACTTTTTCTAATTATAGAATCCGGAGGAATCTGTTTGAAAAACGGCAAAATAAAATTACGTTTTAGAACGCAAACCGAGGATTTATTTTCTTGTTGTGTAGGCAAGTCTATCGATTTATTATAAACATTCAAGATAAATATCGACATTAATTTTGATATAGTTGAGGCAATCCCTAGCGTACATGTAAAATATTTTGTATAAAATGTATTTACCAAATTCATGCAAATTATCAACAACGTGACTTTTTCTTTGCAAAATATCAAAATTAACAAAATAATTGAATATATTCTATATTTTAAACAGTATGTAACATAAATTTTAACCAAAAATAAACGCGTCATAACATTGACGACGTCTTGAGAATTACCTGTGATATGTGAAATTATCAGGATTATTTCTATTATTAACAGCACAGTCACTCACGGAACAATTAACCATTTTGGAAAAAGTTACTTACTTAAAATAACCACTAATATACTTTAAAAATTACAAAATATCTCGGAGCTATTTCTTGCGTGCCGAATTGTGCCGATCTGTCATTCAAAATAGGTTACAGAGTCATGAGATTTGGTATCCTTTTCTATTTTGCATTTTGCCATAAGGAGTTTTCTTCTCCTTGCACACTATGTTGGTCTATACGCTAGTATATCCTAAGTCTATGACAAAAACATAAACAACTAGAGCGAGGGCCTTGTCGATATGGATATGTCGATGAAATTTTATGCAAGTTGCATTAGCAAATTAAATAAAAATAATAATGAACAATAAGACAAAAGTATGTTTAATGTGCAATATTACATTCAAAGTAAATTAAAAAAATACATAAGGTACAAAATAATAATACAAAATTACAAAAATAAAACAATGTGAAAAAGTATTATGTCTCTTTTCAATTGCATATAAATTCGCATGGGCATTTTTATTAAAAAAAAAGATGCACTGATTACTATATTGCCGTCTCTTTTTATCTTGCGTGTAAGCCATACCTATCCCGAAGGGATTCTTTTCTCTCGTTGTGCAAGTCGTATATCGTATTACGTATCTATAATCATCTAAATAATAATCTGTTCAAAACGAAACGCTTACGAGTGCGCCGGTCGTTGTGTAAGTGTCAACTGCGTACGTAAAATAATCGTTACATTTTTGTCCACGAAACTGGGTAAACGATTATCAGCCTCGTAAGCAGTTTCTGAAACCGATTACATTAAATAACGCTCACCTCTAGTATAGCATAAAGATACCAAAAGTTACCACCTGCATTTCAATTTACACGTATGAATTACACGCAGCATCTATATATAGGTTTGTCTTTATTTATCTCAGTATCTAGTGATAATAATCCTAAATAGGTAGTACACCGCTTCACAATATGTTGATGTGTCACATTGCGTAGTTTTTGGAGATTTTGACGGCAACTTGAACCAGCAGACAGTTGGCGATAGTATGTCAAGGCGCCTAAGCAGTTACACCTTATTTTAAGATTCACATCACCATCGAAGCACTTGTTTCACCGTTTCAACTAATAGTTCACATGCGCAGACATTTAATACACAAAATCGGACCACTTTTACATATCAAAATCCACTTCAAACCATTATTTAAACAATAATATAGGAGCAGCAATCCGCCGCCGGTCAAGTTCCCGCCAAAACTAAGTATACCTTGGATGTATACTGTATAATATACTCGTACAATTCGAATTGAAACTAACAGATTAAAGAGTAGGTAATATGTTCCATAGAATATATACTAATATACCAAGAATATGACTGAATAATAGATTTATAATAATATTATACTTCGTAACTTCGCTAGGAGTAATTATATTCTGTGCTTCGTAAACAGGTTTATACAAAAAGTATAGTAATCAAGAATCCCTTACAAAACGATGTTACACTAGTTATTCTATAAATAGTAATTTAATCCAGCGTAGAGCAAGTTATATAGGGAAAATTCACGGAGCGATTGAATTGAAAGTAATCAGTAGTTCAGGTAGTTCTATATAAAAAAGTCCATAGCGCCAGTTAAATTCTCACTACCGTTCACAAACTAATATGATGCTTATGCATAAAAAGTGCTACCGTTATAAAAAGTGCGTTTAGTTCATTCAAAGAGTATAGTAATTACAGAGGTTATTACAATACACGAGAAGTTCAATTATTAAGGGTGATTTATATACTCTTTGTTCTTCACTTATCAGCATAGCACTGCCCGCATATTTATCTATATGTACTATATAATGTATATTTACTAGTCTTTGTGTGTGCTTCTTATAGAACACTGTTATTACGTGCTTCCAGTTACAACTTGGTTCGACGAAACATTAAATTTTGCCAAAATAAATAATATTGGCATTGCATTGTGAAATCTTGAACACACAAAATCAGCTACGTAGTTTTAAGGTAAAATTTAATTTCTATAACAAATTGAATGCACTATTCATTTTTTTACTTTTAAATTCATGTAAATCGTAAAATTAATATTTTTTCAGTGTTCATAGACATACAGACGTTAGACGTTACCAGTAAGACATAAAACATATCATGTCGTAACGTAATAATATTATGGTCTTTTCTATTTGTCGTTTATATGTTAAAAAATCATAAATTATTTAACGTATTTTTTAGTGATTTAACCTCTTTAACATTACTCTGAATAACATTGCATCATAAGTCTTAACCTCTCGTCAGGTATGTTCCTTGATCATAACCTTGAAATCTCTTTTGTTTGTCACTGAAAATTTAGGTAGGTAACTAACTTTTTGACAATTTAAATTTTACGCACATCGCACATCACTAAGTGCGTTTATTAAAACAAAGGCCTTACTCATCATAAAATTGACGTCAATTTCAGAAATGAAAAATTCCATAAAATAAAAAAGGTACTCTATTTTATTTCTCCTGAAAAATTTGGTTTTTCGATTACGATATTATTATTTCGCAAAGGCGATTTTTCCGAATACATAAAATCATTACCCTAACTTTTATAATATGATGTGTATACATTTATTTGTATTTTATATATTTTTTATACTAATTACTATAATATATATATATAATATCAAATGCAACCAACAACATGGTTTTAGGTGTATATGTGTCCTTTTTAATGTAAATGTGCCTAAATACTAGAACAAATTTTGTTTATTTATGTATAGGATCACACGTTTACCCCCTCTTGATTATTACTAAAATATCCCAGTACCAGTAGGTAGTAAGTTTTTTCAGGGTATTTGTTATGCATTTTTATTAAATAATAATATTCTATATATTTTCAAGGTATTTAATAAAACTTAATTGTAAGTTACAAGTATACAATTTTAAATTTAGTCTGGGTCTGGGGGCACTGAAATTTTAAAAAAGACGCGCCTTTATGGTAATATTACACAATGACTCTCTCGTAAATCGTAAATAAGACGCTTTTTGAAGTGCATTCTGAAGATGTTAGATGTTAAAGCCGTATTGTAGTAAGGCATTAAAACGTTAGATACCTCACGCCTCGCAATTTTAGAGGAGAAAAGCATTAAAGCGCGGTCAATTTCAGCACATCCAATCCAGAAGATGTCGAAGAGTATATAATATATTTACGTTTTAGATGTCGCGGCGACACTCCCCTTTGGTCACAGGCTGGGTGGCCATGGTGGATGCCGCCTAACACTAGTTTCTGCAGCTTGGCTCGCGTGGATTTCAGTTTACGTACATCACTAGTGGTTCATGTCAAATTAGCAAAACGGAAAACGGATCACAAATGGAACCACCTCCATGTCTTACTGTCTGTCACAAACGTTTTTCTCATAGACGATTTCACGTAGATAATTGGCATAATAAATCTGACTATAGGTTATATTTGTTACAAATATCAAAAAAGTGTACAAAAATAAAAAATAGATAATGCTGTTTTATATTTTTATATCTTTATTAATAAACGAGATAAATATGATCAACGTGCGCTATTTCGGCCGAATCTTTTGGCAAAATCGCGGCGGCCGATTGATTGCAGTGACGTCACCACGGATAAGGACGTCACTGTGCCAGGTGCCAGAATGCGCTGATACGTAACACAATTTCTCATATTTTCCGCGCGTCTCATTTACAACTATCTATCATATCAAAAACTAATTCTTATAAAACCTAATTACCTATTGTAGTACAATAATTAGTTTTTGCTGCAAACAATGAGTAATAAATATTGTATGGTGCTTAATAATTTGAATTCCAGCGTAGCATAGCATAGTTGCACATATCGAAGAGCGCTATCACCATAGTTTTCCTTTCCTTTTCAACCGACTCTAAAAAATGGAGAAGGTTCTAAATTCGACTGAATGTTTTTTTATGTGTGTTACCTCAGAACTTTTTTCTAGGTGAACCGATTTTGATGATTCTTTTTTATTTGAAAGCTGGTGCTTCTCATGTGGTCTCATATAAATTTGACCAAGATCTGACCAGTAGTTTTTGAGTTATCCTTAATATGTAATGTGTATTTAAATGACTCCGACTACCTACATTGATGATGTTCTCATTTTATTTATACTGAAGTCGGTTGTACAAAGTTTTTAATTTTACCACTTTAATTTAAAAAAAGTGAAATGTTGATTCGTTTTACTAAAGTACCTACTAAAATTTCTCTTTAAGCTAATGAAAAAGTTAAGTCACAAATCTAAGCTATCTATCTATCTATAGATAGTATTCAAGCGATTCTGCAAAATATCTTACCATTCGATTCCATCTCATGTGCCGCGGGTTAGTTCAGCTCTATCCAAGTTATAAGAAAATTAAAATTATTTTGGTGGAAAAACATCTGACAAAAAACTGATTATAAAAAATATGTAGGTACAAAAAATATCTACATATTTGAAATCGCTAATCACAATCAAAATTTACATTGGTAACATTTAAAATAAGGGAAAGAGCCCCCGTATTTTACAGTCCTGTGTTCATTTTGATATCCTTCAGAACGAGTTTCGGCCATGGCGGCCATTCGCAACGGCGACTAGCACAAGATTATAGAGTACGAGTGTGGGCGCGAGCACAAAGACAGGGAACAGAGAGTACACTTAGTGTAATCTCTGTTCCCTGTCTTTTAGTCCGATGGGACGGCAATCCGACACGATAGGAGAAAGATCAGGCGTAGGACCAACGGCGTTACGTGCTTTCCGAGACACGGGGCTGTACCACCGTCAAATTCAGTCTTCGGGCTGCTACTGAGAATTTCTTGACAGAAAAACCTTATACTGATTTTGGCCCTACTCCGGATTTGAACCCGGTACCACGTGATCAGCTGTCTCGCTAAAGACCACTAGACCAACGAGAACGAGGCTGAGGAACAGAATGAGGCAATGACGAGACAAAGACGGTACCAGGCGCCTCGCATCTTTAACGCTGCTTGCCGTTGCCGGTTATGTTATTTTACGCCTAGTGTAAACGAAAACTAGTGATCACGTGATTAGGTACTTAGGCTTACTGGCATTTCTCATAGTTGCCACTTACAACAACACCGGGATGAAATGATTTGCTAGATTCTCTTATGTCGTCACAACACGGCACTGGCATTGGAAGATAGTAGTTTTTTTTATAGGATAAGTGTGACAAACGAGCACACAGTCCACCTGATGGTAAGTGCATACTGTGGCCCATAAACATCTACATCTATCCTCGATTACAAATCAAAATGCAGATGCGTTGTCACCCGTGAGGACTAAGATGGAATGCCTCATTTCCAGTAAAAAGGGTCTCCGGTTCTCTACACTCACCATACGAAACACAGCAGCATTAAGCCGCTATTTTACGCTGGTATTGTGAGAGCGTGATCCTTCCCCGGTCGAGCCGACCCATTCGTGCTACAACTATACTACTAATATAGCTGCAGCATGGCTCTACCACGTAAATAGTTCAGTAGTAGTTCATAGTATGTATATAAATTTCGTAAAAACATTTAGAGCCATTTCAAGAAACCTGTTGTAATAAACAATACGAAGCCGCCACTTGCGAATTTTGTTTCGTATTTACGTAGGTATACCTCTGGCTACCGATTTACAGCATTAGTTAGGTACTTATAAACGTTGATTATCGCTTACATAAATTAAGTTCTAATTATCTCTATACCTATCTCTTTCTATAGTAATTTATAAAAAAGAAAGAATGCATCTTTTAACTCTCTTATCTTTTTACTCTTAACTCGATTTTTGAGTAAGGCGGCGTATGTTTCAAAACCGACACTAAAAAAATATGGATAAGTATTTGACTTTGTATTGATTTTCATAAGTTGTAGGTAATAAATGAATGAGATTTAAGAAAATACGTAAATACGTAAGTTTTTGAGAAACAGTGTATAGATTTTAGATTCTGACATTCATAAAGCTTTAAGCAAGCCACGCCACGCTTTAAACAATTAATACAACCAGTATTGATTTAATTAAAAAAATATAATATCTTTAAACTTTAAAACACAATTGACTGACTTTTTTTACAAGAGTAGTAAAAAATTAATTTTATTTTTAACACATTTTTACTAGCTTGACCTGTATGTTTGTGTATGAAATGAATGTCATAGTTTTCACCCACGTTCGTACGCCTGAAAAATTTGAAATTTTGTGAGAACCCATGACAATACCATAATTTCATTACTACATAGTATTCATGTAACGATCATCACATCTCATCAACGCGGCGTTGTTTAAGTTTTTAAACTCTAATATTAATTGAAAGATGCTTTTAATCTTTGGTATATTTTTAATTACGGCTCCGTGGAACAGTGGCTTAGCAATTGAGTTGCAGCGCTAAGGGCCGCGGGTTCGAATCCCGCACGGAACAAGTATTTGTATGGCCTACAAATAATTGTTCCGTGTCTGGATGTTTGTCCTTGTGCAATTTATGTTTGTAAACTGCACCCACGATACAGGAGAAAATCCTAGTGTGGAGGTTACGTTTTTTAAAGAAAAAAAGAAAAAAAGAATTAGGTACACCCATCGTTATATTATGGAATTAATGGATTTATATTACAACGATTATTATTATTAGGTATAAGAAAATGTGGCAACTAAAGACCCTTGGCCTCTATTATAACAATTACCTACGAAGTACGTAGGTAACGGTAATTGATTTAAAGAATACGTAATGTTCTTAATAGCATACCGTAAACAAATTATATAGCAGTGAAACCAATCACCTTGTAAATATTTTTGTTGTGAACATTTTTATTAAATTGCCTTAAAATTTAATTTTACTTTTAAAATAAACTTTAGCAAAGTAAATGTATGTAACAATTACTACCATATTATTGCGGAAATTAGTAGACATCGACATTATAAATAAGATATATCCGATGCTTGCTAGGTACTCTAATACGTATTAAATACACGTGTAGGTCTTAAGATAAAATGGAAAAGACAAAAGTCGTGTGAAAACTCCCTTGTTACACCAATGCCGGTAGTTGTTGGGAGCATTAAGCTCAAAGTTGTTGACTAGTATGCCTAGTACAAATTTACCGACTAGATAAGTCCAACTTCGACCGAAAGATCAATCGCTGGATCCAACTTGGCTGGACAGCGAACAGGAGATTATGACACATCTCGTTACACCTCAAAACTTGGAAACAAGAGTGTACAACCAGTGCATGTTGTCAGTGATGGCACATGGATCTAAGACGTGGTCCTTTACTGCTATCCTCGTATGAGAAAGCTGAAGGTCGTTCAGCGAACTTTGGTTTCAGAGGGCTATGCTCTGAGTTTCTCTGCGTGATAGATTTCGAAATGAACATATTCGCAGTAGAACCAGAATAACCGACGTAGCCTGACGGATCAGTAATCTAAAGTGACAATGGGCCGGCCATATAGCTCAAGAACCGACAACTGACTGAGATGTGGAACAAAGGTTCTCGAGAGGCGGTCTCGTACCGGTAAGCGAAGTGTATGGCGGCCTCCTACTAGATGGAGTAACGACCTGATAAGAAATTCAGGAAATCGTTGGAAGCAGATGGCTGAGGACTTTGTTTTGTGGCATCCCTTGAGGGAGGCCTATGTTAGCAGTGGCCTTGTGGTGGGCTGTAATGTGATGATGATGATGAAATAAGATTAAAGCGTTTTTGTTTGCGTTTTTTTAAGCAAAAATAAATTTTATATTATAATCCTTGATATTTATACTTTACGTTATGCAAAACGAATTAAATTTCTCATTGTAGTAACGACGTCATAATTTGTCCGTTTTAAGATAAACCTGCATTTTTTGCAGGTTAATAAAAATATAAGAATGAAGCGGCTTCTGTTTGGGGCAGCGATATGCCTTCTTTGCTTGCACGGCGAATCCAAAACTTGGTCTACAGAAGAACACAGGCCACGAAGACATAACTCTCTGGAATACACTAATGAAATACCAACGCGAAGGTCGATACATCACAAGAGCTCGGCTGACCCTCCTGATCACACCAAACTGGTTGAGATGGCGAGATATGTAATGCACAACTGCGGTAACGTATTGTTTTGTTAGATATTCATAATAGATATTTATAATGTGCCTCATATACCTATTGAAGAACAAAAACGCTGATATTTTTTGTCTTCGTGACGTGGTAGAGCCACGCAGAAAGGACGACACTCGCACAGAGTATTAACGTAAAGTGCCATAACAATGCTGTTGTATTCGTATAGTGAATAACGAGACTCTGAGACCCCTTTTACTGATTATGAACGCATTCCAAAAGAGTGACAAGTGACAACCCATCTGAATTCTAATCAAGCATAGGTGTAGGTGTTTATCGACCTCAGGTTCCGTTTACCATCAAGTATAGATACTATGCATGCTTGTCACACATATAGATACAATTATAAAAACCTAAATTTGTATCTCACAGCAGTTAGGAACATCTAATACTGTAAAATAATATACACCGATAATTTAAGAGACTCCAGAATAACTACTAAGAGACAGAATAACTACTACTCAAGATACATATATTATCTTGTGAGTGTTACTACTTATCGCAAAACTAAAGTCACTCACTCTTTAACGTTCTCCCATATTCTGTGTTCTCCTAAGGCTTTAGATGGTATTTATTGCATAAAATTGTTTTCTATCGCCATACTTATCACAAAGATAAAAATGGAAATGTCACAACAGGAACTTCTTTACGACAGTCGTAAAGCGCAAGCTATAATTTTTGCTACTATTTACGTGTGAAGACAATAAATAGTTAGGTAGTGGCGAATATATATCAGTTTGATAGAGTCTATTTATTACCATATTTTTTTAACATTTTTCATATATTAATAACACCTTTAATCTTTATTTAACTATGTCGATCATTCGTGATGCTTCCCATCACCAATTTGTGAATTTCCATCAGCCTTTCGCCAGAACTCTTTCCGAAAGTTGGCATTTGGGGTTGGGGATATAGGTGGCATATTCCCTTTTACTTCAATTTTTATCTATTTCAGTTGAAACTCTGAAACCTGTGATTCTGTGGACATTAGCAGACACGAACCGTACTAAATTATAAGGGTTCCTTGCGTGTCCGCTGAACCTATAAACCAATAAAAAAAAGAAAAAATGTTTAAAATCCTTAATTTCACGTTCGTTTCTTGTTTACTGCTAACCACAGGTTTGCTCCCAAGTCTCCCAGATACCTTGAGCATCTCATTGGCAATTTTTGTTCCGTATTTTAACTTTATATTTCTCTCGAATTATCCAAAAGCTATCAACTAACATTGAGAATGTCAAAGTATCTATCGGTTTCTCTTTCCCTGTCCCGTGAATCATATACATGAACATTTTTATCGTTTAAATTCACGGACAGGGTAGGACTGTACCTGTTAAGATTACTACATAGGTACTTCTACTTATAAACAAGGACAAAAGTGCAAATTTTGTAAAAACAAAGCACAAAACAGACTCTATTCCTTTGTCGCCAAATTCGCGTGTCTACAGACAACCAACCACACACGCAGGCGCCAGGCTAATTCTTGCTAAATTGAAAATTTTTGAACGCATTCGAGAAATTCGACTTGTTACCGAAAGGCTAGAAATTTAGATTGTAAATGCTTAAGTTTTCGTGACTCCCTTTGTTCCCCTACTTATGATACCATTAATGTTTTCGTGTTGCAGATTGGGCATCGATAGCTACCATATCAATTCTGCCGGCTATCGAAGGTTTCCCGTTTTCAAACGTTAAGTCCATCGTCGATGGCTCTCTAGCCAACTCTACCGGGGTGCCTTATTTCTACATGTCCCCTTTGGACTTTACTGCACGCGATTTGTCGGTAAGCATTATGTGCCGATTACAATAATGTTATTTTTTGGGAAACGCACACAGCGAATACTCGCTGCGATTAGGCACTCGCAGCGAGAACTCGCTGTGTGTGACAGGCTATTCGCTGCGAATAGATTCAATCGCCGCGAGTTGAATTCGCTGCGAATTGAATTGCACATGTTCAATTTTACTCTCTGCGAATGAGCACTCGCTGCGAGAATTCGCTGTGTGTGACAGGATACTCGCTGCGTGTAGTCATTCCGCTCAGCGCGCCGCTCCAGACTACACGCCTGTGCATAGGTCGTTTCGTTGTTCCATGATACGTGTGTGTAGGTCAATCAAATGAGTCAACCGATAAACGATTCTCTAAAATGGGGAGCTGTTTGACACAAATAACAGTAATTTAAAAAAACGCAAAGGCAGGCGCCTTCATTGTTTAACGAATTAATTGAGTTGGGATTCGAAATAGCAACCCAAGAGCAATTGAAAAGAAAATTGAAGAATATAAAAGATACATATTATAGATAATTATTGTGTAGTAGGCTAGTAGGTATTCGCTGTCTGACAGGCAGGCAGCGAATTGTCGTTGCGAGTAATATTCGCAGCGAATATTCGCTGTGTGTGACCGAAGCTTATCATAGTGTCTAACGTATTATTTGTAAAATTTTAATTTTGCCAACACAACATAGAGATGAAAGTACCTGACTACTCATTAACCAGCCCTTGTTTAAACACACATTTAAATGCATAAACTCACTCAAGTCACCCAGAGTGGTAGGCAGAGCCTACGGACTTACATTTGGCATCCTGACACGCCTCTCACTTCTTCCACTTCTATATTGTTTAAACAATAACTTTAAACTCTTTATTATATTTTATTTACCTATATAGCATAAGTATATATCACTTTTAATATTTATTACATTATGAACAACTAAAATTATTACATGGTCTGGTATTTTTATAATATAAAGTTTAATTTTATATTTGTACAATTTAAATAAATAAAAAATTTATTTTTAAATAGTTACGTACCTACCTACCCTCTTTATTCATGTCATTTCAACAGAAAAACACGCGGGCCACAGTCCTCGTGTCCTTGGAAGAAACAAAGTATTGTGAAACTCATAACTTGGACCCGGAAGATCCACGATGCACAAGACTCATGCTTTCAGGGAAAATGAAGAAGGTATGTCAAATAATTAAAAAAAATTATTATTATAATTATCGCTTTATACGCTTTCAAAACAATTGAAAAGATATAATACTTTTTCCTCCTTATGTGTAAAGTTTATATATAAAGTTGTTAAATAATTTCAACCCTAAAAATCCTTTTGGTATAGTTACTACCAAACTCTTTGTCAGGGGCTACGCAAGTTGTTCCAAAAAACTTGAATATGCAAATCTACAAACTCTACTCTCTGAAATTTACTGTGCTACATATCAGTATTTTATAAGACAAATCATTATATGACTGAATGGCAGGGTCTTATCAAACAACCTGAAAGGAGCACCAGAAGATAAAATAATTGGCTTAATTCTGCGTGATTTGACTTTTTTTTATAGGATAGGGTGACATACGAGCACACAGTCCACCTAATGGTAAGTGGTTGCTGTGACCCATACACATCTACATCTATCCTCAATAAAGAATCAAAATGCAGATGCGTTGTCACCCGTGAGGACTAAGATGGAATGCCTCATTTCCAGTAAAAAGGGTCTCACCATATGAAACACAGCAGCGTTAAGCTGCTATTGTACGCTGGTATTCTGTGAGAGCGTGGTCCTCCCCGGTTGAGCCGACCCATTCGTGCTACAACTATACTACTAATATAGCTGCAGCATGGCTCTACCACGTAAATAGTTCAGTAGTAGTTCATAGTATGTATATAAATTTCGTAAAAACATTTAGAGCCATTTCAAGAAACCTGTTGTAATAAACAATACGAAGCCGCCACTTGCGAATTTTGTTTCGTATTTACGTAGTTATACCTCGTAGGTATACCGTGTGAATGAACCCAACCCTTCAAATTCAAGCCATGATGTAATGGATTCTCAAGATTGATCTTAAGTACTTTGAAGCTCTATTTAAAACTTTATAACATACTTAATTCTCTAAAACATTTAATAATAACTTCTTTTTTACAAAACATTTATTTTTAAATTAATTTGAAGTGTCAGTGTAATCATATAATGTATTTCATTCACCTATATTTTTTATTACAACACTGCCCTAACTACGTATTTCACTTTGTTATTTTCTCGCATGCATACTAAAAATATACAACAGATAGGACCTGTGTAAATTCAAAGGCTCGTTTTATTATAAAAAGCTTAAAATAATAGTGTAAAGCCTTATCTTACGTCTAAGTTACATCCTCAATATTGCGTCAAAATGTTTAATATAAACATTGAAGTCATCTGAAGCAGAAAAGAAAGTCATTAAATCTTGATGTTCTAATTGTGCCTTTTGTTCCTTTCTTCACATAGAACCTTGTTTATCCAACGCGACGTTTGTTTACAATTTTTGTTGCCAACACCAGCGTCATTACAAAACTTTTGTCATCAACAATGACGCGTCATAAGCGTGCAACATGAATATCTAGTTTATGAATATCAAATAATAGGACAACATAATACAGCAATACTAAAATTAAAACACAGGGCAAACGGGTTGAGTTTAAACAGTGAGAAAAGAGGCACTTGGTACCAAAAGAAGAAATATTTAAAATTGGCACAAATTTAAGGAAAAAAATCAGTATTTGGGAAAACTAAAATTCATTTGCATTGACTACTTGCTGGTAACGAGACATTGCACCTTAGTCCACAGGGGTGACAACGCATCTACAATTTGATTTATAATCGAAGATAGATGTAGGTAGATGTCTACGGGCCACAGTATCCAATAACCATCAGGTGGACTGTGTTCGTTTGTCGCCCTTTTTCTATAACAAACTGCGTTATTTTGTTGATTGCTTTTGCATGTACGAGTGAGGATATGACTTTTTTTATAGGATTAGGGTGACAAACGAGCACAGTCCACCTGAGGGTAAGTGCTTGCTGTGGCCCATAGACATCTACATCTATCCTCGATTACGAATTAAAATGCAGATGCGTTGTCACCCGTGAGGACTAAGATGGAATGCCTCTTTTCCAATAAAAAGGATCTCCGGTTCTCTACATTCACCATACAAAACACAGCAGTGTTAAGCTGCTATTTTACGCTGGTATTCTGTGAGAGCGAGGTCCTTCCTCAGTCGAGCCGACCCATTCGTGCTACAACCGACAACTATACTTACTACTAATATAGATAGCTGCAGTATGTCTCTACCACGTATAAAAAGAAAGATAGATGTATTTAGATGTCTACGGGCCACGGTACCCAATAACCATCAGGTGGAGTGTGTGTTCGCTTGTTTGTTCTTTTTTACGAGTAAGGATATCTCTGTTTATAAACCAGATACCATCTCAATCTTTATTTCGTATCGATTAACAAAAATCCCTGGACTGTCACGTTCAGAGATCAGCCGGAGTTATCAGACAAGCTGTGTTTACTTTTTCGCGATTAATTCATGAGTTACGACACGTTCGTCTTATCAATTTTGCTATCAACGTTCCGAAAGATAATGGTGACGGATTATTTTGCAATATAAACAATACTTTATTTAATTATTATCTATGTACTTCTAATAGCTCTCCCTGTTCTGGAACAAATAAATGAAGTCTTATGTTTATTTGTGTAGTATAAAAGTAACTGTTTTATTGGAAATTTATAATAAAATATGATGGACAAATTCATATGTAAATGTTTTGCGTGTTTAAAGTGGGGAATATAATTAAGTAGGTATAATATATAATGAATAGGAACAGTAATTGTTAAAAGCATAGTAAATTAAATGCCGGTTGCTTACGTAGTGAACTAATAATCTAATTTAAAATACAATTTACTTTTTGTTACTTTTAATATAGATTAATACGCACTATATAGAAGGAGGATATCAATCTCTTGTGATACTCTGACAAATCTGGGTATCTCAAAAGGTCGGCTTTTGGTATAGTAACTAAATTTTAATTTACGGTAGTGACCGTATTAGACCGGACCGTGCAGTTCTGAGGACACATTTAACTGCGTTCTTTTCTTTAGTTTCCATTGTTCCTATACAGGAAAGATACTTCTCATTTTTGAGAAGGAAACGAATTTAGGGAACTCAGAGGATACGCCCTCACCTTAGGATTTCATAGTAAAGATCCCCACCGGCATCAATAAAAATATTAATTGCAATTATAAGTGGTGGGATTAAGCACGTTCTCGCTGGTGAAAGCAAACATCGTAAGAAAACCTGCATGTTAAAGAAATTAAAAAAAAATGTGTTGTTGACATGCGAAGTCCACGAACATGCATTTTTGACAATGTGGCAGACTCTTTCTCGCCCTAAAACTATTTTAGAAATGAAAAGGCCCGTGCCCAGCCAGCAGTAGGACGTATATACTCGTAAGTGTGTCACGTTATATATAAAAATATCGTAAAACAGAGCAGAGGAAAGGTGTAGCGTATTAAGAGTCTTTAAATGTACTTGAAACCTACCGTGTGTATTGTTACAGGTCAAAGCAGGCACCCCAGAGTACACTTTCGCTAAGGCCGCATTGTTTGAAAGGCACCCGGCTATGGCGAATTTCCCTCCAGGTTTATATCTTTCTAATACTTTCTTAATATTATAATCCTAACATTAGTTACTTGAGAGTAGTCAGCCTACATGCCGGTAAATTTTATACTTTGTTTTGCATAAGTATTTAAAATTCTAGTAAGGAAAAGTTTCATTACCCTGTTATTATTTCTTTGCCTTTTTAAAGTTGCCGAAGTGGTCAAAATCAGCCCCGAGGCCATCGTCGGCATCCATCTTGTTTATATGTAATTCTGGATTTCGATTATAATTGAAATTTAAGAATCGAGCAAGACTGAATAGTGCTACGTGTATACAATACGCGCAAACAACAGACTGATCTGATGTACTCCTTCGTAACGATTTTCCGTTTGTAACGCCCGAGACACGGCGACAATCACCACATAATATATAGACCGGAAAACAAACAATTTGTGTTTTTACAACTTTTTACAATTTTGTTTTTTACAAAATGTTGGAACCGGCTAACATTCGAACCCGTGATTCATGACGTAGAAGCTACATTGTGGCTATTTTAATTTATCCGAATAAAATATTTCATCAAATTTCATCAAAATCGGTTTAGCCATCCCGAAGATTAGCCCGTTAAATACGAAAAAGAAATTTTTTGAAAATAACGTACCTATGAGTACATGTCTTAATATCATGCAAATAACCCCCTCAGCTTAATTTTATTTATAAGTAAAGATTTTATTACATGCATGTAAAAAAGTAGTTTCAAACTATACACGTCGAAACCATTATACCTACCATTTTATAAAATAAGGATGACAAACGAGCACACTGTCCACCTGATGGTAAGTGGATGCTGCGGCTCATAAACATCTACTTACATTTATCTTCAATTAAGAATCAAAATGCAGATACGTTGTCACCCCTGAGGACTAAGATGGAATGCCTTGTATCCAGTAAAAAGGGTATCCGGTTGTCTACACTCACCATACGAAACACAGCAGCATTGCGCAGCATTGTTTTTATGTCATTAAAGTGGCATTCGAGTTTGCAGTCTACTGGTGAATGGTCACTGCAGCCCATAGACGACTGAAGCCAACTCAAAACAAAGAAGGTCATACGTTGTAGCTACTGAGTAATAAAAACAGTGCCTCATAGGCTGTTGTCTCTCCTCCGAATCGACTTAACCGTTAATGCGCTGCTACTGTCATATTTAATATTTCCTTTTTTTTCTAGATCACGACTGGTTCGTAGCGAAAATGAAGATCGCTCAGATAGCTATGATCGATTGGTTCGGCGGCGCAAAATACATTTCGGTTAAAGAATATCTCGCGTACAACTACACCGGCAATGAAATGTTGCACTATTACAACCGCTTACACCAATAACGTCAAATATTTTGTATAACGCGTGAACAATAACATGAGACTTGCGTTGCGACGCCACGTGCTCCTGTGTTTGTACAGCGAGCGACGTTTGTTAGTCTCGTTAGATTACCTGACGACGTAATATATACATTGTAATTTTTGTAAACTGTACAAGCACATCTCTTTGACGTCATCGGACTCAGGTCTCATGTTATTATGCATGAGTAGTACTGCAGTGAATGGTTGATATTTGAGAAAGTTATAAACTTGTCACGTTCAATATTATCCATTAAATTTTATTAATTTACCAAAGTGATCTGTGGTGTGTAGAGTCCAAAAACTTAAATGAATAGATCAAAGCGTATTGTGATACAGTCTTTATTTTTTTTATAGACATGTTATGTACATAGTTACAGTGTATTTTACTAAATAAATATGTTTTATATTCCATAATATATATAAGTATTTCTTTTTTTATTGCACATGAAACCTGTCTCCTCTTCAATGTTAAAGAATACTTACATATTTTACATTTTTATGTAGATAGATAAAAATTAGTTAATAAAGAAAGAACGTAAGAGAATGGTAACTAAAAATATTTTGTATAATGTCCTCCATATCGAATTTCGGTTACGGCGGCTAGTCTCACGGAGCCATCAGCGCAGGACAAGATTATGGTTGCGCAAGTACATGTGTACTCACTATCCTCTTACTTTCATAGTCCGATGGGACGGCAATCCGACGCGACCGGAGAAAGGTCAGGCCAAGACAAGATCAACGTGCTTTCCGAGGCACGGGGGTGAAACACTGCCAACTTTACTGACTCCTGGTTGCTACTGAGAATTTATTTACAGAAAAACTCAATTACTTAATTATTTTGGCCCGACCCGGGATTCGAACCTGGGAGGGATCACATGATCAGCAGTTGCGCTCTTATGACCACTAGAACAATGAGGCAGAGGTAGAATATTATGTATGTAAATTGAGCATTAACATTACTTACAATTATTGTTTTGTTGTTTTTTTTTTGTTTGTTCAGGCCGGCAACGCACCTGCAATTCCTCTGGTGTTGCAGTTGTTCATGGGCGACGGTAGTCACTTACCATCAGGTGAGCCGTATGCTCGTTTGCACACTCTCCTATGAAAAAAAGAACGTAATAAAAGCTATAAATGAAGTGAATTACGTAGTTATTTTTTCTTTGACTTTTGGGAACAAAAAGAAATCACAAGGAGCTAAGTCAGGGCTGTAGAGTGGGTGACTTAGAGTTTCAACACCAGATTCCTCAATAAATGCTTTTGTTCTAAGGGAGATATGTGAAGAGGCGTTATCGTGATGCAGCATGATTCCCCGAAGCCCGGTCTTTGGTCTACTCTCCCGCACAGCTTGAAAAGCTTTGGGTAATGCAACTGTAGTATACCATTCAGAGTTGACTGACCTACAATTTTCCAGCATTGACGTCGACAAATGTCCGCTCCGCGAAAAAAAACTAGCCACCATTTTTTTGCCAACGTTGCGAGGTCTTTGCAGTTTTGTCGGTAACTGTCCTTCTGAGTAGACCCATACCGATGATTGCCTTTTATTTTCCGGATCATATTGATAGATCCATGTCTCGTCACCAGTAACGATTTCTGAAACACGCCTAGATGCCCCGTTTTCAAAATGTAGACGCATTTCATGGCACCAATCCACACGAGTTTGTTTTTCGCTTTCGGAGAGCAAACGAGGGATCCATCGACAACAAAGCTTCCTCACTCCAAGATGTTGATGTAGGATGGTATGAATGCTCCCCGAACTAATGCCTACAATCTTTTCGATGTCCGTATATGTGATTCGTGGGTCTTCTCGCACCTACATTTCAGTAGTCCATACATTTTCTGCGGTTCTTTGGTCATCTTTAAGATTAATTTTATCCCTTTTGAATTCAGCAAATCACCTAAAAATTGTTGCGCGTGATGTAGCTGAGTCTCCTAATGCTGATTGTAACCGTTGTAAACTTAATTGTTCGGTTAAACCAAATTTAAAATCATAATATATCATAGCGCGCAAATGTTCACGGTTAAGATCCATCGTTATAAATGAAAAGCGCGGGAAGCGTTGCAGGAAAATTAATGGAACTTTGTTTTTTTTTTTAATATTGAGCAATTTGCTTAAGGAGTTCTATTTTTAAATAAATTTGCTTTTTAGAAACATAACACAGGTGCGTTCCATTTTTAAATTTAGAGCATCTCAAAACTTATTGAGTGAAATACGTACCTATTAACTCAAGTATAATCAATATTTTTAACTGTGTAAATAATAACGGTGTAGGACATTACGATAAGCTGATAAGTGGCCAGTTACATGTGCAAAGACAACTTTGTAAAATATTTTGCGACAAAAACACCTCTATGTGTATACAAACCCAAACCCCACTACTAAGTATCTTTACCCACGACAGAACGGATAAGGTTTATGGGTTTAGGCTGAGAGGTTGTTTGTGCAAGCGAATGTTCCCATATATCACCAAAACGGTTTGACTGATTTATATGCTATTAGCATGAGGAAATAAGTCACGATTTTTTTTTAAATAATGGTTAATAAAAAGACAATACAAGAATTTCCATGTTATAGAGTAGCAAACGGACTTTTTTATGGTTGCGAATAAACATAATCTAATTACAAAAATGTAGATAGTACACCATTTTTAATTATAGATTTATTTTAGTTAAGAAAATTATATTAAATATCATTTATTTTAGCTCAGGTCATGTTAGTGTCCTTGTGCCGATATATACAATGCCATCGGTGTAACCGTAACAGACACACTCGTCGTGACCTACTCTTGCCCGATCCATCGTTCATAGGATAGTTAGATTGACAAGGATGCAATGTCAGAAACAGACGTATATTCACTACAAATCCGAAAACAAACTATTTGTGTTTTTGTATTACTATTCAAACCTAGAACTCGAGGTGTAGAAGCTAAGTGCGCTTTGACAATTAGGCCACACGGCAGCCACAACTACATGCCATTACACATTCCATTCCAACATCACTCCACTAGAGCGGAGTGATTTCAAATGTGCAATTTTATCACAATATTTTCTTTCAACATCGGGCACATAATAAAGGACTAATATTAAAATTAATATTAAGTAATTTTGATCACAGGTTAAATTCTTGGCAACACATAACCTGTGCCTAAATAAAACTTTAGATTATAGTGAAAAAATTCTCATTGAATCAATGTTGAATGTTTAAAGATAAAGATTATCACTTTAATTATTTAGTGTCACTCAGTTGTCAAAGCAATATTATCCCCTATAATATGACCTTTGAAACAAACTAAGATAACAAATTAATGTATAGGTAAATAAACGAATATGTCTATGATTTCATAATTCATGTCACTAGGGGAATGGTAACAAATATTTTGATGTACATACCTATGTATATATAAATTAATATTTCATTTCACCATCTAGTTTTGCCCACCGCTAGTGGCTGGTCAATCGTTTAGTGGCGGTGTAAGAATATTCCCTGTCCCATATCGTCGCGTAGGTGTCGTAACAGGCGAGAGAGGGAAAATGAAACAGGAGATGGGAGGCAGTATCTTTCTGATGACAACTCATAATAATTAAAAAACTGTGATTGCCAACCCGCCTGCCAAGCGTAGCAACTATGGCAATTTTACTTTTATGAGACAATGTATGGGGAAGGCCTATGTTTAGCTGTGGACTTTTACAGGCTGTAATGGATGGATGGACGATCTGGTTTAGAATACAGAATTAATAAAGTGCTAAATGCTAGAAAAGCAACAGACATATACGTGCAACAGATAAGTACGTGCTATAGATCTTGGACATAGTAGTTAATGCAATTAGGGCTAATAATTTACCGCTCACCAGATGTCGCTAGTTGGGACTGAGGTGAAGTAATATGTTACAGTGTCACCATAAATTAAGAGTTGCGTTTCAAATAATACACAAAACAATGGCTCAGTGGTTGTTCTTTAACTTTTTTGCACATTTTTAACTCACTTTTGAATTTTTTTGTTTTAGGATTATCCGTAGTTTGGTTTACTAATGTAATTACGTATACGTACGTTTTACATAATAAAATACGACTAATATTTCAGAAAGAAACATTATAATTTATAATTTCCTAACAATGTTATAACTTCCCCATCATGAAACCTGTTGTACTTGATCTCATTCCGCCCTAGTGGCAGAAAAATCAAAACGAAATCAATAAAATTTATATCAATAAATAATTTAACTTTTTTTGAATTTATAAATATAATTTAAGAAAAAGTTTAAGTTTAAAGATTATTATTGCAGTAGAAAAAAAGTCGTTAATTCGTCGTCTTTTTAAAAAAGAATATCCAGAGGCAACATGGTGGCAAACTATAATCCGACTAAGTATGACAGCGCGCAGATAGGCTTTTGCCGCGTGGCTCTACCACTGTTAAAATGCTGCTTTTGCTGTTGCACGAAAGGCCGGCTCGAGCCGGGGTGGTACCACGAGCTCACAGAATACCGGCGTGAAGTGGAAGCTCTGCTTCCGCGTTTCGTCTGGTAAGTGTATGTAGCTGGAGGCCCAATCCCCCCCCCCCCCATCAACATGGTAGCGGAATTAAACAGAAGACTACCCGAGGAGGGTACCAAATTCCGCTCAAGACAATAACTGCTCGGGGCAAGCTGAGCAAGACCAAGGCGACCCCTGCCACGCTATCCGAGAATTTCTGCAACATCAGGGGACTTCACTTGAACCTAAACGCCGTCCACTACCATCTCGAGACGGCGAAGCCGGACTTGCTCTTTCTGACCGAGACGCAGGTGTCCTCTCCGGCTGATACTTCGTATCTCTCCTACCCGAGGTACAAATTGGAACACTCCTTTGTCCCTCGGGCTGGAGTTTGCGTATACGTCAGAGAGGACATCTGTTCTCGACACCTCGGCAGACTTGAAGGTTCGGACCTGTCCATCCTTTGGCTACGTGTAGACAACGACGACCATCCGCGCGTCTACGGGTGCCTCTATAGGTCCCATAGCGGTACTGCCGAAACAGAACGACTCATCGACCACGTCCAAATGGCTACAGATTCCTTGCTACAGCAGATCCCATCCGCAGAGATCGTGATCCTCGGCGATTTTAACGCCCACCACGCCGAATGGCTCGGTTCACGTTTAACCGATCATGCGGGGAGATCTGTTCATGATTTTGCCTTGGCATTGGTCTGACACAACTAGTTACTTCGCCTACGCAGATTCCAGATGTGGAGGATCATACACCTTCCCTGTTGGACCTTCTGCTGACCTCTCATCCGGACAGATATCACTTCTCCGTCGACGCCCTTCTTGGCTCCTCGGATCATTGCCTTGTCCGGAGTGTGGTGCCACTCACGCTGAAATCGCGGTTGCACTCTGCAGGCTGCCGCCATGTTAGGCAATATAAGTCGGCCGATTGGGATAGGATGAGGTATTTCTTTGCATCCTACCTTTGGGGGCGGGTTTGCTTCTCGCCGGACGATACCAACGTTGTTGCTAATTCTGTCGCTGAAGTACTTCAGGGTATGGAACTTTTTATTCCTTCCTCTGTGGTGTCCATCAGAGGCAGATCTCAGCCATGGTTTAGTCGCTCCTGTAAAATAACATCACGCTACAAGCAGGAGTGCTACCGGGCCTGGGCTGACGCATCAACGTCCCGGGATGTAAACAGCAGCGCCCTTAAAAAGAAGTATAATTCCGCCTCCAGGTCCTTCGAAAGGGTCTTTGCCAAGGCAAAGTCAGAGCACATAGGCAGAATTGGCGAGAAACTAGTTCGCTTTCCTTCGCGATCTCGTGCATTCTGGTCTCTCGAAGGCTGTCCAAGGGAACTTCTGTTCGCCATCTCTTCCATCTCTGCACAGGGAGGACGACTCACTGGCCCATGCCGCAAAGGAGAAAGCCAATCTGCTAGGCTCTTTCTTTGCGTCCAACTCGACTCTCGATGACCGGGGAACACACCGCCGATCATCCCGCGGTGTGAGTGCTCCATGCCGGATGTGCGATTTACATAGCGCTCGGTTCGCAAAGCACTCCTCTCCCTGAACGTCAGCAAGTCGAGTGGCCCTGATAGAGTTCCCTCCCATTGTTGTGATGACGTGTGCTCCAGAGTTGGCACCGGTTCTAACGCGTCTTTTCCGGTACTCTTACTCCCTATACGTAGTCCCGAAATCATGGAATACGGCTTTCGTCGACCCGATCCCTAAAAAAGGCGACCGCTCCCGTCCGACCCGTCTAACTAAAGGCCTATCGCCATCACCTCCTTGTTCTCCAAAATAATGGAATCCATTATAAACTGCCAGCTCATGCGGTACCTTAAGGATCACCAACTGATTAGTGACCGCCAATACGGTTTTCGTCGGGGTCGATCAGCTGGTGATCTTCTGGTCTACCTGACTAATAGATGGACGGTGGCAGTAGAGTCCAAAGGGGAGGCATTGGCCGTTAATTTGGACATTGCGAAGGCCTTCGATCGGGTTTGGCACAAAGCGCTTCTTTCGAAGCTTCCTTCCTATGGGCTTCCCGAGAAATTGTGCAATTGGATCACCAGCTTTCTTACAGATCGGAGCATCAAGGTCGTTGTAGACGGTGCATGCTCCAATTACAAGCCTATTAACGCTGGTGTTCCATAAGGCTGCGTGCTATCATCAACGCTGTTTCTTCTGCATATCAATGATATGTTGCAAACCGGTAACATTCATTGCTATGCAGATGACAGCACTGGTGATGCTCTATACACCGGCCGTGCCAATATTTCTCGGGAAAACGTCGCCGCGTACCGAAACAAACTTGTGTCTGAAGTCAAGTCTTTGCTGAACAAAGTCTCGGATTGGGGGCGACTAAATCTAGTCCAGTTTATCCTCAGAAGACACAAGTTTGCGCGTTTACTGCTAAAAAGAACCACTTTGTCGTATTTCCTCAGTTTCAAGGCACTCCTCTTGTTGCCTCAGCCAGTATCGGAATCCTCGACGTCGACATATCGAGTGATGTGCAGTCTCGTGGTCACTTGGAAGAGAAGGCCAAATTGGCCTCTAAAAAGCTTGGCGTGCTCAGCAGAGCGGGACAGTATTTTATACCGGCACACCGTCTGCAACTTTACAAGGCGCAGGTTCGGCCTCAGATGGAATACTGTTTCCATCTCTGGGCTCGGGCTCCCCAGTGCCAGCTCCTTCCACTTGACCGCATCCAGCGCAGAGCGGCTCGAATCGTTGACGACCGAGTCCTTTCCGATCGGCTCGATTCACTGGCGCTGCGAAGAGATGTTGCATCCCTTTGCATTTTCTTTCGCATCTACCACGGGGAGTACTCTGAGGAATTGTTCGGATTAATCCCAGCCGCCAAATTTCACGAACGCACATCGCGGCAAAACTCCCGATACCACCCATACCATCGGGATGCTTGGCGGTCCATTTTTCTTCCGCGTACGACCTCTGTGGAATAGTTTACCACCGGCGATTTTTCCGGACCGATACGACTTAGGAACCTTCAAGAAAAGAGCTTACTCATTTCTAAAAGGCCGGCAACGCACCTGCAATTCCCCTGGTGTTGCAGTTGTTCATGGGCGGCGGTAGTCACTTACCATCAGGTGAGCCGTATGCTCGTTTGCCCCCTCTCCTATGAAAAAAAGCGTAATATGAAAGTAGCTATTCAACTGAATGAAAGTTTCATACAATCGCTATTTCTCTTTAGGAAGTTTCGCCAGAATGACAAAGAGCCAACATCATCAGGGCTACGGTAGCGTATAAGATACTTTCGCCTTTGGTCGTCGAGAGAAACATTGTCAAACCATCGTTAGTGGGTGGGAATAGTCCCCTAGTTTAAATTAAATCAGGTCAAATTAAGTTCAAATATATTTTTAGCACCGAGAAAAATATGGAGTTTTGATGCTTATTCATGTCAATGCTTTAATTGCAGTTCATGCGCGATCTTTTGGAGCGCGGGTCATGGCCGTCAAAATTCATGACGCGTACTGTAATATCACTTGGTGTCTAGTTTGATTCAAAGATAAATCACAATTTTACACGTTTCTCAATTTATTGTATATGGATTTTTTAACAATGGTCCAAAAACGACAGTAGCAATTATTTACAAGTTTTACATTAGCGTTGCAGTTTATCAAAAGTCCACTGCTTAACATAGACTTCCATCATAGATACGATATGGAGTAGTAGACCGCTTGCTGTAACTTTTACAGTATGCGAGCAACATTACAATTTTAAGTGCTGATTCACCACGTGCTCGGCGGTGAAGGAAAACACTGTAAGAAAACCTGTACGTATGAAAAACTTGAAAAAAAAATCTTAAGAGATGTTTGTGAAGTCAGCAACACGCATTGGGGCAACGCGGCGGACATTTCCTTGCCTTGAAACCCTCTCAGAAATGAGAGGAAGCCGGAGCTTATCTGTGTATAACTTTACTATTCTAAAAAAATTGGTGGTTACAATATTTTTCACTTATTTCTTAATCTAGGTTAAACCCGATTTGTGTAAAATTATATCATAAATATAAATATTACAGTGTAATCCCAAAGTACCCAAAAATTATCTAAATGAAAACAAAAGTAAAACATTATAATAATTGCACTTTTCCATTGCAGTGCACGCAAGAAGCAACCGGCGGTGAAACATTTGAGCTGTTATTGTAGGCATGATTTACGAGTGCATTCACTGGTTCCTCATTTTCCCTTTTGACTTCAAGCGGCAAGGCCATTACCTAAAAAAACATTAACAAAATCTTTAAAAAGTCTTAGACAAAATACAAAGAAAATTTATTGTTTTTTTTTTTATAATATATTTTTATAGAAGTGCGGGCGAACGAGAATTGCAGGTGCGTTGCCGGTTTTAAAAAGGAGTAAGCTCGTTGAAGGTTCCTAAAAGTCGTATCGGTCCGTAAAAATCCCGGAAAAAATCGCCACAAAGAAGTCGTACGATGAAGAAAACTCCTAGTAAATACCACAGTCGTGGACAAATAATTGAATTAATCTGAACTATTATTCCTGCAATTACATTAATTTTTATTGTTCTTTTAGGGATCGGGTGCACCAAATCTGTCTTCCATAAATTCGGAATCACGCCAAGGGAGTAGGAGTATCGGAAAAGACGCGTTAAAACCGGTGCCAATGGTATACTGATAAAGAAGCAGACCTGATATTCGTCAGGATGAGAGGTCAGCAGAAGATCAAACAGGGAAGGTGCATGATCCTCCACATCTGGGATCCGCGTAGGTAAAGTAACCAGTTGTGTCAGACCATATGACAAGGCAAAGTCATAAACAGATCTCCCCGCATGATCAGTTAAACGTGAACCAAGCCATTCAGCGCCCACCAGCGTTAAAATCATTGAGGATCACGATCTCTGCTGATGGGAACTGTTGTAGCGCGGAGTCTGCATCTATTTGGAAGTGGTCGATAAGTCGGTCTGTGTCGGCATTATAGCTATGGGACCTATAGAGGCACCCGTAGACGCGGGGATGGTCGTCGCTGTCTACGCGCAGCAAAAGGACGGAAACGTCCGTGTCTTCAAGACTGCAGAGGCGTCGAGGATAGATGTCCTCTCTGACGTATACGCAAACTCCAGCCTAAGGAAAAAAGAAGTATCCCAATTTGTACCCCGGGTAGGAGAGATACGAAGTATCAGCCGGGGAGGCAGCCGGTTATAAAGAGCAAGGCCAGCTTCGCCGTCTCCATATGGTAGTGGACGGCGTTAATGTACGAATGAAGTCCCCTGGTGTTACAGAAATTCACGGATAGCGTGGCAGGGGTCGCCTAAGTGTTATTAATCTGCTTGCCCTGAGCAGTTTTAGTGTCGAGTAGAACTTTGCCGAACTACGACGGGCAGCCTGAGCACCCACGCTCAGGATGAGTAGGGTAGCTTGAGCGTGGATGCTCAGTGAGGGATTCTCCATTACGAGAGGTACTGGGGTAGTCTCCTATATAATTCCGCTACCATGTTATGTTATAGGGGAGGAGGGTATTGAGCCTCTGGCTTACCAAGTGAAACGCAGAAGTAAAGCTTCTACTTCACGCTGGTGTTATGTAAGGTCTGGTATTCTGCGAGGTCCCTGGTTCGAACCGGCCTATTCGTGTGACAGCAAAAGCTGGCGCGTGGCTCTACCACTGTTTATATACATATATGTGCAATATTTAAATATTAATTTGTAAATGCGTTCTCAAAAACGGCTCTAACGATTTCGTTGAAAATTACAATTTACGGCAGCTTAAAATCGATGTAAAATACAAAAACATACAGTCGAATTGTAATTCTCCTCCTTTTTTTGAAGTCAATTAAAAGTAATATTCTATCCCTAAAAACAATGGCAAAACAGGGGTGAAGTTTTTAATGTATGTTATTCTGAAGTTTAGGGTTTTAATTCTTCTATACACTATGGTTTAGTACAGACTTCAGAATGTAATTTTTTTTATAATGATTTCTTATGTTTACGCGAACACTATACATTTAAATAAAACTTTTTTTTGGATTTTATCGTAACTTATTTTATATTTCTGACGTTTCGAGCACATGATAAAATACTGTAAGTTCATACTGCGTAGATCGAACTAAAAATGATAATTTTAATCTGGAGGTAGCCGTGGTTAACTACGACATTGGGACGTCGAACACCAGTCCCCCCTGACCATGGGTGTTGTAAAGTGTTTGAAACGACGGGAATATAAAATAAGTTAATATACGCGATAAAATCCGTAAAAATATTTTTATTTAAATTTATTTTTTTAGTTCTTTGAAGTCAGTTTTTAGTTTTTATTGAACATTTAATTTTTTACCCTCTTGTGAGGGCTAAACTCAAGATAACAAGAAAGTTTTCTAGTAATAGTAACTAAAAAACTTCATCTTATACAGGGTTGTTTTGCAATAACCGGCCAAATTTACAGAGAAGGTTCAGAATAAATAATATAGGCAAATGGTGAAGAAAAATTATTTTAAAAAAAATCTCAAACATTCTGTACTTTTTATTTTTTAAATTCAGAATGCGTGCTAATGCATTATTTTAACTGATTTCACTGCGCACGCACAAAGAAACAGAAACTTTTATTCAATATAGATTATAAATAATAATTATTGAAAGTCACTTTTGTCTAATTACCACTGGTTCGAAAAACCTCTGTCCTGGGAAGAATCAGCAAGAAACCCAGCGGACTTTTTTAAATAACAGCTTACAATCATGTATTTTACACAATTAACCACACAAAACAAATTAGAAACAGCCTGGCAGCGAACACTCATTCCAAGGGTTATTATCATCCATAAATTCCTTAACATTATGATAACCTTTTATACAAACTATGTTTAATAAAGTTTTTAATTTTGAGCAGGTCGAATTTTGTATATTTTCTGGGATTTTGTTGTAAAAGCGTATACATTGCCCCAAGAATGAATTACTGACTGGTGGAGTCGAGTAACTGGTACTACTAGCTTGTGTTTGTTCCTAGTATTTACAGAATGAATATCACTTATTTTTGTATAACTACTTTTATTTTGTGTACGTACATTACATTTTCATAAATGTATTGAGAGGCCAAAGTTAATATATTAATTTTAAATTTTGTCTGAGCGACTCTTTAGATTTTAAATCATAGATTGCTCTTATGGCCCTCATCTGTAAAACAAATATAATTTCAGTGTCAGTCGCGTGTCCCCATAGCAAAATACCATACGACATTATGATATGGAAATAGCTAAAGTAAACAAGTCTAGCTGTTTCCACACTGGTAAGATTTCTAATCTTTTTTACAGCATATGCTGCAGAACCAAGTCTGCTTGCTAACTTTGATATATGGGGGCTCCATTGAAGCTTCGCGTCTAGTGTTATTCCAAGAAAAATAGTGGTATCGACAAGACTCTGTTTCTCCCCATTTAAAATTACATTAGTATTTAATTGTCTGACATTTGAGTCATGAACTTCATACATTTCGTTTTATTGCTATTTAAATGCAAGTTATTAACATTAAACCAATTTACTAATTTAGATATAGCATTATTTACTTCTTCATATTTTAATAATTGTCGTTTTAATTTGAAAATTAATGATGTGTCATCAGCAAATAATACTATATTATGGTTATCCTCATGGTGATCCCACATTCGTAAGGATCGATCGATAGGCAAAAACAATGTTGCCTATAAATCACATTCAATTTGGGATAATTTCAAATAAAAGTAGAAGCCTTATTTACTCGTATTTTCAAAAACTGCAATCACAGTATATCATTATTATATATTTGAACTTAAGTTTAAAATTTGGCTACTCTTTGAAAAATAACCCTGTATTTTCCATCCTTAGAGGTGGAATTTTTTCTTTAAATTTAAATAGGACCACTGTTGAGGTATAGCCTGTTTATTATGATTATGACTACTTAATAAACAAGTATTTATATCGAGTTAGCCATTTTCGAGAAATGTGAACATGCACAAAAACATACACGTCTACAATATAGAACCTCCTTCTTTTTGAAGTCGGTTAAGTTGGCAGTTTATACTTACATTTTCAGCATGCATTTCAGTTTCAGTAGCCGACGGTAATGCATTAAGGTGACTGATGTCTTGTTTATCAACAGAGCTACTGATGTTCTCTGACAATTTCAAATTCACTGATGCCATGTCTAAAATATTTGTGGAATGTGGCAGTGTTGCAGAAAAGTTGAAATTGCCTATTGGCATGTTGTACATTTTATTGTTGCCCATGTATTCTGATATGGCAATGTTTTCAAGCCACTTCTCGTGAAGACTGTACAAATTTCTATATGTGCAAAGCATCATATCCCTTGCTCTATATCTTTCGTCTAGCAATTGTTTCATTGCTTGCTGTAATTTTATAGTTTTCTCAGTGAGTAATTTTTTACAAGCAGCCAGTTCTTCTACCATTAAACTATGGGTCAAAAAATACTAGTAAGCATTTTAATATAAAACACACGCAATTTATTTATTAATATTTTTACAATGCAGTACCTGCTAGCAAGAAATTTACTTCGCCATACTTCACATTGTCCTGCGAGCCACTCAGTTTGTTCCTGAAAAGATTTACAAAATCCTTTCAACCAAATTTACTAATCTCTATATATAAAAATCAATAGCTGTATGTTAGTCTCGCTAAAAATCAAAAACGGCTTGATCAATTTTGATGATATTTTTATGTGTTTGAATGGGTCCCTAAATGGTTTAGATTCACATTTTGACCTAGTAAGTGGTGCTGTTGTCGAAATCCAGAAATCACCCGTGCGAAGCCGGAGCGGGTTGTAGTAACTTATAATAACTTGGAGATCTACTGTACTCAGTGAAAGAACTTCTTTTAAAATTTTAGGTACTTCACACTAAAAGGTTACATTTTTACTAGATTTGAAATGCAAAATGTAAAACTAAAGATTATTAAAGATATAATAGCAGAAATACCACTTCTGTCAGAAAATTTTTGCATATTCAAAAGAAAATATTGATAATATTATCATAATTAAAAGTTATACTTACTTACTATCAAAATATTATTTATGAATAGAAATATTTTATAAATATTTACAATATTGTTGTTTCTACAAACTATAAAAAACCACTGCAGGACTTGGATGCTCTCAACATAGAAACAATTTTACGTAATCTTAACACTTTGGAGGCAGATTCATTCATTACAGCCTATCAAAGTCCACTGCTGTAAATAGGCCTCCCCAGATTGTCTCATAAGGGGCATAAATGCCACACTTGGCATGCGGGTTGGCAACTGAAGTTTTATATTTTTTAGTTGTTATTAGGAAGATGCTGCTGCCCATTTTCTGTTTCTTTATCTCCCTCCGTCCCATGTTAAGACAGAAACCCACACCATGTAGTGGTGGTGTATGAATACCAGAATACCAGTGTGTAATAGCATCTTGATGCTGCTGTGTTTCGTATGGTGAGTATAGAGTATGGTCAGTATAGAATCAGAGACCCTTTTAACTGGTAGCAAGGCATTTCATCTAAGTCCTCAGGGGTGACAACATATCTGCATTTTGATTCTTAATTGAGATAGATGAAGATGTCTATGGACCACAGCATCCACTTAATGTTATGTGATCTTCCGAGTAATGAATGTCAGCTGGCTCTTAGAAAGGCTAATGCCCAGCAGTGGTCTTAAAAATAAAAAGCTGTTGATGTGACGGTGTGAATTGTTTGACAATAAAAGATTTTTTAAATATAAAATATACAAAATAATACTTTTCAAATTAATTAAAAAAGGATACCTGATGTGTTGAAAGGTGTGTAGCTGAATTAAGTAAAGCATTTGCTAGGTGCTTTTTATCCTCATTAAGTGACTGAACCTGTGTTTCAAGGTCCTCTCCCATAGAGGCTACCAACATTGTCTTAAGCTCCTTGTTCACCTGAAGAAAAGTAATGTTATAATGGTTATTTCGAGTGGTTACTTGCCATTTTCTATGGAAGCCATATAGACATTTTATTATTTAATTTTTGTTTCTTTTTGTGCTATATTATATAGCAAGGAAGGCAAAGAGCAATACCCAATTTGCATTTTATATGAAAAATTAAAATGTTTGAAATTATAATTTTAAAAAGCAATGAGTGATATTTATCTTTACGAAAGCCAAAAAGAGAACCTTTTTAATTTTTATTTAAAATTTCATTCTTTGTGAATAAAATGAATGAGGCATAGAAGCCAGACCAAATTGATCCAATAAAAACAAAATAAAAAAAGAAACAAAGACCTGACTGCAATGATCTATTATTAACCAATGTTAAAAAATGACAGGTTTGTTAAAATGTAATTTCCAAGTCAGTGCCATTAGATTATCCATTAGACCACCAAGCAATTGACTATGACAAGTTTTCTCATGGGCAATATCCATCATTTTACTGTGACACAAAAGGTGACAATGATCATGATGATGACATTAATATCTTACAAATTCCCCCTTACAATTTCCTTTTACAATATTATGGAAATTTATGATTACCTGAACTTGTTGCTTTAATTGTTCTTTTAATGTTTCATTTTCTTGTATAGAGTCCCCAAGCTTTTTTTGTAAGCTTTTATTCTCATCATTTTTTTCATTATCTACTATAGATTTGTCAATAACAGATGTTAACTTTGCCCTTGGCTTGAACTCATTTAGATTGGTATCCATTTGTGACATCTGAGATATTAATGTGTTGATATCCATGTTGTTTCTTGATTTCTTTGTATTTTTTGACATAGCCTGAGGAGTTATAGGCTTAACAGCCCCAGGATATGGCTCATAAGGAACGAATTTTGGACTTTTAGAATATATTTGAGAAGTTTTCTTTTCTGATGTAATTATTTTAGAAGGATACACTTGAACTAATCGGCCAGGAATAAGAGAGTCTGTACTGTTAGATACAACATTACGTCTTAGATCTACTTTTGGCCTATTTTCTGAAACACAATCGGATGATTCCATGCCATCGCCAGCGGTTCTACACTTGCTCAACATTTCTGTAAAGTAATATTAAAAAGGAAATAATTAACTTCATCTTAATTATTAGTAACAAACAATGCGGAAAATGCACCTGAGGGAAAATTTAGTTTATCCATGCTCTTATTTATTTGTATATGCACTGTCAGGAATTATGTTTACATATAAATATAGTGTACGTCACACGATATTTCAAAATACAACCACTGTTTTAGTCTGACTCATAGATTATTGTGTATAGTCTGACTAAAAAACTACATTCGATTTCGAGTTGTTTGTGGGAGTATGTGGACTGTTGCTTAAACACACAATTAATAATGTAATATAATTATATTTTAATTATTTATTTGTGTTGTGACACCCGAAGAGTATATAAATCACAAGGTTTCGGCTAACACTCTTGGTAGAGAGTAATTGTGTTCTGTGGGCTAACAACTAACAATAACAATGAAATTAGAATTAAAAATAAATTACTTTTTTTTTGTGAATTATAGAAAATTACAATGTCAGATTGACAGCCTTGATTGACAGCTTGCTTAGCAGGTTTTTTATTTATTAAGATTTTTGGCTTGGATGCTTGTTTTTTACGCCATGTCTTCATTTTATTCGGGATCTTCGTTTTTGTAGATTTTCAGTATCAAGTGATAATAATCCTTTATAGTGCACTGCTTCATAATATGTTGATGCGTCACATTGCGTAGTTTTTTGAGATTTTGACGGCAACTTGAGCCTGTAGACAGTTGGCGATAGTATCTCAAGGCGCCTAAGCAGACGGACACCTTATCTTAAGCTTCACATCACCATCGAAGCACTTGTATCACCGTTTCCACTAACAGTTCACAAGCGCAGACATATAATATACAAGATCGCACCACTTTTACATATCAAAATTCACTACGAACCATTATTTAAATAATAATACAGGAGCAGTTCGCCGTCGGTCAAGTTCCCGCCAAAGCCTTCAGCCTACTAGCATTGATAAATATTTACTACGCACTAGATTTCGCATTTCGAACACTCACTATGTACAACTGAACTGTACTGCAATCCGTACACCTTACTTTAGTGTCATTTACTGTGGCTTCAATATTCATGCAGTGTGGAGCGGCGATAATAATACGAGATTTCAAATTAAAGTTTAAACCTTATGTAAATAACAATTCAGTAGTCAAGTAAGTAAAATTTTTTGTTGTTCAAGTGAATAAATAGGTAATAATATCGTAATATTTTACTATCTACCGCGCATGCGCGAAGACATAGAGTAGCGCACATTTTTTGTTTGGAATAGCTTCTCTAGTACGTAGTACATATAACTCAATGCCTACTAGCAGATCGGAGAAGGGACACAGATTAAAATCATGTATGAAGTCATAAATTATGACAGAACCATTGAATTATATTCAGGAAATATTGTAGCGAGATTCTTGGTCAAACTTTTTTTTGGACGATAAAGTTATACCTATACTATAGTAAACAATACTCTTACTTAAGTCGGCTGAGTCCACGTTTTGTACAGCATCAATATAAAAATCTACAAAGATCTTTTAATACATACAGTCCGTACGGATAAAGAATGGGATTAGAAATGGCGGCTCAGCGAGCCCGTATCGTCAACATGCACAGCGCAACTTGCACACGAAAACTCACTGATAACAAGTAATAGTTATAACGTTATATTATTTGGAAATTTTATATTGCTGGGGCTACACCAACGAGAAATGACGTTAATTATCGCGTTGATGGGCGTTGAATGTAGGTGTGGCCACGCTTAACGTGATAATTTTACAACGGCATTAACAATGCCGTTTGCCGTTGGGCGATAACTCGAGTGGCGGTACATCAAAGAGATTAACGCACGAATTAACGCGTTGAAGCGGCCACACTACGTTTGTTTTATTGTGCACGGTGAGTGCAACGGGGTCGCACGTATGGTTGTGATGGAGTGGAATAATGAAAAAGTTATTGACGTTTCTTGAGATTCTGCAAACAGAACCATGCTTAGGCAAAGATAAAATATATTCATATAATAAACATTTACACTCATCAAATATAGAGTATTAGCGTCAACGTTCATCTTGCTTGAAATTCAAGGAATATTAACGTAAAGTGACCACACGTCCCGTTTTTAACGGGACTGTCCCTTTTCTCGGTCACCTGTCCCGTTGTCCCCAAACAAAGCTCCGGGACGCAAAATAGTCTCGTTTTCCTGAACCGCGCGAAAATTTTAAACTATGAAGTTCGTCAGACACGAACGGTGCGAGAGCGGGACCGACCAAAAATAACCGAATGGGATAATTTAAAAGTTTTCGCAGAAACTCGTTGGGTGGAAGTATTCAAACACTTCGCACCAACAATCTTCAACATAAATTCTTTTGCATTTTAATCGAATATATTTTATGTCTACCTGGTACAAATGCTTCAGTAGAAAAGTTATTTTTCTATTATGAATAAATTGTGGACGTCTGAAAAAAATCACTTACAGTTCCACTGACAAGTATAAATATAATTAAAAAATATGTTGCATTTAATAATTACTGTCTGAGGAAATTTGCTTTAATGAAGCAAATTGAACTGATGATTAACTTTTATTTTTCACAATTTGTTAAAATAAAAATAATTATAATTATAGTGAACATTAATTGTATAAAGTTACAGTTTTAAAATAAATAACATAATATTTATTTATTGTTAACTGGGGAGTATAAATAAATTCATGTCCCGTTTTGAGTTAAAAAATAAATGGTCAGTTTACATTAATGTCAACTTTAACGCCGTTTAACGGCATTGAAATTGAAATGACGTTTACCGTCCAAGTGTGGCCACTCACTTTATCGCGTTAAAATTAAGGCAATAATTGTTGCGTTTATGGGCATTGACGTTTCTCGTTAGGTGTAGCCCCATCATATTAATGGGAAAATATTTGAAAATAATGGTATACACAAGTAGGTACATACATTAACTTTAAGACCCGCTATGGCTTCGCCTGGATGGGATCTATTAATGTGGAGTTATTTAGACTTAAAATAATCATTAAAGACCATTTATTTTATCATATCTATATTTCTATTTTAATAGTATCTAAATTTTTTGGATAAAATTTGGTCTACATCACTCCTGGTATTACGTTCTATTTTTGAAATCGGTTCAGCCATTCCGAAGATTAGCGCGTATTTTTTTGTAGTCTTTACCGGCGGGTGTGAGTAAAGCGACAGTATGCGAGCGAGAGGTGAATAGAGGCGACGCCATTTTCAATCCCATTCTTTAACCGCACGGGTAGTAGATTGTATTTTATTAAGTTTTACGCATGAGGTACTGTAAAGTAAAGTAAGGTAAAGTAAGCAGATTAATTTAGCTTTTGCTTCATTAATTAACTTTCTAATCTTTCGTATAGCGTAGATTGCAGAACTTTATTTCGAAGCTAGTTCCATCACGGTTGCTTAAGCCAACAGACAGTAGACAGTAGAGGACGATAGTATTCCAAGTTATCAAGACGTCTAAGCGGATAAAATAACTTGAGGTTCATATCACCAGCGTAGCAGTACTTGCTTCCTCTTTTCCATTATTAGTTCACATGCGTAAACATTTAAACGCACTACTTTTACGTTCAAAATTTACTTCAATTCATTATTCAGACGATAATATTATACAAGAGCAGAATCCGCTGGCGTCATTGTATCGTTTTTTCAGTAAGTTAAGCTCTGTCGAAAGAGCGCTTCGCACTCAGTCCGCCGTCCTCGCATCACGCGCGCGCAGTTTCTAAGAATTCACGAGTTCAAAATGTTTGCGCTATCGTCCTCTCGTTCATAATTACGACAATACAGGAGTAGAGGAAGATATAGGCAAAGCGGCATATGACGAAGCAGGCTGTAGTTGGTAAATTGATAGATTATTTAGTGTGCAGATTTGTGTGTGTGTCAACGAGCAGGTGTGAGCCTATTTGTAGAGTTAATTAGAATCAGAATATGGGCATGAAGTCGGAAAAAGTAAAGCAAAGTAGACTAGACCAGGAAAAGGAACGTGGTGTAAAAGTTTCCGTGAAACTGAATTAGTTCTAAACTTTATCTAAAAAGATAAATATCTAATGAGATGAGATAAACGTTATCTAATGAGTTCTTTATTTTATGAATAGCAATTACCAGATTTCTTGTTTGAACAAAGTTGCCCGCGTTGAAGTTCTGTAAGTGTATTTTTGAAGCATCTGCGGATAAAATGTTACTGTTACCGGTGTGGTAATGCGGCCGCGGCACTGAGTATGCACTTACTGCCGCGGCCGCAGCATAAAAGTGCAAATATATCGGCGTCTCACAAAATATATAGGTACATATATCTAATAACTAAGTTCCAAAGATTAGTTCCAAATAAGTTTTGTAATTATCAGTTGTTGTGAGCCATTGAGTAAATGCATAACTATGCTGGTAACACTTAATAAAGCGAAATATTTCAGTAAAACGTAAGTTAGCAGCATAATATTAACAATTTCGAAAATTCTAATTTTAGAGGTCATTTATCACCATATTGCTGCGTTATGCGAAGAATTATAAATGTTTTTAATGTGTATTTAAAAGTAATAAAACCATTCCAAAAATTAAGCTAAATTACGTTCTTTAAGGCAAAATAGATTTGATAGCCACTTGAGCAATCTTCGAAAGAATATACACGACAAAATGAAAGTTTAACAATCACTGCCATATTTGTAACGGGTAAAGATAGGATAAAATTCATCCGATCTTCACCCGCGTGGGAAAAGATCGGATCTCGGCCTTTAGCGACCTTTGCCCTGTTTGGATCAGTTTTATCTGGCTATAACTTCATAAAACTTAGTATTTAGACAAAATAATAACAATAGAAGCTATATTATCGCTAAAAATCACAAATAAAAGTGATAGGGAAAGACCGGATGGACAAAAAAAACAAAAATTATCTTGTTTCATAAAATGCCGCGCAGCACGCGTCCTACTTCCCAGAGCGAATGGCAGGAACTTGGGTCGGGGCAGAATGAAATGGCGTCGTGTACCATATTGCTAGCATTTAAAAATATAGCATAATTCGGCGGAAATTTGAATCTTATGGTCTTGCCCCATCACCGATCTTACCCCAACACACCTTACTCATTCTACACCTCATTATAAGTTTTTCATTATAAAACCCCAACTTGTAAAAGTTCATCGAGGACAAACAATGTGCTTTTGATACCCACGTGTTTCTATAATTATTGCGCAGATAAAACTTTCGGTCTCTCGGAAAAGCTTGCCACGTGCTGTACGGTTTAAATTTAAAGGTTGGTTTAAATTTAGCGATGTAAATATGTACCTGTTTTATTGCAGCGTTTTATCATAAGCGATTGAACATAAGCGGTGTTCATTTAAGATCATTCTGTAATTCTGTATTGGTATTTTTATAATGTTCTCGTCTGTCCCGGATTCATAAATAAAAGGCTAAAAAAAGGTTGTGTCTATGCAAATACTCAGTGTTAGGAAGCGCCGAAAAACCGTAGATAGGATAGGCCTAAGTGACACACCGGTATGGTGACGATAAAAATAAGATCTGTTTTCGAAAGTTATTGGTTTTAATAACCTTATCCTTAATGGCACTGACAAAGCCCTGTTTCTCTAAAGAGGCACCAAACAGTAGCAAATGGAGGGAGGTGACTGTGTCTAAGGACGAAAGATACGTGTAAAGCCTTGTAGAATTTCCCGGTAACCTCCTTCTCCTTCACAGCCGTGGTAGCTCAGGGTTAAGCGCTCGCTGGAAATTTCACGGTATGCGAGCAACCCGGGTTCCTTTCCCGCCGGCACCCATGAAATTGTTAATTTCAATTTTAAGTGCTGATTTACCACGTGCTCGGTGGTGAAGGAAAACATCGTGAGGAAACCTGCATGTCTGAGAAATAAGAAAAAATATTTCGAAGACATGTGAAGTTCGCCACCACGCATTGGGGCAGCGCGGTTGGCATTTCCTTTCTCTAAAAACCTCTCAGAAATGAGAGGTGGCCTGTGCCCAGCAGTGGAACGTGGTGAAGGAAAACATCGTGAGGAAACCTGCATGTCTGAGAAATAAGAAAAAAAATATTTCGAAGACATGTGAAGTTCGCCACCACGCAAAAATCCTCTCAGAAATGAGAGGTGGCCTGTGCCCAGCAGTGGAACGTATATAGGCTGTAACTGTAACTAACTTTTTCCTTCTCCTTCCACACGGCTGAGTCAAAAACGCTCCGTAAAGATAGGTGCTGCCTTAGTTCGTTTATAGATGGATAAGTCTTTATCACACGAAATGACGTCCATATAACAATTACGGATGCTGTATACATGACGCGAGAGCCTTTAAAAAGCTACGCCTTCATGCCTCCGCGATAAGTACAGCCTTACTAACGATCTCGGATGATGCATCTCATGGGACGCAATAGTGGTGTGGACTTTTCTATATAGGGCGTTGAGTTCGGTTTAAGTCCACTTGAGTATGCTAAAGGTGTACATGAGAACAGGTATGACTGAACTGTTATGTTATATGCGCCTGCCTTATTGACGCCTGACAAAAGGCTGTTAAGCACCTCTGTCAAGCGTGCAAAAAACAGATCGCGAACTTTAATATTCACACAAAATACAACGTCACTAATCTATTTATACACTTTTCTATTTAGGCTTTGTTCATTCTGTAGTTTCTAGGATTTTTTTCAGTCAACATTCACTCTCAATACTCATTGGACGAGATGTGTTAATAGATTTTATTTTACACTGTACTGCGCCCGCCAACCATTAAAACGCCCATAACATTCATATTCAGTACCCAATTATTTATTATAATAAATAAAAATTAATTATATAGAACACATCACATCTTATGCTTTCAGTGTTGACTCTAGTTCACCATTAGCTTTCAATTCTTTAATTATATCTAATCCTCCAATAAGTTCTCCTTTTACATAAAGTTGCGGGTACGTTGGCCAATCAGAGTACTCTTTGAGACCTTGTCTTACTTCTTCATCAGTTAATATATCAAAGGTGTCATATTGTACTCTGAAAATTTAATTAAATTTAATTTAATTATTTGTTTCATATTATGTTGAGTAATTAGTACACGAACACTCCATCTGAACATAAACAGTAATATAATGAACGACCAAGTGACCAACGCCTTCTTGTTAAATGCCTTGTTAAGATGTTTAAGGGTAAGTCATTTTGTGAGTTATTAAAGCACTACGTTATCAATTGGTTTCAGAAGTTATTCTCAGCTTAAATTGATCATAATCTTGGACATTATTTCAGAGTCACATAGTTAATTTTTAATATCAACGTATATAAAGTTTCCATATAGAGACAGTGTAAGAGAATCTACTACCCCATATCATCCCGTGGGTGTCGTAAAAAGAGACAGAGGAAAACCGAAACAGGAAATGGGCAGCGGCACCTTCCACATAAAAACTCAAATAATAATAATAAAATATTAGCCAAACGTCACAACTTCTTTTTAACAAAATCTTTATAAAAATGGTTATTATAATATAAATGAACACATTGTTGAAAATAATGCCTGCGAATGAGATGGTTGCGTCCAAGCTGTTTCTTAAATCAGTTTCGTAAGAAGTTGGTACAACCTGTAATTTATGGTATAATTTTATTTTGAAGAAAAAAAAGTTTCTTACTGGTTCTATCCAGGACATATGTTTTTTCCGAACCAGTGGTAATGGTAAAAAACGACTTTCAATAAGAATTACTTGTAATCTATATTGAATAACAAATTATGCTATTCTTTTCTTCTTCTTTAACAGCACATATCTATCTACCACTGGCTCTCTCACCGTAAGAAGGATTTGCAGTATTTTACACAGGCTTCATTATTGGAAGGCTGATTAGTGATCTCAGAACCAGATATCTCACATTTATAACACTTTTCCCTGTCATCGCCTTTTTTTCCAATCCTCTAAATAAGTCCATTAGTGTATTAAAAGTTGTTAAAATTGGTTTTAGAACTGTTATAGACTTGTACTTATGCAAATAATATTGTTTTAATGCTCTGGTAATAGTCAAAAAATCATACATACCCAGTTTCATTTATTATCTGTATAAGTGTCCTACTAAATCCACATCTTGGAGCATCTCTGTTACCCTTCATAAAAATCATCACAGTATGTCTATTAATGAGTGCTTTTAGTCTTTCCTCTAGTGGCTGTTTAGGGGTTATGGTTGTTGGAGTAGATTTGCCAAAACTAAGAGATTTTACTTTAGACGTAATCTGTGACACATCAGCTCCATCTACTCTGTCTACTTGTGCTCCATTTTTAAAAAATACTACAGTTGGAACTGAATCAACCTATTAAACAAAATAAAATACGATGAAATTTCATTCAGTTCAATATTATAAAAAAATGTATTTTTATAGTCATGGCATTTGTTTATGTGTAAAAACATTCTTGGTTACTACCAAAATTGAAGATTTATAACAGAGTGAACGAGGGTACAGGAACTTCACTAGCATCTCACAACGTACACACAAAGCGAGGAGTTCACCCAGAGTGGCAGACAGACCCCCACCCCCTCGAACGGGATTCCGCCTTCTCACGACACGACGGCTTAGTAGCCGTGGCTTGGTCACTCACGATAAACAAAGAGGAGCCCACTAGGTTGGCCTGAAGTGGCCGCTCCAGGTAGGTATGCATAGGCATATCCACATGTTAAAAAAAAGCCTAACCAAACAAAACATGTCATAAGTAGATCTTTCAATAAACTCTACATACCTTAAATTTCAGAGAGATTTCGGAAAGAGTTTCAGCATTACATACACCAAATTTAGTATTGCTGGATTTAATTTCAGGAAGTGCTGCAAGTTCTTCAAGTACTGTTGTAATTTGAGGGCACTGCTCTGCCCAATCAGTGGAAAAATGTACTACTGTTAACTGTGGATAACTAGAAAGAAAAAGAACCTCATGTTAGTCAAAGTAAAAAATAATTTATACAGTTTTAGTTAACTTACTAGTACCTAGATTAGCAAACTAGTTCACGGCATCCAAAATTTGATCGACTCTTTTCACAGACATGTTTCTCCCATCGCTACTTACAATAAATATAAAAATTAAAATAAATTTTTATGCATACATCATGTAATGTTGATAAGACAAAGAATTCAGAATAACTTTGCATTATTGTCTTTGTCAAACCAATATCTGCTATGAGCAAAAAGTATACTTTTGAGATATTAAAGAAAAAAGTTCTCCTGTAAAATTTAATATGAAGGTGAATTTTAAAAACCATATCAAGTTAAAGTCATAGATATCATACGTAATTTTATTTATGTTTTGAGTATTTAGATTATTTACTTTATTTTATATTTTTAAACCACATTATTTTTTTCACATAACAGATTTTAAATTGTCAATTATTTGGCACATAACAGATATTAGAGAAAAAGATATCTGATTTACAATAGAATTTTAATACTGAAAAATATTAACAATAAGTTTTAATCAGGCTTAAATTTTAAACAATCATAAAATGGATGGTAGTCTCGGTCTGTAAATGGTTTTAATTCTTGTAATTGGTTGAACTTTGATTGAGTTATTTCTAATGACCTGTCATACAATGCAGAAGGTCGAGAGTACTGTTGAGGAAGCTGGTTACGTTGTGGCAAAATTGTGTACTCTTGTGGATGGCGAAGTTTGAAGTATAAGTCAGAGCATTTTTGTATAAGTCTACTGGTGAATCATTCACAGTGGGAACACCCTTCCTTTTACCTGGTCGATTAGCTGAAAATTGGTGTTGAAATGCTCATAATCCTTGAAAAAATCAAAACGAACTACTCTAATGTCATAGGGTTGTTTGGGCCGCGCACGACGCATTCTTGAAATGTAACCTTGAGGTGCATAAATAGGCGGCTTTATATAATGTTCTATAGTAGAGTGGACACTATCAACTTCCATCATAGTGTGTCCCTTTTCTAATATGATTTGTTCCACTTCTACCTTAAAAAAATAAGCATAATTACTTAATGCACTTGCCAAAATCTTATTTCTGTTTTGGTAGTTACACCCATCACTAATTGTAATTATTGTAATGTGTTTATAGACATTGCAAACTGTTTTAAGGTAATCAATTATACAGCTTGTAAATTCGTTGGACGTAACTCCCCCATCTGCTACATGCCAAAAATAAATAACGACATCTCCAGTACGCAAGTTATAAATGGTAAAATTATGACATTGTAGTTTTTGTTTATAATACAGTGCTCCTGCAAGCAATTTTGGTGCTAAAAGAACACTTTGCACGTCAACAGATATTACTAGGTGGTCTAGGTTACCCTTCAAGTTTTCTATTTCCTTGTTTTTAGCACAACGTGCTTCCTGTGTGTCTCCTAATCCTCTTGCAAAATATGTTTTAACTGAAAACTAGTGCAGACATAGCATTGGTCCTTCCTTGGTTTGTGAATTGAAATGTTCTCTTTACTAAGTACACTTAGGAAGGTATTTCGTGAAACTGGCTTTTTGTTTTGTTCATTACACCATGTTTTATAAACTGCGTGCATGTGCAGGTGTGATCGAAAAGTTGACTCTACGTAAATGCGCTTTGATGATGCCCGGCAATAGTGACTAGGCACTTTCGGGAGTAAATTGAGCCATTCGGACATCGTTCCTCGTGTACTTCTGGTGGTGGCCAAGACATTACGATTACGTCCAATTAACGTAGGGGATTCATTGCCATCTGCCATGACTGCCATTGCTGATGTATCTTTAACCCAGCGTAAGAAAGAATCACGTCCGAGATCAAGTATGTTTAAAAAAACATTCTGCACACTTTTGCTTTGGCATTTATAATCAAACTTAGGTACAAAAATATCAAAAGCAGTTTCTTTCCTGACAGTAATAGAATTATCACGTTTTCTTTGCTTACGAAAATTTCTTTTGGATACTAATCCTTGTACAGAAGCTTTTTTTTCACCCCATGAATTCATATTCCAAAACTTGACTTGCATGTCAAGTTTTGCAGCTCGTTCTTCTTCTGATATTAAACCACTTTTTACACGATTTTGTGTTATTGCAGTATGATTACAACGAGTTTTTACAGATCTGGCTTCTTTTGGAATGGGGGCGTTCAAGTATTACGTAACGCAATTTTTGAAAATTTTTGACCCTCCCTATCCCCTATGTAAACCCTCCCTAAACGTTACGTAACACCCAAGTGATAATTTTTACCTAAAAGTCACAATTAATTAGATCGGAAAGTCGCTGAAATATCATTGTTATTGTTTCAATCGCGTTTGTTCTAATTCTTTATTTTATTTATTCATATTGTTATTTAATAAACAATCACACATAATGTAATAAGCATTTGCTTAAGTTTTAAATATGTTAAAATTGGCTCAAATTTGTCCTAATAAACTTTTACTACCAATCTTACATTTAATTATGCCGTTTTCCTGACATATCCCTGTCCTTACATACATTTTTGGCTTCATCCACCATTGTTAGTCTCTATATTCTCATCATCCTATTTTTTCAGCACAGTTGCGCTGGAAAGTCAGCATGAGAGCCTTTATAGGCCAAGAACAGCTGATGATGCAAATTTCTCTCTTTCGAGGACATTACAGTATGAACTCACTTTAACAACACTGACTAAAACAATGTGCTTCTGCGTAAACACTAACAAATACTGACAACGAAAACAAAATAAAAATTACGTACAATACAGTACTAAGAATCTCCGGTGGAGGTTCGGTTGCCACCTAAGACGACTCGACCTGGCAACATACAACGCACGCACACTGAGGACTGACGAGAAGATCCCGGAGCTGGAAGAAGAGATAGACAAGTTACGCTGGCATATTATAGGATTATCCGAGGTCCGAAGAGAGGGGGAGGACACGGTAATCCTCGAATCCGGCAACTTGTTCTATCACCGGGAGGGCGACCATCTGTCCCAAGGAGGTGTCGGATTTATCGTCCACAAGTCTCTTGTTAACAACGTAGTAAAGATTGTGAGTGTGTCGACGAAGGTTGCGTACCTTATACTCAGAATCACCAAACGGTATTCGTTGAAGGTCATACAGGTTTACGCACCAACCTCGGCACATCCCAATGAGGAGATGGAGGATATGTATGAGGATATCTCTAAAGACATACATTCCTCCAAAATACACTATACGGTGCTAATGGGAGACTTCAACGCAAAACTAGGCACAAGAGAGAACGGCGAGCTGAGGCTAAGCAAATTTGGAATAGGTCAACAGAATCCAAGGGGCCAGCAGCTGGCCGACTTCATGGAGAAAGAGGGACTCTTTATGATGAACTCTTTCTTCCAGAAGCGGCCCCACAGGAAGTGGACCTGGTTGAGCTCCGATGGTTCGACAAAAAATGAGATTGACTTCATTATGACGACTAGACGGTAACTGTTCAGTGATGTCTCAGTGATCGCGAGGGTGAAAACTGGTAGCGATCAGCGAATGGTTAGAGGCACACTGAACCTAAATGTTAAGTTGGAGAGGTGTCTTCTAATGAAGCTCGAGTTACAAAACCGTTTTCAGTGCCTAGAAGATTGCAATGCAGTGGACGATATGAATGACAAGCTCGTGGAAACTGTCCATGCGGTCGGAGATAAGTTTTGCAAGACCTGCCGCAGAAGAACACAAAAACTCTCCGATCACACTCTTAATCTCATGGCTGTTAGACGGGAAATGAAGCTGCAGTCTTCAGTAGATTTGACAGCATACAGGCAACTGAACAGACAGATCTCCAAATGCATGCGGCGGGACTTGCGCAATTTTAATACTGCTCGTATTGAAGAAGCGATCGAGCATGTTTAGACTAAACACAGCAGATATTCTACTAAACAATCACAATTGACCACATAGCAGGTATTAATTGACAATATTCTAGCTGCTGCTCATAGCATGTTTTAAAAAGTTGTCATGGTTCGTCGTACAGTCCTCAAAAGCACATAGCAGTTATTTTATATGAAACATTGATTGGTGAACTACTCTTCCCAGTCAAAATGTTAAAATCTCTAAAAAGTGCACATAGCAGATTTTGGTTTGACAACGACGATATGTTAAAGTTACAGCCTATATACCAGCTGGACACAGGCTTCCTTTCATTTCTGAGAGGTGTTTAGGGCACGGATGACCGTGCTGCGCCAACATGCATAGCAACAACGGACATTTAACCTCGTAAGGCCCACTGTACAATTTATTACGTTTTAGCATTACGGCCCAGACTTTAAAAGACAATCTTCTCCTAAACACCCAGTGTACAATATGATGTACATTATACTTGTATGTATTCTGCTTTAAAATTTTCACGCCAACCGTAAACTTCTGTGTGTGAGGGTGATCTGATAACTCTCTAGAACAAAATTTGACACATTTGGAGAAATACATAGACAATCTGTCAAATTCAACAGTTTTTGCAACCATGCCACCGATTTAGCATACACTTGAGTATAAATCTTAATAAATTCATACAATCTGACGCTATTTTGTTTCTAAAATCAAATAAAAATAAGAATTAACATATCGTTTTCAAGAAACAATTGTTATTTTGCTTCAAAGAACCCAATTAGTATTTTTTATTATTTTACAAAAAGTGATGTTCATTTTGTTGCACATTGGGTTTTTCTGTATTGTTATGTATTATGGTGGGTTATGGTATTGGGTTTATGTTATCAAAGGCAACTTTTTTATTCTAGATCTCTACAATAATGAAATCAATGATTTATTGGAGTCTTCAGATATTGAAGACTTCATTCCATCTGACGAAGACGTAGGTGACCCCGACTGGTCAATTCACTGCGCAGGTGCATCTACACCTTCAACATCATACTCGGGAGATTCTTCCTCCGAATGTGAAAGTGATAAAGAAAACTCACAATATGTAAGGGATGTGGAAAAAAGTACCTAAAAGAAGAGGATGTGTTAGAGGGCGTGGAGGAGGACGAGTAAGGGGTGGAGGCAGAGCAAACCATCAAGCTTTTCAAGGAAGAAGTCAAGTTTTAGTCCAGAATGATGGTAAATTAGATTCTTCACGGAATGGTACAATAATAAATTGGTTTTGCTTTTATCTTCTGTGGAGACAAAGGATGAAGTTGATAATAGTCAACACTGGTGTAAGAAAATAAAGTTTACGTGATCATCCCGCGACCACGAGTAGTGAGACAGTACAATCAGAAAATGAGAGAAATGGCATTTAGCAGACCGCTTTTTGGCGGTGTGTCCGTATAGATATAGGATCAGAAAGTGGACGATACAATTATTGTGATTATAAAGAATTAAGCGTATTCAATAAAGTTTTTTTATTTATAATTTAAATTCTTGTAAACGCCCAATGTGCATTTGAATGAACAACAAGCTAAGAACTCAAAAATAGTTTTATTCTATTCCTTTCCACCATAGAGAACCCAGAAAAATTATAAAAAAATTGCTGGTTAGGGTTTTCATTAAAAAATAGTTTTGTTTGCGTGGGCCGCAACTGTGTAACAAGATAATGTACATTATATTGCATATTAGGCATTTAGCTCATCTGCTGTATTAGTTTAGTTCATCTGTGTTGTATCTGTTAATTTTAAATAATATCCTCAATAGGACTGTGTTTTAAATTGCAATTTAAGTATGTATTCAATAAGTAATGACTTACTTTGGGTAGGTAATCTGAAGGTGAGCTCCTTTACAGCCTATCAAAAGTTCACTGCTGAAAATAGGCCTCTTCCAAAGACTGCCTCATATTTGCCAGTTGCCAAGCTTGGCAGGTGGTTTGGCAAACACATTTTTTTATTTTTAGTTGTTATTAGGAGGACGCTGCCACCAATATCTTGGTTTATTTCCCTCCTTATTTATTACATTCGTTAACAAATCAAATGTTTTTCAATCGAAATTTATTCCAGTTATACGTCCTTACAAAACAAAGGTACTTACCCAATAAAATTAACGAAATTGTCCACTGTGTCTATTTTGCTTACAGACATTGTGTAACGAGGTTAACTTTTATTTCTCCAAGTTATTCAGGTATTACTGCAACATAAAAAAACCTTTCAATTCAGTGTGTTTTAATCTTAATTTCTTATAAACATTAGCTTTTGAAAATTTTATTAACAATTTAATTTAGTACTACTTACACTATCCGTACAACAGTTTATAATTTTATTTTTGACTTTTCGAGTTTTGACTTTGACCATTTTATAGAATGTTTTTTTTTTCTTTTTTGGAGTTTATGGCCTGGTATCTAGACCTTTAGGCCAAGTCTTAGATATTTTTATTCGGTTTATTATAATTTTCTTCATAGTACACTGCTTCACAATATGTTGATGCGTCACATTGTGCAGCCCTTGGGAGATTTTGACGGCAACTTGAGTCAGCAGACAGCTGACAGAGCTGACAGAGAATCACATCACCATCAGAGCACTTGTATCACCGTTTCCACTAATAGTTCACATGAGCAGACACTTAATACATAAAATCGCACCACTTTTACATATCAAAATCCACTTCAAACCATTATTCAAACAATAATACAGGAGCAGCAAACTGCCGCCGATGAAGTTCCCGCCAAAACTCCCCACTTTATAGAATGAAGTTGTTGCAGTGTTATTAGATTATTTTCCCAGAATCTACCATAATTAAAGTGAAAATATGCAAAAAATGCCAGCTACCTTGCAATAAAAAAATTCCTGTAGCATTTTGCAAGTTAAGATATGACACAAAATTTACCAATAAAAAAATATTTTTATATTATCCGTAATATCCCAAATCTTTATAGAAATAACATAACTTGATTTTATTTAGTATGCTTTCTTGAGATTCAAAATAATTTTCCATACTTTAATTTTATTTGTAATATTGATGATAGTTTGTTTTTGTTAGCTTTCACATGCTGCATTAGAAGTAGGCATTATCAACAGTGCTTCGGTAAAATAAAATAAATATTTGGATACTTTTTACCGTTATTGAAATGAGATTCCATTCAGTATGTTTTTGCTGACCGAGCGACCCTTAAGAATGTGTGCATGCGTAGTAAAATAGTAGGCGTTAGATTTTTTTATTCATTTTTCTTCACCATTTGCCTATATTACTTTTTCTGAACCTTCTCTGCAAATTTGGCCGATTATTGCAAAATAACCCTGTATAAATTATGGATAAACTTTTGGGATTGGGATATAATACTGGCTAAAAGATAAGACTGATATACTTTAATGTGATTACTCTTTGCGACTGTCTTGGTCATATTTGCAATTAAGTTTTCAAAAAATATAAGTTGCCTGTCGTCAGTTGACAAGTAGTATAGACCAACTAAGCAGAATATTAATTTACTAACAAAAGAAGAATGGTGGAAATCTATCCCGTGGGTGTCTTAAGAGGCGACTGTGGGAAATTAGGAAAAGTAAAGTATAACCATCTCTTTACCCAGACCGGCGACGGGCTGCAGTGTCAAAGGTGAGAGAAGTCTGGTACTGCGATCGTCAATCTACCGGATAAGCGTGACGATTGACGAGGAGCGGCCTTTGTTAAAATTATTAAAGAACCTAATGTAATTGAAGGAACTATGAACTATTTCTTTAAGTTTTATCGCTCTGGTACAAACATCGTGATATGTGGATGATAGTTAGGAATTGATGTTATAAGAAATAAAATGTTAGAATCTATCAAATCCATCAATAACTTTAGAAATGCCGCAAGTCATTCGAAGGTTGAAATTCCACTAGATATGCGGTTACCTGCTAAATCTGTAACTTCGTTGTTGCCTTGTTGTCGTCGTTACGAATCGCCATTAAATGCAGGCAAAAATTTTAGATCATACAGTCTAGTCTGATTTGTATTTTGTTAAAAAAACTTTACAATATGCGGATCGGTCATATTGTGAAGTTCTTGAGAGATTTTGACGTCAGATTAAGCGAGCGGAGTAGACAATTGATAGCGGTAATATCTCAAGTGTCCCATGCGGATAAATAATCTGAGATTTATATCACAATTGAACTGAGATTTTTATTACTTGTTAAATCGTTATTACTAAAACTTCGTATGTGAAATAATTTAATACGAAAAATTGCATCACTATGACATATTAAACTCCTCTTTAAGCCACTGTTTAAACGATAATACAGCTTGCGGTTTTTAGCGTGAACTTTACAACCTGCGCATGTGTGGTATATTAGTGGAAACGATGTAGGAAGTGCTTCGATGGTGATATAAGTTTTTATCTTCTTAGTGTTTTGAAACGTCATCACCTGTCCGTTGTTTTAATCTTTTGTTTTTAAATCTCAGAACCTATTAGCATATTGTCAGACTAAATCAGACTAGGTTGTATGGTCTATGACAATTGCCTACTGTAAATGGCTAATCGTAACAACAACAACAATCTCTTTGATATTCTAAAACTAAAAGGTTATAATTTTTTAATTAATTATGCAGTAAAAATAGAATTGTTTCGGCAACATATTTAAACGCGTTGAGTTGCTGTAAAATATAAATTTATTAAATATGGCATCTGTTTCTACGGCTCCGGCGCCGGGAATGCATCAAATCGATTTATCCAAGTTAAACCTTCATCAGCTGGCTCAATTAAAACAACAAATGGATCAAGTAAGCCAATAAATATATTTCTGGATTTATGATATAGGTTACCATTCCTCGTATTTTTATTAATTACCATTGTTTTAATGTAGGAGTTAAACGTTTTTCAAGATTCTTTACAAACTCTCAAGATGGCTCAAAGCAAATTTGTGGAGTCTGGAGAAAGTGTGGAAAAAATAACACCTGCAACAAAAGGGAAAACTGTCTTGGTTCCGCTAACGGGCTCGATGTATGTACCTGGTACAATAGCAGATACAGACAATGTTATAATTGATATTGGAACAGGCTACTTTGCACAGAAGGTAAGCCATATGAAGTAAAAAATTATTATTATTCATCATTACAGCCGAACATAGGCCAATAGATCTATTCCCCCAAGGAATTCTACAAAATATGTTTCTAAACTAACTGTATTTCACTTCTATTTTAAAATATTATTGTGCCTATAGTTATCATGACAATGATAATTTCTTTAGTTATTTTTAAACTTAATCTTTTGGGCAGAAAATTAAATATTATACCTGTTTATCAAGTAAATAAATGATCATACAATGGAAAAAACATAATTTAAGAGGAAATGCGAGTGGTCTTTTCTCCATACAAACACTCTCGCCTGTTTTCTTTCTGGTTTATGACCATATAGCAATGAATTTTTACAGTAAAATAAATATTAACCTCTTCATGTCCCTATGTTTACCTTTTTGATGATACATTATCTTTAGAAGCACTAGAACCGTTACAAAATGCTCAAAATTGCCTATTTAGACTGCTGTCAACAGAGGCCTAGTGTTCAAATTTGATAACTAATACTGAAAAAAGAAAAACATAAGGACACAGTGTATATCCTATTTATTCAGTTTATGAAATATCTTTCAAATTAGTCCAATATTGGAAGAGGAAATGGTAGAGCGCCAAACCTCGAATTATGCCTTTTTACTCAGGCTATTTAGTCAGATCTGCAGTTGTCCTTATCGGACGCCGAGCGCTCGCAGAGCGACAGCAATAGTTTCTTCAAATACCTAATTTTCCAAAGTCTCTCAGCCCGTATTTCCTCTTAATACTTTTCAAATTATTTGACTGCTCATAGGGTCATAGGTGTGGTCTGTGGTACCAACAACTGTATTGAAGTGATTTTGCTGTAGCATGATGCTTGGTCAGTAATATTTTTGTTGCTGCAGTCCATCGATCACTAATAAAAAACTAGATACACAATCCCATGCAAAAGTTCTCTAAAAACTGTCGCCAATTGTTTTGACGTAATTCTAGTTGAAATAAATATACATTAATGTAAATTCAACCTTAAATGCATTGCCTAAAGTTGTATTCACAAAGCTACATACAAATTAAAAGTGCACCCAAATGTTCGAGTGGGCGCTCATTCGGCAAGGACATTTTTTATCACTGACTGTGTATCTAGCAGTCCAATGTTTTCATATGTAACAGTCTTTTAATGTATTTTGTTTTATTATTCCTGAGTATCAAATAGATTTTTTTTTAAATATTTAAACTTTACTAGTTGGATATATCATAATTTACCTAACCTTTAATTTTTATTCATTTTCTAATAGGATATTGACGGAGCAAAAGATTATTTTAAAAGGAAAGTTCAGTTTGTAACAGAACAAATGGAAAAAATTCAAGTGCTAGGAATAGAAAAGTCAAAAGTGAGGGAAGCTATTTGCATGATGATGGAAATGAAGATGCAGGCTCAAACTCAGGCACAGAAGTCCTCAACCTCATAACAACTGCTTACTATCTTAAATTATAAACTTGCTTTTCTTATAACCTCTCACAAGTACATAACTTGTTTTGAATATGCTTAACTTTATAATAACATACAGTGGGAGAATATTTTAAATTTTAATATAGTTGAATCTTGTTAATTTGTCATTAATAAACTCATATCAGTGCTACTTTAGTGGTAAATTGTTATTGCTCGAATTGAATAGTGAGTTAAAATTTTAATTAAAATTTCTATCTAAGCAGTGACAGAATGAGCACCTTTGTCATCCTCTTTTTCTTAGCAGCCATTGCATACCACAACTTTTTTTATATAAATCTCATTCTACTAGGTGGAATGGAGCTATAGCTCATAATCATTAATGACAAAGGAGAGAATATTCTAATCCGTTGTATTGAAGCTTATAACATAAGCTAATGGAGATTAAATTGTAGGTGTAAATCCCTGGTCTTATGTTTATTGTAGGTGCTGGTATAGTAAAATGCCAGATTAGCAAGATTCCACTGTGCTATATATATATAAATAAAAAGTAATAATTAAATGTTTTGTTCAAAGCATTAAAATTGCATATTTGTTTACGATGAGTGTTATGAAGTGCTCATTAACTCATTGATAATCACAAATTGTATACTACCATTTGTAAGATAATTCTGTTTAAAAGTAAAAGTTTAATCTAAATCATGTATTTCATTAATTAATTTGGTAAAAGTAATGTTTATTAATAAAAGAAAAAAAATCAAGCCTTATAAGGATTATATGTTGATAATAATTTCTATATAATAAATTAATTTTTTTAAAGGATATTTCAATGACATATTGTTCTTTAATTAAGAAAAGTAAATGTTAAGTAAAGTTACAGCCTGTATAAACCGATTTACGAAAACACTAGAGTTTGTTTGCAAAAATTAAAACACAAAAATTTACTTTTAATAAAATGTAAAAGTCACCCTTCATACATCCATCCATCCATTACAGCTTGGTAAAAGTCCACTGATGAACATAGACCTCCCCCATAGATTGCTTAATGTAAAGGCAACTACCTACAGTTTTTATTATTTTGTTATCAGGAAGATGCTGCTGCCCATCTCCTATTTATGTTTCCCTCTGTCGCCTTTTATGACACACGTGGGACGCTATGGATTAGTGGATAATATTTTTGTGGATAACTTTAAAGAACTAAAAATAATAAAATAACTACACATTGTAAAGTTGGTGCAAAAACAACAAAGTGTATAGAAATTAAAGCCTCGACTGCAGAATGTGAAATTATTTTTTTCTGTTTAATTATTTGAAGCTGGCTTTTACTTTTCAACCGACGATAAAAAAGGAGGAGGTTCTCAAGTCGACGCGTATATTTATTTTTTTATGTACGACCACGCTAAACTTTTTACAGAGTGGTCCGATTTTGATGATTCTTTTTTTATTTGATAGGGTATACCTCTAAATTGGTCCCATATACAATTTGATCAAGGTATATCCAATAGTTTTTGAGTTATCTTTAATAATATATATTGAAGTCGGTTGTACAGAGTTTTAAATTATTATTAAAAGTGATTTTTTCCCCCTTTTATATATTTAGTGAACCAAGGAATATTACAATCTCAATATACTAAATAGTTACATTAAAAACATCAACCCTATATTGCTAACTTTAGGGATGGAATTTTATATCCAAATTTATGTGGGATCACTCCTGAAGCCTAACCATTTTAATAAAAAATAATCATTAAAAAACTGTTCATAATAAAGGAAGATATCGCGTTACATACACATACAAAAAAAGAGCATACGGACGAATTTCAAACCTCCCCCTTTTTTTTGAAGTCGGCTTTAAATAGGTTTTAATTTATTTGAGTGTTTTTGGTATGTTAGTGAAGTGTTGTAGTGTATAAAAAAGTATGCTCCAATTTTAAATTTAAGGCTAAGGCGGGCTTTTACATAGAAAAATTAGAAATTTACTGTTCACTTCATATTGTGGCGCATAAATTGTTGAAAATACTATACTAATGTTAAACACTACTGAGCCGTGGTAGCTCAGATGGTTAGCGCTCGCTGTAAGTTTTACAGTACGCGAGCAACCCGGTTTCGATTCCCGCCGGCACCCATGAAATTGTTAATTTCAATTTTAAGTACTGATTTACCACGTGCTCGGCGGTGAAGGAAAACATCGTGAGGAAACCTGCATGTCTGAGAAATAAGAAAAAAAATTATTTCGAAGACATGTGAAGTTCGCCAACACGTATTGAGGCAGCGCGGCGAACACTTCCTTGCCCTAGAAGCCTCTCAGAAATGAGAGCAGGCATGTACCCAGCAGTGGGACGTATATAGGCTGTAACCGTAACTTTTAATGTTTAAGACTCGTTGCTCGCGGTGCAATAAAATGGGGAAACAGGACGTGCCTGTTGCGGTCTCTGTCGCACTTACGGGCATTACGGCAGGCATAGTGACGCACCATTGTCGTGTCGATGTGTATATTATGAACAAGTGGTAAAATTAAAAAATTTGTACAACCGACTTCAATATAAATTATTAAGGATAACTCAAAAACTATTGGTCAGACCTTGATCAAATTTATAAGGGGTGGTCCCTTATGAGAAGCATCAGCTTTCAAATAAAAAAGAATCATCGAAATCGGTTCACCTAGAAAAAAGTTATGAGGTAACACACATAAAAAAGTACAGTCGAATTGAGTACCTCCACCGTTTTTTGAAGTCGGTTAAAAATAGACGGAAACTACTTACTCTCTGCTTATTAACGAGAGCTATCCACGAGTTTTTCTGCCAACAGGTCGGCGCCACGTAAGAATGAGGTGACTGACAGGTTTCATGGCGGGGGAAGTTAATTTGTTTGGAAAAGATAAAGGTTAATGTTTCTTTCTGAAATATTAGTTTTATTTTATATTAATTAGATTAGAAATGGATAAACCAAACAACGGATATTCCTAAAAGTAGACGAATTTAAACGAAGTTAAAAATGTGTAAAAACTAATTAAAGAACACAACACTGAGGCATTGTTTTGTGTGCTAGAAACCGAAAAACTTATTTGAAACGAAACTTTTCAATGAGAATGACTATGTAACCCATTTCCGTGATAAAACTTCACACTTCGTCACTTAGTCAAAACTAGCAAAATCTGGTGAGCATAAAATTGACTAGCTCTCATTAACAACATTCCAAGGATACAGGCTACTTAGAATAATCATTGGGTAGGTGGTTGGGTTCATTTTGCCTAGGAGTCCGTCGGCGTAGGTTACCAAAGGAAGATAGTAAGTACCACCCACTTTACTATTTTTGCCACCAAATAGCACAATTTGCAGCGCTGTCTGAAGGGTATAAAGAATGGTTCTTAACATCTTTAAAAAAAAATTACTCCCACACTAGGATTTTCTCCTGCATCGTGGAGGCAGTTTACAAACATAAATTGCACAAGGACAAACATCCAGACCCGGAACAATTACTTGCAGGTCATGCAAATACTTGTTCCGTGCGGGATTCGAACCCGCGGCCCTCAGCACAGTAACTCATTGCTAAGCCACTGCGCCGCGGAGCCGTCAAGTCGGAGCCAGTATAATTATTAAAGGCTGTGGGTCATCTTAGTCCTCAGAGGTGACAATGCATCTGTAGCCTTCTTTGTTTGAAGTTGGTTGCAGGTGTATATGAGCTGCAGTACCTAGCCACTTACTATCAGGTGGACTTTAAGTTCGTTTGACACTTGTTCAAAATAAAATAAATTGACTAAAAGTGCCAATGCAGCAGATTATTTGCGTAGGTAAGGTTTTTTGCAAAAGGGTATATTTATTTAAAATATTTATTGTACAGAAAGTGTACAATAGGCAGAAAGATTACGCATTTAAATAATCGCTACCGGTAACTACGACTATATACTATCTAAGTAGTTTATGATATACGTGGGCTACTCCTATTCGGAGAGTTTTGCGATATTTCTATGATCCAAACGTTGTTGCTAATTCTGCCGCTGATGTAGTGCTTAATGGAATTCTGTAATACTTACATCATATGTGGTATCCATCGGAGGCAGATCTCAACCTTGATTTGGTCGCTCCTGTAGGATTGCATTCCGCAGTAAGCTGTAAGTTATCAAGCCTAGACTGACGCATCGACCTTCCGAGATGTAAACACCAGCCACCAGTATAATTCTTCCTCAGTGTGCAAAGCACTCCTCTTCCTGGATGTTAACAAGTTGAGTGATTCTGATGGAATCCCTTCTATTGTGCTGAAGACGTGTACTCCGGAGTTGGCACCGGTTCTAACGTATATTTTCCGGTATTCCTACGGACTCATGTAAGATAGCTTTAGCGCACCCGATCCCTTAAAAAGGCGATCAACTATAGGCCTATCGTCATCACCTTGTTTTCCAAAACAATGGAATCGATTCTAAACTCATGAGGTCCCGTCTGGGTTGCTCAGATGGTGATCAACTAATTTACATGACTCGAAGGTGAGCGGAGGCAGGAGTTTTCTTCCTATGGGCATCCCGAGAAACAATGCAATCAGATCACTAGTTTTCTTGCAGATCTAAGCGTCAAGGTCTCACTAGTCGGTGCATGCTCCGAATTCAATCATTCCTATTAATGTTGGTGTTCTACAAGACTGCGTGCATAGGTATGACCTATGCTGATTCTTTTGCATATCAATTATATGTTGCAAACCATTAACAATCATTGCTATGCAGATGGCAGCACTAGTTATGCTTTTAACACCGACGTGCCATTGTTTTTGATATACACGTCATCGAGTTCCGGAACAAATATGTGTCTGAAGTTTTATACATGGTAGAGCCATGCTGCAGCTATATTATGGTTGTAGATATAACGAATGGATCGGCTTGACCAGGGAAGGACAAGGACCACGCTCTCACAGAATACCAGCGTAATAAAGCAGCTAAATGCTGCTGTGTTACGTTTGGTGAGTGTAGAGATCCGGAGACCCTATTTACTGGAAACGAGGCATTCCATTTTAGACCTCCATCCATAGGCTGACAACGCATATGAATTTTGATTCTTACTCGAGAATAGATGTAGATGTCTATGGATCACAGCATTCACTCACAATCAAGTTGACTGTGCGCTTGTTTGTTACCCTTATTCTTTAAAAATGTCGAGTTTTTGTTAAATAGTCTCGGACTGGGAATGACTAAATCTATACCAGTTTAACCCTCAGAAGACATAGGTTTGCGAGTTTACCGTTAAAAAGTACCCCTTTTGTCGTATGTTCTTAATTTTAGTGCACTTCACTTACTTTCTCAGCCAGCACGACGTTCAGTTCCGCGGTCACTTGTAAGGGAAGGCTACGTTGGCCTCTAAAACGCTTCGCTTTCTCAGTAGAGCGGGACAGTATTTCATACCGCTACACCGCTTGCAACTTTATTAAGCGTAGGTAAGTTTTGCGTTATGTCTTGGCCATGGAATATTGTTCTCATTTCTGGGCCGGGGCAATCCAGTGCCTTCCACTTGACCGCATGCAGCGAAGAGCAATCCGAATCGTCGACGACGCAGTTCTTTCTGATAGGCTCGATTCACTGGCATTGCGAAGAGATGTGCCAATTTTTATAGTACTATCATCCCTTTGCAATATCTATTGTATTCACCACGAGGAGTGCTGAGAGGAATTCTTCGGATTAATTCTAGCCGCCAAATTCCACCTAATATCTGGATACTTGGCGGTCCACCATTGTGCGATTTACTAGAAGTTTTCCTCCTCGCACGACTTCTTTGTGCAATTGGCACCTAAAATTCCTCTGGTATTGCAGTTATTCGTGGATGGCGGTTTACATTTACCATCAGGTGACGGAGATAAACTCCTCTTATATAAAAGTCAATTAGAGGAAAAGTAGAATGCGGCCTTCCCGTCAACATTTTATCTCAGGTACCATTAGCTTAATACAAAATATCGTTTGCCTCGGTTTCGAGTGCAAAATGTACTAGTAGCACAGAATAAATAACAGTACAAGAACAGAAGAATCACTCTCTGATAGCAAACTTGCGAGTTTAAACATAGTTACAACGTCGCTAATGTTCATAATATTTTGCACGCCTTGGAAGTGACCTTCGTGAATTTAGCCTACCGTTTATATCGTCGAAAAAAAATTATACGGCGCGCGTAATCAAAATGCACCTTACGTCCGCGTGCGAGTGTCTGTATCACTTAGCTCGTTACGCGCCTTTGTTAAGACCGCTTCTACTGTAGGGTTAGGTGTTGTGAGAAAACAAATTGAATCCTTTGATATTAGTTGGTATATACGAGTATAGTAGAATACACCGAGGTGTTATGCAATGTATTAGTATTTCTTTTATTTATTTTTATTTTGTTAAAAAAAAACGTTACGCCACACTAGGATTTTCTCCTGTATCGTGGAGGCAGTTGACAAACATAAATTGCAGAAGGACAAACATCTAGATCCGGAACAATTATTTGCAGGTCATACAAATACTTGTTCCGTGCGGGATTCGAACCCGCGGCCCCAGCGTTGCAACTCATTGCTAAGCCACTGCGCCACGGAGCTATCAATTTGCTGATAATAAAAACTTTATTGTTCAATGTGAGGAAGGTTAATATGCAACATCGAGGAAAATTAAGATTATAACAACGTGAACGTCTTTGAAACTCAGACAATTAGGTGTTAATAATGGTTAAAGTGGTCAAGTAGGTACTTAACCACTTTAACCATTTTAACCGACTTCAAAAAAAGGAGGAGGTACTCAATTCGACTGTATTTTTTTATGTGTGTTACCTCAGAACTTTTTGATGATTCTATTTTTATTTGAAAGCTGGTGCTTATAATTTATACATCCCATATAAATTTGATCAAGATCTGACTAGTAGTTTTGAGTTATCCTTAATAATGCGTATTAATATTGAAGTGGTTGTACAAAATTTTTAATTTCATTAGTTGTCTCTCTTCTTCTCTTTTTAAAAACGTTACCTCCACACTAGGATTTTCTCCTGTATCGCAGGGACAGTTTACCTACATAGAACAGACCCAGAACAATTATTTGTAGGCCATACAAATACTTGTTCCGTTCGGGATTCGAACCCGCGGCCCTTAACGCTGCAACTCATTACTAAGCCACTGCGCCACGGAGCCCTCACTTGTCTGTTTCACATTTTTTGCTATTTACAAACATGCGACACGCTACTTGATTATTAATGAAAGAGTGGCAATGAGAAGTGCAGCTACTTTCAATCTCCTTCTTTTATCGACCAAGTGTTAAACTAATAACCGGTATATGCTGATCTTGCACTAGTACTGGAAGGGTGGAAGGTCTACTTACAATGAACGGGTTTTTAAGGTCATTGGCATTATACGCGAAAAAATCGAAAACTGCGAAGCTGTGGTCGGGTCACTAATCAAATAATAAATCTGTAACTATGGCGTCAGTAACTAAGTACCTAATTATCTAGATCCACCTATAAATAATAATATATTACCTTTCGGTATCCTTAGGAACAGTAATGAATGAAAAGTCGACATTCCTATTGTTATTTAAGCACCCGTATGCTATGCAGTACCTTTTTGCTTTTTGAGAGGCCATACTTAAATAAAAACTCAAAAATAAATATCAAAGTGCCTAAATACTTATTAGAGAAATATAATTTTTATGTTAACGTAAGGCGCGCGTCAGCTCAAGCGGGCGCGTGACAACCTCACGGAATTAGCCGCATACGGGGCCGCGCAGCGTAGGTATATTTTCATGCCTAAAGCGCGGAGTGAGACAGGCCTGCTAGTAGGTAATTAATAGCTCTTCGTGTAATAAAATACCCACATCAACAGAATCTAGGAATACCTTAATCCTAAATTATTTACGACTTTATAGTTAAAAAACTTTTTAGTTTCCATAATTGGTTTATATACAGAGTGAAACCTCTTTTATTCTATTTTCAAAATTTAAAATGTATATAAAACAAAAACAAATAAAAAACAAAATACGGCGACAAAATTGTTAGTAATTCGTTACGTCAAGGAAAATTAAAATTGTTCTACTGATATTAATTAATGAAAATGGATTAGATTGTTTTTCTTTTTTAATTTAATGTGCCGTGTGAGCTTTAAGAGTCATGTCACGTCGTCATTTGAGTCGAGATGAAATGTTACGAGCCGTGGGCATGATAGAAAATGTTGCTATTAAACGCGTCGTTTTTGAGGCCCTACACACCAGCCAAAACGTGATATCAAGGTTGTGGTCACGTTATCGCAGTACTGGGGATGTGGCTGAACGGCACACGGGTAGATATCGTGTTACTACGCAGAGACAGGATCGATTTCTCCAAATGACCGCCAGAAGACAACCCAATATCACAGCGATGCAACTACTACAAAGGCTCCAGGAGGACCACCAGCTGCTGGTAATTGACCAAACCGTGCGAAGGAGGTTGCATGAAGTTGGTCTTCATGCTCGAAGACCGCTACGGTGTTCCAGCATTGCGACGTGGCAAACGCGGTCGGCGGCTTTCGTGGGCTCGGGAGCATTTACCATGGAGTGACGAACAATGAATGGTCTTTGGTGCTGTTCATCGATGAGTCCCGGTTCGGGTTTCATCCGGATTCACGAAGAACACGCATTTGTAGAACTCCAGGGAGAGTTAGCCGTCTACGGCACCCTCAGGAGGTCCACTCATACCAAGGTTGGACAATCATGGTGTGAGCAGGAATTCGTCTTGGCGGACGAACTCAGCTCGTTTGGATCCAAGGTAGCATGATTGCACAAAAATTCCACGAGGAGGTAGTAGAGCCTGTTATTGTCCCACACAAAATCCTAATGGGCCAGGAATTTCTACTCATGCACGATAATGCTCCTTCCCATACGGCGCGGCTGGTGTCGGTCGCTCGCCGAGACCACCATATTCAAGTTTTGGATTGGCCTGCACAGTCGCCCGACTTAAATCCTATCGAGCATGCCGGGATATGTTACAACGAAAAGCTTTGAGAGATTTCCCGCCAAATTTGACGACGGAACAACAAGTTTACGAACACTTCGATATGTAATTTATGTAAGAGGTAGCAACACTGATTATTAATAATTAGATTTTATAAGATTGTGGCCGGTGGAAGGAAAAGGGGAGATCTCCCGCCGAGCAAGGTGTTCTGCCCGGGGAGCGGCCAACGCTCCGAGTGGTAGTTCGGAGCTTTTGTATATATACTGTTTTTAATTCGGAACTTTGATAGCGCGATTTTATTTTCGATTTAGGTTTCGATGTATTTCGCTTGTGGCGCGACGACAGCGCCGCCACATCACCCCCCTGCTCAGACCGGAGATTTCGACGAATGTGCAAGTGCCAGTGAATTGCCTTGTAGTCTGCGGTGAGTCGAGAAGAAGGCAAGTAATCTGCGAGAGTGCCGTGAAGTAGAGGCGAGCAGTAAGGCTCAGAGCCGTGCCGATCACTGTAGCGCAGAGAGTAGCTTGAAGGAACAGGAAGCATTATTATTCCAGTGCTGCGATGAACCTTTGTAAAGCTAGATGGCTTGCAGGATGTGAAGACTGAATATTTGCTCGGGAGCGAATGAATGGGGTACTTGAGAACGATGATGAAGATTTGAAGGTAGTTTTCCGAAGGTTGTTGGTTGCGTGTCCATATTACGTCGGGGTCACCACTGTAGCAGGTGGAAGGAAAAGGGGAGATCTCCCGCCGGGCAAGGTGTGCTGCCCGGGGAGCGGCCAACGCTCCGAGTGGTAGTTCGGAGCTATTGTATATATACTGTTTTTAATTCCGAACTTTGATAGCGCGATTTAGGCTTCGATGTATTTCGCTTGTGGCGCGACGACAGCGCCGCCACATCACCCGCCGGGCAAGGTGTTCTGCCCGGGAGCGGCCAACGCTCCGAGTGGTAGTTCGGAGCTATTGTATATATACTGTTTTTAATTCGGAAATTTGATAGCGCGATTTAGGCTTCGATGTATTTCGCTTGTGGCGCGACAACAGCGCCGCCACATCACCCCCCTGATCAGACCGGAGGTCGATAGTGCAGTCTAGATTTCGACGAATGTGCAAGTGCCAGGGAATTGCCTTGTAGTCTGCGGTGAGTCGAGAAGAAGGCAAGTAATCTGCGAGAGTGCCGTGAAGCAGAGACGAGCAGTAAGGCTCAGAGCCGTGCCGAACACTGTAGCGCAGAGAGTAGCTTGAAGGAACAGGAAGCATTATTAGTCCAGTGCTGCGATGAACCTTTGTAAAGCTAGATGGCTTGCAGGATGTGAAGACTGAATATTTGCTCGGGAGCGAATGAATGGGGTACTTGAGAACGATGATGAAGATTTGAAGGTAGTTTTCCGAAGGTTGTTGGTTGCGTGTTTCTGATTTCCATTTTTTTTTATTATATACAATATTACAAAGTATAATTAAAAAAAAAACTAAAACTAGTAACTTAATTATCATACAGTCCTACTCCCCGCGGTATCGTGCCAAGAACGCTGGCTGCTTTTCCCCGCTGAATGGCTATACTTAGCCTTTGAGCGAGAAAACAACCAGCCCTCTTATCACCAGCAGCAACGACCAGTCGCGGATGGAGTTCCTTTAGGAATTTCACCGCACGTGGATCCCACGGACCGATAGTCTCTACAGCAAATGGCACAAATATATAGTCATCTCTCAGAGACTCATATTTGCGCCACTTACTCAGTTCAGCTGCCTCTGATGCCGCCCCGGCTCTAAACGAGGTACCCTTGAGATGAGAAGCCGCCAAAGTGTCTACGCAAGTAGCATCCCACACTAGGGCTTTACCTCTCTCCCAAGGGACCAATGTCATACCGTCGGGTCTCCTGCTATCGTCTCTAAATATTCCACAAAGCTCTAAAACCGAGGGAACATTTATAGAGACAAGAGCCCTTCATATGACATCGTTCAAACAACCGTGCCGTGAAAACTACTACTACTTTTCTTACATGAGAGTCCGTGGAGCCCAAACTTGTCGACGCTGCTACCACAGGGGCACTGATGGGGTTGACAAATCGCCGCTCCTAGTCAGATTTCTACGGCGATGCGCAAGCTTTCCCCATCAAGTAATGTGCCGAGATTACTTGATGGTAAAGCGTGTAACCAGTGACTAGATTCCTTAGTCGAAACAGCTAGAAGGCGTGCCTGATCTTGATCACTACAGAAATGGTGAAACAAATCATTCTGCACGTTCTGTACCAACGGAATATCTCACTGTTTTTGTTGGTTAACTTCCAGTGGAACATTTTCGCCGGGAAAGAGCACTCGCCATGTCTGCCCTGCCTCCGTAGCAAAGCACAGGTCTACCATATTATTTAAAATTATGTTATATAAGTCACTGACACTATGCACGGAAGCAAAGATATCTCACACCAATACCACCAAATTTTATAGATAAAGTAGCTTGAGTCCAGGCTGTTGTATTTAAAGTTAAATTTAGAATTTTTTCTATAGATATTTTAAGATTATTATCAATATCTTTTAAAATATCCGAACATTTCCAGACTGGACTCGAGCGGAGTAAGTATGTAAATCTAGGTACAAGTCGACAATATTTTAAAATAGTAAGAGCAATGTGGGGGCTTAATTTATACAATTTATCAATGTGGTTTAAAAACTGATCAAATTTCGTTTTTAAAACAGCTTTAATACTATCGAAAAACAACGGGGCACCTAGCAGGTATAGCGATTCCGTACTGACAGTTTTTATTCCTAGAGAAATATGATTGAAATTTTGAAGTAAAGTGTCTCTGGTAGAACTAGATAAATTATTGCCAAAAAAAATTTCACATTTATTGCTATTTGGTTCAAGACCAATATTTTTAATATCTCGAAAAATATGAGTAAGATCACTGAGGACGTCATCTGCTCTACCTCCCAGTGTACCGTCGTCCAGGTATCAGACATTCAACTTGGATTTCAAATTTGAAATAATGGGTTGAATTCCTAAACTGAAAAGTGCTGGTCCTAGTGGGTCACCCTGCTGAACACCGACAGCAGAATCGATAATATGGTTTTCGTAAAACAAGCGTAATGATAAATTTCGGGGTATTGCTAGCCACTTTTTTCAGCAGGGTTACCCTATCGATAGAGTAAAAAGCATTCCTTAGGTCAACCTTCACAAGAACATCTGCATCAGAGTTTGTTAAAAATGTACGCACTGAATGTACCGCCGCATCACAGCCACCTCTAGTGCCAAAGCCTAGTTGAGTAGGCTGAAATTTTGTCTTAAGGTTAGAGATTATGTGCCTGCAAGCTAATTTTGAAGTTAAGCGTCGAAATGTGGAACCAACGGCAATAGGACGGATACCGTTATCCTTTTTTTTGAAGGCACATATTCTTGCCTCATATAAGAATGGAATGAAATTTGGATTAACATTACCAGAAAGCATAAAGTTACATAATTTTGTAATGTCATTAAGAACTACTCCGCCGGCGTCACCGGCAGAAGCGCTTACAAGATCTTTAAGATGTTGAGGCGTAATTCCGTCAATGCCGCCAGCAGAGCCATTCGAAAATGACATAATTGCTTCTAAAGTGTCTTTTTCAGAAATTTGTAAAGGTTGCATAGAAGTCTTGGGAGGCAGCGGTAAACTTTGAGAAGGATTGACCGAAGGATGCTTCTGAGGAAGGCCTTCAAGAGTTTCGACATTACAAGGAGCCAGGATGTCATCTGAGAATAAAATACGGGATGCATTTTTTAAGTTGCCATCCCTTACTTTCGACTCAGCAACTTTTTTTTTAATCAAATTTAGGACGTGGTCGAGATAAATGAGTATTAATTGGGTAATCTAAATTTTGAAAAGATGTCTCTTTTAGTTGAGACGTAATTGATTTATTTATTGTTTTATCAAAATGAAAATGGAAATACGCGAAAGTAAATAATTTTTGCCAACTCTTTTCACTGTTAGTGAAACAATTGTGAATAGTGCTTTAGCAAGCTGCATCCTCGCACCTCTAGGAATTCTTTTAACCACTGGTACATTACGATGATAATTGTAAATTTGCTCCGAAAAAAAGCATAAATTTGTGTCATTAGAGGAATTACTAATGGAGTTAACTAATATAAAACTATTAATTTTAATTTAAATTAATAGTTTTATAAGAAGAAATGAAGTTTTTTTATCATACTAATTTTCTACGGCGGTTAAAAAATTAACATTTTTATTTAAAACAAAAAAATTACGTAAGGTTTTTTATTTTTTGTTAAAGACCTTAAAATAACCTATCATTTTTCCATTTACTATATATAAGAAAATTCTTCATAGATTTTTAAATATTTGATGAAATACAAAATATCCCCAGATTCTGTTGATGTGTTTAGTTCATTTCTTGTGTGGTAGCATAATCCTATTTACTTCCATGGGTATCGTAAGAGGACTCGAAAGTACCACATTTAAAGATATTATGATATCTGATAGATGGCGTTAATAACCATCTCATATATGACGTAACCATAGCGATAACCATTCATACTATACGGAGAGCAGTGTCAAAGGTGTGAGATGTATCGTACTGCTATTAGCGTCCGCCTGATGTTGTCCAGCCTAAAATGTTGTATATATGTATAACGATGGACTGTTCATGGGCTGAGGGGAATGTAGAAAGTATGTAATCCAAGAGACTATCATGTCAGTTGGACCAATGTGTTTTACAACCGAAATTTTACTTGTTTTCCCCCATCATTATTTTGTTTTTTAAATTCTTTTAATTTTTCGGAAATTGTATAACAATGATTAAGTCAACAAAATTAGCATGATGAGTCATTCATATGAAGTTATACAAATGAATATATTACTAGAAATGTTTCAAAGATCTCGCAGAAAGCTTAAAATAAAGAGTGTATGCGACACCAAATTCTTTATTTTTAATAGGCCAAAATGATAGTGTTAGACTTGATCTAATAGTCGCTTATTAATCTATCTTACTATAAGTATCTACAACATGTCTTATAGTCACAAAACAATATTAACTAAATAAGGCAACGACTATCTCTTAATTTTGTAAACAATTTTTATATATACGTATGTGTACATAAGTTTTTAAATTAAATTTTCAATTTTACATAATTTGTTTTTAACTTGAACACTTGAGAGGCTGTGAGATACACAAAATTTCATTTTAAATAGAAGTTATTAAGAAATTTACAATATGAGTATCGTTTTATTTGTGTATACGTACAACAGTAGACAATACGTAGCTGTTATATTAAGCTTTTCATGCCATTACCGAGTGTAATGTGTCTTATTACATAAATATTATTAAATGATAATAAACTGCATTTCATTTATATTTACAATAATTATATTAACAAGTTCGTAATTACGTTTGGGTGTCTCTTCGATAACAGCACCTTAATATTAATTCAAGTACGTATCAGTAAAAATATTTACTTATACGTAACTCTCTAGTGAAGTAAATGCTAAAATTCCATATCATGTATGTACATTTTATTACAACATTACTTACAATATATTAAAATGTAACTGTGGATTTAAGTAGATTGGTACAAAGATAAAGTAATTAAAATATGATCAACAAAGTTGTCACGCCTTTGGCGTTACTGTGTTCGTACCCGAAACCATTACCTTTATTAATAAGCCGAGTGTGATATTACGTATATCGAAGCTTTATACAAACAGATCGCTCGCCTGTTCGGCGAAGTCCTTGTCTCAAATAGTATAATATTCAGGTGCGAAGTCGTTTGCGAGGTTGCTCAAAAAGTGGAAGTCTGAGGAAGAGTTGGAATTTTCCCCGGCTGCTGGTGTCCCGTGCGTTGCTTCGTAAAATTGTTGGAAGGATCCATAACCATCAGCGCATTCTCCACTGCTTCCATAGGCCTCGTTCGGAGCTGATGGTTGAGCGCCTCCAGGTCCATATCCGGCTGGAGTAACCGCGGCCTGCTGGTTATAATTACTCGTGTCGTTCCATCGACCGTATTCGTTTCCAGGTGTATTCTTCTGACCTTCCCCTCCATAGTACGCATGAGCATGTTCGTGTTGTGTACTCTCATGATAATGATAGCCGTAGTGGCTATTAGAGTATGCCATATGCTCCCCTGGATAACCCTGTTGCTCGTATCCTGGATGACCGTAGGCTATTTGCTCCTTTCCGTAAGCGGTGTAACTATAGTTTTGATACATTTCATGGGGATATGCTTGTCTACCGACACCATTAGTTGATCTAGTTGAAGGTGAACCTTCTTGAGGCCTAGTATGCTGTTGATTGCGAGCGTAACTATGTTGTTCGACACCTTGTAGAGCAGGCCCATATCCGTCGTAAGTTCTGTTGCCCTGTGGGTATTGAGCTAATTTCCCAACGAACTGTTTTGTATCCATTCGGAAGTCTGCGTGAGGTCCAAACTGACCGGGTGGTACATTGCCTCGAATGACGTATGGAGGCATCGCATTAGGTACTGTTTGTGGATGAGGAGCTCCTGAAGGTACGTTCGGTGGTGACGGGCGTGGATAATGTCCAAGTGGACTTTGGTGCATGCTTGAGGGTGTACCAGGTGTAGAAGACGGTGTTAAACTGACAGAAGAAAATTTGCCCGTGTCGGGTACTCCTGCAACTGCTATAAGACCATCTTTTGAAGAAGAAGGTGAAACTTTGCAGCCCGTTGCATCTAACGAAGGTGAACGCTTTCTTGACTCCTGTTTAATCTTTTTTGCCAGAATTCGCGGTGCAGTAGCGATTGTTGCAATAGGATGCGCATCCCTTGAGTCGTCTTCGGCTAACTTATCGAGAGAGGACGAAGAAGCCACACTTGAAGCGCCGTCACTAGCAAAACTATTATTGTTTGTTGCGCTCGGCGTGTTATTGTTCCTTGTGCGTGATGTGAGTTCTGGTAAATCTTCAGCCGGCGAACATAAAGCACCAGGCGGTAACTCACAGCCCTGACAGCTCTTTTTGCCTGAAAGCGGCCCGTCGTCGTCAAGGAACTTATCTCGCGCTTTTGAACTCTTCCCGCCTTCTGAGGTCGTCGAATCCTTGTCATCTCCGTCTTCGCTTTTACTTAGAGTTTGTCGTTTATGCTTCATACGTCTATTTTGAAACCATACCTTCACCTGAAACAAAAGAGTTCTAAGTTATTAAAAAAATTAATAAAAATGACCTTTATATAATATGTATGTTAGTGTCTAATTGAAGGCCAAAAATAGAATTGTATAATTTCTTTGATCAGTTTGTGCTACGAGTATTCATTTAAATATAAAATGTACTTGTTATAGGACTAATCTATACATTCGACGGCACACTTGGTTCGACACCACTCGCGTGGTAACGGCAAAGAGAATTCATCACCTGATTTTATTCCATGGGTGTCGTAAGATGCGACTATGGTAAATGCTTGAAAATGCTTATGGCTTCCGACGGATGGCGCTATTGCTATCCCATTTACGCCAAATTTAAAATACCCAGACCGTTGATCGTTAGCGTGAAAGGAGCGAGACGTTTGGTATTGCGGTCCCTAACCCGCCTTCCAATTGTGGTGAAAACGGGAGTTGGCCATGTCTAGCAGTGGATATTTATGGGATGTGGAAGAAGTACTTATTTACTTTTTCGCATCTTATGGATGATATAGCTGAGTAAGCTGATTAATTTCAAAAGTTCGTTCAAGAAGAAAGTATAATTTTTTTAACCAAACTGATGGATTTATCTAATCCATAACGTAATTTATTTATAGAATATTATTTACCTGTCTCTCAGTAAGATCAAGTGAGGCAGCTATCTCGATTCGCCTCGGTCGACAAAGATACTTATTGAAATGGAATTCCTTTTCTAATTCTAACAGTTGCGTGTTGGTGTATGCCGTTCGCAGCCTTCGTGGCAGACCATTTTCTGAAACAAAGATTTTTAGTTAATGAATTTTATTACTATATTTTGTAAAAAGTTGCTGAAGTTGTTTCTTAGATTTGAACATTTATGATTACGCGGTTAATTCTGAAGTATGACTGAAAAATAATAACTACTTAAACTAACTGTCTTCTACATTGCAGTTAATATTAAATTCTATACTTTTTATTTATGTTCGAGACCATTCCTGGAAACTTTAAATAACACAGGGCAGTGAGCTTAGTGCTCGCGGGTGCGCTTTCCTTTAATGTAATAACTTGATCGCATGTCAGAGCACCGCCCTTGACGCCATTGTGTCGAAACGGTACTTTTTATTTTACTACAAATAAGAATTGGAATTCGAAATTCAAATTACAAAAGGGCGGCGAATAATGGGGGGACAACGTTCGCGTGACGAGAACATGTAATTCGTGTGTATTGGCATAATTAGTGTAGTCGGCGTGTGTCGTATCGAGACGCAATACGAGACAAAATTCTTTGATCCGTTTTTGAGAATAACGTGTTGGGGTTGGTGGTGGTGGCGGCAGTTGATTGACGTAACTCGTCAGTTTCGTATTCGCTATTGGCCAGGGGTTGCTGTCAATCAAACTTAAAGTGGCTCTCGGATCCGCGTGACTACTCCTGTCCGCCCTTCTTAGGTACGAGGTTATATCGATATAAGTGTTAGAATTACGAAATCGCAGATGGCTGATAAGATTCTGCAAAAGCTTAATTGTTTAATTTTAATAAAGTTTATGTAAAGAGTTGTGTTTAATTTATTTTTGATGATACGTTAAAATGTTTTAATATAGAATAATAAAAAGATCACCTAAAATGGGAAGCAAAAGTACTGGGATTGCAATTCACTATACACACTTGATTAAATTATGTGTAGTATAATTGTTTGATGACTCTTAAAATAATAGCCTTTTAATATTTTTACAAATTTATGATATTGTTTAAATATATTACCATAGATTTTAACATATATATATATATATGTAAATGTATAGTTCAGTAACTATTGACCGTACCGTGCGTAGGTAACTGCGTTAAATTATCATCAGTTAACTGGAGTCTAAACTTGATAGCCCTTGGTCAGCTACTTGACTAACAAACTGGAGTGGTATAGTTGATAACAAAAGTGATATAACGTTTTCAGTGCAAGGCATAATAGTATTGCGCCCTTTTATAGTTTTAAATCATGGTATAGGTAGTTGGAATTTGTTGGTTAATTCATTTAGTAGATCATCAAATAGAATAAGGTGAACATATCTATAGGCATTACAAAATATACTTTGGTACATGTTGACTAGCTTTACCTTATCATAGTTCAATGTATAGGTACTTATAGTACATTTAACAAACCACGTGACCTTGTCGTTAGAGTATCTTGTTATGTAGATAGTCCATGATTATAATCCTAACTGGTGGTAAGTGGTAATGAAGCTCCGAATAGTAAATCGTACTCTTTAGCGCAACAAAAGCCTATTCATCACTTTTGCCCTGAAAACACCCATAATGTAAATAATAACAGGTAACGTTTCTGCAACAAGTGGTAAAATAAAAAAATTTGTACAACCGACTTCAATATAAATTATTACTGGTCAGACCTTGATCAAATTTATATGGGACTACATGAGAAGCATTAGCCTTTAAATAAAAAAAGAATCATCGAAATCGGTTCACCTTTTATAAGTCGGTTGACTTGTTGAGTCTGAATTTGTTGTTATAGCTTATGTGTCACTGATCTCGCCCTCTAGCCTACTCGAATTCTTATGGAAAACGCTTTATACAGGTAGCTGAGCGAGTCTCATAACTTTTTTTTTATAGGATAGGGTGGCAAACGAGCACACAGTCCACCTGATGGTAAGTGGTTGCTGTGACCCATAGACATCTACATCTATCTTCAATAAATAATCAAAATGCAGATGCGTTGTCACCCGTGAGTGCCTCTTTTCCAGTAAAAAGGGTCTTCGGTTCTCTACACTAACCATACGAAACACAGCAGTGTTAAGCTGCTATTTTACGCTGGTATTCTGTGAGAGCGTGGTCCTTCCCCGGTCGAGCCGACCCATTCGTACTACAACTATACTACTAATATAGCTGCAGCATGGCTCTACCACGTAAAAAACTTAACATGCCCTGCGTAGCTGAAAGCTTTCAAAAATATTCGGAAACTATCTCAATGATCGCAATCGAATATGAGATTATCATATTACTGAAGGGAGACTCAGACCGGTATTCAGAGACAACCTTTAGTTTGTACTAAAACTCTAGAATATCAAAATTTGAATCTAGTCCACACTATACTCCACATATTTTGACATAGTGGAGTTTGAATAGAAATTAGAGGTTGCATCTGAATACCGTGCACAGAGTATTAATTTTACTATAGTCAACTTACATTGTTCTAATTTAAAATTTGATAGCTCGTACCAGTTTTTTTTTTCACTTATTATAAGCCAGTGCTTGACAGGTACAATCCTGCCAGGTGGTAAGTGTTTGTTTACCTAATCTGTTAGTTTAGCCAAAGCCAAAGAAGTTAAGATATTTTCGCTGGACTGTACCGACTATGATGAAAATTAGGACGATGCAAGTTAGCTTCATGTTTTTGCCTTTGCGTGTCGTAATAAAGGCGATTATGCGAGCTTAAGAGGTACCGCGTATAATGTTCGCATTATCTCGATATGGCATCTTTACGCATCACTGAACAACACTGTCCTTTGTTAGGGTTGCAAAGACAGTTTGAAAGAAAATGAAACTTTAAAAGTATTCGTGGATAGACTACAAAAAGGATAAAATTCCTTTTTATGTTAGATATGTTTTTATATTGTTTTTATTTATTTCTTGACTTTATGTTTTTGTGGGCGGCTGCTGCCGATTATGATGCGCAAAGGTGGCGTGGTTGCTCTACTTGACACCACGAGGACTAAGACGAAATGCCTCACAGCCTGTTTTTATACTGGTTCTTTCACCCTTTAAAGAACACAGCCAGTGCGGGCTTTTTCAGTGCGCGTTTTTTGTTGTATCATATTTGATGTACAACGTAAAACGTAATAATTTATCGCGATTAAAGTACTTTGATCTGAATGTTTTACTAGGTATACTGAACACTGATATCTTTAAAATTTTAATTAAACATAATATTAAAAAAACGATTAAACGTTTACCATTCCTGTATACTGACACTACGAGTATATAATAAAACAAAATTGAACTGTGATTTTCGGTTATACGATTTATTTTTAATTGCGAGAGTGTAATGTATAGATAATGGTATATATGTAAGTACTCGTATGATACAATGAGGTGACATTTTTAATGCCAATTTTTCTTCAATAATAATTGTTTATTAAAATAATATACAAATTTTTTGCAGAAACTATATAACAATACTTGAAAAACAACATGAGGCATATATAAATAAATACATTTCTGAGTATGATAGTAGTTAAAAAGATATTATTTACATATCTATTTATATTAATTAATGATATTATGTTAACTTTCGTGTTTAAGGTTAGAATTTATTATATTATGTGTTTATATAAACCAATAAAACTTTAAGATTTTTTTTTGTAATGATAACTATGTTTTAGCCGATTTCAAAAAAAGGAGGAAGTTCTCGACTCGAGTGTAAGTTTCTTTGTATGCTATGCGATATCTTCGTCATTGTGAACCGATTTTGATGATTTTTTTTTAATAAATGGGGTTTTTATTACTTCAGGAGTAGTCCCACATAAATTTGAAAAAAAGCTACACCTAAGGGTGGCGAAATTGGGGATGAAGTTTTTAGATTAACTATATTTACACGAAATTGAAATTGTGATATTTCTTAGTCTACTCAAAGGTTTAAAAAATAAGGTTAAAAAAGTAATAGCCAACATCAAAGAACTAAAAAGAATAAAATTATTTTACATTCAGAAGTCAGCGCTTAAATTCTTCTAAACCAAAGAACTCAAAATACTAAGAGTTCGTTGTTCTATTCTTAGCACCGACTTTAGAACAAGAAGTTAATTTTTTTCTAATATGTTCTGTGTACACACTCCAAAAGATTATCATTTTATTCGTATCAATATTTTCTTTATTATTTTCCAAAAGGGTCTCCTAAGGACCTTAAAAATATTAGTGTAAACCCTTGTTCAGTTGTAAAACAAGTGGGGTAATAAATGGTTGTAGAATCGTGTGTGCTTGTTTAACCCTCCAGCGGGCCGGTCGACAACTCTCGGGTCGGGGTAAGCAGGAGCGAAGATTTACTGCGGATTAGGGTCACTTACATCGGTCAAGTCATGAGTTGACTTGTCTGCACTTCATTTGATAATATCGCTGTAATTCGAGGTGTTATTGAATCAAGTAGTGTAAGTTATAAATATAAGTGCGATGTCCTTCTGGTCAATTTCAGTAACGCGAAAACTTCCGAATAGTTGCGCTCACTCATCCTAACCTACCCGTGCACTATAAGGTAAGATGCTTATGAGATCAAAGGTAAGCTAGAACACAGGGTCATATACACAAAAAATAAAAATGTTGTGTATTAAGATCTTTTCTATGCGTTTCGTATTTAAGTATAATTCTGTTAGAATTTTCTGTTAGAATTTTAAACTTTACGTGGTAGAATCATGCTGCAGCTATATTACTGGTATAGTTGTAGCGCGAATGGGTCGGCTCGACTGGGGAAGGACCACGCCCTCACAAAATACCAGCGTAAAATAGCAGCTTAATGCTGCTGTGTTTCGTATGGTGAGCGTAGAGAACCGGAGACTCTTTTTATTGGAAACGAGGCATTCTATCTTAGTCCTCACGGGTGACAAAGCATCTGCATTTTGATTCGTCATCGAGGATAGATGTAGATGTCTATGGGCCACAGCAACCACTTACCATCAGGTGGACTGTGTGCTCGTTTGTCACCCTTATCCTATAAAAAAAAGAATAAAATTGACGCATTTTACGTGGTTTGTACGAGTACGTACGTACGTAGTCAACAAAGTTACGATAATTGTAATAATGTTGGTTATGGTTTCTCAAATTCCTTTTAAATTTTATGTTTGTTTACTAAAACTTAGCTTTCTACTATAACCGTGTAGTGGCGGTGTAAGAATTATCCGCTAACCCATATAATCCCATGAGTGTCGTATAGCGTGATATATCGTAGGCGACAGAGGGAAGCTGAAGCAGGAGATGGGCAGCAGCATCTTTCTGATAACAGCTGAGTAAAAATAAAAACTATGGTTGCCTACCAGCTTGCCAAGCGTGACAACTATGGCAAATATCCTCCCTATGAGGCAATTTATGGGAAAGGCCTATGGTCAGCAGTGGATGGACTGTAATGGTATGGTATGGTTTCTACTATAACTATTAATCTTGATTCCAATATTTAATAACCATAAAAATAGGTAAATACACTTGTGAAAAAGTTAGTAAGACGTTAACGTTAAAATATATGATCATCATTTAGTTGGCGGAGTACGGAATGTTGTGCAGCGATACGACTAGCGTAGTTGTAAACAATTTGCGAAGGACGTGTGCTGAATGAGCCCTCGGGGCAAGTTTGAATAATTAATCAACAGCCGGTAAAGGATTAATGCGGTGGCCAGTTGGCGGTTGGATGCCATTAGAGAACGTTCGATGCCCCTCACTAAATGCTGTGGTCACATTATTTGTGTCGGGCTACGGAGGTGCCGTAGGGTGCTTTAGAAACTGTTTAATTAATTTCCTCCGTTTCTTTGATTTTAATATAATGTAGAATATTAGCGAAAAATTTCCATAAAGTTGGTGAAGCGAATGTCACACGCCACACGCCGACTTCTCCGTGATAAACTGCAAAACATTTATTTTGAATGTTGCCGTTGCAACAGAAAAGTTATCAAAAGGGGAGTTTTTTCACGAAGAAATATTACGTTATGAGGTGTGAAAGGCATAAATGTAAAAATTCAATATTTCAAGAGCGAAAAAGTAAATTTTTCCGCTATTTCCCGTCAGTAATAATGTCGTTCAGGGTGTTATAGGCAAAGTTATGGTATGTAATAGTTTATAACCGAGTTTCGTAATACAAGTCTTTTTTTGTAGATACGTCAAAAGAGGTTCATGTACAATAAAACTTTATGAAATATTTTTTTAGTTTCGGTTTTTAGTTAGAGTCTAATTTTTGGAATATGTAATTTCGAATGTAGTTTAATAGATTTTCTTTTGTCGCCATGATCGCAGCAGAACCAGTAAAAATGCCACTATTATAATGCCAAAAATCCGTGGTAGCTCAGGGGAGAGTGCTTAAATTACTATAATAAAATAAGAGAGGAGAGAGGAAAGCAGCCGTTCATTGTTACTTTACTTTTACTCAACTTAATTAAAATTTATTGCAAATCCAGAATTTGAGTAACAACACGGAATGTAGCAATAAACTGGGTTCTTGAAGGAACTTCAATCGATCATAAAGAGACAGATTTGTTTTTTTCCGATTAGCCGTATCGGGGGCCTATTTGACATTGTCACATCAATTATAAGCATGGATTACTGAAGACAGATCTCAGACGGTTCAATTTGGGAACGGGTGGCTGTGTTACTTGCGGGGTTGTCAGAGGGGAGACGCTATCAGGAAGTGACTCGAGATCCTCTTATCATTGGATGAAAACTTGATATTCCTGTTTCAAAAAGAGAACGTACATAGAAACGTTTTAATTATACAAACATAAGTATGTTATTATATGTAAAACTATCATATGTTTTATATTTAATAAATATGCAGTTAATAGTACCTATTGTAACGTTATGCAACATATTTATTATAGTTTTAATATATAGTAAAAAGTTTGTGGCATCAACGTCTAGTTACGGTGATTTTGAGCCCCAAATCCATTTAGCTGATTCAGTTTATTAAAAGTTGTAGCACAGCAGATGACGAATTCGGAACGTTTTGACAGCTTTCCCTTGGGGACCCCAGTTTGATTCCGCTGGAGTAGAAATTTAATTAATTTAAGATAGGTATAAGTGAAATGATTTTTTATAACTGTTGTAAACGTATTTAAAAAAATATTGAATGACAATTTGTAACTGAGCTAAGTAGGGTATATTTCGTAGCGAGGTGTCGTATGTAGAGGTGATCTATTTTCATATATCACCAGAGTGGCAAACGAGTTAGCAGTCTATCCAAAGGTAAGTGGCTGCTATTGTCTATGAACACCTTCAAACAATTAAAAGATTAAAGGTGGGTTGTCACTCCTGAAGACTAAGATTGATTGCTTCTCAGCCTATAATTACTGATGTTCCATATTTTTTAAAACTAGACACAGCGGAAGCTGCTCACCGCTGCTTATTTAATAAAATAATTTTTCAGATTATATCGCGTTCAGTTAAAAATATGAGAATTTATTTTAAAAATAATGTCTCTATATTTTATTCTAACATTGTTTTTGTCATTTTACTTTTTAGAATTAATGTAGAATAAGCAACTAAAAGTTTTTTAGTTTGGGACATTAGTAAATGGTTTTAAAAATAATAACAACGACCTTTTCCATTTGAATTAGGGAGTCGATAATAAAGACGCGACTCCTTGGAATATGCAAAGTGCTTTAAGGCTGGCGGTATTTAATTGCCCTTGAAAGGGGCGACAAAAAATAAACGGCCTAGGATATAAATAACGGTGCACTTTTCATAATCGCAATTGTCGCCGGGAGAATATTTAGTGCGCAGTAAAAGCGGCCCGATTTAGGGTTACCATACTCTAGTACGAATTTCTTTAAGATTTGTTAATTAAGTAATCAAATGTTTTATTTATTAATTAAAATTCTAATATGTAGGCAGTGTATACAAAATATACCATGTGTTACCAGTGATGTTGTAGTTCTCCATTGCTGGCCGTATGAGGAAGCTAAGGTCGCTCAGAGACCTATGCAGAAGGATATTAGGATATTCGTAGTATATACGTTATTAGGATATTCGTAGTAGAACCAAAGCGACCGACATAGCTCTACGGATCAGTAAGCTGAAGTGGGAATAGGCCGTTCATATATCTCTAAGAACTGACGAAAGGTTCTAGAGTGGCAGCTTCGTACTGTATGCGAAGGTATGCGAAGTGTAGGACGGCCCCCCACTAGATGAAGTGACAACCTGGTAAGACATACAGGATCCCTATGGATGCATGTGTTTGAGGTTGTTTTTTGTAGCTTTCTTTCTTGAAGGGTTGTAATGATGATGATGATGATTTGAGAAGAGTGACTATTTTATAGAATAAGGGCACTCAGTCCACCGTCCTGATGGTAAATGGATGCTGTGACCCGTAGACATCTATATCTATCCTCCATTAAGAATCAAAATGCAGATGCGTTGTCGTCGAAGACTAAGGTGGAATGATTATTTACTAGTAAAACGGACCTTCGGTTCCTTATACTCACCATACGAAACACAGCAACATTATTCTGCTGTTTAACGCTGGTATTCTGTGAAGCGTAGCCCAACCCCGGTCCAGCCTACCTAATCGTGCCGTGGGCATAATATAGTTGCAGCGTGGCTCTGGCACACATAAATAAAAACTCAAATATCCTAAAATTAATGACAATATGATAGCTAGCGGTTAAAGGTTACTGCTCCGCGGGTCCCAATTCAAATCTCAGCCGAAGCTAACATGTGAAGTAAGACGAATATTATGTAATAGATATACATAATATGTAAATTCAGGTCCGAAAACCAACATAATGCCGAGTTGGTTTTCGTGCCTGAATGCGTTCTGTTTATCTGTGACTCTGCCTTAGTCTATATTATGCATATAACCTAATCAACTACCCGATTCTATCATATAAGCGCTACCTCGATCTTGGGTAGGTTAGTACGAGTGATCGACTCTGTTAGCGCGTACAATATACATAGCTTCGCATTTGAGAGTTACCGATTATTCGGAGGCTGTCTTTGTTGTCAGAAATCGCCCAGAAGTACATCATAATCATCGTTAAGTATCCTAATGCTTGTTTCCGAAAATTGTTTATCTCATTAAGATTTTAGTAAAAACAAGAGGAAACTTTATCTAAATAAGTATATCTAGCATATAAAAAATCTATATCAAATCAGTTAATGTGATGATTTTAAGCGACAGTAGGTACTTGAATGGTTATTCAATTCTGCCATTTGACTACTTTCGTGAACCTCTTCTAACACAAGCATTTTATGCTTACTTGGAATGGTTATAGGGAATATTAGTAATGCTTATAGCTTTACGAGTATTCTTTTTTTTAATATTTCCTCTGTCAATTTAAATTAATAAAATGTTGTTAACTAATTTAAAATAAATTAAAATAAACAATTCATGAAAATATTACTTTGAAAATCATGTGCGAAATCACTTTTATGGCAGAATGGTAGCCCTATTACTGTGAATGCTGACCCCAGAGAACAGAAGTGCGGGGAAGGTTAATAGTTGAGGGGTGAGAGGCCGCATGAAGACGTCTGGTCGAAAACGCGCTGTTTACGAGATACCTTCTATTCATTAGTCACTGGTAACCGACAGGTGATATTGCACAATGATACCTCTTGTGCCATAAAGACATTTCGTGATATAAGAACTAGTCTACGTCACAAAATTAATAACATTTCAAAGGGAAGAGATTATAATATTAAATTAACCTTCTTTCAAATGCTAACCTCAACTGCACAAAGTGCACCGACGATGCAGACTGACGGACGAGGCTCTGAAGATTAAATAATGATCTTCTTAACATAAGTCCTCGCTTTCGTTGAGATCTGCTGTCCTAGCTTTGCTTTTGTAACGATCGCACCCACAGGATGATATGCGGTAATGGATTCCTTTACACCGTCATTACACGACGTACAACATCTGTAAAATTTGTTATGACATCGTCAAAATAAATTTTACAGACTGACTGCTATGTCCTTTTATAAAATTTAATAAAATATATCTGGGGGAACCACCAAATATAATTATTATTATAAAAATAAAAATATCATTAATAAAATATGATACATGACATACGACTTTTCATGCTCTTAAAATGCGAAAATTAATTTTAAAAATTATGCTAATATAAAGTTCACAAATAAAAATGATAACAAATTTAAAGTCGCTATTAAAAAAAAAATCACTAGCTCATATGCCGAGGACAAAAATTATAATTGTTAACATAATCCTCACGAATCCCGAGGAAATGGTTTTTGCTTTTAAAAACACTTAATTGATTTGACCCACGAATCGACACACAAAACAGCAAAATATTTATTTAGTAACAGTGCGAATGTAAACTCGGTGCTTCTCAAGCCTATGCTAGAAAATGTGGTTAGAAGAAAAATAAAATTAAGTTCTGAAGGTTATTGAATTTTAAAATTTTGATATAACTACCTATTTAATAAATTTATCATTTTCGTTTAAATAAAACTAGTTTTACGGATTTTATCGCGTATATTAACTTATTTTATATTCCCGATGTTTCGAGTACTTTACAGCACCCATGGTCACGGAGGGGACTGAGGTGTATGACGTCCCAATGTCATAGTTAACCACGGCTACCTCCAGATTAAATCCGTAAAACTAGTTTTATTTAAATGTGTAGTGTTCGCGTAAATATAAGAAATCATTATTATTTTCGTTTAGAACTTCTCCAGATACATTAAAATTATCGCCCAATAACCCTAATACCCATTTTATCCAAAATATCTTAAATAAATATGTATAAAGAAGGGATTGAAGCATCATATTTTAACAAAAGACCAGTACGGCTTTCAAAAAATAAATCTGCAATTTTAGCAATTTTGTCTCTTATAAAAATACTGTCAAATATCAGTGATAATCATCTTAGAACGGGGCTATTTTTGACCAGCAATATGTGGGCTACAACCGAATGAATCGTGTCAGTCGATATTTAAAGAACTTTATTTTATAGAAGAGGGGGCAAACGAGCATGCGGCTCACCTGATGGTAAGTGACAACCGCCGCCCATGAACAACCACAACACCAGGGGAATTGCAGGTTGCGGCCTTTTAGAAAGGTGTAAGCTCCTTTCTTGAAGGTCCCTAAGTCGTATCGGTCCGGAAAAATCGCCGATGGTAAACAATTCCACAGAAAAGTTGTACGAGGAAGAAAACTCCTAGTAAAATGCACATTGGTGGACCGCCAAGCAGGATGGTATGGTATTTTGACGCGATGTGCGTTCCTGAAATTTGGCGGTTGGAATTAATCCGAACAATTTTTCAAAGCACTCCCCGTGGTAGATGCGATAGAAAATGCAAAGGGATGCAATATCCCTACGCAGCGCCAGTGAATCGAGCCGATCAGAAAGAACTCGGTCGTTGGACGATTCGAACCGCTCCATGGAAGGAGCTGGCATTGGGGTGCCCCATCCCAGTGATGAGAACAGTATTCCATGTGAGGCCGAACTTGCGCTTTGTAAAGTTGCAAGCGATGTGCCGGCATGAAATACTATCCCGCTCTGCTGAGCACGCCAAGCTTTTTAGAGGCCAATTTGGCCTTCCCTTCCAAGTGATAACGAAACTGCATACTATTCGATATGTCGACGCCGAGGTGCTAGCTGAGGCAGCAAGGGGAGTGCCTTGAAACTGAGGAGATACGGCAAAGGGGTTCTTTTAGCGGTAAACACGCAAACTTGTGTCTTCTGGGGATTGCACTGGACTAGATTTAGTCGCCCCCAATCCGAGACTTTGTTCAGCAAAGACTCGACTTCAGACACAATGACACAAGTTTGTCCCGGTACTCGGTGACGTTTTCCCGAGAAATATTGGCACGGCCTGTGTATAAGGCATCATCAGTGCTGTCGTCTGCATAGCAATGAATGTTACCAGTTTGCAACATATCATTGACATATTTGTATTTGTATCATTATATATTATTGATATATATACTTGGCTTTGTATCACTACCATCTCTCTACATCTATAAAATATGCGTGTTTGTACAAAAGCACAAACAGTTTGAAACAGCAGTTGATAAATCCCCGTAGTCGGCAAGATCCAAATACGCTTGTACTAAATGATAATCCTAGATTTAGTTAATAATATAAAATTTATTTATCTATATGTATTTGCTTTTTTTTTTGCAATAACCGGCCAAATTTGCAGAGAAGGTTCAGAATAAGTAATATAGGCAAATGGTGAAGAAAAATTAATTAAAGAAAATCTCAAACATTCTGTACTTTTTACCTTTTAAATTCAAAATGCGTGTTAATGCATTATTTTAACTGATTTTACTGCGCACGCACACATTCGTAAGGGTCGATTGGTAGGCAAATACGTTGTTGCCCATAAATCACATTCAATTTGGGATAGTTTCAAATAAAAGTAGAAGCCTTATTTACTCGTATTTTCAAAAACTGCAATAGTGATATATCATTATTTATATATAAAATAACCTAATGGTAATTATAATACCACATTATTTAAATTGGTTTGTTTGAACGGTTGATTGATAAATTTCTAAATATTCTGACTTCGAATTATTCTAAATATTTTGACAATGTTAAATGTTAATGTATAAAATTTTGTAGGTATGCTATGTAAAAACACAATGTACTATAAATATAATCATAAAAAATCATAAACAAGATAAAATAAATTATATGTTCAATATAATCTATACATACTCGTATAATAAATCTGTAGAAAAGTCGTGTCTGTAATTGTAATATTTTCTGGAAAAAACAATTCCAGGGGACTATATAAAGGGCACTGGAGCCAAATTAGTGGTTTTTAGAATTTTGTCTGTCTGTCTGTCTGTCTGTGTATTCCCGATTCACGCAAAACCTACTGGACAGATATCCATGAAATTTTGTGTGTAGGTAGTTAGGAACCCGGAGCAATTTATAGGCTACTTTTTATCCGATTGCGGAACTTCAAAAAAGGAGGGTTAAGTATTTTCCTTCCTCAAGATGTTAATTTCTATTTTATATTATTGATATAGTAGTTTTAGACGTTGCGTAATAATTTGAACTACGCCGATAATATTCACGTTTCACTTTATCAAAACAGTGCCATCTAATGTGAAATTCAAAAAGTAGTAACATTTTACCTCCAGTTAGGTACTAATAAATAAAATTAAAATTAATTTATATGTTTAAATAATTTAATTCATAATTATTTGAAAATTCTAACGTTCATTTTCCAGTTCTTTCGTTATTTCATTTAAGTAGGAATTAATAAACTTTATAGTAACTAATTACTACTTAAATAGATAACAATGACATCTATCGAAAATCATTAAATGTGAGATGTTTCTAAGTTTAATTTCTAATCTATAAAAAAATTTGTTTATCTATAAATAAACTGACAAAAACTGTAATTATTGCAAAACTCTCACTATCTATATAGTTTAAACAAAGAGATTTTTTTATATGTATTGGCCAGATCTTAGAATTAATAATATCATAAAGTAGCCAATTAAGGCACGAAATGGTGGCATTTGATTAAATTTAACATTGTTTTTTAACTATATCATGATATAACTTGACTAAATCAATGAATAGAGATCGTTTGGCGATATTAACAACTAAACACAACATTGCTATTTCTTCATATTGTATAAATTGTAAAATAATAGCGTATTTTTTACAGAAGCAGAATTTTTAATAGAATCTGCATCACTATGCCTAATTTATGTATTATATATATTTTATAAATGATGGCGGCTTTGTTGTGTGATTGGGCCACCTCAGTCGTACCTCAACTTATTGTCGCTGAGTACTAAGAGGGTACAGTTTTTGTTTTCATAGTTTTAATCTCATAATAGCGCCATCTTCTTACTGCTAAATAAACGAATAATAAGTAACTGATGAAATTAAAGAGAATTCTATTGAATACTTATTCTTCTAGCATCAAAAATTGTTAGACTTAAAATATCCAAACTGGTGTCGGGATAATTTATCGTAATTGTCACTTTTAGCAAAATGACTAACAGAACTGTGTACACAAAACTCTGATTAAGACAGAATGTCTTTAGTTGAATATGTTGGGTGTCTATCAGCATAGCAATATTTCATCAACTTCTTTTTGTATCAAGTCCGATGTAAGTAATTGAAAATAAAGTGGGCTGTAAGATTTTCATCTCTAAATGATGGAATAGTTTGAATGACTAATTACTAGGTAGATGGGGTCCACAATAGTATAAAAGCTTCTTTTCAGTTTTTACGAGTTTTATTTATGCAAATACGAGAGCCGTATTTGCATAAATAAAACTCGTAATGTAGCTCGCCGTATGATTTCAAAGCACAGGAACAAAAGTGTTCGATTCCCGCGAGGACTAACGAAACTGATAAGGAAATTTTATTTGCTTATTTTCCACTTGCTCAGTGAAGTGAAAACAACAAAACCTTGATGTCTAAATAGTTAAAAAAAATCGTGGACATGTGAAACCACTATTTTGCACATAGGTAATTAGCAGCCCTGTGCACAGTCGTAAGACGTGTGTAAGCTGCTTCTTTACTTTTTTACTTTCAATGAGACTTATAAAACAGTTTGTCATATATTAAGATAGCTTTCATTTCATTTTAGATATACAGCTACCTATTGAGATTTTTGTGACAGACCCGGTTTCATAGCTGACATGAGTAAATGAACAGGCCCTTGCGAAAAAGTACTATAACTATCAAAGACAGCAAATTTTAAACGCATGTTTATTTTTATTTTAACTATGAGTAGAACTGCGTTGATAGAATCTTGAAAGTTATCCTGTAACCGAACCGATCCAAACGTAAATTTCATAGTACGTAAGCAACCCAAGTTCGATCCGCACCGAAACCACTCATATTTTAATTGCAATTTGAAGTTTCGATTTACCACATTCTCGGTGGTGAAGGAAAATATCGCGAGGAAACCTGCATATTCGAGAAGTTAAAAAAAATTTCGGAAATCATTTTAAGGTATACTTATGTGAAGTCGGTTAACCCGCGTTGGAGTCAACTCAATCAACTCTTTTTTGTTCTATAACTCGCTGCGGCCTGGCTCCAGTAGTGGGATGTATGTTGGCTGCTACTTTTTTACTTTTAAAGGCCTATCCACTGCTGATCATAGGCTTCTCCCATTGTTTGTCAAATAGACCGGATATTTGCAGTAGTAGCCACGCTTGGCAAGTGGGTTGGCAGCCGCAGCTTTTTATTACTCTGCACTATTATCAGGAGGATGCTGCCACCCTCAGTTTCAGGATTTTCAACCTCAGTTTTTATTACTTTAAGCAGATGTCAGGAAGATGCTATTGTACATCTCCTGTTTCAGTTTCCCTTCTGTCGCCTCTTACTACACCCACGAGACGAAATGGGGTATTGATTTCTATTTCGCCGCCTCAACATTGCTAATATATTTCTACTCCCGTTCATCATTTCGATTCCCGCCATAGATTACTAAATAAGTTGGATATTAGCCGTTGTTGCCTCGCTTGGCAGGCGGGTTGCCAACTGCATCTTTTTATTATTTTGAGCTGTAATCTGTAAGACGCTGCTGCCTATCTTCTCTATATTTCTACTCCCGTTCATGAATATAGTACCTCTCACACGTTCATCGTGAATAGAACTACATTTATGAAATTTTAACTTTAATTGGTGTAGTATTAATCATATTTCTAAATTGATGCCAACGCGAGCGAAGCCGCGGGTAAAAAACTTGTAATATATATAAATTAAAGTAAAGTAAATAAATCAATAAATAATAATAGTTAACTATTTTCATTATTATAAAAATGGCGAACCTAAATCACAAAGACTGGGAGTAGCGTTACAACTCTACATTCATTAACCTGTCAACTTGGTACCTGGCTTGTAGTTGTATTACTATAGTACACAATTTGCCTAAACTTTGATAATATAGAGCTTACCGCTCATAGTTAAGATGAAAATGTCGAAAAAATAACAAGGAGCACAGCACCTGACACGAAATAAAGTTCTACGAAATAAACGTCATGTTGCTAATCAAAAAGCGTGAGGGTCTTTCCTGGTTGTGCCCTTAAAGAACGAACATCTATTGACAAAAATCGCTACCCCATATAAACATTTAAAGTATTATTGTTAATATCGGCGAAACCTTAGCCCAAACTATTGGGTGAAGTAACGTCAGATAATTATGGGACCCGAAGCACTTTATATAAATAAAAGTGCATGATATCTTAGATGAAGTAGGAGTACTATAAGTGCCATTGCCTTGACGATTTCATCGGGGATGAAGTCAGATCAGTCTGTGGATCGGTTACAGATTACTTATTGTTTACACACATACAAATATAGTGAGAACGTATTATATTATTATAATGTCGGCGGCGAAGAAAAACGTAAGGAAATTTGCATGTCTGAGGAATAAAAATATATCTAGACATGTCCTAGATATATTTTTATTCCTGCGCCAACACGCACTGGAGCAGCGCGACGGAGTAATTGCTTCAGTTGTGATTTACAGTTCTTGCTGTTGAAGTTGCCCAATCAAACTAGTACAAATAGTGGTTCATCAAACTAGTTGTAAACAGTGACACGAGGTTGGGCTTTATCATGAAAAGTTAATCGAAATCTATTATAAACTTTGTTTGAAGGTCGTAATTAATAATGAAGCAAAAATTTATCATGACGCTCTACACACATAGTTGAAATCACTGAAAATTTGTTAAAGCAAATTACTAATAATTTTTTTTTGTCATTGTTAGTTGGGCCAGTTCTAAAAAATACTTTCAGTGTCATTTTGGTATAAAGTTTATCAATATTATATGAACTGTGTTATGAATATGAGTAGATAGAGAATAGAGTAAATATTATACTATACGTGGTAGAGCCATGCTGCAGCTATATTGTGGTTGTAGCATAAATGGGTCGGCTATACCGAGCATGGACCATGTTCTCACAGAATATCAGCGTAAAATAACAGCTTAATGTTGCCTTGTTTTCCATGGTGAGTGTGGAGAAATGGGGACCCTTTTTACTAGAAATGAGGTATTTCATCTTAGTTCTCAGGGGTGACAACGCATCTGTATTTCTCTATTCTCATATGTCTATGGACTACAGTATCCACTTACAATCAGGTGAACTGTGTGTTCGTTTGTCACCCTTATTCTATATAAAAACGTGTTGGTAGTTTAGCAGTCTACCTAAACCACTGTTTTATATCTGTCAATATAAGTCCACGTTAAATGTCATGTTAGTTTACGTAAATAAAGAAATAAAATAATTTTAAAATAATCTTCAAAAGTCTAATCGTATAGTTGTGTTGCATTAAAAATATTCCATCAGTCGTATGTGAAAAGATATTAAGCTTTTATAAGCATTCGTTATAATAACTGACTTGCTAAATTTTGTAGCCGGTATGAATTAGCCAACCATTAACATTTCGATAAAGCTTCATGAATTTATTTTATTTAAACTTATCTAAGTCTTGAAAGTTATAAAATATATCATTGTTTCCTATTAAAGTTGAGATAAATGTACAAGCAATAATAAAACATTTGAATTGGAACCAATGTCAATTTTATTTTAAGTCGAAAAAACCTGCCTGAAACAAAGAATACCGATTATAGGAAGCTAAAAGCTACAAAGAAGCGAGGAAGGCATGGCGTTGGGAAATAAATTTTATTTATCAAATAAAAAGGATGGCGCGGTCGTTTTTCACCGCGCTGGGGACATTATCGCTTCTTTTAATTATTATCCCGCCGATATTTTATACTACGTTTACTATCACCTTCTGTGAGTTCAGTGGTTAAGTATTGCCAACTGGATTTGTTCACTAAACACTTATTTCTTTTACAAGTATATTTTCTATTGTTATTTTGTATACTGTTTTGTTAGGAGAACCCAACAAAAAAGCCGGGAAAATATTCTTCTTTTTCTTCTACTGAGAACAGCTATCATACGCAAAAAAATCATGTGACGCAATATTCATCTCACTGTAAAAAAACAATTATCCCGCACAGACACAAAAATAAGTGTATGTAGGTATTTCTTCTTTTGTATGTAGGTATTTTGGCAGCACTGTAGTGACAAACGCGGCTACTGGCATTTTGCTGAAGAGCTAAACACCCGCAACTTCAAATAAGAAAGCTACTAAGATGTAATATCTGAAACTTGCTCTTCAAAACTTTCAAATCGAAAGTCGGAACCTAGCGATGGATGCAATGCTTCGTAAATAGATCTTGTCAGTCTCTAGCATAGACGCAGAATATCTAGCCCAGGATAATCCACCTTTGTATAAAAGCTGATAAATTTGCACACAATCATAATTTTATATAGTAATAAACTATAATAGATTAAAAATAAATCAAGAAAAGGATATTGCTGTTTCTTTCCTTCACATTGTTAAGATTGCCTTTCCTCGTGATTGTGTGTTAAGTTTTTTTTTGAGATTTTGACCGTATGAGATGATGTAAAGAATGAATCTCTAACAATAACCTAAATTAACATATATCTTGAATAACATGCGCGGAAATATTATTGCAAAATGAATAAAAAAACATCATTAATAATGTACAACTTGTAAAACAATCAGCCTTCAAGAAAATAAAATAACATAAATAACGTATACCTCGAACTATATACATTATATATTTATAGTTTTATTTTACCCTACTCTAAATTAAATTTGAGTAATTGTTGTGTAAGCTTCTCAAACTTATGGAAATACAGGTGTGTGAGGATTGAGCCAAAATGACTCGAATTTGCCTTAAATAAATAAAGTTTAAAATTTACAGAATACCAAGGTTTGAAAGTCCCGCGAAATAAGTTTATTATAGGCGTCCCCTGTGGCGCTAGTAGTATACACTCATAGACACGTGTTTAATTTTTTTTAGTTTAGAGATATTATAGTACCTAGTAGTGTTCTGCCATTTAGCCCTTCTTTGCACTTCCTTGATGTGAGAAATTAAAATTTCTTTTGTCAAATGTCATTGTTTTTCTTCAAATATGCAACCGTATCGAAATGGTAAATTCTTCTATACGTGGTAGAGCCATGCTACAGCTATATTAATAGTATAATTGTAGCACGAATGGGTCGGCTCGACCGGGGAAGGACCGCGCTCTCACAGAATATCAGCGTAAAATAGCAGCTTAATGATGTTGTGTTTCGTTTGGTGAGTGTAGAGAACTGGAGAACCTTTTTACTGGAAAAGAGGCATTCCATCTTAGTCCTCACGGCTGACAACGCATCTGCATTTTATTCGCAAACGAGGATAGATGTAGATGTCTATAGGCCACAGCAACCACTTACCATCAGGTGGACTGTGTGATCGCTTGTCACCCTTATCCTATTATAAAAAAAATGGGGTTCCTCTGACCGGAGAAGAAACAGCGAAAGAAACACCGCTAATATCCTCTTATTTGTCACTATTATACAGGTGTGGTGTTTGCAGAAAATATATGATTTTATTCTACAGTCCCACACTTCTACTGTCTTCGACTACATCAGTATTTATCACCACGTGTGGTATTGAAGCGCTACCTTATAATAAGATAAGATAGACCTATCACGACGAGATCCTAGGAGGAAAAGACTTGACCTTTTTAGCATGACACATTTTTGAAAATTGTCCCACTTAATTAGATATAGACGTTGTCCGATATTTTAATGTAGGATTTCTAATGGGGCAAAATTTGAAATCTTTTGTAATATTTTAATAATAAGCAAAGGGAGATTATACATATTTATAAGGCGTTAAAATTTATTAAAACTTTAAAGAAAAAAAATTTAAGACCAAAATTAAATTGAAAAATTTGTCCGCGCTATGTTTTTATACCTATAGAATAGGCGAACGTTTAATTCCGCGGTATGGCGGTCGGTACGCCCTAGCCACGCGGCCTTAAGGAAATGAAGGAAAAAAGCGACGGAAGCTGTGTTGCCCACCCGCACCCTCATACCACCCCACCCGTTACTTGCTTGTGGCTTTTTAAATGGAAATTTATTGTAAAACACTTCGTCAATTCGCTCCCAAGAATCGCGTTTAAAGAATTTTTACCTAGTGCGGGCTGCGGCATGATTGTCCACTTAGTTCCTTTGTTTCCTTAGTGAATTTTACTTCTTTGTAAAATAAATTCCATTTACTAACTTACAAATTGAATATGAAATTTAATCTTTATCAGCTTATTATGATCATTATATTTGAAAACTAGTCATAAAATTTGCTAAAGAAGGCTTTCACGAGTGGCAGTCGGATCGACAGTACGAGGCGATTTGCACGATAAAGCTTTTCGTAAACAGTTATATAGGTCTGGCAATTTCTGCAATGGTGGTGGTGTTTTTTCTTGTTCGGTTTAGAGCAGCACATGATTCGGCTGCATAAGCAGAAGTCATAAGTTATTTACTGTTTAGGTTATAGATCTTGTTGCTTTCGACAGATAGCGCTATAAGCATTATAGCGCTTACGTTAGACGTAAAAAATAGGTATATCGAGCGCTGACGGCAAGTAACGTCAAAGGTGCGACGTACAGTACCAGACTGCAAGCACTAATCCATCTGCCAAGTAAGGCTAATCCTCCCGTTGTTCAGCAGAGGACTGTTACAGGTTAATGAAGAACAAGAAATATAAGCACAAACAAAGCGTTAACTCTTCTGTTTCTCTCCCATCTACTGTAATAACACGAATTAATAAATTATGTTAAATTATGTCTTGCATAAATATTGGTTTTGATTAGAATTAAAACCACGACAACAAACGTGGTAACAGTTGCAGTTTAAGAAGATAATAAGTCTAGTTTTATCTATTGAAAATATAAGTAAGAATTCAAAGAACACATTATAGATGTACGAGAAATTTGTTGTCCAATGCTACTACTACTATTCCGCTTTGCTTACCATACCATATACTACTATTCCGCTTTGCTTACCATATGACTATTGTGAGTTTCAAAACAAAAAAGGAGATTTAAACTGTGATTAAACAATTTGCTACTCATTTAAAGTTGTACCTTGTTAAAAACAAGTAGGGTAAGTGAACTCTTTAAAAACGTGCGGCGCAGCGAGTTCATAAAATTCACTCAGAGTGGAAAGCTGGCGTTCCCCACAATTGAAAGCCGCGAGGGAACGGCGGGCAGATAGGGCACTTACTGTAAAAGTTAAAGCTAATTGCCCTTAAGACATATTTTTAATTTCATTGCCCATTCCTTCTTTCTCAGTGTTTGTCGAAGTTCACTAACTCGCGGTCCCAGTCCGATAGCAAGGGTAGCTTGTAATTTCTTTTTTTACGAGATAAGGTCACAGTTTTGAATGTCGAACATATTTTATATTGTTTGGTATTTAGTTGAAAGCTCTGATAAAAGGTTCTCAAATTTATACTGTATACGTATTTTTGTTATAGGCTTGGTTTTCATATTCCATAAGACGTGAGTTCAATCGCAAATTTTAACGCTCTGTCTTTGTAAACTATGAAATAGTGAATTACTCATATTAATCTGTAAAACAAATAGTTCAAGGACCTGCATATAGTGCATCTAAATTAATTAATTCGAAAATCAAGTCTCAGCCAGACATCTTTATTAAGATTCATATTAGATTTGGGAGAGGTGGTCAAAGCACCTCTTTACAAGCAATGTCAATCATCGGTTCTCGAAGGAAGAACATCATTTATAATGTGCATTGACACTTACAGTAAAAATATTATTATCAATTCTTACAAAACAGTTCTAGGGATTGTTAATCTCTGCTAAGTTTTGCATGTTTTGTCTACTTGTATAATATAAATTATATTATTATTAAAAGGTAAGATTATAAAAAATTTGCAATATTATTATCTAGTTCAAAACAGAGGCCTTTGTTTATAATATCGAGTTTTCCTTAAGCTCAAGTCTGTTGGCTATCGAGATTCAAAACTGAGAACGCAGAAGCTACCTTTGTATAAAGTAAATACAGATTTTAATTAACGATCAGAAGGATGTTGGAGTGTAAGGGGTGTTATCTTCAAATACAAACCTCATATGTGCTCTAACTTGCTATCTAACAAACGAGCCTTTGACGAGTGATAAATCACCGTTTATACCTACATAATGATGGGAAGCAGCATTACCATTACGGTATCGACTTTGCAACTTGCGGCATGAGTCTACTGAAAGTCCAACTTTTAAGTAGCTTATCCATGCTCTAAAATGATCTCTGTCTATGGGTAAGCCAAAGCCGTTATTTGTTTACGTCATACGTTATTACATACGTCATACTTTACTGCGTTCTGGAATAGAATAACCTAAAACTATTTATAAATGAGCTTTACATGAGCATGGTCGAAAATTTTAAAAGTGCTTTTTATTATTTTTTAAGTGCAAAGTGCAGTTTTTATTATCTTGCATCCGTGAGCTCTATGTTCCAAAGCCCCAATCGGTAGCCGCTACTCGCTACCGCTATTGTACGCGTTTCTCTTCATTAATTAATTCTGTCATTTCGTTTTCATAATACAAGAATCATTCTTCATTTGAATTGGGCTCAGGACTGCCGGGTTTTTCGGCCGCTGATCTGCCTACCGCGGGTTCGCCACAATGACTAATGTTATTGTAATGGTTTATTTTTCTTCAACATTCTTATCACTATTGTAGTTGGCCGACTACTAGCGACCCGAAAAAATACTATTTAGTTTTGTTTGTAAGATTTAACCAAATAAAATGTAGCTTCGTACATTTTATGTTTCGATAATATTCTAGTAAATGTATATTACTATACATTTTTAGCCGACTTCAAAAAATGTGGAGGCTTAGAATTCGACCGGGTTTTTTTTTTGTTTGTACGTGATATATTCATAAATTGAGAACTGATTATATACTTGTATAATTATAACAAAAACCATAATATAACAAAGAGTTGATATAAATAGGTCCTTACATAAGAAATTAGCGTTTTGTCGTACTGACCACTTTGATCTGAAGTATCTCCTCTTTGGTTAAGAATTCCAAATTCAAATTTATAAATTCATTTAGCTGGTACATTTGAGTTTTGAAAACAGTCATTCATTTGTTTTTTCCTCATTATTTTTTTTCTTTGGCGTCGCTTATTACCGCACAATGGAAAACATGAAATATCGGTATATTTACGAGTACGAGTTCTACCGTGGCACCAGTGCTGCAGAAACAGCTCGAAGGATTAATGATGTGTACGGCGCTAGTGTCGCAAAAGAAAGCACGGTACGTTTTTGGTTTCAACGTTTTCGTTCTGGAAATTTCGACCTTCAGAACCAACCCCGTGGACGGTCGGAGACCAAAGTTGAAAATGAAGAATTAAAGGCTATTGTGGAAGCGGATCCATCACAAAGCACTTCAGAGATAGCTGCAGGCTTCGGGGTAAGTGATAAAACTCTAAGTAAAAAAACTTGAACTATGGGTACCTCATGAATTGAGTGAATCGAACTTGCAAACACGCGTCGACTGCTGTGTTACTTTGCTCAACCGACACAATAATTAAGGGATTTTAAATCGAATCATTACTTGTGATGAAAAGAGGATACTGTACGATAATCGGAAGCGCTCGTCGCAATGGCTGAACCCTGGAGACCCAGCCAAATCCTGCCCTAAACGAAAATTGACTCAGAAAAAGTATATGTGAGTATTTGGTGCTACCGCCGGTGTCGTTCACTACAGCTTTCTAAAATCTGGCCAAACGATTACGGCAGATATCTATTGTCAGCAACTGCAAACCATGAAGGAAGAACTAGGTGCTAAACAACCGAGATTGGTCAATCGCTCTAGGCCACTGCTGCTTCACGACAACGCAAGACACACTGCACAACAAACAACCACTAAGTTAGATAAGCTACAATTGGAATGTCTGCGACATCCACCGTACTCCCCGGACCTTGCTCCAACAGATTACCATTTTTTCCGGAATTTGGACAACTTCTTACAAGGAAAAAAATTCAACTCCGATGCGGCAGTCCAAACCGCCTTCAAAGAGTTTATTGATTCTCGCCCCCATGGTTTTTTTTAGTAAAGGGATCAATGAACTACCTAATATATTTTACAAAAAAAAAATTGACTTTATATTTCTCCCGTACAAAACGCGAATTTCATATGTAAGGACCTAATATATATATATGTACCATAATATAACGAAAAGCCAAATTTGCAGAGAAGATTCAGAATAAGTAATATAGGCAAATGGTGAAGAAAAATTAATTAAAACATTCCTCAAACGTTCTGTCCTTTTTATCTTTAAAATTCAAAACGCGTGGTAATGCATTATTTGAACTGATTTTACTACGCACGCACACATTCGTAAAGATCGATCGGTAGGCAAAAACGTTGTTGCCCATAAATCACATTCAATTTGGGGTAATTTCAAATAAAAGTAGAAGCCTTATCTACTCGTATTTTCAAAAACAGCAATATTTTAAATTAAGCTATAATCATGAGCTATTTTAAAATATTTAAATATTTTAAAATAGCTCATGATTATCGTAAATAGGAGTCTGATGCAGATCTTTTTTCGTGCATAACATGGCACATATCTACATCCATAACAGGCTATAAAAGTCCACTGTTGGGCATAGGCCTCTCCCATAAATTGCCCTACAGGGGAGATTTTGCCATATTTGCCACGATTGGCAGGTGTTGGCAACCGCAGTATATTATAATTTTGAGTTGCTATCAGAAAGATATCATTGCTCATCTCCTGTTTCAGTTTCCCTCTGTTATCTATTACCACACCCGCAGGACGATATGGGGTATGTATATTCTTACACCGCCACTACATGGTTTACGTCGCCACTACACAATTTGTACCTATTTGTACCTAGGATCATACAATATACATAGTTAATGACTTTCTAAGAAATATTTTCATCGCCATCATCATTAAAGCCCTTCACAAGTCCACTGCATAATATAGGCCTCCGCCAAGAAATGCCGCAAAGCACGGTTCCAGGTCAAGAAATATTAACAAGAATAATATCAAAATTTTGTTTATTGTAACAGTAGATAAATAGAACTCTATTTTTTAAAACAACATTTAAAATATCACAAAATTTTCTTTCAAGTGCCTATTCTAATAATATTGTTAATATAAACATTTGTTGTATGTGCCAGAAAAAAAGTCCTTTTTGAGCTTAGAAATAAAATTCTATTGCATCAGTAATAAATATCAGTAAAATTGTGAAGCCAATATAGAATAGGGTGACAAGTTTATATTTATATAGACGTGAAGTCGAAGAAAGACGGCTAAATGCAGAGACGTATCCGCCAAAATCTTGTTGTCGGACGTGGCGACGAAAGACACGAACGACAAAAGCTGCCGGCCTGTCACTCCCGGGCGGAACACCATGTGAACAAGCAACCGGTTTTTGTAGATTGTTTTTCATCTACAAAAGTAATTATCGATTATACAATGAATTTAATTGTAAATAAATGCAAATATTCGACGTTGAGTGTGCAAACATATTAAACGGTTCTTCTATAATTTTGTTTTAAAAACTTTTTTAATTATTGGCTGTTTGAGTATTTCATAAAATTGAGTGCACCGATTGTGAGAGGAGGATAGCAATAGATAGTTTTCGAGAAAGGTTTTCTTGTTTAATTTTGGTGCACGAATTTGCTGAAATATACTATGACGATTTATTAAAGGAAATTGTCTAAAATTGACCAAGAATATATTAATATTAAGCTAACAGCTGATATACTGAACTGACTAATATTTCTTTAGTATGGAGCAGGGGATAATCTCATCTTCTAATGCAAGCCATATTTCTTCTGAATTGGATCGTAACTACTCGTAATTACGATCCAATTTTTTGAAGCGAGATCACTTCAAAACGTGTTAAATGTCATAGTAAATAGATATTATGTATTTATATAACTAATATATAAAAATTAATGTTTGTTTGTTCGTATTTTATGCGCTGCCATACAGTTCTTCAGATTGCACTAAACTTTGTCAACTTATTGCTTGCACTTGCGCGAAGGCTATAGGCATAGTACAATTAACTTACACAAGGTGGCGCGCGTATCGTACCGACAAATTTATTTTAAAGTCATATATCCTTCAACTTCAATGAATGTATTAACATTCTTTGGACTTTAAAAACAAAAAATAATAAAATAATTTTCTTTTAATAGCTTCTGAAGTCGGGGCTTTAATTCTTTGATACACTATTGCCCAAACACTCAAACACTGCTCAATTTTGAGATGCCGTTAAGTCTCGTGCTGTCTCTATCACTTTAAGTCAAAGTGACTGTGACACCACGAGAATTAACGAAATCTTAAAATTGAGTAGGGTCTAAGTATTTGGCCATAAGTCTTATTGTTTTGATGCACAGTCATCAGTTTATAATCTATATATCTAGATCAGAGCGTCATCAATGACGGATAAGATGAAATGTCTGAACATGAACATTTTATACTTACTATTATACTGGCTTTATTACGCCCTTTAAAACGTAGTCTTATCTAACATTCGTTCTGTTACAAATTCAAAAAAATTTTTTATATATTTAAAAACTTTACTCTCACACTAGAAATTTCTTCTGCACTTGTTCGTGCGGGTTTCGAACCTGTGACCGTCGTGACCCTCAGCGCTGTAGCTCAACTCTTAGTCACTACGCTACATAACCATCGTTATAAATTTTCTTACGTACGACATACGATATACACTGTCTCTGTCAGTACTTTATCTGTAATATTATATAACGTTATAATGGACAAACTTATTAAACTTTGAGGAGCCTGACAACATTTAAAGTGGTAATCATAACGCGTTCAGATAACAATAAGTTAGACCATCGCAAACTTGCTTAGGGCCGGGCTTCATTAAGCGGACAATGCACACTGACGTACGTCCGAACTCTGCCCGTTACATGCAAGTGTTGCCTATAGAGTGGACTCAAAGTGGCCAACTTTGCTCTTGAATATTCTACTCATGCTTCGTTCACTTGTTTATGGGCATTCCCGCGGCAATTTCCCCGGTTTTGTGGCCTCGCAAACTTTTGTCCGCTTGTCCCGTTAACTGTCGCCCGATAAGATTCACCGCCTCACTGTGAAGAAGGGAAATTTTACTGGCGAAGTTTATAGTGTCAACTTTATAAGGTTACTTTAGTTTCGTCATAAGTTTTGTAACTGAGTCATATTTTTCATACAGTGTAGTAAAAAAGGCGATCGCGTGGCGCAGTAATCACTGCCTAACTACTATGCTGCGAGTCCTGGATTCGAATTTAAACTGGAGTCAGCAATTGTGCGAAAAATACAAATTGTTGATTTTAGATACTGGTTGCGTTGTGACACTGCATCCGATCCTACTTTCATTTATATCTTATGAATACTAAGCGTTACATCGGGTAGGTACCAAAAAAGTAGGACAAATAAGTGCTTCATTGTTTTCTGAATCTGAAAAATTCTACAAAAAAAAAAAACAGCTGTTGTCGCTAGTCGAATTTGGCCAGGAAAACATCAGCCTAGTAAACTATTAAAAATGTGGGAGTATGTAAACTACATTAATATGCATTCGACATACCATCTCTTTTAAGCCAGACGTGAAATACTCAGAACAACGATAGGCAGCGGCATTAAAGTTGCGAGACGTTTGATAATGCGATCGTCAAACAGGCCGCTAATCGTGACGATTAAGGCAAATTTCTTTAAAAAGGTTCAAGTCCAGCAGTAGACTCTTCAGACTGATGGCGATGCAGAAGTAGTAACAGGAGGAAAACTATCATAAGCCATGTATCTAATTTTATGTTGTAGTTTAGTATCAAACCGTTTCGTATGTTTCTTTTTATAAAAATAATTGTATAAGAACTTAATAATAGATTATTTGAACAAATATTTACTCTTTTATTACATTCTAATTTAAGTATTTATTAAAAAACAACTAAATACAATATTAAGTCAAAACTTTAACACTTATGTAATATAAGAACTTAAATATAATATTTGTAGTGACAATATTTGTTAGGTATACTCAATTTCGTTGGGGGAACAAGCTGGCGCTAGTTGCCCATAACATCGTTTCTGTCCTGACAAAAGGGCGCTAACTGCAAGTCATTCATATCGATATCAGAAAGGGCTCATCAGGGCATCGTCCGTTTTGTTCTAACAGTTTTTGCGTAAGTTTAAGTTTGAATAACCATCATTTGTTTATTATTTACATTTACGGTTACTTTGCAACTTAACCAACAGATGTTGATTAAGAATATTTAAAACAGTATGTATTTTTGTATAGTTAAAAGTATAACAACTGTAAATATGTATGATAAAAATATGTTATTGGGTTGGGCCGTTTTATTTACTTTTCACTTCTGAAATAAACTGTTAATTTTAGGGTCGTCAAACTACGTGTGCCCGTTGCCGCTCTTGCCATTGTAATATCTGTCATATAATATGAAAGAAATTGAATGTCTATCGACGAAATATTTAAGCCAATAGCTTTAAAAACATCTATTATGCATTTAAACTGGCAATATTTATATACTTTTTTCGCAGACAACAGTATCAAGTATGTTAAAGTTTAATGTAGACTGGAATGATTGAAATGTTTTTACTTAAATAATCTATCCTACGGGCTTACTTTACTCGTGACTTTTTTTTAGAAATCTGCAGGTAAAAACAGTTATGAATAGTTTGATCTGTGAGTTTTCTATTTTTCTATATATAATCGTTAGTGGAGCCGTGATAGCTCAGATGGTTAGCGCTCGCTGTAAGTTTCACAGTACGTGACCAACCCGGGTTCGATCCCTGCCGGCACCTATGAAATTGTTAATTACAATTTTTAGTGCCGATATACCACGTGCTCGACGGTGAAGGAAAACATCGTGAGGAAACCTGCATGTCTGAGAAATAAGAAAAAAAATATTTCAAAGACATGTGAAGTTCGCCAACACGCATTGGGGCAGCGCAGTGGACATTTCCTTGTCCTAAAACTCTCTCAGAAATGAGAGGAGGCCTGTGCCCAGCAGTAGGACGTATATAGGCTCTCTGGTCGTGATATAATTAAATATTTACACTGCAGAAAGTTTGGTGTGAAACTCATCGTTTCACTCATTGTTATCTATATCTCTGCATTAAATATGTGCAAAATTTACCGTTACACGAACGCAAAAGATGCAAAGAGATGTGGACTTTCACCACGATCTCAATATTTGTGGAGTAATGATCTGTTGCAAGAAAGCCTACGGTGAGCGAGTATTGGATATGATAGGTTTTTTGTTGTTCAGTAGTTAGTAGCGGGAAATGCAGGCGTACGCAACGAAATTATGGTAGTTCGCTAAGGAAGAATGTTTCCCGGGAAAAGCGAATCGCGTCGTTCGGGTGACGCGGCGGTGCAATTTACGTAAAGAAGTTGCGCAGCGGCCCTCAAAGCCCAATGACGAGGCAGCCCGTTACATTTGCATCGCGGTACGGTTAGACTAAAAAAATATGATCAGTACTTTGTTTTAGGTGTTGTGGTAAACTTGAGGACGAAGTTTATGAGTATAAATTAAGTTAATTAAAACGACATCAAATCCGTTGAATTACGTTTTTTAAAAATCCATTATAATATGTCATTTCATAATATTATAACAGTTTAATGTAATTAGTAAATAGTGGCCTTAAAATATGAAAACTCTTGACAATCTTCCCAAGCTAAGAATTACTTAAAGTTGCGGTTTCTCTTTTTACTACATGACAACAGAAAGAGAGAGATTAATACTTATGAGTGAATAAAGTTTTTAGATTTAGTTTTTTTTTAATGATAATAATTATTATATATTTTAATGTTATTTAAACAAATATTGAATTAGTTATCATCTTCAGATAAGTAAGCGCTAATAAAAGATTGTAAGAAAAGCCGTAAATTGATATACTTATAACAACTTTGTTTGCTCGCCATACATAGACCGCAGTGAGTTTGCAACTATCACCCTCTAGTATTGCGATGCAACATTTCTGTTTGCTAATAAAAATCTCGAATGCTGTTTCACTTGATTATATTGGCGTTATGAACGTAATATACATATTTGTTTCGAAATATTTTGGAATTTATGAAGTAAATAATATGTGTTACCGCTTCCGACAACAAATTTATATTTGAACTTTTGCTGTATAAACATACTGGCTGAGAAGAAATTGCACACTAAAGAAAATACGTAAAAAACAAAAACAAAAACGGACGAAGAATTCTATCGGTTGCGCACATAATATTATACATAGGTACGTAATATCTTAATATCGTTTTTAAACAATATAAACTGTATATACTAAACATAAACTTTTGTTAGAAATGCTGTTTTAAACCATCTCATAAAAGTTGAAGTTTTATTGAAGTCCTACTAACAATATGTTACCTACTGTTACATTTTTGTTGTATTGTTATTCCTTTTTATTATATTTTTAGTCAATTAAAATAAGAGGGATTCTCAATTAGATTGTACGTTTTGTCTTGATTCTTTTTTATTAAATAGCCTTTGAAATCGGGGCTTAATTCTTCTATACTATTTTAACTTTACTTTGAAGTCGGCTTTTACTTATGATTAAAAGTTTAATTTTTATTAACTTGAACAGTTGAGTAACCAAATCTCACAATTATTAACAACTAACACCTAGCAAACCTAGGAAGTTATGAGATATAATGTTTTTTTCACAAACGTGTTGAATGAATGGTATTGATTTAACAATAAAAAAACTATGATTATATAGTATTCCTAAAAAATTTATAAACTCAACAAGGAAAAAATAATTTATATGATTAACGTCCGCCATATTTTCATTTTATTACTTGTGTCTGCGAATGCCAGCTTTTAATTTTGCTCTGTGAACGACTTCGATTTTCCTGCAGTTTAAAAAAGTAACTTATCAGTTAAATAGAACGGGACGGATCTATTTTAAACTGCGGGCGGGAGGAGAGACAACAGATTTCAAAGAGGGAACGAAAATAAAACGGGGGAAGAAAGTTAAGCGTCCGTGACTTTTCAAGATTTTTTCGGCGTTTATTTTTTTAAACTTTACGCGTGGTGCTGTTTTGTAGCGAGTATATAAATGCAAGCGTTTTCCGATTTGTCATTTGTTTTCCTCATTTACTTGTGACTTTCCATTTATCTAAAAAGAGTATCACATGAAGTATTGTTTTACAATATTTGAAATAAAATAATATAAATGCGGAAATGTGTTTAACGTGATATTTATTGATTATGATTTATTTTCAACGTACTACTCACATATCTCAAAGAACCGAAAACCAGACAGAAAGGTTTTCCAGTAACTGGCAGCGGTGTGTAAGGCGATCCCCGAGATGGAGTGAAGACCTGATGAAACACGCAAGGCGTCGACGGCTGAAGATGGTGTACAGTATATTGTATCAGCGGCATTTGGGGATAGCTGTTGCAGCAGTAGCTATAATGATGAAGATGATGATGACGATTTTAGATGTATTTTATATAATAAGAAGGGCAACAACTTTAAGATATCAAACAAAAAAAAAACTAAAACACTTTACCATATGAAATGTTATGGGAAATGAAATCTATATTAGAAACAATTATAGCTCCATAAGCAATAATGAAAGCAAACTTCCGAACCGTCTAATTATATCGACGCGGACGAAGGTAAATAGTAAGAAGGCGCCTTTCGATCATCCATCACCGATAGAGAGCATGTTCTTTGTGGCCACCGACCAATTACCGGCATGAAAATTAAATTCACGAAATCTAATTAACAACAAATTGTTTTATTTATTATGATGCGTGGGGTCATTTGTTCCTGTCGCGTCGGCGCCCGGGGCGGGTCCTCGCGATGCCCATCAAAGCTGCTCTCGATACCAGTTTTTTAGGGCGCTACGTGTGATGTTATAGAGTCAGAGTTTGACGTCATAACGTTCCACGTTGACCTTCAGGCAATGTAAGTAATCGATACGATTTAGTATTTATTTTCATTTAAATAATAGGTATTTATTGACTAAGATCGGGCATTAGATGCTTTAGTTAGACACAATCTTGTTGATTAAAGTGACGGGGACAGGTATATACAGGGTTATTTTACAAAGAGTAGGCAAATTTTAAACTTAAGTTCAAATATATAAATAATGATATACCGTTATTGCAGTTTTTGAAAATACGAGTACAGATAATTTCAAATAAAAGTAAGGCTTCTACTTTTATTTGACAACGTTAACAAAGTTTTTGCCTACCGATCGACCCTTACTATAGTAATTACCACGTATTTTGAATTTAAAAGATAAAAAGGACAGAATGTTTGAGATTTTTGTTAATCATTTTTTCTTCACCATTTGCCTATATTATTACTTATTCTGAATCTTCTCTGCAAATTTGGCCGGTTATTGCAAAATAACCCCGTATACACACTGTATTTATTTATTTAAAACTAGCACAACTTGATCTATCACTTTTAAATCTATTTAATGTTTGATATGTTTTTTGTAAAAAATAAAACTTTTAATTTTAAACTTATTTAAATTTTTATTTTATTGTGTGTATTAAATTCTACTACTAAGTATTTTAAACTTATTTTAATTTTATTATGCGTATGGCTGGGTCGATCTTGATATTTTTTTGTAAAAGAAGCGTTATATACCTGGCGGTAACTTGGGCTTAGATCAGAGTCAGAAGTATTTGTGCAAAAACACACAAATGTTTTCGAGCTGCATCAAGCCTACATCGCTCAACTTTGTCGTTTATAGTTACATTAGACACGGACAGGTTATGAGTAGTGTACGCTTGTACATTTATGTATACAAAAGTACTCGATTCGCCGTGCTTAAGATCGGTTAGAAGAACATGAGGACATATCAATAAAAATAAAACGTAAGTAAAGTTAGAGCCTATATACGTTCCCCTTCTGGACACAAGTCTCCTCTCATTTCTGGGAGGATTATACAGCTAGATATAAGAGCTATTAGCCCGGCGATCCATATTTTCTTGGGCTAACATCACATTCATATTATGCGCCATGACTTTTTACAATTTTTAATGTATTTTTTTAAAGCTTTCGTTTCTTTAATTTCAAATGTCATATATAGACACACACACCATTAAATTGGTTCATCACTGGTATAATTTGTATACATTTAAGCACCGTCCACTAATTTTGGCGTGTGAAGTAGACGTAGCTCCTCTAGTGCGTATTGGCAGAATTCACAAGTTATCGAAATATTTTTCTTAGACATTCAGTCTTCCTGACGATATTTTCCTTCACTGTTTATCTCGTAACTATCAACACTTATAATTGCAATTAATAATTTCATCGATGCCGACTGCGAATAAACTTTGGGGTTGTTAGTGTAATGCGAAATTTACATCAAGCGCTTGCCCCTGAGCAACCACAATATTTTATATTTTATCCATGTTTTATGTGGGTGGAATCAAGAATAACTTAATACTGTTGTGAACACTCGATATATGAAATATTGAGTCTATCTATGTGTACAAATATTAAACGATGTAAAAACATCGTATCAAATTATAATATTATGCTCTACTCTAATGTAATTATTAAATATTATATTATACGGTATTCAAAAGCATACGCATCACGATACCTGTTCCAACATTGTGTTGACTAAATGGGCCCGTGTGACGTATGTAGTGCGCGGGCCACTCGTAATGTGGCCTCATTTGTTATGTTCGTGAAATGGCCGTGTTACGTCCCGCCGACAGCGGACACAAAGACCGACGTTTTATTGTCGAGATTGCCTACAAATGGATCGCATATTCCGCATTCGGTTGCTACTCATAACTACTTATACTTTTTATGGATTTAATTTAAGGCAATTTTAATCTGTGTGATGTAACTGTTTATTCAAACGGAATTTTCGAAAACTGAGTGGTACAAAGTTTGTCAATTAATACTATGTTTCGGAAGCTTTTGCTTTCGTCTGTTATAATTTTGATTGAATTATTTGTTCTTCTTTGAAGAAACACATTCCTTGGAGCTTACCATTCTAGAAAAGTGCCACTAGTATTGAAGCAAAGCAGTTCACCCAAGTTCACCAGTCCGCCACGCTGCTACAATGTTTATTGTGCTAACTTGTCTTCAAATTTGTTTCATATTTTATTTCATTATTAAGACATGCTGTTTTCATATGATAAGTCAGCATTTAAAAATGTCGTTGCTGCTAGCAGCCGGCACTCTTCAAATATAGCAGGGTTTAATTTCTTTTAATTTAGACAGGCTTAAATTAGGCACCATTATTAGCTATAACACTTAATTTATATTGTAAACTAGCCATCCACCCTGGCTTCGCACGGGTGATTTCTGATCTCGACACAAGCGCCACCTACCAGGTTTTTTTATATAATAAGGGTGACAAACTAGCACACAGTCCACCTGATGGTAAGTGGATGCTGTGGCCCATAGACATCTCCATTTATCCTCAATTAAGAATCAAAATGCAGATGCGTTGTCACCTCTGAGGACTGAGATGGAATGCCTCGTTTCCAGTAAAAAAGGTCTCCGGTTCTCTACACTCACCATACGAAACACAGCAGCATTTAGCTGCTATTTTACGCTGGTATTCTGTGAGAGCGTGGTCCTACCCCGGACCAGCCGACCCATTCGTGCTGCAACCACAATATAGCTGCAGCATGGCTCTATCACTTAAAAAAAAGTCCAATTGTGAATCTAAACCATCTGGGGGCCCACTCAAACACACAAAAATTTCATGAAATCAGTCGGACCAGTTTTGAGTTTTAGCGAGACTAACGGACAGCAATTGATTTTTATATGCACCCCGGCTTTAGCTCCATTCATCTCGACAACAGCGCTACCTAGCGGGTTCAATTGAGAATCTAAACCATACAGCGACCTACCCAAACTCACACAAAAAATTTCATCAAAACCGTTAAAGCTGCTTTCGAGTTTTAGCGAGACTAACGGACAGCAATTGATTTTTATATAAGGAGATATTATAATATAATGTAGTAGTTAACTAAGTAAATAAATTTCAGTTCATTAAATAATATGTTAAAATAGTAAATGGTTTTCAAATAATTTTTATTCATTACAATTCAAAAGAAATATTCGTAAAATAATTTTATCACTGCATTTTAGATATAACAGGTGAAAGGGTGTTCAAAGTGCCATAGTTAAAATACTGCGAATGCGATACGAAGCCGCCAGTCCCGCTATCCATCATCTAAAAACCCCGGGGTCAGCAAGCTAAGCGACAAGATCGCCGATATATTCTTCCGAAGCCACTGATCTTTTCATCCACTTAAATGTTATAATATATATTTTTTATTTTAACATAATAGAACATCATTGAAATATAGAAGTGTTTTCAATTAAATTCGTAATTTTATAAAAGGAACTAGCTTTTGCCCGCGACTTCGTCCGCGTGGAGTTCGGTTATATCGCGTCCATGTGTGAAAAAGTGTCTGCTGGTACAAGTCACAATTATAACTGGATGTCGCGGGCAAAAGCTAGTAAACTACAAAACTTCTTTATACACCACATTTTTTGCTAATCTATTACTGTGTGCCAAAATTATCAGACTACCGGGCAAACTTACGCGTGAGCAAGCCACATAGAATTGCCCGTGTGAAAAACAATTTTCTCGCAAGTCTATACCTGCAAATTTTAATGTCTGTCCTTGTGATTTGTTTATGATCATTGCAAAGCAGACTTTGAGGGGAAACTGTATTCGTTTGAATTCAAAGGGAATATCATTCGGGATCAAGGGAATTCTTGGTACAAATACAGTTTCCCCTTGCGCATATCCAGTTATAATTGTGGTTTCCACTACATTGCGATGTAACGCTTTTACTTTTATTCTGGTTCCGTTGCACAGTTGAGGAGGTTTTAAATTTCGCAACAACATAACAGGAGTGCCCACGCGCAGAATAAGCTTATGATGTGGAAGACCGGATGGTTTCAGTGAATTAAGAAATTCGACAGGGTAGTTAATTGCGTCATCTGTGTTGACCACAGAGTCTATTGACGTGTACACCATTTCTTCCCCTCAAAAGACATTAACAGTATATCGTTAATTGCCGCTGCTTGGTCGTTTTTCGGGGTTAGTATGGCACGTTCACACAACCATTCCATTGGCTTATCGTGGATATGAGCAATATCTGGGTAAATTTTGGATATTAACTCCAGTAACGTAAATACAACTGTGCACAAACTATCAGGGATGGTTATCATTCCTTCATTTATCGGGTGATCACCGTTGCCGATTTCAAGTAGGAGATTTGCAAATCCACCAGCAGACTCTTTTTCTCCTAAGTGTACCCGCATATTTTTCGAGAGCTTGAGGATTTTAATTAGAGGCCATAAAGTGGATCTCTTAAGACACGCCTTAACTTCATCTGCTCTAGTTCCTTTTGGCACTACTGGTAGAGTCTATCTAAAATCTCCAGCCAGCAAAACCGTTACACCACCCATTAACTTCTTATTTCCTCTTATATCTTGTAGAGTTCTGTTTACAGCCACTTCTCTACGCCACCCTTATGAGCCATGCTTATTTCATCCCACACTATCATATTCGTATGTTTTAAAATTTCAGCAAAATTACTTTGTTTCGATATATTACAAATGGGAGTATCAGCTGTTGTTAAATTGAGTGGTAACTTGAAGGTAGCATGAGCAGTTCGTCCACCCTCAAGCAGTGTAGCTGCGATCCGAGAAGAAGCCACAGCCAAAGCAATTCCGCGAGTACTTCTAACTTTTGCTAATAGCAAATTTATGAGGAATGTTTTGCCTGTTCCACCGGGAGCATCTAAAAAGAATATTCCACCCTCATTTGATTCAATTTTTGTGTTAATTTGATTGTAAACTGCTGTTTGTTCGTCATTCAGTGATCCTTCATTATTTTTAACTGTGTTTTCTAATGATGCTAAGTCGTAACTTGTCTCTTTAAGAAATTGTTGCTCTTTGCTTGACTGAGGTAACCCATACTCTTTTAGTAGCCGACCACCCAACGCTAATACGGCATCTTCTATTACCGAAAGGTATTTGTTAAATACCACATCTGTTATGTGCTCTACATCCACATCTCCCTGTCTTTCTAATTGCCTTTTAAAATCTTCAGATAGGTGTTTATAGGTAGGATCTTTGAATTTCCCCCAAAGGCTTAAAGGGTCTGATACTGGGCAGAACACTAAAATAATCGTAAAAAGATTCCGAATCATTAGCGGTGATTGGCAAAGTGCTGCCTCTTCCATTGCTGCGAACAAATGCTGATCATCTTCAAGCAAGCCGAGAGCTTTGCACGCTGATTGGAACGTGGAATATACATGACCATCTACAGTTTTTAACGCTTCAAATGAAATTGGGCCCCGGATCTCATGAAGAAGCATGCGAAGGTTATCACCTTCGCATGCTTCTTCTATGCTATCGCATGTTTCGATATACTTCAAGCCGAAACGGAAATATTAATCCTGCAGCTACCAATTCACAAAGTCTACCGTAAGTTTCATTTTTTAACATATCGGCTGAATATTCATTTGCTGTTGAATAATTATCGCAAGGTGCGAGGTCGGGGCTGTAGGGCGGGTGACCCAGTAATTCCACGTCTGACGTCGCCAAGTAGTCGATTGTTTGCTTGGCGGTGTGGAACGAGGCGTTGTCGTGGTGAAGGAGGATCCTACTGCGAGGTCGTTTCTCCCGAACATTTTGGGCCTCTGTCAAATTATGAGGTGTCCACCGGGCACAAAGCTTCCTGACCGCAAAATGTTCATGGAAAATTTTGTGCACTTGACTCATACCGATGCCTAAGCTTGTCCGAATCTGCTGACAAGTCACTCTTTTGTCAGTCTCTATCATACGCCGCACAACACTGATGTTATCTTCAGTCGTCGCCGTAGAAGGCCGTCCCTCACGCAGATAATCAGTGAGATTAGTGCGACCACGTTTAAACTCATTAAACCAGTTGTAAACAGTGGCATGAGATGGGGCTTCATCGCGAAAGGCCAATCGAAGTTTATCATAACTTTCTTGATGACTTAAATGACATCGAAAGTCATAAAAAATCATTGTACGAAAATTTTCTCGAGTTAAATTCATGCTGACGTGACACAGACAATTTTCAATTTGCCGCCAAATCGTAAACAAATGACAAATTAATAAAATACATACACAATAATATGGGCAAAGAGTTCCATTTTCAAAATTTGAACTTATTTTTTTATTATATCGTTTACAAGTGGCCAGTTCTAAAAACTTTCAGTGTTGCCCTAGTATCAACAATACCTAATCACAAAGCAAATCGAATTCCAAGTTTGAACAGTGGTTGTAAGAAAGACAAAATCAAGCAACTAATCCGAAACACGAAGCAAATCTCAAACCGTAAGCAAGCAAACAAAGTCTAAATCTAGTCAAATATCCGTTAACAGTGAATACGTACCGTATGTGGTATAGGATGAAGCGCTAATTCACCATTCACTTTATATTAGTTCGAAAAAACACAACGTTACTGCGTTCTAAAACGAAACCAACGCCATCTATTGGTAGGGATTAGAACTTGAAGATCAATTCAAAATAGGTAGGTACCTAAGTAATTCTTTTGGTTTTGCCATTGTATTAATTTGTAAAAAAATATATTTGGTTTGGTTGTTTATTTTCATTGTTTTTTTAATTTTTAAATTAGTATTTTTTTGTTCAGGTGTAATTTTGTGCAAATTATTTGTACAAATCTTCTTGTCTATTTTGTTTTATGTTTTTGTGCAATAAAAGTATTTTCTATTCTATTCTAATAAATTAAGTTGAAAACATTTATCAATATCATTTACGTTATTTACGACCCAAAAACCTTAAAAATGACACCCAAGTCACCCAATGATGATTTTTACATACAAACATACATCCATCCATCCTTCCATCCATGTTGGTTTCAAACCATAATCGATGCCATTTTCGTAATTAACGTCCCAAAAAACCATAAAACGACACCCATATTGACATTTCAACCACATCGCAACCCCACAGGGGATGATGGTAGGTATTTCCCGTCTGCTACGTTGGATTTTGAAATAGTTGTTGTTTTCGTAATCAGCGACCCGATAAACCATAAAAACAATACCCATGTTGATTTTCAGAATTTGTCACCTCTTTTCCATCTTTTAGGTGTTGAATTCTGAAAGAGCCTGAAACACTTGTTTACTCATTTATTGATAAGAGTACTCCTGTGAAGTTTCGAATAAAATAGTTTAACTAATCTTGTTTCCCCATACAAACTTTCAACCACTTTTTCACCCTCTTAGGGGTTGAATTTTTAAAAACCCTAGGACATGTAATTGTTTATTTCTAATCGTTAACCTAAAAACAAAGCTCTAAAAATGACGGTCTTCCATACAAACTTTTAACCCCTTTTTCACCCCCTTAAGGGGCGAATTTTCAAAAATCCTTTCTTAAAGGATGCCTACGTCATTACATCTGTCTGTATGCCAAATTTCAGCGAAATCCGTTCAGTAGTTTCGGCTGTGCGTTGATAGATGAGTCAGTCAGGTTTGCCTTTTATATATGTAGATTATAAATATTATACCGAGTGTAACAGGAAAGAATTTGATTGTGCTTACATTCATGCACGCGTGTTGAAGACAATTGATGTCTTCATGGCCGAGGTTGGCGACGAATTCCGAAAATTTTTACTGGCTCTTGATTTTTGGGCACTTGTCTGCATGGGTTAAACGATACAATTACGAGCTTTGACTTAATGTTGTATAAAATACTTTCAGTTCCTTATAATAAATAGTCTGGTCTAGTCTATTCTACATAAATATATAAATAAATAAAAGATATTTTAATTTCCTACGTCGAAAAATTAACGATTTTTCATTTTATTTCGACTAAGAACCATGGCATAGTAGACAGGTATGTGCACTGTGCCGCGAATCTTCATTATATCGGTTGGTAACATAACTTAAGTATCCAAAGTAGAGTATCCAAATTTTTAACTAATAAATTACTATTAGTTATGTACATTTAGAGATGTTTAATCGATAAATATTTCCTTCTGAAAAATTGTTTTTACTTATTTTTGCTCTAAAAACGATGACTAATGTTTGTATTAGTTCGGAAAGTTATAAAAATGGGATCGAATAAATCGGATTACCATCAACGTTATCAAAACAGGCTATTAAAGTCAAAGGAGGGATATTTACCATAGTTGTCATGCCTAGGAGGCCGGTTGGCAACGGCAGTTTTTTTATTATTTTGAGTTATTATCAGTAAAGTGTTACTTCCCATCTCCTGCTCCAGTTTCCCTCTGTCGCCTCTTACGCAACTCACGGATCAGAATAATATTTTGAAGTACTATTTGATGTATCGAAAATGTAAAAGTTGACTTCATATAATCCATAAGTTTTTGATCATTTTTGTTTGTGCTATTCGTAGTTGAATCCACCTTTTGCCATTGTTGGCAGAAAAACCGTCTCCCGAAACCGTGCAATGACCTAATTCAGCATGAAATTATTCTAAGATTGAAACAGTGGCCGGGGTCCGATGTCATATCCACGGTCTGCTCCAGACAGTTCATTTTTAATAATAAATGAGACGAAATCAAGACATGACGAATAAATGAATCCAGAACTTGACGAATAAATGAATATGGAATATGATAAATGGAAGTCCGGGATCCCTCGCGAAGATTTTTTCTTTGGCTCCGGCCGAACGGAAGACGCTGGCTTTTTCCTTTTGTAGCGGGACAAGTTAAGCGTTTTTTGGACGAGTCTGACTGTCGGTGTGATATTTATCATTTCGTATAAAACTTGAATCATTACGCTCTTTCGATTTCAAACTCTGAGCGTTTAATCTAATTGTTAGCTTTATTATTCGATATTTTGATTCTGTCTATACTAATCTTTTTGGTTTTCGGTTTATACCTTTGAATCTTACGTATTATATATTTAAATCTTACTTACATTGAAAAATATTTTACTGCTATACATTATACTACGGAGGATAGCTTTAATCAATTAAATAGTATGAAAATATAGTTTTAGGTGAGTTTGCAAATAAATGTGTTTTTTTTAATATTTTTTTTCTTTTACTGTTTTTTAAGGAATAAGGGTTACAAATGAGTACTCAGTCCACCTGATAGTGGAAGTTGTGGCCCATAGACATGTTCATCTAGCTTCGATTAAGAGGACTAAGATGGAATATGCCCGGTTTTCAGTAAAAAGGGTCTTCTGTTCTCTACATTCACCATACGAAATACAGCAGTATTAAGCTGCTATTGCGTGGTCCTTCCCTGGTCGAACTGACCTATTTGTGTTGCAACAACAATATAGCTGCAGCATGGCACGTTATGTCCCACTTTATTATGATATAAAATTATTTTAGTCCTATAAATTCAGGAAAGACGGGTAAAATTTTTTTTCTTCAACAGCCTTTAAAAGTCCATTGATGGACATAGGTGTCTTCAATGTGTAGGTTAAGCCGCCGTCTATATGCCTTGTCTTTTTTTTTGCTGTTTTATTAAGGTGTTTTATTCCACGAGCCGGAATGATATGAAAGACTCTCTTACACCGCTTCTACACGGCAGATTTGATCAAGCTATATTCGAATGTGTCTTAAACGATATTAAAAATAAGTTCTCACGCAATCATTAATGAGAAAACATAATTTTTTACATTACACACGCTCCGTATAACTTTAAAGCGTGATATTAAACGACCTCGGCGTAGAAGTGCCGATTTAATCCGGCCCGCGTAAGCCGCGACTGCACTAGTCACCGCCACGTGGTTCTATGATAAAGTGCCCAAGCAGATTATGTAAATTCTAAACTTTTATCTCTTTCCCTTTTCTGCTTACACAGCCGACGTGAGAGCTTCCTTTCTCTTGCAATATTCCACTCACCCCACCGATGGTGCACGACTGATGGATGATGCGTTATTCCAATAACGTTTTTGAATAAAGCATTATATGTTAAGCATTTTACAGTCTGATTGAGTACACGTCGTTTTATATGTTTCACATTCAAACACGTCTATAAGTATACTATAGCTAGATAGTATTTTCGTACAGTTGTAATATTTTAAATATAATATAACTACGTATAGTAAAATTACTATTAGGGTTTGGGTCCCGGGACGTCTCGTGTCTCGAAGTCCCGAGACTTTTCGTAATTTTAGTTGTCTCGAGTCCCGGGACTTTCGGATCGAGACACGAGACGAGACAAGATTGTTGAAATTGTTATGTAATCATTTTTTAGTTTATGTAAGCAATGAAAAATATCCGAGAAAATGTACCCGAGATTCTGAAAAAAAAAACAAGAGCAACATTAAAAAAGGAATTTCAGTTGTTTGAAGCAACCGGAAAACGTACAGAAAGTTTGAAACTACTGTATAGAGCCTTAAACACAATTAAACCGACATCTGTTGAAAATGAGAGAGTGTTCTCCTTGTCCGGTGGCATTATTACAAAATTAGATACAGATTGTCGGACAAAGCTGTTGACGCTCTGATTTTTTTTTAAAGCCTATTTTATTAAATCAGCAAAGACGTGTTATTAATGTATTAGTTGATTATTTAAAAGACTGATTTATAAATCTGTTTCATTATTTATATTTAGATTATTTATAATAATTATGAAACAAATCTGTGATTATGAGAATTAACAATGTTGTGATTATGACCAATGATTAGATACTAGAATTACTAGATAATATTAAAGTTAATAATAATTAGTATCATTTTATTTTATTTATTGGTTAATACCAGAACGATGAAATATAGGTATAATTCCTATGGCCTACTCGATTCACCTTTTCATACCCAATTTAATACTTGTGCGAAAACATCAAACTTAAGTTGGGATACAGTAAAATGGAAACAGTTTTTGCACACATATTGATAATGTTTCGGCTGTGTATCGTACTCAGAACTCACACTCTGTAGGAACGTTAAATAGGTAATCTTATACGATAACACTTATTCTCTAACATTGCTTTTTTTATAGAAGTGGGTGCAAACAAACATACGGCTCGCCTGATGGTAACGACCGTCGCCCGACGCTGTCTTTATCAGGTCATAAGCAGTCCACGGTTGGAGGAGAGCTTTTTTCGTGGTATGTGTTTTCTATAATCGGCACGTCAAACAGATATTGGAGATTTAGCAGATTATTTCATAATATGTGTCATTTATGAGCTACTTGCATGTTTTAAAATTCATGGTCAAGTTATTTTGAATTACAATATTCAATTACTGGTAGGAGTTCTAAAAGCTCAGAAAAGCCCAAGAAATAATTTAATCCCCGAGTAGGTACCGACTGACGTATTGTGCAGGCAACGTATGATAATCCTTCTTCTTCTTCTTCTTTATCAACCCGTAAACGTTATATTCTGTTCTATTCTATTCGTTTTTTATATTCGTCTCTTACGACACCCATGGGTACGCCGCTAACACGGTAAAGAGATTAAAAGAACCCATTCGTCCATCCAATCTTATATAATTTTGCAAGTGTTATGAGACGCAGCAAGATAAAGAAAGATCCAGTGGCCATGACAGGTGACAAAAAAAAGCACGTCTTCAGGTATCTCGATTGCACGAGTGTATCTGCTGCTTTAATTTTCTCTATATGTTGAGCGGTGGAATATTAAAGATTCATCACTGCTGACGGTGCTGTTGGAATATGTGTTACATATTGTAGTATGCTTAATAAATACATATTTTACAATACTAAATTGTAGAGAAACATTTTTTTAAAGTTTCGCACCGGTGTTTGTTGTGTAATTTAGTGAACAACTATAGAAATCAAATCCTGGCGCGGCGCCAGTCACATGCTAGAGAGATCTGTGCGCCAGTGACTTGTTTGTATTGAAAACGATATAATATTTAAATTGGTTATTTAGGATATTGTTCCCTATTACTCCAAACTGTTAGACTATTTTTGCTTCAGTTATTATATTCTTTGTTTTTTTGTGTTTATTTTTAGTATTAAAATATATCAGGGATAGGTTTTGTAATTGAAACCTTGTTTGTTAACTTATAACATAGTATTTATTCCTTAGAGTACCGAACTCCACAGCAACTCCTTTTTTTGTTCAAATGGCCTTTGGTGTTGTGGTTATTATTTCGTTTTCATTCGACGTGGGTGGGTTGGGATTTTTAAAATTGGACAAATATTTACGATTGTGTATTTTACAATAATTTAATTATACAATAAAATAAGTATTAGGAAGGTCGATGCTCGATATAGACCAAAAGATGAGAGATTAGGTACTACATTTCGAAGCATCAAAGGAATTTTATTTTTGTACTTCTTAAAACATAACGCTGTGTAGATATTTATGCAGTGAAATATTTAGGGTCTTATAAACGTGTAATCTTTTTTTGCACAAAGCACGAAAGTTTTGTTGTAAATGCATCTACAAATTTGAAAAAAGTATTTGAAATATTATTGCTAATTCTTATGATTTATTTGCTTTACTTAAACGTAACGTAAATCTTTTGGCTATCATAAAAGAAGGGATACTTTTTATATTTTCGTAATTGTAAATTGTAAAGGTTTTTAAAATATAATATTAATTAAGTGCAATGCCGTCAAAAGTAAATGTATGTCAAAATATTATACAGAGAATCATAAATTCTGAACCGAGTTCATAAAAAATTTATGTATTTTAAGACGTTTTCTTGTAGGTACTATGCAAGAATTCTAGGCAATATGAAAGACTATGTAATGGAGTCTATTGTAAAAATTTGTAAGCACTTGTAATTATTAACAACGTGTTTATACGTGATAGAGCCACGCTGCAGAGCTATATTATGGTTGTGGCACAAATGGGTCGGCTCGACCGGGTTAGGACCACGCTTTCACAGAATAGCAGCGTAAAATAGTAGCTTAATGCTGCTGTGTTTCCTATGGTGAGTGTACAAAATCTTTTTACTAGAAACGAGGCATTCCATCTTAGTCCTCAGGGGTGACAACGCATCTGCATTTCGATTCTTAATTAAGGGTACATGCAGATGTCTATGAGCTACAGAATCCATTTACCATCAGGTGGACTGTGTGCTCGTTTGGCACCCTTAAATTCTTTATTTAAAACATGTATAAACGTGTAACAAATATGAGAACCCATTTTTTACAAAGGTGTTTTAATTTATTTCATTCTAAATCCTACAATTGTTTTAATGTAGCGTTTGCAATGAGATTTAAATAATAATTTTGCGCGTACATGTGCTGAACACCAGCCTAGCTCGTGTCTATTGAGATTTGACACAGGTTGCGTGAGTCAGCGGTTTGCACGACCGCCGACTTTTGCCCTTAACATATGCATACCCGAACGTGACTTGCAGGAACCATGACAGGCCCCTTTAATTGGTACTGAAGACAATTCAATACAATTTGGACTTGAGGCTCATAATCTAAAAATTAAAAATTAAGCTACAGTTGCAATGAAATGGCTAAGGGTGCAGACTGCGAAACTTAAGGTTGTGGTTCGATTTGATTATTTTCTTGAATCACTCGTAGGACAAGCATTCAAGCTGACTGCTCGGTGGCCAAATAATTATTCCAGGTCTGGATATATGCATCATAATTCACCTTCATTACAGCCCATCACGGGCCCACTGCTGAATATAGGCTTCCCCCAAGGAACGCCATAAACAAAGGACAGTTATGAGTAGATGCATCCATTGATTTCCTGCATTTCTTACCAGGTTCTCATGCGGCAACTGCAGTTTTTCCGGTTTGTCTGAATATTTGTATTTGGTAAAAAAAAATGCTAGTAACTAGCTAAAAAAGGTTTTCTTTTAAAAAGAAAACCTCAGTTGAATTTGGTCAACAGAAATTCGAGTACTTTTAATAAATTGTATTATTATTTTTCAAATTGTAGTAAAATGTTCAATACATACGACTACAGATTTTTCTATACCGAAATTAAAAAAAGCCTGTTTCTCTCCTTTTACCACATTTATATCAAAAAGGTACACTTATAAAAATTAACCGTGAGGTAGAATGTACGTCAAAAAATAGTGCACCTCGAAATAATAACTAAAAAAACAACCAACCGCTCTCAAAGAGAGTAGTGTGTGTGTGAGTGTATTACAGGAGTGTGGGTAGGCAGCCTGCTAAACGCAATATAAAGTGTGGTTGTGGTGGTAGCATGTGTAGATAGGTATAGATAGGCAGAGCCTCGCCCCGCGCGGTCATTAGTACCGCGGACCCCGCGCGCCTGCCGTGGAGAAAGTATGATTTTACTCCTATAAAGCCGTATTTCTACTCCATACAGGAATTCGAATACGCATGGAGAAGTTCCCGGGTTCCGAGAAAGGACATGTGGTGCTTATACATAATTTCCGTGGTTTAAACAATCTCAATATGGTGGGCGTACGTTAATTTTCTTCACGGCAGTTTCGCGTGAAGTTTGAGACGCTTTAAGCGGAATGTTTTACTGTATAAGCATAAAACGTAAGAAAGAACATCTCAATTATTTCAAATTATAGTTTGACTAATACTTTAGTATATTATAATAATGTAATTTCAAACTTTAAGTCAAGGAATAAACTGTTCGATTGTTTTGTTATTCTTTAAAAACATTTCTCTCTGTATAGATAGCGTCCCAGCTGAGCAATTAGGGACCATCACGTGGTTGAGGGGAATAACCGTCAAAAAAAACGTCCATGACACTGGCGAAATTATTGTCAGTATTTTTGTATTTGTCTTACGTAACATAATGTTAATATTTCATTCAAGCGCATTCACTACACACTTGCAATAGCAATCACACCACATAACACGAGTTTAATATGTAAAGAAACGAAACAAAAGATATTTGATATAACGTAATTTAATGGCATTACTAGATATTGAATGATAAAAAGATCCTATGACATAATACATTTGATGAAACATATACATACATATTATGTATGTGAGGATATGATACATATGTAAAAAAATAGTATCTGCTCGGACGGCTCCGTGGCGCAGTGACTTAGCAATGAGTTGCAGCGGTAAAGGTCGCGGGTTCGAACCCCGCACGAAACAAGTATTTGTATGACCTTCAAATAATTGTTTCGGGTCTGGATGTAAGTCCTTGTGAAATTTATGTATGTAAAGTGCTCACATACAGGAGAAAATCCTAGTGTGGAGTAAACGTTTAAGAAAGAACAGCTTCTATCTTATTGAGTACTAGATTTGAGAACATATTTTTATAACAATTTTATTTACTAAAGTATTGCCAAAGCCAAAAATATAAATATCTCTATTGTTGGCATTATGGAGAATAATGTATTAGTCTCGTGAACTTTATCGCAATTGGAGACTAGGTACTAGTAATGATCCTATTTAGTGATGTAAAATAATATGAAAAGAGTAAGTTAATTTAAACAATATAACAATTTGATAAGTCGAATAATTTTTAAAGTTATTTTGTAATTAGACAGACGAAATATTTATGGCTTAAATGTCTTATTAACGTATTACTTCTGTGTATATTAATAAAAACATAAAAATGTGTTAGCATATTATGGTAATGCGAAAACATTATTTTTAAAACTCGACACTTTTGTTTATTATACAAAATTTTCTTTTGCATATACAATAAAATAACTCTAGAGACAATTGTCACCTTGTCGATTGTAGTAGTAGAGTCGTTTTGTTTTGATGGTTTTTTTCCTGGATACATTCTCAACTGGTTTTTATATGAGGGTACTTTAAGTTACTTAAGACTATCTACTTTTGATATGAAAAACAACACAAACAGGTGTGAACCTAATTATCAGCACAAAGAAACGCAATCTCAGCAAGAGCAGCATAACGCGCGGGAGTTTATACGGTGGTGTCAGCGTCGGCGTCGCGAGGTCGTTGCCATATCGATTTTCGATTTGCTCCCTCAGGAGCATAAGTGGGTCAAGTGCTGGCCAACAAGATCAGCACACAGCACCATTGTTTTGGTGGTATTAAAAATCACTCTACACAAGTGTTTGTAAAAGATATTGAATTAAAATCGACTATGCCTCTACGGCGACAATTATTATGATAATATGACAATGGAATATATACATCGAAATAGACGAATGAATATGATAGTTTTACTGTCTTAAATTTCTTAGGTATTAATTTTAAAACTAAACTGCATTTTTAGTGTTATATTTGCCAGTTAAGGATGGTATGATACCTAGCCAAATAAGATATTTTAAAAGTTAATCAGTCCGTTAAAGTACTGCTGAAAATGGGCTTCTTCCGTCATAGGAAGGAACATTATGAACAAATAATTCTGGTGATATTCATACATTACTACATACATAACGTGCATAGATATCCACAAAGCGCAGTTCTGAGTAATATGCATTGATTCTCTGCTTTCCTCATCGGTTACCGGGTCGGTATGGCAATCGGAATCTCTTTTTAGGGATCGGTTCTTCGAACTTCAAAATTTGAACGCTTTTACTGTTGATATCTTTGCTGCGAAATGCAACATTAGCTGGATCAAATAATGTAATTATTCTATTACTATGAAATATATGATATTTAAAGGAGTATCTGAATGTTTTGTGCTTTTAAACACAACAACAAAAGACAAAAGAAAGTTGTTAAGGAAATATAAACAAGGGATTTTATTTGATCGTTTGTTATGATTTCATAAAAAATATTTTGAACATGGCGCCAAATCATTACACATAAAACTTTATCAATTAGAATCACGTGTCTAGCAAAATAGAAGTTATTGATACTGAAATGAGGTATTTCAAGTTTCATTAGGGTGCGATCGAAGCAGTTAGAGCCCTTTTATTATCTACTTGCCTCTAAATTGCCGAAAAGAAACCTTCCCCCCCGGAAAAAGGGGAACAGAGGACAAAAACCGTGTACCCAACTAAGCTACCGATTGCGCACCGTTATTTAAAAATCGAAAACGATAAGATTCGAAATGTTTTTATTTTTTTTTGCAATGGAAAGAAAATTTATGTCTTCTTTAAATTGTACGTTGCTATTGGCAGTTCGCTCTTTGAAGTATTGATAAGATGTTTTTATTTCGCTCCTGAACACTTAGGATGGTTTCGGACTCTGTAATGTAGCATTCGATTTTCGGTAATGGTCAACTGATAAGCAAATGACCTAATTATTGACTTCAGCTTAGTTTGTTTCGTTCGTTTACCATTTGATTTAAAATTATGCGTGCTTCGACGATGTTCCCGTTTCATATTTAAAGTTTAAACGCTTCAACTGCTTATTACTAAAATAAATATTAATTTACCTTATAAGCTCAGTATTGTGTACCGTGTTGAGGCGGCTTAAGATAATCTACTACCTCATATCATCACCCCGTGGGTGTTCTATGAGGGGGCAGAGGCAAATGAAACAACTTGTGGGTAGTAGTAACATCCTAATAACCACTCAAAATAATAAAAACTTGCAGTTTACCAACTTGCCTACCAAGCGTGGCAACAATGGAGAATATCCCCCCTTTGACGCGGTCAATGGGGAGGCCGATGTTCAGCAGTGGACTTTTGATAGGCTGTTATAATAATTCATTAATTATTATCATCATTTCAGCACGTCTCATATTTACTGTTAAACTTAGGCCTCCATGGGGAGATTCTTGGAGGCAATCTTTGGAGATTGCCACAAATCACACTCCTGAGTCGCCTGCATCCATCGATTCCTACGTCCGATATCCGGTATGTTTTATCAAGCCGTCACTTTCAATTCATCTATAGGAGAGCGCCTAATATAGTGGTTGTCAGTGCGGCTATCACAGTTTTTCGAAACTATCTTGTCAGTTGTACGAGCTATAAGGTCGGCCCATTGCCACTTCAATCTGCTGATCATTGGGGCTGCTTTATTTATTTTCGTTCTTATGCGAAATCCTCATAATGGATTTAATCTAACAAGGAAATCCCAAACACTGCCTTCTCCATAGGGTATATTAAACTTACTCCCAATTTATTCCAATCAAAGATTTATATTTTCTTAACTTATCTTTCTCTCCTGAATATGTTTTTATTATAATTTATGAATATTACACTCGCAAATATTATTTTTACCTATAATTCCACAGCATAATGTTAAATATAATATCGTTTACTATTCTTTAATTTATTTAGTGAAATTAAATATGATCCAGGAGAGGATATTCAGATAGATTTCGTCAAGTTATACATTAAAGCGGTGGCCGGGGGTGAATCCGGGCCAATACACAAATACTCCCCCACGGTGCTGATAAAGAACTGAGGGTATTAAACGATTACAAATGCTTCGCGGTTCAATAAACAGCCTACTGCTGTGTGAGCTGGCGTTTTAGACGAATTAGACACTTGTATATTAAGCGCGGAAGAAAATTCTAAGAATTTTCCTTTTTACTGATTCGATTTCAAGAAAACCTTTTATTCCTAATTTATATATTATAGTTAATTTATAACAACCGTGAAAAATAACATTTGGTATTTTCTTTAATATATTATATTGAAATATTTTTGTAAAGAATGGTTAATAGTATTTTCTGTTTATGTTGCATATTTGTAGATGTGAATATAAAATATCGATATAAGTATAAAACTATAGTTAGGGTAAAAGTATAAAAGTGCGGAAGTGCCGTTTAATACTGAAATTTTTTTCTAAGAAAAATATATTTATTTAGTCGAAGTATTAACTTTATCTTATTATCTATAGCTCTGCCCGCGGCGTAACTCGCGTATATAGGTTTTACTTAAAGAATTTGACGTTTAGGTAAGAGAATATTAAACGATTCATATCATTACTGTATCATTAAGTGGTAACAAAATAAATCGTTATCCTCAAAGTTCTAAGTCGTTTATGATAGAGCTTCTGTGTAAACAACGTTAGAAGTAAGACTTATCCGGGTCGTACACAAAAAGGTTACGGGGAAAAAGCAACATAGAGTTGGCCATGTGCGAAACAGTCAGTACTGAGGTCCACTCCTGCAACGCGTAAAGTTTGACCTTGCGCTTTATCTTTATTTACGGTCATCGCATAACACACGCTGACTGGGAAGTGGGAACTGAAAACTGAAAGGAAAGTTATTTGGTATAAGAGGGATTCTGGGTATATGAACAATATCACATTTTGTTGAGATTTTGTTACTTTTAGTCGAGTTTCGTTGTATAGCTTAGATGGACATTTCTTCAGTGAGTCTCAATACGATTCACCGGTGGAGAATTTTAACACCGCAATTCAGAAAAGGTTGTAATTTGTACAACGCCATCTATTAGGTTCTTTGTGAGAAAACATCCTTTGTTTAATTTAAGGAAAACATTTTTTTTGTGTACTGTGTTTTAACTATAAATATATTATTATAGAACTTTTTTTTTTACACACAAATCTTTTTATTACTATTTCTGAGATTTTATGGCGCCATTGAACAAATTCGAACCTACATTTGAAAATAATAATCATAATTTTCGATAGAATTAACCAATTTTAATAAAACAAAGATTAAATGTAACTCGAAGACACGCTTTATGATTTTCTTAACGATTTCATTGAAAAAAAGATGTTTACTTTAGACGTGATGCGTTCATAGACAAACAGACAGACAGACAGACAATTCTAAAAATTATAAAAATGTACTTGTTTAATTATTTTCAGTCCCCATAATGATTTTAGTCACAAATACAACATACAATGTACAGAAACAGACACAACATGTTATCACCATTTTTATTATATGTATAGATTTAAAGAGAGATGGCGCTGTTAAAATCAATTATAAAAATAAAAGAGAAACATAAAGGAACTTATAAATCAGTGCCTGCATAGTAAGCAAAAAAGAAAGTTTGATCCTCGCCGAAACCAACGAAATTGTTAATAGCTCTTTTAAAAATTTTGATTTACCACATAGTGTACGTTAGAACTCTATGTGGTAAATCAAATTTTGGGCGGTAAAGAATAAATGAGTTTGTCAACACGCAGTAGGGCAGCGAGTAATATAAAGATTAGCAGCAAATATGAAAACTCATCTACAGGAAAAAACCACAACGTGCCTTTTTGTATTACATTTGCACAACACCACCATCTATCGATGAAATTGGTTAACTATTGTAGTTTAGATTTTTAGTTAATAAGGTTAATATATTTTTGTATATATTGATTACGTTCTTTAATATTTTTGTTTACTGCGTTTTAGGTATAATTATATCATTATAGAACATTATTTTACATCATTTAATTATGATTTATGATATGATATTACTTTAAAATGCACTTGATGACTCAACCAACGCCACCATTGAACAAATTCGTACCTATACTTCGTACCCATACTTCAGAATATTTATCATAACTTTTGATGGAATGAACTGATTTTAATAAAATAAAAACTAAATGTAACACGAAGATACACTTTGTAATTTTCTTAACGATTCTTATGATATAAATTAGTACTTTATACGTGATACGTTAAGAAACAAATAGACAGACAGACAGACAGAAAATTCTAAAAATGATAGAAATGTATTTAATTACTTATTTCTAGTACCTCTCAATCACTTTTATTACAAAAATATAAAATGTACAGACGTCTGCTATTTACATTTTTATTATATGTATATAGATATAGATAAACATTTCTACCATCTCGAGGGAAAATCACTTATCACTTATGAAGTGATTTTCTACCGCTTCTTCAGCGAATTTTTTTTGGATTTAAAGTGTTATAGTTTTTATGTCAAAAAGTTTTAATTACGAATCTTGGACCATGCAGATTTAATTTTTTTATTCCAAGTGGCCACTCCATTGAACCAACAACTACATACTTTAACCCCTATTGTTATATACACATGGACGAATGGTTACAAGATACCTCTGATAAGAAACACCTTCATCTAGTTCTATTTATGTGGCTCTCCATCCGATTTAGAGCTCTCTAAAAGAGCCGACGACATTTGCGTGCGTTCACTTACTCCTATCTACCCTCCAACCCAACATTTATTTCCGTACAAAATTCCTGTCGTTTGATTTTCCTCCACTTTATTCTGAATAGGTTTGAACTTGCAAGTTCTAAAAATAAGATTACCAGATTCTATATCGGTATAATTAAAGATTTCTTAATCCATGAATTGTGATAAATACAATAGATATGTATCTTGTCTTGAACGGCGCGGCGGGAGGCGGAAGACAATAAAATCGAAGCAGCGAAATATTTAAAGACAAAATTTTTGAGAGGAAATTCGTAAAGTTAAATGAGTTTGTTGCCGAGGTGTTACAGGGATTTTGTTGAGTAAACGATTCAGATATAACCGTCTATATCTCTACATATATTTTTATTTTTAGATACCACAAAATGTTAAAAAAGGCAATAAAAATAATTTTTGGTTTTGTGGAAATGTAAGTAGGTACATATTAACAATATTAAGAATAATTTACTTCATATAGTGTTTTTTTTGACGTAGTTGTTAATATACTCCTAAAAACAAGTCTGCTAAAATTCTATTGACCTATTATATTTGATCTGACGGTGTTATCTAATGATGTGATTACATACTCTATTAAATATTTATTTATTTTATTTATTTAAAAACACCTTAAATTAAAGGGTACATAGGGCGGACTTAATGCCACGTGGCATTCTCTGCCAGTCAACCCTGGTTGCCAAAGACAATTGTTGGCAGGTGCGAAACATAATTCATAAATCAAGTGTTCATATATTAAAATATAGATACGTTCTCATTTACTGATGTCATATTTAAAAAAAATGTATTTTAAATTATTATATATTTACCAAAACAGTAGTGCCTTTCGGGGTTAATGGTTTCCTTTGATTCATGTATAATATTGAGTTTTTATAAAAATCAAATCTTCGAGTGAACAAAATTAATATACTTAAGCGTGTCGTACGCTAAACAGTAGGTGGTATCATAGCCCTCCGTGGCCTTAGACGATTTTTAAACTTCCGTGTTTCCATAGATAAGCAAATACGGGGACGCGTGTGATGGATATTAAGGGCGCACCTTACATCATTTCGGTTATTACGAGCGGGGTGGTTTCATAAGACGCGCTCCTTTATCTAGACATAACACCCCCCTTAATATGCTAAAATCAAATTAGTTTCAAAGCGGAGTGATTCCCTCACGGCAATCGATCGCCCACTCTCGATATTACGACCACGGAGCGCGCCCTATGTCGTTTTGTTTAAATTTGACCACGTATGTTTTAAATTGCTCGATGCTGATTTAAGTTTGTTTTTTTTACACTTTTCTGTTCTGTTATTCCCATTACATCTATTGGAATTATCCTGATGGTAATTTTTTGTGTTTTATATTTATATATTATTTAAGTTTCTTTTCTACATCACACTCTACTTCATTCAGTAATCATGTAATTCGTAACATTAAGCTTGCCTTGAAGAAATCCGTGTACTTCATAGTAGGTATTTCTGTATTGATGTATAATAAGAAAAAAATGATATCCTGAATTAACGATACAAAAAATAGAGTATAGTTTTTCTATCCTGGTAACGGACAGTATTTTGTTAACGAGATATTATCACGGGCCAGTTAGAATAAGTATAGTAGTTGTTTGAAAGCCCCAATTTCCTGCAAAATTCTTGCGAGCGTTTATCGGGCCGGGGATCGGGGATGTCAGCGGTAAGACGTGGCTTTCATTAGCACGGAGTCTTAGCAAATTAACACCCTCATGACGAGCCCAACGGGCCCTTGTAGACGTGTATATTTGTTAATAGTGCAGTTTGGACATTGCTCACGGTTCTTACTAACACGGCACCAAATAAGCTTTTGCGACATCGACTATGTTAAGAAATAAATATGACTTTTTATGATGAGAAAAAACATTAATTTACTTTAATATACGTAACATGCACTTAATTTTAATTGATTTAATTTTTAATATTTAACATTATATTCACCTTGCAATATAGTCTAAATTGTAATATATAGTAACACTATAGTAGAAATTAATACATATTTTATTACATGCTTGAATTTAAATAAAATATAACAAGCATCATTTTTAATAATTGATACGTGGTACAGTTCATGCTGCAGCTATATTATAGTTGTAGCACGAATGGGTCGGCTCGACCGGGGAAGGACCCCGCTCTCAAAAAACCAGCGTAAAATAGCAGTTTAATGTTTCTATGTTTCTTATGGTGAGTGTAGAGTACCGGAGATCCTATTTACTGGAAATCAGGCATTCCATATTAGTCCTCAGGGGTGACAACGCATCTGCATTTTGATTCTTAATTGAGAATAGATGTAGATGTCTTTGGGTCACATCATCCGCTTACCATCAGGTGGACTGTGTGCTCGTTTGTCACCCTTATTCTATAAAATAAATAAATAAATATAATGGTCGAATAAAAGCACAATTGATTGACTGACGAAACGGCTCTGTAACATTGATAAGATTTGATGCTTTTGCAATACAGCTAATAATGTTATTGTAATCTCGTTTTACATTATTCGCTATAAGCGGTAGGAAGAGAAGCGTATATTTTTCTTACAAAAGCGAAAAGATACGCCGAAGAGCCCCTAGAGAGATGTAGTTGTTTATGCAGCGGAGCTCCGGCCGACAGTCGTGGCTAAACGCTGCGTTGACGGTGACTAATGACGGATGCACTAATAGTTGTGTCGCATTCGCCACCGTCGCCCGGCCATATATCATGCGAGGGAAATGGGGAGGAAACCTTACCATCACTCTACGACGATAAGGAGATTTGTAACAGTGAGCAGTTTTGGACTTATTGTCTAAACAATCTGTAAAGCAAAGGTGCTCATAAACATTGTATGACTTGGTAACTTGCTTGATTACTGGGTTTCTTGCTGGTTCTTTCCAGGACAGCGGCTTTTTTTCGAACCATTGTTGGTAAAAACTAAAAAAATGAGTTTCAATAAGAATTACATGTTTTTTATATTGAAGAAAAATAATTCAATTCTATTCTATTCTATTCTATGCAGTATCGGAACTTATTTGTATATATCCTGGGTCATATAAATGTAGCAAAATCGCTTTATATATACATTTCATTTTTGAATGACTTTTCGATTGGAAGTTGTTCTAGTTCTCTTATTCTGGCTCCGATTGTTTGATGTCGAAATAATAATATATCACTTTTTGAGGTGCCAGGTGTCCGATTTTATTATTTAAAAAAAATAGAATTTAGAAAAGTATGAATATGTCCTGTAGAGAGTGGTGTTATTCAAAGCTAATAAAATATAAGAACATGTTGACAGGATATAAATTCTGAACAGAATGAGAAAAATGATATAAATGGAATGACGGTGCAATCGTCGTGAGTATGTATAAAATAGTGCAATTGTTCAATTATTGGGAGACAAATATATTCTTTTACTTAACAAAAACTATTCACTGATACTTTTTATAAGGTAACAATTCCTCCCATCATTAATGTCACACGATAAACGGCGAGCGCGGGGAGGCGCCCCACCGCGCTACGACGTAACACCGCTACGGCTCAAGATTAATACATCGTAGAGGCCGTGTTAGTGGTGCAACAATTTGTCTCTATAAATGTTTACTCAGCGAGTGGTTGAGACCGCGCCGGGCGATTAGCCCCGCCAAATTTATTGTTTAATTTCAAAGGCGTTATTAATAACGTGCGAAATGATTAAACAGATTTCGCGGCCTGGCTTTAAGATGTTCGCTTTTGATTTATACTCTACGGCTTAATATGCTCTTGTGGCTTTGTCAGGCGGTGTGGATGTGAGATGTGAAAATTTAATTATGTAATTTCATATTTAATGTAATTCCGTATGGCTGTAGTTTACCGCTAATTTACATAGATTTGTGTGTGTGCGTGATATTAGATTTTTATTACGTAGAGAGCTTTACCTGGTAAAAATTGGCCACATAATACTTGGGTATTTCGTATTTCAAATTAATTGCAATACTTCAATTAAATATATGTATATAAGTCACAACAACCTCCATCTGGAATCTATTTAAGTGTAGTTCTGTTTATCAATAAACATTTATACAGCCTTTAGGAACTTGGTTAATTACGGGAGAGCGGACTCGCATCCGGAAACCGGACAACGCGATACGTCGCGCATCGCACCCTCGTCTCAGACAAGCTTCTGCATGTCGACTCAGTATTCTCTACAGAATACATTAAGAAACACTTCATTTTAGGTAAATAGCATCGTAAAGTCCATCCCGTTAGATGTTTATTATTTTATGTTGTAAATGGAGATAGGACGTTTGTATTTTGAGTGCGTTTTCGAAGATATACTATTTTGGTTAACCGAATATGGACCCCAAGTTCACGCACATATTGTTGAGAATGTTGTGTATAGGGCACAACCTGCGGTCGTGTTTGCGATATGGGGGTTTTATGTGTGTAAGATGATGCTTGTTTGGCGAACTCTCACTGATATGATAAATCAGTTTACAACTACTCAAAGTTCACTTGAGAGTGGTGGGAGTTGTAAAATTCTTATATTACGGTGCTAAATACAAGCGATTTATAGATAATATTAATAAAGCACCAAAAACGCATTGTTGAAAGTAAAAAGCACAATTATAACATTATACATATTATGTATTAACATTTATACATAAATATTTTTAGCTGACTTCTAAAAAAGTAGGTGGTTCTCAATTGGACTGTATTTTTGTTTCTTTTGGTACGTTTCGTTACGCAGTTTCTTCTTTTTATGACAGCCCCCATGAAATGTATAATGTAATATAACCTTCTTGTTGTTAACTTGAGATTGTGATATTCCTTAGTCCATTCAAAAGTGCCAAGGGCTTCAATTTTTCTACACAGTATGTCATCAGCACTGATGTTTGAAGGTTTTATGTGGATTTTTTTAGTTCTATGAAAACGGCTTTTACTTTTTATCGAAAGTTTAATTTTATATACATATTTGAATCAATTTAAAAATAAGGCAATAACTAGAATTAGAAATTTGAAAGATTGCATGTAAAATTAGTTTTTACTTTCACTTTTGTCACAGCAATTTACAGGTTGGACACAACAAGGACAGGTTTTTATTATTATTGTTAATATAGATTTTAGTGCAAATTAGCGGACCGTAATGCTTGGACTCAATCCTTCTTTTCATGTTGACGGATTCCACGCAATACTGCTGGTGAATCACCGTTCATCAAAAAATGACTTACTGGCAGAATCATTATAGAAAAAGAATTTACATTCGAAAGATTTTGGCTCAACAAAATACAAGAAATTGTATTTTAACTTTATAAACTACTTAATTCATTTTGTTCTTGAGAATCCTATTGTACTTAATTATAAATTATTTTATATGTTTCCTCTCGGCAAATTGTGTGAAGTTTGTTTCATGCACCAAATGGTTTTTAAGTGATAATTAATATTATTTAAAGATTAAGACGGTACGTATCAGAAAAATCTCACAAAAAACAGCTATTTGTGGTTCAACTAGTCCAAAAATAACAAGTTCATCGTCTGAGACCGTCTATGAAATTCATTAAAGCATTAGAGGTTCAAAAAAGTTAAAGCACAATAGCGCCCGCGGGCCGCCCACGCGGCTATTTTCTTACTGCGATCTTGTAATAGGATTACTGAGGGCAACGCAGGTAATGTCTCTAATTGGTGTTAAAATCATGCCGACAATGAAGAGGACAAAGGCCGGCGCCCAGCGGCCGCCCTTGGTGAAAGTGATTTATTGATTGGTGGCCTGTTCTTTCTGTTGGCTTAGTAGGTTACGTTTTATTTGTTTGTTTGCTCGTTGCAGCGGCTTCCGTTTGCTTTCGATTTAGGATGCATAGTTTGTGTAGGTTATCTACTGTGAATAGTTTTATGAGATTTTTAGACTAATATTAGGCTTTAAATTTGGTTCAGGTAATCAATTGAGGCACTATTATGACAATTATTTAACGATACCCATGGGGGTAGGCAGATCCTACGTACTTCCATTTGGCATGATCCTGGCACACCTCTCTCGCCTCCTCCACATCCATATATCTACGCATACATGCTCCTCGGTTAAGGGTACTCTTAATTAAGCTCATTTTCAATATATCACCAATTTGGTCGATAAACTTTCGCCTAGGTCGTCCCTTCCCGACTCTGCCATTCAATTCTGCAACATAAATTTGCTTTGTCACTCTTTCCTTATTCATTCTTTCTGCATGACCAAACCACCGAAATATTCCTTTCTTAATCCTGGTCACAATATAATCTTGCAAACCACACTTTTCTCTTATCACACAATTTCTCAACCTGTCATTTAGATTCAGCCCTAACATAATCCTTATTATATTATATAGTTATATATTTTTTTCTATAAAAATATATTTTTCATATTAATTATATTTTATATGTATAATTGTTATAGCGTTAATAATATACAATTTAAAATGTTTAAAATTTAAAGAAATTTTAATTTGTTATACGATAAAACATACATACCAATATTTATATAGTTGGTAAAGTTTTATATTTTAAGTGTTTTGTAGAATCTTTCAATAAAAACATTGTTATAAAATTATCGAATGATAATGTAATAAGGCTATACGATATTTCTTAGTTATTAAAAACACAGAGAAGTTGACAGGTTCGAAATTAACCTTCAAAAGTTCGATGTTCAGAATCACCGATAAAGGGGCACGGAACGCCAGTTGTCGCCTGCATTGATTTATGCCCCGGGGATGATATAGCGGCGCGAAGGCGAAAGTGTTGCCACCGGCCCGCGTAAATCATAACCGACGATGTATTGACAGCCTATGAATACCGTCATTATATGAGAAAATATTGTAATTTAGTATTTGCTACTGGGACGGATAGCTTTGAAATGGGCGGTGTGAGCCGTGGAATGTTAAATGTTATGTTTATGGATTAATTATGTTAATTGATGATTAGTTTGTGACTTGCATTATTATTAAAATTTATTTTGTACTTTTATAAGGATAATTGATCTACAACACGGTTTATGTAATTGTTTCTGATGTATATAATATATTACATAATCAATTAGTATACATATAAATGTGTTGTTCGCCATCTATTTTATAATTGTTTTTTTTTAAAACGTTACCTTCACACTAGGATTTTCTCTTGTATAGTGGGGGCAGTTTACACACATAAACTTCACAAGGACAAACATCCAGACCCGGAACAATTATTTGTAGACCATACAAATACTTGTTCCGTGCGAGATTTGAACCCGCGGCCCTTAGCGCAGCCACTCATTGCTAAGCCACTGCGCCACGGAGCCGTCAAAATCGACAAGTAAAGTTTACATTTTAAATTGTATATTATATTTGAATGAAATGACTGCCCCGTTGGTATAGTGGTTGTTAACGCGATTGCTGATCATGAGGGTTCGAATCTCGGGTCGGGCCAAAATCAGTTATTGGGTTTTTCTGTCAAAAATTCTCAGTAGCAGCCTGGAGTTATAAAGTTGGCAGTGTTTCACCCGTCCCTCGGAAAGCACGTAAAGCCATTGGTCTTGCTCGTGATTTCTCTCCGGTCGTGTTGAATTATCGTCCCATCGGACTATGAGAGGGAGAGAATAGAGAGTGCACCTGCGCTTGTGCATACACTTGGGCACTATGATCCTGTCCTGCGCAGAGACTGGCCGCCGTGACTGTAATTCGATCAGATTATTATTTGGAGGACATTATTATTATATTTCTTCTATAATAATATGTATTTTATATTTAAACTCTCCATAAAAACGGTAACAGAGTCGGTCTTTTGTAAGTTAGTAAAATATTTATTTACTAATTTGTACGACATATATTTACTTATAAATATAATGTTAGTAGCACACTGCCCATAATTCTCATATTTATGTAAAGCTCTACTATATAGTTAATATTATATAATTATTTCCTTAATCTGTACTAAAGTAGGTACAATTTACAAAATCGCTGACCGGAGTATAAATGCACATAATTGGTGAGGCATTCTATGATTGGGGACAAGTGTAGGTTCCGCCTTGGGATCATGGCCTCAACCTCAAATTTACGATCATTTTTCACATAAATCAAAGAGAACCCGCCGAAAGATTTATTGCTATCTGTGGTCATGTTAGTAGTGCGAATAGACAAAGATTGTTCTACCTGAGTTGATACGCTTTGCGATTTTTTTTAGGTTAAATTCACTTTCAAGTATCGCTTAGAATAGAATGAAAGTGTAAACACATTTTTTTTCTAAAGTGTAAAATTTTGCACTATTTATTTTTTAATTTTTATTTCTCACTGGGAATTTGTTGGAATGTTTTTTTTAAAGTCAAAATTTCAACACAATATTTCATGTTGCGAGGTCCTTAAAGCCGGAGTCTTCTGTTTTAAAACGATGCGTTTGTATGTGTTTGTGTGTGTTAGAATATAGTGACCTTTCACTAGATTGGATGACAAACTGATAAAGCATGTTGAGCAGCGTCAAAGGTACGATACGCCTGGAACTGCAATCGTCAAACTGCTGGAAACGCCTGCCATGCATAACGATTAAGGCAAACCATCCCTACCACAGGAGTTGCTCATGTCCAGTGCACTTTACGAGCTTTTTATAGAAGAGGGGTTAAACGAGCATGCGGCTCACCTGATGGTAAGTAACTACCGCCGCCCATGAACAAGCGCAAAACCAGGGGAATTGCAGGTACGTTGCCGGCCTTTTAGAAAGGAGTAAGCTCTTTTCTTGAAGGTCCCTAAGTCGTATCGGTTCGGAAAAATCTCCGGTGGTAAATAATTACACAGAGAAGTTGTACTAGGAAGAAAACTCCTAGTAAAACGCACAGTGGTGGACCGCCCAGATGATGAGGATGGTATCGTGAATTCTGACGCGATGTGCGTTCGTGAAATTTGGCGGGTGGAATTAATTCGAACAATTTTCAGAGTACTCATTTCAGAGCAGTGAATCGAGCCGATCAGAAAGAACTCGGTCGTTGGACGAAAAATTCCTTAGAGCTCTCTCCGTGGTAGATTCGATAGAAAATGCAAAGGGATGCAACATCCCTACGCAGCGCCAGTTATTCGAGCCGATCAGAAAGAACTCGGTCGTCGACGATTCGAACCGCTCTGCGCTGGATGCGGTCAAGTGAAAGGAGCTGGCACTGGGTGCCCTGGCCCAGAGATGAGAACAGTATTAGTAAAACAGTATTAGTAATATATAAAACAGTATTAGTAATATCCATGTGAGGCCGAATTTGCGCTTTGTAAAGTTGCAAGCGATGTGCCGGCATGAAATACTGTCTCGCTCTGCTGAGCATGCCAAACTTTTTAAAGGCCAATTTGGCCTTCCCTTCCAAGTGACCACGAAACTGCACGCTATTCGATATGTCGACGCCGAGGATTCTGATGCTAGCTGAGGCAGCAAGGGGAGTGCCTTGAAACTGAGGAGATACGACAAAGGGGTTCTTTTTAGCGTTAAACGCGCAAACTTGTGTCTTCTGGGGATTGAACTGGACTAGATTTAGTCGCCCCTAATCCGAGACTTTGTTCAGCAAAGACTCGACTTCAGACAGAAGTTTGTCCTCGTATTCGGCGACGTTTTTCCGAGAAATATTGGCATGGCCGGTATATAAGGCATCACCAGTGTTGTCGTCTGCATAGCAAGGAATGTTACCAGTTTGCAACATATCATTGATATGCAAGAGAAACAGCGTTGGTGATAGCACGCAGCCTTGTGGAACACCAGCGTTGATAGGCTTGTAATCAGAGCATGCACCGTCTACTACGATCTTGATGCTCCGATCAGCAAGGAAACTGATGATCCATTTGCACAATTTCTCGGGAAGCCCATAGGAAGGGAGCTTCAAAAGAAGCGCTTTGTGCCAGACCCGATCGAAGGCCTTCGCTGTGTCCAAACTAACGGCCAATGCCTCCCCCTTTGACTCTATTGCCTCCGCCCATCTATGAGTCAGGTAGACCAGAAGATCACCAGCTGATCGACCCCGACGAAAACCGTACTGGCGGTCACTAATCAGCTGGTGATCCTCAAGGTACCTCGTGAGCTGGCAGTTTATAATGGATTCCATTATTTTGGAGAACAAGGAGGTGATGGCAATAGGCCTGTAGTTAGACGGGTCTAAGCAGTCGCCTTTTTTAGGGATCGGGTGGATCAAAGCTGTTTTCCATGAATTCGGGACTACGCCTTGGGAATAGGAGTACCGGAAAAGATGCGTTAAAACCGGTGCCAACTTCGAAGCACACGTCTTCAGCACAATGGGAGGGACTCCGCCAGGCTCACTCGACTTGCTTACGTCCAGGGAGAGGAGTGCTTTGCGAACCGAGCGCTGTGTAAACTGCACATCCGGCATGGAGCACTCACACCGCGGGATGGTCGGCGGTGTGTTCCCCCCGTCGTCAAGAGTCGAGTTGGACGCAAAGAGAGAGCCTAAGAGCTCGGCTTTTCCTTTGAGTCGTCCTCTCTGTGCAGAGATGGGAGAGATGGCTGACAGAAGTTCCCTTGGACAGCCTTGGCGAGAGACCAAAATGCACGGGTTCCCGAAGGAAGGCGAACTAGCTTCTCGCCAATTCTGCCGATGTGCTCAGACCTTGCCTTGGCAATGACTCTTTTTTGAAGGACCTGGAGGCGGAATTATACTTCTTTTTAAGAGCGCTGGTGTTTACATCCCGAGACGTTGATGCGTCAGCCCAGGCCCGGTAGCACTCCTGCTTATAGCGTGATGCTATTTTACAGGAGCGACCAAACAATGGCTGGGATCTGCCTCCGATGGGCACCACAGAGGATGGAATAAAAAGTTCCATACCCTGAAGTACCACATCAGAGACAGAATCAGCAACAACGCTGGGATCGTCCGGTGAGAAGCAAATCCGCCCCCAAGGGTAGGATGCAAAAAAAGACCGCATCCTATCTCAATCGGCCGACATATAGTGCCAAACATGGCGGCAGCCTGCAGAATGCAACCGCAACGTTAGCGTGAGTGGCACCACACTCCGGACAAGATAATGGTCCGACGAGCCTAGAAGGGCGTCGAAGGAAATCTGATATCCGTCCGGATGAGAGGTCCTCCACATCTGGAATCCGAGTAGGCGAAGTAACCAGCTGTGTAAGACCACATGCCAAGGCAAAGTCATAAACAGATCTCCCCGCATGATCGGTTAAACGTGAACCGAGCCATTCGGCGTGGTGGGCGTTAAAATCGCCAGGAGTTGCAGTAATGTTGAAATAGAATAGAACAGCCCATTTGATCGTCGCTAAACTGTCTCAATTCACATAATTTCGACACATTCAGTTATTACCCGTTAAAACTGATCGCCGATATTTAATAAGGATCATTCATAAACAAAAGGCATGGAATGACAAAATTCCCAAGCCATCATCATTACGTGTAATGGCTTCGTATTATAGTGAATATTTCAGTTGTTTAGTTACAGACCGTGTTATAAATGTTGGTTCACGCGATTTCCTCTGATATTATTTTACTAGGTACGTTCTTTATTTTACTGTTTGCATTACGGATATTCAAAGTATTACCTCGAACCGATATTTGATTTTAGACACCATTTACCACTTGTACAACATCATTACCATTTATAATTATTGTAAACTGTGTGGTTTTTATTGTTACCGTTACAGCCTGTTAAAGTCCACTGTTTATTTTTATTTTTTATCGTTATTAGGAAGACGCTGCTGCACCTCCTGATTTGTTTCCCTCTGTCGCCTCTTACGACTTGGGACGTGGTTCACTGTAAATTATTGAAATCCACATATAATAACTTAAATTATTAATGCCATTAATGTACTTGACGTATTTACTTAAAAGTAGCAACACAAGAAAATACTATTATACAAATACATGTATTCATATTTAAATTTAGATACTAACGACGTTTTTATAACGGACTATAAAGTATAAAATAATTTCTTCTAATCCAGGACATATTCATAAATACTTGTAAAATTTACGGTTCGACGAAAAATGAGATTGACTTCATTATGGCGACTAGACGGCAACTGTTCAGTGATGTCTCAGTGGTCGCGAGGGTGAAAACTGGAAACGATCACCGAATGGTTAGATGCACACTGAACCTAAATGTTAAGTTGGAAAGGTCTCGTCTAATGAAATCAACGCTCCGTCCCCTTCGTGCTCTGTTCCAAAGTCCCGAAACCTTTCACCTCGAGTTACAAAATCGTTTTCAGTGCCTAGAAGACTGCAATGCAGTGGACGATATGAAACTGTCTATGCAATCGGAGCTAAGTTTTGCAAGACCCGCCGCAGAAGAACACAAAAACTGTCCAATCACACTCTTAATCTCATGGCTGTTAGACGGGAAATGAAGCTACAGTCTTCAGCAGATTTGACAGCATACAGGCAACTAAACAGACAGATCTATCTCCAAATGCATGCGACGGGACTTACGCAACTTTTATACAGCTCGTATTGAAGAAGCCATTGAGCGGAACCATGGCTCCAAAGTCTTTGCCAGAGATCTGTCTGCCAGAAAGAGTCTACTGTCGAAGCTGAAGACCGAGTGTGGCAGCATTGTTTCCGGGACACCTGAGATTTTGAGTGAAATTGAGAGGTTCTATGAGCAGCTGTACACTACATCGTTGGAGCCACACGTGTTATCCGACACTATTCCGATGATTTTCCGGACGTCAGTCTGAGGGAGATTAGAATGTCTCTTCAGCACCTTAAAATCAGCAAGTCCCTGGGCGAGGATGGAATTACAGCGGAGCTTCTGAAATTGAGGAAGACTGGTACTTGAAGTCAGAAACTTTAATTCCGTCCTCAGAAACTTCAGAAACTCTTTAATTCCGTCCTCCATGGTGGCACTACACCGGAGGCGTGGAGTAGAAGTGCGGTGGTCTTGTTCTTCAAGAAAGGCGACAACGCTCTCTTGAAGAACTACAGACCGATTTCTCTTCTGAGCCGCGTCTACGTGCTGTTTTCGAGAGTCATTACGAATCGTCTTGCACGCAGACTCTGCGACTTTCAGCCTTGTCTAAATTAGCAAGCAGACTTAGTTCTGTAGCATATGCTGTAAGAAAGATTAGAAGTCTCACTGATGTTGAGACAGCTAGATTAGTTTATTTTAGTTACTTTCATAGCGTGATGTCTTATGGAATTTTGCTATGGGGTAATGCGACTGACATCGAAGCTATATTTGTTTTGCAAAAGAGAGCCGTACGGGCGATTTAATACTTAAATTGTAATGAGTCCCTTAAAGAAAAAAAAATAAACATATTAACTTTGGCCTCGTAATGTATTTATGAAAATGTTATGTATGTACATAAAAACATAAATAGCTTTGATAAGAATAAAGATGTTCATACTTTAAACACTAGGACTAATGGAACAAATATAAGCTTGTAATACCAGTTACTAGACTCCACAAAATTAGCAATTCATTTATGGGGCAATGTATACGCTTTTACAACAAAATCCCAGAAAATGTACAAAATTTGTCAATAAATAAGTTTAAATGTTTTATTAAAGAAAAATTGTACAAAATATTGTAAAATATATATATATATAAGTGAAAAAACCCTGGAAATGAGGTGATCGCCACCATGCTGGTTCTATTAAAACTCATTTAAAATTTGTACAAACAAAAAAAAAACAAATTTTTGTAAAGTGAAATATGTTTCCAAAAAAAGTCCCGCTGGATTTCATGCTGGTTCTTCCCAGGACAGAGGTATTTTCCGAACCAGTGGTAAATAAAAAAATGACTTTCAATAAGTATTATGTAATAATCTATATTGAATAAAAATTATTCTCTTCTATTCTATTCGGCAAATTGTACAGAAGACTGAGGAGTACAATTTGCCACTATGTTTTGCGTATGTGGACTGCGAGAAAGCCTTTAATTCCGTCGAAATTTCGGCGGTGCTGCAGTCCCTTCAGCGGTGCCAAGTTTACTATCGCTATATCGAAGTGCTGAAGTGTTTGTACAGTAGGGCTACGATGGCTATCTGAGTACAGAACCAAGGACCTAAGCAGCTCAATGACCTCAATAGTGCCTCCCAATGGATAGGTGTTAAGATGAAAATGGACAAAACAAAGGTCATGTATAACGTCCATGTCACACCTATGCCGGTAGTTGTTGGGAGCACTAAGCTCGAAGTTGTTGACGAGTATGTTTAGCTGGGACAAATAGTCCGACTAGGTAAGTCCAAATTTGACCGAGAGGTCAATCGACGGATTCAACTCGGCTGGGCAGCGTTCGGGAAATTACGTCACATCTTCTCGTCAGATATACCTCAAAACTTGAAAACGAGACTGTACAACCAGTGCGTGTTGCCAGTGATGACTTATGGAACTGAGACTAGATGGAGTGACTACCTGGTAAGACATGCAGGAAGTCGATGAATGCAGGTGGCTCAGGACCATGCTATGTGGCATTCCTTTGGGGAGGCCTATGTGCAACAGTGGACTTGTGAAGGGCTGTAATGATGGTGATGACGTAAAATTTGAAACTTTTGGCTCTTGCAATAGATAATTGATGCATGAATATAAAATTCATCTTTTTTATTGCACTGCAAACTGTGAGTTTTCTCAACGACGGTTACTCCCTATATACTCCTTTGCTAGCGCTCCATGTTTTTCGTTTTAAATTTTATAATGAAACATGAAAATACATAGCAATTTAAAATTTACAATAACAAATTTTCAAAACAACCTGAGTGGTAAAGTGTTTTAGTCTGTTTTGAAAACGTGGTATATTTATTTATTCAAATAATTATTTTCTTCTTTTTAGCCTAGTGTATGTGTGTGCAATTTTACAATCGGTTTCATAATATACATTACTTTTATTCTACGCATTAACTCACTTTTGTGTTTATCTGTTTGTTTGTCATACAGTTCTGAGCTATATTTCAAGTTTTCATCGAGAAGTTATTTTAAAATTGATTGCAAAATGTTTTCCGAACGGACAAACAAACATACAGACTGACAAGAAAGCGAGTTAGTAAAAACGTATTAATAAAAAATGTAACACACTTTCATCTTTTCGCAACGGACTTCGTAATTTTAATAGCAACAGCGAACTTTATAAATCGAGTGTTCATATCATACGTCAGTCAAAGGCGCAGGAACAAATTGAGACAGTGTAAAAATAATACGGTATTGTATTAAAGATGAATCGGAATGATCGATCGAGGCAGGGCGTTCATTTTAATTTCGATTCCACGAGATAGGGCCCGGAGGCGTGGTCCGTCGAACAATTTATTTCATGTCCCTAGATACCTACCTTTAGTGCGCTGTGGAGGACACGAATAGTTTTTGTGTGAAGATTAAACTGTCGCTAGTGACACTCTTTTCGACACAAGGACAAAGCTATGGATGAATACTACCTTGATAGACATAATCTTCATGATTAAAAAGTAATTTTGAAAAATTTTATATTTTCAGCATGCAAATTAATTTTTTCATGTTACATAATTTTATACTTTGATAACCCATGTTAACAATGTAATATTGGTATATAATCAAAAATTAAATAAAAATCTGAACTCGATAGGTGGCTATGATGTCGAGTTATTAAAATAATTATATTTACAGTGTAAAAAGTCCAGAGTGAATTGGTAGTCAAATTTCTGACGCCCCTACTGTAAAGGGTAAAACAACTTCTGCCGGGCAAATTAGTTCTATTATATAGCAACTTATTCATTATATTAAGATCCAACAAACTGATGATATGTTATACGCAAAGATTTATTATGGGAACGTATATTTTTATGGGAATTTCTTGTAAAACTAAAATATACGTAAATAAACGTACAGAAATAAAAATAACACCCGGATACCGTTCAGTTCGCAAAGGAATGTAAGATACGTTGTCACTTAGGGAATCAGTCAAAACTTTGTAAATCCAATATCTAAGTTTAGAGCGGGCACAAAAGCGCTGTACCGGGCTGCATAGAGGCGTGCGGCGTTCGATAGCGCCGACAGTGACGGATTACCCCCGGTAGCGGTTCACGGTCGTGCACCAACCATACCGGGCTGTGCTTATTGAGTTCGCGAAAGACACGTCTGAATAAGAATGCGAAAACTGCGATTCTAACGCGACACGAAAAACATTCACGTTATCAGATTATGGTGCATCTACAGCGTTTGTTACGAACTTTAATAATATATCTGGTTATATCTCCGGTTAATATGGTCACTTTCTTATACATCAAAAACTAAAGTCTTGTTTGCATAGATGACTCTGTGATACGATAGCTCTTCATCAGTCAATCAAATAATAACGGGTCAAAAGGGCGCTGCTTTATCGACGCCATTTTGATAGTTGACATTATATTAAATATTTTAGTAGATTTTAGTATTGTGTAGTGTATTTAGATTTTTAAGTTGATTTTTCGAAGTGTTCCTAATTATTGCCAAAGCTTGTTTATAATTTTTTTTTCTTAATATATTAGTTATAGTATACGACTTTGTGTTTTTGTCTCTGTCATCCTGCTAGTTATGTTGTATAGGGCGGCAAGGCTTAAAGTGACCATATTACCCTCACGTACCTTATTATATGCATTAAATTCTTACTATGTAGGTATTATATATTTTGACTTAATATGTATTAGATTCTTGTTTATAACTGTTTTCGCCGCATCGTGGCGGCGTAAGAGAATCCACTACTCCATATTGTCTCATGGGTGTTGTAAGAGGTTTCAGATGGAAACTGAAACATAAGATGGGCAGCAGTATCTTCGAGATAACAAAATAATAAAAACTGCGCTTGCCAACCCCCCTGCCAAGCGTAGCCTCTATGGCGTATAATATTATCTCTTATGAGGCAATCTATGGGGGATGTCAATGTTCAGCAGTGGACTTTTGATAGGCTGTAACGAATGAATGAATTATAACTGTTTAAAACACTTAGTATGCTTATAATTATTAAATTACACAATAATAAACAATAAATTACGAAATTTGTGCAATATTGTTAAAATTATTTTGAGATTACAATCCTTGAAGAAAAATTTTAAGAAAGTATTTGCTTGAAATTTGTTTAGTAAATGGACATTCTTTATTTTTACTTAGGGGAAGGAGTTTATATTATGTATATATACCCTTATTATGATAACGGGTGCATTTTTTAAATACAATACTTGAGTCCTTATTCGCATCGTGTCTGTGTATAAATAAATAGGTTTGGAATAGAAATTATAATTGTTGCTAGCATTAGTATATAGTACGGCATTTTTATAATATTTATACAAGTAAGTATGACAGAAGAGCATTCAGGCCATCTGATCTGATCTAGATCTTTGATACAAAATCATAATTCAGAATACGTTATTTTGGGCTAACGGAATGTAACTGTGGAAATGGAATGCCCCGTTACCAGTAAATAGTGTCTCCGGTAGTCGTTCACTCAACATATGAAACACAGTAGCATTATGGTGCTATTTTACGCTGGTTATAGTATGTGATAACATGTTTCGGCTCCGGTCTGTATAATATAGGTGTAGCGAGGCTCTATTAATGTATATTCAGAATTTCACTTCAATTATAAATAATTACGACAAAAAGAAATATACTAAATCAGATTTATAGGTTACGTTTAAAAACATTGTTAAAAATATAAATATGAACAAAATATTGTTGAATATATTATATTATACACAATCTGGTAGGTTAGCCTCAATTGGTGTAAGATAAAAGATATAGTGGACAGGAGGTCGTGTTAATGCGATGTTCGGTGCGCTCACCGCTCAGTCGGCGTAGCCCCCCGCAGCGCTCGGCAGGGGGCCGCTTCTGTACGCCGCTTGGTAATTGTTATTAAATAAGAAAATATTTTCTATGACACGCTTTAAAAAGTAAAAATTTGCTCGAGAATTAAAAGTTACATAATGTAATATTAAAATTATTTGTTTTCAAAATTACAAAACGGGAAAACCGTAGAATAAATAATTAAATTCTTTTGTAATTTAATACGTTTAGCTGTCAATATTATTTAATTTAATCGTCTGTAATGTGGTTTCAAAGAGCATTTCTGTTTAAATTTGTTCAAAAATTTAAATTGTATAGTTTGGTTGCTGAATATAATTTGATCATTCAACTAAAGCTTTTGTTTTGGTCTAAAAGTATGCAAACTTGACGTTATTATCTAAATATTATAGAAGATGAATCTAGAGCATGATGTATTGGCATTGGTACACCAGGTGAGGTCACGTTCCCACAGGCGGTCGACGGATGATGATGGATCATCTAGTCCGCTCTTTGTTCCTTTCCATTCCGTGTTTTGTCCCGACGACAAATTTGGGGTCATTCTGTCTTTCAGTCAGCGATATTATGACGTTTTATTGTGCGAAAAAATCGAGGTGCAACGTTATGCTTTTTATACATAAGCTTTATTTAAAAAAAATAATAATATGGGGCATGTAAGTTTAGTGTTCTAAAATGTTCTCACTTATAATTTGTGCTTATGGTGCATGACAAATATCCGTTCCGTTACACGGCGTGTTGGCGGTAGGTCGGTGGCATGAATAATACCACCACCACGTCGCTGCATCACTCCCACCACGCAACAGTTACGGACGCGAGACGTCGTCGCCGCGCACAATTCAATATATTTCGGAGTAATTTGATGTTCATTAAAGAAACCCTGAGACCGTGAACCAGAACACAATGGTTGAATGGCCATTTGTTGTTGCCGTTGAAAGGAACAATAATAATTCCGTCGTTGTTATTCACGAGGCAGTTAGGCGCACTTACGAAACGAAGTCATTTCGTGAGGGTCTGGCTATTTTGTACAGGTCACCGCTAAGTGATGATGATATTACGTAAAAATAACAAAATATTTTATAGAAGAGAAAGCAAGCGAGCATGAAGCTCACTTGATGGTAAGTGTACCACCACCCATTAACATCTGCAACACCGAAGAAATTACAGGTGTGTTTTCGGTGTTTTAGAAAGGAGTATGGTCTTTTTGAGGATCCCTAAGTCAAATCCATCCGGAAAAACCGCAGGAAATTTCACAATGCGTGGCTGAAAATTCCACTTAAAAAGGAATTGATGGAATTAAGCAGCAGAAATTTATCCGAAATTTCCTTAACTAACATTGTAAAACAACCACAATTATAAAATAATCAGCCCTTACCTTGTTGGCTGCTTTTTCTTGTCGTTTTTTTCTCCTTCATCCAGGGATACTCGGGAACGTTAAGACCACCGCCAGGGGAAGGCAGGTCAGGACCGTAACCGGGCGGCGTATGCTGTGGACTTAGCTCGCCTCCTCCTAATGGGGGAGAGCCGTCATAAACTCTGCCATCGATGGTTGGCTGTTGATAAATCCGGTTTCAGTGCAAGTCTCAAGCATTGGATGAGGAGCTCCGGCTGCAGTTACTGCTGCGAGCCAGAATCCGTTCCCGCCATGTTCCATCCGGGCGTGTTCCGGTCCAGGCGCGGGTCCCATCGGTGGCGTGTTCCGCGTCTTGACCGCAAACTCCTCTTCCATTTCATCACGTACCCCCATCCCAACTCTGGTTGCCTGTTTCCTCTGATTGGAATCTCTTCGCATTTTATCTTACGCATCAAGGGGTTACTGTCGAGCGGCAGAGCGGCGGTGTTGCATATTTCTTGCATCTCTGCCTCTATCACCCACTGTCCATAGGGCGATCATTCACGTGTTGTTTGCGATTTCCGTTTCGCAGCATGCGCTAACATTTTCGCTCGTGTGCACAGATTATATTATGTAGTTCAATTTGCACTCACGCAGGCAGGATAGGTCATATCTGAAATGAAACGAAATCGGTCAGTAGTATAGACACATTGCGGACAATACATAAAAAACGTTGTCAAATTTATGATTATATTATATTGGAGATTCTTTACAAAATGGTCCCCAATATTGCGTCAAATTCAGCGACGCTAAATTAAATGTAACAGGAGGCCGTCTCGTGGTTATTTTGCAATTATTCGCGGACGTTCGACATTACCGCAGTTTTGTGCTGAATAATTTGAGCCAAAGCCGTGATGAGACCGCGAATAATGAGCGCTCAGAATTGTTTATTATAATTTAGCGGCCATCATGAAGTGTGTCTCACGTAATACGGGCTCAACAATAAAGTTATTAAAATTGTCATGAACTCAACGCAGACACAAAAGCAGTGAATGAATGTGTAAATTAAAAAGGTTATAAAGAGAAGAGCGAAAAATAGAAAATTACGATTTTCATGCGATAATTTATAACAAAGGAATTAAAATCACAGAACAACTTTATTTTCTGTTTTAAAACGATGGCTGAATAAATTTCTACTGTTACAAAGTTTGTTTCCATATTTTATCATCATCGTTATCATCATTATGATGATGAAATATGAAATTAGAAGAAACATGTAATTAAAACAGTATAAAAGAATTAGAATATTAATTTATGCTTTATTTACGAACTTCTTACGTGGTAGAGCCACGCTGCAGCTATATTGTACATTTTTTTTCACAAACTTTAATACATTTTTTCCCATTGGGCATCAGGAAATTATAACGTTTTTTGAACATTATGTGATATCGATGTATATAGATAATCGATAGCTCGGATTGGCCAATTTAATATCAATAAGATTGTGTGTCCTATATTGCATATGACTAGCAGTTTAATATTTACGTGGTAGAGCCATGCTAAAGCTATATTATGGTTGTAGCGCGAATGGGTCGGCTCGGGGTAGGACCACACTGACACAGAATACCAGCGTAAAATAGCAGCTTAATGCTACTGTGTTTCGTATGGTGAGTGTAGAGAACCGTAAACCGTTTTTACTACAAACGAGGCATTTCAGCTTAGTCCTCATGGGTGACAACGCATCTGCATTTTAATTCTTAATCGAGGATAAACGTAGACGTCTATGAGCCACAGCATCCACTTACCATCAGGTGGACTGTGTGCTCGTTTGTCACCCTTATTCTATAAAAAAAGAACCACGTTGTATTTACCACGGGTATGTTTTGCGGTAGCTAAGTAAAAATACGTTTACCTAATTAAGTGATTGAAGTTTATATAAAGTTTTTTTTTTAAAGTTGTAGTGACAAGCGACCTTACAGCCCTGAAGTAACCTGATGGTAAGTGGCTATTGCAGTCCATGGTCATTTGCAATCAACTTCAAAAAAGGAAGGCTACAGACGCGTATTCACCTTGTTCATTATGATAATATTAGACAATCTAAAATAAGATATTCATATAAAAATATATTGACTTGTAATTAACACTGCTACATTAAAACAATACAATGCGAACCAAAAGACAAAATTTAAAACGAATCCTACCACAGTGCCCACCGGAGTTACACAATCACACTGCTGGTCACTCATCGAGGGTTGAGCCGATATATTCGAATTTTTTCTTTCTCATTGGTTGTCAGTTCTTGAAATATGTGTCAGTAATTTTTAATGAAACGTTTCAATCTAATGGCAATATTTTATACGCCACACTTTGTTTTATACCTTTTAAATAATTTATTGAAAAAGAAAAAAAACATATCATGTATATGGTCTGATTTTATTGGTTGCCACTTGTTGAACTAGCGTATACGCAGTCCCTACTTACACTAAAGTCCAAAAATTACATTTACGCCGAATTCAAGCTTTCCATTCCACTTGAATGTCAATTAAAATTCAAAACGCGTACGAAATACGATTTTTTCACTGGAATTTGCGGCGCGCCCCGAGGTATGGCGGGATCGCGCCTTTTTGTTTTATTTTCTTTTTTTCAAATGGGACGGCTGGTGGTTAAACCTATTTTAATGCGTGCGGGTTGCTGTGTGCTCTGAATTAAAATTTACTGTACGTACGTCACCCGTGCGAGGATCGGACAATGAAATGTAATTTCCTTTGATAAATTAATGTTGTCACAAACTTACGTTTATATTTTCCTGCACTGATATGAGTTTATCGAGTAGTATTGGGATTGGCCATTAGTAATACAAACATAATTTATGACACTGTCACTGAGTTACTTAAAGGTAGTATGTAAATATGCAAAAATTATGTTTTTTTTTTATAAATTACGAGAGTAAATATTACGTCGTATCCATATTGTCCTCACATTCAAATTCAAATTATTTTATTGTACTCAAATACAGTTTATCTAATATTAAGTGCAGTACATATAGTTGGGCCAATGGACGATCATGCTCCACTGTTAACGATTTCTTTTAGACAATATGAAGAGTAATGAAGGGTGATGTATTTCATCATAAACGTAAATGCAAAGAAAATGGTGATAACAGTCATTCGTAAAGAATGGCAAAGTTCATAGTTAGTTAGCTGGTTGCTATGATGCCTGCTAGATGCTACAAGGCGTGTGGTGACTGCGTAAGCCACGACGAAAGGTGACTATGGGAATTATCTGAAATATCTTATGGTAGATGGCGATATAACCAACTACCGTTTACGTCAGACGAAAATACAAAGACTGGCGCCGGGGAGAAACATCAAAGGTGCGAAACGTTCGGTAGGTACTGCAATAGCTAATACATTTGCCAAGCGTTTTAGGGCAGATTCTCACTATAACGGGGAGGCCCATGTCCAGCAGTGAACTTCCACTCGGACTGAAGTACAAAAAGAAGAGGATGGACGCTAGACCTATCGTATGATAGTTGTCAAGAAGTTAATCAACTGTGAACAAGACCATGTCTATAGTAAGCGTTAAAATCTTCAAGGTATAGATAAAATAGTGTAAAATAAATCTAATAATTTATCACTTTTAGCTAAAAATGTTTATGAAATTCTAATAAATTGTAGAATTCTTATAAAACTAGCAGAAGGATACGGATAGCAGTGATTAAAGAGAGTAATCTAAAGCTGTAATAAAATTATGAAAATATTAATTGAATAGTACTTGGGAATATGCAAATGGGCTAGAAAAATCCTTAGTAAATGACATTTAATCCAAAAGTGTTTTTTTGTCAGTTATGAAACTCATATAGGATACAAGCTGGCGTGAAATAATTTAAACTGTAGAGAATGCTCGCTTGTATTTCCCTCGTGTTTCTTGGGGTGTCGTAGGTTTTACGGTGCGTTTCACATTCACCGGTTATCCCACGAGGGAGAGCCGTTTTAAAAACGCATAAAACCGAGAGCGTAGACTACTTATGAATTTGTTTATGGCGCTATTTTGAAGTAATGGCGACGTTGAAGTCAAAGCTTAGAGCTTACGGATAACAATTTTCCTAATTTAATGTTCTTACATTTTCAATGATATAGAGTGTGCTCCAGTTGAATTGTTAAAATACTTTAAATTTTCATATGCTGGAACTTAATGTGACGAAAAGTACACATATTCAACTATACCTGAAATAGGTTCTGTTGGCTTTGTGACCATTTTTATGAACACATTCTAAGTGATAGAGCGATTTTGAAAAGTTTACTATTTTTGTCAATCTCCAATTTCGTTCCATGCTTAATTGCACAATGAATAACTGATAGTTTCATTAAAATTATACCATCAAAAATTTATGTGAAAAACAGATACAAGTTCCGTATAATCGTCGTCGTCATCGTTGACTGGTGTTTTGTTGTACGCCGACAGGCTTTGCCTATAGTAGAGTTGATGCCTGAATTGGTGCAAAGCTTCGTAGTGGTTTCTTAAATTATAGTTACAGTTACAGGCTCGACCGGGGTAAGACCACACACTCTCACAGAATACCAGTGTAAAATAGCAGCTCAATGCTGTTGTGTTTCGTATTGTGAGTGTAGAGTACCGGATACCCTTTTTACTGGAAACGAGTTTTGATTCTCAATTGAGGATACATGTAGATGTCTATGGGCCACAACAATCACTTACCTAATATCAGGTGCTCGTTTGTCACACTATTTTATAAAAAAAAAAACATCAGGAATATACAACGTTATTGAAATTGCTATGGAGCTTTACACCCATTCAGATTTCTATTACGCGCAAAGCGAACGAACCTAGACTTGGCCACTTTTCACATTTATATTTTTGGAGGGATATCACGAGCTTTTGAAAAAAAAAAATTTTCTTATTCATTTAAATAAATACAAGTGGTCTTGGTTATTGATAAGTCAGTGAATCAGCGAATCAGTGAGTGATAAAAATAACACTTTTGAGACTTTTTGGTGTTATTGGTCATGCAAATTTATAAGTGTGAAGTATATATGTTATTTCTCCATTTTCAAATAGTGTAAAAATTTATTTAAATCAAAACAAAAAGTCAAGAAAGATTCTTATATTTTAAAATATTATGGCTTAAACTATTTAAATGCTGTAATAACACACAATTTGATACTTGTACTGGTACCGAAGTAAATAACAGAACATCTGCGTGCCGGGACTGGGCCGCGGCTGAAACTAGTGGTTAGGGTCCAATTTGCCGGCCATAACGATTTCCTCTTCGGGGAATAGAATGGCGTGCGTCCGGACGCCGCCCACAGCACTGCGTGCATACAGACGGACTAAATGTATATATGTACTATAAAAACGTGTTTGTTATTATATCGTATAATTAGAGTGTTCGTGACAAGAAATAACATTAAGTATGTGAATTATGTGTTGTGTTTGTATGTAATTCCGTAAAGTATCTTTTTCTCGATGGAATTTGAGCAAGGAAACGAGTTACGACTAAGTACGTGGGACACTCAAAAAGTTTTGCGAAACTAAAAAAGTTCTATATTTTATTATTTCGCGGGCGAGTTGCCCTCGGAGCTCCGTGTTCGGTCGCTTATTGCTCACAGCAGTGAACCCTTTTGGCAAGCATTTCGTGGTTTTCGGACTTGATGCTACTTTGATTTTGTAAATGAATTGACACCGGATACTCCGTCAGTAGCAATTTCATGGTCATATTGATAAACCCAAGATTCATCACTTGTAACTTTGTAAACAGGCCGAATAGAGCCTACTTATAATTTAGTAACCATGTTACGGCATAATTCCACTCGGGCTCGTTTCTGAGCATCGGTGAACATCTTCTCTTCATGCGAAGGTGTTCGTATAAAATCTCTTTCTCGCTTCCCAATCCCGCATCTCGCATATTCTCTTCTATCAAATGTTTACTGCTAGCACGATTCCTTTGAAATTATATATTTATATAAAATTTTATTTTAAATTATTTTAGTAACCGTAGTGGCGGTATAAGAATATCCACTACCCATATCGACCCGAGGGTGTCGTAAGAGGCGATAGAGGGAAAAGGAAACAAAAGATGCGCAGCAGCATCTTCCCAATAACAACTCAAAATAATAAAAAACTACGCTTGCCAAGCGTGGCAACTATGACTAAATAGCCCCATGAGGCAATCTATGAGGGAGGCCTATGATCAGCAGTGGATTTTTATAGGCTGTAATGAATGGATGAAATGGATTTTACCATAATGTGTATCGCTCACTAACACGTTGGTGGGAGTCGTGGTAAATCAGGGATCTAAGTAATCGCCGTAAATTTCACTGTACAAGACCAACGCAAAATCAATCCCGCCGGCACTAATAAAATTGTATTTTGATAAAGTATAAAGTAATAAACGAGCACACAGTCTACTTGATGGTGAGATATATAATATGTGAATACTTGGATACTATAAGAAATTTATTCAAATTTGAGGATATAGCATCTCTCTGTATTCCTCCATGGGATAACTGCATAGTTTTTTAGTTTTTGTTTGATTGCCAATTTGACGGGCGTCGTAAATCTATTTTTCCTGTTTAATCATTAAGTAAGTAGTAAAGTCGGCAGTAGCCGAATAACCATTATATAATAATGAGAAATAATTTGCACTCAAATAATAATAAAAAATAATTATTCTTATTATTATTTGAGTGCAAATTAAACCGGATTATATATTTGCGAACAAGATAACATTTTGTTCGTCAGTCACTATAGCGAGATTTTCCTCAATGCTTGGTTTCAAAGTAGACAAGCGGCCATTTAACATTATTTCCTTTAATACCGTCATTGTATGATATTATTGTTGAGAACTTACAATTGGACGCGGAGGAGTCTCGTTGATAGAATCTGTGTTGGAGGTTATCCAGCTCATTGCTTGTTATTAAGTCGCTCTCACGCAATGTTGACGTAGCTCTTTAAGATTATTGTCTTGACGTCAAATAGGATTTTTTCATACGGATATGCTAATAGGGACATAATTTTAGAATTTATCTTTTGTTAAAAGTACTCCATCGAATACACATACAAAAAAAAAATATATATATATATTTGTGTATTGAATTTTAGTGTTTTTCTAGGAAAGGCTTAAACAACATTACACTAAGATGAAACAATATGCTAGATAACTAAATTTTTTCATAAAAAGTACTTCAAATTATCATTGGATTCAGGTAAATCGATAATCTCCTTTTCTCTTTTCTACCGATTTCAAAAAGTAGGAGGTACGCAATTCGACTGTATGTTTTTCTTTTTTTTATGTTTGTTGCCTTATAACTTTTTTCTGGGTGAACCGATTTTGATGATTATTTTTTTATTTGAAAGATGGTGGTTTTCATGTGGTCCCATATAATTTGGTCAAGGTCTTACCAATAGTTTTTGAGTTATTCTTAATAATTTATATTGAAGTCGGTTGTCCAAAATTTTAAATTTTAAATTATGTGTTTCAGAGAGCACAAGGGATCCGTCACAAGAAACTTCTGGCTTCCGAGCTCCAGTACTTCAATTGCGTGCATGTACTTACTTGAAGCATGTGCTTGCTGTACATTCTATAAAAAAAACCTACTTCAAGCCGCAGAAGAAGATTACTCCGTTTTTATCATCCATCAAGTGTAATTTCTACACTACAAAATGCAGAAGTGTGCAAACTTGATTGTTTATGTTTTATAGAATAAGAGTGACAAACGAGCACACAGTGCACCTGATGATAAGTTGATGCTGTGGTCCATAGACATCAACATTTATCCTCAATTAGGAATCAAAATGCAGACGCATTGTCACCCGTGAGGACTAAGATGGAATGTCTCGTTTCCTGTAAAAAGAGTATCCGGTTCTCTACACTTACCCTGGTATACTATGAAAGCATGGTCCTTCAGCGGCTGAGCCGACCTATTTGTGCTTTAACCATACTATAGCTGCAGCGTTTCTCTACCACGTAAAATAATAATAATACATAAAGTAATGTGGTCTCCCTTACATTTCGTTTTACAATAAATAACACAAAACCATAATAACGGAGAAACAAAAAGATTGATAACAACCCGCATAAAAGAACATATAACATATGTGAAGCACCAATGCTCCGTGATGTCTGCAGTCTTTGAACATGTTCAAGATCGTCCCCGCATAACATCAAATTTGATAAACCACTAATACTCGCAAAGAACACAATTAAAAAAATCCTAATTTTAATAGGGAAGATGTCTAGGTGCTACGATCTGCTTGGGGTCAATAATAACATTAAATCCAAGCCCAAGCATACCACTGAGACTTCAAGATATTGTAAGTTCGTTTGGCATGGATCGAACTAAAATTAATATTCAAAAACTGATGGAGGCCCTGGTCAACTATGACATCGGAACATCAAACAACTTAGTCGCGAATTAAAATAAATAAAAAATAAATTAATAAAGCACATTAAAATTCTAAAATTAGTTTTATTCAATGTGTAGTATTTGTGTAAATAAGAAAAATTGCATTTTAAGAATAGAGTGTGCTTGCCTCTCGTTTACATGTAGGTACTCAAAATATATTTGATTTTTGAGAAATTACCTTCATATCCTTCGTGTGAACTTTGCCTAACTGTAATTAATAGTTTCAGTAGTAGCTTCACCAGTTATAATCGATATCGATATCAAAATAATAACCGGATTCGGGTTGCACGCCTGTTATAAAACCTGAAACCAGAACCCAACTATTGAGAAACAAATACACTAGGTTTATTAGTATTTTATTCTAAAATATCAGTAAAAATAAGCATAGACAAAATATGAAAATGATCTGTTGATGATTTTCAACCTCGTTGCGTTACTTATTTTACATCTTTTATCTAAGTAGTAATTTCGTTATTTATAGTTTCGAGCTTCTTTTATAACTTGAGAATATGATCCAGCCTTATAAAAAATAATTACGTTCCTAAAATACACATAGATAGTTATTAACATGAGCATATGTCAACTATACTCGTTGATCAACTATTTTTCCTTTAATTAGAACGTAGAAACATTATGTAACTAAAATAACTTTGTTTATGTTAGTAGGTCGTCTTGATACTTAGGTTAGAGAGATGCTATCATTCTATTTTGTAAAGTAGACTCTTATCACTTTCATGAAGTGTGTTTAATAAGCACACGAGGCGACATGACCAGGAGCAAAAAAGGATTGAAGAGAAAATCTACGAAGGTGCGGTTACACCATTAGAAATTGCCGCGTACCTCCACAACTCGAACACGTATTTATGTCTTATAATTAACTTTCTACATAAAGTTACTTTACTCTCAAGATTAAACAGAGCTGACTCTTTAGTGAACACAGCAAAAAGTTTTTGTGGCATTTCACTAAGTATATTTAACTTAATACAAAGAAATGAGCTGTATGCCAGAATTCATGTGTGGAGGACGTCATACCGTGGTTAATAAACGAGGTGAGCATGGTAAATTATATAGAACGACTTATAACAACGATAGAATGGAAATGCAGGTACGATATTTTAAGAGAGCATAGTTCTTTTCTGGTCGCGTCGATTCGTTAAAACACAATACAGCGGCAGCGTGAATTTATCAAGTGAAAATACGTAAAGCTTCCACGTATAGTCCATTTCCTGTAGCGCACTATTAAGGGATAAGAAAGAAGAGAAGAATATTTTTTTTTATATAGAGTAAGGGCGATGCACGAGCAAACAGTCCATCTGATGGTAAGTAAATTCTGCGGCTCATAGACATCTACATCTTTCCTCGATTAATATTTGAAATGCAGATGTGTTGTCTCTCCTGAGGACTCAGATGGAGTGCAGTAAAAAGGGTCTACGGTTCTCTACAACCACTATACGAAACATAGTAGCATAAGCAGCAATTTCACGCTGGTATTCTGTGAGAGCGTGGTCCTTTCCCGGTCGAGCCGACCCATTCGTGCTACAACCATAATATAGCTGCAGCATGACTCTACCACATATGAATATGATTGCAGCATGGCGCTATCACATATAAAAAAGAAATAATGATAATGAAAGTAGCTTTATAAAACCTTTTTTTATAGAAATAAGTCGATGTTGTGACCCATAGACATATTATATTTAACCTCGATTAAGGATTGAAGTGCAGATGTCGCAGTAAGATATAGTTATATCCCTAGGGATATAGCTATATACCAGTTCATAACTATCTTACTAGACTAATCTAGTGAAATAATTATAATTGGAAACTGAATGTGCAGGAGGAACAAATTTCGCGACATTGACGTTCCTGTTGTGTTGTTGTTCATGTTCCTTTTTTGACAGTAGGTTAAGGTGCGGCTGGGGTGGCCCTTGGGCCACTCTAAAGCCGCGTACATTATAACGATATAAAATGTAATATTGAAAGAATTTAACTTTTTAATTTCAAAAATTCAACAAGTATAAATCAAAAGTAGTTATGACCAAAAAATTACAAACAAACTACAATTATAATTATTTCACTAGATTAGTCTAGTAAGATAGTTATGAACCGCTTTCATATAACTACATTATGGTATATAGCTATATCCCTAGGGATATAACTATATCACGGCCTTAAATATCTTACTGCGACATAGATATGTCGTCACCCTTAATGATTAAGGTCGAATGCCTCACAACCACTATAAAATATCGTACCTCAAAACCACTATAAACTAACCGTAGACTCTTTACGGTTCCCATCAGTCTCCAAACGAAATACAAGTGTTCTATACAAGTACTTTACCTGGACGAACCGACCCAGCCCCATTTTTGCTGCAGTCATAATTCGCTACAGAATGGCTCTATATCAAAAAAAAATTCGTTTATTTATATAATTTTTTTTAGTTCGTTTATTGTACAAAAGTTTAAACTAGGCTTAAAATATATGAAACTAAGAGAAAATTGTAGTCGATTAAAATATTTTCATTAATTATAATATTATAAGATGACTAAATATATTTGCATATATTACTCGTGTTCGAACCCCGCCGCATTATATTATGGTAGGTGGTAGGTCTCGCATAGAATACCAGTGTAAAATGCAGCATAATGTTGCTACGTTTCCAATGTCAATAAAAAATAGGCGTCAATGCATTTTGATTCTTAATCGAGGATAGATGTAGGTGCTTATGTTCTACAAAATGGCACAAAACACCCATTTGGTTTACTACTTTGCTATAAAAGAAATCAGGCATGGCTTAATGCCGTGTAGTGGTGGTTTAAGAATATCCACTACCCCATATCGTCCCGTGGATTATGAAGATGATATTAAGAAGATTAAGAGGCGACAGGGAGAAACAAGCCAGAAGATGGGCAGTAGTGTCTTCCTAATACAACTCAAATTTATAAAAACTGCTGTTGCCAACTCGCCTGCTAAGTGTGACAACTAAGGCAAATATCCCCTTATGAGGCAATCTGTTGGAGAGGCTTATGTTGAGCAGTGTACTTTTGATATGCTGTAAAGGTAAAGGTAACGGTGACACCGTGTAGTGACGATGTAAGCGAATCCACAAACCCAGATTATCTAATGAGTGTAACTTAGCTAAGTTAGCGGGCAGCCACCGCAGAGTCTACATCACCTGAAAATGCCTAGTGTAGAGGCGAAACACGTGTCGTATTGTCGTTAGTGGTGTGTCTTTCCTAGTGTAGTGGTGTTGGGATTAGTGGTGCTGGGATTAGTGGTGCTGGGATTAGTGGTGACGGGGATCATGCACGCAATTGAGGCAGGACGAGAGGTGCTCTTCAAACTAGATAAGACACATCATTTTATTTTATCAAGCGGATATACGAAAGGTAATTTTTACCAACTTTAATATAATAGATGTAGCATTCTCCTGATAACAGCTTAAAATAAGCAAAAGCTAATATTAAGCACTTTCCTGATAACAGTTTAAAATATGAAAAAACTACCAAAAATGGCAACTATGGCAAATATCCCCTTATGAGGCAATCTATGTTCATCTATAAGGAAATGGCCTAATAACATGTTTCTTTTCTGTACAAAAGTTATATTGTTTTATTTGATGTTAAATGAAGACATCGTAAATAAATTTTACAAGTCAAATATTAGCTTTGGTTGTGACAAAGTGTTGAGACCGTGTGTAGCGGAAGGTATACGTCATAATTCGGCTCGTAAATGTCTGGGGTACATCAGACCCCGGCGTGATTCGTGATGGATCGCGGAGGGCGCTTGTCGGTACCTCAGCGATGCTAAAGTGGATTGCAAAGCTTGAATAAGGGGATCTACGTTACTTGAAACGAAATATCATGTTTCATTACGTAGTTTCAAGATTATCGCTAAGATATAATGGGGTTAAACCAAAAATAATAAAGCTTAATTATTATAATTTATTGCTATAATATCTATAGTTTTCAGTGTCTGTAGTATATACTATGTTATTATTAGAATCTATATATGCTAGCGACTTCGCTTTAATTGAATTCGCAACAGAAAGAAAGGGATACGTCGAAAACTGAATCGTCCTTTGCCTTGCAACGGGATATACTAGAGGTTAATTCAAGTGACTATTATAAAGAAGCCAGGAAACAAAGACTTTCTTTTGCACTGGATTGGAATTAATTATAACTAATTTTTAACAATTTAAGTTTTTTATAATTTCACAAAAATACTTTCGTATAATATAACTTAACAATTATATTAGACAGAGTAAGCCTCAACTGTACTAATTAGGTAATTAAGATTTAGGTTATAATAAATGAAAACCTTTTGATAGCATACAGGCAACTGAACAGACAGATCTCCAAATGCATGCGGCGGGACTTGCGCAACTTCAATACAGCTCGTATTGAAGAAGCGATCGAGCGGAACCAGGGCTCAAAGTCTTTGCCAGAGATCTGTCTGCCAGAAAGAGCCAACTGTCGAAGCTGAAGACCGAGTGTGGCAGCGTCGTTTCCAGGACACCTGAGATTTTGAGTGAGATTGAGAGGTTCTATGGGCAGCTGTACACATCATCGTTGGAGCCACACGCAAGTGTGAGTAACGATCAAGAGCGATTCTTATCCGACACTATTCCGATGATATCCCGGACGTCAGTCTGAGCGAGATTAGAATGGCTCTCCAGCACCTTAAAACAGCAAGGCCCCAGGCGAGGATGGAATTACAGCGGAGCTTCTGAAGCGGGTGGAAAACCGGTACTTGAAGTCCTTCAGAAGCTCTTTAATTCCGTCCTACATGGTGGCACTACACCGGAGGCGTGGAGCAGAAGTGCGGTGGTCTTGTTCTTCAAGAAAGGCGACAACGCTCTCTTGAAGAACTACAGACCGATTTCCTTCTGAGCCGCGTCTACGTGCTGTTTTCGAGAGTCATTACGAATCGTCTCGCACGCAGACTCGACGACTTCCAGCCTCCCGAACAAGCCGGTTTGAAAATTTAGCACTATAGACCACATATACCCTTCGGCAAATTGTACAGAAGTCCGAGGAGTACAATTTGCCACTATGTCTGGCGTATGTGGACTATGAGAAAGCCTTTGATTCCGTCGAAATTTGGCGGTGCTGCAGTCCTTCAGCGGTGCCAAGTTGACTGTCGGTATATCGAAGTGCTGAAGTGCTTGTACAGTAGGGCCACGATGGCTATCCGAGTACAGAACCAGAGTACAAACCTATCCAACTGCAGAGAGGTGTAAGACAGGGTGACGTTATATCCCGAAACTCTTCACCGCTGCATTGGAAGACGTTTTCAAGCTTCTGGACTGGAAAGGATACGGCATTAACATCAATGGCGAGTACATCACTCACCTTCGATTTGCCGATGATATAGTCCTTATGGCAGAATCGCTGGAGGACCTAAGCACTATGCTCAATGACCTCAATAGTGCCTCCCAACGGATAGGTCTTAAGATGAACATGGACAAAACAAAGATCATGTTTAATGTCCATGTCACACCTATGCCGGTAGTTGTTGGGAGCACTAAGCTCGAAGTTGTTGACGAATATGTTTACCTGGGACAAATAGTCCGACTAGGTAAGTCCAACTCGACCGAGAGGTCAATCGACGGATTCAACTCGGCTGGGCAGCGTTCGGGAAATTACGGCACATCTTCTCGTCAGGTATACCTCAAAACTTGAAAACGAGGCTGTACAACCAGTGCGTGTTGCCAGTGATGACCTACGGAACTGAGACGTGGTCCTTCACTGCTGGCCGGATGAGGAAGCTCAAGGTCGCTCAGCGAGCTATGGAGAGGGCTATGCTCGGGTCTCACTGCGTGATAAACTTAGAAATGAGGATATCCGCAGTAGAACCAGAGTGACCGACATAGCCCAACAGATTAGTAAGCTGAAGTGGCAATGGGCCGGCCATATAGCTCGAAGAACCGACAACCGATGGGGAAAAAGGTTCTCGAGTGGCGGCCTCGTACCGGCGGATTAGTGTAGGGCGTCCCCACTAGATGGAGTGAAATGGCCTAATAACATGTTTATTTTCTGTACAAAAGTTATATTGTTTTATTTGATGTTAAATGAAGACATCGTAAATAAATTTTACAAGTCAAATATTAGCTTTGGTTGTGACAAAGTGTTGAGACCGTGTGTAGCGGAAGGTATACGTCATAATTCGGCTCGTAAATGTCTGGGGTACATCAGACCCCGGCGTGATTCGTGATGGATCGCGGAGGGCGCTTGTCGGTACCTCAGCGATGCTAAAGTGGATTGCAAAGCTTGAATAAGGGGATCTACGTTACTTGAAACGAAATATCATGTTTCATTACGTAGTTTCAAGACTATCGCTATGATATAATGGGGTTAAACCAAAAATAATAAAGCTTAATTATTATAATTTATTGCTATAATATCTATAGTTTTCAGTGTCTGTAGTATATACTATGTTATTATTAGAATCTATATATGCTAGCGACTTCGCTTTAATTGAATTCGCAACAGAAAGAAAGGGATACGTCGAAAACTGAATCGTCCTTTGCCTTACAACGGGATATACTAGAGGTTAATTCAAGTGACTATTATAAAGAAACCAGGAAACAAAGGCTTTCTTTTGCACTGGATTGGAATTAATTATAGCTAATTTTTTAATAATTTAAGTTTTTTTTATAATTTCACCAAAAATACTTTCGTATAATATAATTTAACAATTATATTAGACAGAGTAAGCCTCAACTGTGCTAATTAGGTAATTAAGATTTAGGTTATAATAAATGAAAACCTTACACTGCATGGACTAGATATACTGAAATAAAATCATAGACTGAAGTTATTAAACTTCTTTAAAATTCTTATAATGGATGTCATACTCGATCCAGTTTACCGTCAAGTTTGCAGCGCGCTGGAAGCGGCGTCCGGTAAACTTGACGGTGTATGGCTATCAGTGTACATGACAAGTCTACTTGAAGCAAAAACTGAATTTCGATTCTGTCGACTTGATCAAGATTGCAGCGTCTTGTAAACTTGAACGTGTGTATTAACGTGTCGTCATCCGTCACTGGTGACGCCATGATTTCAACTGGTGCGGCATCATGCAAACAAGACGGCGAACTTGAACGTGAGTGGTCTATATGGTGGATGTAGTGCAAACTGGACGCCGCTTCAAGCACGCTGCAAATTTGACGGTAAACTGGATCGTGTATGGTATCTATAAAGAAATCTCGGACATAAACTTTCCAAATATTTAATGAAGGAAGCGAATAAGAGTGATGCATTTTCCTAATTTTCGACTCCTTACCTAATTATTATTGGTCTTCAAACTGGACAAAGGTCAAGTTGTATCTTTGCTTTCACTGGATCATTAAAAAACAAATAGGGCTCCAAGTATAAGTTGGAATAGTGGTTGTATAATGGTAAAACTCTTGTATCAATCATTCAAGTTTTTATAGAATAAGTTGCCATAAAATTTTACTAAAACTGTTATCAATCTTACTTCAAATCAAGGGTTTTATATCGTTGCGATATAAGAGTACCAATTACTCTGTCTCAAGTCATGACATGATTAAATGACACATCCAAAGTATGTGTAATGTGATAAGTACGATATATTGTGGTTACAATTCTGCTCTTTAAACGTGGCGATTACGGTGAATTCTTTAAGCTTGGCAAGACGCCATCAAAGGATGGCATGCATTCACAGTAGCCGAGTGGCTAATATCGTTGATAAAAATCCAGAGGCGGCTACGTAGAAAGACATAGGTATCTATGGAAATATACTATTGAGTAGTTCTGATGTGTAATATTGTTACGTATAGTGACTTTTAGTTGCAAATAAAACATGTCTCTTCTTTTCTAAAATATATTTACCGTAATTTCATCGTTGTTCTTCATGTCAAAATGTTTTTAACACGTAAATGATTGTAAAAAAACTCTTTACATATTAGGCGTATTTTATAAAATATTTTATTACGGAATCTCTGAAAACACTTACATCCCAGTTGTGACGTTAATGTAACTATAAATTCAGAACATGTGCGACAGTCGGGGAGCCTTTTCTTGTTTTCTTATTTATTATGTCTTAAGTCTGCATACTCTATGAATGTGGACTATATATTAGGTTTAAGATAATGTAGATAAAGACTAGAATAAATTACGTAGCGTAGGTATCACATCAACATCCTCTTCGATTTGTTGGCATGTATTGCTTTGAAGATTTGCCCACGATCAGCCGGCATGGTTAGCATAGAGCACACCCTAGCTCTAGTAATGTTCACCATTACGATAGTATAAGCAATTTTTCGCCATCAGGCAGCCGCAAGAGTTTCTTCAAAAAGACCACAGAAAGGTGGCATATTCTCCTTTACACTCTTAAATAATTACCTATATTTATTACTATAGATGTGCAGAATGAGTAGCTATTTTTATAGAAGTAGGTGGCTCTGGACCGTGTTTTATTGCATTTCTTAGGGGAGGCCTATGTTATGACTTGTGAAGGAATGTATAATGATGAAGGGCTAAAATGAGCACACAGTTCACCTTATGGTTAATGAATGCTGTGGCCTATAGACACCTAAATCTATTCTTTTTTTATAGAATAAGTGTGACAAACGAGCACACGGTTCACCTGATGGTAAGTGATGCTGTGGCCCATAGACATCTAGGTACATTTCTCCCCAATTAAGAATCAAAATGTAGATGCGTTGTCACCCCTGGGGACTAAGATGGAATACCTCGTTTCCAATAAAAAGGGTTTCCGGTTACCCACACTCACCATACGAAACACATTAAGAATTAAAATACAGATTCGAAGCAATAATCTTAAAAGTTGTACACTTAAAATATATCTATACCTAAACGGATAATGCGGAGCAGAATTATACAGTCGGAGCGGATTGTACAGTCAGGGTACTATGATATACGCTACAGCGTGACGTTTACGAGCATTTTTCTCAACTTAAGAGAAACTACATACTTTTAAAGATGATATTTAAGAAAGTGAGAATTCGAATTTCACCCAAATATTTAAATTTTGTCAATATCGAATGTCGAATTTATGTCAATATATTAGATATTAATAAGCTTTGTGTGGTTCAGTTTTCTAAGCTACAAATAATACGTTAAGGACACGAAAACAAACATTAAGTCTAACTCGAATTATCGATGTAATATTCGCAGAATTTGTTATAGATAACGGTGTATGTAAATTATTCACATAGTATGGTGTACATAGGTGTACGGATCAGGCGACGGTGGGCGTGTCTAACCAACGCTAACCGCCCAGCGACGGAGGCGGGTCGCCAATGATACTTCCTAGTTGGAAAACTGAATTTAGGTACAAATTTAAATTGAATTTACCACTTTAGTAATTTAAACAATAAATAGTAAGCCCGCATTAAAACTTATTGAATATTGGTTCCGATATTTTATGTACTTCCGTTATAGAAAATAAAAATGTAAAAAGCAAACTTTTATTTTAAAAATATTCTCGAATACTTATTACACGAAAACATTAATCCTGTTTTAAATGAACATTCGAATTTCGAATAAGTATAAATAGTTGACTTGATTATGGTGTAAAAGTAATAAAAAGTAAAAAAATATAGGAAATACAACATTGTGTTTACCATGCAGCTTTTTTCGTTAATATTTTAATGAAAATTTTATGAAATTAATTTATTACCCTCCAACAATTATCATGGTCACCTAGAGTGTTAGTATCTAATTAACAAGTAATTACTTATATTTAAATATGTATATTTTTTTGGTAATATTGAATATTCTAACAAGAAAAATAAAATGGTTAAAACCATTTCAATGAATCGTCCAAATCTGACTCACAATTTTTTGAGTGTTTTTTTATTATAATAAAAAAACATCATAGTTAAATTAAATGATCATCTACCGCTGTAAAAAAAAAAAAACTAAAAATTTAAAGAACGATAGGTTTAAATCTAATGCGGTAGGGTGAACAATTGTTATTAAAAACTTGAGATAAGTAACTCATTTTCTTACGAAAGTACAAGATAAAGCTTAGGTATATTGATTGATTTAAGAAGTTGATTATAATTTTTAGGAAAAACATTTAAAGCGCAACAACTTTAGTATGTTATTACAAATACCTTACTTTTTTACATAAAGTTCACCACGCTTTGATGTTAAGTAACATTTTTTAAATATTTTAAAACATAGATCTTCGGTATGTTCTATATTAATTATTTTTAAGAAATAAAATGCTGTACTTAAAAAGTCACGATAACTTGATTGGTTGATTTTTCCCAAGGGATAATTTAAGAAAAGCCTAAATTGTTTAGGCTTACAGTGTATGTTTTGTATGCACTTTGTAACTGTTTAAACTATATAGTTCTTAGACTAAATAATTTAAGTTCCACTTAACTTCTTTTTCAAGTGATGTGTAACTATAACTTAGCTAATTTATTGTAGATTATTTAGTTTTATAACAATTTAATAAAAATACTTTTTATTTGAACCGGTGAATAAAATTACTTTGAATCAATAGATATAGGTATTGACCTACTGATTCTACTTAAAATGAATTACTTATATATTTGTTGAATACACATTTCATAAAATAAAATATGCACATAATATGTATATGTATGTTATATGTATATGTTGTAAGGACTATATTTCTTTATTGTAAACTTACATAATTATATTATATAAACTCCACTTTAGTCAGGAACAGTCTAAAACAACTCAATTTTAGTCATTATCAACAATCACAACACTGCACTCGGAACACTGAACAAGAATGTTAATCATTAAATAAATAAATATACAATACACTGTCCGACCTCGTCCAATAGCACATCGGCGCACTATTTAGTAGAGACAACAAAAAATATCAATATTTGTTATCAGTGCTTCTATCGGAATGTCAGTATAGCGTGGCGACTGTCAACTGTCTACTAAACGAGTCGTCACTGATCGCTTGCCGCCATGCCCATTTTCATATATCTACACGTATCAAAATGCTATATCGCTAGTTTTATTTGGGCTGAAATTATACTTTATTCCTTAACAACAGAGTTTAAATTAATTTGCATATAAAACACATCTTAGTGCTTTACGTTCAAGCTATACTTCTGTATAAAAGTTGTCTCTCCCTTTCTAGCTTGTAATGAAACACAATTTGCCATCCTTCTTTATGACGTTTGAATTTAAAATAAATAATTGTTAATTTATTATTGATAATATTTTTAATTTTTTCTGAACTTCGAAATGTGCACAATATTTTGAATAAATTTTTGAAAAATAATTTCTGAGTAAATATTGCACGCATGTAGAGTCACTTATTCCAAGAATAAACGAACTGCCAGCCAGTTGAGTAACGCCGTCTCGTTTCCTCTGATATTTCTTGTTTGTTGCACGTAGTGTGATTGGGCCAATGGCGTTTACGGTTCGACCCACCTTACACAGTATAAACTACAGTGGAATAATATGCTCTATCACCTGCAAATAAAGTTTAACTCTTTAGCATATAATACGAAGCTATCGGCGTTTGTCACGCAAGAGTTCTAATTTTAAAGCCGAGTGTAGGCGGAGCTGTCGGAGCTTTTATATTGAAAAACAAAATGTCTTTTAAGAAAACCAGTTTTAAGAAAGTTAAGCCTTTTATGTACAGAGGATTTAAGTTTATTGTAGAGAGCGACATAGTACCTTTTGCGTTTGGCAAGCTCGCGTTAGTTTCCTCGAAATAAAGAAAAAAGTTTAGTAACCGGCTTGTCGGTATTTTCCTTTTGTTGCTTGATTTTTGTTTCGTGAACGGGACATTGCATGAGAAATGCAACAATATGGCGTCGCGTATTTGTCTTTAGGTACGAAGTTATTTATGATTCTGCAAACGATATTTATCGAACAAATTGTCTAGGTAGGTGTGTTTATCATGTTTTCGTACGTTATAACTTAATACAAATACATTTTGTTCAATTAAATCCCCATTTAAAAGTTACTGAAAATGTGACAAATATGATGTTGTACCTTTAATATATTATTAATAATAATATAATATATTATTATCATGTGTATTCCACTTATGTTTCGAAAATGAAAAAGAGTAGAAACTCTTAATTGAATTTTTTAAATATATTATTTTCTAAAACTTTGTGTACCTACCTATAGGTAGATATATACATATATTAAACTATATAACTTAACAATTTATTATTTTCTTTTTTTTAAGTAAAATATTCCAGCTTTCTAAATTTTGAATGGAAGGTGAAGTCGTTGCCTTGTGTTGGTACGGTTATCAGGCGTCGTCTGAGCGTCGATGTGAACTCATTAGCGCTGTCGGTCAAGGCCTCGAGGTCGCAATGGTGGGTGGTCGATTTAATTACAGACTACAACGGCTCGGGGATTCTTTTCTTCTGTGTATTATAGAAAAAGTACAGAATCTTAAAATTTGAAAATTATTTTACTTACCAAAAATATAGTTTTCCACCCCCATTACTTTCAGACTAGGTATCATGAAACTTGTTAAGGAGTACTAAAATAAGCAAATTCACAAATTAACTTTAACTTTTAAGGACAATTAAATGTTATTTGGAATACAAAATATAGGCAATCTACTGCGTCATATAGGTAAAATTCAATGTCCCATATCAGTGTACATCATATTATGATCAACACTTTTTCTACTTTTTTTACAGTATAAGGGTGGCAAACGAGCACACAAACCACCTGATGTAAAGTGGATGCTGTGGCCATTATAGACATCTACATTTATCCTCGATTAAGAACCGGAAACCCTTTTTACTGGAAACGAGGCATTCCATCTTAATCCTCAGGGGTGACAACGCATCTGCATTTTGATTCTTAATTTAGGATAAATGTAGTGAGCCACTTACCACAGCATTCACTTACCATCAGGTGGACTGTATGCTCATTTGTCACGTTATTCTATAAAAAAAATACCAAAAGACAACTAACTCTTGCGTGATGTAACGATATCAATTTCTGTTTTTGAACTAATTCTGCCTCCGCATTCCTTAGAAGGCTGGAGCTTTGATCACGAGTCACTTAATTATCATTCATCATTCCTTCATTCATTCATTAGTAGTCAGAAAAGTTCACTGCTGAACAAAGGCCTCACCCGTAGATTGCCTCATAGGGGTGATATTTGCCATAGTTGCTACGCTTGGCATGCGGAATGGTGGCAGCAGTTTTTTTATTATCCTGAGTTGTTATCAAGAATATGCTGCTGATTATCTACTCATTCAGTTCCCCTCTGTCGTCTTTATAGACACCTACGGGATGTTACGGGGTTGTAGGAAAACTTCGCTTAAACAAAATACCTACTAGTATTTTTTATAGAATAGTGACGACAAACGAGCATACAGTCCACCGGATGGTAAGTGGATGCTGTGGCCCATAGACTTCTACATTTATCCTCAATTAAGAATCAAAATTCGGATGCGTTGTCACCCCTGAGGACTAAGATGAAACGCCTCGTTTCCAGTGAAAAGGGTCTCCGGTTCTCTGCACTCACCATACGAAACACAGCAGCATTAATTGAGGATAAATAATGGCGTATCTGATTACCATCAGGTGTACGAGGGCGACACTGAAAGTTTTTAGAACTGGCCACTTGTAAACGATATAATAAAAAAATAAGTACAAATTTTGAAAATTGAACTATTTGCCAATATTATTGTGTATGTATTTTATTAATTTGTCATTTGTTTACGATATGGCGGCAAATTGAAAATTGTCTGTGTCACGTCAGCATGAATTTAACGCGAGAAAATTTTCGTAAAATAATTTTTTATGACTTTCGATGTCATTTAAGTCAACAAGAAAGTTATGATAGATTTGGATTGGCCTTTCACGATGAAGCCCCATCTCGTGCCACTGTTTACAACTGGCTTAATGAGTTTAAACCTGGACGCACTAATCTCACCGATGATCTGCGCGAGGGACGGCCTTCTACGGCGACGACTGAAGATAACATCAGTGTTGTGCGGCGTATGATAGAGACTGACAAAATAATGACTTATTAGCAGATTTGGACAACCTTATACATCGGAATGAGTCAAGTGCACAAAATCTTCCATGAACATTTAGCGGTCAGAAAGCTTTGTGCCCGGTGGATACCTCATAATTTGACAGAGGCCCAAAAACTCCGTCGTGTTGATTGGTGTCGTGAAATGGTTCAAAGATTTAACGGAGGTGACTCAAATGCTGTGTTCGATATACTTACGGGTGACGAAAGCTGGATTTATTGTTATGATCCTGAAACTAAGAGACAGTCTGCTGTCTGGGTGTTTACTTCCGAGGAGTTGCCAACTAAAGTGAAGAGAGGTCGAAGCGTGGGAAAAAAGATGGTGGCCTCGTTCTTCGGAAGGACAGATCATTACGCAACAATTGTTTTAGAGGATCGAAAAACAGTTACTGCAGAGTCGTACACTACGACAACGCCTCGTCGCACACCGCCAAGCAAATAATCGACTACTTGGCGACGTTAGACGTGGAATTACTGGGTCACCCGTCTTATAGCCCCGACCTTGCGATTTTTATTTATTTCCGAAAATAAAAGAAAACTTCGAGGAAAACGTTTTATGGACGCCGAGGAAGCAGTGGCTGCGTTTCAAAATGCCGTCGAAGAGACCCCTAAGGACGAATGGGCAAAGTGGTTTTCTCAGTGGTTTCATCGTGTGCAGCGATGTATTGATGTAAATGGACACTATTTTGAAGTTTTGTTTGTTCAGTTTTTGATTTTCTAAGAACTTTCAGTGTCACCCTCGTATAGTTTACAAATTCATCACTTTTTTTCGAATAAGAAAATAATTTGAAATGTAAAAAAAACGAAATAATTTTTTTTGTTGAATATACTACAGTTTATGAATTTTAATGATTTGTAATCACAAGTCACAAAAGCGAAACGAAGAATTACCCTAGAAAATTTTTGTAATAATCTATGAATAATCCATTAGCCCATTGCCACTTAGCTTGAAAGAGGTTCAGAGGATACAGCTTTCTAATTTTGGATGGTTATGGTCAGATACATGGTATTTAATATAAACTTTATTTTGATTTTTCTTTAGTAAAATACTATGCGCCTACTATAAGCAAAAGCAATGGAGCCACGCCGCAGTATATTACGGATGTCGAACAAATGGGTCGACTTGACCGGCGAAGGAACTCGCACGGAATACCAGCGTAAAATAGCAGGTTGATGCACCTTGATTTTATTTATTTATAAACACCTGATGGTAAGTGGCTACTGCAGTCTATGATCACCTGCAGCCAACTTCAACATAGAAGGCAGAGCGTTGTCATCTAACAAGGATGGAGGAAGATGGAATGCCTTGCCGCCGGTAATTATATTGCCTCTTTTTACTCTTCAAAACAGAGCACAGTAGCGAAAGTACTGCTATTTGGCAACAGAAATATGTAAGAATGTGTTCTTACCCAGACAGAATGCAGGCAGAAAAAGTGAGGCAGAAGTGACAGTAAAGTAAAGTAAAGTAACAGCCTATATACGTCACACTGCCGGGTACATGCCTCCTCTCATTTCTGAGAGCGTTTTAGGGCAAGGAAATGTCCGCCGCGCTGCCCAATGCGTGTTGGCGAAATTCACATGTCTTAGAAATATTTTTCATTTTTATTTCTCAGACATGCAATTTTCGTTTCATCTATGGACCTATGCTATGAAAACAGACGTTTATAGATTGAAATTGTCTATAAATCAAATGATATTGTCATCGTCCATTCACTGTGATACTCTATGTAGAGATTGTCTGTGCCCCATGTTTGAAAGGTAATTTGTCGTCTCGTCTTAATTCGACAGCGACTTGTCCGACGAGGTCTTCATACGTGAACTGGGTCAAGGCATTACCTTGTCCGCGGAATTTGTGCGATATTCGATTATCCTCTTACGTATCTTAGGTAACAGATTAAAATTTATTTACCAACAAGTATGGAAGGGAGTTTGAATATATTTAGTCTAGAAAGTATTTGAGATATTACCAACATAACAAATATAAACATATATGAAACAGGAACTAAATAGGCAGCATTTTTTCACAAATCCGTTTTTGGACCGCGAACTTAAAAAGTCATGGGTTCAATTCGCCATTCGATCACTGCTGAGAGCCACTCTTAACACCAGCATTTAAATCGTACCTGGAGTCGTATTCGAGAATATTAGTGATGTCAATATCTTTGTAATATTGTTATTTTTTTAATTTTTAAAATATCCGTACCATTTGCAAGTGTGTTGCGTGCATGTGCGGATTCCCTCTATTTTCAGAAATGTCTATACTACAGTGTTCGTCATATTTTATTTAAAAGTATTCATTAATTTACTATAATAATAATAACTTTCTCCTTTGCTCTCCACAGCGGTCCAAAAATCGCGACAACTTTCGACGCGCTCCTGTTTTTGATGCGCAGAAAGCATTCTCGGAACCCATCTTGCACAGACTTTAGTCATGCCGAGTTGTTGATGTAGGATGTTTAAAATGGTTGTTTCTGATAGTCCAACTAATTTCGATTATTTCTGGCGTGGTAGCCTCGATCGGCAGTCCAGGTCGGGGGTCATCTTCAATGGAGTCACTCCCTTGTTTGAAAAGGGCGTGCCATTTATAAATCATGGTTTCCCCAGGAGCGGAGTTCCCATAAAATGGTTTCTCAAAGACACCTCAAACCATTTTTCAATCTCTTGAAAAAAGGTTTGGAGTAAGAGTTTGGCTACCCAGACGGACCACTAGGCAGAAAAGGAGGATAGCTAGATAAAGACAAAAGTTCTACTAAGTTCCCATTTAAAGTTTTGTGGTTAAGAAGCTAAATGTTAGAAATGTTAATCTGAAAAAAATATCTTTTTTTTATAGAATAAGGGTGACAAACGAGCACACAGTACACCTGATGGTAAGTGGATGCTGTGATCCATAGACATCTACATTTATCCTCAATTAAGAATCAAAATGCGTTGTCACCCCTGAGGACTAAGATGGAGTGCTTTGTTTGCAGTAAAAAAGGTAGCTGCAGCATGACTCTACTACGTAAAAGAATCTGTTTACTGTTATCTTAAAAACTGCCATATTGTTTAGGCCCTTGTAGTGCACACAGGAAACGATGAAGCAAAATGCGTTTTAAACATCCGTGCTACGTAATGTACGTAAAATCTAACCGTTGATTGACAATATGATATTAAGTTGCAATATATCCCACAACTTATTTTATCGTTGAATATTCATCAGGCAATTAAAATAATAATTAAATGATCTTAAAAACTTGTTTATGTATTCCACGAGCGGCGGGCCTTAGTGATCAGTTATTCAAAGCTCGTTTTACCCATTAGCTGAAATAAAAAAATGAAAACTTCTTACAAGTTACGTGACTTAATGATTCATAATAATATATACTTTTATCATCAATTAGCTATGCATAAATTAAAAACACTGTTACAATTTTTATCCCTATACTTTTAAAAGATAGATGGAAAATGGAAAACACTTGATACCTACTCTCTTATTAAATACAATCAAACAAGTGGTTTGTATTTCGCATTTTATTAAACAACTAGCGATCTGTGCTGTCTTCGCATGGTTGATTTCTGGATCTCGACAACAACGCCACCTATCGGGTCCAATCGTGTATCTAAATCACTCTTTAATCAACTTAATCACACACACAAAATTCCATCAAAATCGGTCCAGCTGTTTAGGAGGAGTTCAGTCACATACACATGAACAGAAGAATTATATAATATACAATATGCATATGTTATACATATAAACTTTTCGCGTGAATCATTCTGTCTATTAATTAAAACACCATAAAATCAATTGCATAATTAAAAAATCTAAGCGTACAGACAGCGGGATGTGACTTTGTTTTATACTATGTAAGAGATGGTTTCCATTAAACGACAATCGCAAGTACGAGATAAAGTATCAAAACAATAATTTTAAAATGATGGGCGCAAGAATCATTTTATTTAAAGGGGTAATTGAGATTGAGGTAGAGTTAATCGCTACTCTAGTAGGTACTTGTTGACAACTTTACATTATGGTTTCTTTTTTTATGACAGTGACAAACAAGCTAAGCTAACAAAGCTAATTTGACGGTATTTAGCTACTGCAATGCATAGACACCTACAACAAACTTTTTCAAACAAAAAGGCCACAGATGTGTTTGTCACTCTTGTGGACGAAGATGACATGTCTCAGAGAAACACTTCGAAATATATATATTACTAGCTGTTCCCCGCGACTTCGGCCGCGTGGAATTATTTTTGCGCGGAACCCTAAAATAAAAGTAGCCTAAGTTACTCCTTATAACATCAGTTATCTGCCAGTGAAAGTCCCATACAAATCGGTTCACAGGTTCATTTTTTTCAGACTTACATAAAATTTATCGTTATATTTTGGCCAATTTACACAATAATTTTATGAATTATAGCTTATGTATTATTCTGATGTATAAGCTATATTATTGTAAAGTTTCATTAAAATCCATTCAGTAGTTTTTGCGTGAAAGAGTAACAAAAATCCATACATCCTCACAAACTTTCACATTTATAATATTAATAGGATATTAATAGGAAGTAGGAAGTAGGATTTCTCGGACATGCAGCTTTCCTGAAGTTTACTTTTGTCGCTGTATTAACCAATTGTAATTATACAAAATAACCGTGTAGTGGCAGTGCAATGTAGTGTACACGGGACACAGTGTAGTGTCCACTACCCTGTGTCCCGTGGGTGTCGTAAGATCCTCCTAATAACAACTGAAAGTAATAAAAAGCACAGGTGCACTCTCTGTTACATTTTTTATTAGAAGAGGGGTCAAACGAGCATGCGGCTGATCTGATGGTAAGTGTCGACCGCTGCCCATGTACAGCTGCAACACCAGGGGAATTGCAGGTGCGTTGCCGGCTTTTTTTTCAAAAGAGTAAACTCATTATGAAGGTCTCTAAGTCGTATCAGTCCGTAAAAATTACCGGTGGTAAACAATTCAGTAGTCACAGTAGTGGACCGCTAAGCATCCAGTTGATGTGATGGTAACGTCAGTTTTATTGCGATGTCGTTGGTGGAACGAATACAGGTGGTAAATACGACATTACTCTCATAGTCCAGTGGGACGGGAAACCGACACGACCGGAGAGAGATCAGGCGCAAGACCAACAGCTTTACGTGCTTTCCGAGACACGGTTATGAAACATCGCCAACTTTCTGAGATTTCTTGACAGAAAAATTAAATAACTGATTTTTATTGGCCTGATCCGGGATTCGAAACCCAGAACCTCATAATAAGTGGTCGCGTTTACGAACACTAGACCAGCCAGTCAATTAAATTTGCACACAATTTAAGTATATCAAACTTCTCGCTACTAGGAGTATTTTACATCCTTCTTATTATAATTTACTTTCGTTGATTTTTACAAACCTTGAATCGAGAAGGGAATGTGTATTTGCTTAAGACGGCTTTTTATGCCAGCTGGCATACGAGAATATATACATTTGTTTTACCGGCATCGTCTTAGGCCAAAAGTTTATTCTAGATACATCACTTAGTTAATAAACGTCTTTGAATATCTGCGGAAAGAGAAAGACATCTAGGACGTTATTTTACAATTTAATTGCCAATTAAGATGAATGAAGTATAGTCATGAAAAACGTTATGGATACCTTGTACAGCTATATTAGCATGTGAATATTTCTAATAAAAACTCCTTACAATAATTAGAGTTATCGCAGGTACATAATCGTTTCAAATGCTAATTGCACTCGACCTGTAATTAATGAGTATAGTGATGAAGATGGGTATTTATTAGTTATCAAGTTCTAATATCTTGTAAGTATATTTAATTGTAATTAGTCACGTGAACACAATATGCAACATATACAGCGATTATACGAGTATGTCTTCTTCTCTTTCGTAATCTTCGCGAGTATTCAGGGATTTATGTAATTCTAAATTAAATATACATATTTAATTTCATTTTATATTCGGTATATTATATTAATTACGAAAAAAGTTATAAAATTCTAACTTTTTTCACATCATTGTAACATTTGCTTAAAGTAATAAAATTGTGATATATTTCATGACGTTAAAGAGTTACATTTAATAATGAAAACAGTTAACCTGTCATTACGGCGAACTAATTAGCATTAATAAGGTTGAACTGTTAGTTCAACCTTATTAATGCTAATGTTAATTACCCACGAGTAGTGTTTGCGTTAACCTTTATTAGCAACTAAACGTGTAACAGTTACTTGATTAAGAATGAGCGTTTTTACTGATTCATTGTAACGTAGACTTATAATGAAAGGTGTTGATGGGATCCAAAGGATCATTTACACTTATAAGAATAAATCAATTCGTCAAAAATAAAAAGTGACAAGATTCAATCATTAATATTACATTCCCTCCCGTGGGTGTCGTAAGAGGCGACAAAGGGAAGGAGATGGGCAGCAGCGTCTTCCTAATAACAACTAAAAATAAAAGAAACTGCGTTTGCCAACCCGCTTGCCAAGCGTGGCAACTATGGAAAATATCCCCGCTATAAGGCAATCTATGGGGGAGACTTATGTTCAGCAGTGGACTCTAACAGGCTGTACCGGTAACGGTATGCTTGACGTAGGTCTCTTTAGTCAGTATATGGCGATGATAAGCAGGCGGTCCGCATATTTTAGCATGTTATGTGATGTTTACTCCTTCACTTTTGACTATCTCGCTGGTCCAGTTTGAAACTTGGGTCGGCCCAACATTAGTTATTGGATTTTGCTGTTAAGAGATTCTCAGTAGCAGTCCGGAGTAAGGAAGTTGGCGGTGTTTTACTCCCGTGCCTCGGAAAACACGTAAGTCCACTTTGGCTTTGCTCTGCACTACAATACTGTCCTGCGCAGATAAGACTGACGTAACCGAAATTCGGTCTGGAGGTCAAATTATTATTACTCCCCAACCTATAGGATGTTAAGGGTTTTTTTTGTCATTTTCCATAAATGGTCCTTACGCCACACACGAGATGAAATGGGCACAAAATAAATCGTGACCCATCAAAATTCCACTTTTGAAGATATGCTTTATACATCGATTGCCACAAAGTAAGGTCTTGAGCCACCTGTATCCATCGACTACCTTTGTATTTCATCAGGTTGTCACTCCACTGTTGGGCGACTTTTTATTTGTAGTAGTTTCTAGTAGTGCGTTTCCCAGTACGAGGCTGCCACTCGAGAACTTTTCTTACCCATCGGTTGCCGGTTCATTGCCACATCAGCTTACTGATCCGCTAGGCTGTCAGTTACTCTTGTTGTTCTGCTTTTTTCTTCTGCGTTCATTACGTATTTTATCCCGAAGAAAAATCCGAGCATGGCCCTTTCCATCGCACGCTGAGTGACAAAGTGAATGTTTAAAATTAATAAATAATGTTCTTTTACTCATTATGGTTATTTATGATTTACTTTTGTACACTAAATTTATTGACATATTATTTGAAAATAGATTGAGAATAAAATGAAAAAAGCGGGTAAAAAGAGGCAACTCCCAAGCGTCTGTCAAGTGATAAGGTATAATTTGGCGTCATATTACGCGACATGTGTGCCAAAGGGTTCGGGCTCATTAGTGTCAAATGCTCTTGTATGACCGGAATTAGCGGTTGCTGTTAGGTTGTAAAATGTAAAATTACTGATCGAATTATCACATTAAAATGAAAGAATTGAATTTGAAGTGACAATGACGGAACGAATCATCTACGGTGTTTTAAGGTGAGGACACGTTTGGCAAAGCGAACACTTAGGTACATGCCAGCCAAGGAAATATTGGAATTAAGGGTTAAAAAACCGATAATATGTATTTATTTAATGTTTTCATTAAAAATAATGTATGATAAATGGATAATCATTTAAATTTTACGAAAATTAATAAGATTCGCTAGATTTTTGGGTGTCTGCGGTCGAGGTTCTTCGATGATTAGGCATCGTTTCCTGTAAATTTGGCGTTCGCTCACCTGCCCGCATATACCTGCCTATGACGCGCCTTCTATCCGCGCCTCCACTTGAATTAATTACGCGAATTGATTAATACTCAATTCGACTCAGCAAAAACTTAATTAAAACGTGAAATTTTCGCATTTCGCGCCTGGGATACAATATAGGCAATGTTCGGGAACATTGACGGGAGTGGAGCGTTATTGTTAAATGTAAAGTTATCACTTTACATACAGAAAACTTTAACGTCGAGTTATTGAATAACAATGAATATTATTTATTTATTAACTGATATGAGATAATATGTAGTCCATTTTATCTATAATATTTACCGTTACCACGCAGGTTGGCAACAGCAGTTTATTGTGTTGTTTAAAATTAAAAAGACGCTGCGGTCCATCGCCTGGTTTGTTTCCCTCTGTCGCCTCTTATAGATATGGGGTAGTACATATACATTTTCAAAAAATTTGTCTGTTTGTGATGAAACTTGACGAACAGATAAAGAGCAATACCAGGAGGGATATCAATACATTTTATTAGAAAATTTTTTTTATAAAAACGAAAATTTGATATAATAAATGTTCTTTGATTATCCTAAGTCTAAATAACATCACATTAATATATTCAATCCAGGCGAAGCCGGGCAGCTTCGCAAGTTTAAGTTCGTAAATATAAATGAAATTGAAGTGTCTGCATGTAATAACGAAATAACTGGCGTCTATTAAGCTCAGGCATTTATTTGCATGATAGTAAAACATGAATAACCATTTGTAAAAAAATACTGTCTGTCCGGGCTAATCTTCGGAATGGCTGAACCGATTGTGAAGAGACTTCGAGAACAGATAGAGAGTAATGCCAGGAGTGGCAGTGAAGTGGAGGCTATATTTTATTTTATCCAAAAACCTGCAGATTTTTTTGAAATCAAAGCTATAAGAGATTTAAAAAGTTTCGAACAAATTTTTTAAAATGAAAATGAAAGCTATAAATAAATATAAGCTTATATAGCTTAGATAAATAATCAGCTTTTGACGAAATACAATGATACATTTTTCTATCATTGTCTCTTAGATATTACACTAGTAAGTAGAGTAGACTATACACTAGTAAGTCTTTTCTTGGCTAGAAGTTCGTCATAAAAATAAAATCGTCTTTAATTTTTGATTTTCAAAAACTGAAGCAAACAAATTCAATGACAAGTTGGACTTAACAAAACTTACGCTTATATATTTTTATACACCTCTTTTTATGCCCTGCAGTTTTTTAAATTTACATATGCAATATTCCTTTTCATTTAAAGGCGCTGTTCCAGAGCACTTCGGTTCACTGCATCTCGGTTGATGCACTCAACCACTTTTTGTGTCGACTCGGGCTACACTCACCCGCTTATTTGCGATCATTAATCATTATTTCGGCCTAGCGCTGGACCGGCATGCGCTTTGCGTTTTGAGAAAATAACCCTTTTTTGTATTTCGTGTAATACGGTCGGTTTGCAATCGCCATGGATCCTTGATGCGTGGCAATTCATGCTTATTATGAATTATGTATTTGCATTTTGATATAAATATATCGTAAAGTTAACAGTATTATAATCTATTTACTACAAAATGGACAGCATTCCCATTTTGAAGTTGTTGTAATGGATCTGAAATTTCGATGTTCATTATTTACATATCTTCATCTTTGAGGTCCAGAGATATTTAAGCCGCGCGCAGATTTGCCGATGATCAACCCTCCCATTTCCGACGCTTTGTCGTCAAGTTAACTTTCTACAATCGTGTTTCTACAATGCTAATGGAAAACTGTAACAGAAAACACGTGACAGTCTCGTGACATAACTTTGATTTCGTTTACTTTTAGCGTTACACGTACAGTTTTCTATAAGCGTTAACGATTGTAGAAAGTCAACTTGGTTAGCCCCGCAGAATCGCTAGCAATATATCGATCGACGCGTGACGTCATGCCGCTATCGGCAAACCTTCTGCGCACGTGTTGTACTGTTATTAAAGAGATGTCAGCATGTGAAAAATAATGAATACCAAAAAAGTTTTCTTAAAAAATGATTGTTTAGTTTTTAAATCGAACTTACAATTAGTCACCAAAAGGGAAGTTGACAGTGAAGGTAAATAGAATCGAACCCACGTTATTTTATTTTTCACGAATGTTTTGCAATTTGAAATGTTATTCTTCAAGATTTTTGCAATGACTTAGTCAAGTGGTTGAAACTTGTGATTATGTAATTACTTTATGCGTTGTTAAATTTTTGGTTATCTGCAACCAGTGACACATATTTTTAACAATATATAAGTATATAGATTTTTATTATGTACATATTATTATACATTACATATGTATTATTTTTGGCTGAAGGCCGTGTAGCTAATGGCACAAAAATAGAAAATAAATAATACTACTGTATTCTTTATTTTATAAAATATATAGATTTTGGTATACGTTAGGAAACAGAGTTTTGGTGGGAAACGGACTACCGGCGGATTATGCTCCTGTTTAAGAGGAAATGTGGGTGGTTTTTTCTCCATACAAACGCTCTCGCCTGTTTTGTTTCTTGTTTATGACCTTTTAGCAATGCGTTTTTACAGTAAAATAAATATCAACCTCTTCTATGTAACACTAGAACCCTTACAAAATGCTCAAAATTTCCTATTTAGACCGCTGTTAACCGAAGCCTAGTGTTCAAATTTGATAACTAATACTGTAAAAAGAAAAACATAGGGCACAGTGTATATTCTTCTTATTCAGTTTATGAAATATCTTTTGAAATGACCCAATATTGGAGGAGAAAATGGTAGAGAGCCAAACCTCGAACTATGTCTTTTACTTAGGCTATTCAGTCGGATCTGCAGTTGTTCTTATCGGACGAAGAGCGTTCGCAGAGCGACAGCGATAGTTTCTTCAAATACCTAATTTAAAAAAGTCTCTCGGCCCGCATTTCCTCTTAATGGTTGGAGAATTATTATATAAAAATAATTTTTATATAATTTTTTTACATTTAGAGTGTTAAATTTATTTACATTTTATTTATTTTTTGAAGGTAGATTAATTCCGATTTTAATATTAATTATTGGTTGAGGATATCAGCCTGAACGAATTCAGGCTGGAGTATATTTATTATTTTATTCTTTATTTGCTTCTTTACCAATATTAATAGGAATTATTTTTATTTTTGATTGTTTAAATTATTTAACTATTTATTTTATAATTTTTTTAATATAAATTTATATTTATTATATATATATATATCAATGATTATAGCTTTTTTAGTGAAAATACCTATGTATATTGTACATTTATGATTACCTAAAGCTCATGTTGAAGCCCCAGTATCTGGTTCAATAATTTTAGCTGGAATTATATTAAAATTAAATCTTTTTCAAAATATTAGAATAAAAAGAAATTATTTGAATTATTATTAGATTCATTTCATTCGTAAAACTGCGGTATCACTTAATAAAACTACGTGTTATGAAACTGGTTTTTACTCTTTTAATTACAAATACAATAGGTTATAGGCCCAGGCTACCTGACTTCTTCCAAATATTAATAAGAAAATTAAAAGTGATAAAAGAAAAAGTAAAACTGTGATAAGAGTAGTTCCTTATATGTATAACCTACAAGTCAAGATGTGTTTCTGTGTACAATTTCTTCATCAGCAAAATTTCTTCTAATAATACATTGGCACTGATTGAAAAGTTGACCGTAAGAGAGAACTATTCAATGTGGAGTTTTGCCATCCAAACATATCTTGAACACGAGGATTTATCGCATTCTGTCACAGCAGAACAAGAAGTCGATGTCAAAAAAGATACGAAAGCTAAGTCCAAAACATGTAAAAGAGGCCAAAACTGCCAAAGCAGTGTGGACCAACCTATCTAAAGCCTTCGATGACAAATGATTGACACGTAGGGTTGGCTTATTGAGAGATCTGATAACCAAAACATTAGAAACATGTCAAAGCATCGATGACTATGTAAATAAAATAATGTCAACTGCACATAGGTACATATATTGAGAAATATTGATTTTGATGTAAACGATGAATGACTGGGTACCTTGCTACTGGCTGGTACCACCCATTTACCCAAGGTCTATCGGCCGATGATTGTGGCCCGCGAAAGCTCCGGTGTGGCAATATCAGCTCTGAAAAGACTCTGTGAAAACTTAACTCCTTCAAGATGTGAGAAACCCAGAATCTAATGCATTATATGTTAATAAAAGCAAAGGAAATCAGTCGCAGTCTGCCAAACAAGTTTCAGACAAGATCAATTAGTCTAAAGGTGCCAGGTGTTTTGCGTGCAACAAATATGGGCACGTAAGTAAATATTGTCGATAAGAAACAAAAGCCAAATAATAGTACGAATTATGCTGCTGTATTTTCTTCAAGCAATGATAACGGGTGGTACATAGACTTTGGAGCATCAATGCATATGACTATGCATAGAGACTGGCTCTATGATAAAACCCACCTCCGATTAGTACCATCAAGGTGGTGGATGATAAAAACTTTTATAGAAGCTTGCGGAAATATAAATTTGAATTTTGCCAATAGCAATGGCACGATGAATACAATTCAAGTGCAGCATGTTCTCTATGTTCCTGAGCTGGCCATCAATCTTCTCTGTTAGTCATATTATTAAAATGGATGTCAAGTACAGTTTGATCGGAAAAGCTGCAAGATAATATACAGAAACAATGGAGAAGTTGGCGCTGCAAAGATGATAAACAATATGTAAATACTCACAGTATTCCAGCATACATATCCGCATCAAAAGACAATGTTTGTTATCTATGGCATCAGAGAAAGGCCCATTTAAATTTTAAAGATTTGAATAAACTAACAGAAACTGATGGAATCAAATAAGAAAATAAAGAAAAGGTATGAGTTTCATGTCTACAAGGAAAGCAATCAAGAATATCTTTTCCTTCTGAAACATCTCGAGCACAAGCAAAGCTAGAGCTCATTCACGCAGATGTCTATGGGTTACATGTTGGATGGTTACATGGAGTTACCATCTCTCGGTGGAGCTCGCTATTTTGTTACCCTCATTGATGATTTTACCAGAAAAGTATTTATATACATATTAAATAAGAAATCTTATGTGTTTGAGAGAATTAAATAATTTAAAGTTTTAATGAAGAAGCAACTTAATTTTACTAAAAAGACTCTCCATACAGAAAAGGGACTGAATATTTAATTAATAAATTTCAAACTTTCCTTATAACGTCCGGAATTTCACGTCAAACTTCCACTCCCTACACTCTCCAACAAAACGGTTTAGCAAAACTTATGAATAGAACTCTTTTAGATCGAGCACGATACATGCTACTGAATGCTAAACTGCAGAAATAGTATTAAGCAGAACCCGTATCAACTGCAGCTTACATCATAAATAGGTGCCCAATCCGTGTGTTAGAATTTTCAACACCAGAAGAGAAATGGAGTGGTAAAAGATCAGACATTACTAACTTCAACATCTTTGGCTATAAAATGATTTTTATTGGCTATAGTGAACAGATAAAAGGATATAGGCTTTTAGATCCAAAGGCAATAAAAGTATTCATTAGCAGAGATGTGATTTTCATTGAAAGTTCAGTTAAGAGAGATTATGCAATGATGCCATTATCAGAGTCAGTCTCAGAACCCAAGACCAATGAAGATATTTCTAACAATAATTATATAACATTGGAAAATGTATTAGAAGATAATGCAACAAAATCTGAAAGAAGTGACAAATCTTTTCACTTGGATGAAGGATCCCTTTATGATCCAGACCAAACAATTGATCCAACAGAATTTACATGAAATGCAAATTCTGATTCATGAAACAGCAAAATCAAAATTAAGAGTGGCTAAAATTCAGGCAAATTCATATATATGTGCAAATTAAGTTTCAGAACAAGAGGATCTTCCAGAAACGTACTCTGCAGCAATATCTTCGAACAACATAAGTGCAAAGAATTGGAAATAGTTAATTAAATATGAGTTGAGAGCATATTAAAAAAGGTAATTTTTGAATTAACGTAAAATTGGTGTTAAGCAATTGAGATTATAGTAAAATATTTATTTTTTATTACTGGGTGAGTGTTTTCAGGTCACTCATTTTTGCTTAGTATTAAGATGTAAAGTTTAAATTTGGTGAGAGTGTTGAAATAATAAAATTCTACTTTACCGGTTATCGAGACATAATATTTGTTCTCTTTGGTAGTAAAAGTTACAGCCTATATACGTCCCACTGCTGGGCACAGGCCTCCTTCTCATTTCTGAGAGGGTTTTAGGGCAAGGAAGTGGTCCGCCGCGCTGCCCCAATGCGTGTTGGCGAACTTCACATGTCTTCGAAATATTTTTTATTTTTTTATTTTGATTTCTCAGACATGCAGGTTTCCTCACGATGTTTTCCTTCACCGCCGAGCACGTGGTAAATCAGCACTTAAAATTGCAATTAGCAATTTCATTGGTGCCGGCGGGGATCGAACCCCGGCTGCTCGCGTACTGTGAAACTTACAGCGAGCGCTAACCATCTGAGCTACCACGGCTTCTCTTTGGTAGTACTGCATCGCAATTACTGATTAATTTGTACTCTGTGGTATCACTTAATTAAATTATGTGTTGTGAAACTTCCTTGTACTCTTTTAATTACAAATACAACAATCTTGAAAGAATTAAACTAGCACAAACAAACATTGATAAATCATCTATCTTCCCTTTTTTATCACAAAATTTATGAAATAAGGCATTTAACAAATACGAAACAGGACAGAATGAGTTTTAATAATAATATAAATAAGTTATAGAAATGCGTTCAATTTTTTTCGAATCTTAAGTTTGTTAGTAGCCAAGGTCAGAAAAAACTAAATTAAAAACTATACCCAATTCTTTTTTCAAACTTCTCATTTGGCAGGAATATGGTTCGTTTGCAAAATGGAGAAACTCGAACCTTGTGCGGTTATTAATATATAATTATTATTTCTGTCTGAAAAATTATTCTACAAAAAGTGTTTTGAAGAACTGCACTCTACTTTGGCAGACAATGCTTTGTTTTATTCTACAGTGGTATACTAGTGCGCTAAATTTAAACGCGGTAGAACCGCCTGCAAAGACGACACTCGCTCCGGGCGGCCGACAACGGCCGCTATGCAAGAAAACGTTAAAAAAATCGAAGAAATTGTTAAGGTAGATCAACGTGTGACCATTTGTTATTTAGGATAATTAATAGAATCAGGCGTTGCTTTGCGGGAATTCATTATATCAAAGTTAGTAAAAATTACTTTGACCATATAAATAAAGGGCAAAGTAATTTTTACTAACTTTAATCCGTTATATAGCTGAGATTCTAAAGCTTTCGATTGGAACAATTTAGTTTATTTTAACTCATACCTTAAAATTCAAAATGGTGGCCGCACTGGGTTCCTCGAATGTTAACAGACGCAAAGAAAGCAAGAGTTAACATTTCATAGCTAAATTTAGCAATAATTGAAGAAGATCCAGATTATTTTTGCGCTCGTTTCGTAACCGTAGATGAAACGTGGGTACATCATTTTGACCAGTAGATGAAAAACCAAAGCAAGGTGTAGAAAAGACCGTCTTCCCCGCCAGCCAAGAGATTCAAGGTGTGTGCATCCACTGGAAAAATAATGGCCTCTGTCTTCATGGATGCGGAAGGTATAATAATGATCGACTATTTAAGTAAAGAAGAGACAATAAACGGAGATTATTATGCATAATTAATCAAAAACTACGCGAAGAACTAAATAATAAACGTGGAGGAAAATTGCGTGTTTTGTTTAGTTGTTTTTTCATCATGATAATGCCCCTGCCCATCGGTCTGATGTTGCAGGCACTGCCATCTGAACTGCTGGGTTTCAGTTGATGCAGCACCCACCTTATTCTTCGTACCTAGTTTAGAGTGATTTTCACCTTTTTACTAACCTGAAAAAGCACTTGTGTGTTATAAAATTCGACGGCAACGATGAGGTGATGTGTGCTGTACAGGTCATTTTCAAGTCCCAGGATGAAGCCTTTTTTCCAAGGGAATTAACCAACTTGCAAAACGCTATTCAAGGTGTAATAGCTTAAAAGGCGATTACGTTTAAAATATGTAAATACAATTTACATATACTTATCCTAGAGTTTAGACATATAGATCAACCTAATACTATGGTTGTAGCAACGATGAGTCGTCTTGACTGTAAAGGACCGCGCTATCACAGAATACCAGCGTAAAATAGCAGCTTAATGCTGCTGTGTTTCGTATGGTAATTGTAGAGAACCGGTAACCCTTTTTACTAAAAACTAAGTATGGTATCTTAGTCGCATCTGCATTTTGAAACTTAATCGAGGATAGATAGACCACTGCATCCGTTTACCATCAGATAGACGGTGTGTTCGTTTTACGCTAATTATTCTTCTTTATAAAAAAATACTTATTTTGATAAATAATCTCAGTTACCGTGGCCTTAAAGATATTAAAAAGAGACACTATTAATAAAAATCAAAAGTAGTATTACTAACGTATTTTCGATTTCGTACTACGCCGAGTACTCTGTATTATGCAGATGAAATTATGAATAAAAAGCCATTATACAAATTATTTTATCTATTTAATGACCAAATGTTTGCGTACACTGCGGTGTATACTCGGTATGTATAAGATTTGTATCGACTCTGCTGGCTCATATACCCGAGTGCTTTTATTCCACCATTATGAAAGATAAAATTTATAGTGAACTCGTAATGTTAGCAATTTCACTACCGCTTGCAATCATTATCTTCTCTCTTGTCCAACGTTTCGATTGTAATTATACGGTGCAGCTGAAGGGAGTGTTATCTAAAATCGTTTAGCTTAGCATGGTACACTTTAAAAACATCGAATCGCCATGATTTTTATAATTTTAAAATAAGATAAAAGACTTACATAAATTTACATAAACAATAATTAAATTTGGTCGTTGTTATTTTATAAACCAATTTAAAAATGCTTAAGTCATTTTGCACTGTGTGATTTATTTTTCTGAAACATAAAAATAATAACAGGAAATCGCACAGAACACCACCGTAAAATATATATTTTTACTGGAAAACTAGTAATTAAGGAATTTCAACTTAGTCGTCAGGGATAACAACGTATCAACATTTTATTTCCAAATCGAAGATAAATATAGATGGCCATGCATACACTTACCACCGGGTGGACTGTGAGATCGTTTGCCACCCTTACTTCTATAAAAATTATTTAAGAAAAGAAACCCAGATCAGTATAATTACGTATATGTTGCATTGGCGTGCGTATTAAAACATATTTAAATTTATTTAGTTCATGAATCTAAATATTGAAGAAAAATAAAGAAAAAGAAACAAACTATTACGTTAATATATTTAATTGCATAATTATGTAACATTGAGGATTATACTTTTATCATGTATATTTTATATTATTATTGTATTTATGGGCAATCAACAATCATTTATAAGACATGTTAGATGCATTAGCATAAGTAATCGCTGCACAACCATAACCTACGTATAGTGTAGCAATTACTTATGCAAGAAAACCATGGGTTATAGCTCTCAACGCACGACCAAAGGTAAACTGGCAATATTTTTTTTGTCATTATAGGTATCTAATCCTTTTCGCATTATTACCAAAAATAATGCACAACGGATTTTTCTCTCTTTAGGTATTTAACTCTTCTTTATCAATACTTTTACGATTAGCTACATTTCTATTTTATAAATAGAAACATGAGCTTAGATTTATTTCAACCATTAATTGAATATTTTGTTTTTTGCTTGCATTGTTTTGTCGTAGATTATATTATAAAAGCAAGTGTTGCTTTTAATAAATAGTATAGAGTAAAAAAATATTGACTAATATAACACTAAAATTAATAGCGTGTATAGTTAGATATAGGTGTGGCACAATACAATAAAATCAGTAACATAAAAGCAAGATATGTACTCGTAGTCGTAGGTGAATAAAATAGCTAGGTTCGTGCTAGCAAGATGCTCGTATCTTTACGGGCCGTATATTTGGACAGATATCATTCTCCAACCCGCTCCGACAGTAAAGAGCTAGCGGGTTGAGTGCCTGCTGCGCTTTTAAAACCACGAATGTTTACAGTAACTTTTCTGCACCGTTGAGAATTTCTGTATTTTGTTTAAGTGTTATTTATTTAAAGCGAAGAGCACAAACTCTAAGATGTGGAGAAATTAGTTCTTCTGTAATTCTTTTTAGAATTAATCGATAAAACTCTTTTTTGTTACTACAATAAGTTTTAAATTTAATAGTTAAAAGTGAGAATTACATTTTGTATCTCTAACGCAAAAGATTTTTGATATGTTTCTAATATATGTGGCACGAATCAGATATATCCTGTTTTATTTATAGATATAATATTAAATAAGTAAATATTATGTATATATAATTCTTTGTTTTACTTTCATTACCTTTTTAAAGATTTTAATACTACAAGACTTTTGGATATTTATTTATGTAAGGAAATAACAAAAATTTTACGATGAAAACCAGAAATATGATAGAATAATATTTACTTTTTACTGTTCGTTTTTGATGATTCATGTGATTATAATTTAGAAAAATAATATTTGGAAAATTAGTATTACATGGATCATATATATTGGAAAAATAATATAAAATAAATATGTGGACATTTTTCTCATTAGTTAGGTAATAAATTTTAATATAATTTAAGAATTAAAAATAGCCTGTATTTGACTTTCGTTGTGTTGCCTCGCTTATGCTAAATATAAATATGAGCTCATTTCCCTTATTAGTTAGGTTATAAACTTTATAATAATTAAAAAAATCTGTATTTCACATTCGTGGTGTTGCACTCGCTCATGTTCGCGCAAAGTGCGGGGTGACGCGGCCGGTAACAGATGCTCTGCATTGCCGCCGTGCCAACTCCTGCTAGTACACAGGGCTGAATTCTGCTTCTGAATTAAAATAAAATTAATCCAACACATTCATCATGATATTTATCATTACAGCCCTTCACAAGTCGAATGCTGAATATGGACCTTCCCCACACAATGGTACAAAACACTGTTTACATCCATCGACTTGAAAAATCTAACGCATTACAAAATTAACTTTTATCGTTGATAGTGCACTGATACGTGAAAGTTTTACGGATTCATACCACATTTATTATTAAATCTCTTATCTTATACAATACTTTCTCGTGTTAAGGTTCTATTCCAAAAAAAACTTTTTTGAAACTTACTAATAAAGGCTGTATATAAATATAATATATTTTATTATTTTAGGATTAATTCCAACTTTAAATACAGCCCTGCTTTGAAAGGAAAGGGAGCACCGATGACAAAATACAAATTTTATTTTATTAAATTCAAAAAATCCTCCAATGATTGATAGGAGGGCGCCCTCGAGTCACAGTAAGACGCTGGGGCGCGCCACCTCCAACTGCATAACTCTTGCTACTCAATAAAATGGTTCATTGATTTCGTCCCAGTTTTTTGACGGCTATAACTATTTTACTGCGTGGTCTTGTACAGCATTAATAATAGTTTACATTTTTACTTCTTTGGAAATACCATTCTTCGAAATACTCATTTAGGATTTGATACTATGTTTGCTGAAATGTATTCTTGCATTGCTTTAAGGTCAGCATTTAGATAAAAACTCCAAATATCTCCACAAACGACACATAGAGACAGTTTTTTGTTCTAATGTAAGTGTATTCAAAGCAATGATTATTATAGCTTTTAGAAGTGATTGAAGGCAGATTTAGACGCATAGTTGAAACACGGCAACCTGATTATCTGTAATCTTGTCAGGTCTCAAATTACTTATAACGAATTGAAATTTTCAACCTTTACGAAAACAGACAGGTATTACCAGTTTCAAACATATTATGTCTAACATACCTAATATTATCCCGCAAATTAGTATGCATTTTGATGGCATTTTTTTATTGCAGCCTATCAAACATTCACAGTTGAGCGTTGTGTTCGTAAAATGGACGTAGTATTATGTATATTTTAGTTCAATATAATATTATTTACAAAGCTTATTGACAGAAAGAATGAGATCCCATACAAATATAATAATTGTAATTTAGAGAGAGTAGCTGTATTCCTGTCATATGAAATTCTAATTGGAAAAATATATATAAAATATAAACCAAATAAAGTGTTTTCGGTATAATAATTGTAATATCAAAAAGGGTCCCCAATGTAAACGGGCAGCATAAACAATAAAGCATTGTCCGGGGAGGCGGGTGAGAGGTTTATTGCGGACTCGCTGACCGCGCCAAGATATATCAGCGACAAGTGGCTGCGACTTGTTTACAAGAACGCGACATAATACTCCCCGCTTACAAAATTGACATGTTCTACATCGGCCCTTCAATATAAAATGAGAAGAAGCCTGTACCCGACAGTTACACGTTTGATCGCTGTTAATTTGCGTCAACTGTCGTCAGACATTAAATTAATATAAGAAAATATTTACAGCTTATCCTTTAGAGTGAAATATTGGATTTGAAATTCAAAAATGTTCTTTAACTTTTATTTGTGTTCAAAACCCGTGTTTGACTTTCTTATTGGAACCTCAAATATTACTTCAAATGTAAAAAAATCATAATCATTATCAGCTTTACGGTTAATTGATAAAACGTTACATGTGCTAATACAAGGGTCTATAACAAGGACATAATATATTACAATATAATGTAATACAATACTATAATAAGGATTGACATAAGTTGTTATGTTCTGTGGTTAGTAATAAAAACATGCGTCAACTAAAAGCATGTTTATATAATATGAACAAAATAATTTCAATAGTTATATGAAATTAAATTAAATATATTTACGTATTTCTTCGACCTAAGATAATAAACTTACGTTTGTCAAATGTCGTTTTAAAATTTATTTCCATTTCAAAATCTGGTTCATCTAACCGGAGAAGAAACGACTAAAGAAGCTTTGCAGGTATCCTGTTTTTGTAATTTTTACCCGTTTTCCCCAGGAGGAAGTAATGTTTTTCGAGTATATGTATATATGTATGAATCTGTTTTTTTTGCATGTTCTACAGACTAAGCGACTCGACGGATTTTAATTAAGACATTATGGGTTATCGATGGAAGTGACATAGAGCATAAAACTTTTCTCTTTTCAGTTAACTTTTTAAGCAGTCTTTTTTTTAATTTACAGTTTTAACGATTGTACTTGTTTTAAAGTTAATATAACAATAGCTTAAATATAGGTTTTGGATAGTTAAGCAACTAAGTAAGTTTAAGCAATTGGTCAAAAGTGGAACATGACAGAACACCTCTAGCTGGTTCGGGGCAGCGTCCGCTTTCCACTAGGGATGCTTTACGCAGTTAATTTAAAATTCTCATTCGTATAAATAAGGAGGGTAGCGTTTGCGTTTTATAGCTTACAACGTGCGAATGCAACGCCTGCGACACTCTGCGGTCGTCGACGTATTTTAATATCGTTAATTAGGTGTTACGATCGTTTAAGGATCGTTGTCGACGCTTTGTATTCTCTGCTGTTGTTTATGGGTATAGCAATAGATATTATAACTTCGTTCTGAAGTTATCACTTAGTTGGTTTATGATTGGAGAAAGGTATTTATATAAATAATAAAGGTAAAGTGGTGATTTTTAAAAATAAAGAAGTGAGCAAAGCTTCGTGTTTAGGCCTTGAAACAACGAAAAGATGAATGTCCAGAATATTTTTGAACAAGACAAAAATAGTATTTTTACATTTCAGATACTTAGCTATTTGTAACATAATTTAAAGAAACCCATAACTTATCTTGCCTAGTGGAGCCAGTCCTTGTTACCGTATAACAAAAATATTTTTAAAGTTTATTGTAATCAATAAATTTAGCTTGATTTTTACAGCATTATCATATGAACAAAAAGGATTTAAGGAAGATAAGATCTTAAAAAGAAAATGGCTCGTACTATGTGATACCTGTTACTAAAGTAACAGTGGTAACTAAAGTAACAGCAATTTAAGCGACAGTTGTCCATTTCGAATATGCCTTTCGACTACTGTCGTGAATCTTAATAAAAAAGCTTACCAGAGTGTGGTTAACGGAAATGTTAGTATTATTAATAGCATTGATTGTCTTTTTTTTTATATCCGAATGGCTAAAGTAACAGCCCATCTGTTCTTCATCTTCTGCTTCATCAGCCCGTAAAAGTCCACAGCTGGTCATGGGCTTCTCCCGTTGCTGGGAGGTTTTGCAATAGTCGTTAGCTTGGCAGGCGATTGACAGTCAACGGTTAGAGATTTTTACGTTTAGCGTAAGCGAGATGGTCATACTGCCAGCAATAGAAAGCATACAACAGGTATCCATGGGGCTAGTGGAGCAATGGATTCTCCTAAGCCGCCGCCACAAAGCAAACATAACTGTTATTTAGTATTAAGATGTATGCAGTTTAATCCACTAAAAATAATCATAACTTTACATTTCCAAGTTGTTGTCTAAATGCTCCGAGTTTTGGAAGTCAAAATTCTAACTTATCTTCTCTTTTTAAGGGCCATAAAGTTCAATTCCTTTTTAGCTGTTTTGAAAGGTTATATATGTGTGTGTGTGTGTTTTTTGTTTTACTAGACATGAGATTATATCGATACCAAACCAATTTCAAAAAAAGATTTCCTATTAGAAAATATCTTCGGAAAATTTTTAATTCTAATTGGATGTAATGAATATTTTCTATTTCCTAAGTGGGAAAATGTACAAAGATAGTGACAAACAAAGGCGGCGTTACGAAATGGAGCAAAACTTTCTTACTAATTAATTTAATCCCTTTGAGCCCTTCGCCATTAGCCTAATTGAACTGCGGTGTACATGTCAATTCTTTGGTCTTACTATAGGTATAACGATCGATTTTCTGCTTTGCCCGTTGGATTTTCGTTCTATTTTTCATTGTACTTATTAGAGGTACAGATTTTATGTTTGTTAATAATATGAGGAGCCTACTTTGTACCGTTTTGCATAAGTGTTATGGCGGAAATGATGACATAATAACTTTTCAACATACAGTATTTTCAAGCCTTATGACCTCAACATCTCGAAGGAATTCAAGGTCCAATCACAATTTCATTAATATGAGAGTATTTTTAGATACATATTTTTAGAGATATTGCGTAGATATGGTTGGTCGGTTCATTTAAATTTATGAAGAAATGTGTTTTGCTATGTGTTTTTGTAGCTATTTGTTTAAGACAAGCAACCTGCCACGACTTTGCCTGGGTGAGATCTATTAATATAGGGTTTTTTTTTACATTTAAATGTAATCTTAAGACAATAATAAAAGACCATTAATTTTATAATTTCTTCAAGTTTAAAATAATTTTAAAGTTTTTCGGATAAAGCATAGTCTAGATCAATCCTGACATTGATTTCTATCTGTTCGTGAAGTTTCATCACAATCCGTTCAGTTCCGAATATTAGCCCGGAGGGACAGACAGACAGACTAGCATTCTAGCATTTTCCAGACGCTCCTTACGACACCCACGGAAATTATATAAATATTTAAAGTTATATGGACTCCAATTTTCCACATAAACATAATCTATACATATAAATGAAATTGAGCTGAGGAGGTTATTTGCATACCATTAAATCATAAATAACAATTTTTAAAAATTTTGTGCGTCTGTCTGTCTGTCCGGCCTAAACTAACGGAATGGCTGAAACGATTGTAATAAAACACGAAAAGATAGAGAGCAATGCTAGAAGTGATTTGGGCTATAGAAAAAAATTAATAAATGGTCATTGATTATCTTTACATCCAAATGAAGCTATATTAATAGATCCTGCCCAGGTGCAGCCGGGGTGGCTCGCTAGTCTATCATATAATAAGATAGATGATAGCATGGATGAGCCAGAGCATCAACTTACCATCAGCTGGATTATGTGCGTCTGTGTTTTGCAATTCTATAAAAAAAGAGATGGTTGTATTGTCATCGACGGACGCACATAAAATCCATCTGATATTTCTCCCAGCCACCTCTTCCAGCACACACGGAATAAAATGTGGTGCTGATTTTTTTTACGCCGCTACCTGACACTAAATAAAATAAAAAAATATACATTGAAATACACAAATACTCACAAATAAATAAATAAACAGAGACAGACGAGTCTTTCCACATCGGAAAAACAAAACATTTATTATACTGCGTGGCATTAGCAGGTAGGTCGCGATTAACGGTGTAAGACATTACACAGTACCAAGCTTTACAGAGTAGTGTATTCTGTGACTGCTGCTCTATATTATATAACAGGTGACCTGTTGGAATATTATAATATAAGTCAATTTTATAATTATCTCGGTAAGGCTAAAAATATGGGCATTTTTCCTAAGGTGGTTTCTTTGTCACTTAAGAAAGAATATAAAACAGTTTTTAAAAAGTTACTTAGTTTTATGGTACGTGATAGTAGTTATAAAGCATTACGCGTATTACTCTTACCATTTACCATTACAACCTATTTCACAAGTCCACTGCAGAACATTGGCCTCCCCATAGATTGTCTCATAGGGGGGATATTTGCCATAGCTGCCACGCTTGGCAAGCGGGTTGGCATCCGCAGTTTTTTAATTTTTATTCAGCTGTTATCAGGAAGATGCTGCTGCCCATCTCCTGATTCAGTTTCCCTCTGTCGCCTATTACGACACCCACGGGATGATACGGGGTATTGGATATACTTATACCGCCACTGCAACGTTCCGCGTATTACGCGTACACGCGTCATTAATGCGAGACGAAGTGAACAGCGATCAACAAAGAGAAACTTTGGGAGAAATTATGGACGGAGTTGCTGCAATCGCCACAGATGTCCATGTGCCGAAGTGGACTTTTTATGAACAGATGATGCTTCATTCTTCTAATGATTCCAGTTCACATTACTCACAACAGCAAACACACTAGTCTCATGGTGATATTTTACGTGAATATTCTGAAATCCGAGAACGGACCAATTAATACATAAAGTTTTGAAACAACCCTTCCTTCTTTTTTATCGCTTTTATAGTTCAAGAATATTTTAGATATATTTTAACATGAAGGTGACCAGTGTTATGTGGCAATCTATAGAGAAGAAAAGTCTTGAAGGTCCTAAGTGGTATCGGTCCGAAAAAATCGCTGCTGGTAGTCGATTCAACAAAGAAGTTGTGGTCCTTCCCATACAACTTCTGGTAAATCGTATAGTAGTAGACCGTCAATCATCTAGATGGTAGGGATGGTATCGCGAGTTTTGCCGTGGTGTGCGATATTTTGATGCTGTAGTGATAAAGATGAGATGATGAATAAATAGGTAACGAGTTATCACAGATAACGTAAATACTTATTAAAAAATTATTTTGGATATTATCATAATAAATGAAAGAAATCACACCATGTTATTGATTACCATATTATGGTATGATTTAAGGAAAGAGGGTGGTAGTCTAAGATGGAATATATGGATGGGATAAGAAAGATGGACCATAAAAACAACATATTGGAGAGGACCTTTAGGTAAAAGATATGTCGGCAGACCAGCTAGACGGTGGGCTGATGATATCGTTGCAAAAGCAGAGCAAGACTGGATGGCCTTAGGCATAGACAGAGAATTGTGGAAGGAGAAGGAGGAGGCCTTTGCCCAAGCGGGGATCCACATCCCAGGGAAATAGCTAACCACACTAACACTAGACTAATAAGTTAAATGTACTAACACAACTAACAAACATTAAGGCCCGCCACATACATGCAGAATTCCGATTCGGATACGGAATCCCGTTTTGCCCGCAAAATTTCGAACTGAAAACTACCGTACGTGTGTGACGGGTCCTTGCTTTAATATGGACTTGCTGCGTTCGGAATTCCGAATCAGAATATCGAAACGGAATCCCGAAACGGAATTTTGTATGTATGTGGCCGGCCTTAGAATGTAAAATATTTTGACGTGAAAATAAATTGCTTATTTGTTATTTATTCATGGTATGATTGATAAACAACACTTCCATGACTTAACTATTAACACAAAAATTCTAACTTTCTTACACTTGTATGTACAATAATTGCTCGAAGAGCACTGGTATAATTGTAACACCTCTCACAACTTCAGTACCCACAAAATAATATTAAAAAATTTACTGCCTACGAATAGATTTTTTAAGAAAAGAATGTATTTCGACATCTATTATTACATTATACAATTGAAATTTCTGAACTTTGTCTTTTTTTAAACAGCAGTAACGCGGATACAGCGCCAACATGATGTTTTTTTTATTTCTATAGCAGATACAAATTGTAATCGTTCTGAAAATGAAATGTAACGAAATTAAATTTCGGTAATGCGTCAACCGCCATTAGTAACTTTTGTTTTGTTTTGTAGGCGGCAAACTAAAACGTGGGGCATAGCAAACTTCCGTGAAATGGGGTAAAACTAATTCTACCGTGGACAGGCGAGCTCGCCATGTGTCAGTCTCCGGTTCTATTCCCGTGAGGGTCACCGACGTGTCTCTAATGTTACGCCTATTACTTGCCGATATATCTTCCGCTGACGTAAATATTTTATTCTTTGTGGATATCCGTTGATTTGTCAAGTAAGTTCATTTTGATACTTAATAGACTTTTCATTTCCAATGATTTATTTTGATTGAATGCGTTACAATATAGTTTTGTTTTTGTCATTATCATTTTGTTATAACCATCATCATTTCAGCCTATCACATTCAAGTCGACAGTTGAGCATAGGACTCCCCCTACAATCTGTCAAAAACACATTCCTGAGCTTCCTGCGTCCATCTACTTTCTGCACGTCTTATTACCTCGTAGGTAGTGACTCTATCTAATGGGGCATTTACATTTACTACATTGAAAAATCTTAATTAGCCCGTAAAATTTAATTATTGGATGTTTAGATTTCTTACAATGCTTTTCTTCTTCGCTATGTATGTTGTAAATCAGCACTAAAATTGTAATAAATTATTAACTCAGAGTTGCCTTATTATGAAATTTTTAAGACTAGTGCTTTCTGTTACCGCTCCATTGAGATCCCAATTATGTGAGAAGGCTTGTGAAGAGCAGTGCGATGTTTATAAGCTGTTAGTTTATTTTTTACTTTACTATACGCGGGACTAGGTGGTTATACAGTTACTAAGGTCGTGAGATCTTGGCATTTCCCATAGCTGATTCTTGTAAAACAATTGGGACGAGAATGTGTTTTTGGGATATTTCTTACGCTTTCATATTTTTGGTTCGTTTAAATAATATACTAAAAAAACAAACATTAACTTGTTCAGTCATTTCAAAATATATTGATTTTCTAAATCTCAAAAACCGTGTAATAACGATAAAATGATTTCATTATTTTTTTAACCGTGGTTGGTCGTATTTGCAAATTCGAACTGTTGTATCAACCAGACGTTTTGTAGGTATATGTCGTCTCTTCTAGTTTATTAAGAAAAAAAAAATAACAGCCTTTATGCGTCCTACTGTTGGGCACAGGCTTCCTCTGATTTGTGTGTGTGTGAAGCAAAGAAGAATGCGCTACACTTTCCCTTCTCGAAATGTGTTTTAATTCCAAAGACATGCTGATTTCCTTACAATGTTTTTTTACTCGTCGCCTAGCATGAACTAAATTAGTACTAAATTGACAATTATTTAAGTGGTGTCAGAGAGGATTATTTGAATTAAATTCACTGTGGAAAGTTAGTCCCGTTACCTTCAATACAAAAAAAAAACAGAAAGCTTTGTTAGTTGTGTTTGTTCTAATAAATGAACGTGGGGAGGGATTCAAAGTAATATAGTAAAAAGACTTTCATTAGGTACTTTTATATAAAAATTATATTGATTATCATTATATAAAATTGTAGATTTAATACAATATTTACCCGAAAAGTTATAGTAGATTTTCTTTAGAGTTTTATGTCTTACCTAGCAACCATTTTGAATCTGATGTGTTTTCTGATTTGATGAAACGTAGTAAAGTTATACCTTTATTTAAATCTGGTAGTAAATTAGACTTCCCTAATCTTAGTCCAATTTCTGCACTGCCAACATTTAGTAAAATTTTTGGAAAAATCAGTTTAGCTCAAATGTTAATTTGTTTTTAATATTAATAAATTACTGCACACAAATTAATTTGGGTAAAAATAAACAAGGGGCCGCTCGACAACTTGATTTTTGAGCTGATTAAACATATTTTCTGTGCAAGGGAGAATTGAGAAGATGATTTGGGTATATTCTGATACCTTTCCAAGGCTTTCAACTGAGCTGGCAATAAGAATTAGGAACCAGGAAGCTAAAGCATTATGGTATTAAAAAACATAACTATAAACTGATTATTTCCTGTGTAATGAACGCAGAAAGTTATAATCAATGGTAAAATTTTTTCGGTACACTCGCATCAATGGGTGTTCCTAAGGGCTCGATTTCAGTCCATTCCTATTTCTAGTCTATACTAATGTTGATCGATTTTTAAACATAAGCGGCAATTTTTTAAATATGACGAAATGAATAACGCTATATCAAAATTAGAACATTAGTTTAACGTTAACAATCTACATTTAAAAATCAATAAAACTTAATTTATAAAATTTACAACACCAAATGTTAAAAATCTGAAGACCTACTATGTGTTTTTAAACGGGGAAGAATTGAGCCTTGTCGATTCCACTGTTTTCCACCAAACATTCAGTGGGGCCCTTATATATCTAAAATAGCAAGCAGACTAAGCTCTGCAGCTTATGCTGTTAAAAGATTAGAAGTAGTGTTGAGACAGCTAGCTTAGGTTTATTCAGGTTTTTCCATAGCATAATTTCTTATTGGATTTTACCATGGAGAAATGCGGCTGACTTAGAAACTGTTTTTGTTTTGCAGATGAGGGCCATAAGAGTCATTTATGACTTAAAACCGAAAGAGCCTATCCGAGTAAAATTTAAGAAATAAATAGTTTTAGTTTCTCAGTATAATATTTATGACAATTTATTGTATGTTCACAAAAATTAAATTTATTTTATATAAAAAAGGAGTTAACACTTTGTAAACAACAGCAACAAACACAAGATGATACCAGCTACTCGAGTCTACAGAGCAAGTAATTTATTAAGGTAGCAATATATACGCTTTTACAACAAAGTCCCAGAAAATATACAAGATGTCTCTATTATCAAGTTAATTTTTTTTACACATTTTATAAAGGATGAGCAAAACATTATAAATTAATTCATGGTTGATAATAAGCCCTGGGAATGAGGTGATCGCTTCTAAGTTGTTTCATAAATGAGTTTTGTAAGTAATTTGTACAACCTATTTTTTATCATATAATGTTCATTTGTAAAAAAAGTGCCTTTGGATTTCTTGCTGGTTCTTCCTAGGGCAGAGGTTTTTTACGACCCACTCGTAAAAGTAAATAATGACTTTCAGTAAGAATTATTTATAATCTATATTGAATAAAAATATTGTATTCTATTCTTTTCTTTCTCATTTTTCTTCTTCATCACCATCAGCCCGCAAAAGTCCACTGCTGGACATGGACCTCTCTGGTCGTGGATAGAATTTGCCCTAATCGTCACGATTGGGTGGCGGATTGACAATCTCAATACTAGATGTCATGCACCTTTGACGTTGCAGTCGATTTTGCAGGTGTAAGCATTTTACATTTTGCGTTAACGAGATGATTATATCGCCATCTATTGAAAATCATATTCTGCCATATCCCATTGTCGCCTCTTACGACACCTACGAAATTGGGTGAGGATTTTCTTACACCGCCACCACACGTCTTTAGTTCATAAATTTCTTGCATTTCGTCAATTTATTTCATAAACGTCTAATTCTTTAACGCTCAAATAATATTTGTACAACACTCTTGAATTTCCACCGGTTGAACTAGACAATCTTATTAAGTATCCTGACTATCTCACGTCAGTTCCCTCACGGCCCGGTCATCCTTTATTCAAATAAACCCTATTTTATGGAAAACTTGCCCTTTCCGCATCAATATCAATTTCCGAGCGATTGTTGCAGAAATAAAGGGATGACCCTTACGGAAACGCGGGCCTTGAGAGCTTTTACTAAACTATATTAGAAGATCTTTTAAGGGGCGGACAGAGTCGTCCTTTCCTTCAGAGGAAATGATCAATACCATAATTCATTTCGTCATATATTTAATTTTTTATTGTATAGTATTTGGTTACATCCAAACTAAATAAACAAATAACGTTTTTATCAACTCAATAATTTAACATACCTATTTTGTATATGACTAGCAGTTTAATATATTTGGTTAGAAGTTATTCATATAGTGTTTTGTGTAGAGCTTATTTATCGATGAGTAATGTTTTTTGTTGTTAGTAGGGTTGTGTAAATTTGGTGGTATGTTCAAACGCGATCTCGCGTGACTGGGAGGCGTGGCGTTCATTTACAATTAAAATATTGTGTTGTGCGTTCGTTCGCTCTGAGCGAAATACCTTAAGTCGTGTTGTAATCGCGTTTCGATCAAAGGCTTACATTTACTTATTTTTCAGGAAGGGAATAGTTCGTGGGCAAACGAAAAATGGATTTATGTTCGAAATGAGTTCAAATTTAAGCTAAAAAATTATACCGCTTTAAATAATACATCCAAGTATCTTATGTTTTTTTTTTGTCTTCTCTAAGCGAAAGCAGAATTAACAGTACTTCATCAAATAAAAAACCAAAGTACAAGCTTTTGGTTGCCTCTTGTCTAAAAGCGTTCTTGTACTATTATCTATTCTGTGACTATTATCTATTCTGTGGTTGTAGAGAGAGATAAATTCTGATATTCTATGAAATGTCCCTCAACAATTATTTAAGATGAAGTATATAGAAATGACGCTAAATACTTTTAAATTATTATAAATAAATAAATGCCATACATAATTTTAAACCTTGTAAAACATACCCATAAAGTAGTTTTGTAAACAGTAAGATTGTACTACTGGGCACAGGCCTCCTCGCGGGTTAGGTAGGAAGCAATTACTCCAGACCTTCGGCATCCTTTTCGGCAGACTTCAAATGTCTGCGAAAATTTGTATTCTTCAGATGTAGATTTTCCCACTATGTTTTTCTTCATCGCTGAGCACGTGGCACAGGTTCAGAGGAGATCCCTCGTACTGATAATCCATGTATGCTTGAGTATTTGCTAGTGTTTCACCAGTTTGTGAGATTTTGTTTCAGTAATTTTGGTTGTCACTTTCGTCTGCCAATTATCCGGGTGTTCCATGCATCTGCACACGGTGCACCCGGCTAATCCACAGCCCCAAAGAGGTATAAAATAGCCAAATCTAATAGGTATACTCGTAAAAGATTTCAAAATTAAATATCTTATATATTTTTTTTTAAAGGTGTGGAGGTACCACACTAGGATTTTCTCCTGTATCGCGGGGGCAGTTTAAATCATTCTTAAACTTTTAGCTAGATATCAAATCCTTATTATTATTAACGTTATAATAACTACAGACATTGAATTATAACATTAGTTACTTCTCTAATAGATTAACTTTAGATTACATAACAAAAAATGTAATTGAAAAAATATTTGGACTGCCGTCCGTTGGTCTGTGCGTCGGTGAGTCTTCTCGCTTAATAGAAATGTAAGCAATAGATTGAGATAATTAAATAAGATTCCATTTATTCTAAGGAGGATCCCTATTGATTTTTGTTATTGAACTCAACACCGTTTAAAAGTTAAAAGTCGATCAGATTCTCTGTTTTTTTTTCTTGTGAAAATTATCGTCACTATTTTTAATTTTTTTTTCATAAAAATTAAATAAAACGCTCATGAGGTTTTCCAAAGTATTTTTAATTTTAAGACCTTTGATGTAGATGAAGCATTATGTAAGAGTGTTGTCATCTTGTTGTCGATTCGACCCATTAATGTAGCTATAAACAGCTGCATCTTTACCATGTTAAAAATTTAAAACTAAGCAAAAACAAAGTCCGCTAACTTAAAAATTACAGAAGACGCGTTTACGTGTTAATGTGGTTATTAACACTGAGAATAACATATTGTTTTAACGCGCCACTCGGTTGGTTAATATCCGCATGCGTCGGTTACAGGACATCAAAGCTGTCCGACGGCTAGTTAATTTTGTTAGAAACAAATTAATGACGGCATTAGTACACGTCGCGGAGCAAATGCCGCTCGTGACAAAATATTGACACGTATTGTTATTGTTACCAAACGTTACGTTTTTAAAGGATTTCCTTGAGACCTTTTTTTAGAATTTTGTTTAATACAGAACATATCCTTATATAAATTATATACAAGTAAAGGGTGACAAACAAGCTCACAGTCAACTTGATGGTAAGCGGATACAGTGACCTATTGACATCTACGTTTATCCCTGTTTAAATCTAATGAAGCAATTGAATAAAGCTCTATTTAATTGCTTGTGTTAGGCAGGCGGAATGTTGATCGCAGCGCCGATATACTCGTATTGGCAATACTGTTTTCCATCCTCTTCCATCCATTCCTTTCCATCTATTGGTAGGTTACCTTTTAATTAGTAGTGAAAGCTAAATAGGGTAGCATTTGAAGAACTTGGACAACGCCAAAGTTGTGAGATATTTGTATTACATTATTATATTCAGTAATGGATTGTTGATTTTGATTAGAGCGGACAGGGATGCAACACACGCGGCGATGTGCCAAGCGCACCAATGCTGGGTGACCCCGCGCGGTATGTGCCAAGCGCACCGATACGGGCGATCTCTTTGCGGCGATGTGCCAGTGCACCAATGCCGGACAACCTGTAAGCCCGTAACCTGGCACGGGGCCTGCAGGGCCGCGAGGAAGAAAACCTCTTCAAAATAACCCCAATCCTAAGGTCTAAGGTGCCGAGGGGATGAATGGCTGGGGGGGAGCTCAGTCCCAAGCCTTGGGGGGAAGGGGTTCACAGACCACACCCTGTAAAAAAGGAACCAAAAATATGCAGTGCGACAAAAAATCGATTCCCCAGGGTGGTCCCGCCGATCCATTGGTAAGCGGGGAGTCCACCCCCAGTAGCCTTCATAGGCGCTGTGGCAGCCCCATCGTATCTGGGGGGGGCAATCCACTGCATCGCGGGGATGCACAAGCGTCAACCGCGGGCCCCACAACATCCACGGGGCAAAGTAAGAAGACTGGAGCCGTGTCGGGGGGTAGAACTGTGACGACACAAGATAAACGTGGGCGTTCTAAACGTCCTAATATGCCAGTAAATCAGGCTATTGAAAGCGATGGAGGTGGGTCCGATGGCTCGTTCACTTCACTTACATCGGCCCCACCGGAAGGAGGAAGAAAGAGAAGGGCCAAGCCCCCAAGCGCTGCGGTTGTGGCCGCCAAATTCGCGGCAGTGTCGGCCACAGCCTCTGAAGAAGAGGCCGCTACAGGGATAGAAACGGAGGAAGACCTTTTCGACCCCTCCGTAGCGCTATTACTTATATTATATTGGGTATTTATAGAGTATTCTCGTGTGTTTGGGCTGTTTAAATATATAAAAGAAAATATTATTATTAGTTATATTATTGCGTGGTGTCAGTGAAGACTTATGGGCTTTTGACGTGGTCGATCGTTGCTAGTCATATGAGAAAGTTCAAAGTCGCTCAGCGAGCTATAGAGATGGCTATGCTCGAAGTTTATATGTAGCAAACGTGGCAACGGGATGGCCACGAAGCTAGAAGAACCGACAATCGCAACGGATGAAAGGTTCTTGAATGGCCGCCTAGTACCGTTTCGTAGCCTTTCTAAGCGATGTGAAGGGCGTCCGATATGCAGGTAGTCGATAAATGCAGGTGGCTCAGGTCCTTACTTTGTGACATTGCTTAGGGGGCCCTATATTCAGCAGTGGACTTTTAATGGGATGTAATGATAATGATGGTCGTTATTATTAGTACAAAGTTAATAAAATTAACTCTAAATGAATTTGTGTGATAAGATTTTGAGAAAGAAGTTGTCATCATCCCATCCATGTATTCTTGTATATAATATTATGTAGGTATGTGATTATTGGTATATATTAACTAAATTGTATTTATGTAAAAAGGATTCTAAAAACTTGAAACGAGCCAAGAGCGGTGACGGGTGGAATTGACTCAACCGGAGCGACGGATCTCCGCACTATGATTACGGGCGATTACGCCGTCACCGATCCCGCATTTGGTCCCCACTTAATATAATAAGCCTCGCTGAATCCAGGATCGAAATCGATGCTATTACATGTCTGGTACCATTTATAATCAGTACGTTATTTTGTCTGGAGGTACGGAGTCGTACCGCCTTGGGGCCGCACCGTAATCGGTCAATTATTCGTAATTTTCCACCGTCAGTCTTTACTTACAATAGATTCCTGTTTAGTGGCAACGCTTAGACTGGCTATAAATATAATTTTTAAGTTTTCATAAAACGTCTTTTTACATCTTCATCATGACAAAATATTCAGTTAATTATTTAGTGGAAAGTCTTGAATCTAGGAATTGAATAAACAGATCAAAAAATTTTATAACTGTATAGAAAAAAGTATTCTTTTATCTATTATAATATAAAAGTAACAATAAATTAGTAACTATCCAGCCTAATGAAATTTTGGAATGGTTGTTTTTGTAACTTTAAAAAAGGGAGCATTCTAAACATTAAAAGTTAGGATTTTAAAATTGTTACTGGCAGGTGTACATACATAAATAAACTGAGCGAGATACTGCATGAACATTTAAAAACAGGTTGTAGTTGAAACGGAGCCGTGGTGAACATTTGATCCGCCCACGGCGGCTGCTCCAGCCACATTTTTTTAATCACAAACTTTAATAAACTTTTTCCCATTGGGCATCAGGAAATTATAGGTTTTTTGAACAGTATTAAATTTATAGCAGGTGTAATCTATTATGTAAGGTATCGATATATATTGATAGTCGATAGCTCGGATTGGCCAATTTAGTACCAATAAGATCGTGTGGCCAAAGGCATTATTTTAACATACCTATTTTGTATATGACTAGCAGTTTAATATATTTGGTTAGAAGTTATTCATATAGTGTTTTGTGTAGAGCTTATTTATCGATGAGTAATGTTTTTTGTTGTTAGTAGGGTTGTGTAAATTTGGTGGTATGTTCAAACGCGATCTCGCGTGACTGGGAGGCGTGGCGTTCATTTACAATTAAAATATTGTGTTGTGCGTTCGTTCGCTCTGAGCGAAATACCTTAAGTCGTGTTGTAATCGCGTTTCGATCAAAGGCATACATTTACTTATTTTTCAGGAAGGGAATAGTTCGTGGGCAAACGAAAAATGGATTTATGTTCGAATTGAGTTAAAATTTAAGCTAAAAATATTATACCGCTTTAAATAATACATCCAAGTATCTTATGTTTTTTTTTTGTCTTCTCTAAGCGAAAACAGAATTAACAGTACTTCATCAAATAAAAAACCAAAGTACAAGCTTTTGGTTGCCTCTTGTCTAAAAGCGTTCTTGTAATATTATCTATTCTGTGACTATTATCTATTCTGTGGTTGTAGAGAGAGATAAATTCTGATATTCTATGAAATGTCCCTCAACAATTATTTAAGATGAAGTATATAGAAATGACGCTAAATACTTTTAAATTATTATAAATAAATAAATGCCATTCATAATTTTAAACCTTGTAAAACATACCCATACAGTAGTTTTGTAAACAGTAAGATTGTACTACTGGGCACAGGCCTCCTCGCGGGTTAGGTAGGATGCAATTACTCCAGACCTTCGGCATCCTTTTCGGCAGACTTCAAATGTCTGCGAAGATTTGTATTCTTCAGATGTAGATTTTCCCACTATGTTTTTCTTCATCGCTGAGCACGTGGCACAGGTTCAGAGGAGATCCCTCGTACTGATAATCCATGTATGCTTGAGTATTTGCTAGTGTTTCACCAGTTTGTGAGATTTTGTTTCAGCAATTTTGGTTGTCAGTTTCGTCTGCCAATTATCCGGGTGTTCCATGCATCTGCACACGGTGCACCCGGCTAATTCACAGCCCCAAAGAGGTATAAAATAGCCAAATCTAATAGGTATACTCGTAAAAGATTTCAAAATTAAATATCTTATATTTTTATTTTTTTTAAAAGGTGTGGAGGTACCACACTAGGATTTTCTCCTGTATCGCGGGGGCAGTTTAAATCATTCTTAAACTTTTAGCTAGACATCAAATCCTTATTATTATTAACGTTATAATAACTACAGACATTGAATTATAACATTAGTTACTTCTCTAATAGATTAACTTTAGATTACATAACAAAAAATGTAATTGAAAAAATATTTGGACTGCCGTCCGTTAGTCTGTGCGTCGGTGAGTCTTCTCGCTTAATAGAAATGTAAGCAATAGATTGAGATAATTAAATAAGATTCCATATATTCTAAGGAGGATCTGTAGTGTAGCCACCACAATAGTATATATTAGTGTTAAGGTAGAATAAGTTCGGATCAGTATAATTAAAGTTATAGAAGCATCAACACGTCTCCTAATTCACACAAGACCTTTCCTACATATATCACATGGCGACCCTGCCAGGCGGTGCGCTGCTACAATGTACGCGCACCGCCGGGCTTACATAAAGAGAGAAAAATTAAAAAAATAAAATAATGGAAATCATCATGGAAAAAATATATTATAACGGAATGGACGCAATACCGGATGTGACGAAAAACAAATAAATATGAATACAAGAAGAGGCCACAATAATAATTGTATAGGAACTAACTAAAATTAAAAATATGATGACCAAAGTTCAAAATTCAAGAAACGGCAGATTAATTTTAAAAGGAAGTAACAGTTGTACTTTTGCAAGCTTCGTCCAGAAGAATATGAAAATTGAGCCACAAAGAAAAAGAAGAAAATTTGAGGTAACATCGAATCAGCATATTTTTCGTCATTTCTTTTAACATTTCTTAAAAAAGTTTTAATTATTATAAAAAAAGTTATATTTTTAAAATTTTGTATTTAATATAATATGATAAAGTTGAGTTTATTAATCAGATACTTCACGATTTAATTGATACCTTAAAATATTTATTAGTGCACCTGCTAAAAAAATCATAATGCAATATTAAAATTAAGTTACTTTTAAGCTCTCTTGTATGTTGTTGGCACAAGACGATTTTATATTCAATTTTATACAGTTATTGTTTATTGTTATATATTCTTTTTATTACTCTGTCCTGCAAAACCTACTTAAATTTACCATGATTTATCATCAATTAATTTTTCGTATGGTTAAAATAATACTAATGATATATTCCGTTGTTATTTTTTTTTCTGTAGTAAATTTTATTTAAATGGTAGTATTCAATTTTGAAAAGGGTTTTAAACATTCGCTATTGTTAAATGTATTTTTTTCTTCTCTAAAGGCAATGAACCTTAAATTTATATGCTAACCTACATAAAAATTAAAATTGTTCTTTTGAATGTTAAAATAAATTAATGTTTTGTTACATAAATTTGGTAGTAGTTGTAGTAATTTTTCAATAATGTTGTGTATACGAAAAAATAAACATCATATTTCTTGCAAAAGTAATTTATAAAAATAAAAAAAAAGCTAATGTATTTTTTTAACTTCTGTATAAATTCAAAAATATTTAAAACTATCACTTTAAGGTACATTTTACTTTACTTGCATTGTACAAGTTATCTTAAAATTAGGTGTTAATCACACTGTGTGGTCATAGTTCTATGTAATCGCAAACGTTTCCATATACATACTTTAGTAATTAAAACAAAGGTGTCTCAAATCGCTTGCGCTGCTAGGAGTGGGATTGCAATTTGTATTTTGATCTGTCTCTTGTTATGTGATTATGTTATTGTTACTGAAAATGATTACGTTGCTTTGACTTCTTTGTTCTGTATCTTAATATGAAATGCAATAATTTATTTTTGGTTTAATATTGATTAAACTTTTAAATCATAAGATAACAGTTTGAATATCTAACACTTATGTGGATTATGAAAATAATAACTTCGTTCAAAACCATTTAGAAACTCAATTATATTATGTATACAATTAATTAATTTCAATTTTGTTGTGCCCATATTGTGAGCCTCAATCCCTGACTGACAATGATATACCTAAATATTATAGGAGACTGTATAATATAAATTTGTAAAAGATGTGAGTAGATTTATGGCTAAGTTACGAAATACGGAATTATAAATCAAAAATATTAATAGTGTGTAGTTGTGAGAGTAAGGTAAAGAAAATTATCGGAGGTTAGCATATCCACATATAATCGGCCTGATCAGCTGAGAGTTTGGAAATCCTAATAACCGATTAATTTTTAAACACTGTTCGGATTCGATAAGAACCGGAATGAGTTCTAACTATTGTTATTGAGTGAAATAAGAATTTATCAAGAATTGTATGGGAATATTGTCCATTATCTTGATCACGTATGTACGCGAGTCGTGTGCGTGAAAGTTATGGTACAATTAAATAATAAATTATATGAACTGAAACGCTATAAATGTAAAGAATTGGATGAAGTGATATTGGTCATTGTCTTGATCATGTATGTACGCGAGCCGTGTACGTGAAAGAAATGACACAAATATTGAATGAATATGTAGCTAAAATGCTGTGAAGTAAAATGAAAAATAAATAATTGTTAAACAAGAATGAAGTACATAAATATATGAAGTAAAAAAGGGAATAAAGAGAAGTATTGAAGTGTGAAAAGAGATATGATAATGAAATGAATACTATGTATTATTAAATGTCGGAACTAGATGACTTGTCTTAATGATTAAGGATACGAATAAAAATAACATAAATGTTTGCGAAAATCAAAACATAATAATATTATATTATGTTATGTTACATAATTAAGCCTGATTATGTCAATTACTATAACTAATGTGACTACACATTTTACGTGCCAAAGGTTTAGCCAAACGCCCTCATAAATGTAGACATTATACCTTAGATTATAGTTTTCATTTAGATATTCTTTAATTATGTTTAGAATAGTTTTTTAGGTTTGATAAAAAATAGATAACTTTATTTTTTATTTTTTTTTGTCGGTGGGAGGTGTAGTGTAGCCACCACAATAGTATATATTAGTGTTAAGGTAGAATAAGTTCGGATCAGTATAATTAAAGTTATAGAAGCATCAACACGTCTCCTAATTCACACAAGACCTTTCCTACATATATCACAGATCCCTATTGATTTTTGTTATTGAACTCAACACCGTTTAAAAGTTAAAAGTTGATCAGATTCTCTGTTTTTTTTTTCTTGTGAAAATTATCGTCACTATTTTTAATTTTTTTTTCATAAAAATTAAATAAAACGCTCATGAGGTTTTCCAAACTATTTTTAATTTTAAGACCTTTGATATAGATGAAGCATTATGTAAGAGTGTTGTCATCTTGTTGTCGATTCGACCTATTAATGTAGCTATAAACAGCTGCATCTTTACCATGTTAAAAATTTAAAACTAAGCAAAAACAAAGTCCGCTAACTTAAAAATTACAGAAGACGCGTTTACGTGTTAATGTGGTTATTAACATTGAGAATAACATATTGTTTTAACGCGCCACTCGGTTGGTTAATATCCGCATGCGTCGGTTACAGGACATCAAAGCTGTCCGACGGCTAGTTAATTTTGTTAGAAACAAATTAATGACGGCATTAGTACACGTCGCGGAGCAAATGCCGCTCGTGACAAAATATTGACACGTATTGTTATTGTTACCAAACGTTACGTTTTTAAAGGATTTCCTTGAGACCTTTTTTTAGAATTTTGTTTAATACAGAACATATAGTTATATAAATTATATACAAGTAAAGGGTGACAAACAAGCTCACAGTCAACTTGATGGTAAGCGGATACAGTGACCTATTGACATCTACGTTTATCCCTGTTTAAATCTAATGAAGCAATTGAATAAAGCTCTATTTAATTGCTTGTGTTAGGCAGGTGGAATGTTGATCGCAGCGCCGATGTCCTCGTATTGGCAATACTGTTTTCCATCCTCGCCGTGAAATTTGAGTTCAAATTATTATTTATTATTCAAATTATATACAAAAAAATTATTTGTAGGCCATGCAAATACTTATTCCGTGCGGGATTCGAACCCGCGGCTACCAGCGCAACAACTCATTGCTAAGACACTGCGCCACGGAGCCGTCAATGATGATGATTTATGGTTTGTTGATGATGAAGAAAATTACTTGTATATAAAATATATTTTTAGTTGCAAACAAATTGTCAAGTTACATTATTTATTTGATATAGTTTTAATTTTGCTAGTGGAATCTAGTTTTATTTTTGGGGTAAAGCGTAGCATATCCTTCGTATCCCTTGGGTCCGATGTAATTTTTTATTTCTATCTATTTTGAAACTAACTGTCCAATTTCGATGAAATGTGAAACAGATAAACTACGTAGTGTTAACAGTGCATAGATTATGTCTCTAGCTATTTTCATTGCTTCGCTTTGCGCAGCGGATCAACTCATTGGACCCATGGAAACAGTTGGAGACTTCGCTGTACGAAGCGAAGTAGTTCAATGTAAGGAATGGAGCAGCCTACTAAGCGAAGCGAAGTGGGCTCCGCTCCACTTATCCCTTCTTCTCCTCCATCCCTCTTATTCCTGACTCTGATGCAATTTTTTCTGAAATTAATTGTCCGATTTCGATGAACACAGAATAATCTAAGTAGTGTGAATGTGGATAGATTCATTTCATTTCTCAAGCTTTTTTCGATTACATAAAAATCAAGATTTTTATGTACATAAAAAGTATATGTTTTTGTTAATTATAGAAAACGGGGCAAACGCGCATGTGGCTCACCTGATGGTAAGTGTCGACCGCCGCCCATGAACAACTGTAACACAGGTGTGTATGTTAATTAATACACAAGCATCACCTCATGTTGCTAGAGTAACGCTTGAATATTTTTGAACGTTGAGACTGTAGATATCACCTACTAGTTACAATTGAGTCTTGCTCACATGTTCGAATCTAAATTTCATATTCTCACGTTTATTAATTTTTTCATCTCTGCCCATTTATTTGTTGTTTTAACTTTTAAAATTTTAACTAATTATTAGACGTGTTTATTCTAAAATTAAAGTATTTTTTAGTTTAGGTAACTGCTGGCACTACGACTTTGATGTTTAATATATATCAAATATTTCTTATGTCTTATCAATTTAAATAAAGTTTCATTTATTTTATATTATAAATTTTATTTTAATTAATAACTCCGCCTCACCTTTGTCCACAACACGGACATACCTACGATAGTTATGTCTGGTAGTAATCAAAAACATCCTCATATTTGTCTCTTTACAGCAAGTAATGTTACTAACCCTACAAAACATGTACGATCAACAATTCGTCCATAGACCGAATAGTTGTAAAAAACCGAATTAAATGAAACATAATAAAAATGAAAACATGGGCTGTCAAGCAATACATTTATCTAGCGACCGTCACTAACACGATTAATGTGCCGCTGTGAAACTTTGAAAGTTTAATAAAACTTTGAATGTGTGTCATCGTTTTACGGAATATTAGTGAGTTTAAAGAAATAAAGTATAAAAGTTTGTAAACAATTAAGTAATGTTTTATTTCCGTGTGGAATTGAAATAGCTTATTTTTTTAACACAACCGCAAGGATGGTTTCAGCGGTCAAACATTTATGATAGCAAGTTTCTATGTAATTAACATACATACTTAATAAATGTGTTTTGCAGTTAAAGGCACAGACAGGTGCACGTGAGTTGCAGAAACAACTGTATTATACCCAGTAGTTAATTACTTTTTTATTTTTTCTAGTTTCTATCTGGTTCATAAGTTGCCAGACAGATAAAAAATGTTTTTGCACCTGTAGAAATTGAAAATAATTAGTAAAAGTCTACAGATAAATTATTAGATTTCAGAAATATCATAAGAAAAATTAAAGTTCGCAGCGTCGGGTTTAAAAAGGAAGCGCATTTTTATTGTTATACATTATGAAGCTCTAAATAAAGGATTAGGATAGGTCAAAATATTACATAGGTTTCATGTAAATAATCCTGTAGGTTATTTTTCCGGAAATATACATTTTATTAATACGTAGTACCATTTTATCGGTAATATTCTTTTATTCTTTATCGAACTGTGATAGCTCACAGCTAAACGTAGGCCTGTGTATAACTTAGAATGGCATTGTAAGGAATCCAGTTAGTATTTTTAGCAGAGAATAAATAACTGCAGAGTAACTCAATTGAATGTTTCAGATAAATCCTTTGATCTGGTTAGAGTGAAGAGTACGTGAACTCTGTGAAACATAAAATGCAAAGAGGATAAGAAGAAGAAGCGACGGCATAAGCAAACTGAGAAAGATATGGCTAGCTAGAAAAGTTTTCTTAACTTTATTTATTTTTTCATATCCATACCATCTCGCGGGTGACGTATGAAGCGCCGGATGTAAATGAACAGGAGTTGGCAAGCAGTATCTTTCTGATAATGACTCAAAAAGTAAGTAATAACGCTGCAATTGTTAGGCGGTTGCTGGTAAGCGTAGTATTTTTTTTATAGGATAAGGTGACAAACGAGCACACCACCTGATGGTAAGTGGATGCTGTGTCAAGTAAGAATCAAAATGCAGATGTGTTGTCACCCCTGAGGACTAAGAATTGCATCAAAGAATGCCTCGTTTCCAGTAAAAAGGGTTTTCGGTTCTCTGAACTAACCATGCGAAACACAGCAGCATTAAGCTGCTATTTTACTCCGGACGCATTCGTGCTACAACCATAATATAGCTGCAGCGTGGCTCAATAATAACCATCACAAATACATTGTGCGGCATCCAAAGCAAAACTATCCATTTCACGCAAATGTGTTCGTGTAAAATCTCGTGAACGCTACCCGATCCAATTTGTAATATGTGCTGAATCTTCTCATACGTAATCTGCCTTTTCTCTATAATTAAAATTTTCATTGCTAGCACATCTTCTTCGACACTCGTAAAAGTCAACCACTTCTTTCTTCTTCTATTGAAGCTATTCGTGCTCGTTTATCACACTTTTCCTATAAAAAAAAAGTAAACATGAAACACGATATCTCAATTTAGCTTGTAAAAAATATCTCTTAATATTTTATTTCTTAGATTTGAAATTGGTAGATACATTCGGATATTTACATGTAAATAATAAAAATATATTTTAGATTCTCGAGATAAAATATTATAATATTGCATATATCATCATGGTCTTGACACCTCATAAGAAACTCTTTCTAATTTGATATGGCTTTTTGGAATCGGAAAGATTGGATATCTTAAGATATTTAAGAAGTTATTTTTTGTAATAATAGAGTGGTATGTTTGAATCGGAATAATGGACTGGTACAGCCCCGTGGCTGGGCATTGGGTTGAGGGGCGATGACGTATGGCTGTCATCAATACGCGTCGCGGGCCGCGAGCATTAACCCTCTCCAAATGAGGTCGGAGTACGTTTAATAGAATTAAACGTTTCGCCACTGGCATATGAAATAGCCTTCTAATTGCTGTTACAGCATTATGTTTATATCAAAAATATACTTTTTTGAAAAGCCTTGTAGAAATGCGTTTATCATACAGGGATGTTAATAAAACTGAGGTTACTGAACATAAAAAGATTGCTTAGTTGTTTATGGCTGCAGCACAGTAGGTTAGGCCAACCGGGGAAAGGCCATGCTCTCACTGAATATATGCTTTAAAAAGCAGTGTAATGCTGTGTTATGAGAACCCGAGTCCCATTTTACCAATAGCATGGCATCGTAGTCCTCAGGGGTGACATTGCTTCTACATTTCATTTTTAATAATATAATCAAATAATGATTTTAGTGTCTACAGGCCACAGACTCCATTTTACACCTGACCTTTGTATAGAATAAGTAAAATAATTTAAAATTAATAATTTTGTACAACCGACTTCAATATAAATTATTAAGAATAACTCAAAAACTATTGGTCAAACCTTGATCAAATTTATATGGGAACACATGAAAAGCACCAGCTTTCAAATAAAAAAAGAATCATCGAAATCGGTTCACCCAGAAAAAAGTTATGGGGTAACACACATAAAAAAAACATACAGTCGAATTGAGTACCTCCTCTTTTTTGAAGTCGGTAGAAAAGTATAGTAGCGGTATAACATTGTCTTTTACACCCTTTCGTTTCATTCATTTCGTAAGGCGACTATGGGAGATACTAGAAAATTATGGATTCCAACAGATGGAGATATAACCATCTAGTAAACACCAGACGTAAAATATGTAAGTACGAGACGTCTGGTTCTGCAATCGTCAATCCGCCTGACAAGTATGAATATTAAGGCAAATCCTTCAAGTTATAATTAAGGGCCGATAATGATGTAGAAGAAGAAGAAAAATTGACTTATCCTAATTTAATAGACTTCAATATCCGTTACGTTAAAGTCCACTTCTGAACATAGGCCTCGCCCAAAGATTGCCTCATAGGGTGGATATTTGCCATAGTTGCCACGCTTGGCAAGCGGGTTGGCAACCGCATTTTTTATTTTTAGTCCTTTATGGAAGACGCTGCTGCCCGTCTCCTGATTTGTTTCCCTCTGTCGCCTCTTACGACACTCACAGGATGATATGGGGTAGTGGATATTCTTACACCGCCACTACACGTTACTTAATCGACTTCATTCTTAACAATTTTCACAAATATACGAGATATTCGTTTACTGCAAAATGATAAACATTTTCATGTATTTCGAAAGAATAAAATAAATGTATTTCATACGCATGTGTACACGCATTAGGTTTATCTGGTTAAAGCGCGAGTTTCACAAAGAAGCGCTCAACTGGGATAACGTAGGCTTTGTGATTGCACCGCCGATGCTTTTGATTTCTTTCTACGACTCCACGAAATATTCTTAACGTATTGGGATTATGATTTGAACGTTACATAGCTTTGAAAATGTATAAATTCTGTAATATAAAAAAATTGAGCCTGTCTATTATGTATAAAAATAGATATTGTCTATTATACATAGGTCTTTACCTATGAAATTGCCGTTCCGCAGTACTGGCTATTTCAAATCAAAATAATTTTTGTTTGGCTAAGAATTCTAAATTCAAATTAATTTTATTTCAAAAAAATGGAATTGTTCTTTCAAAATTATTCATTTTTTTATTGATTAGCGTTATGTTTTATCGCATTTGAATCTTTTTCGTCAACATGGATACGTTAAAAAATCGAGTAATTATCGACGGCGGAGTGAATACTACAAACGAACGCACCATCTGTTATTGGTATGCCCGCTTCCGTTCTGGAAATTTCGACCTGAAAAATGAACCCCGTGATCGTCCGAAAACTATGGTCAACAATGACGAATTAAAGGCGATTGTGGAAGCTGATGATAATCAATCTACGGCTGAACTAGCAGCAGGTTTCGACGTTAGCATCAAAATAATATTGGTTCATTTGCGTCAAATTGGCAAGGTATAAAAGCTAGACAAATGGGTGCCGCACGAACTCAATAATCGCGTCGATACGTGCCTTGCACTGTTTAACAGGCACACAAACGAAGGAATTTTGAACCGCATTGTTACCTGCGACGAAAAATGGATTTTGTTTGACAATCGTAAGCGCTCATCAAGTTGGTTGGATCCTGGTTCAGCACCTAAACAATGCCCTAAATGAAAACTTACCCCTAGAAAAGTGATGATCACTGTTTGGTCTAGCGCCGGTGTGAATCATCACAGCTTCTTACCAAACGGGATGAGCATAGTAATGCTACCTGCAGTAGCAGATGTGTACAGTTAAAAACTGAACACAATGATGGAGAAGCTTGCACGTCTCCAACCAGCTTTGGTCAATCGCTCGTCCCCGCTGCTCCTACACGACAACGCGCGACCTCATACTGCACAACAGACGGTCTCCAAGTTACAAGAGCTGGGGTTGGAAGCTTTCCGTCATCCACCGTACTCACCAGACCTTGCGCCTACAGACTTCTAATTTTTTCAGAATTTGGAATACGCGGCGGGAAAAACTTCAATACCGAGAGGCAGTACAAAATGCCTTTGAAGAATTTGTTGCCTCCCGTCCAGCTGATTTCCTCAAGTAAGGCATCAATAAACTGCCACTGAATTGGCAAAGATGCATTAGTTGCATGGATATAAAAAATACGTTAACTTATTTCATAAAAATGGCAATTTCGTAGGTAAAGACCTAATATATGTTTCGTCAAAATTGTTTTGTTTAGATTTTTAGAAGATAATATTTTTTTATTTTATTAGATGGGTAAAGTAATGAGCTAATTGTATGTTGTTCCTAAGAGTTTAATAAGATAAGCATTATGGCGATAAATGGCAGTATAATTACCTCATATTGTTTATGCTAGATGTGCGAGGAATACTGTCAAAAATGTTTAGCTGTTTGGTTGAAGCGCTGTAAGGCAACAGATTCGAATCTCCGCACAAAACAAGTGTATGGCCTAATAATAATTGTTACATGTCAGTATGTGTGTCCTTGTGCAATTTATGTATGTAAAACGCTGGTATGATACAGGTGAAAATCATATTGTTGGTAGTGTATTTTAAAAGAATAGGATAAAAATAATCGCTAATCTATCTGTCCTACTGTAGAAGGGGCTTGTAAGTAAGTAGGAATATTTTAATTTAATATCAACATTATTGTATATTTCAGATTCTATTAAAACTAAGGTATTCGGTTTCTGCACAGTAGGTTATATATTTTATCACTATAGCATTTTTTGCTACGCAGATATATTTATTTGAGCTCGGTAGGATGTAATTTGAGAAAATATTTTTACCTAGCTATTTTGTAACTTTTGTTGTGGAAAATAAATATAATTATGGCTTGACACGTCCTGAGAATGCTTTGATATATTTTTAGAACCACTAATAATTATTAACACAGTCGTATGTTTAAAATATTTTATTTTATTACTTAATAAGTTATAATTTAAATGGAATGAGTGTACAAGGTTTTGAATTCGCGATTTTTGCGTTTCATGGAGATAATAAAAATGTGAATGTAGTGCTAGTGGAATCATTAATATTTAAATTGAAAAAAAACGACAGCCTGCAATTCAAATGTACCTAGAACCAAAATCGGAACCGAATTTTTAGTTTGATAGGACTAAAAATTGGCTTTTTTAAATTTTAGATAGACATTTGCCATTTAGGTACACGATTTTTGCTCTATGGCTAATTTGTACGCATTGGAACTTAACTTCTTTACTTACCATTATATTTATGAAATATACTTTAAAATTATATAGGACAGATAGATAGAAAACTCTTTATTGCACAAGAAATATTTTTGTACAAAGGCGAACTATAGTGTTATTAATGGGCGAAATTAATGCCATATTGTTTTTTTTACTTTTAAGGACATTAATAATTATAACTAGGTTATATATTAATAAAACTGTTATTTTTATTAAAATATTCTAATGAATAAAAGTTTAGTTTAAAAATCATACAATTTCCAACGAGTGATATGAAACATTGCATAGATAGCAAAAGCCGTTAAGTTTATTTCATCTCTACTGGCGAGCGGTATATGTACGTTGCTAATGCTGTATCGGCGTTGGTCAAAGCGAGGCGTGACCCCGAGGCGTGGGAACGCGGTGCCGCCCGAGACGATAGAAAACTCCCCCCCCCATTTCTCTCCTTACTTTACCTCGTGTAACTGACCGCACTGCATGCCATGGCCTATGAGTATGTCGGTCAGGTATTTTTCTAAATAATATCCCTTTCTCTACGCTTATAACCCAATACATAAGTTTCTTTATGACAGATGTCGTTGATATATTATGTAAAATATGCATAGTACGAATATTAATATTTCTATAATTGATTAAAAAAAATATAGCAATAACAGTACACAACCAGTTAAAAACCAACTTCTTGTTTAGTATTTATCCAATTCTAGCTCAAATTTCTAAGGATTTAAAGACCACAAGAGGGTAAGGAAATAAAACGTGTTTTTCCCGAGTTGGACTAAAATGTAAAGTTATCAAATGTATGCAAAACTACATTTTGTGTAAACAGGCTACGGACGCTTCCATGTCTTAATCAAAGAATTATATTTTATTTCTGCTTTTAATTAAGACGTAGGCTGAGAAATTCGCTCTAGGGTTGCATATTGTTTGTTTATATTTTATTAAATATTCGGTGTTGGACCTAACAAGATCTACACTTATGGACAAATTAAGAGGACCGCAAACAAAAAAAAAAGGTTTATTTTCTCCTGTTGTAATTACCGTGCGCACTGGCCACAAATATTAGTAAATGCTATTAAAAAAAAAGAAAGTTTTGAATGTTTTTTAAAAATTTCATTTGTTTTAATATAATTATAGGCCAACTTTTGAACTTGAGTTTAAATTTAGGTTTTATTTCAATTTCTGCCTTGACTGCCTTGTTTATCGTGTTATGTATGAATTGTTACTGCAAATTAACGTAAAGTGCCAGATCTAAACGCCACTCGAGTTGCTAGGGCTGTTACTTTAATTGAACTGGGCACACCTACAAACATGTGTCCCAAACATTACGAGTATCAAAATCTGTGGTACACCCAACTGTCAAGAGGTATCGGCAGACCGGGCAGTATACGAGACTCGCAGGACACGGACGTAAACGGAAAATTGTGGCCTCGGATGACCGGTTCATCGTTGCCAGCGTGCTTAGAAACCGCACCTTAACTTCTTCTGAGGAGAAATCGGCCGGAATAATTTCACACTTGCTTGCCAGAGTTTCTTGCCACATGCCATCGAAATGCTAGAGTTAGTTTTGCTCGCAATCACGAAAATCGAAGCTTGAAGTCTTGGGTTGGCCAGCGTGCTCCCCTGACTTAAACCCCATAGCACATGTATGGGATAAGCTTGGAAGACATATTAAGAAAATAAATCCTGCCCCCGCTAATTTGAGAGATCTTAAAAACGCGTTACAGGAAGAATGGAACGCAATCACTCAAGATTTTATTGATAACTTGATTAGGAGTATGCCAAGGAGACTGGAAGCAGTTCTAAGAGCTAGAGGGGCCAACACTCAGCATAGATTATAGAAAATGTCAAGTACGAAAATGTTTCTTTCCTGCAATATTAATATTTTTTTCTTAATTTGGTTAATTTTTGTCATTTGATCGTTTGTTACTTCGACGTTTGCAATTTTAAATTGACGAACAAATTTAATTGTCACAAATATCCATGATACTTTATTTTATGCACACTTTTTTTTTGCGTTCCACTTTGTCGTTGAGTCCATTTTGGTTAATTAAAAAAAAAACTATTTTGTCATCATTTTAAATTTGAAGATGTAAATACTAATTAATTTAAATTTGAAAGTTGATGGTTCAACGTTCTTAATCATAAACCTTAGAGTAAGAACATACATACATATCTTAAACGAAACATTTAAATTTCAATGACTAAAAACTATAGAATAGGAAGTAGAATAGATGTTCCATTTTCGGTAATGACTTTTACATCGATGATCAAAAATGAGATGTTTTTCCAATTACAGAAAAGTATTATTCCTTGAATTTAATTGTAGATACTTGTTTTGTTACAGGTAGCTTAGGCCTCCTCTCATTTCTGAGAGGGTTAAGCAGTTACTGGAGCGACGGCTCCAGTGCGTGTTTGTCAACTTTAGAATTCATCAAAATATTTTATTTCTCAGACATGAAGGTTTCCTCATGATGTTTGCCTTCAACACCGAGCACGTTGTAAGTCGGCAGTTTAAATTGCAACTACGAGTACCAATGTCATTGGTATCGGCCTGTATCGAGCTCGGATTGCTCGCGAACTATGAATTTTCCGGCGAGCGCTTAGTGCATGCGTTACCACGGCTTTTTAGAACAGATAAAACATAGTTTTACAACTATTGCTTTATATAACGCTATGATAAGATATGCCCTGATGACGTACTGCCATCTTAATTTGTTTCGAAGTCAAAAAAGTTACAACGCATTGTTTAATGTAAAACAATAAAATCATGCACATATTGAATACAAAATAACAAGTCACCGCTGTATTATTTTAATAAAACTTATATCAAAGAATGATGCATATAATATGTATATAATAGATGATGTGAACTTTCTTAAATAAAGTTTCAGCCAATATACACCCCCTCCTATGCACAGGCCATCTCTCATTACTAAGAGGGTCTTGAATGTGGTAGCACCAATGAAAATAATAATTGCAATTTTAAGTGCTGCTTTACCAGGTGCTCGGTAGTGAAAGAAAACATCGTAAGTACATATTCCGAAGGCATGTGACGTCCGCCAACACGCATTGGAGCAACGCGGTGGTCATTTCCTTGCCCTAAAAATACCTTCTACTTTAATAATACATTTTTATACACAAAATAAAAAAAATACTTGCACCATCGCCATAATAAACCGTGTAGTGGCGGTGTAAGAATATCTATTACCCCATATAATCCCGTGGGTGTCATAAGAGGCGACAGAAGGAAACTAAAACAGAAGACAGGCAGCAGCATCTTCCTGATGCACCCGCCTGCCAAGCGTGGCAACTATGGCAAAATCAGCAGTGGTCTTTTATAAGCTATAATGAATGGATCGCCATAAAACAACGCAATGAACTCGCATCTTGTATCTGATAACTATTAACAAAACTGCTCTTCACGTACCGGGATTATTTTTAAGCAAACTTACTTTGCATATTTTTGTTCTCATATGGGTTTTCATGTAAGACTTCTGTTTTTATGAGATATTTAAAATTATTTAAACTGAAACAGAAACTTATATTATGCTACATTCATTATTTAGAAAACGTTTTATACGTGGTAAAGCCATGCTGCAGCTGTATTATGGTTGTAGCAAAATATTTCGAAGGCTTGTGACGTCCGCCAACAAGCATTGGTGCAGCGCGGTGGACATTTCGTCGTCAGGTCAGGCGCGGTCAGGTCGGCTCGATCGGGGAAGGACCACGCTCTCATAAAATAACAGCGTAAAATATCAGCTTAAAGCTCTGTGATTCGCATGGTGAGTGTGGAGAACTGGAGATCCTTTTTATTGGAAAGAATGCATTCTATCTAGCCCTCAGGGGTGAGAACGCATCTGCATTTTGATTCTTAATCGAGGATAACTTTAGATGTCTATGGGTCTGTGTGCCTTATTCTATAAAAAATGTGAGAATATTATGAGCTTAAAATCATTTCATCGATGATTGATGATCGATGATGATAATTTTGTTATAAAACAATATAGAATAAAAAAATATGTAGTAAATACAAAAAAATATTATATTTTTACATTAGCTCGAGTTAGAGCTCAGAATGTAAGATTTTCTTAACACCCGGGTGAGGTGACTCGGTCAAAAGCGAGGAAAATAACACTTCTACGCCTTCAAGTTCCAATTCACGCTTAATGCTTTGAAACGATTCAATTCGGAGATTTCAGGATACCCGATTGTATTATTCCGGTTTCCTAACCAAAAATCCAATTGTGTTGGATCCCTTTCCCTAAAATTCGGACTACCCACTGAGATTGCTCGAATCGTGCAGGCATTGGTATGAATAACCGCGAATAATACGTTGTCATTCGCCTTTATTATCTCACAATGATTCCGTGGTTTTGCGATAAATATCTCAGATGACAATCGGATAACTAGCGCTGGATATCATTCACAATGTTATTATAAATAAAATAATATGCAGTCATAAACATATGTATGGACGATCACGCTTAATTTTAACTTCTACTACATAGTTTATCTCTTTCATAATTTATGTGGGTAAGCGCGAAGGAACAGATTTCTAACAAACATATTGATAGGTTTTGACCTCCAAAATGCAAATAATGTCATTTATAAATAATTATACCTATAAATTGTGTACTTTTATAAATTTCACAATTACGTATGATTATGTTATTGTTGTTGTATGTTCACGTAATTTGTCAGATGATTTACGTAAAATTTATGAAACTATAATAACTTTATAAAATAAGAGTACATAGTACAATTTCCGATGCGGTGATTATATAACTGACGGCTCCGTGGCGCAGTGGCTTAGCAATGAGTTGTTGCGCTGGGGGCTTCGGGTTCGAATCTCGCACGGAACAAGTATTTGTATGGCCTACAAATAATTGTTCCGGGTCTGGATGTTTGTCCTCGAGCACTTTATGTTTGTAAACTGCTTCCACGATACGGGAGAAAATCCTAGTGTGGGAGTAACGTTTTCTAAAAAATAAAGAAAAGGTTTTTAAAAATAAAGAAAATAATAAGAGTAAAAAAACAATAATTATATAATTATAAAAATAAATCCTTTATATGAAAAATAATTCATAATTAAATAATTTGCAAATTTCCGCATATTTTCACTGGAAAAAATTACTTTTAATAAGAAGTAAAAGCAGGCTTCGAAGAACTTTAAAGTATAAAAAAATAATTTCACAATTAATAATAAAATTGTTTCACAATTATTATTAGTAGTAGTAGTAGTCAATTCTGAATGTGAAATTATTTTATCCTTTTTATTTGTTTAAACTCGGCTTTTACTTTTTATTAAAAGTTATTTTTTCACAATCTCAATTTTGTCTAAATAGTTACATTAAAATTTCTTCATACATAGGGTATTTGCCACCATTAGATGTTGTGAACATGCCCCTGAACCTGTTAAATAAAAAAAAAGAATCATCAAAATCGGGATTACAATTGGCGAAGATATCGCGTAATATACATGCAAATTCGAATTGTAAGCCTCCTCTTTTTTTTGAAGTGGGCTAAAAACGAACTAATCATGAGAGTTATATCGAAAATCCCCATCATCTACATCAGCTATTTGCCTTGTTTGAATATCATTAAGATATCGAGAATAGCATGGAATAATATTTTTTATGAATGACTTGCGACCCGCCCTTGCTTCGCCTGTGTTGGATCTATTAGTGACGTCATTTAGATTTTTTTAAATAATCATCAACGAACCCTAAATGGGTTTTATCAATTTTACGATTTCACAAAAAGTACCCCAAGTTTTTCGGATAAAAGAGGTATATTTATAGCCTAGAACATTTCTGGTATAGTTTTCTATTTTTTTTGTGAAGTTTCACTACAATCAGTTCATCTATTTGAAGATCAGCCCGGACAGACAGACAGAGATTTTTTACTAATGGTCATTAATATCTTATAACCCCCTGAGGTCGATAAAAGGCAGTGATTTCGACATTACAGACAGACACTTCAATTTTATTTATATGTCTTAATTATATTGACGGCTTGGTAGCCCAGTGGCTTAGCGTTTGGTTGGGACGCTGCAGGGCTGCGCGTTAGAATCTCGCACGGATCAAATGTTTTTATGACCTACCAATTACTGTTCCTGGTCTACATGCAGGTCCATGTCCAATTTATGTATAAAATGTCTCCACGATACAGGAGAAATTTTAAATGGAGGGTGTAAAAATATTTACTATGAATTTTATATTTTTTAAATACTCATGGGAAAAAAGGAAGAAACGCAGAATTACTTTTTAAAAGTTATAGTTCACAATACTGTATATTATATGAACGATTTTTACACGAATGCAGCACCGAGGTAGGACCACGCTCTCACAGAATACCAGCGTAAAACAGCAGAATAATGATGGGTTTCGTATGATCAGTATTGAGAACCGGAGACCCTTTCTACTGGTAACGAAACATTCCATCTTAGTCCTCAGGGGTAACAATGCATCTGTATTTTAATTCTTAATCGAGGAAATCCACTTACCATGGATGTGGACTGTGTGCTCGCTTCTATAAAAATATTAGGTCCTTACATATGAAATTAGCGTTTTGTCGTACTGACCAATTTGATCTGAAATATCTGCTCTTTGGTTAAGAATTCCAAATTCAAATTTATAAGTTCATTTAGCTGGTACATTTGAGTTTTGAAAACAGTCATTCATTTGTTTTTCCTCATTATTTTATTCTTTGGCGTCGCTTATTACCGATATTTCACATTGGAAAACATGAAATATCGGTATATTTACGATTACGAGTTCACCGTGGCACCAGTGCTGCAGAAACAGCTCGAAGGATTAATGATGTGTACGGCGCTGGTGTTGCAAAAGCACGGTACGTTTTGGTTTCAACGTTTTCGTTCTGGAAATTTCGACCTTCAGAACCAACCCGTGGACGGCCGGAGACCAAAGTGGAAAATGAAGAATTAAAGGCTATTGTGGAAGGATCCATCACCAAAGCACTTCAGAGATAGCTGCAGGCTTTTCGGGGTAAGAGATAAAACTGTATTAATCCACTTGAAGCAAATCAGGAAAGAAAAAACTTGAACGATGGGTACCTCATGAATTGAGTGAATCGAACTTGCAAACACGCGTCGACTGCTGTGTTACTTTGCTCAACCGACACAATAATGAAGGGATTTTAAATCGAATCATTACTTGTGATGAAAAGTGGATACTGTACGATAATCGAAGCGCTCGTCGCAATGGCTGAACCCTGGAGACCCAGCCAAATCTTGCCCTAAACGGAAAATGACTCAGAAAAAGTTACTTGTGAGTGTTTGGCGGACTAGCGCCGGTGTCGTTCACTACAGCTTTCTAAAATCTGGCCAAACGATTACGGCAGATATCTATTGTCAGCAACTGCAAACCATGAAGGAAGAACTAGCTGCTAAACAACCAATCAATCAAAAATTGGTCAATCGCTCTAGGCCACTGCTGCTTCACGACAACGCAAGACCACACACTGCACAACAAACAACCACTAAGTTAGATGAGCTACAATTGGAATGTCTGCGACATCCACCGTACTCCCGGACCTTGCTCCAACAGATTACCATTTTTTCCGGAATTTGGACAACTTCTTACAAGGAAAAAATTCAACTCCGATGCGGCAGTCCAAACCGCCTTCAAAGAGTTTATTGATTCTCGCCCCCATGGTTTTTTTTAGTAAAGGGATCAATGAACTAACTATGAGATGGCAAAAGTGCATAGATAACAACGGTGCATACTTTGATTAATTAAATATATTTTACAAAAAAAATTGACTTTATATTCCTCCCGTACAAAACGCCAATTTCATATGTAAGGACCTAATATATTATATAATACGTATATGCTTTACAATTAAATATGCCTTGTGCATGTTAAATGTCTGTTGTTAAAACACATAGAGACTTCGAATTCAAGTGATTGTTGTCAACTGCGTAGGACCTACATAATAGTGCCACATCTCAAAAAGCTTTATCTACCTTCTTCACACATTAATCTTCTTAGATGTACTGATATATATCGTAATGTGTACTTAAGCGATAAGATAAAAGGTAGGTCTACATGCAAGGTTAGGATAGGCTCACATGGCTTATTGTACATTAAACGTAAAAAATCTATAATTTTTGTGTAGTAGAAGTGAAGCTCAGATAAAATTTGTATTCGAACTTAAAATCCGCATTAGCATTAGCTACTCTAACGCTTTTCTCATCGTGAACTTCGACAAACGTTTTTGTAATTTGTGTACCTGCATAGTATTGGAGCGTTATTGCTCAGCCCGCGGCAATGAGTGCAATGATAAATTGCACAACAACTATTCTCCACAAGCGGTGAGGCTATACTGCACCTTTAACGTATTGGTGTCGTAAGAATTTTTAAAATTTTTATTTAAAATTTTACGTTTTTGTATGTGTGTTATCATCATCATCATTCCATTGCTGAAAATAGGCCCCCCAAAGAAATGTCACTAAGCTTAAGTGTGTATGTATTTGTGATATTAAAATTAATTTAACATGCTATAATTTTTATAAAATTTGACTTTTTGAGTACTTTCATTGTCTCCTACTTCTTCTTATCAGCCTAGCCAGTGGACATGATATGTCTTTTTGATAGTAAGGAAAATTTGTGCTTATTACTGGTAATTCAATTATAAGTTCTCGCTATTTACACTCACATAAACTGCCACCTGTATTTACATTTATACACACATAAACTCACTACATTGTATTAAAACGCTGTTATCATATGTGGTAACTTATTTCTTTTGTTTTAGCCTTAATCTGCTCAGTCAGACACCTTAATCTAAGTATTACAATGGATGGACTTAATGCCTTATGTGGCATTCTTTACCAATCAACCCCGGAAGAAATAGAGAAATAAAAGTTGGTAGGTGTTAAAAAACTGTTAAATCATAAATTATTAATCATAATATCATGATTTATTATGACTAGTATCATAATTTATTATGCTTTAAATAATAATAATATAAATCATAATTTATTAGCTTTAAAATATACTCATATTATTATTTTATTTAAAATCAGATCCTCGGCAACTTTTCACCCTTTACTGTCGACATATCACGCATTTGAGCTAGACGGTCTCCTAATAATACCTTTACTCTCGCAAAATCTTCAAGATCTCTTAAGAAAAAACGCACAATATTAAATTGGTATAGGTAATAATACTGTACTATTATTGATTGAGATCAATTTACGTTATTACTTTATATCAATAGAGCTGACCGCGTAGTGGCGGTGTAGAAATATCCACTACCCAACTCGCTTGCAGTGTGTGGCAGTTATGGCAAATATCCTTCCTATGAGGCAATCTATGTTCAGCTGTGGACTTTTATAGAATGTGATGGTAAAGGCTCTGTAATAAGCATTACAGTTGTTGAAAAATTCTACCTAAATAGGTATCCCTAGTAAGACAAAATCTTGTGAGAAAGCCAGTCTTAAAAATGACACCAAAATTCAACGTCAGTACTATACTCGTACTATGTAGACCGAACAATGTCCTAAGAGTTCGTGTGAAATGATGACGTCAGTAACGCAATGTCGCTACCCTCTTTTCTATTTTTGTTGCAAACAGCAATGCAGCCTTTTTTGTACCAGTTTCAAGGATAAGTGACCTTGTATAATAAAAGGCTATAGAGTTATTCATCTCTGTTCACTATTGACCACGCACCTGTAGCTTTCTTGTTTGGATTTGTTTGGAGATTTTCATGGGCTGTAGTGGCTAATTAATAATTTAAGAAAAGAGCGTACTCTTTTTTAAAAGGCCGGCAACGCATCTGCAATGCCTCTGATGTTGCAGTAGTTCATGGGCGGCGGTAGTCACTTACCATCAGGTGAGCCGCATGCTCGTTTGCTCCCTTTATAATTAAGTATAGATTTTTTGGAGTTTCTAGGTTTGAATCTCTTACATGGCTTTCTTTAGAGGATTCGGTCTACATAAAATCTAGTAATAGCCATAAAGTTACCTTGCTGTGGTGGTATAATATTGAGTATCTTCTTGTTTGCTAGGTATTCCCTACGATTTATTGTCTGGACAGTCTCGTTTAGTAAGCCTACCTGTTACGTCTTCATTTGTAAGTCAATTTCACTGGATGTATAGAAACAGCATTATAGTACGAGCAATATTTCCAATAATTTGCCAACTGCAGCAGTTGCCGCATTCTTGGAAAGGTGTCACTTTATATTCGACATAAAGCAGGGTTTCTTTATGTTACGTATTATAAAAATAATCAAAAATGCTCCATTCTTCCCGCATCCCCTGTTCATCGCGTGCGCGCTCACTTTACCCTATTCTCCTCATTGTTTTAATTTCTCTCGGATCACTAATTGCTGGGGAAGGCGCATTTTAGATTTCCCCGCAAACGTTTTTAACAACCACCTCATTGCATTTTAAAAGAAAGGATTATAATTTCTTTTACCCTTTTCTGGTGGGCGTTGGTTTTCTTTATTAATTCATGGATACGCTCGAATGCTTTTAAGTCCTTGCTTGTCTCGGTTTATTTATTTCTTTTTAAACCAAATGGAATTTCTTTTCGAAAGTCCAAAAAAGTCCTAGGTGATGGCATAATCACCAACTTCTATAAATACTATTAATTACTTAACAAGTTTTTGCTTACATTTGATTTAAAATATAGTTACAGCTACATTTTTAAGACTTAAATTTTATATTGTATTTACTAGATGGTAGGAGTCCTTTTCTGCTTCGGAGTCCGTCTGGGTAGGTACCACCATCTTACTTATTTCCGCTGCCAAATAGCAGTGCTTGCATTTCTGTATTCCGGTCTAAAAAAAGAGCTGGTAAAATTAGGCTGTCTGGCATTCCATCTTAGTCCTCAGAGGTGACGACGTATCTGCACCCTTGTCTGCATGGCTGCAGTTCATGAACTGCGGTAGCTACTCGTCGTCAGGTGGACTGTAATTTCGTTTATCACTTCAGTTTTATAAGGAAAATATGTTGACTTAGTAAACATCTGTGTTGAATGTAATGCTTGATTACTGGAGCATTCTTCATACGAGGACTTAAGAAGGCTGATTTTGATGAGGCTATTTATTTTACAAGCCACTTTTACGACTTGGTAGCACAGTGGCTAAGCGTTGAGATGTAGACCGTGGGTTCGATTTCCGTACAAAACGAGTACTTGTATAGCCTATAAATAATTGTTCCGGTTCGGACTCTTTATCCTTGTGCATTTTATGTATGTAAAACGTCTCAATGATGTAGGACAAATTCTTTGTATAGGGGGATTTTGATATTGATTTATTTTTCAAGTTTAAAAATAATTATTCAAGCTGATGAATGTGCTCCTTCGATGTTTTTGTTAGTATGTCACATAATTTATTTAAATACTCACAGGTCTTTTTAATTGTTTATTTTCAAACAACTTTTTTTTAAAATAATAATCGTAATAAATAATATTATAACTACGTCAGAAGTATTAATTGAAGTTATTGTCCTTTTTTATTATATAAGTGCAATATAAAGCTGGTGGAAGTGATTTAAGTTGAATGGATCGCGATTTTTTAGTTCGGTGACGATAGAGCGCTACATCTCCGAATCGCTTTCGATGTGTGCAAAATGACTTTCCTTTCGCGGCAGCTCTGTCTCTGTTTTGTAATAACAAATACGTATCAATCAACGACCAAGATCTAAATCGCGCTAAAGAAGTTATTGAACTACTTTGCCATATATACACAAGCTTTTTAGTGTAATCCGACATCTGGTAATGACACTAAAGGTATGTATATTCCGAACTCGGCAGCACGCAGCAGTGCTGCCGCGGCAGTGCCGCCGCAACAATACTGTTCCCCATATATTCTCTATAGGTTTTTATATGAGATTACTGAATATTAATAAATAAATTTGCAATAAAAATATGAATTTCTCTGATTCAGAAGAGGAACAATTAGTTAAATTGGTTGGACTTTATATCCAGCCCTTTACGATAGCAGTCATACTAATTATCATAATAATTTTATTAAGGACAATATATGGAAAGATATTATATCGAAGGAGATCCTCAAGTTATTCCTCTTTCAACAATATAAATAAAAGTTGGTGATCAATCTAAATCTTGTCAACTCAAAAGCAACTGAATTAATACACAATAGCGCAACACCACGAACAGGGCAACACTGCCGCCTTGCTCGGAATCAGCGCGGCAGGCAGCACTGCTGCGCAGCACCACAGTGGCAACACTGCCGCGGCAGCATACCTTTAAACTGGTGAAAAGTACCGCAGGGTTTTGTTACATTGAAATTTGCGGAGTCTGGAATTCGATCGTCGGATTTCATCAAGCTCGCTTCGCTTTCGGCTTCTCTTGTCAAATGCGGTTTTTGAAAATATTTTTCAGGGCGCCAAATTAACAAATCGTGTATTGTAATACATTAGTTCATTTTATATCGTACATACTCACAGTTCGATCTGTTTTCCTTCGCCGACTTCCAGCATGTAAACATTATTTATAATCGCAGCGGCTGCGAGCCGACGGTGAGGAGTGAGCCGTTTTTGTGTCCAAATGGCGAAATAATGACTGCCATACATGGCCGTCGTCACAACGTTTGGGGATTTACCTCCCTGCATGCTAATTCTTGTCATGAATATTTATGAAACTCTTTCTGAACAAAAAACAATTACTGATGGGTTATTTCATTGTGGTTACGTATAAGATATAATTTGTCGGTTGTATGTACGAGCGCCGAAAAGCTTAATATTAAAATGCCAATGTAACTTTTCCCGTCACAGTTTTGGTGAACGGTATGCAATGCAAAAAATCATCGTATAAATGATTTTAAATACTAACAAATGTTTTAGTTGACTTTTTAGTAAAGATATAATAAGACTTTTAAAAACGTTTTCTTTTTTAGTCGGTTCAAATCACATTTATAATTTGTTAGTAAAAATTTACGCTTCAATTTTAGACGATGTCTTCTTTCTTAGCCTGTTAATAGTACATTGATGGATGTATGTCTCTTCGATAGTTGTGTATGTGGCCGCGATGTCGTCGCAGACAGGATTGAAGATCGCACTACCAGACACCTCCCAACTTCGTTGCCGCTCCTCTTCACTGGTCTGAGTGTTTTATATCGGGCATAAATAAAATGTTTCTATTGCCATCTATCAAAAGTTATGAAATGTTCTCAACAGTTCCTATTATCAGCTACAATATACAGATATTGAACTTAAAGATACGTAAATTGATTAGTTTGACTTTGTACATCGTAAGTCATGTCCAAAAAGGCCATCACTCAGCATAGTTCAGGCATACCGCAACGCTGATTTTCGTTAATGACCAAAACCTTGGAGAATACAGTCCCACGACCAATAAAATAAAAGGATAAATTTACGAATACCCCCAATAGACCCCATACAACCCTTCATAGGGGGTAGCCCTATGAGGCAATCTGTAGGTTAAGTAGTGGAATTAAATTAAAAATAATAATATGTTTTCCAGCATCAATGATTTGATGCTGACGATGAACTATTAAAAATATTTTAAAAAGAAGTAGGAAAATCGCAAATAGAGGCTGGGCTTTGCGTTCACATATCTTCTGACACAACATTGTCGCTACGAAATGTAACGTGATTGATATAAATGAAAAAATAAAAGGAAAGGAAACGGACATTCTTGACAATTATAAGTAAATTTACAGCCTATATATTGCTGGGCACAGGCCATTTATTTCTGAGATTGTAATAACAGTTACCTAATCCGCCGCGTTGTTCGTGCGTTTTGACGGAATTCATAAGTTCATAATATATTTCTCACACATACATCAGACATAGATAAGTCAGAACTTAAATTGCATTTACAATTTAATTAGTGTAGGTTGGGAGTTAACTTAGTAATGGTAGCATTCCTTTTTTGTCTAGGAGTCCGTCTGGGTAGCTACTTCCTTCTTACCTATTTTTACAGTCAAATAGCAGTGCTTGCACTGTTGTGTTCCAGACAGAAGGGTATAGTTACAGGCAGTGAAGCATTTCGCCTGAGTCCTCAGAGGTGACAACGCATCAGTTGCATTCTTTGTTTTAAGGTGGTTGTAGGTGTTCATACCACTTATCATCGGGTGAAATATGTCGTTTGTCACTTCAATTTTAAAAAAAAACTTAGATTGCTCGCGTGCTATGAAATTTACTTCAAGCGCTTAGCGCCCTAGCAACCACGCACTGTTTGTATCCATGATTACGTCGATATGTTTAAATAGGGCCAGTGAAGCGGGTGGGTAAATTTATGAATAAATTTTTAATTCACACAATTTTTCGACCTGACACCATAGTTCCAGTTCCACAGCACCGTCAGTCGTCACAGGTAACACGCACTGTTTATACATATTTTTAAAGATTATACCAGACAATAAAATGAATCGATCGGCTAAACGCTGTTTAGCTGAAATTGATTTTTAGTTGACTTGTTGGTTGTTAAGTTGAACTTACCTAATCGGACACCTTATTCCAGTTATTACCTCAACAATTTCGTTCTGAGCGTAACTCCCAACGACCTATGAATAGGCAAGTCATGGTGTTAGACATGATCTTCATCTCATCGTCGATCTTATAAAAACATAGTTCTTAAGCGCTTTTAATTGATTTTTGCCATAATGACTATCATCATTATCACAGATACATTATTACTGCCCATAGACCACCCGCAAGGAATGCTACAAAACACGGTCCTGAGGCACCTACATTCATTGACTTCCTGCTTGTCTTCCCAGGTCGTCACTTCACGTAGTTGGGGGCCGCCTTACACTTGACCTACCGGTGCGAGGCTGCCACTCGTGTACCTTTCTTCCCCATCGGTTGTCGGTTCTTCAAGCTATATGACATTTCAGCTCACTGATCCGTTAGGCTATGTCGGTTACTTTGGTTCTGCTGTAGATATCCTCATTTCAATTTTATTACGCAGGGAAACTCCGAGCATAGTCCTCTCCATATCTCGCTTGAGCGACCTTAAGCTTCCTTATATGGCAGTCTCAGTTTCAGATAAATCTTAGACAGTATGATCTATTTAGTCAACTCGACCGGGAAAGGCCCACTCTGGCTCAGAATACCACCATGTAATAGCAGCTTAATGCTGCTGTGTTTAATACGGTGAGTGCAGAGAACCTTTTTACTGAAAACGGGACATGCTACCTTAGTCCTCAGGGGTGACAACGCTTCTGCGTTTTGATTCTTCTTTTGATTCTTCTTTTGATTCAAGGACAAATCTAAGTGTCTATGGGCTACAGCATCCACTTGCCATCAGATGGACTGGTTGTTTGTCTATCACCTTTACTCTGGTTGTACACCCTTGTTTTCAAAATTTGAGGAATACGTGACAAGAAAGTAAAAAAAAGTAAAAAAAAGTAAAGTCAGTGATATTTTTGCCATTGTTATTTAGTTTTTTATTTTATTTTATATCCTTTCCTTTCCAATATTATAAACGTCTTCCAATACGATTTAGTATAGCGAGCAGTGTGGCTGCAACTTGATTTATTGTACGTATAAGACCATGTGGACCTATACTTTGACAGAGGGGAACGCCTCGTATGGCTACTCCCCTTCGGTCCGCCGGTTACTCGTGTTGCTCTATGCTTGGAAATGATGAACCGCAATAGGTTCATTTAGCCAAATGGATTTTATTGTTCTTCATCATCTGTGTGTTCAATAACTTCTATGCTGACGTTTTCTTTTTTAAGAATACTAGCAGTGTTTAAAAACCTTGTTGTAGAAGTGATTCAAAACATTAGTCACGAATTTTGAGTTTTACTGCGACTACTGGCACCTGCCCCATCACATAAAAAAGTAAACGGTTTTAACATTGTAATTTTAAATATTTAATAGCAGTTATTTGTTAAATTATCAAGTCATGAATTAGATGTCAAGTAACGTCAGCGTACAAAAACATTAAATAAGAAACTTGGATATCGTCAAGGATTTAAATTTAAATTGCAGTCTCTATCTAACAAGTATCACAGCAATCTCAAGCTTGATAGATTGCCGATTACGTCGCAGATATGCAGCACTCGTTGTTATTGTGTTTAGTGTTTCATTCTTATTGACCTTATACGTTCTTTAGCTTATAATAATTTCATTTTTTTAATAACTTGATAGAATATTTATTTCTATAGCATATATATTTATATTGTGGGAATGTACCACCATACCATTATTATCATCATAATTGTTATTATCCGCCTCAGTCCGCAAGGATTCGATTCGCATATTTACGATAATGGCTAAAACAACTTTTTTATTGTTTTATAACATGGAAATGGTTATAAAAATAAGTTTATTATGACGTTACTTAAATATGTCAATACTAAGTTGAACGACAACTATGACCGTGCGGCAGATCATTCAGATAGTTTAGCTTCTATGCGTTCTGGGTTCAAATTCCTGGGCAGAATTCAATAATTGTGCAAAAAAAAACCAAATAGTTTTCTGCTTTGCTTGTGTTTTTGCGCTTGTTTCTCTGATATTAACTTATATGCGTTATATCAGACACCGGTAAAGTCTTCATTTATATTAAACTCTTTTTCCTTTCAATTGTTTCATTTCAACGAGAGATATTCTTGCGTTGCTTAATAATTAGTAAGTAGCTTCATCCTAAAACCGAGTCACAGCTAGATTTGTATGCAAGTGCTTTATGTGATAAATAACACATAATATAGTACATACACGTCAACAGCAAACGCTTAGAGCATTTTCAAACCCCCAGTGAGCACGGGGCATGAAAATTAAAATAATATATTGAAATAAAACACCGGTGAATTTTTACGGTAGCACAGTAGACATTAGAATTACAAATGAGGCCTGACTGTGCAAACCGCGGCGTGACGACGGAATATTGCGAGAGCGTTGCTAAAGAGATGATTCAAGGATAATACCGCCTTGAACATAATCGTACGTTCGATTCGGAGTAACCGCGAGACCAGCATTCACTGGCAAGATTTTGTATTCTGTGGCTATGTTGCTTGGTTTTGTATATAAATAAGTTTTATGAATAATACATTTTTGCAATATAAATTATTAAGAGGATCAACATTATTGATTGCAAGTGAATTTTAAGTTGACCTGGCTTGAGTTTCTCTTTAGATCCATTTGATTTCACTTATAACTGAATTTATTCTATATTAGGATTTACTCCTGTGTCGTAGAGGCATTTTACCTGTACAAGTATAAATTTCAAGACCGTGAACAATTAATTACCTGTAGACCCTACAAGCAATAGTTCCGTGCGAGATATGAATTCGCGGCCGTGCGACGTCGCAGCCACTGCGTTACCGAGCCATCATATTTAAGTTCAGTTTTGTTTTATTATTTATAATTATTTATTGTTTTTTATTATAATATGACAATGCTGATAATTTTAATTGTTTCTTAATTGACGAAATTTACAAAAAAGTTTTTCATTTGGCGTACTAAGTTGTTGTTTACAGCCAAAACATGCTCTGGCGGCCCACTGATGATCGAGTGATTAAAAATTATAGAATCCATTGTAATCTTAAATACTATAGACGACTCAAATTCTATAGATGGTGAACACCTTTACCAGTGCGAGCATATCGATACTGTATTCACAAACCTGCTTAATCATGGTGTTAAACATGGATAAATTATTCAAGATATGTTTCGTTAATCGTATTTGTGGAAATGTCTTTAGCCAGCAGTGCATTCAAGAAACTGATAAAATTACAATACATTTCTGACATATTATAAAAGAGCATTGAGCAGTGTTAAAAGAAATAGAGAACAAAATCAAAATAAAAACATATTTTAAAGGACAACGAGCAAAACAAAAGATTGCTAGAAAAATAAAAATATTAAAAGCAACTTTGGTTACATTTTATAGGAAGTTTACTTTATCCGACGAATAAATCGAAGGTGGGTGGGAGAAGTTATACGGCGGAAGTAGAAATCTGTTGTTTTATTCATGAAAAACTAAAGAAGGGAAAATAAAGCATGCCAAAACCGTGCGCGCTTTTAAAGTTGCAACATTCAACTAGCAAATCTTAAAGTTTTAGAGAATCGTTTAATGCGAGGTTTAAGCCAAGTTATTCAAAATATACGAGTCCATGCTCAAAGTTTTGCGAGTTCTTCAAAGTAACCGTTCGTTGTAAAACAAACGATCAATCAAAATCAAGAGAACAGAATGGCGACGAACTGAACAAGTGAACTTCGTGACAAATCCTCACGCGCGGTATCCATTAAATAATGCAAATTTGTTGTAATCCCCGCTCGGTGGAACATCTCGAAACCGCTCCGAGTGAAATATTTAATTTTCATAAAGTATACATTAGAGGAACAAGTCGTCTCGAGTGGGGAGCGAACTCGGAGTCAAGCTACTATACAAACGTTTTTCGAAACGTCTATGTTGCGGCAGCCCCTCACAACTAGTAATATGAGACCCAAATTTAATTTTAAGATTAATGAACGCAATAGCGATTTGACGAGTTCATCCTTTAATGACACACGTCAATACGTATAAGCGAAACATTTTAAAATGTTGATGTTGATGATATTAACATTGTTAGTAAAACATAGTGATTATATACTCTTTGATTGCTAGATTAATTTTAACCTTTTCTGCATTAATTTTCGATGGTACTTATATATTGCGGGGTAGGGTCATTTAAGATCTTCATTCATTCTAATTTTTCTGACTCCATATCAATAAGTCAAAACAAGGCTATCATTTGACTGTAAGTTTGAAATGTATACAATCAAAATAGTCCCATTTCCATGCTGTTAACTAATTTTCAATGTAACTAAGTCTGTTAAAAATCTATTAAATACTGCATTTAAACTTTAAAGAATATTAGAAGAAACCTACATAATGAAACCTTAATTTAAAAGTAATCCAACACAAACCATGTTATATTTTGTTTTTAACCCATGTTTAAGCACGTGCTTTTTAGCCACTTGATGGGTTGATGGTAGACAATGATGTAGTTCCTAGATGGTGAAACGCACTAGTATTTTACTTAATAAAAACCTATACTTTTATTTTAAAAACATATAAAATCAATCTAAATCTATTATTCTATTCTTGTCTTTCGCTTCTGTTTTGTTGTTTTTGTTAAAAGGATGCGTTTCAGTAATAAAGACGAATAGTTGTAATAATTTTTAATATTATCAAAGACACTTTAAAACATCTGATTAAATGAATTTTTATAACAATAATACTTATTAGAGTAAAAAAAAACACATGCATGGTTTGTGAGCTATGATGATGTTAACGAGGATACTAAGTTATAGTATTAGAATAATATAGTATATAGTGTAGTAATAATGTAGGGATATAGTTTAGAAATTATTGTAGATATTCAGATGTGCTGAAGTGGTTGAAAACTGAATTATAAAATATTATTTAATTCATAAATACATACATACATACGTACAGGTTAATCTAATAATAAAAGCGTGTTAAAAATGCGATTTTGCAATGACTTTTTAGAGCTATTGATTTAAATTGGTCATTCGCAAAGTAAATGATATAATGCGGTATCCAAAATAAAACTCCCTATCGACTATTGTCTATACGCGCTCGTCAGATCGACACGAGCCCGACAGCAAATTTGCATATCACCGATATTATATCGTCGCGCGAAAAACGTATCCCTTACGCCTGTATTCACATGAATGACGCGTGATGCTGCCGACCTTCCCTGACGTCATCCATCATTCGACATGGCGCCTGCACCTAGACTCGTGACAGCCGCGTGGCCCGCGGGGGTGTATGTAAACACAACTATTAATTTTAATCCTTACGTGTTACAATATAAAGCACATTATAAATTGATAGGTAATACTCAAGGTGGCACTCCACCTCCCCGCGGGCTAGGGAGGATCCCTGTCAAACGCTGGCGAAGAGTTTGACAGACGCGGGGCGCGGAGTATTTGACATGAAGGGGCTTGTTTGATACGGGGGTGAGACAGCGGGAAGGGGGGTTAAATTCTGCCCGGTCATGAATAGGCAATGGGCTTGCTTTATTTATAAAGATTGTTAGCCGAACATTGGCGCAGTAAACTGTTTAAATAAACTTTCATTGAACAACTGGCAAAAATGTTTCCTGATAAATGCTCAAAATTTGTTTTATACTTAATAATTTTACATATTATACCCCCTAATATTATATTTTAACGAGAAATGAAAACAAATAGATAGCATTTGATATTATGAAAGTGAGAATGTACCCTTTTCACATTTGTTATCTACCAAGCTCAAACAGGAAATAACAGAACGCAGCGGAGGACTTTATCAACGACAATTTAATTCAAGCAACCGCGAGGAAACCCTCGAGCATCTTGTTAGGGGGAATAAAATCCATAAAAGACACGGCAGTGGCTGCATGAAACTTGGAGCCACCGTGGAGTACAAAATTTGATTATTCCGCGAGGTTGGCCTATCGCCAGCGTGCGACTATTTATCACGAGCTCTCCTCGCCCGACGTTTTACAAGGATACTAATCATCGATACGAGAACTCTATAGAGATGTTAAAACTTAATTCGCTTTACAACTTTCGCAAAATAACTTTCCCATCATCTTTATGCTCTCGATCATATATTGTACATTTGTATAATTAAATTGTATAATTTAAAATTTAACGCTGTATTTCTTTTTTAATTTAATATATTAAATATATTTTTTTAAATCCGCTATAAAAGCTGCGTCGAGGAATAAAAATCAAATTTTATAATTAAGAAACTGTAATAAGTTGTCAGTATTTTTATTTTTTCGCCGTGTTGTGTTGGTGTATGGAAATCCACTGCTAAGCGCGGCAGCAATGACCAATACGGGGAGGGTATGAGCCAATCTATGGGAAGGTCTGAGTTCAGCAGTGGAATTGAAAAGCTGTAATAATTATGGTGCTGATTTTGGTTTTTAATTAAGAACCCTGAGCTTATTTAAGAGCCGCGGTAGCTCAGGGACTTTGCGATAGCCTTAAATTTTACAGTACGGATTTGATCCCGGTATCGATCGACGGTACCAATGAAATTGTTGATTGCAATTTAAATTGTAAAGGAAAACATCGTCAGAACAGGTTTAATGTCTGAGGAATAAAAAAATTAAAAGATATTTAGTCTGGGCTGTTTTCTCGACTATTGTGATTATGATTGTAGTATTAAATCATAATATAGTTCTTCTTTAAATAAGAAAAGGTCTAATGATAATACACGAGATGGCTGTTATGCGAAAAAGTAAGTTATTTTATAATATTTAGAGAAGCAGTATAACGAATAGGGTTTTGTACGGTGAGTGACTGGAGTTTGCAACCTACATATAAGCAATATATAGCTCAAATCTTAGTTATCTTCAGTGATTTCCCCCATGTACCCATTACGTATGCGATAACACCTTGCACAGTAATATGTCTATCGTAGCATTTTCATTTTTCTACGTCTGTAAAGCTGGAATGGTCATTGGGGCAAAATCACAAAAATTTTGCTAAATATTTAGTGCTCATTTAGTGCTGCAAATTGAAATTTCACGCCAAAATAGCTTGATCAAAAATTAGAAAACTGCTAGCTTTTAATTAAGCTAGCAGTGTTCTACCTATTAAAATGATAACCGCTTAATACAGCACCAAATAGAAGCATCAATAATTTGGTGCTCATTTAGTGATGTCGATATACGCAAAAACAAAAATTGGGAAAATATTTATTTTTTAATAATATAATATTTATTAAAAAATAATAATTAATTATTATTTTTTAATAAATATTCATTTTTTTAATATTATTTCTTATATCACTCGGTAATAACCCACATCGATGTCAATGTGAATATACATACACATACACTGCTGAACCTGTCAAAGTGGCAATTTTCGGTATATGGAAAAATAAATTTTCTTTAGCGCTTTTATTTCACATGTGCTTGCAGCAATAATTGAGCACTAATTTATTATCATTTATCATTAGGTGATAGCTCACTTTGATGTCAATTTTTTCATTACATACTTAGTTTATGATATTAAAAAAATATTTTCCCAATTTTTTTTGCGTATATCGGCAGCACTAAATGAGCACTAAATTATTGATGCTTCTATTTGGTGCTGTATTAAGCGGCTATCATTTTAGTAGGTAGAATACTGCTAGCTTAATTAAAAGCTAGCAGTTTTCTAATTTTTGATCGAGCTATTTTAGGCGTGAAATTTAAATTTGCAGCACTAAATTAGCACTAAATATTTAGCAAAAATTTTAGTGATTTTGCCCAAATGACCATTCCAGCTTTATAGACGTCATTTTTCTGATGATGTAGACCAATGTAGGTCAAATCTCGCTACCATAATACTCGCTACATAATACTCACCGAAAAAAGTTCTTATCCACTTGCCCTTTGAACTTTTAAGGTATTCTGCGATCAGTAATGTAAGAGCTCTATGTGATATACCTACGATAAAACTGTGTTATGAACTTAAAGTAATAACTTTATAGATTTACTGTTTGGGTCAATATAGATAAATTGAGATATTATGATATATTTAAGTGACATGATCAACTACTTTATTAAATGAATAATTAAAATGCCACGCTAAATGTGCTATGCCAATTTCCTATTTATATCAGATGTATAAATAACACTGTTGACTGGAATCAGGTTTAAAGTTGGCGTCTGGTAGTACAACTAATCTTCTTGTTAAACGTGGTAATTACGACAAGTCTTCACTAGTAATAGTTAGGCCCATGGCTAGCTCTAGTAGTGGACTGTAGACAATATATTAGCTAATGATGAGGAGATATATAACGGCTATAGCTGTGACTATAGTTTGTTGTCGCGAAAAGGATTAAAATGCCTCTTTGTTAGTCACGCTCGAAAATAATCTATACAAATAAATAAAATTGAAGTGTCTGTTTTTAATGTCAAAATAACAGTGCATATGAAAGTATATACGGTACTTATAACAAAAACACAATTTTTAAATTTTTTGTTTGTCTGTCTCTTTGTTTCGGCTAATCTTCGAAACGGCTGGACCGATTTCGACGGGACTTTCACTGGCAGATAGCTGATGTTATAAGGAGTAATTTAGGTTACTTATATTTTAGAAAAAGAATTAGGGTTCTGCGCAACATAATTAAAACCCTAAATTACACGCGGGCGAAGTCGCGGGGAGCAGATAGTTAATTATAATTGTTTGTTCATTCGACCACGTATAGTATAAAAGGAACAAATCAATTTTGATAAATATATTTTATAGCAATTTGTTTTTTGTTTTAATTTTAAACATACATAATAGAATTTTTTTTGGAATTTATGGCCTGGTATCTAGACCTTTAGGCCAAGTCTTAGGTATTTTTATTCGGTTTATTATAATTTCCCAAATGTTTATTTATCCTTCACAGCTTCTATCCTACAATGCTTCGCAATATGTTGATGCGTCATTGTGCAGCCCTTGGGAGATTTTGACGGCAACTTGAGTCAGCAGACAGCTGACAGTTGGCGATGGTATCTCAAGGCGCCTAAGCAGATAGACACCTTATCTTGAGAATCACATCACCATCAGAGCACTTGTTTCACCGTTTCCACTAATAGTTCACATGCGCAGACACTTAATACACAAAATCGCACCACTTTTACATATCAAAATCCACTTCAAACCATTATTCAAACAATAATACAGGAGCAGCAAACCGCCGCCGATCAAGTTCCCGCCAAAACTCCACATAATAGAATAATTTTTATTCACTACAAATTAAATATATAGGTACATAATGCATTTTAAAAATCAGCTTTAGTTTTACCACTGGTTCGGAGCTAAACTCTGTTTTGGGCAACAGACTCTAAAAAACCCAATGGAGCTTTGTTTTGTCAAAAATATTCAAATTAAACTTTAAAATACAAGACTCAGATGGCTAGCACTATTATTATTTGTTAATTTGAGCGTGCTCTAATAATCTGCCTTTTCTCGTAGTTATCTCTTATGACTTTAGTGGTCAAAGTACCCGACTTCCGTGGTTCCGTGCTCGAATTTATCCGGAGCATCTGTGTAAAAACATAAATTAACGGTTATTACATTTCTGTATTTGGTTTGGTTGTAATAGAGACATAGATACGGATACAATCACCGGTATTTGTTTATCTGCGATACGGACATGGGCATGTTAGGGCAAGTGCATCCATGTTTGCACGTACATATATTTAAAACACTGCGATAGCTCTTCGCAATTGATAAACCCACAGTATTCAGAGATGTCGCTGTGATCAACTAAGTCGGGCAAGAGAACATTATCATTTATAAGATTGAGGTATAATTTTGCATAGGTATACTTGTTAATTCATCGAAGATGCAATTATTTGGTGACGGTCAACTGATCTCGACCTCTTGCCTTTGGGCTTGATTAATTTCTCTTCCGCAGTATACGACTAGTTTAGCGATCACATCATTCCGGCGATATATAATCGCCGGAATTCACATTATTTATAGCGGAATTAATTTTTGTCTGTTCGTATTTTATGCGCAGCCTTTCATCATATTGCGCTAAAACATTGTCACCTTATTGCTTGCACTTGCGCGAAGTTTATAGGCATAGTACAATTAACTTAGGTACAGTAGGTAGCGCGCGTATCATACTGACATTTTAAAGTTATAATATATTATTCAATTTCAATGAATTTATTATCATTCCTAGTTAAACAATATAACTCTTCCAAATTTAAAATGATATTTCCATTTTTTTTTCTGCGGCAGCAACGCGCCGGATACCGGGTAGTAGTTACACAAAAAACTTTATCCTCTATTTTTCCACCTTTAAGTGTGCAATTTTTTTCTCTACATTTTAATGGGACCATCCCTAAAGTAACCTATAAATTTTAATGATTTTTTAATATAATTAAAATCACATTAAAACCTTCACAATTGACGAACATATCGCGTAACATACAAAAGCTCCTCTTTTTTAAGTCGGCTAAAATTTTATAAAAAAATTCACAGGCTAGTGCAGCATTACTAGCGCAAAAGGCCCCGCACTCATCAACCTGACTGTGGAACATTCTTGTACTTAGTGTATACAAGCTGGTATATCATTGGATTTATTTTTAGGTGGTTGCTACGCTGCAGCTGTACTGTTAGCACAAATAGTTGGGTTCAACTAAGGAAGTGACAAACCCTCACATGATATCATCGTAAGACAGTATTTACTTTGTATTGTTGTGGTTCGATAAGTGAGTGTAGTGGAACTGGAGACCAGTTTCACTGGTACCGAGGCATCCTTAGTCATTAGAGATGACAGCGCATCTGCATTATGAATTTTAATCGATGTTCGACGTAAGTGTCTGTGTACCACAGCATCCACTTATCAGATGGACTGTGTGCTCGTTTATCAGCATTTCTTCTTAAAAAGAGATTTCTGAATTACAACAGTGGATTTAATAAATCTATTCACATGTTAATATGTTGCGTGAAATTAATATTTCTGTTGGGTCGTGTGATAGCGGCGTAAAAAAAGCCCGTAACCAATCCCATTCCGTGGTGTCGTCAAAGACTACTTAAGGTAATACTCTGATAAGTGGTGATATTACCATCTGGTATTTACACCAAACTAAAACACCAAGACAGGTCGGAACAGCAGCATCAAAGATCACATAGATGGTACTGCATCATAAAGATGGTACTTAATACGTATGGTACGAAATTACTAATCCGCCTGTCAAGTATTACGATCACAGCAAGTTTATCCTACTATGGGAGTGGCCTTTCTAAATTATTGTTTACGAGTTGATACGGAAATAAATTATATTATATTAATTAGGTATTACAACAGCAATTTATAATTTTTGCGAAATTTGTCCAACTTGTGTAAAATCTTTATCTATGACTAATTAATTAATGACAATTAATAATTAATTGAGCACGATTTCCTATAGACCTATATTACATTGCAATTTGGAAACGATCGTTAATTAAATAATTTCATGATAAACGTTTAAATATAGTATTTGTTGCATTTTTTTTTACCGTGTGATAGGGACAAAAAGTGATTTGATTGTATTAATAGCATTTAAACGGATTTAATGAAAATACAGGTAGATTATATCATGAAATAGTAGATATGATAATATTTGTCTCAGTGCTTGGTAAAAAATTTTGCTTTTCGCATCTCCGCCGTTACGTATATGAATTCTAAGCGATCGATGACTCGCGCTTGTAATATGATTTTAATAAATATATCGACTTCATGCAATATAACAAATCAAGTCACTAAAAGTTACTGGCAGTTAAATTAAATATTGTATGAAATTTACAAAAAAAAAAATGAAGTAATAGATTAGAGCGGGCATTAAAATGAACCCCTTGAGCAGCTTAGACTCGCGGGGTCGTTTCCGTCGCTCTATGATTTATGGCGCGTGAGATTTCGCCGCGGGCCCGCGTTTCCTTTTGTCGCGATTCTGTATTGTGGCACCAGTAACTTCGACAGCCGATGATTCGGTCTAATAATGAATTTATATTACGTAAATTGTTAGAGTTGTAAATCGATATATGGTTTAATTTTTTTTTATATAATAATACTCGGTGTATCGGTTTTATCGGACAACTTGGCAGTTCTTAAGCTCCTGTGTTTTCTTACGTTAGTAGTTTGAATCAATTTAGAGTTATTTTAAGACGATAAGTAAGGATATATCTATTGCTCAATGGCAATTTGGTACATATCAAGATCTTGATAATCAAAACATCCCTATACGAGTTTATTGATTGGTAAGTTACATAGCACAAAACAAACAAGCACAGCTACAAAGGCGCACGTTTTGGTTTCTTAGATCATCCATGGGATTCGTATAGTATCAGATAATTTTAAATATTTTTGTGTATAATATATTTATAAATCTATTTTAACACAAGACAGAAGAAGGCACATTCCAAAAGGCAGCGAGCTACTCAGACCACGTTAAGCCATAAAATATGGGTTTAAATGGAATATTGTAAAATAAGTGATAGGTGACTAGCATATCGCCTACACGATCAAAAAGTCAATATCCCATTAGTCGCCTTATATGCTAGGCAAGTTAATACAGTTGGCCTATTTTTTTTGTTATAAATACCACATAAATATGTGACCTATGAGTCTCAGACCAACATGACAATTATATATATATAAAGTTAAAAAGTTACAGCCTATATACGTCCCACTGCTGAGCACAGGCCTCCCCTCATTTCTGAGAGGGTTTTTAGGGCAAGGAAGTGTCCGCCGCGCTGCACCAATACGTGTTAGCGAACTTCACATGTCTTCGAAATATTTTTTTTCTTATTTCTCAGACATGCAGGTTACCTCACGATATTTTCCTACACCGCCGAGCACGTGGTAAATCAGCACTTAAAATTGCAACTTAACAATTTCATTGGTGTCGGCGGGGATCGAACCCGGGTTGCTCGCGTACTGTGAAACTTACAGCGAGCACTAACCATCTGAGCTACCGTGGCTATATATATATATATTATAATAAAAATAATAAAATACCACTCAGAATAAAAACAAAATAAACTGATTTAATTAAAATTAAATTCAGACGTTACAAAGAATATTAAGGTGAAATGCTTATGGACCGGTCATAACATCTAACAGAAACAGAAACTTTTTTATTCAATATAGATTATAAATAATACTTGTTGAAAGTCACTCTTTTGTTTAATTACCACTGGTTCGAAAAAAAAACCTCTGTCCTGGGAAGAACCAGCAAGAAACCCAGCGGGACTTTTTTTAAATCACTTCATTAAAACTCTGACTACCGTTGCGGAAGAAAAATTCAGAAGTGGCAGACTTGTACTAACTTATTGTATGACGATCTCCATTAGATGGACGCAGGGAAACAATGGATACAGGCGATCGATAAACAGGAATGTTTTTTAAGGATATCTTTGGGTGAACAAAATTTTAAAGCTCTTGGTCATGTTTTTGTTGTGCATTATTATTTTTGAATGTCGTAGAACCTTGCTGCTATATTATGGTTACAGCAAGATTGGGTCGGCTCGGCCGGGGAGGGACCGCGCGCTCACAGAATACCGGCGTACAGTAGCGGCTTGATACTACTGTGTTTCGTATGGTGAGTGTACCGAGTCGTAGACCCTTTTTACTGGTAACGAGGCATTCAACCTTGGTCCTCAGGGGTAACAACGCATATACATTTTGAAAGTAGGTCATGCCATCGGGTGGTGTGGGTGCTTGTTTGTCAGACTTATTCCATAAAAATTATATATGATTTACCTTGCATTTAATTTTATTAAGTTATGTATTGTCATACTACTAAAATATAAACATAGATATCATATACCGCCATCAGATAAACAGTTATAGTTACAGCTATTAAATATACAAGAATAAGCACGTGAACGTGGACATTAACAGTAATTCGCTTCAGCTATGCAGGCAGCACGAATGCATCGGTTCGATGGGGGAAGACTGACGTTTTCACAGAATGCCTGCGTAAAATAGTAGCAATAATTGCTGCGTTTTGTATGGTTAGTGATGATAATCGGATATTATTCTACTAATAACATTCCTTCTTCGTCTTCAGGGGTGATAATGCATGTGAATTTTGTTTTTCATCGAGGATATATGAAACTGTCTATGGACCATAATATCCACTTACCATCAGATGGACTGTGTGCACATTTTAACTATACTTGAATAAAAAATTCAAAATAACCTATGACACATATAATAATTAGGGAGTTGCATATTAATTGCAAATAATTATCATTATAACGTAACGGCGTGCTGTAATGATATTAATGAAAACAGGTGTTATTTCGACTTGATTCCTAACATTCAATTATTTAATTACCTTTCACGTAATCATTATTGATTTAATTTGATTAATTAGACGATAGAAGCATTACGATTGCTATTATTAGTATTAGATTCGAAGAATCATGTAATTAAAGTAGTAGAAAAAAGTGGATATCGAAATGTCTCAACACCAATAAAAAATTTGGCTAGTAAAAATAAATTGTAAAATATAGCGTTCCAAAAAAAATAATGTTAGGCAGCACTATTACTATTCTAAACAAATATTTAATATAGATAAATAAATTGATTCTACATGAAAATAATTTTGTGAGATTATACATAAAAATAATTTTGGTTAAGACATTCAATAAAAGTAAAATAAGTGTAGTATGACGATCTGGTAAGACATGCAGGAAGTTGATGAATGCTCAGGACCAGGATAGTCTCAGGACTGTGTTTTGTGGCAATCCTTGGGGAAGGCCTATATTCAGCCATGGACTTGTCAGAGGCTGTAATAATGATGATGATAATGATTTAATCTATACATCATAAATCTATACATATAAATCAACAGTAGCCTAATGGCAGGGTGCGAACCGTCGCATCCCAAAGGTCGTGGGTTCGAATCCGCCATTCGACTACTGGCGTGAACCACTCCTACTACAAGCATTTTAAGCTTACGAGGAGTGATTAAAGGGAATATTAGTAATATTAGATTTTCTCCTGTATCGTGGAGGCAGTTTACAAACATAAATTGCACGAGGACAAACATCCAGACCCGGAACAATTATTTGTAGGCCATACAAATACTTGTTCCGTACGGGATTCGAACCTGCGGCCCCCAGCGCAACAACTCATTGCTAAGCCACTGCGCCACGGAGCCGTGTAAAATGAAAAAAATGTAAATGAAATTGAAGTGTCTGTCTGTAATATCGGAATAACTGGTTTCTGTTAATTCGGGGGGTTATTTGTTTGCTATCACCCATTTTTAAACCTTTGTCTGTCCATATGTCCATCAGTCCGGGCTAATCTTCGAAATGGCTGAACCAATTGTGATGAAACTTTACTAACAGATAGAGAGCAATATTAGTATTGATCTAGGACATCTTTTAAGATTTTCTTGTGAAATTGAAAAACTGATAAATTAATGGTTTTTGATGATTATCTCATACTCTCATTTACGAATTGTAACTTTATATACAAAAGTTACTATTAACATTTTCTCTTCTTTCTCTTAGTTTTGATAAAAATCGATTTTTAACATTTTTTACTTTAATACCAAAAAGTATTAGTGCTATAGGATAAGGTAATAACTTTATTACGTAAAATTAATAGCTCTTCAAATTTTGTTTTACTTACCTTATCGTACATGTGATTTTTCGATAGTTAAGCTACGTGCCCAAAGAACACTATAATCTAGATCTGCATGTGTTCTACGCGGACGAAGTCGCGGATAAGATGTATTAAATAGTATTATTTTAATAACGTACATAAATTCATACAAATAAATTATGTGCTAATAAATTTCGTTATCCTTAATTTGTTTTTGTAGTTGAGGTAATAATAATTAGTTTTTATAGTAGGGTATTAGTATGCATGCATATGTTTTCAAGGGATAAGCGCTCGTCTTTAAATTTCATAGTACAACGAGAAGATGATGAAGCCCTGTTTAGTTTATTGAATCGACAACACGGTGAACTATTAGTACATAGTATTTTTTTGCGTAAGGCTCACAGTTGTTTTTACCACTTCTACTACATACAGAAGTTAAGTCTTGAATGTATACTATATACTAGTGCACTCCATACTTCATACTTTATTAAAATGTATACTGGGGGAGGATTTAATAAAACAAAAGACAACAGCATGTTGATTGTTGACACAACGCTCGCCTAACGGCCGCAGATCGCGTCTGTCAAATAATGATACTCATTTGTCAAATCCAATCGCGGCACCGCACTTTACTAGCGACATGGCTCTCTGTTACCCGAATAAATATACTAAAATGGAGGGAAACAGACATCTGATTTTCCTAAAATTTGTAAATTTGTGGTAGAAACCACTAAAAAGTATTTTTAAACCCGTAGGTCGTCGGTTCCGTGATAAGTGAATTTTAATTGAAAAAAAATGCAGACTGTTCAATTCTAAAAGCTTCAAAGCTGATTTTAAGGAAAGCATAGCAGTATTGCTATTTATTATAAAACTAACGACATATTTGTCGCTCAGTTGTTTTCTTAAGGCACAAAAAGTAATTTAATTTTGACCTAGCTACAAAAAACATACATGTTCGAAGTTCTGTCAACTATGCTTGAATTTCTATTCTCATATAAATAGGGAGCAGGAAACACAAGTGTTTCGAGCAAGTCCTCTCGTCTCTCGTCGATCTCGTCATTTCTTTTATATTTTTTCATCAATGTCACATGTGACGCCGGAATGTCATTTTCATGCGACGCCGAAAAAAAATGTTTATTAAGACTCGGGGCGCCGCAATATTACAATTTTCCACTAGTGATATATGAAAAGCGATTTTTTACGAGAAAATAACAAGGTGGATACGAGGCCCGTCTAAAAACTCGAATAATCGCGAATGAGTTAGATTAGGCGTTTTAATAAATTTGGTAACTTTTGCAAATATGACAAAGTACAAACAAACAAACAGAAGAATATGTTTTGATATTTAAAAAAACATGGAACAAGAAGATTTCTTTAGTAGCTAGATAATTTTATAATAAAAGATGCGGCGGTAAAGAATGGAATAATAATAAATATTATTAAATTAGTTAAAACAGAATAACGCAAAACCTGGATACTTGTAATATAATTGATATTTAAAAATAACAATTTAATTAATAAAATTTGGAATATCTGATTCTAGTTTTTAAATAGATATTGCAAGTAGTAACAGGTTTCATTTAGTTCTGAACTTAGCTGAATGAAAAAATGATACGTAGCTTTAAAATATTTTACGCTGTACGTGAATTAAACTAAGTATATCTGAATAAAAAGCTCTACCCATGAGGTAGAATAAGTTAGTAACAATATGGTTAATAAGAAGTATGCTACAGATAATATTGCGTTTCGGCGGCGACGAGCGATGGGCGACGCAGCGGAGGCGCGACGGCAACAGCGTGGCAGATGTGCCACCGGTTGTGATTGTCTTGCCGCGATGATTGATGATCTCCTGCCGTCGCGCAGGGTTACCAACCACTTCAAATATTTAATACTTACCTACGTTGGTAAATTACTATTGTAAACAAATATAACACTATGCTGAATATTCTTTTTACCATTTCAAAAAATACTGTTTATTGTTACATTAATTTTTAATCAGTAAAATCTATTTGAATGTTGTTAAAGATTTTATTTATGTTATTCAGTTTTGTTTTAACAAACACATTGAAATTTGATAGTGACGTTCAGACTAGCAACATTGAACACAACATTTAACAATTCTTACGTAATAATAAAAACGTTAGGTAATAACTACATATCATAGGTACCTACTTCAATGTTAGCGCATGAAAAGCAGTTCAAAACATACTTAAATAAATTTTGGTCATAACACGTAAACATGCTCATTTAAAGAAGATATAAACATCAGAAAAATAGTGGGTATTCATAAGATACTATTGTTAAGTATTTACTTATCTATTAACACAAAGCTCACTGAGCAACCTAAGCAGATAAAAAAATGTAAACATGGTGATTATGTTCCTGATTCCATTGTTATTGTAGATAAGAAGAACAAACTTGTTATTATTTGCATCTTCCTAAAATGGTTGAGCTAAATTGAGCATAAGAATGTAGGGATAATCCCCTTTGTAAATGTTGATTGACAGCTTCTTGCTACACCCTTCTAGGCAAACGTTGACTCCGCCTACAATCACGGAACTGTACAATGAAGTATATTTGATGTTTTCTTTAAATATAAAACAAATTTGTATTAATATTAAATAAATGTAAAAATTTGTGTTTTAGTAATTTATAAACGTATTAGTTGCCAGAATTATCTGATCAATTTACTTAAAGAAATGTAATATATATATTATTAGTATAGAAATATTCAAATGGATATCTTTTAATAAAAACAACTGTTAGTAAAAGCTTGTATGATACCTATTGTTAGTAAAAAAATCTTATTTAAATCAAGAATTGTGAGCGACAACCCTATATCACTATTCAACTCACGTTTATTCAATATAAGCAAACTCAAGCATAGGCCACGGTAAAAGTTCTTTGCCGAAATATTCTACATTCGTCAACAGTTGCTCTGCAATGATTTCTGTATATTTATGAGCTCTTTATATTACGAAAGGGAGTTACATGTTAGAAGTCGAAAATAATGGTAGAAACGGGAGTCTTCCTGTTTGTACTAATTACAACTACACTATGCTGCTTAAAATACACATAGTAAAGATTAAAAGCCCTACACTTTCTGATCGATATTTTATTATAAAAGAGTATTAACATTTTAAAATTATAATATCGTGCCAATTTTCTCAATTATAGGAGGAAATAGAGTTTTATGATAACTCTCGCTACTATTATTACTTATGTGGTTGATCCACAATGCAGCTGTGTTGCAGTACAAATGGGTCGGCTCAACCGGGAGTTGCGGAGTATGTTCGTACGGTGAGTGAGAGCCTTTTTAAATATTTAAACATTGCTGTTTCGCAAATTTTATTACTGGTCTCGTCGTCGAACTCCTCAGGGGCGACTTCGCATCTGCATTTTGACTCTTAACCGACGATAGATGTAGGTGTCTAGGAGTCACTGCATCTACTTACCATTACTCCATTACTTCTATTAAAAAATCGTCACCCAACGAAGGCCTCTTACGACACCCACGAGATGAGATATCTATGGTTTATTTTATGTCACCAGTATACGGAATTTAAGAAAAAATTAAAGTTGTAAATATTTACTTTGCAAAATCCGCTTAATAATTATATATTGCATATATTGCATGGATATTTGCAAAGTAAATATCTACAACTTTAATATAATGGATTTCCGCAAAGTAACGCCTGATTCTATTAATTATCTTAAGAAAAAATATTTATACAGTGAGGTAATTATGAAGAGAAACCCGAATAAATTTAAGTAGGTAAAGAAACTGTCTTTGTCATTATTATAATTATTATAAGTTTGTGTTTTTGAAATGTATATTTTTTTGATGTAGGACTTTCTAGTCAGGCCAGTTAGAGAGGATTTGTCGTAAATAAACGCGTTTGATAGACGGATAAGCGACATTGCGAGTAGATTAAGTAGTCTTCTTAATTCTATATCCTAAATTTTTTACAAGATAGACTCCATAATTGTCAATAACCTGCAATAGTCCACTGTACTTAGGCCGTTCGCAAGTTGCCGAACAAATAATCAAATGCTTCGCAACATTGACACTGCTCCCCGTCACCGTTCTAGATATTTTAGGCATCGTAGGTAAATGGTTTTTATAAAACATATTAACGATTTGACTGATATACATTTTTCATTTCAAATAGTGCATAAAATTGCAAAACTTTTTATAATGTAATAATATTTGATGTTTAGGGCGCCATCTATTATTAACCTCGATAACTACAACGTTAAGGTTCTCGGAGGAACTTTAAGCGTTCAAGCTGTAATGTAAGCAACATACATACATTAATTCGAAGCATTTACGTTCGTATGTAAATAAAAAAGTCAAGCCACTTATTAAGAGTAGCTCCTTAATCGAAAACAGTAATGTAAAATTACTGATTTCATAATAAACTTCACTTCAGTTTAAAGCATTTCGCTATAAACCTAAACTTTCTCGTCCCTCTCAAGGTTTAAAGCCTTACTGTTAGTAAAACTTACTGACGCTAGATGGCGCAAATAATACAAACTATCGTTACTGAAAATCTTATTAGCTTATTTTAATGCGTTGTTTTGTGTGGTAAAATATATTATAAATAATGGTATATTTTATTCTTTTATTATAGCCCATTAAAATTCCACTGCTGAATATGAGCCTCCTCCATAGATTGTCTTGTAGGGAGATATTTGCCACAGTTACCACGCTAAACTTATGGGGTTGTGATTAAGAAGATGCTGTTGCCCATCTCCTGTTTTTATTTCTCCCATCGTCTCTTACGACACCCACGGGATGATATGGGGTGTAGGTATTCCTATACCACCACTACATACTTAATAGTGGCCTTAACACGATCTAATTTATATGTAATGGAGACATTTTCTACTTATATAGTATTAAGATATAGTAAGCACCACTGTTAGTAGCACGAATCCTCAATTCTGAATTTTTCTCTAGTTCAAGAACGGTAAATCTGGATTTAGACTTGACAGGTAATTTAGTAGTAGCAGTTAATAATATGTTGACTGGAATTCGAACAGATTGGCCATTTGATACAAGTATGCAGTAGCACATCACTTTAGCATTATGGTCAAATAATACGTAGATACTTATTTTCATACCAATTAAAAAAATTATAAGTATACAAAACTGCAATATCAATTAATATAATCTCAAAAATGTAAAATATATTAGGTAAATTAAGTCTCATAAGCGAAACGCGCTCTAAGTTTGGGTCTCATCAACTTATGATGTTTAAAGGTTCATTAGATTAGTGATTAAATGGACTATAAACTCAAAGCTTGAAGCAGCTCGCAGTTAGTTCAATAAAATATTGGTCAGAGGAGAGGTTGATTTAATTTAATTTTTGAATAAGTAGTAAGTACTTAGCCTCAGAAAGTAAACATCAACGGTTACGAAATAATTAAAAATCTACAAGTGTAAACCAACTGCTTCAGAACTAAGAAATTTTTGCTGAACCATGATAAAAAGAAAAGGATTTTTTGGGTAAGAAATACAAAACGTAAATATTGTAGTTTTTTAAGACAAATTAGAACGTGCGAATTTAATCATTGCGAATTTCAATAGTAATTACACATCCATTTCAATCACACAATCATTATAAAAAACGGAAAATGTGATATTAACTCAATATGAACATACTAAAGATTTTTACTTTACAAATAACTAGCATGGCCAAGAAATTGTTTTATAATCATAGTTTGTATATTAATCGAAATATTGATCCTAGTTTAATAATTATTGCCATTCCTCCGAATATTCGTAAACAACCTAATTAAGTTATTTAGTCATCGAGCTTTCGTTATTGTGTTTTGCTAATTAGCTGTGCATAGAAAAAAATGGGGAGTATAAAAATCACACCCCAATTAAGAATATAATTATTTACAATTTAGCTTTCGTGGTGGACGTGTCTTAAGTTGTAAATATATTAATTTTTCTATTCGACCCTTACGATGTTCGTGTCAACAACAGTCCCGAGTCAGTCGTCGCCATTAACGTCACGGTTGTATGCCTCAACAACCACAAACTCCAGTAACAACCAGTGGTCTCAGGTTGCCAATAACAATGACGCTGTTCTTTCCTCAACGGTAAAATCAAAATATTAATCTTGCTTATTTTTATTGGTTCCTAGGTTTTATATGTATCTATAATCTATATTTTAATATTTTTAAAGAAATTCTTATTGAGGTTGCTATATTTTTTTCAAAAGATTTAAAGATTTTTAATATCTTAACAACCGTGATTAAATCTACATTTAAAGTTTAGCATTTATACATAAATTACTTAATTATTAAGTTACTATACATAAAAAGTACTAGGTAAACAAACGGAAGTGGGCTAGAATTATAAAAACGATTATAAGTTCTTATTAATTTAAGTTGACATAAAACTGTTTGTTACCCATACATTAATAAGCGTAAAGTACCTATATAAAATACAACCTTGTATCTTTTACAGACTATGCCGTGGACCGAAATGCCGCCATACCAAATCATTCCAGTCTCTAACTTCGTTGATTCAAATGGAGGTTATATTAATTCAAAGATGAACGTTGTCAGTACCACTACATCTAACTTTAACGACCAGATGTTCAATACTCCAACATATTTGCTTCCACCTTGTGAAAGAGATGTTACAAACATTCCAAACCGTTTGTGCGGACATAACGGAATAATACCATCAGGATTGGTTAATGCCCCCAACGCTACGATTCCATATCAGAGAAATGGATCTAGTGGTGTTTATAGCAACAATAGCGCCTGGGCTGCTAACGGAGTCGCAGAAAGATACACACGGCCTACTTTGAACCCTATGAAAACTACCAGTGGTGCTGTTAAGAAACATAAACGTGTCCGAACAGCGTTTACGAGTCAACAGATGATGGAGCTTGAGCAAGAGTACGCACGCAACAGATACCTTGACCGCACTCGTCGCATAGAGCTTGCCGATACACTAAATCTTAATGAACGCACTATTAAGATTTGGTTCCAGAACAGAAGAATGAAGGAGAAGAAAGACAGAGCGGAGAACTACGATGATTCAGAAGAACCAAGCACGACTGATTCCTCTCCGGACATGGTCAATAAAACCATGCCAATTATTACTCAAAATCAATACGCATTTCAAATATCCAATGGCGTTTTCAATCATGAAAGTTGTTACGTGGGGCCTTATCCAGTAGCGTCTTCTCCTATGATGATGCCACAAATGAAAATGACGCAGGAAATGAGGAGTTCAGTATTGAACAATTACCCTACGTTTGTTTTAGACAACAATATGCAACTGCAAGAGAAATTCGAACCAATGCCGCAAACACAGTTAAAAATGGAGGGTTTAGAACCGATATGTAAAACTAACGTACCAGAATCACAGCAAGCCTCACCGATGTATTCCGATATCTCTGCTATCGATTCTGTCAAAAGTGAGGTCAATGACCAAAGCTGGGATCTATCTTGGATCCGAAGCATTCATTTTGAGGATGAGGCTTAACTTATATTCAAATCAATGGTAGTTAGGTTGTATGTTAATGTTTTATACTTTATAATTTATTTATACATATATCCCATGTGGGTCGAAATAAATGCCATCTTAAAGTTTAAGCTGTCTGTTTATTAATCCTATTGTAATTCTAAAAACCTTGTAGTGGCAAGTGTAGTTATGGATGATCTTCAACTAGACGGAGTGACAATCTGATTATATTAATTTAAAATATAAAGATAGCATTTTTATAATACTAGAGTAGACAACGAGCTAATAAGCGGTAGCACTTACTCCTTCTCTGCCAGGGAGACCGTCTGAGAAGGTACCACCCATTTACCTATTTCTGCCGCCGAGCACTCAGTGTTCTATATATTATATATATTTGCTATAATATAGGTTCTCCAATATATATATATATATATATATATATATATATATATATATATATATACATAATAATCTAGGATATAAGTAATATTTTGTCTAAAAAGTCAATTAATCCGCTTCCCTGTACGGCGCAAGGCAAAGGGACTTAGCTCATACAGCCATGAAAGTGATTAAAATCCTTTAATTTATTAGTTTGTGTTTTCAATGGAAAATCTTGTGTATGTTAATTACATTTTACCCATATTTATACATACACACTTAATTTTCTTCCTTGTGTGCATCTATGGCATATTATCTTTTGATGATATAAGTTTCATTTATCTTTTTTTTATAATACTTACACTAAAAAGGTACTTACGTTTTCTTTTAATGTTCACTTATTAATATAATGATAAGCTTTTACAACAATTTACTACGTTAAAGTGACAAATGAGGTACAAATGGGCATTGTATAAAAGTGGGGATTGTAGCCCAAATACACCTGCAATAATTGCAAACGAAGGAGGCTGGAAGGAAGGAAGGAAGGAAAGCAATACGCGCTTTGTGAAGTATATGCGTCACAGGCGTTTCTACTTCCGAGGAGTCAGATGGAATCAGAGAATCGTTGGTGTGAGAGTCTGTTAATGATTGGTGTCATCTTCTAGACGATTGACCAATTGAATTCTTCACATAATATGTCATCGATGATTTGTCGAGATATTGGTTTATAGCTAAGCTAGGATCCGACAGGTTTCATGCCAAAAGATTTTATATATACAACGTAAAAAGTCTGAAATTAATTCGGAGTAAAACTCATCGCGCCGCCTACCGTTAAGGACTAAACAATGTCTCCTGGGCCAGCTAGTCTGTTATATCAAAGAATGTCGTTGACATAAGTAAAACAAATTGCACTCACGCACACATGTACCTCGGTATATACAAAACAGACCACTAGGTTGTGCACGGCTAAGCGCTTAGCTACGATGCTACGAGCCGAAAGCGTTTTACGCATAGACTATGGCCTGGGAGTTTTATTAATAAAGTAAGGACAACAAACGAGCACAGATTTTACCTGATGATGATACTTTCGTCCATAGACACCTACATCTATCCTCAAATAAAAATCAAAAAAAAAATGCAGAGGCATTGTCACCCTTGGGGAAACTTCTAGATTATGGAAATTTAAAATATTTAAAGGACATAATGAAGTACACTAATACGCCTTTCCAACAAGTCTTAATTAACCCGTTCCCGTTGCGATAAAATGTGAGGTGGGTTACAGAATAGCAACGTGAAAAAGTTGTATAACGCTGCTGTTTTTCGCATAGTTAACTACTGGAACCTGAGACCCTCTTTACTGGTAACGAAGCATTCCGTCTTAGTCCTCAGGAGTGGCGAAGCATATGCATTAAGATAAGCTTTGCCACAGCATCCACTTACCATCAGGTGAAATGTGTGTTCGTTTATCCACTCTTACTTGTATAAAAAAGGCAAGAATACAATGTCAGTAACAAAGGATACACAAATTACAATAGAAACAGAACCCGAAAATAAATGATTTGTGTTTTTGCACAAGCATAGCGTTCTACGTAACACTTTGTCAGCACTGAGGAGAAATACCATAAGGAAACTTGCACGTCTGAAAAATTAAAAATTAAAGGACAGCATAGCAGACTGCTTGCAGCTTAAATATATAAACATAACGTCACGCCTGTTATCCCTGAATGAGAAGGAAGGCAGAGCCCAAATAGCAACAGGCTACTCCAAGTTTAGCCAAAAAATATATATGGAATCACAAACCTACACAAGCCTACACAATCACAAACCTTATATCCCATTATGTGCCTTTTACGAGGCGAGGCATGTAGCACAGTTGGCACATTGTTTTTTTTTGTTGTAAGTCTCTACATAAACATGTGGCCTATATCCCAGACCAATATGGGTCTAGGCAAACTTTGAATATAGTAATTAATAAATACATTTTTTTATAAATAAATTGTTTTTGTCCATATACAATTTTTGTATATAAAACGACCCCACTATACAGGAAAGAAGTGAGGGTAACGTTTTAACAAAATATAACAAAGAAAACTAATACATTTTAGCGACATTAGCCTAGTGGTTTACCGTACGGTTTGTAAAACTTGTTGTGAAAATCCAAGTATTTAGGCTAACTTTTGCTTGATTAATTATAGAAAAACAAACTAATCTTTAACAATATTGCTCCAGTAGTATCGTTTGTCTACAAATGATAGTTAAATATTAATGAAAGAATAAATCATTTAAGTAATTAACTTAAATGATAACGATATAACGCGACGTCATTAACCACAAGGTAATTGGATCATTCTGAAACTATAAACAAAATTAAAAAAAAAGTACTATAAATATCAAAATTTTGAAGGAAAAAATTTTTAGGCTCTCTTTGATCGCTTTTTAGATATGGCTAGTATTTGAAATTATCATCATACTGAACCTTTTCAAGTCCCTTGGAATAGTAATGTTCAGCACATATTTATCACTATTCATTATACTCGTATTATCGTATTAAGGTGTCTTATTCGACTACATGAATAAGTGAAAGATCCCGAAGGATCTTGAAACCCTTGGTAAATATCGGTTTAAAATGATTTTGCTAACTACCCAAATTCCATTATTTTAATATGCTAAGGTTCTCAAGTATATGTTCAGTTGTTAACACAACTTAGTAAATAGGTATGCGTCTTCCTCCTTCTATTACTACGGACAGGGCTATCACACCTTTTTCTACCCTATGCTCGTAGTATACCGTTGCATATTCTTTTCTTGTCTTCTCGTCTTTTCCTTTACCTTAATTAATTCAGGAAGAGTCGTCCGGCAAGCTGGGTCTATTTTATTAACCTAGGCTATAAGCCTCAGTCTAATAAAATACGCCTATCATTTCCCTTTTGAAAAACTCTGTTCATAAAGAGGTGTATGTCCAGCAATGGACTTTAATATGCTGATAAATAAATGAATTACTGCTTAAAATGAAGCGGACGTAACTTGCATTTACGGTGAACTTAATATTAAAAAAAACTACATCTAATAGAAGATTCTAATACAAAACCAATGTTTCCACTTGATTGCAGATATATAAACATTTAGAGTCGAAACAACTATTTGTAGGACTTACAATTAGCTTTTTATTATGATTGATTAATTACTTTTTGCGAGATTCTCGCCCGCAGTTCAAGGCACTGCAGCCAAGCGCTACTGCTCTAACACATTATTAAATATATTTCTCTATGTATGAATTCATTATGTACCCATGATTATCATAGCATATAGTGAATGTCGTAAGAGGCCACAGAGGAAAACAAATCAGGAGACGAGCAGCAGCGTCTTCCTAATAACGACTAAAATTAAAAAAAAAACTGCGGTTGGCAACCCGCTTGCCAAGCGTGGCAACTATGGTAAATATCCCCCCTATCAGGCAATCTATGGGGGAGGCCTATGTTCAGCAGTGGACTTTAATAGGCTGTAACGGTAACGGATAGTTTGCCTATTTTGTTGGAATTGGCATCGTGATGGGATGCTTAATAACCCTATACATCAATAACCTTGGTTCAAACTGACTTACACAAACATTTTGTAATGACATCTGTAAACAAATCAATATTTAATTAAGTTTTGATAGTGTTTAACGATAGTGCTAAATTATAATAGTTTCCACAATGATTAGTTAATTATAGTGTTTGTGATGTCTTGTACGTTATTAATTAATGCTCTTAAAATGACTCGTATAAATAAGACTTAATTATATTTCGATTCTTAGTTGTGATACGTATTCCAAACAAAGGATCACGTTTTGTTTCTAGAAGTTTTATATAAATTTGAAAACAGTGAAAAATACAAGATAATTCGAATGCACAACTGAGATTTTCAAAAAACGTAAGTAACGAAAACCATAAATGTCGATCTTACTGAATTTTAATACTGAATTTTATTGTTTCATACGTATTTAATACTAGTAATCACCTATGATCAAAATGTTAAAGCGTTTTATATGAAAAATGTATATATTCACTTAATTTTATCTACCTTAACTGCAACATCCATAAATTATTTTCGATTTGACCACAATTTTTGGCACAATACCTTTGAAATAATAGTTTCTTATCTCTTCATGTCGTCGAAAATTTAAGTCTTACTATATAATATTAATCTACTTAATATTAATCTTATTTAATATTATCATTGTATATATTGAGTACTTTTTTAAAAACTGCTTAGTTGCTTTATATTTTTGTCATGAGATTATTATTTTTAAATTTGCTATATTTTTAGTAATTTTATAGACTTGATAAATATGTAGGTAAGGTAACACATATGAAATATTTATAATAACATTTATTCATTATAGAAGTCATAAAATTCAATTTTCAAACTTCCTTTCACCACCAACTTATCGGCAAGTCACATAAAACGGCCACTTTTGTGGAGTTTTTGAATATCCTCTAATTGTTTATTGTAACAAATACGCTTGTAACATAATATAAACATGAATCACTTATAAGTCGTTGTATTATTTATTGTTAAGATTTTGTTAATCGAGCACCTATGTTTTAAATTATTTTAAATATTCAAATTAACTTCGTGGTAGAGCCATGCTGCAGTTATATTATATTATTATGGTGAATGGGTTGACTCGACCGGGGGAGGATCACGCTCTCACAGAATAAAATAGCACTGCTATTTAGCAGCAAAAATAGGTTAGCGGTGGTACCTACCCAGACGGACTCCTAGCTGCAAATAATCCTATCACCAGTTAACAATGATCCCCGATAACAACGCAAAATAATGCGAAGCTGCTTTCCCAACTGCGGGATAACTATGACAAAGATTCCCTTATGAGCAAAATATGTAGGATTACTATGTTCAGTAATGTACTTTTGACAGGCTGTAATACGTGAATAAATAAAAATATGATAATTGTGTCTATGTATTATATAAATCTATTTATTATCAAACTAATTAGTTTTTATTTCTTTCAGATGAATTGTCCACTTAACAACGGTCTCAAAAAAGCTAAGCGAGTGAGAAGCGCTTTCACAACGGATCAAATACACGGTTTAGAAAAAGAATTCAAAAAGTTTCCATACATCGGTGTGGTTAATCGTAAAGAAATAGCAAAGTCTTTAAACATATCAGAAAGAGCTGTTAAAATATGGTTCCAAAATCGCAGAATGAAAGAAAAGAAAGATGCTTTCCAAAAGGAATTTTATAATTACGACCAAATTCAACTTAATGCGAAAAAATTTGTTAACGATCAATTAAATAATGTGAATACAATGAAATCAAATGACGAACGAAGTTTAAATTCCACATTACCACAATCACATTCAAAAACAAGTTTTAACAAATTGGGCGTCTTGGATCTAATTAAAAATCATGAGAGAAATGAAAAAGAAAACGAAATCAAAGATGGTGTAGTACCATCACACTACTTTCAAAACAATACAGTTACAAGTAGCACCAACGAAGGTAACACTACCGGAGAATTCTCTATAGAGTTGTTAAAGAAATATAAAAATAATTTAAGACCCAACACTACTAAAAAAAAATCCAGACAAATTATTTCCGCGCAAACAAAAAATAATGAAATGCCCCGAAGAAATAATGTTATTCCACACGTAAGAAATATTATAAAAAATAATGTGGTTCCGCAAGTAAAAATTGATGTTCCCCGAGTAAGATATAATGTTCCTCAATTAAAAAATAATGTGGTTCAACAAATAAGAAATAATATCATACCCCGTTTAAGGAAAACAGTTGATCCACAAGTCAGGAATATTTCGACAGAAAACTGTAAAACACATGGAAAAAATAAAAAATGTCAAGAAGCGTGTCGAAGTTCATCACACGCTATGTCATCAAGTCAAGAACAGCGTATGTTTGCAAAATTTCCTCCGGGGTATGTTCAGTTATACCCCCAAAACTGTTATCCACCATCTTGTATGTCAGCCGGAATACTATGGAAACCTATTGATTCAGCAGATTTGTCAGCTGCAATGCCTATGAATGACTTTTCTATGATACCAAATGCAAAATTTGCCAATTCCAGTTTCGCAAGTTATGAATATACATAGAAATAAATGTTTATGTAATTGCTATAATATGAACCATCAACCGAATACTGCCACTTTTCCACGTGAAAGAATGTCTAAGTTGCAATATGTTATAGCAATACCTTTTCACGAAACACCTGCTCATTTTAGTGCTCAGAATTAGTATATATATGATATTATCACCCACGTTAATTCTTTATTTATTCTATTAGTCGTTGAATGTAACAAAATGTTGTATTATTGTTAATGAAAATTGAAATTTGTTAATAAAACTCCATATATTTACATAAAATAATTTTTATTTAAACATTTTTATTAATTAATTATAAATTTATTTTTAACTTAAAATAGAAATTTACAAAAATTTTTCCTTTCCTTTAAATTTATACAGGCTATAACATTGATAATAAATTTTAAATCATAATTAAACAATATAAATTATTTTTGATAAATAAACAAATAAGTAAGTTGCAACAAGAAATAGTTAGCGTTTATAGAAAGAAATAAGAATCAGTATTTGAAATTTTATAATAGCCTAATCTTATAAACGTAGAAGAAAAACATATTGGTCAAAATCATTTGCGTTACTTAGTCCATTTTCTAAACTTAATACTATTTAAATATAATATGCAATAAATTATAAAAACATTGAAGTAAATTAATAATAAAACAATATTAGAATAATTACCAACTAAATTATAATTTGATTGAATACAAAAGTGAAACAATTAAACTGTTTTGTTTATTATGTTGTAATTTTTAATTTGCTTCTTGTATTTTTTCCTATGAATAACTTATATCTCATGCTTGAAAAAATAACTTATCTAGTCGAATGGTACTTCCTCCTTTTTTGAAGTCGGGTAAAAATCAGTCCTAAGTGAAGTAAATTAATTATTGATGAACTGTACAAATCGTACAAAACATTTCCACTACATTTCATAAATAACTGGTTAATATTAAATACATTTATTAAAAATAAAAAATAAGAAATCCGCTATTAAAATACTCACTTCATCTCACTTCATCACTTCATCACTGCATCTTTATTTAATTTTATTTAAGTACATAGGCACTATAAATATTTTAAACGAAAATCACCTGAGCACAATTGTGTCTCGCTATTGTAGCCATAATACTGATTATATGGTGGCGACATGAAATTACATTCATTTTGAATGTTTGGATAATACTGCGTTGGATAAACATTTGTATCATTCTGAAAAGAAGAATGTATATATTGATAGTTATTAAAATGTTGCCGATTTATTTCTTGAAAATGTAAAGATTGATTTTGTTCTAAAATCTTTTGTTCATATCCTTTGCTAAAATAATAAGGTTTCATTGTATGCTCAACGTTCAAATAATTTGTAGGACACTGTGCTTTCTGTGTTTTAAAATCTTCAGTTTGTGCTGAAGTTGAAGGGGATACAGAATCAGCATGGCCTTCGCTGGATGAGTCACAACTCGATTCAGAATATTCTTTCTTCTCCTTCATCCTTCTATTCTGGAACCAAATTTTGACACACTTTTCTCCGAGACCTAAAACTTCCGATAGCTCCCGACGACGATCACGGTCGATGTATTTCGTGCGAGAAAACGTTCTTTCCAATACTCTAAGCTGCTCCGTCGTATAAGATGTGCGAATTCTTTTGTTTTTCTTTTTTATTGTTCTTGTAACATTAGTATCTAAAATTATTTTAAAAACAATTATTTATTAAAACAGGAACTTAATAAACTATAAATGGTAATTTTACCGTGCGAAATCTTTATAAAATGATTTTCCAAACCCAAGTTTGCTCAAGTGGCCTGAGTCTCAATTTCAGCATATATTTGTCGCCACAGTCGCCTCTCTTTCGATATCCTCCTAAGAAAATGGCGTGATGGATTCTCTTTCATTAGTAACACACAGTTCGACCAATTATAGATAAGTTAGTAAAAATATTTACCTAAGTTAGTTTTTCTCACAACACTAACGCCAATCACTGCAATTACTTTGTGTCAATTAGCACAAAAGTAAATGACAAAGACATTGTGCTGATAGGTAGACTTTCTACAAAGGTTTAATTGTATTTGAATATACCTAATAAATAACTCGACTGAGTGTTCCCAATATGCATCCAGTGTACCTAGTTGCTACGTCACGGGTCCTGCGTTCGAATCCCAACATTAATTATTTGGGTAAGAGGATAAACTGGCGGTTTTGAATCTTATTGTTTGATGTGATTGATCTTACTTTCTAAGTGCTTTCTTCGTGCACTATGATATCATCGAGGCAGTTCTTTTTTCTCGTTACCCTTATGCCAGGAATTTCTTCTGTATCGTGAGGGCGTTTATCATACAAAAATTGCAAAGAGATTAACATAAAGATTACTTATATTTAAGTATATACTGCACATTGAATAAATATAATAAACGCAATAATATCCGTAAAATTAATTTTTTTCTAAGTATAATTTTATGAAAATCGTATTAACCGTATAATTTTTGCTCGATTTTATCAGGCCAAACATTTGTAAATGGCCTGTTTTCCCAACAATCGATCTGTAACAAAAAACTTTATTAAATTTAACTCTTAGTAAAAATAAAACAGAAATCAATATATTATTTGTAAAACGATTATTATTATTATTATTTCATAGTAAAATTTAAATGTCTTAAGAAATAAAAATAAAAGCCTTAACAACAACCCTGATGAGAATAATATAGGCGAGTCACAACAGAATTCTGAAATCGGTTTGGAGACTCCGATCATGTAGCATTTTGTAAGGAGGATGTTCAACTAACGCTTCTTACTTGATTGACCAAAACATAATTCATTAAATAATTTTAAGAAAAGGATGACAAGCGAGCACACAGTCCACCTGATGGTAAGTGGTTGCTGTGGCCCATAGACATCTACATCTATCCTCAATTAAGAATCAAAATGCAGATGCATTGTCAGCCTTGAGGACTAAGATGGAATGCCTCTTTTCCAGTAAAAAGGGTCTCCGGTTCTCTACACTCACCATACGAAACACAGCAGCATTAAGCTGCTATTTTACGCTGGTATTCTGTGAGAGCGTGGTCCTTCCCCGGTCGAGCCGACCCATTCGTGCCACAACTATACTATAAATATAGCTGCAGCTTGGCTCTACCACGTACATAATAAACTAGCATCTAAACTAGCATGACGCGCGATAAACAACCAGTATTTTTAAATACTTTATATTATTATTAATTATAATTAAAATTTAGTGCCCTTCGTGAACACTCGTACCCGTACCGATCAGTTCTCAGAATCTCAAGAACTGACATTTTCAAGTTAGTGGTTGTGTTTGAACTAATTAAAAATTGGCATTGAAAATGTTAAAGCCTAAAACTATCTAATTGCTTGGCATAGGATAGGGGCTTTATACTGTTTTATTCAATCTCTACATAGTATAAAACAAAGTCGCTTCCCGTCTGTACGCTTAGACCTTTTAAACTACGCAACGGATTTTGATGCGATTTTCATCAATAGACAGAACGATTTAAATGAAAAGTTTATATATTATAATACATGCATATTATATATTATATAATTCTTCTGTCCGTGTGTATGTGACTGAAGTCCTCCTAAACGGCTGGACCGATTTTGATGAAATTTTGTGTGTGATTAAGTTGATTAGAGAATAGTTTAGATTCACAATTGAAAGTTGTGTTGTTGTTGAGATTCAGAAATCAAGCGTGCAAAGCCGGGGTGGATCGCTAGTTAATATATAAATTTATTCTTAATAAACCTGCATAGTTTGTATAGTTCATGTCAAGTAAAGTAACAGTAGACATACGCCTTGCTGCTGGGTACAGCCTGCGCCAACTTCTCATTTCCACAAAATATTATTTCTCAAACAAACAATATATTTGAATAGTTTGAAAAATAAAAATATTAAAAGATCAATCACAAAATATTTTTATAATCTCAACATTGAGGTTTTCTCACGATGTTTTCGGTAGGGGACACCGAGCACGTTGGTAGTAAATCTGCAGCTAACACTTTCAATGGTGACGGTAGTAAACAAACTTGCTTTGTTTGTGAAATATAAAATTTTAAGGTGACGACATACTAATATTGTATAAAAATATACGTCAAAAACTTAATTAAAAAAATAACGGAATTTGATTTATTATACTCTATCCATAGAAAACTATAATACATATATAGTATTCTATGAGTCTATCAAAGTCCACTGCCGATCATTGACCTTCCTCATAGATTCCCTTATTGCCATAGTTTTCGCTTGGCGGGCGGGTTGACAACTGAAGTTTGTATTAGTACTTAGAGTTGTTCGATTCGAGGATGCCACTCGAGAACCGGCCGGCACTCTGTCACTTCAGCTTAATGGTCCTTTGGGCTATGTCGGATACTCTGGTTCTACTGCACGCTTTGGATATCCTCATGTCCAAATCCGAACTCCAACTTCATAGCTTGCTGAGCGACCTTGAGCTTCCGCATACGGGCAGCGGTGAAAGTCAATGTCTCAAATTTATATGTCATTACTGGTACTATCTAATGTCCCGAATGCTGGCCAGCCGAGTTGGATCTGTCGATTGACGACTTCTCGATCGAAGTTGGGCTTGTCTAGTTAAACAATTTGTCCTAACTCCCTCCCAACAACTACCAGCATAAGCGTGAAATGGACGTTATAGCGAAATGTAGGCAGGCCCTCAACTAAATGAAGTGACGACCTGGTAAGAGATGCAGGAAGCCGATAAATGCAGGTGGCTCAGGACAGTGCTTTGTGGTATTCCTTAGAGAAAGCCTATGTTCAGCATTGGACTTGTGATTTGTGTGTTTTGTGACAGCATTGGATTAGTCGTTATCAGGAAGATGCCGTTGTCCATCTCCTGTTACATTTCCTTCCGACTCTTACGTGATGATATTATTATTATTATTTATTCTTTATTACACACCGTACAAAACATGCACAGAATATAATATAAAATAAAGATATATGCAATGTTGTCTTATTGCTGACAGGAATTTCTTCCAGACAACAAGTAGTTGTTTACTAACTGTTGTAACTTATTGTAATTCTGTAATTGTGCATTAAATGAAAGAATTATATTTAAACAAAAAAATGTTAAAATAAAAATGAAAAAAAATCTATTAAGTTTAATATTTTCTGAAATGAAATACATATATTCATTATATTGTTACTTTATATTCTGTATTGATGCAATCTATACATACAAATAAATAAAATTGATGTGTCTGTTTGTAATGTCAAAATTACAGCTTTTTACTAAATGCTTATGAAAGTATATACGGTACTTATAACAAAAATACAATTTTTAAAATTTTTGTCTGTCTGCCTGTCTGTCTGTTTATTCCGGCTAATCTCCGAAACAGCAGGACCGATTTTGACGGGACTTACACTGGCAGATAGCTGATGTCATAAGGAGTAACTTGGGCTACTTTTATTTTAGAAAAAGAATTAGAGTACCGCGCAAAAAAATTAAAACCCCAAATAACACGCGGGCGAAGTCGCGGGGAACAGCTAGTTATTCATAAGATTGTATTTCACTTTAAATTTTAATCGATCTTAATTGCAAAGAATGTGGCGTTACTTTTAAAAATACCTATATGTAACGAAATTAGAACATTCGTAATATATAAATGACTAAAGAGAAATTACAGAAAATAATTAATATATTAAGTGATATTCTTACCTCATTTATGTTACTTAAAGGAGTCAAAGTAGTCATTAATACGTTGTGGAACATAATTAGCAATAATAATTATACTTAAATTAATTATTTCGATAAGTCACACTTTAACGACGAAGCAAGAACTGTGATGCAATTGCAATGATACAAAATGGATTCTACGCTAAGTGTGATTTGATATTACCCTCTTTTTGTATTAGAAAAATACAAAATAGGAAAAAACAGTCATATATATACAAGTATATTATAATAATTGCCACAATTCGCTGTAAGCTACATTTTGGAGTAATAGCTCATATTAACCTTTTTTTTGTAAGATGACGTCATAAGGGAATCAATTTATGTTATTCAATGCAATAAATAAAACTTATTTAAGTTATTAGTGTATACAAACAAAAAACTAAAATAGGAAATTATGCTTAAAATCTATTTTCCGCTTAGTGATAATAATATTTAACCAGGGGAAGGTTAAATTTCAGTACTGAATAATTTGATTTAAGAAAGTAATTTCTTCTGTGTCGTGAACCCGTTTTACAAACATAAATTTCATATGGAAAAATATCCAGACTAGAAACATTTAGCGGTAGGGAATCAAATCCACGACCCGCAGCACCATAACCAAATGTTTAGTTATTGAGCTACTAAGTCATCACATAAGTGTATAATCAATAGGGTAAAATTTTACATTGTAGTGTAATGCTGCTCTGTATTGCAGCACCATTAACTCGACCGGGTAAGGATCACGCTCGCACAGAATACCAGCATGAAACAGCACAATAATGCTGCTGTGTTTCGCATGGTGAGTGACGAGCGCAATAAACCATTTTTACAGTAACGAGGCATGCCATCTTAGTCCACAGAGTTGACAACGCATCTGGATTTTGATTTTTTTATCAAGGATAAATGCAGGGGTATTTGTGTCATAACATTCGCTTATCTTCCGTTTGTACCTATACTCGTTTGTTACTCTTCTCTGTAAAAAAAAAACTCAAAACCCTCACCCGTACCGTTACAGCACCTAAAGTCCATTGCTGAACATAGGCCTCCCCCATAGATTACATCATAAGGGGATATTTGCCATATTTGCCACGCCAGGCAAGCGGGTGGGCAACCGCAGTTTTTTATTTTTAGTCGTTATTAGGAAGACGCTGCTGCCCATCTCCTGATATGTTGCCCTCTGTCGCCTCTTACGACATCCACGGGATGATATGGAGTAGTGTATATTCTTACACTGCCAATACACGGTAAACTCAAATCTTCTGTAGTGTAAGAGCAAGTTTACGTTCATGTTGATAGATAAAATCCATAGCATATTATGTTTCACTCAAGATAATTGGACCCTTTGAGACATTAGCAGAACTTTGGCGTGTAAAACGAATGTAAAAATGTATATTATGTATTTGATGGTTGATGAAATACTGCAACCAAATTGCATTAGAAAGTAAATTGCTAAAAGCTGCGGGCAAAACAATCCCTAGTATATGTTTTTGTCAAGTTACGTATTACAAATGTAAACAAACTAATTAAGAAATAATCCTTTAATTTTGCTAATTAGAGGTCAGTTTTCAAAGGGGTCGCAATAAAAACAAATAAATTGAATATGGAAAGGGATGTTTGTTAATGAGTTAAAATCCAAACAGGTATATAAGGGTTAAATACATTTTGACAGGCATTACTATCACCCAGTGCATTTAAGTGACATGTTTCCAGTGTGTCAACATAGTACTTTAGACATGTCGTCTGTAAGTGATAATTCTAGTAATTACGAAAGTTCGACCTTCGATGCTGATATTATGAATGCCTCGAACTTTGAAACTCACATAGTAAGTCAATTTATTATTTTAATTACTATTATGTACGACAAATGTTTCCTTCAAAGGAGGAGGGTTTTTAAGCATAGCGTGGTAGCTCTGGGGATAAGCGATTGTTATATACTTTCATAGTACGCTAGCTAATCGAGTGTGTAGTGTTTTTTAAACAAGAACAATCACTAACAGTTGCGCTGTCCACCTGGTGGTAAGGGGATTCTGTAGATACATGATTGAGTGAAAGAGTGAAATTTGAGTTCAAAAAAGTATAAATGATAATAAGGTGTTGTGACCTGTAGTGTATTGAATAATTTAAGCCCCGACTTCAGAAGTTATAAATCTGGTGGAAATTATTGTGTTACTTTTTTTAAGTCGGTTTTCATTTTTGTTAAAGTACTTTTATTTGAACTTATTGAGTGGACTAAAACAACCTTAAGGTAACTAGAATGTAAAGCTTACTCAAAAGTTAAAGTTACAACCTATATACGTCCCACGCTGGGCACAGGCTGGAAATGAGAGGGTTTTGGGCAAGGAAATGTCAGCCGCGCTGGCCCAATGCGTGTTGGCCAACTTCACATGTCTTCGATATATTTTTGAAGTGAAAATTTCTTTAGCCACGTTGGGCACTTTTAGGATGGGAAAAAGCACTGAACTCGCGTGACAGTCACGCTCAGATACATAAAATTGATGAAAGTAATGTTGAAAATCCAATTGATTAAATTTTATAAAATTGATATGTATTTATAAATGTGTTATTATTATATAATAATAATCATTATTTTTCATGTAAAACAGCGCAATAAATGAAAATTTTATTACTATATTAACACGTTGATAAAAATAATTTGTAATAAAAAATAATTCCTAAAAAAATATTTTTTAACAACCCAAAAATAATGTTTACAAGTTTATGAAGCTAAGAAGCTTTTTCTTCTGACGTGCAGTCCTACGACAGACAGTTTTTTTTTCTTATTTCTTAGACATGCAGAGGAAACCTTACGATGTCTTACTTCACCGCCGAGCACGTGGTAAATCTGCACTTAAAATTGGAATTAACAATTTCATTGGTGTCGGCAGGGATCGAACCCGGTTTGCTCACGTTAAAGTTAAAGTTACAGCCTATATACGTCTCACTGCTGAGTACAGGCCTCCCCTCATTTCTGAGAGGGTTTTAGGGCAAGGAAGTGTCCGCCGCGCTGCCCCAATGCGTGTTGGCAAACTTCACATGTCTTCGAAATATTTTTTTTTAATTTCTCAGACATGCAGGTTTCCTCACGATGTTTTCCTTCACCGCCGAGCACGTGGTAAATCGGCACTTAAAATTGAAATTAACAATTTCATTGGTGCCGGCGGGGATCGAACCCGGTTTGCTCACGTACTGTGAAATATATAGCGAGCGCTTAGTAATAATAAAAAAAGTTAAAAAGAAGATATCGAGTAACATGCACACAAAAATACAGTCCAAAGGAAAATCTTCTCCTTTTTGAAGTCGGTTAGAAATCGTAATGCAAATGTCATCTCTAAAGACCTCGTTACCATCAAAAAGGTTCTGGTTCTCACCATAGAGCATACAAAACAACCTACCATTTTTGCTGCTTATTTTATGCCGGTATTCTGTGAGGTCGTGGTCCTTCCCCAGTAGACAGATTAGTGCTGCGACCATAATACAGCTGCAGCGTAGCTCTTGTCTGCCACGTTTAAAACATAATTAATTAATTAAATTCTTTTAAGGAGGAGAATTACCCGTATCAACAGTTTTTATTGTCAAACGACTTTTCATTACAAGACGGTCGAAGAGAGGTACACGATGATCAGGTAAATTTATGTAATTTTTATAATCTTGAAACAGACATGTTTAAAAACATGTTTTAATGTTTATTTCTCTTTTCTAGCGTCATGAGATCGAGCCCTTCACGTATAAATGGGATGAATTCAGAGCGACTTCATCGCACAGGATCAAGCCTGAGAATAACCAAAGATATTTTTACAATTTCGCCAGTGATAATTCCGAATATAGCTATAAAGTGAGACAATAGTTACAGTTATTTTTAACTACATTTGAATTAACGTATTTAGTATAGAAATTAATAAGATATTTTTTCAGAGACAAAACTCGGTGAGAAGAACAGAAGACCTGCCATTTATGAAACTACACACTCGTGGAAAGTGTCGGCGCTATTTAATAAGTATGTACAATAAATATTAATCATTTCCCTTTGTCTTTGTTATGCTGTTTTGCTATTTTGTTCAATAAACCAATTTTTTTTTTATTTTAGGTCAAAAGTCACAATATTTTATTATGAAGCGCAAACGAAGGACTGTTTTTAATACACAACAAATATTAATGTTGGAGAATATTTTTAAGAAGAATCCATACGTAAGCAGAGAAGAAAGATATATGTTAATGGAAATGTTAAACGTAAGCGATAGAGTAATAAAAGTGTGGTTTCAGAACCGTCGTCGATTATCAAACAAAAGAGATAAAGAACTATTAGTTAATTATAACTCAGATTCATCTATGGAAGAAAACGATTCGAATTTGACTTTAGATTATGTTGAATCGAAAATAAATCAAGCTGATGAATTTGGGTATGTGACATTGGATGACAGAGCAATGAGTGAGTTAATGACTGTTATTGACTCTCGTCTTACTATCGAAATTGATTTGGATGGGCCTTGCAAGAAATTTAAGGATGGTAATTCTAGTAACAATATAATTTATGAGCCTATTTCACCAGTAAGCATGCAAGATGGTGAGGAAGAAGAACATGTTTGTGTATCTCGGTGGGAGCCTCACGAACCTGAAGAGTCCTTAAGATGTTTATTTGGTGTACAAGCTTTTATAACCAAGTGATATTTTACCTCAATAAAATACCCTGACAATTTATTATTTTATTGTGTTATGCTTAAGAGCCGTGATAGCTCAGAGGCCAAGCGCCTTCTGTAAATTTCACACACTAATAACTCCCGGGTTCAATTTTCACAGACGCCAATGACATTAATAATTGCAATTTCAATTGCTGCTTTACCACGTATTTAACAGTAAAATCATCGCGAGGAAGAGTAAAGTTCGCCAAAACGTACTGAGGCAATGTGGTGATTTAAGTGCTCCTATAATCCTTTCAGAAATAAGAGGTGCCTGTGCCGTTTCTGGACGTATATAGGTTATAGCTGTGCTAACAGAAACAGAAACTTTTTTCTTAAATATAGATTATAAATAATACTTATTAACTTTTTACTTTACTTATTAGCTACCTCTTGTTTAAGTTAGGACACTTATCATCATCATTATAGCCTATCACAAGTCCACTGCTGAGTATAGGCCTCCCCGAGTAGTGCCACAACGAACGGTCCTCAGCCGCCACTGTCCATGCAATTCCTTACAGTGACATCCAATTCCTTTCTTCCAAGAGTGGCAACAATGGCAATCATCCCTCAATGAGTTTTATTTGAACTCTTTACGATTTATACATTTAAAATTCGTGTGTACAAATCCACTTCTAAAAAAATACATTAAACTTACTTTTAATTTTCAACATAACCAGTATTTTTACATAAAATAGTTATATAATAAGAAATTGTAAAATTAATTATGTCCTTCTAGCTACTTTCGACCTAGGTGTAATTCTGATACTCTTGAAAGCTTATCTTGCCTAACTTAGGCTTGTTTAAAGTATAAGGAGCGTGGGGAAATCATAAGATAATTATATTCCAAATAATTTATGTGAAACATGTTAGCTCTTGCTAGGATTCGAACCCAGGACCCACGACCCCCACGATAGTGTACCCTGGTCACAAGACCACGAGGTCGTCAAATTATATTTATAGGCTTATCAGTAATTGGATTGGAAATGAAAACTTTTTAATGATTTCATTGTACGGCCGGTGAAAATAAATATATAGAATTAACTATAAGTAATTTCTGTCAGTTTTTTTGCCTGCATGTTGTATAAAGCTTGCCAAAGAAGTTGCCAAAAATTAAAAAAAAGTTTTGTACATTCTTATCGTGTCTGTCTATGTTGTTTTAATAATTATATAAGTTAGTTTAAATAAGTTCATAATTAATGTTAAAGAGATTAATTACGAAACTAATTTTAATTTTAATAGTTTTAGTCAATTGTAATCTATACAAATGTTTGACAATATAATTAAATAAAATCAAAATTATATATACAATGAGCATTTATTCAATGTAAAAATAGCATAAAAATATGTTTAAAAAATAACAATCATTTTAAATATATAAGTAGTGTTTCCCAAATGATAACTTACTTTGTGCTTTTATCTAATTAAGTATATATTTAATATGTACATCATAAAGATTGTTATAGCTAAAAGTCTATTGTTTTTACAAGGAAATATAAGATGAAAATTTACTGTTAGCCGCTGTGCTAGGGTTTTGGTTACTAGCATCTGGTGTTGCCAAATATGTAAAATACGGGTCCTGTGTGAACGGCAAATTTGCGGTTCTCGATTGTAGATTGTTATCCTCGTAGGTTGGCGTTACGGTCGTCGAAATAGGCGCATTGAATATATACGTATCTGTTGAAGGCGGATGCATAACAACCCCACTAGATAATGAATTATAATACGAACCGGTCGAGTACCGTGTCATATCCTCGTTTAGTTTCAAGTTTACTCCATTTGGCACATAGGTGTCCGACTGGAGCGAAGATAGTGCATTAGAATTCGGCTGCAGTGAATCATCGGTACCGTAACGATAAACCTCAGTCATCGGTGAGTAAGTAGCTCTACTCGTCCCTGCGCTATAGTACGAGGAATATGACAAGTTCGGAGTATACGATGGCAGCTCAATTTTTGTGGATCTTTCCATCAAGTTTTGTGGACCTTTGATCACAGTTTTTAAAGAGTTAATTGAGGAGTAGTCTGAAGGTCTGGATAACATGTCGTTGGAACCAACGAACATTTTATGATGACTTGCGTGACTATCTGTGAGCAATCTTCGGTGACGATCATGCCCTCCGCAGCTTCTGCCGTGGCTCATCTTATGGTCTTGACTGGGTGACGTTTCTTTGGAACTCGACGGGCTGCTGTCATCCACTGATGAGGAGGGTTTGTTATGCTTATTGTCCTTCTTATATTTCATTCTTCTATTTTGAAACCATATTTTAATTTGGCGTTCTGAAAGCTGGAGATAATTTGCAAGTTCGATGCGTCTTGGTCGACATAGATAGCGGTTTTGATGAAATTCATTTTCCAACTCCACTAATTGTGAACTCGTGTAAGCTGTACGGGCTCGCTTCGTAAATCCCTTCTGGTATGAAGTCGTGTCGGAAGGCATATCTGAAAAATTATAATAAAAAATTATATTTGTCCTTTCTTAACATATATTATTTTTTTACTTTTATTTTAATTCTTACCGTTTGATAAAGAAGAAGCTGCACTGATGGCAGGGTTATTTATCGTCGAAGAAGTTTTGCTCCAGGAAGGACTCTGAAACACGGTGTAATTTTATGTGAAACACTAATAAAAATGCGTCCGACTGCTTCCATGTAATTAACACAATAAAGTAATACTATATATTATATTCCTTAATTGATTCTATCTGTAACCAAATTAAATGGCCATTAAAAATCCGGTCATTTTGTGGTTAATCACAGTTTTGACCAAAGTCTTTAAGAATACTTTACTATGCGAATAGAACCGGTATATTGGAAACATTAAGGTGTATATTACTTTGAAATATTTACCTGGTTGGAAAAACTGGATTCACGTAAATCGCTTATGTCCCTTACAGTATCTTTTACAACATCGTTTTCTATACCGCTTCTATGGTGACATGGTACAGGTTCATTAGGTAAATAATTTCTATTGTAATTCATTTGGTTGTCCATTTGAATATTAGAAGAAAATAGGTCACTTTTATTCAAACAATCATGGGATGTCACTTCCTCAGTTCCCGAACCGTAATCGTTATGGGAACCGTTACTTATATTTTCATAGTTGGATATTTGATAGTCATATTTTGACTGTAAATCTTCCTGTGTGGTGGTAGCAGTATATGACTGATGAAGCCCAAGAATATCGTGAATACTAAAACCTGTCGAGTCCCTTGAGTTATAATCTTGCGAAAAATTATTTGAGACAACGCTTAATGCTTCTGTCTTGCAATCTAGAAACACATTTTCTTGCGTTCCGTAGCTAACCCTTCGGATAAGATATCTTCTACTCCATGTGACGTTAGGGTGTTCAACTTGTATAAATGTTTTTGATCTTGTTCTAGCACTAAATTTGAATTATACTGCGTTGTAATTGTAGACGAGAATTCGGATGAAGTGGAGTCCCTCGATTCTTGATCGGATTGCAAGCTTGGAGGCGATGGAGTCGGTGAAGACATTTTTACAACTTTTAACACTGATTTTAAAATATACGTCACAATGTCATAGATACACAAAAATATGCACTAGGCGACCGTACCGTTAAAGATTTGTTTACTAAATGCTTTTTCTTCACCTGCATATCGTTAATTTGGTAATGACTTTATTCGTTTGTGTGCTGCATTCTGTTAGGCCGATTTGTTTGTGTGCGACCGATAAGACAGACATACCGGGTCTCCGATAATAAACGAATACAAGATAATAGTTTAAAATATATCTCAGTAGCTAAAAGGCCTGTCACAACTCCTTAAACAAAACTAGATATTTGGGTCTCGGTTACTGATACGTACAGGATTATTCGAATGCATTTTGTTTCCTTGTTCAACCCGTGCACTTAATTTTTACGTAGTATTAAGAAAATATTAAATTGAAAATTTGTTATTTTATTTTAAAACTTGGTTTTATAGTTACATAAATAAGCAGCAATAAAATTATATTACTAAAACATTTAAAGTTGTATACTTTACTTTAAAATGTTCTTTGTCTCAGTATTTAGGTTGATACGTATGCCTTGAACTAGGTGGCGATATGACGAAACCACAATTCGTTACGTAGACAAGTCCAAGCGAAGGTAATGTACGTAGGCCCTTTACCTACACGCCGATACAAAACTCGTTAAGATAAAATTCAATCTTATATGAAAAATTTAATACCTAATGTATCTGTGGCGTTTTAAATTAGATTTCGTTTTCATTCTGAATGAAGAATTTTAAAATAAAGAGTTGATATCTCATAATAAAATATTTTTGTATAGAGAATACAGTAACAAATACGCAGCGTAATTTTGGTTGCAATAAAATTAAGTCTGCTTGATCTGGGAATGACCACGCTCTCACAGAATACCAGCGTAAAATAGCAGCATAATTTTCATCATCATCATCATTACAGCCCTTCACAAGTCCACTGCTGAACATAGGCCTTCCTCAAGGAATGCCACAAAGCACGGTCCCGAGCCACCTGCATCCCTTGACTTCCTGAAAACGATTTTGTAACTCGAGCTGAAAGTTTTCGGGGTTTTGGATTAGAGCACGAGGGGGACGGAGCGTTAACTTCATTAGACGTGACCTCTCCAACTTAACGTTTAGGTTCAGTGTGCCTCTCACCATTCGGTGATCGCTGCCAGTATTCACCCTCGCGATCACTGAGACATCACTGAGCATAATTTTGCTGTGCTTCAAATGACGAGTGCAGAAACCCACAGAGTTTTTTTGGTGTCTTTTTTGGTGACAAGGCGGTTTCATCTTTGTTTTCAGAGTTCTTTGATTTTTCATAGATGTATATGGGCAAAAGTATTACTTACCATAAGTTGGACTTTATAACACAGATTTTAAAGCTCTATTCATCATCATCACAAGTCCACTGCTGAACATAGCCCCCCTAAAACATTATCAGCTTACGATGAAAAGCAATGTACAGCCAGTGCGTTTTGCCAGTGATGACCAAACCAAAAGATCTGAGACGTGCTCCTTCACTGTTGGCCGTATGAAGAAGCCCAAGGTAGCTCAGCGAGCTATGGACAGTACTATGCTCGGGGTTTATCTGCGTGATAGACTTAAAAACGAGGATATCCGCAGTAGAACCAGAGTAACCATAGCTCAACGGAATAGTAAGTTGAAGTGGCAATGGGCCGGTCATATTCTTCTTCTTTTTTTTACGTTACCTCCACACTAGGATTTTCTCCTGTATCGTGGGGGCAGTTTACACACATAAATTTCACAAGGACAAACATCCAGACCCGGAACAATTATTTGTAGACCATACAAATACTTGTTCCGTGCGGGATTTGAACCCGCGGCCCTTAGCGCAGCAACTCATTGCTAAGCCACTGCGCCACGGAGCCGTCATATAGCTCGGAGAACCGACAACCGATGGGGAAGAAAGGTTCTCGAGTGGCAGCCTCATACCGACAGGCGATGTGTTGGTAAGACATGCAGGAATTCGAAGGACGCAGGTGGTTCATGACCGTGCTTTGGGGCATTTCTTGGGGGAGGCCTATGTTCAGCAGTGGACTTTGAAGGGCTGTAATGAATGAAAAAATCGGTGCTAAGAATAGAGTATTAAATAATTAAATCCCAACTTTAGAAGCTATTAAATTATGTAATATTTATTGCACACCACGGACACGAAGCGAAGTGGTTGGGCTTTACTGTCTACTTTTTAACCCATAGACTCTTTTTTTACTGTCAGAAATTAGGGCCTCCCTGTGCCCAGGAATAGGACGTAGCAGGCTGTAACTGTAACTTTAACTTGCGTTAAAGCTACAGTGGGAAGTTACATCCTATATGTGTCTCTGCTGGACATAGGCCCTCACGATGTTGTTTTTTCAAAATTGAGTACGTGGCAAGTCAGCATTTAAATTGCGGTCAATAATTTCATTGGCATAACGGCGGAGACTGAAGTCAGTTTACTATAGCGTACTTTGTAATTTGAAGCCGTGCGCTTATCCCCTGAGCTGCAACGGCTCTCTGCTTACGTTCTCATTATTTCACTACCGTACAAATAGTAAAGTACGGCAGTGAAGTACGCCAAGCCTTTTAATGTAATGTAAGTTAAACGTATATAGTTTTACATTTTTTTATTTAATTTTTTTAGGTTATTTCAATGATTACGTCATACTGAGTAATCTAATATTTTATTGCTGTTCAATATTAGATGTATCTATATTTAAAAATATTTTGTACTTTTTGGCTCATATGTTCTGAGTTTTAAAAACTGAACTAACTTAATAACTGCATTAAACTAGTAGACACTATTTTAAAAATAATTATACATGTAAATGAGAATTAATATGTCGCGTAATTTTGCGCAAAATTAAAAAATAAACGCAAGTGTGACACCTGTACATCGTGAAAGTTGAATTTATAAATTAAAAAATAAAGTAAAATAAAAACCTTTTAAGGGCGGCTATTAATATTCAGTAAAAGCACCCATGACATTCTTAACGTATTTGCATCGGTTGGGCATACTCGGAATTAGGTTATTCCCATATCCTGTTGAGGGAAATTGCCCCAGGTCCTACTGAGATGCATAAAAAGTGGTTCTTCTGTTACCAGATTTTCAGGAAAAGATCTCAGAGCTCCTCTTTGGAGATATATCCCAAGCATGCTCAATGGTATTTAAATCTGGGGATTGCGCTGGCTATTCTAAGGCCGTGACATCATGTTCGTGCAACCAGGCTGGTAAGACCCTGGTCGTATGTGAACGGGCATTGTCGAGCATAAGTAGGATATTTAGATCCACTTTTTTCAGCCATAGTGCTCTGTATCCAAACGAGGTCCGTTCTTCCACCAAAATGAATTCCTGCCCATACCATAATAGTATCACCTTGGAATGTATGAACTTCTTGAGGGTGTTGAAGCCGGCTTGTAAGACCAAAAACTCTCCATACAAGTACTCTCCTCGAATCAGGATTAAAACTAAATCGGGATTCATCGGTGAAAAGTACCAACGACCATTGATGAGGTTCCCCGTTCACATCTTCTCTAGCTCATTGCAGACTTCGTCCACGATTTCCTCTTCTTAGAGCTGGAACCCGAAGTCTATAAAGGTTGGCTTCGTGCAGTCTCCTCCTCACAGTTTGGTCTCTCGCAAGCCCTTTCTGTTCAGACCGTAGCCTTTGGACCAATTGCAACGCCGTAACATTTGGTTGGCTTCTCGCAGCAATTTACAAAAAAAAGGGTCCTGTATGGGTGTAGTAATGCGGCTTGGCCCTGGGTGTCTCTCCGCCACCTCCCCCGTGGCAGGATAGCGTGACCACAACCTCGAAATCTTATTTTGTCTGGTGCATATTGCCACGGCGACGCGACGTCACGTTGAAAAGCACCAGCCTGCAACATTCCCACTGCTCTTAACATCTCTTCTCTAGTTAAATGTCGACATATTACGCATTATTCATTACAATAAATTATCAACTTAACCCAAGTTGAATCAAAAAGATGTTTAAATAGCGGTTTTCAACAAAAAAAAATTACTCTGAGTACAAAATTCGCACTCTCTATATATTTCAATTCAATTTTTCCCGCCAACTCATTTTATTTCTTTTTTATTTAAATTTGGGATCAATCTGGAAACGACGAACAATTTGAGGACCATGGGTGCTGCAAAGCACCCGAAACGTCGGGAATAAAAATAAGTAGTAATAAACGCGATTAAATCCGTAAAAGTAGTTTTATTCAATGGTCAATGTTATAAAATTATCCGTATTGTAAATACCGTGTTTTGTATTGAAAACATTGCAGTCCTCCGTTTTGAATAGTACGAAAGCATTGATTTTTACGGTTGATAAAAGTCATAACATAAAAAAGAGCAAGATTGAAGGCGATTATATTTTATTTTTATTTTATAAACTGAAGTGATAAACGCACGACTTACAGTCCACCTGATGGTAAGTAGTTGCTGCAGTCAATAAACATCTGCGGCCATTTTCAAACAAAGAAATCTATAAATGCGTTGTCACCTCCGAGTACTAATATGAAATACTCGCAGCGTGTAATTCTACATGCTCTCTATACACTTACACAGCAGACTGAAACTCAGCAGTGCTATCACTGCTAATAGCCGACTACCAATCGACTTCCTGCTATACCAGTTCGTCACTCCATCTGGTGGGGCTCGCCCTCTTGTCAGGCTCCGAGGCTGCCACTTGTGAAGCTTTTCCCCCCTCGGTTATCGATTTTTCGAGCATATGGCCCGCCCCTTATCACTTCAGTAACTGATTTCTCTCATTAGATTATCATAATTAATTTTGTAGATTTAATAGAATAGAATAGAATATAATCATTTTTCTACCGACTTCAAAAAGGAGGAGGTACTCAATTCAACTGTATGTTTTTTTATGTGTGTTACCTCATAACATTTTTCTGGGTGAACAGATTTCGATAATTCTTTTTTTATTTGAAAGCTGGTGCTTCTCATGTGGTCCCATATAAATTTGATCAAGGCCTGACCAATCGTTTTTGAGTAATTCTTAATAATTTATATTGAAGTCGGCTGTACAAAATTTTTATTTTAAATTATATACAATATAGATTACAGTATCTACATAATACTTATTGAAAGTCATTTCTTTTACTTTTACCACGGGTTCGTAAAAACCTCTGTCCTGGGAAGAACCAGCAAAAAACCCAGAGGGACTTTTTTAAAAAGCACAATTTAAAATATAATATTTTATACAATTGTTATGAAAACATTTAGAAAGAGCATGGTAGCGATCACCTCATTCCCAGGGGTTATTATCAATCATGTACTGTTAAGTAGTATAATAACCCTTATTAGACAATTATTGCTTAATAAATAATTTAAGCTTTTGATAGATAAGGTCTGCATATTTTCTGGGACTTTGTTGTAAAAGCGTATACATTGCCCCATGAAGGAGTTACTGACTCTTTGGGATCGAGTAACTGGTATAACTAACTTGTGCTTGTTCCTAGTATTTACATAATGTACATCATTCTCTATTTCTAATAAAACTATTTTTGTTATTGTATTATTGTATACGAGAATTTAATGTATGTAACATTAAATATGTAATTTAAATTCTCGTAAATATATTGAGAGGTCAAAGTTAATATAATTATTTCTTTAAATTTTTCTATAAGGGATTCCTTCCGACCTAGGTTATAAATTGCTCTTATGGCTCTCTTTTGCAAAACAATGATAGTTTCAAAGTCAGTCGCATTACCCCATAGCAAGATTCCATATGACATTATGCTATAGAAATAAATAAATTAAACTAATCTAGCTGTTTTAACACATGTAAGGCATCGAATCTTTTTTACAGCATATGCTGCAGAACTAAATTTGCTAGCTAGTTTAGATATATGAGGGCCCCATTGAAGCTTCGCGTCAACTGTAATTCCGAGAAAAACAGTGGATTCAACAAGGCCCAGCTCCTCCCCATTTGAAAGCACACTGGTATTCACCTGTTTAACAAAAGGTGTGGTGAATTTAATAAATTTTGTTTAATTACCGTTCATAAGCAAATTATTGACGTTAAACTAGTTTTTTTTTTATAGCAGAGGGGGCATACGAGCATGCGGCTCACCTGATGGTAAGTGACTACCGCCGCCCATGAACAACTGCAACACCAGGGGAACCAGAGGAATTGCAGATGCGTTGCTGGCCTTTAAAAGTTTAGCCTAAAAGGTTAGCCTAGTTTACTACTTTTGATATAGCATTATTCACTTCGTCATATTTCAATAATTGCGTTTTTAGTCGGAAAATCAACGAAGTATCATCATAAGTCATTAATATAAACTAAGAGCAGAAAGAGACCAAGAACTGAGCCCTGGGGAACACCCATAGATACTACCGATCCGGAAGAACAACTTTCCATTAATAACAACTATTTGCGTTCTGTTATTTAGATATGACATAATAAGTTTAAGCGCTATGTTTTTTACACCATAATAATGTAGCTTCCTGATTAATGTCTCATGGTGAACACAGTCAAAAGCCTTGGAAATATCACAAACTATACTCAAAGCATCTTTTGAATTTTCCCATGCTTATAAAATATGTTTGATTAGCTCAACACTGGCATCAGTTGTCAAGCGACCCCTTGTAAATCCAAACTGATTGTTATGAATTAATTTATTTACATTAAATAAACTTAACATTTGATCAAGAATAATTTTTTCAAAAATTTTACTGAGCGTTGGCAGTACAGAAATAGGTTTAAAATTAGTGGGGTCCAATGTATAGAAAGGTATAACTTTACTATGTTTCATTCAATCAGGAAACACACCAGATTCGATACTAGCATTCAAAATAATAGCAAGTTGGATTGCAATCGCATCTATTATAGACGCAATAACTTCAACAGAAATCCCCCTTAGATCTGCTCTTTTCTTAATATCAATAGTTTTGATATATTTTACAATATCACCTGATAATATTTTATGAAAAGCAAATTCTTTTTTACAGACATTTACATTTTATTTGAGTAATGACTCGGCGACAGCAGCGAAGGAATTGAGTGACTTTGTAGTCAAGATCGGAATGTCTGTAAAATATTGTTCAAAAGCGGTTGCAACGTCTTGATCTGATTTCGTTAACTTATTGTTAAAATTTAATTGAAAATTTGAGTTTTGTAGTTTCATCTTGCCAGTTTCACTTTTGATTATACTCCAAGTCATTTTAATTTTATTAAATTCATTCTTAATTTTGTTTCTTAAATATTAAGACTTGGCTGTGCAACACACTCTTTTAAATATTTTGGAATATTCTTTTACATATTCTCTAAATGAAATACTAGGATTAAATTATCTTTCGTTGTAAAGGTCATATAACTTTTGTCTACTCCTATGGATTCCTATTGTCGCCCACTCATTAAACGATTTGCGACTGTTTAAAGAGAGTCTCTTAGAAGTAAATATTTTATTAAATTCAAGACTTATTAGTTTAAATAATGTAGTAAGTATTGTTTTTATATGGAAGAAATGGCAGTTTTTTCACTATACCACTTCTAAATCTCTCTAAGCGATGTTCATTTATTGGAACAAGCACAACTGTCTTTACTTTCTGTTTTTTTTTTTGTGTATGTATGGTAGCGAGACCAACTATCCACAGTGATCAGAACTTAAATTTTGAATAATTAATTTAGGTAAGGGCTCAACATCAGTAAAAATATTATCTTTACAAGTTGCACTAGGCCCTGCAATACGTGTTGGCTCAAAGAACAAATTAACAAGGTTGTATGATTTGAGCAATGATCTAAACTTAAAACTCATGGAAGAAGTTTCAAGGAGATTGATATTAAAGTCTCCACATACGACGACAGATTTATTTTGTTTGTTAAGCTTAAGCAAAACTTCCTCCATCATTTTTTCAAAACAATCATACATAGAATTTGGGGGTCGTTTGTAAACACTGACAACAATGAAGTGCTCGTACTCAACACATGCTAATTGTACTAATTGTTAAAAATAGTAATATTTATTTTTAAGATATAATATTCTTTTAGGTCAGTATGGTCATCAAGCGCACAATAATTGTTTTTAAACAATTGAAGTGGCAAGCGATCTCCGAGCTCACCTGATGGCTGCTGCTTGGTGACAAAAATAGGTAAGAGCGTGGTACCTACCCAGACGGACTTCTATGCAGAAAGGAGTTCTACCATACAGCAGACACAGCACATTATACACCATTGATTTGAGACCAGGCCGTGTTGATCTAATGTTAATTATAACTGTATAGACATATTCTTTACGCTGGTCAGATGTTTATTTATTACCGCCGATCCGCCCCGGCTTTGCACGGGTGATTTCTGGATCTCGACAACAACGCCACTTACCGGGTCCAATTGTAAATCTAAACCATCCAGGGACCCACTCAAACACTCACAGAACTATCATCGAAATCAGTCGAGTCATTTTCGAGTTTTAGCGAGACTAACGGACAGCAATCACAATGCAATACAATAACTTTATTTCAGGCATCAAGGACTTAAAAATTAAGGACATTGGCCCATAGCAATATATACCTTAACCTAAAAATATATATGAAATATAAACATACTCGTAACACTATTTAGGGAACTTTCTTCTTTGGCGCGTCCCTGTATTGGTGAACACTACCCCAGAGGGCCAGAAATCGGGAGCGAGGAATGTCTCTTTGTATTTTGCAGGAACCTGGAGTAGTAGGATTTGAAGACAAACCTGTATATAGAGATAAGCATAGAGATAAGTTCCTTTCATTGAAAGGAATACTAGCGATGCTTTTAACACTATTAATATTCCCGTTAACTATTTTAATAACGCTTAAAATGCTTGTGCTTGGAGCAGTTTTTTTTTGTTTTTTCATCTTAGTTACGATATTTGTACTATTATCTATTCTGTGGTTACGGAAACAGTTTAACCATAACACTAGAAAATAAGAGTTTTACTCTTAACTTCCTTAATATTGTGTTTTGTGACTTCGATTCGATATCGTCTAACCGATAGCGTAAAGTCGTCAGCTGCACAACTGATGTATCCTGAGGCTATTGTCCTGTTTTGATTAATGCGTTTGCCTCGTGAGAGCTATACGCTTTTGCAGCTTACTTTTATTGCCAGTGTTGATGTTGAATAAAAGTTGCTTTAACCGTAGGAATGTGTAGTAGCTTAATTCTTATTTGGTGTAGATTTCTGGAATTTGTCTATAATATAAGGGAAGAGGATAAAAGCTACCATGCATATACATACATTTTTAAATAGTAGGGTAAAACACATCAATTATTTACATTATAAACATATTTAATTATTATTATTAACTGCGTTAGTCTAGTGGTAGTAAACGCGATTGCTGAACATGATTGCTGATGATGATTTTTAACTTGGTAGAGCCACGCTGCAGCTATGGTTGTAGCAACGCATCTGCATTTTGATTTTTAGTTGAGGATAAATGTAGATGTCTATGGGCCACAGCATCCACTTATCATCAGGCGGACTGTGTGCTCATTTGTCACCCTATTCTACAAAAAAAAAATTAGGCCCCAGCTTCGAATCCCGGTTTGGGCCAAAATCAGTTATTGGGTTTTTCTGTCAAGAAATTCTCAGTAGCAGCCCGGAGTCAGGAAGTTGGCGGTGTTTCACCCCTGTGCCTCGGAAAATGCGTAAAGCCGTTGGTCCTGCGCCTGATCTCTCTCTGGTCGTGTCAAATTACCATCCCATCGGACTATGAGAGTGAGGGAATAAAGAGTGCACCTGTGTGTGCTTGTGCATACACTTGGCCACTATAATCCTGTCCTGCGCAGATAGCTAGTCTCCGTTGAGACTGGCCGCCGTGACCGAAATTCGGTCTGGAGGACATTATTATTTTATTATCACCCTCTGGGTGACAGGCGTGAGTGAGGAATGTAGTTATGTTATATAATTTAATATCGGTGAAGGTTATTTAATAAATCTTATAATAATCATAATTTATCATTATCGACTTAAAAAAATGGAACTTTTACTGCATTTTAATGCAGGAAACACATTGTTTTACAGGTTACTTAATTCAGTGTTTTTTTACAGTAATTCCATACAAATTTTTATCTGTACCCATGATAACTGAAAGGCGGCTCATAAGCAACCATGATGCTTATCTTCTAAAGCGCACGTTTATAAATTTACGTACTATGACACGAGTGACCCGAGTTCGATCACTACCTGCACAAATTAATTTGTAAATAACGATTTAAAATACTGATGATGATGAGGTAGCCTAAATATCAGAGAAATTCTAAATATTTTAACGACATGTGAAGATGGCCAAAACGCACTGGGGCAGGACGGCATGCTCTCGGAAATGATATGGATTTTCGAGCAGGCGCTTTTACTTCAAATATTTTTTAGATAGTCCAACTATACTTTATATTATCATCATCATCATATCCGTCATTTCAAATACAACTTACGTCTCAAGTTACGTTTCTAAGTAATTATAATAATAAATGCAAATTTTCTAGATAAAATGAAAACTAACAAAAATACTTGAATTTTTATTGGGTTTTATTTGACAATTCCGATGTGGGTGATTACAATTTTAAGTGCTGATTTAAAACTTTCTCAGTCGCGGTGGAACCTCCATGTTTAAGAAAAATTAAAAGTATTTGGAAAGACATGAGATATCATTCGACTCTGGAGCAGTGTGGCCTGCAGTGCAATTGTGTAACTCTTGTGGGAATCGTGGTTAGCTTCGTTTTAACATTAGACGTTTCGTTTGTTTTTGTTTCATTGTATTGTAATTTTAGAATTCAGTTTTCACCCACTTCCAGACGTCTTAATAATCTGAAATTTTTGCAGGTGTATTGTGCACTGATGACAATACAACAAATTCATGACTATTGTCAACAGTTTGTTGTATTGTCATCAATGATTTAGTATTTTATACTAGGATTTATACAGCTCATGATCAATGCAGGTTGTTTAAGTTTTAATTACACACTTTTATTATTTATATTGTATTTTAGTTTACCAAATAATATCACAGTGAAAAAACACAGTTGCAGAGTGATTCCCACCGGCTAACGATTCCAGAGTTACAAACTTGCACTAGAGTTCTTGAAAACATACTATCGAAAATACTATGTATTTTAAACTTTAGAAAAAAAATTAAAATAAAATTATTGCAACCGTTATACTAATAAATTTCGCTTCTTTTGGACAAAAGCAAACCAGTCGGTCCGAAGTCCCTAAGCTCATAACGTCAAAGCGATGATATATTACGATTTGTTCAAAGGGGACCTTTTTTTGTTCTCAACGTAATGGTTTCACTTTAATCGACTGCTGTGAGAAGGCGTTATACGACAATGCATTAGTATGAGTGGATAGGAAAGTAAAATGCATCTGTTCCCGCCAACAGGGAAAAGTGGTTCAGATATAGTACTGGAGATGGCAAGCCACTGTCAACAGTGTGCTGTGAGCTGTGTTTCGTGATGTTTGGTACTGACTACACTTTTATTTTTAGAAGTTTCCCTAAATATATGTAAATATGAAAAATAACAGTTAATAATCTAAACATTGTGTTTTTAAATCACTTGAGATATTTTTGTTTTATTACACACAATTAATTTTTAATTTTAATTGTAACACAAAATAGCGCAATAATCAGATTAAAGTGCATTTTTCGTCAAAAATTATGCGTGTGTCACTTGGAAAATTGCGCCATCTTTGTGCTGTGTGTAGAATACATTGGAGAAAGTGTTTCCAAGCGAAATATAAATGCTGAACTTAAAAGCCTTTATAGGAAGGTTTTCATGTTGGTCGTGTCAAATTTTACCTAAAGATGGCGCCAGTTTAATCATCTTGAGCATTTTTTATACATCAAGAATGTCAAGCTCAGCTCTTTGAAGATAATCGTAATGTAAGTTATATTTTATGTTAAAACAATTTAATTTTATGGTACAATAATTTCAGAGGCGCCAAGCGAATAATGCCATCTATAATAACAATGATGTTCATGATCATGTCTAAGTGCAATTTGCATAAGTATATTGTTCTTAGTTCATAGCTACTAAAATATCTTTTAGATAAAAACAGATACTGCATTTTTCAGTAAGTTATAAATATGTATGACATCTCTTACATTATATTTCAAAAATCTATTATGAAAAGTTCTATAAAGCGATCAAAAAAACACATAATTTACTAAATCATGCCATGTATCATCCATGTTATCATCCTTTTTACCCATTATACGTGGGTGTCGTAAGAGGGAAAAGAGGAAATAGGAAACGGGCAGTAGCATCTTCTTGAAAACTTACAGCATTATGTGTACCAATCAGTAGTACACATAATGCTGTAAAGCGCTCATAATATTTTAACTTTAATACCTAAGTATATATGTATGTATTTACTTAGGAATAAAAGTAAAAATATCCACCACCCCATATCATCCCGTGGGTGTTGTAAGAGGTGACAGAGGGAAACAAATCAGAAGATATGCAGCAGCGTCTTCTTCATAACAACTGATATTTAAAAAACTGCGGTTGTCAAGTAACTTATTTATTTATTTATTCTTTATTGCATTCCTTAAATTCCTTAAGAATACAAAGGGCGGACTTAATACCTTGAGACATTTTCTATCAGTCAACCCATGGAGTGGCAAATATGCCATAGTTGCCACGCTTGGCAAGTTATAAGTAAAATCTATGGGGGAGACCTATGGTTATGATATCCTCATTTCTATATATCTGGTATAAACTAGACGGTAAATCGCAATTTAGTGGGGGCCTTGTGGTCTTTCTGGCGGCTTTGAAAAAAGATAGCCGCCTCTTATGACATTTACTCACATGACATGCACTCACCTATCTCCAACATACCAGTACTTCTATGCATAAGCCAAAGATAAGCCCCACGATAGTAGAAAAGATAAAGATGCCCCCTATATACGACACGATGGGCACAGGCCTCATTCATTTCTAAGAAGTTTATGGAGCATTAATTTCGCCGTGCTGTTCCAGTGCGTGATGGCTGACTTCCCAGGTCCTAGGCATGCTTAATTTACCATTATACCTTTTCTTAAGCAAGCTAGCACGAATCTCCTAAAATGGGAGATGCATATCAGAGACAATATCAGGAAGATATGGACAGCTCCATGGCGCAGTGGCTTAGCAATACGTTATGGTACTGAGGGCCGCGGTTTCGAATTTCGCACGAAACAAGTATTAATAATCCGTGAGACATTTTATCTTACTCCTCGGGGTTGACCATGAATGTGTGGCCCACTCGAATATTTTATCTCAAGTTTGTTGCAGTCATTCATGGATTGCGTTCACCATTTACTATTAGTAGACTGTTGCCTCGCTTGTTAGTCAAATACAAATATCCGCTAAAAGCAATAAGACCGCTCTAATTATTAATGGGGTAAAATGCTTGTGTGTTCACTTTGTTCGAATTTAATTTAACGGGTTTTAAATGTGGTCTGGATATTTTTATCTATAACTAGATCTAGATCCGCCCCGGCTTCGCACGGGTGATTTCTTGATCTCGACAGCGCTACCTACCGGGTCCAAATGTGAACCTAAACCATCTAGGGACCCATTCAAACACACACGAAAAATTTCATCAAAATCGGTCGAGCTGTTTTTGGGTTTTAGCGAGACTAACGGACGTCAATTGATTTTTATATATAGATATAAACGAAGTTTTTCTTTTTCCCACTAAAAAACTAGCGGTAAATCTTAAGTAAAGTTGTCAATAAGCAATAAATCAGAATACTTCACTACTGAATCCAGTGTCTTGAAATACCGACCGCGAGTCGGGATTTATCCTACTAGTCCTACTAATATTATAAACGTGAAAGTTTGTGAGGATATATAGATGTATGGATGTTTGTTACTCTTCCACGCAAAAACTACTGAATGTATTTTAATGAAACTTTACACTAATATAGCTCATACATCAGAACAGCACAAAGGCTATAATTAATAAAGATATTTTGTAAATTGGTCAAAATATAACGATAAGTGTGAAGTAAGTCGGAAAAAATCTGTCATCTGCAAGCTATTTTGGCGTGTGGTGCAAAAACTGTAAGAGTTAAACAAATATAATGCATGATGGAATTGTTTCTCCTAAATATTTCTACAAAAAAGTCTGCGACAGTATATATCTGTCTTTTATGTGTAAGCCATTATTACCAAAATAGTGAACCATAAATACAATAAAATTTGATTCTTTATTTTCAATGCACATTTTGCAGTAACAAATTGGTTTTATCAAAATAAATACTTTAATTGCTTCTGATATTCAAAGTAGATAAACTTTGTCTTCTAAACTATGTAATTTGGTCAAATATTTTAAAAGTAACTACGACGTAAAACTGTGCGGTCCGGCACACGCAGGGCCGTCGGGCGTACTGCGGGTGAGGTGGGGGAAAACACCACTCATCGCCGCGTGAGCAAATATACCTCTTCACGCTTAAACCACTGAACCGATTTAGATGAAATTTGGTATCGGGATAGTTTAAGTCCCGGGGAAGGAAATAGGATAGCTTTGATCACGGAAATAATCCCTAAAGAGGGTGATGGAATTTACTATGAAAGTGCGATTATTGATGAATCATCTAAGGTTTAAAGTATAATATCTACGCGGACGAAGTCGCGGGCAAAAGCTAGTGAAGAATAAAAAATAAATTATTGGTTTTCGGATCTGGATGTGTTGTGATTATCTGCGTGTAAAAGCCACGTGCTAGCCATGATCATCATCAAAGTTTTTGATGGGCTGCTTGATTCATTATTGAAGAAATATCTGAAACTACATGATAACTAGGATGACTTTAGACTAATCTGTCCAGAAATTGCCATCCTGTGTTTACATCATACCGTTAAGTACTATACAGACCGACAAACTTCTATTTATGCCTGTTTCGTCGATTTGTCGGTAGCATTTGACAGTGTCGGTAACATTGCATATTCTATGTAATTCAACACTTTTTGATTGATTTACCACTTCATAGAATATTCCACGAAACAACAAAGTTAGCGAATAGGCCTGCTGGTTAGCTACCTTGTATAATGGCAGCAGTGCTGCTGAGTGTCTGTGTTTGTAACCAACGAAAATTGTTAGGAATCTTTGAGAAATGCTGCCAATCATGGACTAACATACAATGTAAGCACAAGTGAATGAAAGGTCTTTCAGGATGGTAACAAATGTCCATAATTGAATGGGACTCCTCTTTAAATTTAGGTATCTTGAAAATGTCTTTAAAGGGTGCGCAGGTTGTTGTCTGTGAGAGCTAACGTGATAGCTCGCAGGTTTGCTCGTTGAACAATTGAAATTTACTCTCTAAAGTCAAAGTTTATTGCACATTATTCCACACAAGCACTGATGTGCGAAGGCTCTGTGTTAATAACTCTCAACAGCAATAAAGCGCTCTGCGCGTGCAATTTATTTTATACGTGGTAGAGCCATGTTGCAGCTACATAGCTGTAGCACGAACGACTCAACCAGGAAAGGACCACGCTCTGACAGAATACCTGTGTAAAATAGCAGCTTAATGCTGCTGTGTTTCGTATTGTGAATGTAAAGAACCAGATACCCATTTTACCAGAAACGGAATCATCCATTTTAGTCCTCAGGGTTGATAACGCATTTGTATTTTTATTCCTAGATGTCTGTGTTCCAAAGCATCCACTTACTATCAGGTGGTCTGTGTGCTCGTTTGCCACCTTTATTCTAATAAAAATCCTTATGCTGATATTTCAAGCTGGTATCTCAAATCCCTGGTACGTGCTGCAGCATTTGTACAGCTGCAGAGTGGCTCTACCATGTAAAAAAGTAATATAACGGTTACCGCTACCATTATAGCCTATCAAAGTCCACTGATGAACATAGATCTCCCCCATAGATTGTTTAATAGTCTAAATGAGATAATAATTATAATTATTGGCCATAATTGCCACGCTTAGTAGATGTATTGACAACCGCAGTTTTTTATTTTTAGTTGTTATTAGGAGGACTTTTTTAATATTTACTTTATAATAACTTTTATAATAATGTTATATAAAACATTAGTTATATAAATAGTATTATATAGGTACATATACTTTAGAAATAAATAAATCTATATTAAGCTAGTAATAAATAAATAACATAGAATAAACCAAACTAACACATGCATAGATTATAAGAAATGTAAATTTACAGGAAATAAAAGGCTTTTTTATTTTATTTTAGTTGTTATTAGGAGGACATTGCTACCCACCTCTGTTTTCTTCTGTCACCTTTTACGACACTAACGGAACGATAAAAGACAGTGAATATTCTTACACCTGTGGCCTACACAGTCTATAAATGGTATGTGTGGTATGTATCGTAATACAATGGTAAAGGGTAAAATTGTGTTAAACTGCAACAAAAACAAAATAAAAATAAAAAATCGTATCCACCATTCGACTACAGTCGTGAATCACTCCTAATATGAGCATTTTAAGCTTACCTGGAGTGGTTCATGATCAATCGTGTTAATGACTTTAAAAAAATTAAAAAAAAATGGTGGTGCTAATCATCAAATTGCGCAATTAGTAAAATGCTTAGAACACAAGCTGATTAATGAATTAATTTATAAATTTCACCATCAAGTGGAATGTGTGACTTTTGTCAATTATGCTAGAACGAAAAGTTTTTAAAAATATTTTTTTGTTGCAGTACTTACGAGAAATTTTATCAGAAAAAAAAAACATCTACTCGCTCCATACGTTCGAAATAAACAATGTACATTGAGGGAATATTATTTATTTTTTAAAACCTGGTTTTACGAACGATGAAATCTTTGAAGAGCTTCTGTCTTCACTAGCCGTGTGTTTACAATGCAGGTAAATATCAAGCTTTTCAAATTGCCGTCTTGTATCATCATCATCATTATCATCATCATTGCAGCCTATCAAAGTTTATAGGAATGCTAAATTCAGCAGAAAAACTGCTGAATTTAGCATTCCTATAAATTGCCTCATTGGAGGGAATTTTGCTATAGTTGCTTGGTAGGCGGGTCGGCAACGGCAGTTCTTAATAAATTTGTGGTGTTATCAGGAAGATGCTGCTGCGCATTTCCTGTTTCAATTTCTCTCTGTCGCCCTTACGAATCTTTCGGAGTGGAGTAGAGGAATTTCTTACGCCGCCACTTAACGGCGCGGTAAGAGAAACTTAGCGCAGTGGAAATATTGTAACATATGAGGTTAATCCAAGGTGTGATTTTTTTTTATAGGGTAAGGGTGACAAACGAGCACACAGTCCACCTGATGATAAGTGGTTGCTGCGGCCCATAGACATCTACATCTATCCTCGATTATGAATCACAATGCTAAGATTAAACTAAGATGGAATGCCTCGTTTGCAGTAAAAAGGGTCTCCGGTTCTCTACACTCACCATACGAAATACAGCAGCGTTAAGCTGCTATTTTACGCTGGTATTCTTTGAGAGCGTGGTCCTTTTCCGGTCGAGCCGACACATTCCTGCTAAAACTATACTACTAATATAGCTGCAGCATGGCTCTACCACGTAAAGAAATTAATGATTATTGGTTAGCCGTATTGTATGAAAAAATTTACCTTTAATAAAGAGTAAAAACCAACTTCAAAGAACTTTAACGGCTTCGTGGCGCAGTTGATTAGGATTGAAATGCAGCGCTGAGGACTAAGTTCGAATCGGACACGGAAGAAGTATTTGTAAGGCCTACAAAAAATTGTGTCTCAGGTCTGGATGTTTATCCTTGTGCAATTTATGATTGTAAACCGCCTCCACGATACAGGAGAAAATCCTAGTGTGTGGGTAACGTTTTCTTAATAAAACAAAAATAAAATAAGGGGCTTTATTTTTTTTTATACTTACACTATATCTGTACACCGACTTCAGAATGTGAAATTATTTTATTCTTTATAGTTGTTTGAAGTCGGCTTTTAATTTTTATTAAAAGATATTTTTTAACCCTTTAGTGAACTGAGGAATATCACAATCTCAATGACGTCTAAATAGTTACATTCAAAATTTGATCCTCCTATTTCGCGTGGAAATTTTTATAAATAATAATTATATAACCATCAAAATCGGTTAACAAAAATATACAGGCGTTTAAAAATGTGATGCCTTAGAAAAGCCAATGCTAAGTTAAACGGCGTTTCTTCTACTCCAATCTATTAACGGGGGACTAATGCCCCCTGGAAAGCTGAAAGAAAACCCTTGTTAAATTTTAATAAGATGTCAAAAATGTCTATCATACAAATAAAATGTAACACAGCTTATAAAGACTACTTAATCATATTAAGTGGAAGCAGCTCTTAGTGCTCACGGTTTGAGTGGATACGGCTCGTTGATTTTTTACGACCTTACTTATGCTGTTCATAATAAAGTATTAAAAATTATACTTTGCATTTTCAATTCAATTTAGCACATTTGTATTGAAATTTCACTCCGTTACTATTTAATCTAACACGACCAGAGAGAGATCAGGCGTAGTACCAACGGCTTTACGTGCTTTCTGAGGCGTGCGGGTAAAACACCGCCAAATTGCCGACTCTGGCTGCTACATAGAATTTCTTGACAGAAATACCCCATAACAGATTTTGGCCTGACACGGGATTCGAACCCAGGACCTTATGATCAGCAGTCGCGTTTAAGACCACTACGTATATCCACACATTTTAAAATAACTATAAATAGTGGTATTCAAACCATGCTAATATCGTACGATGGTCAAGTGCTTTTTCTGAGCACTTTAGTGATTTTGTCACTAGATTTAGTGAATTTTTGGAGATAGATAGTGATATTCTGAAAAAAAAATCACTAAAAAATTATTTGATGACTTTTAGTGATATTTATCAAATATTGAAGAATTTAGAAAATATATATTAGCAACCCCCCCTTCACCTGTCGGTAAATTCCCCAGTTTATGTAACTAGACGTCTTTGTTTAGTTATGCTAAACCTACGTTGGGGATTTCCCGACTAATAATGAGGACCTCATACGTATGTAAAGTTGGTTTCAGTGAGTGCTGAATACTGAAAGGTGGTCTTCTAATAAAAAACTTAATTGGAATCGAGTTACATAATGCCTCTGTCATGACTGAAATCAATAATGGCGTACGCGTACCTAATTAAATTCTAGTAAGATGTGTTTGCCAATCATTCACTCATTCATACTGTTTCACATGCGTCAGAGCAAACGTTACCGTGAAATATAGAGTTTCTCATTAGAGAAACCTATAATTAGTTCTCACATTCACCCAAACGCTGTGATGAGTACAAAGATATATATGTGAGACAATAAATTGTGGTGAGAATACTTTAAAAATATTGCGCTTTTGTGATACTCGTTGGCTGTCCGTTGAAAAAACTGTGACCAGGATGCCGTCTCGATTTTATATGTTATGTTTATCCTCTTTATTTTCACAATTAAAATATTATTTTTATTACCTACCTTGTAATTTAATTTTAAATAATTTGCTGAATTCTAGGGATTTTTTTAAGTAAAAATATCCCAAAATCTGGGGAAATTTCAGACCATAACTAGTGATAAATTTTTCTGCAAGGTGGCAACACTGCTTCTACTTGTACATCACTGCACTGTTACAGGAACTCAGTAGTAGTCGTGCCGTATTGACAAAGTATTTGTGAATAATATTAGCTACGCGGACGTTATGGTGCTGCCGAGTACCTTTGCCTGTGGCCTGAAATATGCTAACAGTCATGGACTAACATAATATAATGTAAACAAAAGTGAATTTACGGTTGGAGTGGGCTGTAACAGGTAAAATCGCATATCTGTTCCGCCTGTTCCAGATCCACATAAATAAGAGTTCCAAAAACCTGTTACAAAATAGCAGTCTATTACTACAGTCTTGGTAGGTACTTCTATTTATAACTAAGACGTTGAACCTATTCAAATTGAAATTCTTTATTTGCTAGTAAATAGGTACAAAATATTTTGTTCTTGGTGTTATCACAATGTGTTGAGAAAACCTATTTACCTGTTTTCAACAACATGCAAATGTCCAAAAGTTTTTATAATATAATTAGTTTCTAAACTTAATCTATACACATAACTAAAAACGTCCTTTTACAAATTTTATAAATAAATTAATGAATATAAATAAATTATTTAATATAAATAAAATTTTTTTTAATAAAGACAACAGGTACTTAATCACTACAATTTAAAAACTCATTTATTGTGTAAAATTTTTTTTCTACCAGCCATCGTCTATCTATATCTCATCTCATTTTGACACCTGTAACAGGGTGTCACAGTGTAACAGTAATTTTTTTATCTTATTCTAATAAAGGTAACTGTCATATGTATGAATAAAGAATAGCTTGTGACTGTAGTATGATGAATTTTGTTATCTCGTGGAACAGGAGATGTTCTTTCAGTTTCTTTGTCGCAGTTACAGTCTGCTATTTTAAAATACTTCCATAGGGTACTTCTCTTTTTAACTAAGGTGTTGAACCTATGCGAAAAAGGAAAGAGCTTGTGGCGAGTAACAGGGTGTCACAGTAACATTTTTTATCTTATTCTAACATAGGTAACTGTCATATGTATGAGTAAAGAAAAACTTGTGACCGTCTTTCAATGGATTTGTTATCACGTGGAACAGGAGCTGTTCTTTCAGTTTGTTTGTCACAGTTACAGTCTGCTATTTTTAGATACCTGTTTTTTTATCTGTTACGATAAATACGCCTCACTCCTAATTTATGCCCGTTCGCAGAAACGACTACAGGAATAATTTCAGTCACCCGACCACTCAACATATCGGTCAAATCGTGAACCAGGTCTAGATATTTTGTTTGTTTATCTGTATAGACTTTCACGAGGTTCACGTCATACAGAGCTGCAATGTCGACCAAAGATATTGGTTTCCCCAAATAGGTCAAAGAGGCGATTGTGTCTACGAAACTTCTAGAACCTCCCATAGAGCTCTTTCTCTTTTCATACCGCCTCCCAGAAGGAGACGCTCTGTACTGCCGGGGTCTTGTCATAGCTCGTTGGCTAAGGATAGAGGAGTAAGGTCTTTTCCAGACATAATGAAGTTCTTATGGTCAAGAAGTACTTATGGAGGCTGCACATTTCATGATTATGCATGGTAAGAGTGCTTAAAAAACGACGCTGACCATGTTTCCGCGAAAACTACAGCCTCGCTTATGACAATCTCGCATGATGCATCCTATAGGACAGCCATGATCCAACCGTTATCTGCGTGTGTATTATTTACGCCTGACAAAAGGCTATTATTATTGTTATTTAAAAAAATACGAATGTTTTCATTTGCTAATTTGTTATAATCGTCTAAGGTAACAAGCCATTAGTTTCCTACTAAAAAATGTACTGTTTTTCAAAGTATTCTCCATTACCTTTTAAGCACTTTTTCATTCGTTCAAATCATTTTTTAAAACATAAGTTGGTCTGAGGGCTGTTTTCCCTTGCTGTTTAAAAGCTGTCACGGCTTCTTCTGGCTCCGTAAATGTCAAACCTCTAATCAAATCTTTGATTCTTGGTAATCTGAAGGAATAGCATGGTGCGAGGTCTGGACTGTGCGCGGGATGGGTCACTAGCTTCACCTTCTCAGAAACCAAAAATGACTGTCTTGTTCGCAGTGTGCACCGAAGCATTGTCAGGGTGTAATAGGCTTTGACTCCTTGGTTGTTTTTCCCGAATTTTTTCAAAGATACTGGGCAAGTAAATGGTGGTGTATCACTCAGCATTAACTGTCTTTTGCTCATTAAGTGGGATCGTGCAGACTGGACCATCACAATCATTATTTTGTCCACGCTTCTTGCCTGAATCTTTTTTTTGGTTTACTGTCGTCATTGTACTGGTGCGTTCTTTCCAGAATGTATATATTATATAATCATAATTTAACAAAAATTTTTTTCACACCAATAATCTCGAGCCCGTTTTTGTTCTGGGGTGAGTTTATGCGAAATCCAACGGCAACAGTTTTCTAACTTTAAAATGTTAATGTATTTTTTTTGAATTGGTTCATATTAATACCCAAATGTCCTCAAATTTCCTTATAGTTTCCTTAGTGATGCGCCGGTTTTCTTCAATTATTCACCTAACAGTAGCCACATTTTCCTCTGTGACCGCAGTTGATGGTCGACCTTCACCAATTTTACCATGAAGAGAAACACGGCCAAATTCACGAGCAAATTCTACGTACCAACGTCTTACGGTGCTCACATGTGGTGCTTCCCTCCCAAAAGCATTTTGAAAATCATCACCCTAAAATCTTTTTACGTTAATTTTATTTTATGTTACGGATGACGAGCTTCAACTTGTGATAAAAACAATTGACACGCGACTTCCCGCCAAAAATTAATTTAATCAATATAATATTAGTTTCTTATGTTTAAAAAAATATAACATTCAAATTCAAACATTTATAAGCGGTCAGGAGCGCAGAACTTACAATGTGCCCTATGTACTCGTATATTCGCTTGACCTGTATGTATTTATAAACAATTAAAAATAAATGAAATGGAATTTCTTAACTCAGTTTTTACGCACTTCCGGACGTCTGAATTAAACATTTTTTATATGTGGAAAAGCTACGCTGCAGCTATATTATGGTTGTAACACGAATGGGACACCTCAACCGGGGTTGCACCACGCTCTCATAGAATACCAGCGTAAAATAGCAACTAAATGCTGCTATGTTCGTATGGTGAGTGTAGAGGACCGAAGACCCTTTTGACTGGAAACGAGGCATTCCATCTTAGTCCTCAGGGTGATAGCGCATCTTTTTGATTCTTAATTAACGATAAATGTGGATATCTATGTACCACAGCATCCACTTACCATCAGATGGACTGTGTGCTCGTTTGTCACTCTCGTTTGTGTTTTTTTTAACTCTTATTCATTTATATTATCTTTATTATGTACGATAATTAATCATCATCACATTTTCACGTCACAAATTTCTTTGATTCCAAACCCAATAGACTGGTGATGTGCAGCAGCATTACTAGTGCGAGTGTATCGACTCTGTGCTGACCAACCTGCATGTGCGGTGTGGTGAGTATAACCAATTTTTTTACAAATATTTTAAAGAATAATTAATTACATTAAAGACCTTCTTCACTCTTACGATATAATATCAAACAAAATATTTAAACGGCGAATATTTTTCTTTAAATGCAAACCTGACCTGAACGAGATGCCTTGCTTATTAAAGCGAGTCTTTGGCGACGATTAATTTATTTTAATAATAATATTATTATTTTGTAATATATAGATTAATATAGTTCATACACTTGTATTGTGGAGCAACTTCAGCTAACGTATCTACAGCAAAATAATTAAAAAGGTTGATGATATGGGTTATATGTTTGAAATTTGAATTAAAACATTTTTACAAACTTAATATAAGTTTTCTAAACTTTATAAAAATATACAGAAAAAATCTAGGTAACTCTGTTATTAAGGAACTGCTATTTCAAACACCATTTGTTGGTATACAGTACACAGTGATCATAAAGCGAGCTTTTTTAACACAAAATTTAATAAAACCGACTTCTTCACTTCAGAAAGTAGAACGGCTTTCTAAAGATTACTTTGAAAGCAACTTCGCGTTATGATAAAATAGAATACATTTTTTACCCGAGTAAAGCGTCTACAACCAGGCAAAAAGTGTGAATAATAACTGAAAGCTTCGTACGTCGCAAACCGTAAAAGGAATTAATTTTCAAGTTACAAATTTGACGTGAACGTTAAATTATTTGCGAGTAGTCGGGTGCCAAAATCTGCGGTGGAACTTGAAAATGGGCAAAACTTGGTCTCGCGTTCACTCACATTCGCAGTAATAGCAAGCTCATGGTTGTTTTATGCATGGAAATATGTGAAACTTTATTTGTATTATTATTTGGACCGCTTTTTAAGTCTTTCGAGACGAAAGACGAGACTAGAGGCAGACTTTAGAGACTTTGATTGCCTCAAAAGGGCAGTATTTTCCCTTTCCTTTCCTACTTTTATAAAAAAGCGTGGAGTGCTTTTTTTCACAATACCTATATACTAATCGTACCGATGAAATATTAACAATAATATTTATCCTCGTTAATTATACTATTCTTATTTCAAAAATAAATATTTTTAACTTTTTGGTTCGTTTACCATTAAAGCGCGTTGTTTTTAGTTCTTTTTTAAGCTATAATTTATTTTTCTTAAATTGCCAACCTGACTTACAAAGGATGCATCCTGTTGATAGTCAAAAGAAACTGGCGATTGATTGATGGCAGAAGCACCATCTAAAACCCAAGTTTTACATATTTACTGATGGAAATCAACATTACCAGTGCGAAAGTATCGTCTCTGGTCACACACCAATCCCTACCCTGCGTAGTGGTATGGCCAAATTGTCCAAGTAACGCATGCGCATGCCAGCTGGCGCGTTCTATAAAAGACTTGTCTTAAAAGGTCGTTGATGATGTGATGTGATGAGATATGTTTGTGATAAATTCATTGTTTTATGTATTAATACAGCTTGTGACAAAACTGGATAGTCTTGGTGCTAAGTCTCAAATGTGTAAATAAACTTAGAGCATGAAATAGTAATTAAAAACAACCGAGCGATTGCGCGTAGGGCTCGCGCTCTGAGGTTTCCGTACATTATGTATGTGGGTGTTGTGTTCATCCATACCGGGAATTATAGGTAAGGTAAAAATCCAACAGAGCTCTAACGAAAAGTTCGGATTGAAAGACAAACTTAACTTTGCACTATTACCGCATAACAAAACCTTTTCCCATACGTACGCAAATTTAAGAGCTTGTGAATCGCAAAAGTATTTTTGTGACATAACTACAAATCAACGATTTTGGTTTTATTCCATTTTTTATGCTGCAAGAACTTCTTACTTCCCAAATTTTATGATTCTAGTTCAATGGGAGTACCCTATAGGTTTTATGAATTGCGAGTATCAAAATATGTGACATATTTATAAATGGCGTATCTTTTGATTGCGTTAACTTTGAAGCTTGAATTTTTTATTATATGAAATTATTTACATAAAATATTAATTATTTCAAATTGATACCTCAACCCATCCCAGAGAAAATGTATCCTGAGAGACAGACGTGTCGAGACGAACGGACAACAAAGTTATCCTATAAGGGTCCAGTTTGATTCCTTTTACGTACGGAACCCTAAAAATAGATATTTTATTTATTTTTATCTTAAGAATGCTTGGTCATATTTTATTGCTAAATATAAAATATAAGATTACTACAGAGTCTTTACCTTAAATAATTTGCTATAATTATCCCAAAAAATAATCGTAAATGTAAATTAAATTTGCGATAGGATGACGGTTACATAAAAAATATACGACTGTTGAAGGCGGTTCTCATAATCTTAGTAACTTATCAATCTACGGTTGATAATGACAATGACATAGTTTTGAAGTTAATTTAAGAGATTAAATAATATAACAAAAAGCAAAAGCCAACTTGAAAGAACTAAAAATAATAAAATAATTTCTCAGAAGCCAATATTCGGGAACTTATTTTATTCCTTTCAGTGATTTAAAGGTGGTTTTTACTTTTTATTAAAATTCAAATTTTTGGGCCTTGTAAGCGGACCAAGGTATATCACAACTTAAGGTAACTAGAATGTCGTCGAAATAGTTACTTTAAAAACTTCAATTTCTATTTTTTCACCCTTAGTGGTGAATTTATTTTTCAAAAGTTACGAGGCCCACCCCTATTTAAATAGGGCTATAACATATTTAAAAAAGAAGTATAATAAAATCAGTTCACAATTGACGAAGATATCGCGTTAGATACATACAAAAAACACGTACAGTCGAATTGAGTACTTTTTGGGTTATGTTAAAAACTTAACATTACTTTCAAAATACATTATAGTTTGTAAATTTATCTCTTCTTAGTTTCTTTTCCATACTTTTATTTTCTTACATCATTCACAAAAGGCATCACGTCTAACATTATTACAGTCATCTATTTGACGTTACACCGTTTACGTATTCCGTCTTCATTCTCGTTTGAATCCGCTTCACACGTTATGGCACTTGTACGCTGCTTTCATAACAAGAAAGTATTATATTAAAAACGTTACCAACGCCAACTTGCAGACAGATGCTGCAAATGTTCTTGTTAACGCTACAGTTCTGAACTCATGCCAGAAGTTGATACGAAGCGAGCGGCCGTATCGACTTTTATTACTGTATCGTGATATAGTCCCCCGCCATTCCTACAAATCAGCAAACTCAGTATTGAATTTTAGAATTTCGATTTAAAGGCTTGCTTTAGTATTCCGTGCTAATTTAACAGCAGCTGTAAACCCTACTTTTCCAATTATTATAGGATGGATTATTTGCATTTTATATGGTCAGCGTGATGTAATCAATTATTTTTACCTTTAACGACCATTTGCTTTGTGTTTCAGAAATGTTGTGCCTGAAATTGTAAAATTATTTTTTACTAGATTTACCCAGGCATGCGATGCTGTGGCTCACACGCTTACTGTTTAGTGGCGGTGTAAGAATATCTACTACCCCATATCATCCCGTGGGTGTCGTAAGAGGCGACAGGGGGACACAAATCAGGAGATGGGCGGATGGGCTACGTCTTCATAATAACGACTAAAAATAAAAAAACTGCGGTTGCCAACACGCTTGCCAAGCGCGGCAAATATGGAAAATATCCACCCTATGACACAATCTATGGGGGAGGCCAATGTTCAGAAGTGGACTTTCATAGGCTGTAATGGATATAACAACACGTACATATTCGAATGCAACGTTGTATCAAAATTTAAAAGCAATCGGTAAAGCACTATCGGAGATTTAAGATTATTAACCAACGAACATTAAAATTCTTATTTAAATACGAGTAGATAATATGAGTAGCTACTGCGGGCCATGTAAATCAGCAACTTAATCCTCACAAAAACACCACAAATGCGTTACTACCCCTGTCGACTAAGACGAAATGCCTCATGACCTGTAATTATTCTGGAATTATATGTACCATATTATTATGATAAAATTCGCAGTTAATAAAATTATAAAATTTAAACACCTCTCTATAACGTCATCTATTTATAACGTTTCCTGGCTCCACAGATTAAATATTTCAACCTTAATAATCTGTTTAAATTCGACAACAACCAGGCAGCTATAAACATAAGGTGGTGCCTACCCCAAACGTAATGATCCAGTTCATTGCCCCCGGCTAGTGACAATTATCAGAGGGGCTCGTCCCTTTGTTCCCGCAATCTGCCTCATAAGCTTGTATGTAGTCTAGCTTTTATAAAATGACCGCCAATAATGGAATTTCAGCGTTGTTATAAACGTATTCATAAAGGTCAATAATAACTGGACATTGTTTTGGGAGGTGTTAATTACGTGTGTTGATACCACAATAGTTTTTGTGCCTTGATCATGCATGTTGTACATGAGCTTTAAAACTAGTTGTAGTTAATTACTATGATAATTTTAAATATAATATTAAAAATTTTATAAAAAATTCAACGTGTTTTTCTTGTCTTTCTTGTTAATAAATATTGTTTTACATTAAAATTATGTACCAGCTATTTCATTTATTTTTTCTATCACAATCACTATCACTACATCCCATCACAAGTCTTATGGTGGTGAATATAGGTCTTCCTCATAGATTGCCACAAAGTACGGATTTGAGCCACCTGTATCACTCCATCTAGTAGGGGGTCGTCCAACACTGTGCTTGTCAGTACGAGGATGCCACTAAAGAATCTTTTTCCCCATCGTACTTCTGGGGGCACATTGCCACTTCAGCTTAATGTACTGTTAAGCTACCTCGGTTACTTTTGTTCTTTATTATTGGATTGGATTGGGTTTTATCCCCCTTTGAGTATCCTCGTGCGAGCAGTGAACGACCACGTTTTGGTTCCGTAAGTCCGAAAAAGTGTAAGGTTGTGTACTCTTTTATTTTTAGGTTTCGATAAATAGCGAAAAAGATGATTTGTTGCAGTTTCTCAAACACAGCCCAGCTGAGTTGGATTCGATTCGGTTAGATTCGGTTGACCTTTTTGTCGAATTTGAAACTATCTATTCGGAAATTTTGTCCCAGGTACCCATAATCTTCATTAATTTCGAGCCTAGTGTTCCCAATAACTATCGTTATACAATGATTTCTTATGTTTACGCGAACACTACATATTTAAATAAAACTAATTTTTACAGATTTTATCGCGTATTTTAACTTATTTTAAATTCCCGACGTTTCGAGTACTTCACAGCACCCATGGTCACTGCGGACTAATATTCGACGTCTCAATGTCGGATACTACGCAGATTGGACTGCGTAGATCGGAACAAAAATTAATAACTTTCAACTGGAGGTAGCCGTGCTTTACTATGACATTGGGACGTAGAACACCTCAGTAACCCGTGACTATGGGTGCTGTAAATTACTTGAAACGTCGGGAATTTAATATAAGTTATACACGATAATATCCGTAAAAACTTGTTTCATTTAAACTACCGGTATATGTGTAATATGAACGTTAAATATGACTTTTGCCTTGTACATGATCATCTCAAGTTTCTCGAGATCTACCCTTTGAAAAACACTGCTGGGGTCGTTGAGCATAGCGCTAAAGTCCTCCAGGGATTCTACCATATTAACCAAATAAATTGTATAAAATGATTAAAAAAATTTACTAAGAATACTTGAAATACTATCAATATAATGTATTGAAAAGCAGAAATGAACTCAATATTGTCTTTCTATATAGAGGGTAAGAGAGCGAGTAAAATTACTGGCTATGTGGTATTTCAACTTACACCTCATTAAACACAAAGCATCTGTGACCACTTTTGTTTGAAGTTGGGTTTTAACGAAGGTTAGTTGAATTGTCTAAGAAGCATCTTTTATACTGCTTCTCATTAACGATATTGATATTTTAGGTATAATATGTCTTGAAATGTTTTTAATTTACCATTTTTTGGAAGCCATGGGATTTCATTGCGAGTACTACGCATTTTCCGCATTTGACAATTTTACACACTGCAAAATCAAACTTAAATATTTCAATTTGATTTCCTTCAATATTTAAATGCAGCTATATTGTATACGACGTAAAACCCTCGCGGTTGTAGTCACGGATTTTCCAGAATGCAGTAAAACTGCGCACACCGCTTTTGATAGCGTTGAATCGGCGAACCAATATTTTCTTGAAATCCGTTGTCAGAGATACGATACTTTGCAACTGCATGCTTTATTTTACTTTGTTGCTTTGAAAACGTATTTCATGATGTCAGTATTCATAAATCTATCTTTATTTTTCTATTGAGTAGATATTTTCTATTCAAGTGTAGTTAAAAATTTATTTGATAGCAAGCTTAGTGCTTAGTGTATTTTACTACTGAGCCGTAAACGCTTTATTCGAAGCCCACCCTTATTTTGGACAACACGTAAGTTTTTATTATCTACTTTAACATACTTCTCTCGTCAGCTCATAGGCCTTTTACAGCCCATTAGTAGATGTGGTTCTCTCTTACGGTAGGAAGGTTGCACCATAATCCACCATGGTTGCAGTATCAGACGTTGCACAACTATGACAATTATTCCCTTCATCAGTCTGTGTATTTTATTAGATATTGCCATCTAAGCATTGCATTCTTAAAAAAAATTCAAGTTCTTCCGTGTATTTATCTAAATCGCTTCATAACAACACCCACAGATTGACATGTGATGAAAGATGCTCTCACGACGGTAATATCTATTAACAATTCGACAGTGCTGTGGTTAAGAGTTTAGTTGTGGCGCTGCAGGCCATTGGGGAAATGCGATAAAATCCGAAACAATAACTAGTCATACAATGGGTAAAGTCCTTGTCTATCTTAAAACAGATTAAATTTTGTTTATGACATAAAAATAAAATGCTGTATATTACCTAGTTCGAATAGCATCTCCCTCCCTTCCATAATTGCGTGCACTATTGCTACCACTATTACTGTACAAAATACCCAACGCCACTCTTACCTATACACAAGCAAAATATACATCATCGTCAATAATAAGTTTTACAATACTGATGATTATGAAACGATTTTGGGGGCGGGTTTGCTTCTCGCTGGATGATCCCAGCGTTGATGCTGATTCTGTCGCTGATGTGGTACTTCAGGGTATGGAACTTTTTATTCCATCCTCTGTGGTGCCCATCGGAGGCAGATTCCAGCCATGGTTTGGTCGCTCCTGTAATATAGCATCACGCTATAAGCAGGAGTACTACCGGGCCTGGGCTGGCGCATCAACATCTTGGGACGTAAACACCAGCGTTCTTAAAAAGAAGTATAATTCCGCCTCCAGGTCCTTCAAAAGAGTCATTGCCAAGGCAAGGTCTGAGCACATCGGCAGAATTGGCAAGAAGCTAGTTCGCCTTCCTTCGGGAACCCGTGCATTCTGGTCACTTGCCAAACCTGTCCAAGGGAACATGTGTCAGCCATCTGTTCCATCTCTGTACAAAGAGGACGATTCACTGGCCCATGCCGCAAAGGAGAAAGCCGATCTGTTAGGCTCTCTCTTTGCGTCCAACTCGACTGTCGATAACGGGGGGAACACACCGCCGACCATCCCGCGGTGTAAGTGCTCCATGCCAGATGTGCAGTTGACACAGCTCTCGATTCGCAAAGCACTTCTCTCCCTGGACGTCAGCAAGTCGAGTGGGTCTGATGGAGTCCCTCCCATTATGCTGAAGATGTGTGCTCCGGAGTTGGCACCGGTTTTAATGCGCCTTTTCCGGTACTCCTACTCCCAAGGCATAGTCCTGAATTCAAGAAAGATAGCTTTGGTCCACCCGATCCCTAAAAAAGGCGACCGCTCAGACCCATCCAACTACAGGCCTATCGTCATCACCTCCTTGTTCTCCAAAATAATGGGGTCCATTATAAAGTGCCAGCTCATGAGGTACCTTGAGGATAACCAGCTGATTAGTGACCACCAATACGGTTTTCATCTGGGTCGATCAGCTGGTCTACCTAATTCATAGATGGGCGGAGGCAGTAGAGTCCAAGGGGAGGCATTGGCCGTTAGTTTGGATATAGCGAAGGCCTTCGATTGGTCTGGCACAATGCGCTTCTTTCGAAGTTCCCTTCCTATAGGCTTCCCGAGAAATTATGCAATTGGATCAACAGTTTCCTTGCTGATCAGAGCATCAAGGTCGTAGTAGACGGTGCATGTTCTGATTACAAGCCTATTAACGCTGGTGTTCCACAACGCTGCGTGCTATAACCAACGCTGTTTCTTCTGCATATCGACCAAACCAGTAACATTCATTGCTATGCAGACGACAGCACTGGTGATGCCTTATACATCGGCCGTGCCAATATTTTTCGGGAAAACGTCGTCGAGTACCGGGACAAACTTGTGTCTGAAGGCGAGTCTTTGCTGAACAAAGTCTCAGATTGGGGGCGACTAAATCTAGTCCAATTCAATCCCCAGAAGACACAAGTTTGCGCGTTTACCGCTAAAAAAAACCCCTTTGTCGTATCTCCTCAGTTTCAAGGCACTCCCCTTGCTGCCTCAGCTAGCATCAGAAACCTTGGCGTCAACATATCGAATAGCGTGCAGTTTCGTGGTCACTTGGAAGGGAAGGCCAAATTGGTCTTTAAAAAGTTTGGCGTGCTCAGCAGAGCGAGACAGTATTTCATGCCAGCACATCGCTTGCAACTTTACAAAGCGCAAATTCGGCCTCACATGGAATACTGTTCTCATCTCTGGGCCAGGGCACTCCAGTGCCAGCTCCTTCCACTTGACGACATCCAGCGCAGAGCGGTTCGAATCGTCGACGACCGAGTTCTTTCTGATCGGCTCGATTCACTGGCGCTGCGTAGGGATGTTGCATCCCTTTGCATTTTCTATCGCACCAACCACTGGGAGTGCTCTGAGAAATTGTTCGGATTAATTCCAGCCGCCAAATTTCACGAACGCGCATCGCGTCAAAATTCACGATACCATCCTCACCATCTGGATGCTTGGCGGTCCACCACTGTGCGTTTTACTAGAAGTTTTCTTCCTCGTACAACTTCTCTGTGGAATTGTTTACCACCGGCGATTTTTCCGGACCGATACGACTTAGGGACCTTCAAGAAAAGTGCTTACTCCTTTCTAAAAGGCCAGCAACGCAACTGCACTTCCCCTGGTGTTGCGGTTGTTCATGGGCGACGGTAGTCACCTACCGTCAGGTGAGCCGCATGCTCGTTTGCCCCCTCTTCTATAAAAAGAAAAACGTTTCGCGGGAATAATCTTTTTACTGTCATTTTTTTCTATAAAATCATCTAATAGACATTTCAATCGAATATTTTACGTCCTTCGTCTTCATTTTCATCAGTCCATAACAGCCTACTGTTAGACATGAGCCCCTGCTCATTGTTGGGAGGATATATTATAACCGACACTCTTGCCATTGGATTGGATTTTTAATTACAGTTCAGATGTCTCACACCTCTGACGCTACTTCCTTTCGCTGGTCTTGGTATTTTATATCTGGCTTATATTATTTGATATTACCTAAGACATGATATTTTTAGGCGTTTCAAATAGTCGCCTCTTACGTCATCCACGGATTTAATTACACCGCTGAAACACTAATGTTCTTCTAATCAAACTAATAAAATAATCTTAGAATTTTTAACTTATTATGTCGTCTAATAAAGACGTGAATCCTAATTACTTACCGTTACCGTTACAGCCTATTATAGTCCATTGCTGAACATAGACCTCCCCCATAGATTGCCTCAATGGATTAGCATTTGCCATAGATGCCACGCTTGGCAAGCGGATTGGCAACCTCAGTTTTTTGCTTTTAGTCGTTATTAGGAAGACACTTCTGTCCATCTCCTGATTTGTTTCCTCTGTCGCCTCTTACGACACCCACGTGATGATATGGGGTAGTGGATATTCTTACACCGCCAATACACAGCATTAATTATGTACTTATCCAATAAAATTTGAGCAGTCGAAGCTCACATTACAAAACAATAATTATCTTTAAAAGCGCAAATGTGTGACAATGCAATCTTCCTCCTTTCTGTAGTGATATAGTATAGTTTTACAAAAAAATGGCAGGCAGATTGGAGATCTCGGTTACGAGCGTCTCACACTTTTGACGCTGTTTCCCGTCGCCGGTATGGAAATTTTATATCAGGTATAAATGTGAGATGTTTATGCTGACTCTCACCGACTCTTGTGACACGCACAGGACGAGATGAGGTTCAAATAGCTTTTCTTATGTCGCTATCATGCATGATATAGCATATAATGTATTCAGTATTTTTAGTATTTAGTAATGTATAATTATTTAATAGTATCAAGCATTACTTTGCAGTAATCTATCGTATTAAATATGTTAAAATCAATAAGCGAAGATCCGCCAAAAGTAATGAAACTAGGTAAGACTAGTTTAGACGCAATTGAGGGAGGGCGGGAGGTGTTTTTAAAACTAGGTAAGATAGATAGTTCATTTTTATTTTTATCGGATCTCAGCTTAAAAATTATATAGTAATAGTTATAGTTATAGTAATAGTTAGTTATATAGTAATAGTAATAGTTATATAGTAATAGTCCTATATTTTTGTTAATGTCTGCTTGTACCAGAATTAGGATAAAAAATAAAGGTTTTCTGGCATTTCTTACGGTCTCCTCTCACGACCCCCAAGGGAAAAATGGGTTGATGGATTATTTTACGCCATCACCACGGGACAGTTATAAGCCAATGGTGACGATGGATAGAACCCTAGCAATGCTATAAACATTAAATATGTATACCGTTAAACTTGACAGCAAATTTTATTGTAGGGCTAAACTAAAAGGCTTACTGCGCGATTTGGGACGAGTTGCAGATAGCTCAAACGACAACTATTCCGGAAACTTTAAAATAAGAGTGTATACTGGTCAACACACTGTCCCGCTGTGCTCGGGCAAAAAATTTTGTTGGGATCAGCTATGATGAAATAACTCCATCAGGTCATGCTAAAAATTGTAAGCGCTAGAATTTTTTTTTAATTTCCTACACGGCCAACGGTCAGGTGATAGCGTAATTATTCATTATTTTAACAAATTTGTAAAATATATTATATTTAATTTATAAAAAGTAAAACCAAAATAAAACAAACTAATTTTCGCATTATAGATTCGGAAGTCGGTGCCAAGCTGTTATGTGGAAATTATGTTTTTATGTCGGTATTACTTTTCTTAAATTTTTTATTATTAAAGGGTAAGCAAGTTGATAACAACTATTATATCAAAACAATTTCATTAAAAGCTTAATACCCTATTTTTCCACCCTCTTATGTGAAATATTTACTTAAATTTTACATGAGACTGCCCTTGACGTACATAGCCTTTTTAATAAAAATAGAATAATTTAATCAATTTAAAAATATATAATCTTTCTATGTCTATATAAATGAATGAACATCGCGAATGTGCCCCGCATCCCAAATACGTAAACGCGAACCATAGCGGATGCTTTCATAAACGGCAAAATTTAATTGAAATTTCATATTCCGAAATATAGATATATTCAATGTATTCGAGAAATATAAGCAATTTGTTCGATGTGTTTGCATAATCGCTTATATCCATGTAAAAAGCGAAAGAATCCTGCGGGAATACAGTATTGCTGCCAGTTTTACATTGGCATTTTTGTTTTTATGGCCGCGTATATTTTAGATTGTTCCGATATAGCGTAGAGTAAAAAGTGCTCATGTATAATACCTTTTGTTGTCACATTGAGAATTATTATATAAAATGGAATAGTTACCTGCCATTATTAAATAAAACGTCTTCTGGTTTTTTTTAAAAACCAGAAGACGTTATGAAAAAAACGTGTCTGTGGTACGTGTAATAATATGATTTTATAATTATCACCGTGTAGTGGCGGCTTAAGAGAACTACCCACATTATCAACGCGCGTCGTCACATTATCAATGTGTCGTAAGAGGCGGCTAAGGGATGCTGAAACAGGAGATGAGCAGCAGCATCTTCCTGATAACAACTTAATAATAATAATAGTAGTAGAAACTGTCGATAAAGGATGTCTATGCTAAGCAGTGGCATTTGATAGGCTGTAATAAATGGTATCGAGAAAAATATTATAGTTCAAAAGAGTAGCCAATATACTTTTAAGAGTGACACAATGTAAACTCAATGAATTTTAAATAAGTGCGAATAATTAGTATAAAACACATTTTACTAGATATAGTTACAAACTTATGCATAATTGAAATATACTCGGGAATTAAAGTTAAAGTTATCCCACAGTTGGGTACAGGCCTACGTACAGGGTAAAGAAGTGTCCGCCGCCCCAATAAAGTATGCCCAATGCGTGTTGGCAAACTTCAGATGTGTTCGAAATATTTTATATTTTTAACGATATTTTTTCGACGCGAGACAGGTTTCCTCACGATATTTTTCTTCACCGCGGAGCACGTGCGAAATCAGCACTTAAAATTGCAATTAACAATTTTATTGGTGCCGGCGGGGTTCGAACCCGTGTAGGTCGTGTAAAATTTACGACGAGTGCTTAGACTATAAGTTACCATGACTTTAGCGAATTAAAATTATATACATCTCTATTATAAAATTAAATAGGCAAGTTTAAAGCCACAAGAGTTGATATCGACCGTATTCATAATATTCGTAATCTTGTAAAGTGCGAAACATCGTCCTCGCAACATCCTAAATGTTAATTTACATTAAACTCGGCCTACATATTCTCGTTGTAGAAATAATTTCATTAAAACGTAAAATGACAGGCGAATAAAAAGCCTTTTTCAGTCGCCAAGCACTGGTATACATGTGACGCCCAAAGCGAAAATGGCACGGTCCAAAATGGCGGGTGAAAGATCAATATGACCTACCGAAAGGTAGATGCTATCTTTTTCTAACATGAGAAATTTATTCTTGCGTCTCTTTCTGGCGTTACAACCCGTCACAGTTACGATACGTCGTATGGCTGGACAGATTTTCGTTGCAAATTTTCTCTGAATCTTTGGAATTATTAAATCTTTTAGAGTCCGCTATTACGACATGCTTGTAAAGTGATTAGCGATTTGCGGTGAATGAGATTACCTTGAGTTAAAGAGATAACGTTTTAACATTTAAATTTAAACATTAAAAATTATTTTACAGACTGCGAAGTTTATCTGCAAAGAGAATACTCGACTACCTATTTTATTTTATGAAATGGTTTTATCACCTATTAATTTCTTAAAAGAAATGATGATAAATCGGGTTATTATTTTTCAGAATCAGACACGACGGAATCTTAAATATCTGGAGTACAAAGAAATAACGATAATAGGAGAAATATGTAACACAGGTAAGCTATAGCTTACCTCTGATAGATATTTGGCCTATAGGCCATAAGATATTCAGATATAAGTGATAAGAAAAGGAAACTAAAGATGAAGTTAGCACTTTGCGTAGTTGTTATAATATCCTTATAATGCCAAAGATTTTATTTCATAGGGTCTTCTGATAAGGCGTAACAAATGGAAATGGATAAGAAAATATATCGGCAGTATGCTAGCACTTGTCTAAGAAGTCGTTTATTATATATTCCATTAAAAATATGTGAAATATTGTTGTACAGATGTAAGTGAACATTTAATCCTATAAGTAACTGAAGGACAAATAATTTATATCATCAATCATTTCAATTCTTTTCAATTAAAAAATACATTCATCATCATCATCATCTTCATTACAGCCCAACTAAGATAAGTTGATGAATTCTGTCAGTCTTTATCGGTTACTAAATAACAATTGAAAACAGACTTGAAATAGTACGAGAATGAATAGCTTCTAAAGTCGGTGTTAAGATATAAAGTATCGAAGAATTAAAGCCACAACTTCAAAAGCTATTAGATTATGGGGAAAAACTTTATTATTTTTAATTATTTTGAAGCCTTTTCTTTTAACTTTTTAAAAGCTTTATTATTTGACCTTTTAAAGTGGACTTAACAATAAAACAAGTTTAATGTGACAACTGGACCGTCGCGTCGTCTTTATATTATAGTTACATTTAAAATTTCATACCCCAATTTTACGCCCTTAGGGGTGAAAATTTTCATCAAATTAGGGCTACTATCGAGGTATATTTTGTACAATAAAAATGATTAAAATGGGTCCACAATCGGTGAAGATATCGAGTAACATACATACAAAATATACATATTATTATTGATTCATAAGAATTGAGAACCTCTTCCTTTTTTGAAGTTGACAATGTTTGACTGTAATGATGATGACGATGAATATCTCTAAATCTCGGAAAGTGTGCGATCTCCTATTTTATAGCAGAAACTTACAACTGGACCGGACCAAATTGGACCCGTGGCTTGTGCTAAGTGGGTACTTTTGTGACACTATAACAGTTCTTTCTTCCGTTAGTTGAAATCGATCAGGAGAACATATCATTTCCGACTACGATTTTGTTTGTCATGCTTAATTGAATAAAATATCTAAAAATACTCAATATAAAGTCAGCACTTATGGAGCCAACTACAACATTATATAGTTAAACAAGTGTAAAATACAACTCACTACAGATTGTGGCTCGTAAATAGGTCGGTAGATTTTTGTATAACATAATACCAGCTTTTTTTTGTTGGTTTCGGGGCGATATATTAAATATTAGTCTTCAGGATTATAACGAATATAAATTTTGCTAACCTTTCTTCGTTGAAAATGGTTAATGTATGATATTAAAGGGCATGTCAATTTTGGAGATGTTGGTGCTGTCAGCCAAGAGGCTTTTAGAGTGTAATCGGGCTCAGTCGGCTTAAAAGACTGCGAACCCAGAGTCCATTGATATAATACAGAAGAAAAAAAATTTGTAATAAGGTCAATGAAGATGAAGATGTTTCAGTCCGCCTCTGAACTTCAGATCTTCGGAACGGAAGATCTTACTCATACGTCAGTATACGGATAGTCTTACGGTGTAGTCGGACTGTGACTGCAACGGCCTAACTTTTGTCTGTCAACCTAGGCGGTGAGAACCGTCCATGTACGGTTCCGTAATCCTTACTAGTGATTTTGTCACTAGATGTGTATGTATAGTGTCAGTTTGTGATTGACCGGCGCTATTTGAATATACGGGATCGAGCGGGACTTCCGGTGCAATGAGGACTTTGTTGTGTTTATTTAACATTTTTTTATGTGTTGCAGTTGTTCATGGGCGGCGGTCGACACTTACCATCAGGTAAGCCGCATGCTCGCTTACCCACTCTTCTATGAAAAAAATAACGTAAAGGAGTCTGCAAAGACTTGCCCTAACTAGGCTACGTTTACCACGAGCAAATTAGAAGGAACTTCGACGCCTCCAAAGTTGCTCCACAATATTTCCTTTCAACAATCAAAGATAGTCGGGAGCTTCCAAAGGGCGTGGTATCCAAAATTCGTTTTAAGTGTATACTTAACGACAAACGTGCTTCTTTCATTTATTGAAATGAAGGAATAACTATATAAATATCATACAGAATATTTCATGTCATGTCATAAAGAATATTTTATATTGAAAAGGTCCGCTTTTTCAATCTCCAGATAAAATTTATTCATATAATAAAATACAAAATAAAAATTCAAAATTACAGCTGTATGAATAAAATAATTCAATTCTTTCTTCTGTGGCTAAGACCTTCGATAAGATCTGGCACAATGGGTTAGTTTATAAACTTCTCCATATAGGTATGCCTACAAGACTTGCCAAAGTCATACAAGACTTTCAAGTCAATCGATCCTTCCGTTTTCGCATCAAGGGGACCTTCTCCTCTTCCAGACCTAACAGAACCCCTGCTTCTTCTTCAGGGCTCTCTATGTGAGCGATATCCCGATGATATCCGATACTCATATTGCACTCTATGCAGATGATACAACAATTTATTCTTCTAATGGTAGCCCCTTCATCATTCATTCATTCATTCATTCAATCCCGATAAAAGCAAAGCTATCATGCTTAACATGAAAGCTCGCTTTAAAAGTAATCTCTTTAAACTCAAACGACACAGGAAAGGTACAATCTCCCTCTAAAATAGCCCAATCCCTTGTGTTAGAGAGGTGAAATACCTGGGGATAACGTTAGATAATGACCTTTCACTCATCACATTAAGGCTGTTAAAAATTTTTCGCTCTAACCAATAAGCGCAGTAAGTTGTCCTTAAGACACAAACTGAATATTTATAAAACCTGCGTACGTCCCATTATGACATTCGCGAGTATGTCCTTTGGCCACATCCCTCCCAATCGTCTCCGGCAACTTCGAGTTGTTTCAAATAAATTCCTCCGACGTATCACAGGAGCTCCTTATTATGTGGGAAACGCGAATCTCCACCGCGATTTCGACATGCATTTTTACGTGGTAAAGCCACGCTGCAGCTATATTATGGTTGTAGCACGAATTGATTGGCTCGACCGGAGAAGGACCACGCTCTCACAGAATACCAGCGTAAAATAGTAGCTTAACGCTGTGTTTCGTATGGTGAGTGTAGAGAACCGGAGCCACTTTTTACTGAAAACGAAGCATTCCATTTTAGTCCTCAAGGGTGGCAACGCATCTGCACTTTGAGTCTTAATTAGGGAGAAATGTAGATCTTGTAGATGTCTATGGGCCACAGCATCCACTTACCATCAGGTGGCTGTGTGCTCGTATGTCACACTTATTCTACAAAAAAAAAATGCCCACCATCCATTATATCTTAAGGAATTATAGTTAAAATACTCGAAGTATTCGATTGAAGCACATCAAAATCCGTTGGTGGTAGAGGCGGGTAAGTACTCCCCAGAGAGGGATGCTTCCCCTACCCCTTTTCCCAAGAAAACGACCTAAGAACGTTTTTCTTGATCCCGATGATGAGATCACTTCCCAGAATAGGTTGATCCTTTCCCTCCCTCTACAGGAGAGGTTAATGCCAAGGTTCGTACCTCCTGAAGGGCCCTTGAATCACTCCTAGCTCGAGGAGCCTCACTCCAAAAGCAGAAGCCGGGGTGCCTCGGAACTGCAGTCGGCGCCGCGTCGCCGCCGGCAGAATCGTTGTACTAAATAGCTCGTAAGTCCTCACTTACGAGTCCAGTTCGATGAAGCTCTAAAGGCCGCAGGGCCAACAGCATACACTTTAGAAAAAATAAACTTTAATATTCAGTCAGTTTATAATTTATTTGATGGATAACTTTTATCAGACAATTGAAAAATCAGCCCTTAGTAACAGAAGATTCTGGTAATAATAATTTTATTTCTTTATTAAAGCTTTACGTTAGTTCACGGGTCGCCGGTGATCGGCGAGTTAGAGCGAGGGCTTTGGTGTCCGATTTATTGCCGGTTCCCGACGATTCCGACATACGATTTTTATATCCAAGCAGATTAAATTGATGTCAAGCTTTTGAACCGAAATTGATTGGTTTTTACACTTAAATTACAATGTTGCCGGTATTGAAATTTGAAATTTATTAAAATTGAGCGATGAAATATGCTCAGTTTTTAATCTATATTACTTACTAGGCAGTGCTTGACTTACATCTTGTCTATAAAAAGCCTTCGAGATATTAAGGGAAATAGGCAGTGCGAACAATTTCTAATATGTATTTCAAAAAATTATAAGAATAGATATCTAACTATAGAAACCATGTTTTATATCTTTTAGGTTTTATTATATCAACAGCTCGGGAATTATTTTTGAAAAATTTTACAATTCAGATGTTCGTTTGCTTTTTATTTGGTAGTTCCAATTTTGCATTAATGGCAGGTTGGTAAAAAATGTGGTAGTGAAGAGTAATTAATTTAATAACATCAGTCGTTTTTAAAGTTCCATAGCTCAATAGAAAACACCGGAACTCTTATAGGATAACTTTTTTGACCGTCCGTCTGTTCGCCTGTCAAGATACTCTTTTTCAGGAATCGGTAGAGATATCAATTTTATATCAAATTAAGTTTTACTGTAAAAAGCTTCTAAGTCCGCGCAATTGGAAGATACAGCCATTTATGTCACATGTTTTGACACTCGTAGATTCTATATCATATCACATATCAAACTTTTAGTTTTCCCATTGACCTAGGCTACACGCACTTGAGTACAATCTTGAGGTTATGATCTTATTAGTAAACATATATCAAGATACGGTTTAGGTTTACGATATCAGCTGAGTGCCACACTGATTAATAAACGAAACTCGACTCTCAAGTGTGTATACTTGAGTGCAAGTCACAGAACAGTATTCCTAAGTACAGCGTTTTGAGATACTGTTTTTATGTGTTTATTAATTAGCAACGATCTTGAGATGCTGATTTCGTAATGAGGGCGTATCACTTGAGTTCGTCGTTGAGTAACGTTTATTAATACGGGCCCTAGAATCATAAAATTTGGTAAAAAGCAGTCATACATTAAAAGTAAAGACAAAAAAAAATTTCGTTAACGTTTATTTGGATTTGTATTACATAAAAAATATGCGATTACAAACTTAAAATTGTATTTGGAGTATCGACTGTGATGTTAGACCGATGAGATATTTTTTTTAAGCTGTTATAATATTATAAGTTTGTCATTCAAATCGACTTATCTTTTCGTTAGAGCAATTTTCGGTGCTATAATTTATGAATTTAACTATGATTTATGAATGTTACTTATGTAAGTGCTGACACTGTTACACGTACCTATTGTCTATAAATTAATACTATCTTTGTGAATTTACGGCGTTTGTGTATCGGTATCGAATACAGGCAAAACGTCGAGACTCTCGGTACCCGGTTTATTACGTGGTAGAACCACGCTGCAGCTATACATATTAGGTATTTAATGGTTGTAGCACTAATGGGTCGGCTCGATCGGGGTAGGACCACGCTCTCACAGAATACCAGTGTAAAATAGCAGCTTAATGCTGCTGTATTTCGTATGGTGAATGTAGAAAACCGGAGACCCTTTTTACTGGAAACGAGGCATTCCATCTTAGTCCTCAGGGGTGACAACGCATCTGCATTTGGATTCTTAATTGAGGATAAATGTAGATGTCTATGGGCCACAGCATCCACTTACCATCAGGTGGGCTGTGTGCTCGTTTGTCACCCTATACTATAATTAACTTTATTCGGAACCCGTACGATCCGAGTCCTTTTCGCTCTTGTCTCTTTTTTTTTGTGATAAATTGTCTCAAATGGATGAAAGGGCAAACCAACACCATAAAATAAATAAAAAGGATGAAGTAGGTAAATCAAATTCAAAATTCCGACATTATTGAAAAAACAAGGATTCAGAGTTTATTGCTTATCAAACGCATTATCGAGCTATCATGAGCGTCATTTCGACTTTAATGTGTTCTTATTATGTTTAATATCCCTTAACAAAGAATTGAATTTAATGTCATTTGCATGTAAACAAAGGATCATTCTGGGAGGAGGTAAAAACTGAATAATGCATTTACATATCTCGCGACATGGCAGTCGTCTTGGGACCGTCAACCATTTCCTATTTGGACCAAAACGTCAGGCACCGCCATAAAAATACGCAATTCGCCGGAATGAATCTGCGGTTTCGTGATTGTGAAACATGGAGATATGTTGCGAACAGCTTAGCACTTTAGTCCTGTAGAAATGAGAATAAGGTAAATGGAAATTATACTTTTTTACGATTCCATTTAACATTTCTCCCAAAATATTATTATCAGAAAAAGCAAAATAATAACAGCATTACCCGACTAAATAGGTTATTAATTACAATTGTAACAAATGACAATCTATTTATCAAACATATTATATTGAGTGTATTTTTGAAGTTCAAGAGTAGGACATTATATTTGGCCGATATGTATGAGTCTATGTCCGCCCGTAGATCCTAAACTAGTCGTCGGATTTTGACAAATGTTGTCTAGGTAGTGTAGGTTTGTTATAATTACGTGGGTAACTTGTAAATATGGCGAAAAATTTAAAATTTTCAGTGTATCATATGAAAGGCATTAATTAGCACTCATCGTATTGCTAAACTTTTATTGCAAAAGTAATTGTAGTAAACGAGCAAGTTATCAGTAAAAAGGATTTCCAGTTATCGTCACACACCATAAGAAACATCTTTTTTTTTTTTATAGGATAAGGGTGACAAACGAGCACACAGTCCACCTGATGGTAAGTGGTTGCTGTGGCCCATAGACATCTACATCCATCCTCTATTACAAATCAAAATGCAGATGCGTTGTCACCCTTGAGGACTAAGATGGAATGCCTCATTTCCAGTAAAAAGGGTCTCCGGTTCTCTACACTCACCATACGAAACACAGCAGCGTTAAGCTGCTATTTTACGCTGGTATTCTGTGAGAGCATGGTACTTCCCCGGTTGAGCCGACCCATTCGTGCTACAACTATACTATTAATATAGCTGCAGCATGGCTCTACCACGTATAAAAACCACTTTGTTAAGCGCTTTCACCATACAGGAGAAAGTATAACAACTAAAAAAAAAGGAAACTAAGACCATAAACAGTATTTATTAAATATATCAAGTCGTAATGTTTCAATTTATTGTGTAAAACGGCGATTTGCATCAGCAAACAGCCAAATTTTCTATTTTTATTTTTCTATATATTAGTTAGATTAAAAAAGTGTTTTTTCTATATTCCAAATGGATCTTGGATGATCCTTAGAATATAATGTAACAATATTAAAGTACGGCATTGCGGCGACGCTTCCCTTAAAGGTTCGCGAGGGTTGTAGACAGATAAAAAGGGTGCGACTAAAGTGGGGCAATATCGCCATAGGTAGCGACAGCTCCTTCATCCGGGCTGGCATTTCCAATATCATTCGAGACTGGACAGAAGCCACGTTATATTTTATTCAAAATAATGTGATTTTAATCGTATGTGTTTTAATCTCATTTATTCTTAAGTTACATTAGTTTTTACATACGCTAAATGTGAAATAAAAAAGCCAGGAGCTTGTAAGTTATTTACACTATAATAACGTGTATTAGAGCGTTGTGCGGCCGAGTTTTATCCCGCGGCATTGTAGTAATCTCTAAAAGGGTTGACGTTGTCATGTCGCGGCGTTACAGCCTTCTTTTTAGTATTTCTGATTATTCGTCGTCACACTTATTGTATTTACAGTATTACAAAAACATAATAGAGAATTTCCACATTTTTATGTGAGTAGCACTTTTTAATTTGATAAGTTGAAAATATAAAAAAAAATACACAAAATATTCACCACAACTATATTGTATACATATAATACAACTATTTTGTAATTATTTTAAAATTTAAGTTGTCTCGTATTCGTATTAACCGGGTATTTAATTAAAGTTATAAATTCATAAACTTATTTTATAAACTTAATTTTTTGGCTTCATATGTAAACTTTCTGGCTATTGAAACAAAATTGATTTAAATAAACTTTTTAATATATTTTTTTTAAACAAGTCGCAATAATTTTGTTTGTTAATGTAACAGTTATTGATTACAATCAAAATCAACCGTACGAGGGTATTGTTGCAATGATGGCCAGCAACGGGAACTATAATATAGCTAGCCTTTTATCAAATACCTCTGTTTGCTCGCCCTTATGGCTACAAATGGCTGCCGTATAATTATTATCGCGTTGATTTATAGAGAAGGTACTGTTAGCAGAATATAAACGTCATCATTACACGCTTGTAGTGTAATAGTGATGTTTTTTGAGTTTTGCTAACTTGTTATAATTACCGAAATTCGTGAATTTAGTATTTTTTGACTTTAATAATTTTTGCACCTTTTTAAATTACTCATGATGTTTTATTCCCTTATACCCTTACACTTTTGGTATTTAATATTTACCAGTCTTAAGAACATTTCATTTTATTACATGCGCTTGTTAATATTTCACTCTGTGTTAATTTGTAGATATAAATTAATTAAGTTAGGTAGTAAGTAAGTTATATATCGCTGTAACAAACATATTTTTTGTTCAATTTTAATTAGTTATGCATGTCTTAATTTTATGTAATACTGTTTTACTTATTTATTTATTTATTTAAATCTTTATTGCACCAAATATTTGTACAAAAGGCGAGCTTAATGCTATATGGCACTTATCTATTTAGTATGATTTTTTCAAATAATTGATCAGCTAATAGGCACTTGTTTGATTATATCAAATAATATTTTCATCTTTTCTTTTACTATTATCTATGCTTTGGATAGGACTGAGGTTTTTACTGTTGCCTTCACATTGACAATTTTCAAATTCGTCAAATTATCAGAAATGGGCATTGACTTATATAATATTACTAGAGTAGAAATGGGCAATTTACTTAACAACTTTGGTTAAATTTTTTTTGCGAACGGTGTCTGTTGTTTGCCACTGCGCTATTTCTGCATCAATTTAATGACGTTATAAATTCTCAGTTAAATTCAGTCTGCGTCGGCTTTACGAGGCGCGTGGTCTATAACTACAGGAGTTTTTATTTATTTAACAATCCTAATTAACAAATGGCTATTGGTAGTTACGGTAGAAATTTATTAAAATTTATTTGAAATTGTATTACCGGTGGTAATACTGATATTAATTCTTAAAAAAATGAACATAATCATAAATATTTGAAATGTACAATGTACGGCAAAGCTACAGCATTCTTTATTTTAAAAGTAAAAGATTTTTGTGAATAATAATTTAAGAAATCTTCAGACAATATCTAACATATAAAAGTTAATGTTTGTTTGTTTGTTCGTATTTTATGCACTGCCATACCGTTCATCAGATTGCGGTGAAGATTTGTCAACTTATTGCTTGCACTTGCGCGAAGGTTATAGGCATAGTACAATTATTAACTTACACTTACAGTATGTGGCGCGCGTATCGTACTGACAAATTTATTTGAAAGTTATATATCATTCAATTTCAACGAATGTATTATCATTCCTAATTAAACAATATAACTGTTCCAAATTTAAAACGATATTTCCACAATTATTTTTTCTACAGCAGCAACGCGCCGGGTACCAGCTAGTAAGATAAAATAAATTGACATTGATTACGAAAGTGTTTTGCCTTTTCTATTAGATTCGAACCTTTAGGAACTTTTGCCCTATCAGCACTTAAAGGGATTGCTCGTGCAAATAATTTTCACACATATTCTATGTTCACTGTTTTCGGGAACACCCAATTCCAAATTGAATGTTACCAGTTGGAAGATTTATCTTGAATGTTACTTAACTTTGTCTCGTTACAAGTTACAGAAGTAATGGGTATGCCGATGAAATATGTATATTTGAGTTTGGCAGTCTTACTATGTGGATGTAAAAGAAAATCAATATGATACTTTAAAGTATTATTCTTATCTAGCAGTGGTAAAAATAATATAAGATTATTCTTGTTTCATCTGTTACTGAGTGTTTATTTCACTAGTTTTTAAAATCATCTTTGTTAGGAATAAATGGTCTTACACGAGAAAATAATGAGTCAATCATGTAACATTAACTATCACGCCTGTAACCCATAGGGGTAGGCAGAGACTACAGACTTCTATTTGACTCGATACTGACACACCTCTTTCGTCTCTGAAGGAAAACACCGTGGGGAAACTCAAACTTTAAAAAATTATAGTAAATAAGTAAAATGCGTCCGCGAAAGCTATGCAAGGCAACACTATGGACTTTTCGCTGCTCCAAACAAAAACACCCACACAGAAATGTAAAGACGCCTACGGGCCACACAGAAATTTACCACCTAGATATGTCCCAGCAATGGGACATATCTAGGTGGTTACTTTTTATGTGAAGGAAGATATCTCACTTTTAGCACTTTTTAGAGATCTGTGCTATAAAAAATACAACCTAAATCTAGGGCGCGCATCTCAGCTCTACATCATTACGTTTTTACGGTTTATATATTTTAACAAATACTTGCACATAATCAAGTTTACATGGGTATGAGTTATACATCCTAGTTATTATTATATAGATCAGCAGCAAATATGAAGACGAATCTAAAGGAAAGAAAAACACAATTCGCCGCTTTGCATCGCTAAATCTACTTTTAAATAACAATGAGTCAAAAGCTCCACCTTAATTTTATCAGAGCTGTGTGCATTTTATGTATTTAGTGTAACTGCTCAGTTCCTGTTATAGATAGCGTGATGATACAAATTTACTATAATGGTTCGAGGTTCACGTACTCGTACTATTATAGTGAAAGTTTCATCCTAATCTGTTCTCAGTTTTTTGCGTGATGCGCGTTCAGACAGACAGACAGACACAATTTCTAAAATTGTTTGTTTTAGGTTCTGTATTGATAGTATAGTGTACTTTAATTAAAATTTCAAAATAAATGTTCAATGTACATAAATCGTCCTCTTTGAGTTTTATTATGGTATATAGATAGAATCTAACTTCATTTGTATGGATTTCGCTTGGGAGAAGCTGCTCTTAAATTAACATCCACACTAAATATCAGTTGTCTGTGGCATAATGCATAGTTACCGCTCTTTATGTAAAATTAAAGCAAGACCGGGTGCGATGCCAACTTCGACAGAGGCGACCTCTATTTGCAGTTACAGCGGCAGCGTTATTCGGTAAGTATTTAATATATTAAAAATAGTGTCATCATCATCATTATTACAGCATATCAAAGTTCACTACTGAACATACTCCTCTCCCATAGATTGCCTTTTTTCTTATTTAGTCCACCTGATGGTAAGTAGTTGCTGTGGCCCATAGACATCTACATCTATTCTCGATTACGAATCAAAATGCAGATGCGTTGTCACCCGTGAGGGCTAAGACGGAATGCCTCGTTTCCAGTAAAAAGGGTCTCCGGTTCTCTTATAGTAGGGATATTTGTCATAGTTGCCACGCTTGGCAGGCGGGATGGCAACCGCAGTTTTTTATTATTTGGAGTTGTTATCAGAAACATGCTGCTGCCTATCTCCTGTTTATCCTGTTTAATTAGCCTCTGGTGCCTCTTACAACGTCCACGGGCCGACTTTTGTAAGGTGATTCTCTTGCATTATTACCATGTTATAGGAAATTATGTGATGGTGACTTAAAAATAGCATTGTAGTACCAAAATCCGTTTACGCACACCTCGAAATTAATTATTTCCATGATGATAATATGTAATATACTCATACTACCCTATTACAAAAGTATTTTATAATTAGTCTCAGGTCTGTTTTAATAAAGAATTCCCATGAAAATTATGCAAACTATAGGTATTGTAAACTTTGGAATTTTGACAGCAAATGTCAAAATTCGCGAAGAATGTGGCGCCGCTGCTAAGAAAGAGGTCACTCTTTGATAACAAAGACTCTTTATCAAATTCGAGACTATCAATAAACCACGTTTTGTAATAAGGCCGAAAGATCATAAGTACGGTTCAATCGAACACGGGTTGTTTGTGGAATTCTGCAAACATTTAAGGATTTATTTGACGATTATACTGGTAAGTCCACTTGCAATAGTGCTTTTATACCGTTACATAAAAGTAAATAACCTATGAAATGTTCCATTTCAGGCTACTGATCTTCTTATATTATGAGTTGAGTGAGTTATTTATTTTGACGTTGGCTACAAGGACTACACTCTTAAATAATACATTAAACGTTGGTATACATTATATGCTCCTGAAGTTTTGTCGGTCAAGTTTCCGTCAAAACACTAGGAGGTTCACATATGCACAATTTTTTAATGTTATTATCTACAGAATTTTCAAAGACAATTTTCTTCATAACGGATACGAGGTGAATAAATCGTTATAATTGCATAGTTTTAGTGATACTGTCCACACATTGGATCTTACTTAAATTGAATGTGCATTATGAAATATTGGGCTTGCCTCTTATATCTTGGCTCTTGGGTCTATCATACGTATGCACGTAATAAATTTTTATTTTCCTCACTACACTCACAGTTGGGCACATACTTACTCTCAGGCTCAGCCGTGGAACGTAGTTTGTAACTCTATTTTACAATTTTTTATTTATTGTTTAATGAAAATCAAAAGAATATCATAACCCTCTCTAAAGTTGAAATCTAGTGTTGAAACGTCTGTTTGTTCCTTTATATAAAGTAAAGTATCATACAGAGGCAAAGCCTGTACCAGTTCTTGCTAAATGAAATATCTTTATAAAAGCACACGACATTTGGATCGCTACCAAAAGAGCGCCTCTGGGTATAGTTAATATGTAAATAATAAAACTCACTGCTGCAGCTTAGTTGTACGTGAGTACAATTTATAGTAATATATTATATAAACAAACACTACAATAAATATTTGGTTAGATTGCAGTGTCAATAACATTGATTGGTATATATTAAAAAGTAGATAGAACTTGGTTTTCAGTAAAAGTACAAAGGTTATTTATTTATGATTTATTCATATTGTACAATATAATAACGATAATTGGATTTAAGAAATTAATTATCTAAAACTATCTGCGTTAAATACATAAACTAAAATTAAATAAGGCTGTTGAGATTTCTTTTTGTGCTAGTCTTTTTATGAGGTTTTATTAACGATAGGATTATCTTAAACAATAATGCTTATTGTATTTATACACCAATAAGCAATTAATTAAAATCGATAACGTAACTTATTTAGAAACCTTGCTACCCGTACATAACAGATGCCTTTGTCCTGTGGTTCGCTGAATATAATAATATCTATTCAGCGCTAGATTAGACTACGTGCGTCGCAGAGCCAAGTCATACATTAGATTGCCCGGATCTGAGCAAGCATCGCGTTTGTGTCCAATTAATGGAATTTCACGATTTCGGTCTATACTTGAAATTTACCGTATTTGCTCGGTTCCGGACATTGTTTCAGTTCATGCTCATTTCACTTATAGATTATTTCTGCTATGCAAGTTGTATCTGTGGCAAATTATTTTCTATGATTTATTACTTAGGATTTTATAGAATAGGCGAATGTATTAAATTTTTTTACCAGAAAATTATATATAGAAATCCTTTCCTTTCGTTTCCTTTAAAACCTTCGGAAGGAATATATTAAGAAGGAAACGAAAGGAAAACAATAAAGAAGAAGAATTAACAATCAAGAATAAATAAAAAATAGTATACCGAATTTAATGAAAGCGGGTAGCATGACAAATTGACAGTAAAGTCCAACCTCTCCGCTTCGAGTTAGAGGTGTACTATAAATGCGTCGGTACACCTGAAGACTTAGATGTTATACCTCATTAACAGTATACGAAACACAGGAGCATAATGCCTTATCCTTCCCCAATTGCGCCGACCCAATGGTGCTGCAGCCTAAATATAATACGCTTTTGGCGCCCAATGAACCACCAAATTTCCTTAATATGCTACCCATGTAAAATTTTTCATTTTAAGGCTTTAATAATGAAGGCCAATAACATTATTAAATACTAGCTCTTCCCCGCGACTTCGCCCGCGTGGAATTTATTGCGATTGGATTTCACGGGTTTTAATTTTTTTGCGCGGAACCCTAATTCTTTTCCTAAAATAAAAGTAGCGTAAGTTACTCCTTATAACATCAGCTAACTGCCAGTGAAAGTTCAATCCAAATCGGTTCACAGGTTTTTGGGTGATGCGTGTTCAGACAGACGTCGCGTTAGTATTTTATTATAGTAATAATAATAGAATAGAAGAATGTAAGCTCTTGTGCGAACGAATGTCGCCGTATTTATTGGCATTCACCCAGTATTACTCGTATATTAGATAGATGAGGCTATTGGCTTGGTAAGGTGTCTCCCAGTTATCTCTGGATTCCGCTCGACCGGCGGCCTGACAACACTGCGGGATTTATCGAGCTGGCTTTAACACGCGTGACCGTCGGTTAATCCTGACAATCTGTTGTTATGAGCGACTGCTACATAATGAATTTACGCCCGATAGACGTGCGCCTTAAGTATGATGTTAGAACGTATATATTAATTCTGAGGAATATCGCTTGGGACTCCGTTTATGCCAACATTATGTATGTTGCTTAGCGAATTTGGTGAATACTTTTATACTTATTTAGTTTGGGATATTATATTGAGTCAAATACATGTCACATCCATCCATAACAGCCTATCAAAAGCTCACACTATTCGTTGATTATTTCAGATTTACTTATTATCGTGAATTTTTAAACGGTTATGAACAACTGCTTTAAGTCCAAAGCAGAAACTTCGTCGCATAGTTTAAGAATCGAACTATATTGGTGAAACATTGAACCTTTTCTACTTAGGGCCTGTAAACAAAAGAATTGAGTACAATTTCTTTGGAAACATCTTGCTTCACAGATAATTTAGTGAGGGTAAATTCAATTATCTGGCGCTGTTTTGTTTTTTACTACAAGAGTGAAGCCTGCTAGTGGTGCCCTGAAAAAAGCCGTGATGGAGACTGCATATTCGTTGCGCACTGTACATTGCTGATTTGTACTTTGAGCTTAGTTCCGACACAACACCCCACCCTTTCACCCCTCGGATGGTAGCGGGAAAGAGCCGGCGAGGTCTATTCAAATATCCCCTGTCTGTTCACACCCCTCCCCACCCGCCAGCGCCTCGCAGTCTCGTTCATATTTCGTGTTCCTATTTTGCGCAGCATCCCCGGGTACCGAATTGCACTCGACAGACTTCGTAAGGGCTTATATCATGCACTAACTGTTCGATTTTGAACCATATTATAATGGCTTAAGCTTTAGTTCTGTTCGTAAAAGGGTTTTACAGTTAAGTTTTAAAGCAAAGAATCAATGTTGCCTCCCGAAGCTTGGTGTAGGGGTAGAGATTCAGTACAAGTAGCATGTAGGGGCGCGGCTCGCCGCAAAGTTAGACGCGACTGAGCTGTAGCCGATAACGACACTGTGTGTCAATTGAGCACAGAATTTTTAATATTTAATTTAAATATTTAAAAAATAGAATTATAAAGGAATTGCTTACACAGAAGGTATGTATTTGTTATATTTAACAAAGCGTTTATTTAAGAGAAACAGGAAACTTTCTGTTACAATTCGATTGCGTCAATCGGTCCCTCCGGCGATTTCACCCTCGCCTATCAGCCGCGTGACGGGCGCAAGTGTTGTTGACTTGTTGTTTCAATTTTGTTTTGATTCGTCTTCAACTGCCCTCTGTTTTAAATTTCTTTATAAATACTGAATCGTATGTGTACATTAGATATATTTATGTATATTGTATTGTTCCAGATCGCTTGTGGGTGTTGGTTGTCTTTAGTGATCCAGGAGGAAAGGTAATGTATAATTTTATAAATTATTTTTAGTATTTGTCCATTTTTTTTGCGAATTTAAACAATGGCACTACCATCTAAGGCCTGATTATTCATATTAAAACAACATTAAATTATTGATTATTGTTTTGTTTTCTTGTGCGAATTTTATGTTTTATTTTTATTTATCGTTGTTTTCGGTTTTGTTATGCCAGTTTTGTTTTCTTTCATCTGTTAGCTTTTAAAATAATGTTAAAGCCACTCTAAATGAGTGATTCTAACTTTTCTCATCACAATCCCGGAAACTAATTTCGTAAACGCAAAAAGTTAGCCCTTATTTATGATGGCATTTTTAATTTTGTAAAGGATATATAACATTTTATAATATGTATTTTATTAGTTTCCATAATAAAATTGTAGTAGAGGTAAATGTATACGACTATATTTTAAAAATTAAAAAAGTTAAATATTTGACCACATTATGATTTTTTGGAAATAACTCGAAATACCGATTTTTTTATTGCTTTGGTTTCTTGGCAATGTATCGGAAATATTTTTCCGGTAATAAATTAAAAAATTAAAATTAAAAACCCCGTTCCGTCAGTAATTCTTCAGTCAACATAACGAAGAAATTTGGTTTCTGATTTAAAGATCTATTAATTTTAAATATTATTCATAAGCCCCAATTACTATTGGATACATATAAAACAAATTCAATTGCTGGCATCAATAACGCCTAGCATTACTATTATACGTGGCAGTCGCTGCAGCTGTATTATGGTTGTAGCACGAATGGGTCGGCTCGACCGGAGTAAGACCACGGTCTCACAGAATATCAGCCTGAAATAGCAGCTTAATGTTGCTATGTTTCGTATGGTGAGTGAAGAGAACCGGAGACTCTTTTCACTAGAAACGAGGCATTCCATCTTAGTACTCAGGGGTGACAACGAGTATAAATGTAGATGTCTATGGCATAACATCCACTAACCACCACGTGAACTGTATGCCTCATTTGTCACCCATAATCAATAAAAATAAAATAAAATATTACATTATTGATCGAAAAATATTATATTTTGAAATCGGTTATATATTTTAATGTTGTAAATTTATTAAAACTCCAAAAATTATACAATGTCACAGATTATGACGCCGGTTTCGTCAAAATCTTTCCATGAAAATCCTAGGATTGTGATCAAAATTCTATATGATTAGAACATTACTTGCAATCGAAGCGCGGCGATTTACCGCTTTTTTTTTGCAACTATAAGAAAGACAATAAGTAGGTTAAGGTGCAGCGTAGTCTACCCCAAAGCTACTGACATTTAAATTATTCATAAATCACTATTTAATATAAGGTTTTGTTTCATTTTAAATCTTCAAACATCTTTATTTTCTAGGAATACGTAAAACCGTTTTAACAAAATACTAGTTTTGTTTAGGATTATAATGAAATCGAGTTTCCATTTCATCTAAAAATTAAAAAAAAAACCAATTTCATCAAAATCCAGCTACTTATATAATATTGTGACCCAGAATTCGAAGAATTATATTTTTCTGTTATATAAATATACGTAATTATGTTGTATGAAATCGTCGATATTTTGTAATATCTATTTGTTAGTTGAAAATTGAAGATAGAAAAAAAATTTACGATAGAAAACGAGAATCTGTTTCCGCTTTTTACAACACAAAAAAATTTTAGACGAAGATCAATATATGTAAATTATATGCTGAACGTAAGGAAGCGTTTTCTTAATCGATTTTGAAATATGAGGAGATTATCTATACGATTTTATTTTTATGATATTAATTTTCGTATATATATAAATATTATAACATACAACTATATATTTCGAATGAAGTAAAAGAGAATACTATACCCTTAGATGATTGCTGTTAATAATTAAATTATCAGACGAAGACAGAAGTAAATTTGAATAGTTACAAAGAATCATTATCATTCATAAAAAGGCTGAAACATACTGAAAAGCTTATAATATCTTAAAATAAATTATTGATGAATTAAACTTCATGCATTACTAAGGCCATGTGTAATCCTCGATCACTATTACTAAATGCACAATTAGTTGTAATTTGAGTTGACATGACTATTCTATTTTTGCCAAAATAACGTCTCCATAAAAGGTATCTTACTACAGATAAAGGGTAGGTCATTTCCATTATAAATTAAAATCGCTATTATTTTTATCTAATTAATTGTATTCAAAATATACGTAAATAGCAAGTAACTTCATTTACAGAGTTAACGAGTGTTAAATGTCTATGATTTTTCCTGACCTAGTCGTAAAAAAACTCGGCACTGTCAGTATCACATTGTCATTAGCAAGTGACAGTAGCCTATTGGTTAAGGATAAATATCCAAAACTAAAGTCATAGGTTTTAATCCGTCATTCAACCAATACCGTTAATCGCTCCCAAGTTGGAGTGGTTAACAGGATTATTCGCATTAATAATGCATATATAGCATTTCAAGTATTGATCACTGGTTTAGAAGTAAGTTAGTTTACGTGGTAGAGCCATGCTGCAGCTATATTAGTAGTATAGTTGTAGCACGAATGGGTCGACTCGACCGGGGAAGGACCACGCTCTCACAGAATACCAGCGTAAAATAGCAGCTTAATGCTGCTGTGTTTCGTATGGTGAGTGTAGAGAACCGGAGACCCTTTTTACTGGAAAAGAGGCATTCCATCTTAGTCCTCACGGGTGACAACGCATCTGCATTTTGATTCTTTATTGAGGATAGATGTAGATGTCTATGGGTCACAGCAACCACGTGGACTGTGTGCTCGTTTGTCACCCTATCCTATAAAAAAAAAAAGTAACACAGTAAAAATACTTCCGTTACTTACTTATAAAAATAATATTGATTATTTGTAAGGAACTTTATTTAAAAATTATAAGTTGCGAAATTGATAGAGTATTTACTTCTAAAAAATTCTGCTTAAACAATAGCAAATCATTTAATGAATGGGCAACAATAGAATTCCATAACAATAGAAGAAGCTTTATAATAAAAGATCATATAATCATGTGATACATTTAGAGAATATTTAAAAAATATTCTAAAGTATTTAATAGAAAAGTGTGCTTCACAGCGACGGCTTTAAATATTAGCAATACAATTAAAACTGCCTCTAATAAAATTAAACAGGCGTTTTGTATGATTAGTATTGAACCTGGCAAGTTCAAACCAAGCAACTCGGATTTTAAATTGAATATGAACAATAATTTGACGCAATTTTGAAGAAATTGTTGCGGCTTTTAAAAACAAATTCACTGATGTTCCCCTATTGACAAAAAAATCTTTAAATTCTCCTACTGTCGTTGAATCAGAGCCCATTTGCATTCAAACAAAATGTAAAGCCTTGCTCAATAATTTTTTAATTTCATAGGGTATTGCCAAAAGATATTGTAAATGTTTTAAAAATATTGATTTTAAAAACGGCAGACATATGGGCGATTTCCTTTAATGCTATTGCGTCCATAAGAGATACAATTGTACCATATCTATTTTTAATACAAATCCTCCATTAAGTATCAAAATGCAGATGCGTTTTCATCTCTGCGGACTAAGATTGAATGCCTAGTTTCCAATAAAAAGGGTCTCACACTCATTACACTCACCATACGAAGCACTAAGCTGCTCTTTTATGTTGTATTATATGACAGCCTGGTCTTTCCTCGGTCGAACCGACCCATTTGTGCTATAATCATAATATAGTTAGTTAGTTACGGCGTGGCTCAAAACCGGTATTATTCACGTTATTCTTTCATAATTTTGTTAAGAGTATTAAGCTTCCATATGCTAAAATGGTTATTTAGCATCCAATCATCATCAGATGAAATATGGACTTGTTTGCCACCATAGTCAGATATAAAAAAATAAAAATCTTTATTCAGAGAATTTACTTTTACCCACTTTTTAATCCACAATCCACATACTGGTCCATGGTCTGCAGTAGCCACTTACTATCAAGTATACTATGACTTTGTTTATCACTTTAAATATTTTTATACTTATATATTTAATCCATTCAAATTATAATCTGCTGTATTGCGCTCCATTCTACCTTCCTGCTTTGCCACTGCCATCTACACTATCACTTCACGCTTCGTACATTCGATTCGATTACGTTCAGTTAGCACTAGTTGACTGCTATTTATTTAAAACCTTTATTGTACATAAAGTGTACAATTGGTGGACTTAATGCCTTCAGGCATTCTCTACCAGTCAACCACGTGCTAAGCAGAGAAAATTAAGCAGGTGCCATAAAAACATGAAAATATGTATACGTGAATATAAATATAAAAACTTATATAACATACGAATAAATGCACTTATAAATATATATTACTACAAATAACCTCAATAATATACATTATACCTGATACATAACATACGCAATCTATATATCTATATCTATATCTATTCTATACAAATAAATAAAATTGAAGTGTCTGTTTGTAATGTCAAAATAATGTCTTTAATGTCAAAATAACATTTTTTTACTAAATGAATATGAAAGTATATACGGTACTTATAACAAAAACACAATTTTTAAAATTTTTGTCTGTCTGTCTGTCTGTCTGTTTGTTCTGGCTTATCTCCGAAACTGCTGCACCGATTTCAACGAGAGTTTCACTGGCAGATAGTTGATGTTATAAGGAGTAACTTAGGCTACTTATATTTTAGAAAAAGAATTAGGGTTCCGCGCAACATAATTAAAACCCTAAATTACACGCGAGCGAAGTCGCGGGGAACAGCTAGTTTTTAAATAATACATAAAACAGACATTTTAGGCATACGTACATAGAGTTATTAGCGTTAGAAAGGTACCTCAGGCCATACCTGTCATGAACCATTTCTTACATGTCAAACATAAGATATCTTGACTTGGTAGAGCCATACTGCAGCTATATTAATTGTATAGTTGTAGTACGAATGGGGAAGGACCACGCTCTCACAGAATACCAGCGTAAAATAGCAGCTTAATTCTGCTGTGTTTCGTATGGTGAGAACCGGGGACCTTTTTTACTGGAAAAGAGGCATTCCATCTTAGTCCTCACGGCTGACAACGCATCTGCATTTTGATTCGCAAACAAGGCTAGATGTAGATGTCTATGGGCCACAGCAACCACTTACCATCAGGTGGACTGTGTGCTCGCTTGTCACCCTTATCCTATAAAAAAAACTAGCAGTGGAATTTTCATGCGCTGATGATGATCGGGACTTGATTTTTGAAGATAATTATAATATTCGACCTTTCATTAATCCATTCGGTTAGCATTTCATGTAACTTTAATTTTTGTGTAAGCCAACATAATGAAAACTTTAATTACACAAAAATATATTTTATGATGATGAAGCGGCTGTTAATTAAGCTATTAATTATAACAGACGTCCAAAGACACCATTAATCCTCTATACCGACACAGCCGTCCCTATCGTTCTTTAAACATAACCAAACACTTAATTCTCCAGTGGCCTCTGATGTAGTTTAAGCAATTTACTATACGAGCGTTAATACGCCTCGCAGAAATCCATTGTTTATTGTGAGCAATGGAGACTAACAGTTTGGTGAAATTATTGTTCTTTTTTATGGGAAACGTGATTTGTCAATCTTTAAGGTAATGATAAGTTAACATGTGGCATACAGCTCCTTGTAATAAACATAAAACTCGTATAATTTATGTAAATGAATATCTGTATACACTCTATTTTTAAATTTTCGAAATAGTATATATTTTTATCTGTATACACTCTAGTTTTAAATTTTCTAAATAGTATATTTTTTATCTGTATACACTCTAGTTTTAAATTTTCGAAATAGTATATTTTTATCTGTATACACTCTATTTTTAAATTTTCGAAATAGTATATATTTTATATATATTATAAGAAAGGTTAAAATAATAAAGACCAAGTGTATAGTGAAATAACAGTTTTATAAAGAGACCTCAATAATTTATAATTGTTTGTATCTTAGACCATCGATGAGTAAATCTTGCATGGTTATTTTTTTCATTTCTTTACTATGGCCAATATACATTAAGTTATTGCTTAAGGAGAGTGCTTTAGTAGTAGTACTCGAAAGCAAGTGCTTTAGTGTTAGTCAAAACAAAAATAGAGGTACATATAGCAATTCCATTTGCTTTTAGTATAAAGGCGAGAATCGTAGTTGTATTAATCAATAAAAGCCACCGATTACACGTTTCTCACCATGTACTTTCCGAAAGACTAAGATAATGTAAAACGGCCATTAATCTTTTGGATCCGGTTCTGGATATGAGCGATTTAGAATACCGCCGGGTTGGTGAGCGCAGAGCTAATACTCTGACACTGATAAAGCTGCCCTATGATCAGGGTGATCCATTTGGGTTCGGCGTATTTGGGGAACTTTTCTACCATAAATAGATCTTCAAATCTTCTTTAGTTAATTGAATAGTTAATTGAAAAGTGTGTTACAGCACCGCGTGTTTTGCCCTTAAACCGGATTTGCGTTATAAAATTCAGGTTTTTAGAAAATTTTAAATACAAAATTATTGCAAAAAAATATTATAATACTTCACTTTATTACTAGACTAAAATTGTGTTTAAGTTTCATTTACTAAATAGCGATCGTAAAATTTCAAAAGATTAACACCAGTAGTCTGTCTATGAAAATGAAATTGAATGAATAATGAATGTTTAGAATAACTCTTGCTAGGGTATTTAATTGCTCGACCCGAATTTAGATGCCTATATTTATATATACTATAGACAACATCTCAAATATAGGTTGTAGCAGAATAATAAGCTACTTTGAATATAAATACGACTTAGGGAAGTTTCTGTTTAATTTTGTTTTAAACCCCGATTTGGTCCGTATCATAAATTATTGAAGATAAGCGGAGCAATCCCCAAGGTGGTATCTTGATGTTAAAATATATTAACTTCCAACAAAAGTATTTTATTTTCAATAAAAATAATTTGAAAACTTTGTAAAATTAAATACTTAATACATTTCTTATTATATATAACCTTGTATATAAAATATATCTTAAAATATATCTTAGATTATATTTTAGTGAAAGTGTTACTAACATCTTTTCTTTTATGTATAATTATGTACAAACGATGAAGCTAATATTACAAGAAACTGTAAATTAAAACTTTTGCGAACCATAAAAACTCGAAACAATCGTATTATACTTTTTTACCCATGTAATGATGGCGTAAGAGATTCCGATTCTTATTCCGTCGGTGTAGTGTAAGTTTACTATGAAATCTGCGATGAAGATATCATCAAATAAGCCTCCGATAGTTAAGGGTCTAACCATCTCGCATATACTCAGATCGGCGGCCATTATTGTTGTGAGTCATATTCACGACACAAGTTACAAACCATGATTTCAACTAGAAACCCTGTTTGTAAAATAATACAGTTATTTTGATATCAGGGACAGAGCTATGAATCAATAAATATTATATATGATTTTATTTACATAGGTACCTACATATATCTTCAACAAATAGCTCCAAATTGGTAATAAAACGTAATAGCTGAGGATCGTAAAAAATTCACGTAGACCCTTTTATTGGAACTTATTTTATTGCCGCGTACCTACCTATTTGAATACCGAAGACACATGTGATATTAATGTTTTATGCCATGCCTATAGGTAATTAGTGCCTGGATAGAGTTACTCCCCGTAACACGCGAAATAAAGCAAAAACTCAATGATTACACTGGTGATCGTTTTTATAAATAAATAAATATATTTTTCGTTAAATCATTTTAGTATGAAAGAAAAAAATCTCTAGAGCTGTTAAATTAAAGTAATAACTCGATACTGACACTGAAACCTGACCCTCTAAGGGAAGTTGTTTTTCGCCTTTGTTGCAAAAGTTTAATAATAGTCGTTTTGTGATAAATAAGTTTCTTAGTCAAATGTTTCTTTAAGGTTCCCGAAGCTGAAGTTTAAAGAGTAAAAGTTAGAAAAACCCATACTTATATTCCAAGATGTTGAATAATTTAAAACTGCTCCGTGTTTAATCTATTCTTTAATAAGATTGATAATTTATTTTACTTGCGAGACCACTTTTGTTTTACGAATTAATATGTTTTAAGATATTTAAGAATAGATATATTTTTTAGAAATAGCTAGTTGTTTTATACTATTAATAACAGAATATACGGATTTTTTAACAAATAGGTCAAAGTTTGTTTTACTGACATCGGTAAATCTAATTCTTCCATGTCAATGGATGTGTCATGTCATGTGGTTTGACCCTTTCTCGGTCGAACCGACAGATTCGAGCTATTTGGCTGTATTATGGTTCTGCTACCTATAAAATATGTAAATAGTGTGAGATTGCGGCAAAAGTGTTTCTTCTCGCAGAGCCTAGAACCAATTTCTATGCAAGGAAGGAGAGCTTTTTCATGACAAAAAGGTCTCATGAAACCAAACCTTAATAAATACCTAGTATAAGTTGAAAAGTTATTCTCTTTCTAGAATAGAAACAACAGACCAAATGCAATCGAAATTAATTTTATTCTTCGTTGCCCACAAAGCTTAGAAAAGTTTTCAAATGCACTTTTTAGAACAAAAAGCACATAAAATGTTTAATTAAATTTCTTCGAGCTAAGTTAAAATTGCAATTTTTTACATTAACTCCATCAGACTAAGTCTCTTTTTCTATGCAATTCAGACACGAAATCTGTAACTGTACTATTGCTTGAGTATCGTAAAAACAAATGAACTCTGCCATCTCGGGGTCGTTTCTATTCCGTGTCATTACATCAATAATGTATTCATTTAGAATTTAAGTGCAATCTAAATTGCAAATGAGGATTATGTTCCTTTATGGAGATTGAACTAATCCAAGGCACATTTTTTTTTATTTGATTACTTTTACAATCAAAGTCAGTCAAAACATATTTATTATAGGCACAAGTTGACAAGTGACGATCTTTTTACATTTAAGTTAGGAGAATAGGTATATAATTTATAAGAGCCGTGCAGTTGTGGCACAAAATTTGTAATGCTGATCCATCAGTCAGTGGGATGTTCCGCCATTTGTTGCTCATCAGGGCCACGTTCGTGCGTTCCAGTAGTTAGCATAGTGTATCGTATGCAGTTTAGGTTGAGTAATATGGAGAAAAATTGAAGTAAATTGTCATATTATCCCTTATTACTTAAAGATGCGGAATAGCATTTTAGTATAAATATGTCACAACTTAATAACTTCCACTGTTGAGCAACGCCAACAGCAGTATTGCCGTTAACAAAAGGATAGTAGGTGCTCATGTCAATTGTCTCTTTCTCTAACTCTTTTCTATAGTAGCTAGATTCGTGACTTTTATTTTTCATTATATTTTCATTTTTATATTTCTATTTAAACGATTTAATGTGCAGATTATATTTATCTACAACAATAACGTCTTTTTAAAAATGTGTACTAATCCACGGGATGAACAGGCCTGGAGTTCATGTATAATCGTGTACAGAATTTGTCCTTGCCCTGCGGGTTGGCTAATCTAATACGTATGCTAATTTGTGTTAGCTCTCTGGAATTATAGATGTCGCTCTCCGAGCGAAATTATGACCCACGCTCCGTCCCATCCCGTCGCTGCGACCCCGTGCCGCCATTTTGGATTTTGACGTTTGATTCAATGCACGAACGCAGATTAAATTGTAATAAACTAGAGAAGCTACAGCTCTTGTAATTATTTGTTTTGCAATAAAGATCATTTGGATTTATTATACTAAATAAGAACTCTGTTAAATATGTTGCCTAGGTAGCTGAAGGGTTTTTGACATAAATCATAATAGAAAAGTTAAACCGCGAAATAATACAATACCTTTCCTGTCCTCATCTTCTTCATTTAACAGTTTACTGCTAAATGTGGGTCTCTTCTGTTGTCGGGACAATTTGCCATAATTGCCACGCTTGACAAGCGGCCTGCCGACTTGTAAAGCATGTTGGCGCTACTCGCCATTGCTGCAATGGGTATTTTACATAAACGTAGACGCAAACAGAATGATAATGCCAACTTCTTGGAACCCATGAGATCTTTCTGATATATCACTTAGTCGCCTTTTAAGAAAACTACTTGACGAAATGGTGTGGTGAATTTTTATGAAACTTAGCAATGTTATAGATTACAAATCAGAATAAGAAATAGGCTATATTGTTTGTAAAAAAGTTTGAGACTGTCCCACATTACATTTTTATAATCCGAAGTGTCAAAAATTCACCAACTAAATTTCATTTCTTGGCGTGCGCTGCGTATCTATATTATTATGACAGATAGATAGAACCATAAAACGTACTAACGAATTGAACTTCGTTTTCCAATATCTTCAAAAAAGTCCGCCATATACCTATTATAATCTGTCATCATCATCATCATTACAGCCCTTCATAAGTCCACTGCTGAACATAAGCCTCCCCCATGGAATACCACAAAGCACGGTCCTGAGCCATTCTCGCATGTCTTACCAGGTCGTCACTCCATCTAGTGGAGGCCGCCCCACTCTTCACCTACCGGTATGAGGCTGCCACTCGAGAACCTTTCTTCCCCATCGGTTGTTGGTTCTTTGAGCTATATGGTCGGCCCCTTGCCACTTCAGCTTACTAATCCTTTGGGCTATGTCGGTAATTCTATTAGGTCCTTAGATATGAAATTGACGTTTTGTACGGGAGGAATATAAAGTCAATTTTTTTGTAAAATATATTTTATTAATCAAAGTATGCACCGTTGTTATCTATGCACTTTTTCCATCTCATAGGTAGGTCACTGATGATGATGGCGAGCTGGCTATGATGGGGGCGAGAATCAATAAACTCTTTGATGGCGGTTTGGACTGCCACATCGGAGTTGAATTTTTTTCCTTGTAAGAAGTTGTCCAAATTCCGGAAAAAATGGTAATCTGTTGGAGCATGGTCCAGGGAGTACGGTGGATGTCGCAGACATTCCAATTGTAGCTCATCTAACTTAGTGGTTGTTTGTTGTGCAGTGTTTGGTCTTGCGTTCGTTGCGTCGCGTCAATTTTCGTTTAGGGCAGGATTTGGCTGGGTCTCCAGGGTTCAGCCATTGCGACGAGCGCTTCCGATTATCGTACAGTATCCACTTTTCATCACAAGTAATGATTCGATTTAAAATCCTTTCATTATTGTGTCGGTTGAGCAAAGTAACACAGCAGTCGACGCGTGTTTGCAAGTTCGATTCACTCAATTCATGAGATACCCATCGTTCAAGTTTTTGTACTTTCCCGATTTGCTTAAAGTAGATTAATACAGTTTTATCACTTACCCCAAAGCCTGCAGCTATCTCTGAAGTGCTTTGTGATGGATCCGCTTCCACAATAGCCTTTAATTCTTCATTTCCCACTTTAGTCTCCGGCCGTCCACGGGGTTGGTTCTGAAGGTCGAAACTTCCAGAACGAAAACGTTGAAACCAAAAACGTACCATGCTTTCTTCTGCGACACCAGCGTCGTACACATCATTAATCCTTCGAGCTGTTCTTGCAGCACTGGTGCCACGGTAGAACTCGTACTCATAAATATACCGATATTTCATGTTTTCCATTGTGCGGTAATAAGCGACGCCAAAGAATAAAATAATGAGGAAAAAACAAATAAATGACTGTTCTCAAAACTCAAATGTACCAGATAAATGAATTTATAAATTTGAATTTGGAATTCTTAACCAAAGAGGAGATATTTCAGATCAAAGTGGTCAGTACGACAAAACGCTAATTTCATATGTAACGACCTAATATTTATAATTATTAGATCTATATTTCATCATGATTATTTATTTTTATTTCATTATTATTATTTTTTGTATATCAAATAACAGTTACAAAAACTGCTTCTTTGCTTTAAAAGATTATAAAAAATTTGCGAGTAATTTGGACGCATTTTATGATAATAACATGAGATAACTCTGTATCGTGACGAATATTTTATTAATTTTTTTTTGCGCCCAATGCAAAGGCACCCTCCGGAAGCGGGGGAGGGAGGTGGTGAATGCTCTAAGCATACCACGCAGCCGGCTGCGTGGTTATGTGGGACTCACTGCGACTAACCTAACCTAAGTGCCTACCCACTAAACACCACCTTGGGAACGGCTTTAGCCATAGTGGCCTTTCCGCCGAAGATTTGATGCGACCCCTTAAGGAAAAATTTTATTAAGTTAAGACATTTCGTTTATGTTCAGAATATCGTGAAATTAAATCAAGCTTCTTAGATAATCGCAATAATTTTGAAGTACACTCCGTTGAATATAAAAGATAGGATATAACTATAAAAACTAGTAGCTAGATAACTCAAAATTTAGTTCCATTGCATAAAAGCCCACAGTTTTATTAGAAGCCAATTGAGAGACGCTGCTGATACCACGCATTCATATTATACCAAACAAGCTACTGTTTAATTTTAAACGATGACAGTTCCAATTAAAAAGAGCATTTTCAACGACAATAAACAAATCCTAGGGTCAACAGCGTATTTTCCCATGCTGCTCTACGTAACTTGCTCGCGTGTGTCTAGGGTCCAAAATCTGCTCGACTTCGCTGAGCAAAGCAAACCGTTTATATAAGTGTATTGTAGTAGAGCGTTCTGCAACTTTTAATTAAAAGCGAGCGAAGCCGCGTAATTTGAAAAATATGAAAGTCATCTGAAATATGGCTTAAAATTTCCAGGATAATAATTTGGATTCACATACCATTAGCACATTTTAGCTGTAAGGTGTGACGATGCGTTTATCAAGCGCAGTGACTAAAATGTAAGTAGAATTGTTGTGTTGGTTTGTTCAAGATGTTTTCCCTCAAAATTTACCACTATCGCGGACAGGTATCTTTGTGAGTACGGGCAACTGTTCCAAAATTGAATGGCTGTTTGCAAATTCTTGAAGAAAGCTTATCCTGCAATGGCTTTAACGTTTGGTGGTGTTGTAAAAATCACTAGACTACCAGAAAAAATATTACAGAAACGCTTAAAAAGGCTTAAGAGAGTTTTTAAGTTTCAGTAATTATAGGGACGTTAATATTAATATTCCAAGTCTCAATCAAGTCAATTCCAAAATTGCTTGTCTACTAAGAAATACAAAGAAAATTAATTTAAATTGAAATAAATAGCCGATTTCAAAGATATTATTAAAATAAATAATTTATTAATTGCCAATTTTGAAGTCGGTGCTATATCTAATAATAATAATAATTATTTATTTCAATAAACTGTACAATTAATTCAAATAATGTCTTAATTTAAAATGGTCTACAATAACAGGCACCTGAACTAGGACAAACATGTATCTCAGGTGTACATATGTGCTAATAGATGCATTTACAAATATTTTCTGTTTCTTATATAAAATGAATAACATACCAACTAATAAGTTTTAATTCGGTAAAATATATTATCATTAATTTGCTTATGATTTTAGTTAACTTAAAACAATCAGCAACTTCGTAACCGTGTACGAATTACATTTCTACAATCTGGCATTTTTAATGGATACATGTGCAAAATTACATTGACTTGATTATACAGAAAAGGTCAAGGAATGTAAAAAATATATGCATGAAACAATGCCTTATTCTAATGTTAGTTTCAATGTTTTAATGTTATTTATTGATTTATTCCATTTTATAGATGGATCGCAAGCCAACCTCCGGGGAAGCATATATTTAGAAGTGGACGTGACGTCTACATTGGACGCGATTTTTGTATTATCATAATGTCTCAAAAGATGAGGAGACAGATTAAGTTTACACTTGTATCTAATATTTTTTTACATCACGGTTTTACATAACTTTGTAATAAATTTAGTGATACGAGTTTATAACAGTATAAAATTTTAATGCAAGTTCTTAAAAGCCGCATAATTAACTTCAGTGGCATTACACGAGTAATTTAACTTATATAGTTGCTTTAAATAATATTGTCTGTTTATTCTAAGTTATTTGTAATATTCTTTTTGAACTACTGTAGCCTTATGTTCTTCAATCTTCTTCTTGTGGATGTTGTTTGCATATAAGCGAAAATATTTTTAATAAGTGCTTGACACTGATTGTTAATATAAGATCCCGTCTGATGATAAGTAGTGTTGCATTCTTGGGTAGTAGCGCATTAGCTTAGTAAAATTTACGTAGTAACATTATCTAATCTGTGGTAAAAGCAACTTCTCATCCGTTTGTAACGAAATATCTTCATCTTCATCGATTTTCATCAGAGATTGCAATAATCGACACGGTTTGCCAGGTGGAATGTTAATCATAGAAACAGAATATCATGCACCTATGACATTATTTCCTATCAGCTTTGTGATATAAACTAGATGTAAATTTTGCACTATATGGAGATACCGCTATATATCGAAACTGAGATTTTTTAGCATTTCTAGAATAGGAACAGAATATAACAGAGTAGATTAGAATAGAATGTAATATAATATAACTATTTTATAATTTAACTATTTTTCAAGTGTATTCCTGCCAATAACCTCATTCTAGATCCCAATGAAGTATGTACCAACATCGCACCACATGGGGATATGTAAACATACGCAACTTTATTATCAGAAGTCAAAGCAGGTATCAACAAATTAAAAACGCGGTAGTTCTGTTGGTCCTGTTGAGGTTCCTACTATATATTAAAAGACGTAAGGAACATATTGCACCCTCCTTTGTCATATATTTAATCTGGCTCTGCAGTGCCATTATTCCGAACAGTGGAAGCTATCTCGTGTCACCCCATTCCAAAACTAGTAACAGGTCCTCTTTTGAGGATTATCAACCCATTGCGACTCTCTCATCCCCGGTGTCTTTGAACATATTGTATAAGGTCATTTACGAACAGTTAAAATCCTATTTATGCGACGAACAACATGGTTTTCGACCTGTCGCTCAGTAGAGGCTAATCTTCGCTTGTGGATTATATTTTGCAGAGTCTAGACAAAGGTAGGCAGGTAGATGTGCTATACCTCGATTTTAAAAGGCGTTTGATAAAGTGGACAATGACATACTGTTATTAAAGTTATGCGCTATAGATTTACGTCGAAACTATTATCCCTTTTTCAAATTATCTTCGCAACCGGCGCCAATATATGTTACCCATATTCCCTATCCCAATCATACCATACTCGCCCGAGTTAGTAGGGATCGGTAATCGGTCCACCTATTTCATTATGATCAACGATCTTGTTAGCGTCGTTAAGAATGCTAAATGCTTACTTTACGCAGACGATTTACAACTGACACTTGAAATAAATGAAAATGTCAATCACAGTCATTCCAAGGTCTACCAGTGGAGTATTGACAATAAAATGTTTTTCAACACGAGTAAGTTATGTTATGACCTTTAGTCGCAAATTACAGCCTCCAAGCTACTTACACTTTAGGAGATACTATTCTAACGCGTGTGACGAACATAAAAGATCTTGTGACTTTTGATTGTAGCTTAACTTTTCATGCACATATATCCGCCTTGGCTGTTGACTGTTACAAACGCCTCGATTCGTTTTATGCAATGCCCTCGAATTTCAAAATATAGAAGTAATCACAGTTATTTAACACCTTAGTGAGAAGTAAATTGGAATCAGCGGCATGTGTTTAATCCTTATGAGTCTAGGTATGTTTTAACCATAGAAAAGTTCAAAAGGCCTTCTTACGTTTTATAAAAGAAATTGCGGATACTTTGCGTTTTTATATCCCACACAATTATTGTTGGGTATCTTAGGTATAATTCTTGTAGTTGTCGTTCTCGCAACATAATTATCATTGCACTCAAAATTCTAAGAGGCGTAATAGATGCCCTGAACTTCACAATACCTTATGCAAGACCTATGTGCCTGACCACTACTTATGACAGGCCATCCGCCGGCTTAGATTATTCGCGATTTATGTCATCGCGCACGCTGTCGCGCGCTAATCCCCACTATGTCGAATGCAGCGCAATCAACGCTGTTCTGAGGCTGCAATCACTTTGATATATTTGCAGATAGTTGGAATGTGCTGTTGTCAGCTTGTTTACGATTTTTTAACTTTTTTTATGAGAAATTCTCAGTAGCAGCCCGAAAGAGTCAGGAAGTTGTCGGTATGCACCCTAATACTTCGGAAAGCACGTAAAATCGTTGGTCCCGCCGGATCTCTCCGGTCGTGTCGAATTGCTGACCAATCAGACTATGAGTCTTCGTTGAGATTGGTCACCGTGACCGGAATTCCGTCTGAAGGACCTTTTTTATTATAACTGCTTATTTATTATTACGTAAAGTTTAGATAAACCGTCACTAGTTTTAAAACCATTCAATCGTGGTCGTTAACTTTTTTAAAGTTGAGTTAATTTGCGATATTCATTAATTTGATATAGAAGATATGAAGCGGGCAGGAAACTAGATCCGTTTTACTTGCTAGATTCTATTCTTCATTACCTGTCTTAATTTTGGGTCTGTACGTTTTAAAGATAGAAAAAACTGTTTCTGTCTAACTTTCTTTGTTGATCTTTGGGACAAAATGCATTAGATTATCTTTAAAGACAGACCAATATAACGGAAGTGTCAAGACGTACTTACAGATATTTTGACATTTTATTATCACATAAAATAAATTAATTATGATTATGTCTTAGAGTTATGTATAATGCGGCTAGTCTCGGTTCTATAAATTACACTTTTCTCGCCTTCCACTTTCAAAGCGGTTAATGTTCGATATGCAAATTCAATTTCATCTAACCATTCCGCCAGCTTTAACTACAGCTAGCGCCTGAGAGTTGGCGTTCGAACTACGTTTTTACAAATTGCAACATTACGTTTAACTGCTTTTTATCCTAAAAGGAATTAATTAAAATTATAATCTGTTTTAGATTTATGAATAGAAAATTTGGGTAAACAAACAATAATATATTTTAGTATCACCATTTAAATAATTTTGTCACAACTGATTCACTATCATCTTTCATCCGTAAATAAGCTGGACCTCAAGAGCTCTCAAGTAATAATATTCTAATTTATATAGTTTTAAGACGGATTGGTAAATGGTTTTTCATACAGGTAAATTTAAATATTTGATTCATTTTATTAAGTCATTTTAGCAAATGTTGAACTGTTATTTAAAAATGCTTGCCTTTAATAATGGTTTAGACAGTTTTAATTCTACATAGTAATTATAACTAAAATGGAGCTCTTAATTGTATTTAATTTTCAAATCTGACTTTGTTAAAACATGTGAGTGTCGGAACACTGGTGGTTGAACGAAGCCTCGTAGTATATTATTATTGATAAACGTATTATATTATTGATCAACAAATACAAATAAATGAATTACTAGCCTCTATTAACATGAAGCATCATTTAAAAAATATTTCTTTCATGGCAAGATAAGAAAAAGTGCGAGGGAGATGGATATTCCATTTCGCTCGCACTATAGAAAGGGGTCGTGACAGAAAATCTTACACTTTTTCTCGCTAGCCCCCATCCGTCAAATTGCACCGTGCGATATGGAACTTCGTTCCAAAATTAGACAAATAAGTGCACATTCCATCTGATGATAAGTGGATGCCGTGGCCCAAAGTCATCTACATTTATATTCCATTAAAAACCAAAATGCAGATGAGTTGTTACTTCTGCACACATAACTACGAAAACCCAATATATCTTGAGTTAAGTTCTTACAACAAATTTGCATAGCTTAACTTGGTTAGCTTTCTGCAGATACAAACTGCAAGTTAGTGCCAAATTAAGTTGGAGCAATTGTCTGGACTGTGTTTGTTATTTACGCCGGGATTACAGTTGTTCAACCGCTTGCATAATTGCAGTTAAGTCGAAAGTTTGCTTTATTTGTTGCTTTTGTTGTCTAAATTACGTCGTATAAAACGATACGTATAATATACATTTTATACCACAAATAATTTATAATTTTTATACTATACTAATAATTGCATGGAATACTTTTTAATAACTAATACATTACGCGTATATAAATAAGATTATTTGGTTGACAGTATAATATGACCAAAAATATTTTCTTTGTTTTTTTTTTCAATAACAGTTTAATCAGTTTTTCTTTAATCATTAAGAAAATTAAAAGATCATTTAATAAATCTGTAGTTTAGTGAATAATTATCGTTTGACTGAACATTTACATGGTTGTCCTTATTTTTGTCAAAAGGAAGACGTAGTGTAAATAAGTATACATATTTTTTAAGTTAACACAATATTTAGATTAAGTCATATTAAATTTCTTTAATATTCAACCAAGACTAAATGTATGCGACTGTTGAGTGAACAGCGGATATTAAACAGAGGTCTTTGTTTTACTTTTTGCCAAGTTTGATTTTTATGCAGCGCCTGTCTGTTATTCCTTTTTGATCACATTTTGCTAAAGTAATATTTAAGTTTGATGAGAGATTTTTTGTGTTTCACCAGAATGGAATTTAAATCCATTTAATTATTTCAAGCGTGCTTATTTATGAATGTGTGACCTAATATAGTTTCATTTTATTATAAAATACCAATTTTAGGAAAAGAGAGTTCAAGGTTCAATGAAAAGTAAAATTGTGTAGGTACTAAAAACCTTGTCTACAGTAAAACAAGTAGCCATTTTCAGTAAAATTAAGGCAAGGCTTAGTTTACAATTGAGAGTAACGTTCGCCATAGGCATTAAGGAACTTACCAAAATTTTACGTACACTAAAATGTTTGAATGTAGAGATATAAGCATCAATAGTGTCGTCACTCACATTAATTAGATACTGCCATATTGATCCAAGTAATATGCAAAATATGTTGCCATATAAATCTAATGTCGTACTGGAGCGGTGCCGTGCCTATCGCGAAATCTAGCTTCAGGCATTTAGCGCAGAGTATTAGTACTATGCATAATATATTCTAGTTCATCCGATAGAATATATTATGCATAGATATATGTCCACATTAATTAAGAGATTGTGTATGGATCAAATTGTAAAGCGATTTACTGTTTTACATACTAAAATGACATTTGTGTGTATGTAGTTAATTTTTTAAATTGATAGATAAGCTTGTTTAATTAAAGTTAATAAGAAATTATTTAGTCATAATGTAATATTATGTTGTCTACAACTTTTTATTAACAATTATTAGCACGACAAACTGATAAGCTTTAGGAATGAGAAATTTTAATACTTGCTGTCGGCTTCAAGTAACAAAAGAAATCCCTTAAGCTTATACGAGAGAATACGCAATTTTTAATAAATAAAATTTGGTTTAGGCTTAATTAGTCGTACAACAGGATATTTTTTTAAACTTATCATTACTGTTTTTAAAATGGTTTAGATACAAAGAAATAATGAATGAGAAGTGACAAAGCAATTTATACTGCAAAAGTTGCAGAGCCGGTAAAAGACGCCATGGGCTGAAATTTATCAACTAAATTGGCGATATATTGAAGATAAGAGAAGCTTTGTTAAGAGTTCTCTTAATTGATAAGCATGTATGCGTAGATAATTTATGAATGAAAAAAAAAAGCGAACGAGGTGTGTCAGGATCCGTAGTCCGTAGTCTCTGCCTACCCCTCTGGGTAACATGCGCGAGAGTTTACGTTTATGATTTTATGTCATGAGGTACAGAAATAGTTATTGTGTTAGTTGTCAACCAGTCCAAAATGTAAGAAACTTGTCATAATTTTAAGTGAAATCAGGTAACTGATTACTAAATATTTTTACAGCATGAGGCAAAATCAGAATCACTTAGCATTAAAATTAGAGGAGGCCTGTGCCCAGGAGTGGGACGTGTGTAGGCTGTAGTTTTCTGAACTGTATTTGGCTGAACTTTCTTTAGTCCTTTGATCAGATAAATAGGAATATTTTTAAATATCTCAACACATCACAAATGGCGATCATTGTTAAACTTCTCCGTACCATCATGTTGGTTATATTAAAATTAGGCACAATGTGACTTAATCTTGACGCAAATAATAATTTATACTGAATATTTTGTTTTTCGTGTTGATAAAAGTTATGAGATAGTGCAGTCAAACTTTTTTAGTTTAAATTAGCTAGATAAAAGATGCGATGCATCGAGTTTCCTTTGTCTTATTTTTTTAATTATGTCAGCTGTCTGTTTCGTGTTTTTGCACCAAGCTACTTCATACTCTTACTTTCAAAGAAATCAAGTAACTTTGTAATAGTTTATTATGTTGTATTTGATAGAGCATAACACAATAAACATAATATCACTATTATTGTTTTATAAATTACATGCATGATAAACTTAGAAATGAGGATATCCGCAGTAGAACCAGAGTGACCGACATAGCCCAACGGATTAGTAAGCTGAAGTGGCAATGGGCCGGCCATATAGCTCGAAAAACCGATAACCGATGGCGAAAAAAGGTTCTCGAGTGGCGGCCTCGTACCGGCGGATTAGTGTAGGCGTCCCCCACTAGATGGAGTGACGACCTGGTAAGACATGTAGGAAGTCGATGGATGCAGGTGGCTCAGGACCGTGCTTTGTGGCATTCATTGGGGGAGGCCTATGTTCAGCAGTGGACTTGTAAAGGGCTGTAATGATGAAATTACACGCATTTGATAGTATTATATTTTTATGTTTCTTTGTTCTTTGTCATCCCCTTTTTATCTACCCGAAAAGTGGCGCTATGGTCAAGGGATTAATAAATTTTGTATTTATACTGTAAATAAGCCGGGATAAATTCGGAGTGAAAGTTATTGTGCCACTTATAGAAAAGGGCAGAACAATGTCTGCCAGCAAGTTGTTTCATAAATTACACGCATTAGAAAGTATTATATGTTTATACTCCTTTGTTCTTTGTAAGCTTCTTTTTATCTACTTCTAGATATGCAGGGATTTCCGAGAACACACCATTGGCTAACTTAACTTTAATTATTATATACATACATACATAAACTCTCATGCATGTCACCCAGAGGGGTAGGTAGAGATTACGGATTTTCCATTCATAACTTCTTACTTTATAACACACTATAAAAAAGGATTGCTGACTAGCTGCATGTTGATGGAACCCGCACCGGTAAGTGTGAACTTAAATAATCACCTACCACGTTGGGCCAATACGTGAGCATAGTGCTCGTACACTACGCCGTTGTGTATCGACAATTAGAGAGCGTAGTGTCGATACACTATTCCCCATTACTAGTTTGTGAGATTTGGATTTCGCATTTTTATCAGAGCCTCGTTCATTAGTCAAAAAGTTGTTATCTCCCTTACTTTTTGATTTTACACTCTTAAATAATTTTAAATACTAAAGTTTATACTTATTACTGATACATGAACCTCATCCGTTATAGAGAGGATTGACTATAATTGCTGCGACTATCAGGCGGATCGGAAATTGTAGTACCGAACGTCTCGCACCTTTGATGCTGCTCCCTCTCTCCAGTCTGGGTATATTACGTCTTGTGTTAATGAGATGATAAAACAGCCATCTGTCAGAAGTTTGAAATTTTCCATAGTTGCCTCGCTTTTTTGATGATAACTTGATGATAGGTTGTTGGGTATTAGTCCACAGACACCTGTTGTCAACTTAAAGCAAAGAAGCAAAGAGGTATTGTCTATGCTTATCTAATTTTATGTAGAAAAAAATTCTATCGCTTTGAAGTTTTTTTTTACGTAAAAGATTTGGAGTATTTGAAACTGGCTAGAATGACGCCGACGTTACTTTTTTAGACCGTAATGAAAAATTATGACAGGAGCTGAGTAATTTAAAACGTTCTTTAAGATAGGGTGGACTATATTTATTATATAAGACGCAATAGATAGCAGAAATAATATATATAACGTTCTATGCAGTTTAAGGCATGGCGAGTGTCTACCCCTAAGGTACTATGTACTTACATACTGTTTGACAAAATATTATTATTATTAATGACTCAAACTAAGAAGCAAGACCGTTAAACACGTAGGTAGCTGAAACAGACACAAAACAAAATTTAACTACCACACTAGAAGTGGGTAATCTCTGAAGAGCATGTGTCCGAAGTTAGCTCATTACATGAATTATTTAGAGAAAAGTTCTTGTAAATGGGCACAAGTTTAATGTAGGCAGAATTCATGGATGACGCACTAGTGGCGAGTGTGTGCTCAAATTATATTTTAACCTTGTTTCAACTATAAGATTTTTGGAGGAGATATGAAGCAAGGCGGCTTCATGGTGTAGTAATAAAGTACCTGGTTGCTCAGACGCTTGTTTCGAATTCGATTTCTATCCGGAACAAACGCTGTTATTTTTTTTATTGGTTAAATAGATCCTTTATTTAAGTTTACCATCTGTTGTCTACATCGGACTTAAGGATGATAATTAAACCTAGCTTAGATTAACTCCGACATCAGGATCTCAAACTATTAAGTCCTTTTGAGACTAAAGATGATGCAAAGCACGCCAAATATTGTGAATAAAAGGTTATGATTAAACTTGATATATTTCTTAAAATTGTATTTAATGAAGAAGAATATTTGAAAGAAATCTTTCTTCAATAATGTAATATAAGTTTTTATCTAAGTATATCGTTTAACAATATGAAAAAGCTATTTTGCTCAGTTGGCTTTGAGTCTCAGCCGAAACCACTATACAAAACCACAATGGTTTTCGGTTGCTTGTCTCTAGTCACTTGGTTCATATAAATAAAGCATTTGATTTTCTCCATGTTATTGGTCTTCTAAAATGGTTATTTAATCATTTAAAGCATAAGCTAAGAATAGTTGCCACCCTTGGCATGCGGGTTGGCAACTACAATTTATTTTGTTTTAGTTGTTTTTACTGCTTGTTTTACTGCTGTCCATCTCCTGATTTGGTCAAGTATCCAGGATAAGAGAAAAGAGCTATTGTAGAACATTTGAATGTAATTTCAAAAATCACTGCCAAATGGAGTCCGTAAATTATGACATCAATATTCCAAAACGTAGCCATGATATCTACTTTCCAAAACGTAGCGGCAGACTTTAAACACCAAGAAAAGTGTAACTTTACCCAATCTTCGCTAGTATCTACTTGGGATCAGCTTCTAAATCTTTGTTAATTTTCTTTCTTTCTTTGTTAATTTAAAGACTAATTTAGTCGTATATTGTACTGTTGTCTTATTTGAGTAGGTCGCTCTCAGTATTAAATTATTGCCTTGGACTCAGTGGAAACTCGAAAGACTAGTTCCTGCATCAACATTTCGCTATCGAACAACTCGACGTCGTTTCACCTTTAATTTTTGATGAGCCTCGAACGCATACAGAGTTTTTCGTCAGTAGTTTCTGGTGGTTAAAACATAGTGTATTATTCTTTGGACTCTTATCGCATCTAATAGATAAAAAATGGTAATGCACTGTTGAATATATATTTGTACGTCGTCAAACAGTCATTTTAATGTACTCATAAACCATTTTGTTTTCTTAACATTAAAATGACTGTTTCATCTGTTTGTCTGAAACACTTATGGAATCACCTTAGTTTACTATTCCCACTTACTTTAGTCTCACAAGACTACGTAGGTGATTCTTTTATCATCTTTACCAAAGTTTAGAACATTACCCTTTAGATGAAATTGTATATTTGAATTTTGCGTTAAGCTCGAAATCATTCAGTTGATTATCTACAAAAAGTTTTTTAAACATGATTTCAAAAATTTGTAACTAATTTCTTTTCAATTTTTCGAAAAAAAAAAGTTGCTTAAAATTGCTCTTCACTACTCATACCCCTAGCTAAGTTAACGTTTAGAAAAAGAGTAATGAGCTAATTTTATCAAAATTTAAAAATTAATATTTATTAACAATTTAGTAATTTAAAAACTGAGTGTAGGAAACTTTATATAATTAAATTAGTATAACTTGCACTGTTTTTTCTTGAACCCTTTTCTTGTTTTATTTGATTACATTTTTTATTAAAATTTATTTATTTATTAACATTTTATAAATAGCGAATTAAATAATAAAGTTTATTAAAAATTCCAACTTTATTACAATCCTTCCACGTTCGTTTTAAGCAAGAATCTCTAGACATAAACTCAAATTTCATTTAAGTATTGGAAAAAGTTTCATATATTTATTATTCGCCATAACATTTTTAATTTTACTCAACGCTGTATTTCATTTCGATGTTATTAAACTTTTATGCTTTATAAAACATAACGTGCTCAGGAAATTGAAGACATATTGCTTTCACGTAAAATATGGGACGGCGCAAGTAAAAGTTGCATTTGTTCAAGTCAGCATATTGAAAAGTAACATTTAGGATTGAATGTTTCAGATGCGAGTCCCCGCGGAACAAGCTTATAGGAGTATGAGCGTACTACGAACCGGTGAGGAAAACATTTCAACATAGGTAAGATTTATTTCATTCTTGTTTGTTGTTTTGACAAGACATGGTGTGTTTGACTTATGTAAATTGTGTTGTACCGTAGTTGTGTCAAATATTTCAAGTAGCACTTAAAATATTTTTTTTTTTCTTCATTAGTGCGTAGAATTACTGCTGAACATGGGTCTCTTTCGTTGGGAGGATTTACAATCGCCAATCGCCACGTTGTGGGCAGAATTAACGACCGCAGGTGCACAATTCTCGTAGTTTTGACGCTGCTTCCCGTGCCTGGGTTGTATTGTTTACATGTGGCAAATACTTACAATATTAAATTAATAATTCTTTAACATCAACCGCGGTCACGGCAAGAACGGCGAGGTCTCTATTCACGTAGTTTTGCAAATTTCGATTATAAAACCAGACTAGAAAGTAGTACCAAAGCAGATAAAACTTGTAGTCCATAGATAATAAAACAAAATTCTGGATACTTTACGCCGGCCATAAACGAGGTGTTTATACTGTTATCTAAGGAAGCCCTAAAATCTTACTGGCATTTCCATTAGCTGCCTCACGACATGCATAGAAGAAAGAAAAGAAGAAGAAAGAAATAGGGTGATGAATTTTTTACGTATTCACCACACTGCAAAACAAATGAACGTCGTAATATGATAATATTTTATTACTTAACTTTCATAACATAAAATTTCACCATATTATAATCCAATGCTGGATGCAGACCATTAAAAATGATCCAAATGAAGCATGTCTGTAAACATGTATTCATTTTCATCACGCAGGCTGGTTTGAAGCTGTTACACTGGTAATGCTTCATCAGATAGTAATAGTAGTTAGCAGATTTTTGTAACCAGAGCTTTATTAGTCAACTAGTTGTTCACCGCGACTTCGCCCGCTTGGAATTTATTGCGATTGAATTTTATAGGTTTTAATTTTTTTTGCGCGGAACTCTGATTCATTTTCTAAAATAAAAGTAGCCTAAATTACTCCTTATAACATCAGCTATCTGCCAGTGAAAGACCCGTCAAAATCGGTTCAGCTGTTTCGGAGATTAGCCGGAACAAACAGACAGACAGACAGACGGACGGACAGACAGATAAAAAATTTAAAAAATGATTTTTTGTTGTAGGTACCGTATAAACATTCATATACATTTAATAAAAAAACTGTTATTTTGACTTTGAATTTTATTTTTTGTATGGATGTATAGATAAGCAAGACTACACCGCGTGTATTTTAAGTTGGAGTGATAAAATTAAAATAAAATTTCCTTTCACACATCATTTACACCAACCAACCATTTCCAGTTTAAAATATTTGAAGTTAGCAATTTTTTTGCACTATTTTTGCACTATTTTTGCACTATACATAAAGGGTCCTAGTCACATTCTTTTCTTATTAATGCTCAGTTTTAGAGAAATATGTATATCCATATTTTATGCTATATTTCAAATAACCTCAAATAGGGAATCGTGTTAACCGTTGAAGAATTGCGGCAAAATCTTCTTATATACTTATCGTTCAAATCCATCACTGACAGCTAGATTACCACTGTCGATAAATTTCACGATGTTTTCCGACATAAAACAATTCGTTTAATTTACTATCTTGAATATTCTTAAAATAGAAGTAGCACTATTTATTTTAGTTTATTGCCACTTCTAGTAGTTAGCTTTTGGATTATTGCATATCTACTGTATAAAATGGTAGCAGGAAAATATAGAAAGTGGTTTCAAGTATTCAGTGTCAGTATTAGAACAAATGGTCATAATTTATATCTCAAGCTAATTGAACATAACCATCGTATTCACAGTATGTTAAAAGTTCATCGTTAAGCATAAACCTTCCACGTAAAAACCACAAAGCAAGGACCTCTGCCACGTGCTAACATCAACTTTTATGAGATCACTCAGCAATGCGTTTTCCGTTTTGAGGCTACTCGAGAACGTTTTAGCCAACTTCAGACAAGAGGTGGTTGTGAATACGACAGTATTTTTAGTTAGTATGTAACGCGATTTCCTTACCAATTGTGAATCTATTTAGATGATTTTTTTGATTAAATATGCTATGCTCCAAAAGTAGTTCTATTTTAATTTAAAAATAACACCTTAGGGTCGGAATTATAGGGAATAAAGTTTTTAATGTAGGTATATAGATAACATTCTAGTTGTTAAATAGAGCTTGTCATAATGCTTAGTTCACTCAAAGGATGAAATAATTAAATTTTAAAAATTAATAAAAACGACTGCGAAAGAACTTAAAGCAATAAAATAATATCCTTTTAATAATTACAAAATGTACAAAAGAATTAAATCACCGATTTCAAAACTATTAGTTATTATTTTATATATTAGTGTATATATTAGTGTGTTAGTATTAATATTTCTTAAGTTTGTTTATCTTACAAATTTCGAAAGCGAATTCGATAAACCAAATTCTCAATTGTTATAATATGTATAATGATACGACTACATCGTTAAGAACATCGATATTGAACAACGCTTAAATCGTTCTTGTAGACGACGTTGTTTGCTCAACGGCGTAAGATTAATGATGGCAGGAGGACACTACACAGAGCCTAGGGAGGCAAGGGAAAACTGAGTATATTGTAGTTCAATCCCCAGCGGCAGTAATACAGGGTTTCTATTTGGACTAATTGCCTGTAGATATTTACGTGAATGCTGCCTATAGAGGGTTTGTAAATACGATTTAATTTAAGAGTACTTAATTCGTATAGGTATTTATATACCCGTACGTTGAGCTACTTAATTAATTATCCTAGTAAACTCACGTATACCGTGGTTGGCTGTTAAGTGAGTTACGTAATTAAGGTTTAAGTTAACTTTGTTTTGAGGGCGTTTTATTATTTCCCATTAGAGTTCGTAACATTAGAATAATGCATAAGTAAAGTAATGCTCAACATACAGTTGTCACACCTATTTGCGTGGTTGTTAGGCTACTAGGATACGTTATTTGACTAGGTAAACCCAACTTCGACAGAAAGATCAATTGACGGATGCAACTCAGCCGAGCAGCGTTCGGAATATCACGATACATCTTCAAGTTATTTATAATTCAAAACTTTGAAACAAGAGTGCATAACCAGGATTTCTTGACATAATATGATACATGATAAATAATTACACGATCTAAGACGTGACGTGAGAAGCTCAAGGTCGCTGAGTGAGTTAAGGATAGTGCTATGCTCAGATTTTCTCTATAGTATTCGTAATAATGTACGTGGGAGCCACGCTGCGGCTATATTATGGTTGTAACGGATGGGTCGGCTCGACCGGGGAAGGACCACGCTCTCACAGAATACCAGCATAAAATAGCAGCTTGATGCTGCTGTGTTTCGTATGGTGAGTGTTGAGCATTCTATCTTAGTCCGCAGGGGTCACAACGCATCTGCCACAGCATCCAATTACCATCAGGTGGACTGTGTGCTCGTTTATCATCCTAATTCTGTAAAAAAAATAAGGATATCCGAAGTAGAAGCAGAATAACCTACATAGCCTAACGGACTCGATGAACCGACAATCGACGAGCAAAAAGAGGTTCTCGGATGGCAGCCTAGTAGCGGTAAGCGAAGTGTAGGGCTGACCCCTTCTAAACGGCGTGACGACTTGGTAAGAGATGCAGGAGGTCGATGGATGCAGGTGGCAAGGGCCTTGCTTTGTGGTATTTTGGGAGAATGGGGCTATGTTCAGCATTGGACCTGTGATGAACTGTATTCTATACTGTATTGGCTGTATAGAATAAAAGTGGTGCTTTTTCGCATGTAGTTGACGTCAAAATTATATAAATCGAGACAGCAAGTTTCATGAAATTAGATCGTGGGCGTTGAAACTAAATCTCAATCACTCCAACTACGTCAATCCAAGGAATTGATGAGTCAGGCGATCGAGCGAACTCAGAAAGGGCCTGCGGGAACAATACCCGCTCGTCTTTCAGCGCCCTACCCTCATGCAATTAAGTGAACCTTTTGTTAGACCGCGCTTTCTCTACTACATTATCGGTACACAATGGTGGAATGATTTGCGAGAAAAGACTGAGATTATTTTTGTGCGAATTCTCAGTTGTCTTCGTTTGATTTTATCTGTCATTGAAGTTGAGATCGGGAAATATTTATGACTATGCGTAAGACACGCATAGTCGCTAACCCTCGATCTCAACTCAATGTGATGAAATAATTCAATGTTAAAAGATTGAAATAATGAATGAATTATATATATATGATTTTGCCTCCAATGATAAAATACAACTTAATTTCGTAAATTTTGAACATAATATCTTGTTGCTAAAATCATAATTAGTTATTTGAAATAAACTGGACGTTGATCAAAGTTTCATCTTCATCATCATCATCATCATCATCATTTTCATCATCATTTACAGCCCTTCACAAGTCCACTGCTGAACATAGGCCTCCCCCAAGGAATGCCACAGAGCACGGTCCTGAGCCACTTGCATTCAGCGACTTCCTGCTTTTTTTGTTAACAAATATGACCAACGTTTAAATAAGCCAAAATACCAAAAGACATTTGACGATATCCTAAGGTGGTAAATAGAAATAAATAATGCCAAACATTGGCAAGTAGCGAAATTTTATACGTGGTAGAGCCACGCTGCAGCTATATTATGGTTGTAGCACGAAGAGGTCGGTCGACCGGGGTAGAACCACGCTCTCATAGAATACCAGCGTAAAATTTTACTGGAAACGAGGCATTCCATCTCAGTCTTCAGGGGTGACAACGCATCTGCATTTAGATTATTAATTGATGATAAATGTATATGACAATGGGCCACAGCATCCACTTACCACCAAGTGTGTGCTCGTTTGTAACCCTTATTCTATAAAAGAAAATTCAGATTCTGGCATGTTTATAAAAACCTATTCAAGTCATTCATCCATCCATTACAACCTATAAAAGTCCACTGTTGAAAATAGGCCTCTCCCGTAGATTGTCTCATAACATTGTTGCCATAGTTGCTACGCTTGGCAGGCGGGATGGCAACTTCAGATTTATATAATTTTGATTTGTTATTAAAAAGTTGTTGCAGCCCATCTTCTGTTTTAGTTTTCCTCTGTCGCCTCTTACGACCACCAACAAGACCATAAAGGGTAGTGGATATTCTTACACCGCCACTACACGATATAAGAATAAAAAGTTACAGCATATATACGTCTCACTGCTGGGCACAGGCCTCCTCTCATTTCTGAGAGGGCTTTAGGGCAAGGAAATGTCCGCCGCGCTGCCCCAATGCGTGTTGGCGAACTTCACATGTCTTCGAAATATTTTTTTTCTTATTTCTCAGACATGCATGGGGTGATCCAAAAGTAATGATAATGAAAATAAAACACGGTAGTTAAAGTTAAACTAATAATTTATTTTTCATAGTCTCCTAACAAATCAACACATTTAGTCCATGTTTTTCTAAACCCAGGATTCCTTTGAATTCTTTGTATTGACCCTCCCAAAACGCCTTCAACAGCGGCCATTACTTCGCTATCGTCTTCGAATTTCTTGCCTCGGAGGCGTTCCTTGAGCCAAGGAAAGAGGTAGAAATCACTAGGAGCTATATCTGGCGAATAGGGAGGGTGTTCGAGCAGTTCGAATCCCGTTTCTTGAATGGCAGCCATCGCAACTGCGGCTTTGTGAGCCGGTGCGTTGTTCTGGAAACAGCACTCCAGCTCGCAGTTTGCCGCGTCTTTTTCCTTAATGGACTCCCGTAATCTTCTTATTTGGTCTGCGTAGTAAGAGCCCGTAATAGTGGCTCCTTTTCCAAATATTCCACCATAATTATGCCTTGAGCGTCCCAAAAACAGATATAACCTTCCCGCCGAACTTGAAACTTTGAATTTCTTTGGCGTCGGTGAGAGGCTCGCTTCCAAGTCATCGATTGTTGTTTCGTTTCAGGATCAAAATGGTGGATTCAGGTCTCGTCCATAGTCACAAAACGGAACAAAAATTTTCTTGATCTGTTGGAACTTTTCGAGATTGACCCTCGAAATGTCAACTCGATTTTTCTTTTGCTCGTCGGTTAACATTCTGGGTACCCAACGCGCAGAGACCTTTTCATATGCAACTCGTTCGCAAGGATTCTTTGAACGCTGCCATGAGATCCCTGTGACCTCAGCTACATGCCTGATGGTCACTCTTCGATCTGCCAACACAACATCTTCGACTTTTTCACGTTGTCTTCAGTGGGACGTGGATGGGCGTCCTTCGCGATGTTCATCTTCAGTGGATGTTCTGCCCAGTTTAAACTCCTTGGCCCAGCGTGCAATCAGAGAATGGGGAGCAGAGTCCCCAATGTTTCCACTAAGTCACTGTGTATGTCTTTTGAAGACATTTTTCAAACAGAGGTACTTGATGACAGCTCTAATTTCGTTTTTTTCCATGTTGATGTTATCTCTTTGACAGTTCGTATTCAAATGAATGTATCTCCCGTTTTTTTTTTTTTTTGCCCAATGCAAAGGCACCTCCGGAAGCGGGGAGGGAGGTGGTGAATGTCTAAGCATACCACGCAGCCGGCTGCGTGGTTATGGGACTCACTGACTAACCTAACTAACCTAAGTGCCTACCCACTAAACACCACCTTGGGATCGGTATTGGCCATAGTGGCCTTACTGCCGAGATTTGATGCGACCCTCTTTAGGGAAAAGAGGGCGCAGGCGGCGAGAGGCCGCTGAGAGACGTGCCTAAGGCATATTAAATATTGGATGAAGAAGGCTTTGCCTGAGCCGCCAAGAGGCAGTTCAGGTCGGCCGAAAGCTTGTTGGGGGGGTCCGAGAGAGCGTTTCTCGGTCTGCGGACTCGATAGCGAGAGGGAAGTGGGGCTGCATAGGAAGCTGCCTCACGAATGAAATGATTGGGGTGGGACTCTGAAGCTTTGAAGAAGTTTTCAGAGAGTTTTTTAAGAAATTGTTGGACTGTGGGGAGCTCTAAGTCCTGGAGGTCGGCGTTACGGACGTACCTGTGCGTTCGTAGCCCGACGACAGAAAAGGTTTTGAACAATTTGAAGTTTGTTCAAGGTTTTGGGCTTAGCGTGAGCAAAAATGGGGCCGTAAGACATTACGGGTCGTATACAGACCTTATAAAGGGTCCGTTTATTATGGAGGATTTACTGTGTCCCCAACATACTGTTGAGCCTACCCAGATAAAATCGCGTTACGAGTTACTCTTGACATGGGGCTCGAAAGTGAGCCTCGTGTCAAGGGTGACACCTAAGTATTTAGCGGACGTATGCCAGGGACCGGGGTCCCAACATACGGATTGGCGGAATAGAAGTGAAGCGGCGTCGTTTATGTTCGAAGTGAACGGAGCTCTTCTCCGGTTCACATCGATACGCTATTTTGGAACCAAGCTCCCAAGTCATTAACTGACTTTGGATCTTGTTCCGTATAAAGGTAGGGATGCTTTGCAGTAGAGGCAGTGTCGTCTGCAGAGATCTGTACACCATTCGACGGTATGGAATGTCGTTGTGTACAGGATATATAGAAGAGGGGCGAGTACCGAGCCCTGAGGGACACCGGCTTTGATTGACGCGAAGAGAGAGCGTGCCTTCGTGTCTGTAACGGAAGGTACGGTCTTCCGTAGGAGGCCACGAGACGAACAAGACGATCAGGAGACCTATAATGCAGTTTGTAGATAAGGCCTCGTGCCAGACTCTATCAAATGCTTTCGCTATGTCAAAGAAGACCGCGATGGTCTTATGACGGCGAGGATAAAAACCGCTGAGGATGTATTCCACAATACGGTGAACTTGTTTGGGACAAGAGTGTTTCGCTCGGAAACCAAATTGGTGAGGGATGACAAGAGGGTCACCGTCTGTGGGAAACAGATGGCGCCTCATGCGAGTTTGGATTACTCGTTCAAATAGTTTGCCCATGGCCTTGAGGAGGCTGATGGGACGATAACTAGAGGTTGTGAGGCTTTCCTGGCTTGGGATACCAATGACAGTTGCCTCTTTCCACGTGGTGGGAAAGTAACTAAGGTTAAGCAGGCGTTGAAGATAATAGATAAAAGGTTAACACCTGCTCAGGAAATGTTTAAGGGCTTGGTTGGAATGCCATCGCGCCCGGAGCCTTTGGGCTTCAGTCCTTTGATGAGGATGAGATCTCATCATTGGATACAGTGATAGGGTCAGAGACTGTGGAGTGAGTTCCGGCGGCGGACCTCCTCCTCCACTGTCTGGATGTGGGAGGGCTCTGTGGGTTGAGAGCTGGAGAGCATTGAGCAGCGATGCTGTCTGCAAAGCACTCAGCTTTTCCTCGTCCTCGAAGGCAATAGTACCGTCAGGGCGAGAGAGAGGAGGATATGAGTGATAGCGTCTATGCGGAGGGCTCTTGCCATCCGGTAGTACGCTGTATGAGAGGGAGATATTCTCCATGAGATTACTCTTTTCGAGGTCTCGAAATTCGGTAACGTGAACGGACTTCTCGTTGAAGACGATTGGCCGTACGTCTATATTCGGGGTAGGATAGAGTGCTGCTCTCCGGAGCAGCTCTCTTGCTTTATTAGGTTGCTAATATGTAAGAAGACCATTATTATTGCCTGGGACATTCTTTCATTCTCCTTAAGGGAGGATGTATAAAGGGTGGAGAGTGAATCGACCGCGGTGTCGATTTTTTCGGTACTGTCGAATAAGTCCGAAGAAAGGGATAGGGAGTCCGGAGAGTCCAAAGCTGTGGCTAGGGACGTCTTGAAGCCCTTCCAGTTAGTGAAGGTTTTCGTGGAGGGAGTTGGGGGAGGTGGCTGATGGCCAAGTATAAGGGAGACAGGGCGGTGGTCGGAACCAAGATCGTCAAGGGTCTCGATTGACCTGAGGTTGAGACAGACTTCTTTTGCTATCGCAAAGTCTAATACGTCAGGAGAGTGGTCGGTGTTGTCGGGATAGTGAGTGACACCGAGGGGACTGAGGACAGTGAGGTCGAGAGACTGCGTGATATCAAGCAGTATCTTGCCGCTCCGAGTAGTGGTAAGACAAGTCCAATCAGTATGCTTAGAGTTAAAATCTCCAAACATAATAACTGAATTGCCTAACGCAAGGATGGCCTCAAAATCTTTTTTGAGGGGGAGAGTTCCACTGGGGATATAGCAGGAGGCTATGACGATGGACGGATGTCCGGTCAAGGCCAGCCTGCATACCGTGGCTTCCATATTGGTAAGCGGCGGAGTGGGAATGTGAGAACAGTGTAGTGTCTTCTTGAAGTAAATGGCAGTACCACCGCCTCTGCGGTCAGGTCTGTCATTACGAAGAAGAGAATATTTTTTGATGGAGAAACCTTTGAGATTCTGGGGTCTGAGGTGGGTCTCCTGTAGGAGGAGGAGGTCGGCTTCGCGATCTCGAAGGAAGAGCTTAAGCTCGGGGAGGTTATTTCGCAAACCGCGAGTATTGAAGGAGATGAGTGATAAGCCCTTAGGCTTAATACGTCCGTGGGACTTTGGGAGGGCAGCGTGAGTCGTCATAATGTTAAGTTAACTTAACAACTTACAACGAGCTCAGGAGATTGTGGTGCTCCGCTAGAGCGAGCAGACGGTCCTGAGGGGACCTAGCAGCACGCAGTTTGCGCGCTAGTATGGCGATCTCGCCAATGTCGATGCTCTGAATAGCGGAGTAAACCGTATTCAGGTCATCAACCATTGAGGTTGCGCCTGTTGAGGCGGAGGAAGTCCGCGGGGTCGGCCTTTGGGGCCCCAGGGGAGGTGGTGGCTGCGTGGGCCGAGAAAAGCGGAGGGGCTGGATGGGGCCCATAAGGGGCCTGGAGAGCCCATAAGGGGCCTAGGGGAGCCATAAGGGGCATGGGGGCCTATAGAGGCCTAGGGGCCCTGTGAGGCAAGTAGGGGCCCTGAGGGGGCTGGGAAGGGCCCTGACGGGGCATCCTTGACCGGAGTGCCGGGAATGTGTTATCATTCACCGGCGGTGGAGGTCTAAAAAGACGGGGCCGAGGAGCGCGAGGGCATCCTCTGTAGTTGGCCGGGTGGCCAGGTTGCCTGGGACGCAAGCTGGCGGGGATTCAGCGTCAGTGGGCCGAGGCACTCTTTCGAGTGGTGTGGGTCTAGGCACTTAACGCACCTGGGGGGGGCTGAGCAGTTAGCCGCCGCATGCCCGTAGAGCTGGCAGCGGTGGCACTGCGCCGGGAAACCGCGCCTATGTGGGGGCTCGATCCTCACCCTCGACAGGCCGCACACGGTGCGTACCTGCCGGAAGATGTTCGTTGCCTCGGCATTGGTTAGGATGGCAAAACAAGCGGGACCTCTTGCCCTTGCTGCTGTGCATCTTATGCACTGCTTCTGCAGGAAACCTTGGGACTTAAGGTCCTCAAGGATGTCCTCGTTAGCTGGTTCGTGTGGGACACCGCGGATTACGGCCCTGACTTTGCGCTCTTCTGGGAGGCGTGCGTGTGTAGGACACACGTTGGGCTGTGAATAGTCTGGTGAGTCGGCGAAAGTCGTCGATGGTCTCAGGATGATTTTAATGGAGTCACCTAGGTTGGTAGCCTGGCTGATACCGATTTTACTGTCGTAACAGGTTTTCGACAGTTTGGTGTATCTTTCCTTGTCTCTAAGGAAGACAGGGGCGGGACCTGATTCTTGGCGAGTTTTGGCTCGCATCGAGCTGCTGGCAGAGGCAGGGGAGGTTGAGGGCAGTAAGGGTACTGCGGCAGCAGGGGCTGCGGAGGTGGAGCAGGTGGAGCGGCGGGGCTGGAGGTGACGGCAGGGACTGCCGGGACGGGAGCAGTTTTAGCGGCGCGCTTAGGGCCGCGTTTGACTTCACTACAGTGAAGGGGTCTCATCGGTCATTGTACCGTCTGAGTCCGCGGAACTGCTACTGGATGTGTAGCCAGTTGGGGTGATGGGCCTCTTCCGGAGGACGCGGAGGTCAGAGCACAGCTCTCGGTGGACATGGCGTCGTGAGACGCGGTGGGAGCAGTCTGCGGGGCAGCCGTGGGGGCGACAGGGCCGGGGGCATGCCTGAGGGCAAGGAGAGCGGACTGCGGCGAGGCCGTCTCGTCCAGGTTGATGCCCAGACCAAGAGATTGGTTCAGGGCGGCTACAATGGACCTGATGAGGTCCTGCGTGGACATGTTGGGTGGAGGGCGACGTTCTTCTAAAAAAAGTAGGGAGGGACTGTCCTGTTCTCAAAGAACAGGGCTTGTTCTGAAAAGAACAAGAGACGTGACTATCAAGAAACAGTATACACAGTATATAATAACAAAAACAAAAAAAGCAAAATAACAGAAAGTAACAAGTAACAAAGTAATAAAAACAAAACAAAAACAATAACAAGCGGTCAAAAAACCTCCTGCCAGGCGGCAGGGGCAAAGCAGTAAGTGAAGGCGAAAGAACTCACCAGGGCTGCTCTACACTGCGTGAGCAGGAGGGCGGAGGCGCGAGGCGAGGCACTCAACGTACAGGGACGTGAGCTGACTACTTATCACGACCGCTCGAGCGGTGCGGTAAGCGGAATGATTTGTTGTATCTCCCGGAAATCGTGATCTTTTATATGATTTTTTAGGCTGACGTAGTGAATATATAAGCAAGCAAAAATATTTTTGGATTTTATGCGGACCTATAGTAACCGATTATCATTACTTTTGGATCACCCTCGTATGTAGCCGTGGTAGCTCAGATGGTTAGCGCTCGCTGCAAGTTTCACAGTACGCGAAAAACCCGGGTTCGATCCCCACCAATTAAATTGTTAATTGCAATTTTAAGTGCTGATTTACCACGTGCTCGGCGCTGAAGGAAAACATCGTGAGGAAACCGGCATGTCTGAGAAATTCAAAGAATATAGTAGTCTTATTATTCTCGTTTCTCTCACATGAATAATGTATATCGGTTGGCACAAACTTAAGAGACTAAGAAATTATAGTGATAGCCAGTAAATTTCTTTTAAAATTAATATATGTATTTGCTTGTTAGTTTAAACACATAAATTCTTTTTGATTAAATACAGCTTAATCAATCCATTTACAGCTTAATCAGCCCCCATAAGTTTACCGGTAGATATGGGATTATCTCGTTGCAAAGAGGATTAATCTTAATAGTCACGCTTGGATCTGCCTGAGATTAACGATTAGAGTATCAGAAGTCGCGCATCTTCCATATCTTACTGCATATATATATATATATATATATATATATATATATATATATATATATATATATATACATATATATATACGTACTAGCGATTCGCGCACGTGTGATTTCTGGATCTCGACAACAGCGCCACCTACCAAGTCCAAGTGTAAATCTAAACAATCTAGGGAGCCATTCAAACACGCACAAAAAATTTCATCAAAATCGGTCGAACCGTTTTTGAGTTTTAGCGAGACTAACGGACAGCAATTGATTTTCATATATGTAAGAGAAGATATGATGGTTTTAACATAATATATGTTCATAATATAATCGCCCTGTGGTGGTGGTGTGGGAGAACCTACAACCCAATGTTGTCTTATGCGTGACTTCATTCGGTACGAGACATCTGGAAGTGCAAGCGCCAATCCTCCTGCTAAATTGTTCCAACTATGATTACAATAAAATAATAGCTTTCTGGCAAAAGCAATATTATGAAGATTGTATAATATTGAAGAATTAAAGCGATCTCTTCGTAAGTTTCAGGTTGGATCCAATGTATCTGCAGCCAATGGCAGATATAATGAATAAGGAAGAAAGAAGTACTTTATGGCACATTCGTGATCTACCCTGTAGATCCGGGCTTTTGTAGTTTTATTCCTCATCAGAAGCTCGTCTCTACAGGTATCTCACGGCTGGAAGACCTCGCTACTTAATGAAAACCTCAAGAAAGAAGAACGAAATAAAGATTCACTCGTACTGTGTATATTTGTATTAATTTTATGTCAACAGCTGTCTTCAGATCAAATGACAACTCTTCTCGAGAATAGGTAAGATTAACCTGAATATTTGATATTTGTGGCTCGTTCTTTATCCGGGTAAAGAAGTAGCAGCCTCTTTTCATCTTGCACTTGAGCACAGGCCTCGTTTCATTTCTGAGAGGGTTTTTGTAGCAGAGAAGAGTCCATTACGCTGTCCTGATGAGTGTTGGTGGTATTCACATGAACTATAATATTGAGCCAGCTACGGTTGGAACAAAGTTCCTTTCGTAGATTTTTTTTATTACTTGTAATGCTATACTAATATTCCTTAAACCACTTCTGATAAGCTAAAAATGCTTGTGTTTGAAGTGGTTCACGACAATGGTTTTTTTTTTTTTTTTAATTTATTTCTCTCACAATAGGTAAACTTAATGCTAGGTATTACAGAATGCCAGACTGATACCTAACGGTGAGAGACTGGTGCCTGATGTAGGTATAAAAACCTGTATTACAGGTCACCAGGGCTCCCCCGCAGCTAGAGCAACAATCTGAGTAATACAAAACAAAAAAGGAGTTTATAATTATGTACCTAAATAAACAAAATTAACTACAGTAATTGCAGATTTCACATCAATGTGTGTGTGTGTGTGTGTGTGTGTGTGTGTGTGTGTGTGTGTGTGTGTGTGTGTGTGTGTGTGTGTGTGTGTGTGTGTGTGTGTGTGTGTGTGTGTGTGTGTGTGTGTGTGTGTGTGTGTGTGTGTGTGTGTGTGTGTGTGTGTGTGTGTGTGTAGTGCATGCAGTGTATGTGTGTGCGCGCGTTAAATATGTGTGAGTGATTGTGCGTGCACGTGTGTGTGCGTGAGTTGGGATTAACATAATATACACAATGCATAAACCAAAATGAGGAAAAGATGTGGGAATATAGGAGTTCATGGCTGAGCGAGATTACTATTTATTATATAGGCGACTTTAATAGATTTTCGGTCGATTCATAGTCTAAAGTTTTCAGATATTTTGTTAGAACGGATTTAAGTGGTTGAATGGCGGATATTATAATAATGTAGAATAGTAGTAATAAGTTTTGCTTACAGTGTTTTTCTTCACCGTTGGGCACGATATAAATCTGTGTTTCATATGGTGAGTGAATAGAACTGGAGACCCTTTTTATTTTAAATTAAGCATTCCATCTTAATTCCCTGAGGTGACAACGCATCTGCATTTTTATTCTTTTTAGTTTTATACTATGAGTAAGTATATGTGTACTATGAGCAACAGCATTCTCTTACCAACAAATCAACTATGCCCACGTTTGTCACCTCACTTCTTTAAATAAGTAATAACAGTTTATATAATAAAAACATACACTAAATCTGGCTCTTTGCAGCATTTTGATAGTTTATTTCTGCAGATAAAAGTCAGTACAGCATAATTATTACTTACCATTTACTTATACATTTTTGCTGCCTATATATATTTTGCCAAATGTTGTTACGATGTTTTAGTTCTCATCGTCTTTTCAAAATTGATAAATATCCGGTTCTTACAACAATTCACTTAACCGTCATTAATAGTATAATTCATTCAGTTTAACATTGTGACCATAACCTTAATAAATAATTTTAAAGCCGAGATAAGATGGAATGAAAACTTGCTATGGCATGTAAAATACAGAAAAGGACTTCACTCTTTGGCATTCTTTGGAAGAGGCCTATGTTCAGCTGAGTGTTAAGGATGGGCTTGCTCCTTGGTTTACTGGTCGTAAACTCAACTGTTGATCACAAGGCCCCGGTTCGAATGCCGGTCTTGCCAACAAAAGTTAGTTATTGAGTTTTTCTGTCAAGAAATTTTCAATAGCAGCTCTGAGTCAGGAAAGTTGGCGGTGTTACATCCCCGTGTCACGGAAAGCACGTAAAGCCGTTGGTCCTGCGGCTGATCTATCTCCAGTCGTGTCAGTTTGCCGTTCTATAATAAGAGTGAGAGAATAGAAAGTACACCTGTGCTTGTGCATACACTCGGGCACTGTAATCCTGTCCATGGCAGAGATTGACTGTTGAGAGAGAGACTGTCACGGCGGCAGTCTCCGTTGAGACGGCCGCCGTGACCGAAATTCATTCTGGAGGACATTATTATTACGAGGATCGGTTGTAATGATGAAAAACTTGACATCAAAATTTATCTACTATAATATTAAAAATATAAGTGACAGCCGTGGTAGCTCAGGGGCAGGTGCAGGTGAAAGTGCAGGGTCGCTGTAAATTTCACAGTACGCGAGCAACCCGGGTTCGATCTCCGCAGCACCAATGAAATTGTTGATTGCCATTTTTAAGTACTGATAACTGAAAACATCGTGAGGTAACCTGCATGTATGAGAAATAAGAAAAAAATATTTCGAAGACATGTGAAGTTCGCCAACACGCATTGGGGCAGTGCGGCGGACATTTCCTTGCCACAAAACTCTCTTAAAAATGAGAGGAGGCCTGTGGCTAGCAGTGGATCTGTAACGCATATAATTTGTAATTTTTAATATTATAAATGCAATAGTGTGTTTATTGGTTTGTTCTTCTTTCAACAGACAAACGGATTTACATGATTTTTTGCACAGAAATAGTTTATGGGTCGAGAAGTGACATACGCTACTCTTTATCTTTTACCATTCAGCTTTTGTAGCATTCAGCTTTGATGAAATTTGGTATGGAGATTTCCTAGGTTCTTAAATAACATACTTTAAATGTCTTTTTACTCTGGGAAAATGCACAGGTTCCTAGGGGTACGAGCAAAAAAATTATGCTGAACTTACTGCTGGCCAAACCTTGCAATGACCGCAATAAAACCCTGGCTTTTACTTCTATGGACATCGTTGCACATACAGTTGTTCAACGGCGGAAAAACAATATGTGGCGGGTTAATATTTATTAAATTAATTATGCAAATTAAGAGGACTTTGATAGCTATTCATCATTTAAACAGGCACTGTCAATTATTAAGAGAGGCGATTTAGAAAGACGGATGAAATATATGCATATCTCAAGGCGTTTAAAACGTCTTAAAGACGACGTAACTATATCTGACATAAAACACGCGCGTGCAACTTTTTAATAATTAAGAATCAGGTGCCTATGCAAGTAAGCTGCTACAAAGGGTGAGGATTACGACAGAACGGATGCATCCAGTGGCAGCAGAAGACGGGCTATTATAGTACTTTAGATATATTTGGATGTTTTTCCAATTTTTTTTATAATAGAGGGGGCAAACGAGCATACGGCTCACCTGATTGTAAGTGACTACAGCCGCCCATGAACAACTGCATCACCAGAGAAATTGCAGGTGCGTTTCCGGCCGTTTAGAAAGGAGTAAGCTCTTTTCTTGAAGGTCCCTAAGTCGTATCGGTCCGGAAAAATCGCCGGTGGTAAACTATTCCACAGAGAGGTCGTACGAGGAAGAAAACTCCTAGTAAAACGTACAGTGGTGGACCGCCAAGCATCCAGATGGTGTGGATGGTATCGGGAGTTTTGCCGCGATGTGCGTTCGTGAAATTTGGCGGCTGGGATTAATCCGAACAATTCCTCAGAGCTCTCCTTGATGCTCTGATCTGCAAGAAAGTTGGTGATCCAATTGTATAATTTCTCGGGAAGCCCATAGGAAGGGAGCTTCGAAAGAAGCGCTTTGTGCCAAATCCGATCGAAGGCCTTCGGAATGTCCACACTAACGGTCAATGCCTCCCCTTGAACTGTACTGCCTCCGCCCATCTATGAGTCAGGTAGACCAGAAGATCACCACAATTTTAATGAATAATATCCATATTAAAGATTGGTTATGTGAGAGGACGTTTCTGTCACTATAAATGAGTATGTTAACAAAATAAATAAGAAAAAAATAGAAGAAAAGGACAGAATATGGAATACTTAAACAAATTCTTAAAAAAATCAGTACAAAAGTTTTATTTTAATCAGTGTCATGAGTTACAATTAAATGTAGTCATTATCACTCTTTAAAAATAATAATTAAATCAACAAATCATAAACACTTTCCGTAATATTATTAACTAAAATAAATCTACAAAAAATAAGCCTCTCAAAAATGTGACTCTATTATGGAATAGGGTATTTCATAATAGGGTCACGTCTCGTTAATCAAAAGAAAATAATAAAATTAACCCTGCAAGCTAAAACCTTGGGTGTCTGCGATTGAACAATGCTAAGCCCAGTCTCGTCGACGTTGTAGATCCTAGTTGGTGGAAATTTAAAAAGCTCAAATTCCTTTTCCAGTAAATCGAAGGAAGATTTAACATTTTCTTTCGTGAAGCCTTTAACCCGAGGAAATGTTGTACCAGGAGGTTGGCGCAGAGAAAGTTCTTTATGCCTCGCCAAAAACCCTTTTAACCATTTACGTCCAGCTGTTCTATTATTAAAAGGATGTTTTAAATTATTTTTTATCGCCAACTGATATGCCATTCTCTTCTCATCATTTCGTGTTAGCCCAAAATACCAGTTTTTCCATTTGATTGACATACTGTACTATGTTCAATGTCAGGTCCCAAAACTGTTTTACGACCAAGGCGGCAGTTTATATTTGGTTCGTTGGTATGACAGAACCAAAAAAGGGTAGTCCGAGGTACATTAAAAACCTGTGCAGCTTTCTTATAACCCATTTTTGGGTTTTCACGGCTTCAATAGCATTTTTCATATTGATTTTGTCCCATGCTTTTCGCTTTTTTACTGGTGGGGCCATTTTGATCACAATTATATCTGTAAAAGTGAGAAATAGTAGTAACCAGATACCATATTAAAAACTTGCTTTCGTTGAGGTCCTAATATAGAATACTATTCCATATTAGGACCTCAACGGTATTCCATATTAGGAACTATATGATGGCGGGAGGAAAATAAAAGTAACTTCATATTATTTTTAAAAATTCGTAAAATAACAATACTATTTAAAAACTACATACTTTGTTCAGATACTTATCAATTTATTTTGAGATATTGATGTAAGAATAACATATACGTAAAACTTACCTAAATATCCGATTGATTTTGCGTCAACAGTGTCGCACACTCTCACTTGCGTCTAGTGCCGCCGAACGCCGCACGCACACTGGTTGATGGTTGTTGAACGAGCGTAGCGGGAGAGGTAACATGGCACACGTTTGGAATATTCGTGGCGCTTAGTTTTAGAAATATTCCATATTAGGGACGTATTCCATAATTGGTACTTTTCCTCTACTACACGTGGTAGACAGCCGAGTCAAAGGTTTAATCATCGATAGATACTGTTATGGCCAGTAACAACAGTACTGCCTATCCATTTGATTTTATCCACTTATAAACATATCACACATGATCCGTAATAGGTAGACAGTTTAAATTTTCACAGAATGTGTATTTCTGTTGCCGCTATAACAACAAATAATAAAAATAAAAATAAATTAAAAATTAAAGGGGGCTCCTTGCGCGAGTCTTACTCGCACTTGTCCGGTTATTGCATGGCCAGCTGTATGTTAATTGTTTGAAAGTATCGAGCGCTTAAACGAAACTATAGCGAAAATAAATCATACAATGTGGTTTACTGATTAACTTTATTTCAAATTTTTCCATTTACTGCAGGGAATAATTTCAAATTATGTCTCTAAATTACAATTCAATACAATACAATACTCTTTATTGTACATCAAGGGAAGATAAAAATAACAAAATATAAATAAATATAGAGGGGAGAAAAAAAGGCAGTTATATTGCTACATAGCAATCTCTTGCAGACAACCCAGAAGAAGAATTAAATAAAAAAACAAGAAAAAGGTAGGGTAGGTTGCACTAAAATAAGAAAAGATACCAATCAACTTATGCACTAAAAAGACAACTTTATTTAGGTAGATAAATGACCAAAAATAATAGGAGGAAGAAAGAAGGGTTAGAGAGACAAATAGTGTTCCTTAACCTGTTTCTTGAATACCTTTAAGGATCGAGCACTTTTAATTGACTGGGGTACGTTCCAAAGTCTTTGGACATTGGACGGAAAGATATTCTTTGGAAATTAGCCAGGTATTATTATATTTTTCTAAAGTTAACGCGCTTTGTTGATTAGCAACTGATGAATACGCCGTGACTACGTGACAGAAATCTTTGGCAGAAATTGCTAAAAATAATGACATGAAATGTTGGGTTTTAGCAACAAAACAATCGGACTATACGAACGAAATCGCGGAGAAAAAGTGTCGTTAGTACATAATAAAAGCGAACATGGGCTATGATTTTTGGAAGTAATGTCCTTTCTGACATTTTTAAAAAGTACAACATTTTATGTGTTACCTGACGTCATTATCATCAATTACAGCTCATCATAAGTCTACTGCTGAACAAAAGCCTCCCCAAGGAATACAACACAGCACGGGCCTGAAACATTGCATCTATTGACTTACTGTATCTCTTGTACCAGTAGTTATTTGACATAGAATTTATTAACTATTGACGACCTTACAGGTAATATTGTGCCAAGCTCAGTGGTATCTAGCACCTTACAAATACGTTTAGTAATAACTAAAATTCGTAAAGAGAAGTGGTTTCTGTCATGTGGTATGCAATGTCTATTGTCATTATAAAACTAATATGATATAATCAATTTTAAATATTTTATTGTATACCAATATAAAAAAAACAATGAATAAAGCGGATGCGTTGCTCGTAAAAGTCTACTGCTGAGTATTTTTTTAATTCGTTTTTCTTCATTATTTGCTTATATTATTTATTTTGAACCTTCTCTGCAAATTTGGCCGGTTATTGAAAAATAACCCTATAGGTTATACCACACTTTATTTATTTTTCTTTAGTTTTTCCCATAGTCGCTTCTTACGATACCCACGGGACGAAATGAGGTGATGAATTCTCTTAGACCACCACAACGTGGCAAGTGAATACTGCAAATTATTACGTTTATTCATTTTATAAGTCAGTGCTTGACTAGCACCTGATGGCAATTAGTGATGTATCTGAAGATGGTAAAGCGATTATAAATCACACAAAAATCTGATGCAATTAATGTATGAAAGGCGGTGGTGTACTAAATAATAATAATGAATATGAATCATAGAATAAAGCAATGGATTAACGGTAAAGTTTGACAGAATTTCCAGACATAAGAAAAATTGAAGTTCCAAGTGATGGCTTTACTTTTTTTTGTTATAGGATAGTAAGTGATGGTAGATGGTAAGTGGTTGCTGTGACCCATAGACATCTAAATGCAGATGCGTTATCACCCGTGAGGACTAAGATGGAATGCCTCTTTTCCAGTAAAAAGGGTCTCCGGTTCTCTACACTCACCATACGAAACACAGCAGTGTTAAGCTGCTATTTTACGCTGGTATTCTGTGAGAGCGTGGGCCTTCCCCAGTCGAGCCGACCCATTCGTGCTACAACTATACTACTAATATAGCTGCAGCATGGCTCTACCACGTATACGTAAAATACTTCTAATATAAGTATAAATAAATAATATTAATAGCAGGTTATTTTTTAGAGAATGAGAAAGAATATTCAGAAGTACGAAGAGAAAGATTAACAAAGAAGAGAAAGATTAACCAACCAAGATGATAATTTTTAGATTATGGATAGGAAATGTGTATAAATTGATTTCACACTTTGTTATCTTTTAGATAACATGGTGTGAAAGAACTGAAAGCACGTAGTAGAAGGCGGAAAAGATATATTTATTCGGGCGACAATGAATCTTTTTATTTGCTTTAGCCATTGAAGAAATTTTGAAATGTGATCATATTGCCGTAGACTAAATTATGTTTCATTTTTCACAGTCATGTTGACTGTGAAAAATGAAACATAATTACAAATTTTAAATTCGGTCAAGCTTTTTTCTTCAGTAATGTCATAAACATCAATACTTACATATATTTATTATATTTTTTTTACTCAGTATATATGATAGTATATATAGTATAGTGAGTGTATATGCATCTGCATTTTGATCCTTTATCGAGGATATATGTTGAAGTCTACGGGTCATAGCCTCTTACTATTAGGTGAACTGTGTGCTCGTTTGACACCCTTATTTTATTAAAATGCTACCCCTAAAGTCAGAAACCTGAAGGGTTTTGTCGGACATAATTATAAAGAATGAAAGCAATATAAAATGTCGTTTAACAGCATTGTGAAATTGTTTTGTTGTGTTTGTGTTAAAAAATCAATATAGCTACCAATAAAGTTCTCTACTCAGAAATTATCGGGCTTTAGTTTGAAACTACTATTCTGAGTTATCAATATAATACTTCTTTATTCTTACCCTTCCACTAAAAGCAAGAGATTTTCTTGTGGTTTTCTGGGAATCCTAATGAATAAAACGAATCAGTTAAAAAAGTCAGTTCTTGATTACTTGATCAGATCTTCACATACCTTTAAATTGTCTATACGACAAAAAAACCTTTCAAAGAGATAAAACCGCCTGTTGTTGCATTTATATGTTGATCTATATGTTGTTAATTATTCATTCAACTTTGCATGCAAGCGTGCTAAACCAAGCTTGTGTAAAGATTATTATTTTGCTATAAATTTGAAGGGGTAATCTCCAAGCAAGTTCTGTCACTACTTTCTAGACTGGTCGTTATAGTTAAAACTTGCGACACTACATGATTAGATGAATACTCGCCGTGAGCGCAGTTGAAGTTCAATAATTATTAAATTCATCTTCTCTTTTCTTTTGTCTTCTTCTATTTCTTTTAAAAGTTACCGCCACACTAGGATTTTCTCCTGTATTTTGGAGGCAGTTTACATATATGAATTGCACAAGGACATACTCGTACATCTAGACCCGGAACTATCATTTGCATTCTGTCAGTCAATTCTTATAACGTGGGTTCACTCCCGCGGCCCTCAGAGCCGCAAATTAATGTTAAGCCACTGCACTATGGAGCCGTCGTTAATTATCGTATAATAAAGTGTTTTCTAGATATAAACTGGCCCAGAGTGGTGTGAGACTGCTGGTAAAGCATCGCCAATCCGCCAATAAAGCATGGCAATTAAAGTAAATCTTTCTTATAATGGTCTTCCCATTTTCCCTCATCTTTTCTCTTCATTATACCCAGGTTCATGTTCAGCATTGGACTATTACAGGCTGATAAATTAGAAGAAGAATTACAGTATTCTATTACTATTAAATATGCTAATCATAACACAATTTTTTTTATAGAATAAGGGTGACAATCGAGCACACAGTCCAAAAAAAATAGAATCAAAATGCAGATGCGTTGCCAGCCGTGAAGACTAATATGGAATGCCTCTTTTCCAGTAAAAAGGGTCTCCGGTGCTCTACACTCACCATACGAAACACAGGCAAGGGCAGATCCAGTGGGGGGGGGGCACAGGGGCACGTGCCCCTCCCAAACGGTCTTAATAAAACATAGAACAGGGAGATTAATACGATAGCGCTTTGATAACATTTGAGCAACATAGAGGAGCTAACATGAGTGGTAAAGTAAAAGATGTACAGGCGCACATAACCAACATTCAGCCTTTAGCTTTTTTCACCCATTGTGCAAGCCACCGACTCAACTTAGCTATCAGTACAGCATGTACTGATAGCTAAGTTGAGTACAATATACCTTCTTTCGTGAGTCAGCTAAACAAATTCATCTTCTCAGAGAAGAAATGCAAGCTCAAGTGCCAAAGGAAAAACCAAATATTAGGTCTTTACCTATAAAATTACAGTTTTTTATGAAATAATTTAACGTAATTTTTTTCTACTTTTTTATTTCTATTAATCAAAGTAATCACCCATTCAATTGATGCATCTTTGCCAACGCAGTGGCAGTTTATTGATGCCCTTCTTGAGGAAATCAGCTGGACGGGAGGCAACAAATTCTTCAAAGGCGTTTTGTACTGCCTCTCGGGTATTGAATTTTTTCCCACCGAAAAGTTATTCAAATTCTGGAAAAAGTAGAAGTCTGTATGTGCAAGGTCTGGTGAATACGGCGAATGACGGAGAGCTTCCATCCCCAGCTCTTGTAACTTTGTAACTTGGAGACCATCTGTTGTGCAGTATGAAGTCGCGCGTTGTCGTGCAGGAGCAGCGGCGACGAGCAATTGACCAAAGCTGATTGGAGACGTGCGAGCTTCTCCACCAATGTGTTAAATACTTCACAGTACACATCTGCAGTAATGCTCATCCCGTTTGGTATAAAGCTGTGATGAATCACACCGGCGCTAAACCACCAAACAGTGGCCATCACTTTTCTAGGGGTAAGATTTCGTTTAGGGCTTTGTGTAGGTGCTGAACCAGGAACCAACCAACTTGCTGAGCGCTTGCGGTTGTCAAACAGAATCCATTTTTCATCGCAGGTAACAATACGGTTAAAAATTCCTTCGTTTGTATGCCTATTGAACAGTGCAATCTACGTCTCGACGCGTACTTCGCGCTGGCGATCATTGAGTTCGTGGGGCACCCCTTTGTCAAGCTTTTTTACCTTGCTAATTTGACGCATGAACCAATACTGTTTTTATGCTAACATCGAAAGCTGCTGCTAATTCAGCCGTAGATAGAGTATCATCAGCTACCACAATCGCCTTTAATTTGTCATTGTTGGCCAAAGTTTTCGGACGACCACGAGGTTCATTTTTCTGGTTGAAATTTCTAGAACGTAAGCGGGTAAACCAATAACAGGTGGTGCCTTCGTTTGTAATATTCGCTCCGTAAGCGCCGTTGATGTTGCGTGCCGCGTGTGCCGCATTGCTGCCACGACGGTACTCATATTCCATAATTACTCAAATTTTTAACGTATCCATGATAATGAAAAAGATTCAAATTCTATGAAAACATAACGCTAATTTTGAAAAAAGAATTTCTTGTTTTTAAAATAGAATTAATTTGAAATTGGAATTCTTAGCCTAACAAAAATTATATTGATTTGAAATGGCCAGTACTGCAGAACGGCAATTTCGTAGGTAAAGACTTATTACATTAAAAAAATGTGTGAAACTAGATGGGTAGAATGACATGAAGCGGTTTTGATAATTTTGGAAGTCTTGCCATATCTTCTTGGAGTTTTGCAAACCATGGCTGATCAAGAGGACAGGCGTGCTACATCTGTGGTTTCGCTGCTCTAAGCTATAATGTCGTCGGAATTTCTTGTGAGCTTGGTAATCCTCGCTGATATATTGGGAATCACACTCCCCTCATCTCGACCCTTCATCTCGACCCTTACATGCCATTAAATTTGATGTATTTTCTCCAACTCAGCCTGTCGATATGACCACAACCAGCTTGCAGAGGCAACGTGATACTAGCACGGACACATTTAAAAAACTTTTTAATAAAGCTGAAGTCCTCGATAACGAAATTGGAACCGAAATCACGGTATGTAGAATAACCCGCCGTCAAACAAATAGATCGAACATTCAGACTCAGTCTGTTGAAGAATATTACCGACTTTCAGTGTATATTCCTTTTCTTGATTATTTATTAAATGAAATGTCCTTTAGGTTTCCCAGAGCTCAGCTGCAAAGAATAGGAAAGCTGCAAAAGTTGCTGTCCCATAACTTAATCGATGAAGATATAGAGGATGTTTTGCAGGGTGCTGAAGTATATAAAGAGGATCTACCTTGTTTTTTAGCTTTCAAGGCCGTGTTACAAATTTGGCAACAGAAGAGAGAAAATATCCTTAAAACACCTGCAGATGCCAAAAAATAGCAACGGCTCTGCCAAATATAAGAACTTTGTTTGCGCCAATTATTGTGCACGTTTCATGTGACAACCAGCACTGCCGAGCAATTTTTACCACCTTACGCCGGTTGAAGACATATCTTCGCAGCAGTATGAGAGAAGAATGTCTAAATGGACTGGGCTTAATGCATATTCATAAAGAAAAAGAAGAAAGAGATTGCTACGAAGATGAACGCAGAAGAAGTACTCGATACCTTCAGCAGAAAACATAAAAGAAAGCTATCTCTAATAAATATGTAATTTCTAATTATTTAATCTTTATTACAAGTATTTTTAATAATTATTCTTTTATTTCATTGACAAAGAATTGATCCCAAAAACAGCATAGTACAACACTATGAGGGACACTTGACTCATGGCCCATGTGCCCCTCCCAGAAATAAATCCTGGATCAGCCCTTGATCACAGCAGCATTAAGCTGCTATTTTATGCTAGTATTCTGTGAGAGCGTGGTCCTTCCCCGGTCGAGCAGACCCATTCGTGCTACAATTATTCAATTAATATAGCTGCAGCTTGGCTCTACCACGTTTAAAAATCTTAACGCTGAAGCCCGTTACCAGTTTATATATTGTAAAAGGTGGCCATATGGAGCTTCTTGGTATATGTAGGCGTGAACTATAATTCTGAATGAACTGTTTGAAGCCGAAATTCGAGTTTCTCTGTCGAGTACAGGAATTTCCTGATATTACCCTGATTGACTCTTCCAATTAAATAAGATAGTTATATCTATTTTACAGTAAGATATGACTTTTCGCAGTCAGTTATTACTGAAAAATTACTGTAGTTTGAACAATAACAAATTGTCAGTAAACCTTATATTTACTTTTAAATTCGTTTATTTAGATATAAGTGTATAGGTGAGGTATAAACATTTTATATAATACACAGATTTAGAGCCACAGGTAAGCGCTAGTCTTAAATTTCAAGGTAAGCAAAGCAACCTTGTTGCATCGCCTGTATTGTTAAAATTGTTAACTGGAATTTTAAACAACATAGTAACACAGCGAAGGAAACCGTTACCGTTATAGCCTATTAAAGTTCACTGCTGAACATAGGCCTCCCCCATAGATTTCTCATAGGTGTGATATTTGCTACGCTTGGTAAGCGGGTTAGGAACCGCAGTTTCCTATTTTAAGGTGGTTATTAGGAAGACGCTGCTGCCCATGTCCTGGTTTGTTCCTTCCGTCGCCTCTTATGACACTCACGGCGTGATATCAGGTAGTGGATATTCATACAATAAAGGAAAAAAATTGACCAGTAGGTATAGCTACAAAACTGAAAATTTGTTATATTTCAAAACTAAGACTAACTTTCAGCCCCAGTATGTATAAATATAATACCTATTATACATATTTTCTAATAACAAAAATTAATTTTTGTTTGTTCGTATTTTATGCGCTGCCATACCGTTCATCAGATGGCGTTAAAATTTTGTCAACTTATTGCTTGCACTTCCGCGAAGGTTATAGGCATAGTACAATTATATTACAGTACGTGGCGCACGTGTCGTACCGACATATTTATTTGAAAGTCATAATATGTTATTCAATTTCAATGAATGTATTATAACTTCTAATTAAACAATATATGTAACTCTTCCAAATTTAAAACGATATTTCCACAATTATTTCTTTTGTGAACTGAAGAATTAATATTTGTTTTTTCGTATTTTATGCGCTGCTATACCGTTCATCATGCGCATTCATTATATCATGCGCTAAAACTTTGTCAACTTATTGCTTACACTTACGCGAAGGTTATAGGCATAATTGGACGCGATTGATGGCGCTGTTGTAGAATCTAGATATCACCCGTGCGAAGTCGGGGCATATCGCTAGTATTATATAATACATATTGAGTAGGTACCTAAATATTGATTGGTGGGTTTTGCATTTGAATCTCAGATGAAGCTAACATTTGTATAACTTGTTGGTTTTCGGGACTGACGAGGAGTCACAACTGAAGAACAACAGCTGACCGAAGGTAGGCCTGGGCTTATCTTCAATCTTATAAGTATTACATCTGACAAAGGGAATGTAAAACTTTGTTTTACATCTTCCATCTGTAAAAATGTTCCTGGTTCTGGATTACTATCCATATATTATAATGTTTAATTAACAAGTTTCATTATATACAAAAATTAGTCGATTTTGCAGTGGTTTGCAGAGGAGCATTCACGCTTAAATTTATTTACTGTATTGGTTTACGCCTAAAATAATTAGTCATTTAATAAAATAAAATATAAATAATTATAAAATAAAATTTGTTTCAATCGTTCCTTTTGTGGTTATTTTGGCACATTGGTACCTATTTGGTAGAGATTAACGTCCGGTAGCTACATCACTACGCCCTCTCCATCGGATGGTAAGTGGATGCTGTGAAGCCTGTCTAATTGTCGCCTTTGTGCTGCAGCATTGTACAATATCAGCATGACTCTACCTCTTAAAACATGACCATATTGTTACAACCTTAGGTATTAACGGTGACAAACGAGAACACAGTTCACTTAATGGTAAGTGTATAGAAATTTAATGCAAAGTAAATGCGTTTTCACCCCTGAGGACGAAATGCCTCGATAGTACAAGCAGTAATACGCATTTCCTGGAATTAAATATTCTATATTTTACGATAAAAACCTTATTATTTTAATATAATAGAACAACGTTACTGTAAATTGCCAGTAAAAAAAATATCAGAAGAAGGCAGTTGAGCAGACAATATTTAAAAGGAAGTTTACAAACACTACAATATAAAGAAAATAAAGTTCTTTTACAAAAAATATTTTAATGTTTAATTGGGGTTTGGTGACACCGCATGTCTAATTACTAAAGCTGATTTCTTAGCGTGGGTATCATAAGAAGCGACTCTTAGGTGTAAAAAGGGCTCATGGCTTCCGTTAGATGGCGGAACCATCCTGTTTACGCCAGACGTAAAATATCCAGACCAGAGCACGTTATAGGTGCTAATTTTAGGTACTGCGATCACGATTGCACAGTCCGCCTGCCAAGCGTGGCGATTATGGCAGATCGTTTTTATAAAAGGGGAAATGTATGCTGACTCCCATGGCCAGCAGTGGAATTTTGTGCTCTAAAACTAGTTTACTATTTTGACACTCACGTTGTTACAAGTAATATACAAGGACGTAACATTGCTTTCATAATTTTTTGGATTACTATTCGATACTAGATGGCGTTAAATCTAATAATTTACGCTTCAATCGTAAAGTTATCATTGAAAAGACGCTAGAGAGCGTAAGGGTAGCTACGTTTTTTGGGGCCTGGGTTGGAGTGAATGAAATATTTTTGACAAGTATGCCACTATATTTCAAGTAACCTATGGCTTTCAAGTGCTGGCTACGGTCTCATAAACATCGCATACTTTTAATGTTAATTGAATTATATTATATATTCAATGAGCATTATAATTTCATTGAGCTTAAGATTTCTTAATTTTAAAAATCAAATCTCTATAACTATTTATTCACATTTATAATACCGGTAAGCGAAGAGTAGGGCGGCGCCCTACTAGATGTAGTGATGTGGTGATGACCTGTTTAAAGATGCAAGAAGTAGAAGGATGCAGGTAGCTCAGGACAGTGCTTTGTAGTACTGTTTGAAGGAGACCTATGTTCAACAGTTGATTTGTGAAGAGCTGTAATGATGATGATAATAACGATGTTGTCAATGACGATGATGATGATGATACATAATAATAAAATAGAAAGGGAGGTCCTATTGAAAATTTAAAAGTTATATTAAGACCAGTTAACAAGAGCTTCAAGATTCAAGTCGATATAACAGAAGCAAAAACAATAGGGGCGTTAAAGGGGCTCTTAATAAATCGTTCACCTTAACTTTACACTTATGAAATAAATCACCTGGCGAACATGGACCGCCCATTTTGAGTTGGCTTATCGAACATTGATTAATAACTTATGACAGAGATATTTTTGATACTTACCTAAAACTGTTTCTAATCTTAACCTACACCACAGCTTCGTGAATGAAATGTAATGAGCTGATAGAGGCTCGATAGTAGCCTTTTAGAAATAGCTCGATCGATCTGATTAACTTAGTACATTTTAATGTAGTAATAACTAAGGTAAATGCTATTAATAGAGTCGCAAACTTTAATTTTTATTTTTTAAATTAATTATGTTATGTCCGTTCTCGAATCAATTCAAAAAATGTCAATCTTAAGTTTTTTTTTTTAAATAAAATACTGGCAATGGCTATTACCATTACAAATATTCCTGTTAACCAGTTCAGGTAAGCTTAAAATGCTAGTGTTAGAATTGGTTTACTATAAAAGCTGTATGACGTATTCGAACCCACGACTTTTTGAGATCGCGGTCCCAACCCCTACCATTAGGTTACTGCCACTTACGTAAATTAATCGCGATTTAAAAAATAAATTCTACGCAAAAACTTTCTGTTATAGTTATATCTGTGAACGCACTGTTATTTATTAGTTAAGCCATTATTAAGTTTGATCCATTACACCTAATGTACTCTATACCCTACAGTGGATTTTATGACAATCAGCGAATAGCCGAAACATTATAAAGTCAGAATTTACAACGAATAATGCAGCTTTGTTAGTTGTTTTATTAAAATAATTCCGATATATTGGTGTTTCATCCAACTTGCTATGATGATGATGATAAAAGGTATTGTAACCATCATCATTATTACAGCCCAACAAAAGCGCACTGCTTAACGGTCTTAAGTCACCTGAATCCATTGACTTATTACTCCGCTTTACTAACCGGTACGAGGCTGGAACTCGAGAACCTTTCTTCCCTATCGGTTGTCGGTTCTCTGAGCCATACAGCCGGAATTTATCGGCATTATCACCATCAAGCCAAAGTGTATTTAAAAAATGACTGTCGCCTATATTTTTACATAAATTGTAGAGAAAGTTTTTAAAATTATTACTTAGTAACAACTCTATGTGATATTGTTAAGTTACGAGCTAACTTACATTAAAAGTGTCTCCACGGTAGCCGATAGGCAGTCGTCATCGCTGATAAGGTATTATTAATGTCACACTCCACATTTTCTTGTTTACAACAATCGTAACAGAGGCCGTATGAAATACATTAATTGATTAAAAGCAAACATCAAATGTATTTAATAATATGGATGTAAGGATGAAGGTTTATTGAATAATAATAGATAATAGAAAATGAAACTAAGAATGCTAATATCAATCCAAAAGTCCATCACTGGTAGTGGTTCTCTCCTATTGTAGAGGATTTGCCATAATTGTTTCTTAAATAAGTTATATTAGTAAGTACAGCCTGTATTTTATTGTATTTATTGTATTTTTTCCCAAAACAGAGATTTTTCCGAACCAGTGGTAAAAGTAAAAAAAAATGACTTTCAACAAGAATTACTTGTAATCTATATTGAATGAAAATTACTTTTCTCTATTCTGGCATAATACTAGACGTCTCTCACTTCTGACGCTGTTACCCGTTGCCGGTTTGAGTAAGTACGTCTGGCGTAAACAAAATGGTCATACTCTATTGGAAGCCAATTTGGTATTTTCTATAGTCGCCTTTACCCACTACATTAAATTGAGCGATTAATCCTCTTACGGTGGCGAAAAAAAAATACAAAGCTGAATGTATATGCATTGTGCAATAGTATAGAATAAATATTTTATAGAAGATATGATCACTTTTACAAATTTCACAATGCACCCAAAACGTCGGGAATTAATAATAAGTACAATTAAACGCGATAAAATCCGTAGAAGTAGTTTTATTCAATAGTTGAAACCAATCTTGCCAGCCTCGATCTCAGGTAAATCTGATAACCACATACAATCCCAAATGTATTTCCAGTAGTTCTCTTAGCTCGTGATAATCGGTAGTTATATATACCTTTTGATGAATTATGTATAGATTGCTATCTCGAATAGGCTTTCATTAAATTTTCGTGGAGAACAAAAGTTTTGATTCCCACTAAAGCATGTGGCATCACATTATTTGTTCTGGGTAGCTTGCGGTGCTGGTATATTGAATGTATGATTTCTCTCTGTTGCCTTTTTTACTTTTTAGTTAAATACAAACGTCAACTATCAATTAATGCTACTTTTTTTATAGTATAAGGGTGACAAACGAACACACAGTCCACCTGATGGTAAGTGGTTGCTCTGACCCATAGACATCTACATCTATCCTGATGACGAATCAAAATGCAGATGCGTTGTTGACTAAGATGGAATGCCTCTTTTCCAGTAAATAGGGTCTTTAATATAGTTATAATATAACGGTCTACTGGTGATGGGAGCCTTCAATGTTATACATTTATCATCAACCGCTCCCATGGAGTTTTGAAAATTCCATTTTGATAAATATTACCGTTACCGTTACAGTCTAGTATTGTCCACTGCTGAACATAGGCCTTATATTGCATCATAGGAGGACATTTGCCATAGTTGCCACGCTTGGCAAGGGTTGGCAACCACAGTTTTTATTTATAATCGTTATTAAGAAGACGCTGCTGCCATCTTCTGTTTTGTTTCCCTCTCTCGTCTCTTACGACTCACGGAATGATATGGGGTAGTGTTGAATTGATAAATATTGATCACAGATTTTTTTGAGTTGTTGACCTTATGACGATGGTATAGCTGAACAGAACGTTATTTGGATATTGGCTGTAGCGGTGATGGAACTTTCCGACACAGCACCGTAAAGACGGCTGATTTTTGCGGTCAAAATATTACGGCCGCTATATGACAGCATTGTAATCAGGCAGAGTAACCAGTTTCTCTGTGTTCTACAGGATGCATTTCGGAGAGTGTGCACAGGAATTACCTGCCTTAATTCCTCCACTGGACGTACAGGCGATCGGCGAGCGTTCAAACCTTTGTTGTCGATATTCCCGATATTCTACGCATGGAATCAAACGGAGTGGAATAAGTTGCCGGCATCTGTCTTTACGTCCAATTACAATCTGGGTGTCTTTAAGACAACAGTTAATCAGCTTTTGTTACGCTAAGATAGTGTGATTTACTATCAGCTAAGAAGAAGATTATACTCCTTAAGCCTTTACCACGCTGTTTAAATTCTTGTTGCTCTTAGCGATATTAGTAAGCTAGTCATGCAGGCCTACGAATAGTGCTGGATCTTGGCTATGCTTACTTTTCCTCTCATCTCACACCGGGTAAGGAGCTTAGTCTGGATGACGGGGATGAAGATGAAGTTTTTAACGCCATTCTAATTGTTGCCATACACATCGGCTACCACCAGCGATTTTTCCGAACCGATACGACTTAGGGACCTTCAAGGAAAGAGCCTACTCTTTTTTAAAAGCTGACAAAGCACCTGCGATTCCCCTGGTATTGCAGTTGTTAATGGGCGGCGGTCGACACTTAACATCGGTTGAGCCGCATGCTCGTTTGCCCCATATTCTACAAAAAAAAACACTTGTCCAATCAAAAGTTTTTTCAATGATAACTTTATTAAAAGACAAGACAATAAACTTTTAATAAAATGTAAATACTGACTTCTGAAACTAAAAATATTAAATTATTTTCACACAATGGCTTCTAAAGTTGGTTATGATTCTTCGATAGATTATTTATTAGTACCATTATTTACTTTTTACTAATAGTTTTTTTCAAATTATTTTGAAGTAACATAACTTTTGATTTTTTATAGAAAAAAGGTAACAAACGGGCACACAGTTCACCTGATGGTACGTGGATGCTGTTGCCCATAGACATACATCTTTGCCACCGTTGCCACCCCTGAGGACTACGATGGAATTCCTCGTTTCCAGTAAAAAGGGTCTCCCGTTCTCTACACTCGCCATATGAAACACAGCAGCATTGAGCTGCTATATATAGCTGGTATTTTGTCAGAGCGTGGTCCTTCCCGGTCGAGCCGATCCATTCGTGCTACAACCATAATTTAACTGCAGCATGGCTAGGAAGTAAAGCTTTTAAAAATTAATTTAAAGTTTTTTGACGAATATACTTGCAATGAATTGCCATCATCACAATTGAATTCAAATAACTTTTGTATATTAAAAATTACAGAATCTTGAATCCAGTTCCAATCTTACATTTACGATTCATCCAGTCAACGAGGCAAACTCGCCTCCATGGTAAACGTTTTATCATTCAAAACAAACGGGTCTCTTAATAACGATAACTCCGCGATGCGGGTGAAAATTTGCAACTCTTAAATTCGTCTGATTGATGTTGTTCATTTATCACTCCCCTCGTTTGCGCCTCCCGATCGCGCGTACATATAAAACTTTTAAATGGGTCACAAGGTCCCGCTTTGATTACTTCCAGCCACTTTATGTTTGAGTAATTAAAATTCCTCAATCGATATTTGAAAAGGAATGGATACTTGCTCATCAATATTTTCAGTAAGCAAAATTAAGGTAAAAGTACGCATCAAAATGTATTAAACATACTCGTAGATGGCTATTATTTTAAAACGGGTTATTTTTGTGACACTAGAAATAAACTTGATTGTTATTAGTAAGATAACAAAGGGTGGTCTTAATGCGTGACGGCATTTATACCTTGCATTATAGCCTTCTGCGTAAATAGACATCGTATAGAATATTCATCGGTTTACTAGCTAAGGCTACTCTTCTACCTAGTAGCCTGAATTGGTATCATTCTCTTAACTATTTCTGCCGTCAAGTAGCAGTGCACCTACTGCTGTGCTCCGTCTTGAAGTATATGACAGCCAGTAAAATTACTGGTTGTCAAATATTACATCTTATTATGCAGCCCTAGTGAGCTCTCTGCCCCTGATAGCTCAAGGGCTGAGAGCTAGTCACAAGTTTTTTTTATAAAAGAGGGGGCAAACAAGCATGTAGTTCACCGGATGGTAAGTGTCGACCGCCACCCATGAACAACTGCAACACCAGGGTTTCAAAGTTTCAAAATACGCGAGCAATCCGGGTTAGATTCTTGATGGCACCGATAAAATTGTTGATTGTAATTTTAAGTGCTGATTTACCACGTGCTCGGCAATGAAGAAAAACATCGTAAGTACGTAAATCTGCATGTTTTATGAACAAAAGTATTTTAAAGACTTGTGAAGTCCGCCAATATGCAGTGACGTAACGCAGCGGACTATTTAAAATAAAATGAGGTGACAAATAAGCAAACATTCCACATGTAGGTAAGTGGATACTGTGGCCCATTGGCATCTGCATCTGTCTTCGACTAAGAATCAAAAAGAAAATGCGCTGTCGTCCCTGAGGACTATGATGGAATGCCTCGTTTCCAGTAAAATTGGTTTCCAGTTCTTTGCACTCACCATACGAAACACAGCAGCATATTCAATCGAGGATAGATTTAGGTGTCTATTGGCTACAGAATTCACTTACCATCAAGTACACCACTATGTGCTCGTTTGTCACGCTTATTCTTTAAAAATAAGTCAAATCAAGCCGTTCCTTTAATTTTTAATTCGTTTTCGTTTCCTGGAGCCCTCGTCAAAATATTGACGGCAGATCGCGTTACGGCATTAAGACCCAGTCCGGCAGGAGATGCTATCGGACGATTATAGGAGGCGAGCGTACGACGTAATCTTATAGGAACTGATCTTTGTGATAAATTCAATACACGTGGTACCTATATTGTATAATCTGGCATATTATTTTTATAAATTATCGTAACGAATTATAAAAAAACCTGATTTATAAGTCTACCTTACAATATGCTATAATATTTAACTATTAAATGCTGTTATTTTTTTTATATAAAAGGGGCATACGAGCATACGGCTAACGTGATTGTAAGTGATTACCACCGCCCATAAACAACTGTAACACCAGGAGAATTGCAGGGTATCGTTATCTTCTTATTCTTGTCAGTTTGTGACATTATACTATTGGGTATAACTTTTCTCAAAGTTGAGAGAATTTACCATTATTGCAAGATTTGGCAGTCTTCTCTCACCAAACATGTTGCCTCTAGTTTTGTGTGTTAAATCTGATTATTATAATATCCTCCTGGCAGATTCATTTTTTCTTTATCTGCACCCGTCATCTACGCAGGAGATATTACAGTACCACAAGGGTGTAACAGAAGTACTTACCCTGTTTTAGATATAAACTTACGCGATAAGTATGATAAAATTTGGATAGTTTCGATCTGGCAATTTTCTCTGACTTTCGTCTTAACTGGATACTGTGGCCCATAGACACCTACTTATATCTTCTAATAATCAAAATGTAGATGCGTTTCCATCTCTGAGGACTAAGATAAAATGTCTAACCATTATTATCATTACAACCCATTACAAGTCAACTGCTGAACATCGGCCAAGGATGCCATAAAGTACGGACTGAAAGTCTTTTTACCAGCAAATCAGTAAATAGGGTCTCCACTTCTCTACCGTCGTGGTCTTACGCCGGTCGAGCTGACCTATTCCTACTGCAGCCATAATATAGCTGCTACGTGACTCTATCGCATTAATACTACAAATTATGTTACGACATTCTGACAGAATTCTTAGTGTAAGGGCTTATCGTTTCATACATAGACTTAGAATATACTGGCGTATAGACGACCTGACAGCCCGAAAACGCGTGACTAATTTTGATTTGTCATTGTGTGCGTTAGCTAGTGATATGTACATTATACTTACAGGGACTATCGAAAAATGATTGTTAAGAAAGCGGTAAAAAGATTTAAAAAATAGTTTAGAGCACGAAATTGAAAAATTAACTGAATTTTTACCATGATAGTTCTAAAATAATTGAAAATTATTCACATAAAATGTTCCTGGGAATAAGTTGAACCTACCTGCCTTTTGTTGGATCTTAATTCAAATGTAAAAAAATCGCAGGTGACTCTACCGATAAAATTTAAAAAAAGTCCTCAAGTATCAGATCAGAAAGTTGTATTTTCGAGTTATGATCATTGGAGGAAAATGTTTACTTCGACGGACAGTTTGCCCGGAATTTCTATTTAAACATTTTGTTAATATAAATAGGTAGATTTATACGTGGTAGAGCCATGCTACAGCTATCTTAATAGCATAGTTGTAGCACGAATGTGTCGCCTCGACCAGGAAAGGACCACGCTCTCACAGAATACCAGCGTAAAATAGCAGATTAATGCTGCTGGGTTTCGTTTGGTGAGTGTAGAGAGCCGCAGACCTTTTTTATTGGAAAAAAGGCATTCCATCTTAGTCCTCACGGCTGACAAGGCATCTGGATTTTTTAAATAAAACTAGTTTTACGGATTTTATCGCGTATATTAACTTATTTTATATTACCGACGTTTCGAGTACTTTACAGCACCCATGGTCACGGGGGGTACTGAGGTGTATGACATCCCAATGTCTCCAGATTAAAAATTATTAATTTTTGTTCCGATATACTCAGTATGAACTTGCAGTATCTTGAAGTCTTGCAGTTGTATGCTTGGGTTGGGATTTAATTTTATTAATTATGGGATCCCAAGCAGATGGTAGCACCCAGCCATCTTCTCTATTGAAATTAGGATGTTTTTTGATTTCAATAGCCTCGCGAATCATCCTTGGAAAGAATCGGTATTCTTTAGCGAGGATTTGTGGTCTATCAAATCTAATGTAGTGACGGGGGCGATCCTGTACGTGTTCACAGACTGCAGACTTCCCGGAGCGTCGATTTTTCATATCAGCTATGTGTTCTTTAACGCGGGTTTTTATGGATCTTTTAGTTTGTCTTATATAAGAGAGACCACATTCAATCAAGCTTGTACACTCCTGCATCTTGCAGAGGGACATTACACTTGACTGATGGTAAAAACTGACTAGTCTTCTTCGGCGGCTTGAAGTATGTTTTAATGGAAGCACGCTTCAAGATGTAGCCAATCTTGTCAGTGACACCTCTGACATATGGTAGTACAGCAGGCACTCGCTCGACTGTGGCCGGCTTCACTCGTTCACTGTGACGTAGGCGCGGGACGCGAAGCTTATTGTCGTGCAAAACTTGCTTGACATGTTGGAGCTCGGCGGCCAGGTGTTTACTGTCACAGATTCCTTGTACTATCTGAAACAAAGGTTTACCCACGGTAGCTAACTGTGAAGGATGGTGATGAGAATCACCGTTGAAATATCTATCTGTATGGGTCTTTTTTCTATGCACAGTGTGGCTCAAGGTGTTATCAGGATTCCGAATTACTAACACATCTAGAAAAGCTAAAGAATTGTTTGCCTCTAACTCCATTGTGAACTGAATTTTAGAATTTATGGAGTTAAGATGGTCTAAAAATACAGTTACTTTATCTAAAGGTAGAATTGTGAAAGTGTCGTCTACCTTTAGTTCTATCTTTAGATAAAGTAACTGCATTTTTAGACCATCTTGACTCCATGAATTCTAAAATTCAGTTCACAATGGAGTTAGAGGCAAACAATTCTTTAGCTTTTCTAGACATGTTAGTAATTCTTCATCCTTCAGCAGCATTACTAAATATCTGAACTTAACTATGCTAAAAGTTTTATCATTGTGACTTGGGAATTTAATCCGAAGCTCCGCTCAACCCCTTGGGGAAAATAGCGTGATGCAATGAATATTGTACTAGTGTGACCGTGAGGCTGTGCGGTTGGTTAAGTAAGGTTATACATTTATTTTGGTTGATAAATAGATACTTAGTTGGTTTCATAATGGCTTAAAGAGGATAATCTCAAGATTTTTTTTTTATCTTCAATGTACTACAGTTTTATAATGTATAAATGTCTCTGTTTTTATCTAAAGTTTTGAAAGTATAATTTTTGAAGTCTTATTATAACAATATTATACTTACTGGTACAAGTAATGTAGAAATGTCTCCTTTTAATAAAATTGTTTTTATTTAACTTTCTTTAATACTTCTCAAGAAAATGTTTGCTGAAAATTGTTGAGTTCTTTGGATTCCAACCAACCCGTCCAATTAACCTTTTTTTTCTAATTATCGAATCCGGAGGGAATCTGTTTGACAAACGGCAAAATAAAATTACTTTTTAGAACGTAAACCGAGGATTTATTTTCTTGTTGTGTGGGCAAGTCTATCGATTCATTATAAACATTCAAGATAAATATCGACATTAGTTTTGATATAGTTGAGTCAATCCCTAGCGTACATGTAAAATATTTTGTATAAAAATGTATTTACCAAATTCTTGCAAATTATCAACAACATGACTTTTTTCTTTGCAAAATATCAAAATTAACAAAATAATTGAATATATTCTATATTTTAAATAGTATATAACATAAATTTTAACCAAAAATAAACGCGTCATAACATTGACGACGTCTTGAGAACTTACCTGTGAAATGTGCAATTATCAGGATTATTTCTATTATTAACAGCACAGTCACTCACGGAACAATTAACCATTTTGGAAAAAAGTTACTTATTAAAAATAACAACTATTACACTCTAAAAAATTACAAAATATCTAGGAGCTATTTCTTGCGTGCCGAGTTGTGCCGACCTGTCATTCAAAATCGGTTACAGAGTCATGAGATTTGGTATCCTTTTCTATCTTGCATTTTTGCCATAAGGAATTTTCTTCTCACTTGCACACTATGTTGGTCTATACGCCAGTATATTCTATGGTCAAAACAAGCAGGTGTGAAGATTGCCTTGCATTTTTCCGGGTGAGCTACTAAGTTTGATGTTCAGTCTCATCAGAACATGCCAGCTCCTTATTTAACACTGTAATGCAGCATAATATCAGCTTTGCCAGGCACCACACTTTTAAAAGCAGGTAACTTCAAAAGAGGACACAAAATCCTAGCTTAAGGAAAATAATAGCATAGCGTGCGGAAGGACTGCTAAGGGTATTCCGTCATATGCCCTGCTGTCTGCCATCTATATCATTAATTTTGGTTTTTTCCTACTTTAAACGAGTCTTTACAAATCTGCGTCTGTTGACGTACTTGGTACGGTTTGCAAAATTGTATTTACTTGGATTAAATATGTAAAAATATTTTCTGGAAATTTCATGTCATTTTCTATTAATTATTATTTAGGCAGGCTCAAGGTGCACGTTATCTCACATATTTGATATTATTATGATTTTTTTATGTACATAGATAATGTTTTTAAATAAACATAGTATTTGTAACACGAGTCTTACTTCTTTCATAATTTTATTTAAATCTACACGCAAGAAATTTTAACAAAGAACAATCCTTCTGCAATTGCTAATAATAGCATTATCAAAAGTGTTCTATAATAAGCATCCTATGCTGCCAACTGTATGCGTAGCATACAATAATTATCCGTCCTCTAGTTCCGTGCAATGTCGCGTCCGCGGCTGTATCGAAAAAGTTTTAATTTAGCCAAGTCTCCTTTGTAAGTCTTTTAAAAAGCTTCAAGTATTGTATGCATTTAACAAGGAGCGCGGTGACAGTTATTAATGGATTTCTTACTATTTTTCTCGGATGGCGCGAAGGATCGGCTTAGGTACCTACCGGTCTTTGTTCGTCAGGGTTACATGGAACGAACTTCTTCCGAAATACTTGGACGTTCACGAAAGTTAAATTGAATATAAATATAAATTCAGTGTTATATTTCGTTGAAATCTACAAGTTGAGTCGTGAGTGAGTTGAAAACATTACCATAGAAATTGTTTTTCATTATTTTAAGTACTGTTTTATCAGGTGAAAGTGAACATCACGAGGAAACCATCGAAGGAATTTCAAAATATTTCGAGGATATGTAAAGTCTGCTAATCCGCACTTTATTCCCGAAGTGCAATGCTGCCGCTCGACGTATACATGGACACTGCCAACCACTCAAAATTGAGAACATGGGTCAAAACGAGAGAAAATTATCCATAAACGTACATACATTCATAAACTCTCAAGCCTGTCACCCCAAGGGTAAGCAAAGACTTCAGACTTCCATTTGTATTTGGAATGGTCCTGACACACCTCTCTCGTCTCCTTCGGATCCATATGTCTCCGCATGTAAGTATATCAACGTACTACCAAGTAGCTACATATATATCTGCGCACTCATGCCCGACGCTTAAGGGTAGGTACGCGTAATTTTTTTAATGGAATAAATAAACGAAAATGTAGGTACGTTGTCACCTCTGAGGCTCAGAATGAATGTTTCGAAACACAGCAGTAATAAACCGCCTTTTTTCGCAGGTATGCTGTAAGAGCGGCGTCCTCCCCCGGTCCAGCCGACCCATGCTGCAACCATATTGTAGCTGCGACGTGGCTTAACCATACTAGAACTTAATTTTGCGGCATTCATGTTAGAATTCTTGGTATAACGCTTATCGTTATTATAATCCAATGGCTAACCACGTAAAGAGGTATCTCGTTAAGAAGGTACTCTTAATGAGGGCTAATAATTTTCTGCTCACCAGATGTCGCTAGTTGACATTGAGGTAAAGTTTTTTTGTTACACAATGTAATTTAATTGAGTAGTTGGTTTTTAACAAAAGTTTATCAGTTTCTAGAGTATTATATTAATACACAAAACAATGCTTCAGTGGTTTGCTCTTTAATTTTTTGCACATTTTTAACTTTAAAAAAAAATCTACTTTTATGAATATCTGTGGTTTGGTTTATTTATTTTTAATGTTATTAATATAAAATATAGCGAATAGTACAGAAAGAAACAATAACTTCTACATTTTCTGAACAAATTAATTTTCCCGCTATGAAATCTATCAAATATTATACCTCACTTTCTAGTGGCGCCGCCCTGGTGGGAGAAAAAGTCGTGGATGCCCTCATTCGGTCGATTTTCAATATATCGCCAATTTGGTCGATTAACTTCCGTCTAGGGCGTCCCTTGTCATCTCTGTCACATCTGCTTAAATTTAGTTTAAATTTGCTTTGTTAGTCTTTCTGCATTTATTCTTTCCACATGTGCAAATCACCGAAGTATTTCTTTCTGAATCCTGGTCTCAATATATCTTTGCAAACCACACTTCTCTTATCTAATAATTTCTCACCCTCTATAACCGCCTCGTTTACGCCAGACATAAAATAACAGACTGGCGCTGGAGAGTCTTTTTCTACAACGGGAAGAGCTCATGATAGGTATACAGTCTGATGAAGAAGGAGACTTATTACATAATTTACATAGGTTATGGATGCAGCAGCATTCACCTTGTTGTTTGTATTTTAACAAAACCTTCCACTAAACTAGCCACTAAACTGCTAAACTAAGATTTTACCTTTTTTAAATTATGATATTAGATATAATATATTTTTATGTTATCAAGATTTTCATAATTATACTTACGTAATGATCAAGGTAGTGTCATGTACCTATATATTTATAATATTGGCTTGTTAGGTGTTCCTTATTCCTCACGCGCTTAAATCAAATAAGTGCAAAGTACTGGTTACGAAAATTATTTACACATTATATCGTGCGGCGCCTTTGAACCTGCCCTTGCTCAATCCTCAATAATCAAACGAATTTCAATCATTGTCTACGGTTGCGAGAGAGCGGTATTTTTCCAAATACTCAGCCGCTTTCGCCACATCATTATTCATTTTGAGCCCCGAACAGAGTATCACTTTTTGCGACTGCACAGTCCGATGCAGTTTTGTGACTGATTTGGTTATGCATTTTAAAAAATTCTTTGTTTTTGAATTTAAGTTAAATAAATTCATCGTTATTTTATTAAGTTAGCATTTTTATACGATTATGATTTTAATTATAAAATTGCGTAATTGACTGTTCGGGACTATTTTTAATTACACCGATGTAACTTGCTAAGGTGAATAAATGTAACAAAAGCTACTTACTAGGGAGTATACTACACCTTGATCTCTCGTCCCATAGTTTTCGTTAAAATCGCGTAAGGAATATGCCAGGCATCGAAAATTCCTCATTAATTAAATAACTGCCTGACGTATATAAAGACCGGTGGCGGATCCGTTTCTCAACGTAGAAGGTAAAATTTTGCCCAATGTTGGACAATTTTTTTTAAACATTACTTACAAACTATCATAATTTCGAGGCTATTAGGTCTACGTATATTTTTAAATTTCTAGAGTCTATCTATAAACGAAATGTATCAGGTAATGACACAAAGAAAGATTCAGGGGAAGTGAAATATTGTGAATCATTCTTTGCGTCTTGAGTTTAGTCTATCGTAGCAAAGCAAAGATTCGTGCCGAAGCTGTGGCGTCCAAATTTAAAAATGGTAAAAGACCATCTAAATAGAGAAACGAATAAGTTTTTCCAATTATTTTTTATTTCGTACTAGCTGGTAACCGGCGCGTTGCAGCCGCAGAAGAAATAATTGCGAAAATATACTTTTCAATTTGGAAGAGTTACATTGTTTAATTAGGAATGATAATACATTCATTAAAAATGAATGATATTATAACTTTTAAATAAACTTTTCGGTGAGTTACTTTAACTATGCCTATAACCTTCGCGCTAGTGCAAGCAATAAGTTGACAAAGTTTTACCGCAATCAGATAAACGGTATGGCAGCGCATAAAATACGAACAAACAAACATAAATTTTTATATATTAGGTCCTGACATATGGAATTGGCGTTTTGTACGGGAGGAATATAAAGTCAATTTTTTTTTGTAAAATTTATTTAATTAATCAAAGTATGCACCGTTGTTATCTATGCACTTTTGCCATCTCATAGGTAGTTCATTGATCCCTTTACTAAAAAAAAACCATGGGGGCGAGAATCAATAAACTCTTTGAAGGCGGTTTGGACTGCCGCATCGGAGTTGAATTTTTTTCCTTGTAAGAAGTTGTTCAAATTCCGGAAAAAATGGTAATCTGTTGGAGCAAAGTCCGGGGAGTACGGTAGATGTCGCAGACATTCCAATTGTAGTTCATCTAACTTAGTGGTTGTTTGTTGTGCAGTGTGTGGTCTTGCGTTGTCGTGAAGCAGCAGTGGCCTAGAGCGATTGACCAATCTCGGTTGCTTAGTAGCTAGTTCTTCCTTCATGATTTGCAGTTGCTGACAATAGATAAATCGTTTAAAAAAATCGTTTGGCCAGATTTTAGAAAGTTGTAGTGAACGACACCGGCGCTAGTCCACCAAACACTCACAAGTAACTTTTTCTGAGTCAATTTTCGTTTAGGGCAGGATTTGGCTGGGTCTCCAGGGTTCAGCCATTGCGACGAGCACTTCCGATTATCGTACAGTATCCACTTTTCATCAAAAATAATGATTCGATTTAAAATCCCTTCATTATTGTATCGGTTGAGCAAAGTAACACAGCAGTCGACGCGTGTTTGCAAGTTCGATTCACTCAATTCATGAGGTACCCATCGTTCAAGTTTTTTTTTACTTTCCCGATTTGCTTCAAGTGGATTAATACAGTTTTATCACTTACCCCGAAGCCTGCAGCTATCTCTGAAGTGCTTTTTGATGGATTCGCTTCCACGATAGCCTTTCATTCTTCATTTTCCACTTTGGTCTCCGGCCGTCCACGGGGTTGGTTCTGAAGGTCGAAATTTCCAGAAGGAAAACGTTGAAACCAAAAACGTACCGTGCTTTCTTTTGCGACACCGGCGCCGTACACATCATTAATCCTTCGAGCTGTTTCTGCAGCACTGGTGCCACGGTATAACTCGTACTCGTAAATATATCGATATTTCATGTTTTCCATTGTGCGGTAATAAGCAACACCAAAGAAAAAAATAATGAGGAAAAAACAAATAAATGACTATTTTCAAAATTCAAATGTACCAGCTAAATGAATTTATAAATTTGAATTTGGAATTCTTAACCAAAGAAGAGATATTTCAGATCAAAGTGGTCAATACGACAAAACGCTAATTTCATATGTAAGGACCTAATATTAGATTAAACACAAAAAATAGAATTCAAAAAATCACAACAATATGACAATGTTATACTATTGTGAATATATCTTACTTATTTAAATTAACATTTGACTACTGAATCAGTAGCTAGAAAGCGTCATTCAGTTGTCTCCGAAACGGTCGATTGTTAGAGTCGCTTGATGTACAAGTACGCCGCTCGCCGAACACCCCCGGGACCGATCTATCAAAACGTCTAAGTCCACTGTTCCAAACGATCCCCTTAGAAACTTTCGCGTTCTCTCTTATTTGAAAAGCGATTGTTTCGTAATAAGAATATCAGAACGCGTCAAAATATTTACGGTGATTCGGTGCAATTTTCCGGGCGATCGATCAGTATGTTTGTCAGTTGATGGTTAGAAAGTTGTTACGTATGGAAGACGCGTGAAATTGAAATCGAATTATGAATGATGCTATAATCTCTATTATATGGTTTAAGCAAATATCATTGTACTGGGAGTAACAAATAATCGATTTACTGATAAATATACATTCACTATCGATACCTTAAAATATGAAAAGACAAGACTTTAAAGCAATCTAAGAATATTTGCTAAATTTGGCTTTACGTTTCTTTTGGCCTTAACAACAAAAAAACTATTGCTAATTATCTTTTTTAAGATAAGGTTGCAATTTCTCTTTACTTTTCACTTATTTTTTTTGTTAGAGGAAAAATGCAGTTATAACTTTCATTGCTAAAAGATGTACTGAACGATATCTCGCAGAAAGTACACAAAATTATGCATGGAATTGGTTTTCAAGGCTATAAGAGCTAAATAACTATTACTGGAGAATGCACAATGTGTTATGAAAATTGAACAGAAAATTAGATCCTTGCATAATATTACTTCAAAGCTGTCTCGACAAACATACCTGAAGCGCTGCAAAAGCATGACAACCCCAACAACATCCTGAATCCATTGTTGTACAGAATACGTAATGCATTGAGAGATCAGCGAGTCACTTCATCCACAGGCTGAAGATGTAGAATGTTTAACAGTAAACTTTGATTAATGTTATCTTAATTTCATTCGTACACCTAGCACACCAGTTGGAAAGCATATTACACCTCACTGCCAACTGCTCTACGCTCCCGTTCAACGTCTTAATCATTGGAGAGGTCTCGGCAACCCAGTGTCCCAGGTATCTATATTTAGTGACTCTACTAAGAGTAACTCCTCCAAATGTAACACGAGGATTTGACTTAGGTTTTTTATTTCAAGCTTTAAAACGAGTAGTTCGCTCTTCTAAGAATTATATCTGAAACCATGAGCCGCCACGTACCTCTCACTACTAGCGTTTCCTCAGCCTTCTGATCGATAGGCTCAAGACCATATCGAAACAATATCGTCGGCATAGCTTAAATTATTAACAAAATGCTATGCACTAAGCTCAATGATCAGACTGGTTTAAGAGTTGAGGGAGCTAAGGCCACCCTGCCTCACCTTGCACTCCAACATGTACTCCGACGAATATGAACCAGCCCACTTCACACAGTTGGTTTGGTTGTGATACCAATATTTAAAATAGGCTAGTGGCTGTGATAGTGCATCTAATTGTGAGAGGGAGATAAGAGACACACCAATTCCATTTTTCACGAGAATCTTAGTTATTTCTTTCATGAACCGCAGCATCCACTTAATATCAAGTCGTATGCTTGAATGGTAGCCCATCAGATGTCCAAAAATGTATTTAATATATTTATTATTTTGTCTTTTGTCTATAAAAATTGTCTTACATACATTGTCCACATAAATTCCCAAACTTTCAAATGTACGTACCGCCGTTTTCAGTCCCAGAGGGATTATTCGCGGGATGGAGTGTAAAGAGTGACTGAGGGGTGCAAATAAAGGGGAATGTTTATTCGAACTCAGAGATGTCTCCCGTTAACTCCCGTATATAACATAAATTATGCATTGGAATGTAAATGCGTTGAAACCCCTGTCGCTTCGTTTGGTCCCTCTTTTATTGAAGGTTCAGTAAGCGTAGTATTTCTATATAGTTTTCTTATAGATAGAAAAGCAATTATCTATATAAATAAGCTTTAAATAAAATAATAAAATAAAAATATTTTTTTGCTTTATAGATTTTTATTTATTTAAATTTCCTCATAACTTTTCTATACTAAACTACCTACTACGTATTATCCACTTTAGATTTTATTTAATACTAGCTGAGACCGCGACTTCATTCGTTTATAATCTTTTTGTTTTATTGTTTTACATCCGAATGAACTGGCAATTTACTTTTTCATTTTAATTTAATAAGCCATACCACTGTTTTAACTTAAATAGGGGTGGTATAGAAGGAGCTGATTTATTGAAGTACGCAGATGAAACTGACCTGCTATTTCATCATCAGACTTGGGATGGCGTGCAAACTCTTACAGGAAGAGGACTGTGTGAGGTTTCAAAGCCTCTTGAAAATAGTTTGCTATCGTTAAACTTAGAAAAGACATAATATCTATGTTTCAGGATAACAGAGGCTAAAATCCTTCCAGCAGTTTTAAAATCAAGATGCACACTTATCCATGCAATATAATACCCTTACTTCTTGGCAGACAATGTGATTGTAAAGAGTTGGAATTGTCTAAACACGTGCGATATCTTGGAGTGACGATTGACGAGAAACTAACTTGGAACCGTCATATTTCAAATGTCACGAGTAGAGTAAGAAAGCTGATTTAAATTTTTAAGAACCTAAGAGAAATTGCAGTTAGCAACCTCTTCTTATATATATACAAGGCTCCTTGTCAATCTGTCATAACGTATTGTATTGCAGTGTGGGGAGGTGCGTCCTGTAATACAGGCTTTCCTAGCACAGGAGTCAAAGATCACTGTTTGCACATTTCGTATTCTGTATTAAAGGTAATCGAATTGTAAAATTGTGACTTGTGTAATATTTCTTTTTATGTGTGATTGTTAATATTAATAAATTATTATTATTTTAAATTGTTATTATTATAGATGTTTTTTTAATTAGATTGATTGACTCATAAGGTGTAATTTTATCGTGAAAACCGATCCGTGCATGGATGACTCCAACTCAGAGTGCTCTGTACATTAATATTTAAAAAAAAACTTAAAAAGCTAGATATGATTATGAAAGAGAAACTAAAGAAGCGGTAAACAATTGCTCTAATTTATAAAAATATAAAGTTCTTATGCTGTGTAATGATAGCGTAAGAACCATTAAGCCATATCATTCCATGAGTTTCTCAAGAGACGACAGAGGGAAATGAAACAGGACTTGTGCAGCAGCATCTTCCTGATAGTAACCAAAATTAATAAGCTCGCCTGCCAAGCGCAACAACTATGGCTAATGAACCCTCTGTTTCAATCTATGGAGGAGGCCTTGTTCAGCAATTGCAATTGTAAAGCTGTAATGAATGAATAGAGCTTCTTGGATTCCAAGTTTCAATAATATGATGTAAACAATTATGCGAAAAAAAATTTTGTATTCAAAGAGCGAAGGTGCTTTTCACAGACTATTAATATCAACGTTTTTAATAGTTCAAATTAAAATTTTCAACGCTATTGATACTTATCACCTTTAAAATATTACGATAATGATTGTTTTTTAAATAATCAACAGCAAGAATATTAACAACGGAAAAAGGAGAACCGAGTTAGCTAAGGGGTAGCATATATGCCCGCATATTACGCGAGCAAACTGAGTACGATCCCAATGTGAACCAACGAAATTATTAGTAGCAATGTTATAATTTGATTAACATTTACAAAATTGAAAGTAAATGAAATAAAATGTGTCTGTCAAAACACAGGAAGACAGCTCGATGATCTCTTCTCTGCGCTAAATATAGAGCTCTCAGAAATGTGAATATGACTACGCAAAGCATCATGACGTATATAACTGTTTTTTATTGAATGAAAATACCTCTATTTTTTACTTTAACACATATAGACGTTACATCACAAGGTTTTTACAGTAAATATAATTTAAGGTCATACATAAAAATGCTTAGATTGTGAATTCTTGTCCAAGTTATTGTAAAGACACATCTACAGAAAATAAAGAACTAAACCCCCCTTTTTTCATTGCCGCAAAAGGATAAAAGTAAGAGATTATATCAATAAAACTACCAAAGTAACACTGTGTTGAAAGCTCCACCTAAATTAGTCCAGAAGTTTCTACATTATAATATGTAGCGTGGTAATACATACTGTTTTTAAACTTATTATAAGCCAGTGCTTGACCACAATCCCAGCTGGTGGTAAGTGGTGATGCAGCCTTAGAAGGTAACTGTCTTAGCGTAACAAAAGCCTATTCACTCTTACCTTGAAGACGCCCAGAATGTATTCGGATGGCAAGATAGACGCCGGCAAATTATTTTAATAGTGCGAAATCTATGTAATACTTAAGAAAGTCTCATCCAAATCCGTTTACAGGTTTTTATGTGATGCATGTTCAAGCAAACAGAGTTCACAAAATAATGTTTTGGAATCTGTATAGACAGTAAAATAACCCAATATCCCAATAAAAATTTGAACAAAAATTCAATCTACAGAATTCGCTACCTTAGCATTTTATTGAAGTAGATATATATATATGTGTGTGTGTGTGTGTGTTGTACATAGATATCAACGTCATTGTAGCTATAAAACGTGTGCAATATAAAAGAAAAAATTATTTATATGAACAAATGAGAACAAACATTGTAATTTAGAATTATTGTACATTGAAAACCAGTCGTATATATTCATACTTCATAGACAAGATGTAATGAAAAATTAAATGAAATTAAAACATCATTATTTCTTCAACGTGAGAAAATAAATTTCATTTGTCACATGTTATTTTTTTCATCTTACTAAACTACTACCGTTTCGAAATGAGGTTAGATGTAGTTAGGTGTAATGTAATCCATGACTATAATATGCATATATAGCTCCGTAACTAACAGACACAACAGACCGGCAACCTTACATTTCTGTGACCTGTAGACCAAGGAAAAATCAGGCTAATGCACATTTTTGCATTTACTTTCAAACACAACATTACGTTTAAACTTTGTTTTATGACTCAAAATTTTTGAAATATATTTTGGCCTCTTTTAAAGATTTCAAGAGAGGTATAATAATCTCATAATTATATCAGATGGAAATTCATGTCGTGTAGAGGTCCCTGTCCAGAGTGGACAGTCTAAATTTGTCACATCGCTTTTTTTAATTAAATGAAAATATTCTGATAAGCCACATATTTTATTAACCATGTAATATAAATCCCATATACCCCATCTAGTGAGTGTCGTAAGAGGGAACAGAGGGAAGCTGAAACAGCCCAATAAAAAAAAACTGCGGTTGCCAACCCCACTGGACAAGTGTGGTAACTATGGCAAATATGAAGTACGCCGTCTATAGGCTTATATTGAGCAGTGATCTTTTGAAGGGATGTAATAGTGATGACGATGATGATGAATAGGTTACATTAGAACTTGTCGTTTCTTTGGAATGTATTATAACTGAAATATTTGGTATATGTATAATATTGTGTTACTTTAGTATACGTAACATAATATTCTACATAACAAATAAAAACTTCCTTCAATACTTTCAAGCGACCACCCAGTTTCTCCCGAGATTCTCAGGAAATCGCGTCCAGTATCCAACGTAAGGGCGCAAGAGGAAAAAAATTGTACCGCGACGCCAGCGCCGCTGCACTGTCGAGACTTCGCTGATTAATGAAAGCTCTGTTTAGTCATCCGGAAATAACCAAGGCACCTGACATCAGTTGAAAAGACAATAAGGCTTATGTCACTCCTTTCAGAGTTCAAATTCCTTTACAAGTATAAATAAGATATGACACTTTTATGTTTTCAAGTATGAGAATACCAAACGTTTCCCCTCAACGCTGTAACATTTGACGTTTTTGTGCGACATACGTATGTATAAAATGGCGAAATATGGATTTATTTGCCTTTGTTAAAATATAATGGCATTAGTTGTGAGTTTTCATGATTGTTTCGTCAGTTGAATGTGATAATCAAATAGTTGGAATACGTTGAATACTTTTACAATAACAGTAAATTATCGTCATCACCATTACAACCACTCACAAGTCCATTACTAATCATGGGCTACTACGGAACGCCAAAAAATACAATACTGAGTCACCTGCTACCATTGGCTTCCTGCACGTCTTTTCAGACATTCACTCCATTTAATGGGCGGCCACCCTACACTTCGCTTACCGGTATGAGACTGCCACTCAAGAACCTTTCTTACCCATCGGTTGTCGGTTCTTGCTATTATTGCCGACCTATTACCATTTCAGTAACCTTTTCTATTGAAAACTTGCTCCAGTTATGTTTAAATATAACATTTTGTTCAAAAATAGTTTAATGAGGTAAACAAGAACTAAAACTTGGGCTAAATATTATTTTATTTTTAATATAACTTTAAATAAGTAATAGTACTTTAAATAAGTAATAACTCTGAACACAATACCTCCAACTTGTACCAGACCTCGGTTAAAGTAATTTGATTGGAAGGGGAAAGGGTGGTAAGATGGAAATAGAGGTGGGGAGCGGTGTCAGCTGTCTAAAGTCTGACATACGATGACGTTTCATGTCAGAAACTTGCGCGTGGCTTCGAAAGGCTTCCTTCAATATTGGAGATGTATATCGGTTTGCTAAGTTTCAAATCTACAGTATATTTCAATAAATAATATTTCAATTATTTAAAATATATTCAAGAAGATATGATATTGATGCCAACACTTTATATGTCACTACAACTAATTACTTAATTTTAAGGTAGTGTAGAATTAGCATATTTCTGTTTGTTGTACCTCATTCAAATTTTTTGCTAAATCATAGAGGTATTGAAATGAAATATATACTATATATTAATACATATTATATTAAATCTTTGTACTACTAACATTTATAAAAGGCACAATATTTAATAAGACGTATTAATGTCGAGTAAGTAACTTATAATACGTTAAGAAATTTCACTATTTTCAGTCTTATTTTGAATCTACTGCAAATATGTATAGGTGAATACATATGCAATCACATAAATTTAACATGAGACCCAGCCCTCGATGGGGTGGGGCAAAGCATTGCAAAAAATGTCGGCACTCGACCCTACAAAGATAGAAAATGCACCAAACCCGCCATTACAGAAAATTGGCTATACGATCCCCTTCACGTTGAATTTAGGATACTTTGGAATTTGAAATACCAAGTTTTTATTCGTTTTGCTGGCAGGTAGAAATAAGAAAACAATTAATTGATTTTGTTAATATAATAAAAATTTGCATTATGTAAAGGTAAAGAATTATGATTTTAAATAAAAATTCTAAATAAACCACACATACCTGGATTATTACAGCTTCAATAATGTAAAGTTCTGAAGGTAATGGATTTTATAAACTCAATTAATTGGCACAAATGCAAAAATATTTTTTTAAAGTTATATGTGAATCTAGTCAATCCAAAACCGTGTTCATAGCAAAATAAGAAACAAATAATACGATCAAGGCAGTTAAATAGGTTTTTCTGTAACGCTACACAATATTAAACGCATTACGTACACAGAAATGGGCATTGCAATTTAATCCTGTGGTAGTGATTTTAAGGTATCAATTTATTTAAACTGTAAAACGCGAAGTTTGATAAAGGGCCTGTCGTATTGTTCATTAAACTTGGATTAAGTTTGCGCAGGATGGAACGAGCTGGCAGGCAGTTAGCGTCACGGGGAAAGCAGCAGGATGAGGGCACAAGAAAGTTTATCAAAGAAACTTCGTTCGTGATAAGAATGTCTTCATTGAATGACTTTGATTTAAATAGCTTGAGACATTGTAGAAAAATTGGTCTTCGACTTGCCATAGCTTTAAATTGTGATCATTATTTTATAGAAATAAGGGTAACAAACGAGTACACAGTCCAATTGATGATAAGTAGATGACACTTAAATCCATCTTCGATGCAGAATAAAAATTATAGTCAGTTCGATTCGGTTCTCTATGCTTATCGTATAAAACATGGCAGTATTATACTGTTATTTCACGCTGATAGTTCGTGCAAGCGTTGTCCTTCTCCGGTTAATCCGTTCCGTAGCCACAATATCCTCTAGAATGTAAAGGTCTCACAATATTGCTCTAAAATATAAAGGTGATAAAGATCAGCGAAACCAGTGCGTAGATGTCGGCTCTTCGATTTTCCACCCACCTGCCCAACGTGACTCACGACGAAATTTTAACAAAACATCAATACCCAAATGAGCACATCTTTCAAATAATGCATGTTGTCTGGCGCATTTTTGAACAGATTTGTGGACTTGGAAATGCTGTTGATGATGATAACTATATTACTCTATTACTGGCTTTCATGTCTGAATACATGTTCTATGTGTCTGTCCTGTTATTTATTTCACCGACTTTCTAGGTTATTTTTGAATCTTCAACGACGAATCTGTTCAGCTTAAGGCACTTGATAGTGCATAATTAAGAACTCGTTGAAGTAACTAAAAGGTGTGATCGAATCATAAAAGTAAACTAATCGAAGTAGATAAAATGTATGGCCGAGTCATAGTAGTATCTGTTACTTCCAAAAATAATATTCATAAAAAAATTTGGAATACATACCTAGTAACAAATATATTTATTTGATATAATAGGTTACATACCCCTAGTATTTGACTTAAACACATGACAGAATATTCCTAATTCGAAAGGTAATCTTTAAACTTGAATTGCTTCGGTACAGTATAAGATCCACGTCTGTTTACCTATTGATCGGACACCCATTGATCGGATGTTCCCACCTTTTGTGCCTGCAGCCGGTTGGAAGCCGATGCCGTGATTCAGCACAAACTACAGATGACCGTGATAGTAGCATTGTGATCGTCTAATTCAATAAAATCACCGGACATTTTTGTTTATTTGTCGGTACCCTTGTCGGGGCTCCTTAGTGTTGTATTAGCGGCTTAAGCCTCATGATAGGTAAGGCCGTGACTGTGCTTTGTTCTTGTTGCTTAGTTGGATGATTCTTCACTGAAGATTCTTTACTTATCACGGAGCTTATTGGCTATGACATGTTTAAGTACTATTGTTCAACTTGTTTATAGCTAACTAGTAATAAAAAACGATTGAAGAAAACACAAGTATCTAATAAAAAGAGTTTAATTAATGTAAAAAAAATACATTAAATGATATTTCGTATAATCATCAGTATCCCCACTGAATGAACATAGGCCCAGCAGTGGACTTTCCCCGATATATTGCCTTGTAGGGGGAATATTTGCCATAGTTGCCACATTAATTTCATATATAGATAAGGAATATGCTGCTGCCCATCTCTTGTTTCCGTTTCCCTCTGACACCTACCTCTGACACAGATGGAATGACTTGATCTTATATAAAGAGTTGTTACAAATAATTTTATAGTAATTTTCAATATACTTAAGTGGACCTTGTCAGAATTTTATGAGAGTAGAGTATTATAAAATACATATATATATATATATCTACTCTATTTACCCTATTGTGACAGAAAACAATATTATCTATTATATTAGAGAGAAAAACTAAAAACATTGGCTATTAAATATTTATCACTAAGCCACGACAAACATACCTTGTTTATTCGAAATTATTATTGAAAGAGCTCTTTAATCTTCTACGCAATAAGTTTGCGTCGAATTTTATTCTCTTCTCCGTGAAAGGAAAAGCTCCCATGAGGGAAAAAGACAACTGTAGTAGAAGTGGATCTACTGCTACCCTATAATCGATATCCCTCTCTCTATCATGCATATGAGTCGCGGTCTAAGTGGAAAAGAGATAAAATATTTCAGACGTAACTGCTTTGAATATTTCGTAAATGGGAATATATACTTTATAATGCGTTCATAAGGTTGATATTGTTTAAAAAGTTGTTTATAAGAGCGGTTGTAGAGCAGCTCCGCCTTAAAAATGGAAGGTGGTATGTAAAAATTGATGAACACGTATAGCCAGTCGTTAAAGTGACAGACTGCGCTGGCGTGTTGGGCAGTGTATATTGTCTCAAAATGTTGGGACTTTGCGCGCCTTTGCTCCCATTGTTTATTATCAAAAAGTGATAAATCAAATGACTCTGCAATAATTGTTATAAATGCAAAAATTTTGTGAACTGTTTACGTAAAGCTATACTTTAACGCTATGTGATAGTGATTACATGCATTGTGGACGTTGAGACTTGTAAGTGAAATTAAATCGTGTATTTTGGCGGAATACAGATTAAAAAAGTAGTAATAATTGTTGCACATGGCATCTTTGTACTTTAAGGGACTATTTTAAGCGATTGTATATTCCTCGATTTATAATTAAATTAATTAAAATTTTTGTGTAGAGTGTAAAACATTTATTTTCATTAATTTAACAGTAAGAATCATCAAGCTGCAATTTTATATAAATTCTGAAGCAAGAATTAATTATTCAAAAAAGTCGCTCCCATTCATCATTATTAAAATATTTTGCATTAAAAAAATCTGTGTAATTTAAAAAATTGTAGACTGCTTGTTCGCGAATTATTTTTCAGACATTTTTTGTTACATTTAATATTAAATTCGTGTAGCAATTATTACTAAATAACAGGTGGAATTTAAACTAGGAATATAAGTTCATATAAAATGCGCAGTCTAACTGACATTTGAATGTCGGCCATATTAGCGGGCGTGTTAGTAACACGGTGATGCGGCGCGGCTTCGACCACGCCCACGATGAGTTCTTTCCTCATGAACGGTGGATACCAGCCACAGCCAGACCCGAAGTTTCCACCCTCCGAAGAATACAGTCAGGCGGACTATATCCCACCAGGCGAATACTACCAACATCAACATTTGCAATACGGCTACCAACATCAATATGCTCCTGTTCAAATTGGTACAGGATATGGGTATGGAGGGTACTATCATCCATTACCACAGCACCCACCTGTCGCACCACCTCCGCGACCTCCTGAGCCTTCACATCCGTCTGATGCTGACCATGGCTACGTTCCTCATAGCGCTGAAGTCGCGCCGGGGCTTGCGGAACTTGGGCTACGTTTAGAAAGGCATATTGAAGAAGCAGCTCCAGCAGGTCGTAAGTTACATGCACTGGGCCGTGAAGGCTCACCAGCTTCAGAAATGGATGACGAACGACTACTTTTAGAAAGTCCACCAGTGGAAGACGATGACTCCTCTATATGCTCGGATAACACAGATAGAGTCATTTATCCGTGGATGAAGAAGATTCATGTTGCTGGGGCATGTAAGTATAAAATCTAGTATTGTCTTTATATTAAATGAAAGTTCTGGAAATTCGCGTGTAATAGAAAATAGTATAAGTTGCTAGATACTATTTTATGATTGTTGGTGGAAGACAATAATATAACAATGTAACCTCTGAAGTGGGCTTACGACTAAAGTTGAATGGGGACCATTTTAATGGCGGCAGAAATTCCTTATGACAGATCACCTACAGAGATAACGACTTCAGTAGGTATCATACTAGATAACAACAAAAGTAATTTTACGTTACGACCAAAACCAAAAGGTAGTTAGGGTTGAAACTTAACGTCATAACAAAAATGAAAACATAGGAAAACGAATGTTGTTTGATAAGAACTACAGTATCAATGTAATTAACGTTATAGTTATTATTCTCGTATTTTTTTAAATATTGTAACCCAGTGCTTGACTACTATCCAATCTGATGGTTAGTGGTGATGCAGCCGAAGATATGAAAGACTTAGCTTAACAAAAGCCTATTCACTCTTACCTTGAAGACACCCACATTGTAATCGAATTGAAAGACAGATGCTAGCAACTTAATCCATTCCCTTACTGATTCATGACGAACGATGAAGCAAATCGTTTGGTCCGAATGTGTAGAAAGTCGACAAGGAAGGGGTGGACTCTAACCGAGCGTCTGGTAGTCCGATGGTGGAAAGGAGAGGGAGGAATAAAGTTATGCAATTACTGCGCACTCACTCCGACAACCTCTGTAGAAAACGGAAAGGTTGGCTTCTTTGCGCCTGTGCTCGAGACTGGTGACATTGGTTATAACCAGATTCAGGTCACCAATAAGCCTTTGACACGCCTTTCCATTGAGCTCAAAGTACCTATATGGCAGCAATACTCCATGTACGTCCGGACTTGCGCTTTATATAGAGTAAGCAGCTGTTCCGGCGTGAAGTAAAGCCGCATCTTTGCAAGGACACTGAACTTCCTTGCAAATGATTTGGCCTTGGACTCATTGAACCGTTCAAAGTTCAGGTTCGAGGAAATCTTAATCCCTGACAACTGAAGGTGGTCGGTGTATTCTAGTGATACAATTCTATTATATTCTATGGTAAGCTGGCTCCTATTTGCAGTAAAGAGAGACGCTTATTTTAGAGGCGTTGAATTTTACAGGATTTTCATCGCCCTATTCGAAGACTACCTGTTGTAAGAGATTCACACGCTCAGCCTTCCAGCTAAATAAATCGAAACACTATTATTACTTTCGTGGACGATACGAAATAGGAGTTGGTTTGATCGGATAATATAATATTTCGATTCTTCACCATCATTACTACCTACTTTTGCTTTAATAAATGTTAAAATTATTTGAAATTTTCGATTTCAAACAACTATGCTTATAATGTCTGGGTTTATTTCTCTTAAATATTATTCCACAAACTTATATTTAAATACCGTCACTTCGCTTTATAACTAATATGTGCTAAAAATCTTTTGTATTCGTTTAAGGTAAAAATAAGTCGCAAAGGCAAATGAAAGCAAGATATTTAATAATTTTAATGTCAATACTTTAAAACATTAAATAGATTATTAAAAGGTTTAATTTTAAACATGGTAGAGCCATGCTGCAGCTATATTAATTCAATAGTTGTAGCACGAATGGGTCGGCTCCACGCTCTCACAGAATACCAGCGTAAAATAGCACCATAATGCTGCTGTGTTTCGTATGGTGAGTGTAGAGAACCGGTGATCCTTTTACTGGAAAAGGGGCATTCCATCTTAGTCCGCACGGCTGACAACGCATCTGCATTTTGATTCGCAAATGAGGATAGATGTATGTAGATGTCTATGGGCCACAGCAACCACTTACGATCAGGTGGACTGTGTGCATGCTTGTCACCCTTGTCCTATAAATAAACATGTCGAAGACCGATACTATATATATTTATTACTAAGCTATATTTACACGAATAGTACACATATTATAATAAAACTAATTTTACCGCCTTTATAGCGTTTAGTTTAATTATTTTTACTTATTTTAATTCCCAACCTTTCGGGTGCTTCATCGTCTCCACCATTACATCAGATATGTTAAACTACAAATCCCCGCAAAAGAACAACGATTTGCAAGGCTATTAAAATTAAAAAACGTACAAAGTTCAATAGAGAAGATGGCTGGGTGCTACGATCTGATGAGATTTTATAATTAATAAAATTAAATCCAAACCCATACCACTGCAAGACTTCAAGATAATGTAAGCTCGTTCTGCGTAGATCGTACCAAAAATTAATGTTCAAAAGCTGAAGTTAGCCCGGGTTAACTAATATTATTTCGGTTTAAGAAAGAAACAAGGTTTTTGAACCTAAATATAATGTTTAATATTTTTACAATTTTTCCTAAGCTTAATTTGTTGTGGCTGATACCCTAGTATATCCTGAGACAAACATGCATTCGACCTTAAACTGGATCCTAATGAATATGTTCTGCTATTCCTAGCTACGCTAAATATTTTGCTCTAATTACACATCAGTTTTCACATTCGTTTTCCCTTAATAAGATATTATATTTGAAGTGATTTTTAATAAAAATAGCGGCTTAAAGTATTTTAAGTAATACTGTTCGGTGATAAAACCTTAATTTATATTTTATATATTATTAATTCACCCCTCCCCTTTTTAACATCGGAAAACGAGATAGTTGGCGGGTCTCCATCTATTTGTTGTCTACCTGTATGTTTCATGCATTTGAACTAAACAGCTTGCATCGTCTTTTGTAATGTAGTTCCGAAGTCATATCATCATATCGGTCCGGAAAAACCGCTGGCGACAGTAAATTGCATAATGTAGTCGTACATGCCCAAAAATTTCGCGTAAATCGCATCTTAGTGGACCGTACATTAAAGGAGTGGAATTATTTGCCAGCATCTATTTTTTTCGCGTCCGATTATAATCAGGATGTCTTCAAAGCAAGTGTAAATATGCTTTTGTTACGATAAGATGGTGTGATTTACCATCTAGTACTTTACCACAACTTACCATCAGGTGGAATTGTGGTCAAGCACTGGGTAGTAAGTAAACTATACGTGGTACAGTCATGCTGCAGCTATATTAATCGTATATAGTATATTGTTGTAGAACGAACGGATCGGCTCGACCGGGGAAGGACCATGCTCTCACAGAAAACCAGCGTAAAATAGCAGCTTAACGCTGCTGTGTTTCGTATGGTGAGTGTAGAGAACCGGAGACCCTTTTTACTGGAAACGAGGTACATCGTAGTCCTTACGGCTGACAACGAATCTGCATTTTGATTCGCAAACGAGGATAGATGTAGATATCTATGCGCCACAGTAACCACTTACTATAAGATGAACTGTGTGCTCGCTTGTCACCCTTATCCCATAAAAAAATATAGACTGCAATCGCGGCTCATCTTTTTCTATGGTCCTGAATGCTTAAACCATTGACATTGAAACTATGCTGCCCTCCAAGCAACGACTCATTCCATCTAGATTCTTATAGCCCTTTTAATGATACCAACTTGACTGCCTCGTTGGTATAGTGCTCATAAACGCGACTGCTAGTCGTGTGGTCTTGATGATCAGTTATTGTTTTTTTTTTTAAATTAAGATGTTAAAAATGAAGTAGCTACGATCCGCGTAATAAAATAATATGATGTGTCTTACCTAGTTTGAAGAGTCCCTCCCGTCCTCCCTTAATTGCGTGCACTATGTAATTTATCAAATTGCAATTGAGGGATGGCGAGATATGCTCTTGAAAGTAGGTAAGACACATCATTTTATTTTATTACGCATATCTTAGTTAATTACTTTTTAACATGTTTAATATATTGGATTTCCACAAAGTAACGCCTGATTCTATTTTTTGTAATTATTATAAAACAATTCCGAATTTGGGTAGTTGGCGGTGTTTCACACCCGAGTCTTGGAAAGCACGTAAAGCCATTGAACCTTCGGCTGATGTACATATATATCATCCTCCTGTCGCATTGGGTTGTCGTCCCATCAGAGGGAGGGAATAGAGAGTGCACTAATGCTTGCTCATACACTTGGGAACTAAAATCCTGTCCTGCGCAGATGGCTAGTGTCAGTTGAGACTGTGCTCCGTGACTGAAATTCGATCTGGAGAATATTATTAAGGATATCAACGGCAATTCTTACTCATAAGCCAATGCTTGACCATAAGTCAACCTAACGTTAATTGGTATCACTACTGGCTGGTAAACCCTCTTGATTAGGTTGAGCTTAAAATCCTATTGATTCTTACTACCTTACACGGTGTGATAGTTGCCACCTCAACATCAGTAACTGTCATTACTGGACACAGGCTGGACACAGGTCACACTCTCTCTCTCTCTCTCTCTCTCCCTTTCTCTCTCTCTCTCACTGGACGTAACCTGATTTAGGCTAATATGTTGGCCAACGTGACATCGGTATCGGCATCGGTATCGGTATCGTGGCATCGATATTGGCCAACGTGAAGAGCCGCCTAGTATTTTTTCTTTTTTTTTCTGACACTAAATCTAATCGCGTAATGACTATTTTGAAAATGATTAGAATATTGAAAAAATAAAACCGTTTTAAATAATATCGGATCTGGTTCAATTTACAAAGGGATCTATGTAAAATAATACTTTACTTAAAACTTACTTAAAAAACAGCTAATACCTACTCGGTAAAGTTTTAGTGTTCTAAAAGATTCATTATTCAATATCTGCTTACTATATTTATCATTATCATTACAGCCCTTCACAAGTACCTACATCGCTGAACATAGAGCTCCCCCAAGAGATGCCACAAATCATGGTCTTAACCACCTGCACTGCATTCAACGGCTTCTTGCAGTTCTCACCTACATCTACATTTATCCTCTATTAAGAATCATAATGCAGATATGGTCTCCGGTTCTCTACAATCACCATACGAAACACAGCAGCATTAAGCTTCTATTTTAAGCTGGTATTTTGTAAGAGCGTAGTCCTTCCCGGTCGAGCTGACTATTTCGTGCTACAACCATAACTTAGTTGTAGTGACTCTACTACATGCTACCCAGAACCTTTCTTCCCATCGGTTGTCGGTTCCTCTAGCTGTGGCTGGCTACTATATCTGTTAAAAACATCGCAACTAACGCTCAGTTACAGTGCTCAGTTAAAATTAAGTAGCTACGATCCGCGTAATAAAATAATATGATGTGTATTACCTAGTTTGAAGAGTCCCTCCCGTCCTCCCTTAATTGCGTGCACTATGTAATTTATCAAACTGCAATTGAGGGATGGCGGGATGTGCCTTGAAAGTAGGTAAGACACATCATTTTATTTTATTACGCATATCTTAGTTAATTACTTTTTAACATGTTTAATATATTGGATTTCCACAAAGTAACGCCTGATTCTATTTTTTGTAATTATTATAAAACAATTCCGAATTTGGGTAGTTGGCGGTGTTTCACACCCGAGTCTCGAAAGCTCGTAAAGCCATTGAACCTTCTTCTGATGTACATATATATATCATTCTCCTGTCGAATTGGGTTATCGTCCTATCAGAGGGAGGAATAGAGCGCGTACTAATGCTTGCTCATACACTTGGGAACTAAAATCCTGTCCTGCGCAGATGGCTAGTGTCAGTTGAGACTGGCCCGTGACTGAAATTGATCTGGAGAACATTATTAGGATATCAACGGCAATTCTTACTCATAAGCCAATGCTTGACCATAAGTCAACCTAACGTTAATTGGTATCACTACTGGCTGGTAAACCCTCTTGATTAGGTTGAGCTTAAAATCCTATTGATTCTTACTACCTTACACGGTGTGATAGTTGCCACCTCAACATCAGTAACTGTCATTACTGGACACATCTCTCTCTCTCTCTCTCACTGGACGTAACCTGATTTAGGCTAATATGTTGGCCAACGTGACATCGGTATCGGCATCGGTATCGGTATCGTGGCATCGATATTGGCCAACGTGAAGAGCCGCCTAGTATTTTTTCTTTTTTTTTCTGACACTAAATCTAATCGCGTAATGACTATTTTGAAAATGATTAGAATATTGAAAAAATAAAACCGTTTTAAATAATATCGGATCTGGTTCAATTTACAAAGGGATCTATGTAAAATAATACTTTACTTAAAACTTACTTAAAAAACAGCTAATACATACTCGGTAAAGTTTTAGTGTTCTAAAAGATTCATTATTCAATATCTGCTTACTATATTTATCATTATCATTACAGCCCTTACAAGTACCTACATCGCTGAACATAGACCTCCCCAAGAGATGCCACAAATCATGGTCTTAACCACCTGCACTGCATTCATCGGCTTCTTGCAGTTCTTACCTACATCTACATGTATCCTGTATTAAGAATCATAATGCAGATATGTAGTCATCCCTGAGGACTAAGGTGGAATGCCTCGTTTCAGTAGGGTCTCCGGTTCTCTACAATCACCATACGAAACACAGCAGCATTAGCTTCTATTTTAAGCTGGTATTTTGTAAGAGCGTAGTCCTTCCCGGTCGAGCTGACCACGTACAACCATAACTTAGTTGTAGTGTGACTCTACTACATGCTACTCCAGAACCTTTCTTCCCATCGGTTGTCGGTTCCTCTAGCTGTGGCTGGCTACTATATCTGTTAAAAACATCGCAACTAACGCTCAGTTACAGTGCTCAGTTAAAATGAAGTAGCTACGATCCGCGTAATAAAATAATATGATGTGTCTTACCTAGTTTGAAGAGTCCCTCCCGTCCTCCCTTAATTGCGTGCACTATGTAATTTATCAAATTGCAATTGAGGGATGGCGAGATATGCTCTTGAAAGTAGGTAAGACACATCATTTTATTTTATTACGCATATCTTAGTTAATTACTTTTTAACATGTTTAATATATTGGATTTCCACAAAGTAACGCCTGATTCTATTTTTTGTAATTATTATAAAACAATTCCGAATTTGGGTAGTTGGCGGTGTTTCACACCCGAGTCTTGGAAAGCACGTAAAGCCATTGAACCTTCGGCTGATGTACATATATATATCATCCTCCTGTCGCATTGGGTTGTCGTCCCATCAGAGGGAGGGAATAGAGAGTGCACTAATGCTTGCTCATACACTTGGGAACTAAAATCCTGTCCTGCGCAGATGGCTAGTGTCAGTTGAGACTGTGCTCCGTGACTGAAATTCGATCTGGAGAATATTATTAAGGATATCAACGGCAATTCTTACTCATAAGCCAATGCTTGACCATAAGTCAACCTAACGTTAATTGGTATCACTACTGGCTGGTAAACCCTCTTGATTAGGTTGAGCTTAAAATCCTATTGATTCTTACTACCTTACACGGTATAATAGTTGCCACCTCAACATCAGTAACTGTCATTACTGGACACATCTCTCACTGGACGTAACCTGATTTAGGCTAATATGTTGGCCAACGTGACATCGGTATCGGCATCGGTATCGGTATCGTGGCATCGGTATTGGCCAACGTGGAGAGCCGCCTAGTATTTTTCTTTTTTTGCCAGACACTAAATCTAATCGCGTAATGACTATTTTGAAAATGATTAGAACATTGAAAAATAAAACCGTTTAAAATAATATCGGATCTGGTTCATACGTCATCTTACATATTTTAAGTGAATACTTTACTTAAAACTTACTTAAAAAACCGCTAAATACTCGGTGAAGTTTTAGTGTTCTAAAAGATTCATTATTCAATATCTGCTTACTATATTTATCATTATCATTACAGCCCTTCACAAGTACCTACATCGCTGAACATAGAGCTCCCCCAAGAGATGCCACAAATCATGGTCTTAACCACCTGCACTGCATTCAACGGCTTCTTGCAGTTCTCACCTACATCTACATTTATCCTCTATTAAGAATCATAATGCAGATATGGTCTCCGGTTCTCTACAATCACCATACGAAACACAGCAGCATTAAGCTTCTATTTTAAGCTGGTATTTTGTGAGAGCGTAGTCCTTCCCCGGTCGAGCCGGCCATTTCGTGCTACAACCATAACTTAGTTGCAGTGTGACTCTACTACATATGCTACTCCAGAACCTTTCTTCCCCATCGGTTGTCGGTTCCTCTAGCTGTGGCTTGCTACTATATCTGTTAAAAAAACGCTCAGTTACTTCTCATATTAAACGTTATTGTCAGGCTTTTTAAGTTCTCGGTTAGACAAAAGCCTTTAGGTATAATAGTTCGCTGACTGGTACTTATTGTTAGAAAGAGTATTCTCTAATTACCTGGCTGTGCAGGGGTTGTTATGTGCAGATACCTAATACTGTATCTAGTGCTACTTCCCATTATCTGTCTGTGTGATTTATGTTTGAGATATTTGGATGGTTGACACCTTTCTACATAAACTTGGAAAGTAAAACATTATCTTAATACAAAATTGTATCCAAATTGTTAGAGCTGTTTCCGTGAAATCAGCTACATATATAAATATAATATTATACATACTAGAATTGCTCACTTAAAACATAGAATATTTTAATATTAATAGGTACTCTTAATCAAAAAAGACTTCAATATAACGTGAATATAATAATGGCGGGTGCACGTGTGTATTTATATATTTATACATACATACACTGTCTTAATTCGATAAAAAGCCCGTATATGGTTAAAAGCTATTAGGTACGCCACCGCCGCCGTAGAGTCTTTTTGAAGAGGCCGCATTAAAGTTATTGTGTCATTTAATAAGCGACATTAGTCTTGTGCTGTTGACAGCGTTTTCAATAGAGCCGTTGGTAAATTATGTACATTGTATTCGATTTATTATAAGCATGACCCGTAAGGTTGCGTGACATGGAATCCAGTTAGTTCAGCTACGTACGCATAATTTTGAATTCCTCTTGGTCAATTTTGAAAACTTCCGAATATCATCTGTATTTAGTTGTATACTATGCAGGACATCTTATATGTGTGATGGTGGCGCAAGAGACCCTATCATCCTTTTTCATCCCATGGGATTCATAAGAGACGACTATGGGAAATGCCAAAAAGATCTCAAGGCTTCAGATAGATGGCGATATAGCCAGCTGGTTTACGCCAGACGTAAACAATCAGACCGGCGACGGGCAGTCAAAGAAGAATATTTTTTTTTATAGAATAAGAGTGACAGACGAACACGGGATATCTGGTTCTGCAATCGACATGCCAACGTAGTCCACAGAGTTGACAACGCGTTTCCGTAGCCTTCTTTTTTTGAAGTAGGTTGCAGATGTTCATGGGCTGCTGTAGCTACTTAACATCAGGTGGACAGGACTGTAAGTTTGTCTGTTACTTCGATTTTATATAGAAAAGACATTCCATCTTAATCCTCAGGGGTAGCAACGCATCTGCATTTTGATTCTTAACTGAAGATCGATGTAGGTATATACATATGTACTTACCAGGCAGGCTGCATGCTTCTTTGTCATCGTTACTTGTATGAAAAAAAGCAATGTTCGTTGATCACTGTGTGTAACTCTCCTAACCTTCGTGGTCAGTTGGAAGAGAAGGCCAAATTGGCCTCTAAAAAGCTTGGCGTGGTCAGCAGCGCGGGACAGTATTTCATGCCGGCACACCGCTTGCAACTTTACAAGGCGCAGGTTCGGCCCCACATGAGATACTGTTCCCATCTCTGGGCAGGGCTCTCAGTGCCAGCTCCTTCCACTTGACCGCATCCAGCACAGAGCGGTTCGAATCGTCGACGACCGAGTTCTTTCCGATCGGCTTGACTCACTGACACTGCATCTATTTGCGTATTTTATCGCATCTACCACGGGGAGTGCTCTGAGAAATTGTTCAGACTAATTCCAGCCGCTCAATTTCACCATCGCACATCGCGACAAAACTCGTGATACCATCCATACCACCTGGATGATTGGCGGTTCACCACTGTGCGATTTAGAAGAAGTTTTCTTCCTCGCACAACTTCCTTGTGGATTCGATTACCATCAGCGATTTTTCCGGACCGATACGACTTAGGGACCTTCAATAAAAGAGCCTACTACTTTTTAAAAGGCTGGCAACGCATCAGCTATTCCCTGGTGTTGCAGTTGTTCATGGGCGGCGGTAGTCACTTACCACCAGGTGAGCCACATGCTCGTTTGCCCCCTCTCCTATATAAAAAAAGAAAACCTCCGTATTTAATACGTGAGTTATTTGTACAAATCGACAACTGCCTGCATCTCTTCGTTCGGAAGTATACCTCATTATCAGTAAAAAGGGTCCCTCTGTCACCTCTTACGAGACCCACGGCATGATATGAAGTATTCTCTTATGCCACCCTGCACCGAATGTACATTTATAGCTACAAAAACTTATTGTTTTGCGCTCTGACCACTGGAATCCACAATCAAGATTCGTCGATCCAAAGATAATTTCTCTTATTTTGTATGTTTGTAGATATAATAAAAGCATATTTTATGCCGCATTGTCTTACATTTTCAGTAGAATATAATTTAGTACTTCTATGGCTTTTTGACGTTAGCAAGTTTTATAAGCAATTTTATTTAATATTATTATATTAAGGTATGTGAAGGGAAACAAACAGGAAATGGGCTGCAGCATCTTTCTTACTACAACTAGAAATTAAACTTTGCGGATGAGAACTCGCCTGCCAAACGTGGCAACTATGGCAATCTATTATCAGGCAATTTATTGAGAAGCTTATGTTGTTTTAATGAATGAATACGGTATGAAGAAATTACATACCTTTACTTACTTTAATAAGGAACGATCTTAAAAATATAGTGAAATGTTATTTTAAGTGGATAACAAAATTGCAACACAACTTATATATTCAAAACATTATAATATATTGCTGCAATTTGGTATCGAAGCACGATAACCGAAGCGTCTTTTATCGATATGTGTCACTGAGCGAGTATTTTTCAATCCCACATAATAGTGGAACAGGGAGGAGATATGTACATCGCCAGTCCGACGTAATGAGGCGGGACCACCAAGCGGGGCAGATAGCGCATGCGTCGCCAGATGGGTCCGAGATTAACAGATCTGTAGTGAGACCACACGTTGGTCGCAGGTAGCCCGTAATTCAATTCAGATTGTCATCGTCCCGATGACATGATAGCCAGCTAACGAAGCGAAGATGGAACGCTACACCAGTAGCGGTGTAACGGAAATTTTGCGCATATAAGCAAAATTATAAAGTATTCTTTTTAATTTAATTATTTTTGGAAATTAATGTTCCGGATGATTTGTTTTTTGGATAAAAATCATGAACTGAAAGTTATTTCCAGTATTTCTCTAATCTTACTCATATTTTTGGTAGTTATTAATCTTATTCAGATATTTGATTAATATATTATTTTATTAGCCTTTACTTTGTGTTACAATGTTGTTATTGGAAAAAATAATTAAAGTATTCTTTATCTATTCTTCCTCATATTATATTGCAATAGTTGCCATGCTTGTAGCCATAATAACCCGCCTGTGTTTAGCAACCAGTTTTTATTATTATTGTTGAGTTGTTATCAGGAAGATGCAGCTGCCCATCTCCTGTTTCTATTTCCTCTACCGCCACTTACGTACACCTATAGAATGATATGAGGTAGTGGGTATTCTTAAGCAACCACAACATGGCCATATATAGTATAATATACTTTGTTATTAGTGCTTATCTTTATTAATGTTTGAAGTAAAGAGAATAAATCAATAAAATAGTGGAGATTTGAAAACACTCATCACAATTTCTAAAAAATCCGTTACTTACTATTAAAATATAGCCATGCGCAATTCTTATGTTGGTAGCCACTTAGAATGATGCATTAGAATTACATGACAGTATTCCATTTATTTTAGTTTCAATGTTTATATACTATTTTTTATTTTAGAGATTGATACAAATTTACATTGTAGTTCCATCATTATTCAATTTATACAAATTGAATTCATTAAAATTAATTATATGTTAATTTTTAGTAGGCGATTGACTTAATATGTAGTGCTCTACAATGTTTCACTTTCAGTGATTATAAATTACCTTAAATTTTAGATTATCTAAAATTCTAACATGGCAGAGCCACACTGCAGCGGAAGTATGGTTGCAGCACTAATGAGTCGCCTCGACCGGGGAAGTACCACGTTCTCACAGAATACTAGATACCCCTTTTCCTGATAACGAGGCATTCTATCTTAGTCTTCAGGAGTGACAACACATATACACTTTGACTCTTCACCGAGGATAGATGTTGGTGTCCATGGCCCACACCACTTACTTACCATCGGTTGAACTGTGTGCTTAATTGTCACACTTATTTATTTTTTAAAACGTATCATTATTACTCCACGTAACGTGCAAAGCAAAATAAAGATTTTTTTAAATCTATAGCCGATTTATTTTCTACTGTTCTGTATGTATGTATATAATGGTATCTTCATTCTTCAATATTATAATTTGTAATAATTCATATATATTGCATACTTAATTTTCAATTTACATGCAAAGACATGCTTGGCTATTCTTCAATAAATTGTACCTAATTTAAAAAAAAATATACGAAAGGTTGAATGAGATGGCGAAATATCTTATGTATTCTAATTACAATTTCTTGCTAACGTTTTATGCGTATTTCAACACATTTTATGATTTAAGGTTTGTAGAATTTAACAGAAAATTCTCGTTAAAATTCAAATTTGTGCCAAAGTACTGAGTTTGTTCTGAAAGTCATTTGGCAGACCTCTACGGTATACTTAAGCTTTTCTAGCGATTCTATGAAAACAAACGATTAAATCGTTGGTTGCCGACGTAAAAAATAAAGGACTTAGGTAGTAGTTAATTTTCATTAATTTAAGGTCTATATTTTAATTTTGTTTGAGCATTATTAAAAAACGAATTTATTTATATAACATATTAAGTACAATATTTACAAAAATAAAAATTAAAACTAAAACTATCATAATATGGTCCTTGTCTACGTTTAAAATAGCGATGGCGGTATTAAGGTGATGCCGGATTTCTACCAATCTCGTTGATCTCTCTGTGCTTTAACCATATAACCTTACTCATCACGTTGAAGTTTAAAGAACACTGGTTGTATGGCTACACATAACTTCTGGGCCAGAGAAGAACCGGCCTTTTTGTCGTCAGCAGTATCGATCGATCTCGTATATAAGAAAATTACAGTGTGGCCTGCACAGACCACCGTTTTAAATATCTGTATTCGTATCATGGTCTCCCTCACAACTCAGTGTCAAACTTATAATTCAAATTAACGCTTGAATGGTCAAATGGTCTACGTATAAATAGAACAGTACCCGGATCAATGTGACGGCTGAGTCTGTGCGACCACTAGAAATCTCGGCAAGCCGACCGCACATACCAGCCTCGCTCCAACCGCGGACATTCTCGAAGAAATTCCTAGTCGGACCCAATAGATTATATCTATCTCTTTCCTTTAAACGCTTCTGAGCATAATCTATATTGGAGTAATGAGTAGTATTTTGATACTTATACGTTTTGCGCTACTTAGATTTGTTTATTACGTACTAGTTCGATCAAATTTTCACCTCTTTAAAACTTACATTTTTCTATAAGTATATCGTCATCATCGTTGCATTTTTATCCAACTTCAAAATAATAAAGAGGTTTACATTTCGATTCTGTTTTTAGGTGTGCTACGAGATATCTTAGACAATTGTGAACAGAATTTTAATTAAATAGGTCATCAGAAATATCCCGTATTAATTTGTAGAAAAGCTACCAAAAATATGGTATGAAGTTTTAGTGTAATTATTTAGTCGATATTTAGATTGGGATATTTCTTAGTCGTGAAGTGGCGGTGAAAAAATATCCACTATGGGGTAGTAGATATTTCTTCACCGCCACATCGTCCCGTGGGTGTAGTAAGAATCAGAAAATGGGCGTAGCATCTTCCTAATAACAACTTCAAAATAATAAAAACTGCCGTTGGCAACCCGCCTGCCAAGCGTGGTCACTACGGAAAAATCCTCCCTATGATGCAATCTAAGGGAGAGTTTCCATTACAGCCTATGAAAGTATTTTATAGACTAATGAAAAATTTATGTCCACTCAAAAGGGTAATAATAATAACGTTTAATAAAAAGTAAAAGCCGACCGCAAAGAACTAAAAGGAATTAAAATAAAATCACGTTCTGAATTCGGATCTTAAATTTTTCTATAGACTATGTTTTAGCACCGACTTTTTTTTTATAGAGTCCACCTGATGGTATGTGGATGATGCAGCCCATAGACATCTCCATTTATATTTAATTAAGAATCAAAATGCAGATGCGTTGTCACCCCTGAGGACTAAGATCTCTGGTTTTCTACATTCACCATACAAGACACAGTAACATTAAGCTGCTATTTCACGCTGGTATTCTGTGAGAGCGCGGTCCTACTCCGGTCGAGCCGACCCATTCGTGCTACAACCATAATATAGCTGCAGCGTGGCTCTACCACGTATAACTTCACTTTGTGAAATTGTTTTGATAATTTTATTTAAAATTACATTTATGTATTTAAAAAAAAAACAAACTAGTGCCCGCACGTGTACACTTTTTTGCAGTTATTTTATAGTTATAAGTTTGTTTTTATTTTCTTAATAACAGTTATCTCTATATTAGGAAATTCTCTTATACCATGGTTTTACATACACAAATTTATCTCATCTTAATTTTATATTATCTTTATGCTTTCAGATCCTGAACACATATTTGTATTCCATAATTTAAATATTTATTTTCAGCGGAATACGAACATGCAGCCCATGGCCCGCGTTAACGAACCGCTATAATATTTTTTATTCCAACGTTTCCAATTATTTTTGAATAAAATCTTTAAAACTTTCAATCAAAACCACCTGAGTGTATAATCCAAGATGTGATCTTATGATAAATATAGGTTGATGTAGATTTCTTTCTTATATTTATATTTGCCGCGTGCTTTCGGCGTTGAATCAATCACCCCTTTTCATACCGTGAGTTTCGAAAGAGGTGACGATGGAATACGCAAAAAAGATCTTATGGCTTCCGAAACCGTCACTGTTACAGCCACCTAGTCCACTGACGAACATAGGCCTCCATAGATTGCCTCGTAGGGGAATATTTGCCATAGTTTTATGTTTCAGTTGTTATTAGGAAAACGCTGCTGCCCATCTACTGGTTTGTTTCCCTCTGTCGCCTCTTACGACACCCACTGGACGATATGGGTTAGTGGATATTCTTACATCATTTTATACGTGGTAGAGCCATGCTGCAGCTATATAAGTAGTATAGTTGTAGCACGAATGGGTTGGCTCGACCGGGGAAGGACCCCGTTCTCACAGAATACCAGCGTAATATAGCAGCTTAACACTGCTGTGTTTCGTATGGTGAGTGTAGAGAACCGGAGACCCTTTTTACTGAAAACGAGGCATTTCATCTTAGTCCTCATGGGTGACAACGCATCTGCATTTTGATTCAAGGATAAATCTAGATGTCTATGGGCCACAGCATCCATTTACCATTAGGTGGGCTGTGTGCCCGTTTGTCACCCTTATCCTAAAAAAACCGCCACTAGGTGGGCAGCAGCATCGTTCTGATAACAACTCAAAATAATAAAAAACTGCGCTTGCCAACCCGCTTGCCAAGCGTGGCAAATATGGCAAATATCTCCCTATGAGTCAGTCTATGGGGAGGCCTATGTTCAGCAGTGGACTTTAATAGGATGTAGAGGTATACAAAAAAAAAAAGAAAAAAAAACATAGAACCGAATATTAACCTCCTCCTTTTTTTAAGTCAGTTAAAAGTATTATTTTTACTTAAGAAGTGTGGAATTGGGATATTCGTGTACTGAAATATATAAAGAGCTATTATAGGAAAAATTAGTTCTTACTTTATATAATCTTTAGTCATGGTAAGTTTATAAACTCTTTTATACCCTTGGGCTCATTTATGTACACCGAAAGCAATTTCCTTTGAAGAAAATTAAGAAATAAATTTTGGAACTACTTTACGATACACAATGGCACTAGTTTTACTATAGGTTTTTGTTGAAAATCGTTGATTCAATTTATCATGTGAAGGTCGCTTCGAGACATTCTTGTTCTTCAATTTCCGAAAATAGCGATCGAAAAGAAAAAGGGTTTCACTGAAAATAGCTGAAACATTTAAAAGGATATTCACTAGACAAAAACTAGCGACCCGTGGCTTCGCTTTTCGCCTTAATAAAATCGATTAACGTGGCGCTATTTAGATTGCGTGGTAGAGCCATGCTGCAGCTATTTTATGGTTGTACCACGAATGGGTTGGCTCGACCGGGGAAGGACCACGCCAAGCAGCTCAATGCTGCTGTATTTCGTATGGTGAGTGTATAGAACCAGTCCTCAGGGGTGGCAACGCGTCTGCATTTTGATTCCTAATCGAAGGTAGATGTAGATATCTATGGGCCACAGCATCCTCCTACCACCAAGTGCACTGTGTGCTATCGGACTGTGTGCTATCGGACTGTATGGATAATCGATTAAGCCATTTCGATGATTAGCTCGGGCAGACAGACAGACGGATATTTTTTTTAAAGTGGTTGTTCATGTCTTAATAACATGCAAATAACGCCTGAGCTTAATAGCACGCAGTTATTTCAATATTACAGATAGACACTTTAATTTTATTTGTATTATTATTATGTTCGCTACTTCTACTCCGGTGCATGTAAATGAAGTTAGTATAATATGTAATGGACCAAGTGATAAATAGGGATTTATCATATTGCCCGGTCATTATAAAAAGGGTTATTATTATATCAAGAAATAGATGAAATTAAAATAAACCCTGGTAAGTGATCGCCACTATGCTGGTTCTATTAGAATTCATATAAAAACTGTATGCAATTACTGTAAAGTTATATAAATTTAAAAAATCCGAACCAGTGGTAAATAAAACAAATGACTCAATAAGTATTAGGTAATAATCTTTATTGAATAAAAATCATTCTATTCTATTCCATTATATTATAAATAGTGCCCTGATTAATCACTTGGTCCATAACATATATAGTATGTTAAAAATTTGAAATATATTTTAATACTTAGTAAATAGGTCAGATAATTTCATTGTCGAGTGAAATTATCTAATGTCTCATTATCTTTTAGTTGTTATTTACTTTTATTGATATTTTGTGGCCCTTTCGAGTGGGTTAAGGACTACCGCTAGTTAAAAGTAACTAGAATGTTGTATAAACCGTTACAATAAAAGTTGATTGCTTAATTTTCGATTCTTAAAAATAAATTATAAATAAAGAATAATTTAAAGTTGTTTCACAATTGACGACGATATCAAATAAAAGAATAATAAAAACCCGCATAAAAGAACACATAGATGATGTGAAGAATCGACGCTGCGGGAAATCTGCAGTCTGTGAACACGTACAGGATCGCGCCTGTCACTACATCAAATTTGATAGACCAGAAATCCTCGCTAAAGAACACCCATGCCTTCCAAGGATGATTCACGAGGGTATTGAAATCAAAAAACATCCTAATTTCAATAGAGAAGTTAGTTGGGTGATACCATCTGCTTAGGATCCTATAACTAGAAGTTGCTATAAGTTCATACTGCGTAGATCGGACCAAAAATTAATAATTTTAATCGGAAGGTAGCCGTGGCTAACTATGACGGTGCTGTAAAGTAGGTACTCGAAACGTCGGGAATATAAAATAAGTTAATATATGCGATAAAATCCGTAAAAAAACAGTTTTATTTAAATGTGTAGTGTTCGCGTGATCATGAGAAATCATTACAAAAATAAACATACTGTCAGAACGGGAAATTATTCCTTTTTTGAAGTCGGATTAAAAAGCAATCTATTGTTTCTGTAGCAACGGAGACTGACGAATATACTAATAGGAATCATGTATAGTAAACGAACCTTCTGTTAAATTTGTGTTAAAGCAGATATAATATGTTTTACGCTCTAGATGGAACTTTATCGCCCAAATTGGCGATATATTGAAGGCCCGGCCCCGGCTTTGCTTGGGTGGTATCTATTAATGTCATTTATGTCGTCATCTAAATTTAAGATCATCATAAATTTTATCAATTATTCAATTTCACAAAAAATCCTTAAGTTTTTCGGATAAAATATATAGCCTAGATCACTGCTGACATTGCTCTCTATCTGTCCGTGAAGTTTCAACACCATCGGTTCAATAATTTCAAAGATTATTACGGACAGACGAACAGACAGAAATTTTAAAAATGGTTATTCACGACTTAATAGCATGCAGATAACCATCTGAGCTCAATAACAGGTAGTCCTTTTGTTATTACAGACATACACTTCAATTTTATTTATATGTATAGATGGGCCAAAGGTTATCCTTAACTGACGAGCATGTAAGCGTCAGGATCGTAGCAAATGGAAGTCCGTAGTCTTTGCCTACCCTTCGAAGTGAAAGGAGTGTTAATGTTATGTTCAAATAATGAATATAGTTATTGTTTTCCCAAAAATCTGTGAAGAAAGATTTTGAGAAAATTTCCGGGATTTAGTTTATTTATATACTGCCCGCTAAGAAATGCTGTAAAATAAATCTTGAATTGAGTTAGGTACCATGCGCATAAAATTCTTAGGAAATTGATGATCATATTCGGGGACAACTAACAACACTCATAGCAAAAATATAGGGCTATCTAAGTACAAATTACATTTTAGAAGTTTCTATGTCATCATATGCATTTAATGACATTATTTAAACAAGTTTAAAGGTTTTTAATATCATATATCACAATTGTAAACCAAATACAATCACCGTTGCTACCTAGTATAGAAAATCGGTGAGGTTTCAGTCTAGTAGCTTGAAAACATCTCCCAATGCAGATGTAAAGTTTCGGGGATAGTATAACGTCACCCCGCCTTACACCTCTCCACAGTTGGATAGGTTTCGTACTCTGGTTTTTGTACTCGGATAGCCATCGCAGCCTTACTGTCCAAACGTTTCAGGGCTTCGATACATCGACACTTAAATTGGCACCACTAAAGGAACTGTAGCACCGACCAAATTTCGAAGCAGGTAAAGGCTTATAATGGTCAGTATAACGAGACAAAGTGTCAGTTGTACTCTTCGTTCTTTTGTACTATTTGCCGTATAATATGTACATATGTGATATATAATAAAGTGTTTTCGGAAACTGCGTTGTTCGGGAGGCTGGATCTCGTCAAGTCTGCGTGTGAGACGATTCGTAATGACTCTCGAAACAACTAGTAGACGCGGCTAAGAAGGAAAATCGGTGTATGGTATGGTATCGTATATATATGATATCGTATGATGTAACTCTCCAATAGCGCGTTGCCGCATTCCTGCTCCACCGGAGTAGTGGCACCAGAAAAGACAGAATTGAAGAGCTTCTGAAAGACTTGAAGCACTGGTTTTCCGCTAGCTCGCGGAAAATCTCCGCTGTAATTCCAATCTTGCCCGGGGCTTTGCCCTTTTTAATGTGTTGGAGATTTATATTACGACTGAACTAATATATGCAGAATAATATATCATACATTAATAATTCATGTTATAATAAAACAAATAAAAAGTAAGCTCAATTCCTTTAAAAAAGCAGGTGGTTTTAGAAATTATTTTTATACAACATTTTGCAGAGATTAAAATAAAATAATTTTGTTTTTGATTGATGTGTTCCTAAGATAAGGATTTTCTCAATGGAGTGATTAAAACATTATCTTTTTTCCAAAGGTTTAATTTATTACTATTTTATTTACATTGTATCACGTTATCTCTGTCTACAGCCTTATAAATAGATTTATATATTTTTCTAAACCGGAAACACTTTTTAATGTTTCTTTCGCAACTATCGCCTTCTCGCAGTTCAATTTTTTTTCATTATAACTTGAAACAGGTTTTCTTCTGGTACTCGTAGAGTAAGCCTATCTTGTTCCGGTATTAACTCATTCCTTACTCATAATAGGCGACTCGAGAAATGCGTACCACTATCTCTTAAGTTTCCATATTGACAGAAGAAACAATTTTAAGTAATTTTAAAGTATTTAATTTATCTTTTGAAAAAAGGGGATAAGGTTTAGAAAGAACAACTAATTGGAAAACTCCCTGCCAAACTCCATATTTTTTAATATGATAGTCAACCTTTTTGACAATTTTTTTCTGAAATTCTCCATATGTATATAAATAGGCCTCAGAGTACATACGTATGTATGTAATTACTCTAAGAAATAGGCATAAGTTTTCACGTTATCTCTCATTTGTACTACTTGACAGAAAATGTAAGGCTTTATTATATGTATATGTCGGAACTTCATCAGAAGATGCCACTTCTGATGTCGGAAACACAATATGAGGTACCACTTCTGATCTTACAAATCCATCATGATATGGTTAATTGTTACAAATAGTAAAAGTGTGAGAGCGGATGTTCAAATTACTCTTTTGCTTATGCAATTACTCATACTATATACTCATACTATACATCTATACAAATAAATAAAATTTAAGTGTCTGTTTGTAATGACAAAATAACAGCTTTTTACTAAAAGCATATGAAAGTATTTACGGTAATTATAAGAATAAAACAATTTAATAAAATCTGTCTATCTGTCTGTCTGTTTGTTACGGCTAATCTCCGAAACGGCTGGACCGATTTTGATGGGATTTACTGGCAGATAGCTGATATTAGGCTAATTTTTTTTTAGTAAAAGAATGATGGTTCCGCACAGAAAAATTAAAACCCATGAAATCCAATCGTAACAAATTCAAATTCTACGCGGGTGAAGTCGCGGTGAACAGCTATTTAGTAATAAGACAGCGTAACTCACTATACATTCAGTATAGAGCAATTACAGTTCGACGACACCGTAACACGTCCCCGCCACAATCACACACCAGTGTAACGTGAGGGACGTCATTATATGATAACACCAAAGCATGCAAACCAAAAGCAACACTACACATCTCAGTATAACACAGAGCAGCCTCTGAGCAACAACATCTTCCTCGCCTGCACCAGAAGAATCACCACAACGGATAGAACCATGATACTATCTTAGCACTACTACTGCGTAGATGACTTAGACGTACTATGTCGCGCTCGGCACCTACACTGAACTTTATACTGCAAAAACGAGTGGGGGTTTCCTGATCTACCCTCAATTGTACCGCGCCTATATGACGCTCCGCTAGAGTGACGCAACCTCTCGCTCATTCTCAATCCATCCGGTATTTCACATACTCGCCGACATATACATATTAATAAAAATGTAGTGTCTGTCTGAAAAATTTAAGTAACTGGCTTCTTTTAAGCTAAGGAAATTATTTGCATGCTATTAAGACTTAAACAACCATTTTTAAACTTCCGGATAATCCTTGGAATGGTTTTACCGATTGCGTAGAAACTTTACGAACAGATAGAGAGCAATCGCCAGAAGGGATCTTGAGTGTCTGTCCGTCTTTATTTAGCTAACATTTAGATATGAATAACTATTTTTAAAATGTTTATCTTCTGTTCATCCGGGCTAATCTTTGGAATGTCTAAACTAATTGTAATGAAAGTCTACGAACAGATAAAGAGCAATGCCAGGAGAGATCTAGGCTATTTGGATCAAGGCTATATTTTATCCGAAAAACTTAAAGATATAAACAAAATGAAGAATTGGTTAAATAACCTTTGATTATCTTAAATCTATATAACACCAAATTAATAAATCCAATCCAGTACCAGACCAATAACTGTCTAGTGCCAAAAAAGATCTTAAATAGAGTAGGATATAACCGTTGATAAAATCATTTAAATTCTGTATTTGTACAATTAATGTTCCATGTTATAAACCTGATTCATACTGGTTATAAGAATTCATCGAGCTTATTTTAATCCTGAAAACTTTGGAGAATTATTGTTGGTTAAACTACAATTTACTCGAAAAATTATTTGAAAAAATACATAAAACATATCAAGTATTACAATTTATTTCGAAGTAGCTATCTGCCCCGGCTACGCACGGGTAATTTCTGGATCTCGACAACAGCGCCACCTACTGGGTACAATTGTGAAACTAAGCTATCTAGGGATCCATTCAAATACACACAAAAAATTTCATTGAAATCGGTTGAGCCGTTTTTGAGTTTTAGCGAGACTAACGGACAGCTATTGATTTTTATATATAGAGATAACTTGATATTTTATTACGCCACATTGCTTTATAATATAATTAAAGATTTAACAAATAGTTAAAACCAAATATAAAAATTATAAAGAATAAAATCACATAATAGCTTTTGAAGTCGGGGCTTTGGTTCTTTGATGTCTTAGCACCAACTTTAGAAGCTATTAGGTGGAAATTATTTAGAGAAAAAGAAAAACTTTTAATAGTTTTAAAATTGGTTTTTACTTTTAATTAAAAGTTTTTTTAGACTGTTAATGGACACAAGGAGTCACAAGTTTCAAGTTAATAACTAGAATATTTAATAGTTACATTAAAAACTTCATCCCCTATTTTTCCGTCTTTAGGAGTGGATTTTTTCATCGGTTTAGCCGTTTCCGAGAAATTGGTCAATATAAATTAAAACAAAAACATACGCGAATAAACACACGCATAAACAGGTTATAAAAAGAGGTTTACGTGTGTTTTGTCATTTATGTCTCCAACATGGAAATGATAAAAGTATAGTCTTAAAAATATATGCTTATTTTATCAGCGAATATACATTACTTCTAAGTATAACAATAATGATGATATAATCCAAAAACCATTTTATATAACTAACGTTTTGTGCATGGTTACTGACTGAAGCACAGAATTGTGTATTTTATCTAAATTCTCATACTGGCGATATTGTTATAAAATAAACAGCTAATTTACTGGCAGTATGTAATTAATCACAACAAAAAAGGAAGCTCAAGCTCGTACACGTGTAATTATTATGCACATTAATTAACACACCGTGCGCCGCGAGGTTGTTACTGCATAAATTATTCAAGTACGGTCCCCTGGCACGCAACGTGCTACTATTCAGAATGTTATATTAAAGTAATTATTTACTATTACATTATTTGCCTAGTTATTTAAAGATAATGTTTCTAGAACTTTCATTGTTATTAAAATATATTATGTATAAAATACATCACTCGTTTCTCCTCAATCTATAATCAGCTAACTGCCGAACTTGGGTCTCTCTGACAGTAAAGGATTTAACTTGGTGGGTTTTGGCTAAATTGCTATGCATGGCAAGTGGTATGGCAGCGAACATAGTATCAGACGTCTTCGAACTTTGATTTTGTTGCATGTCGATGGTTTAGGAATTTACATATGTGTCGTTTAAATGTAAAATACCAACACGCTATATTTGAGAGAACAAATAGTCTAGTACCTTCCCGTAATTTGCTTTTACGAACCAAAAAGATGACATGGGGTTATTGATTGAATCAAACAAAATTCTTTAATGCTGTCATTACAGTGTGCAATATAAAATAAATATTATTATTTTATTTAATAAATTATGAATTATGTGAACATTTTATTTATATATTTATGTGTTTTTAGTATAGTAAATCAATCATCATTTTTTAATCTATTTTAAATCAATGTTACGCAATGATCTTCTAAATTATGAATTATAACTGTTATATGTGCTACACTTTAAAAACTGGGAAAGGAACTAGAATAATATGTTAAGTAAATGAAAAAAAAAATATTATTCCTAATCTTTTTTATTTTTATTTTACAGCTAACGGCACATTTCAACCTGGAATGGAGCCGAAACGTCAAAGAACGGCGTATACTAGACACCAAATATTAGAACTGGAGAAAGAATTCCACTACAATCGTTACTTGACACGAAGAAGAAGAATAGAAATAGCCCACACTCTAGTCTTGTCGGAAAGACAAATCAAAATATGGTTTCAAAACCGACGGATGAAATGGAAAAAGGATAACAAATTACCCAATACCAAAAATGTTAGGAGAAAAACAAATCCAGCCGGCATCACGACGACAACGACGAAAGGAGCCACACCAAAGAGTAGATCAAATAAGAACACAAATAACAACGATAAGAAGAAATCAAATAACAATGGACGGCCAGATAGCATAGAGAATGTTACTGATAATATTATGAATGACTTACACTGCGTCGGAGCGCAGAATTTATCGCACGATCCTGCGATTAGTCCCATGACTCATCCCGGTAATCAAATGACTCCGGGACATCCCATGACAGCTCATCATTTGCATATGATGGGTATGCATTCAGGCATGGATACAAGCATGGTTGCCAATCTATCAACTCATGGATCTCCAGTTGGGAACTCTGGTTGTGGCACAGGCATAAGTTCGGTCAATACGCCTGTAATCAAATCTGACTATGGACTCACTGCCTTATAATCCGTGTAAATGTGTAGAAAATAATTATATTTTCATTAATGAACTTTCCTCGATTCTTACCATTCCCTTGTGTCGATAAGGTGTAATAAAGTGATTTAAATTTGTATTATTTAAGATCTGTTTTAAGTTGTGTAACTAAGTATAGAATAACCAGTCATTAATGGATGTTTGCATAGCTAAGTGGAAAACTTTACAATGTCAAAAGTGTGATTATTTAGCGTAGGCTTAGAAGTTTTGGATTTGTACGTTTCCTATAAGTCATTGTCCCTCCTAACATGCCTGTTCCTTTTTTGTCTCAATAAAAAAAAATTACGTACTTCGTGTACATTATTAATCGTGTATATTTATGTTAGTTACCAATATACTAGATAAAGTTAATAACGATTATGACTGTAAAATAAAAGACAAAATTATTACGACAGTACCATAATACATTATGGGTTGGATTATTATGGTAGAACATAATTATATATTATAAAGGTTACGGTGTCATAACGGCTTTTGTCAGTAATTGTTTATATAATTTTTATTGAATTGTTTAAAACCTAGGTTAGTTAAAATTGTTTCCAAAATCAATCAAGTAATGGTATTATTATTCAATATGTATAAATTATCAATTGGCCATGCTTTGAAAATTCTGTACTCGGTAATTGATTAAGACAATGATAAATTTAAAATACAACGTAGGCAATGACTTAGGTTTAGGTACAAATTGTGAAGTTTAATTTTAAAGCAAACAAATTTGTTTTTTAACTACAATAGAAAAAATGTGAATATACAACCAATAAATATAATATTGTATTGAAAGTTTTTTGTAAATTTATTTCTAACCCGATAAATAATATCCATTACCTATTTCGTACTCTATACGTACTTACTGTACTTCGTACTAGTACTTCGTAGTAGGCAGTTTAATTGCAGGCTTTGAGGAATTCCCACTTAGTCCTTAGAGGTGACAACGTTAGGTTAAAGATTAAGCTTCTTTGTTTGAAGTCGGTTGCATGTGTCCATGTTGCGGTAGTCATCAACCATCAGGTAGACTGTATGTTCGTTTGTTACTTCAGTTTAATTTAAAAAAAATACAAATATCTGGAATGCCACGTAATCGATGTTATTTGGAATGCCAATACCTACACGAGAGAACAATAAACTTAACGTCGCCTTCGAGCATTTACCGATCATCCGTAACCATAGCGTCGATATCATAACCTTGTGCGATTCGTATCGAATGAAATGAAAGCAAAAATCGTAATGTATTCGTTCAATGTGAAGTCATCAATCAATGTCGTCGGCTCATTGTGTGGCCGCACGCAACGTGAATCTCCTACTTATTCCTTACACGAGCTCTGACGAATATCACAGCAGTGTTATCATTTCAATACAAAGCCAGCGACGTTACTTCGTGTTGTGTTGTGCCTTTTTACTTTATAAAAATCTAAATGTATTAGTGTAAGGAAAATATGATTTCTATAAATTTTTACAATATTTACTTATTACATTATTTCCAAAAACTTGAAAAAAATCTAAAATTCTATAAAAGTTAAAAGTTAAATTTACAGCCTATTATAACGTCCCACTGCTGGGCACAGGCCTCCTCTCATTTCTGAGAGGGTTTTAGGGCAAGGAAATGTCCACCACGCTACCACAATGCGTGTTGGCGAACTTCACATGTCTTCGAAATAATTTTTTTTTTCCTATTTCTCAGACATGCAAGTTTCCTCACGATGTTTTCCTTCACCGCCAAGCACGTGGTAAATCAGCACTTAAAATTGAAATTAACAATTTCATTGGTGCCTGCGGGTATCGAACCCGGGTTGCTCGCGTACTGTGAAATTTACAGCGAGCGCTAACCATCTGAATTACCACGGCTCTTCTATAACAACAAATCACATTCTTATTGAATATTTATCTAAAATCCTCAGATTATAATTAAAACAAATGGTAAAAAACACACAAATTAATTAATAGCAGAATGATTTCATATAATTACGCATGATTTCTTATATTTCTCATATTTACGTCAGACCGAACCGACCCCCCGTGGCCATGGGTGCTGTACAGTGCTCGAAACGTCGGGAATATAAAATAAGTTGATATACGCGATAAAAACCGTAAAAACTAGTTTTATTTAAATTAGTAGCAGGTTTGATACTGGTAATTATGGTATTATCTTTATTTACTGGTATTATGTTTATTATTACTAGGTGTTAAGGCTGCTTTCTGCCTAGCAGTTCATCTGGGTAGGTACCAACCTCTTACCTATTTCTGCCACCAAATAGCAGTGGCTGTATTGCTGTGTTCCAGTCTGAAGGGTATAGAGTGAGTATAACTACAGGCTTAGAGGTATTCTTAGGCGTCAACGGCCAACGTACCATCAGGTTGGCTGTAAGTTCATCTGTCACTTCAACTTTATGAAAAGACGGTATTGTCTTGATACCATGAGTTGGAAAAAGTATATTCCTTTCCATTACAGTGTGATCGCAGCGTAACAGTATCCATCATTCTATTTCACACCGTGGGTGTTGTGAGAGACGAATATGAGAAATGTCAAAAAGATCTTATAGCTTCCATAGAGTGCTGTAGCGGTATTTATTATTATTATTATTAAGAAAAATATACGATAAGAAAGAAATTTCTAATTAAGTACAAACAGAAACACAGTAAAAATAAACATGAATATAATATATAACTGTTTACGCCAAACATAAAATACCAACACTGGCGACGAGGTAGTGCAATTACCAATTCATCTCGTCGATTAGGGCAAATCCTGCCTAAAACGGAAGAGACCAATGTCCGTTAGTTTAAAAGCTTAGGATGACAATATAAAATATACGTGTTAGAGCCATGCTTCAGCTATATTATTATGGTTGTAGCACGAATGGGTCGGCTCGACCGGGGTAGGAATACGCTCTCACAGAATACCAGTGTAAAATAGCAGCTTAATGCTGCTGTGTTTCGTATGGTGAGTGTAGATAACCGGAGAACCTTTTTACTGGAAACGAGACATTCCATCTTAGTCCTCAGGGGTGACAACGCATCTGCATTTTGATTCTTAATCGAGGATAGATGTAGATGTCTATGGAGCACAGCAACCACATACCATCAGGTGGGCTGTGTGCTCGTTTGTCATCCCCATTTTATAAAATAAAAAATAAAATTTTACAGGCTTAGGAAAAATATCATTGTGAATCCGAAAATTGATATGAAGCTAATGTTAATACACACTCTTGGAAACATTTCTTTCAAAATTATTTTTAATACAGACAATCTTAATGTCATAATGTGATATAATCAATTTTAATACAGATAAAAAGACATTGATAAATAAATCTAGTGAGTAAAAGTCCACCCATCCTTTTAGACTACGTTTGTAAAAAGTAAAAGAAATTTTAGAACAAAGAACATAATCCTTTTTGCAACGGCGCGGCGAAAGAAAGGGTTAAAATTTCTTGCAAATTTTGTTAAATGACAAAGAGTGTTATTGTTATGAGATTTGTATGCAAATAACAAGATTTTGCTACCGTCTACGTTTGATGGATTTATTGGGGATCTTTTGCCGACTGTTTGTTGTTTCGACTATCCCTTGAGAGTTAATAGCTATGGCTGGCGTTCTCCGGTAGCGGTTAAATTACAGTTAGTAGTCGCATTTAACTTTTTCCTTCGGCTTCTGTGAAAACAAAATCAATGCATTTTTTTAATAAAAATTATTTGTGTATCTGAGTCACTTCTATTTTATAGTGTTAATAATTTTTTAACAATCGAAATTCGTTTAAATGATATGTGATAAGTATAAATAAAATTCAATGTATTTTTGTTTGATGCTTGCAAGGACAGTTTAAAAAATATTCTATACTTTTTATCCCTGTAAAAAAAAGTAGTGTTTTTTTAAATAAGCACACGAAGTAACTAATTAACTAGTTTTAAAAATAAATTCTTTGAAGAACACGATTTAAATATATATTTAACATTAATCCCATCGGTGTTTCAACTATAAGGTGCTTCATCACGTGCCGCGTGATTCGTGCTAGAAAAATACTAAAAACATCGTAAAAGGGTTGAGTCTAAAAATAAATTTTTTTAAGGGCATTGTAAAACTGTCAATTCAAACTTAACCATTTTAATTAACTTCAGGTATTTAAAATTATGAAATTATTAAAGAAAACTTTCATGCGATTCTTTCAGAAAAAGGTTAAAAGACATAATATATAAAACTTTCAGAATAGTCAGTATTTATTGTATATTTGAGTATCCAAACCAACAATGCGATTGTTCTTTGTTCTGAGATGTTAGTACTGTTAGCCTTTTGGCTTTTACATATTCGTCTGACTCAGTTTTATAAAAGCGCGTCCATTCCGTGATCCTGATTGAGTAACTCTGGAGAATCGTGGTTGGCTTAGTTTTGGCGTTTGAAAGCTTGGTTTCGTTGTATAGCGTAAATATATTAGAATCGATTATAAGCCAATGCTTTTCCTAAATGTATTAATATCCTATTTTAATATTTAACATCTTATTTCTGATTACTCCGTTGGTCTAGTGGTCGTAAGCGTGACTGCTGATCCTGTGGTGCAGGTTTGGTTCGGCCAAAATCAGTTATTGGGTTTTTTTGTCAAGAAATTCATGTAGTAGTCCGGAGTCAGGAAGTTGGCGGTTTTACCCCTGTGCCTTGAAAGCACGTAAAGCCGTCCTCAATCCAAAGCCGGTACGTGGCTACCACTTGAGTACCTTTCTTCCCTAAATCTGACACCTTCTTGAAACGGTCCCTTCCACTGATAGAACAAATTGCCGAAATAAACAAAATATAAATTAGTTTCTTTCTCTTCTTCAAATCGTTGCTCCTACAATAGGATTTTTTCCTGTATTGTGAAGGTGTTTTCTATACATAGATTGCAAATTGACTGACATCATGATCCGTAACAAGGCGATTGAATAGTTAGTATATTTTGTACTATGTCTTACTTAAAAATGAAACCTAGTGAATTCTAGAAAATACAAAACCTTGACATTCGTCATCTACTAACTTTTAATTACAGGAAAATAAAGGAGTAGCATCAATAAACGACTATTTATCGTTACCTTTCTTTTGTTGGTATCTAAATTAAAACACAAAACCCAAAGGAATTACTCACAAAACTGGGAAAACAAAGAAGTAGCGGTAAAGTAAAAGGTTTTTCGAACTGCAATTGGCAGGTGATTCCCAGGTGATCCCTATGCATCCCGAAAGCGTCCCTGAGGACTGTTTAAAGGAAACACTACCGCGATGGATTCGATGACTTGCCGATGGAGATGGATGAAAGAGATGAATTTGCTATTTTAACCTCGTAAGGCCCACTGTACAATTTATTGTACAAAATAACGTATATAATTACAGCCCAGACTTTTAAAACCAATCTTCTCTAAACGCACAATGTACAATACAATGTACATTATACTTGTATGCATTTTGCTTTTTAATTTTCGCGCCAACCGTAAACTTCTGTGTACGAGGTGACCTGATAACTCACTAGAACAAAATTTGACACATGACATTTGGGATAAATACATGACAATCTGTCAAATTCAATCATTTTGCAAGCATGCCGCCGATTCTGCATACACGTGAGTATAAATCTTAATTAATTTATACAATCTGATACTATTTTTTTATGAAAATAAAATAAAATTGAGAATTAACATATTATTTTCATGAAACAATTATTTTTTGTTTCAAAGAACTCAATTTGTATTTTATATTATTTTACAAAACTGATGTTCATTTTGTTGCACATTAGGTTTTATTGTATTGTTACATATTATGGTGTGTTGTGGTATTGGGTTTATGTTATCAATTGCAATTTTTGATTCTAGATCTCGACGATAAAGAAATCGAGGTTATTGGAATCTTCAGAAATTGAAGATTTCATTCCATCTGACGTAGACGTAGGTGACCCAGTGGTCAATTCACCACGTAAGTGTATCTATACCTTCAACATCATACTCGGGATTCTTCCTCCGAACCTGAAAGTGATAAGGAAAACTCCCAAAGAAAAGAAGACGACGTGGAAGAAAGCGTGGAAAAGGACGAGTAAGGGGTGGGCAGAGCAAACCATCAAGCTTCTCCTCTTCTCTCCTCTCCTTCGGAGCGCGGAACAACATCTTCAGGTAATTGGAGTGTTAAAGATTTCCACCCTCGTTTTCCTGAATTGATGCAACCAGCATATTTGTGGACTGACACGGTAGGGTTTGATAAGACTGACTATTTGAAACAATACATAGATGATCAACTTATTAATCTCATAGTAACGAAAACTAATCAAACTGCAGTAGAAAAAACAGGACGTAGTTTGAACTTAACAAATAAAGAACTTTACATTTACTTAGGAATATCATTTTTGATGGCGGCTATCAATTACCCTAATTTACGGATGTATTGGGAGGCTAAATGGAGAGTACCCCTCATTGCTGATAATATGTCCAGAAACCGATTTTCTTGCTGAGAAATTTTGAAAGTGGTTTTCGACACTGAAGTTACCCCCGCAATGAAAGATAAGGACAAATTATGGAAGATGCGTCCCCTAATCAATCGAATTCAGGCTGGATGTCAAACTCAACAGAAAGATCAGTGCCTTTCATTAGATGAGATGATCATCCCATTTACCGGATCTTGCGCGATCAAGCAGTACTGTCCAGGTAGCCTAATCCGGTTGGCTTAAAAGCATTTGTATTAGCCAACCCAGACGGTATTGTATGTGATTTTCATATATATCAAGGAAAAACTACCTATGCCAACTACGAACATTTTGGACTAGGTGAAAAGGCTGTCCTTACTCTGACAGAGCCTTTGGTACCTGGACACGTAATTTACTTCGACAGATACTTCACTTCCGAGAAGTTATTGGACGCCCTGGAAATAAAAGGAATTAGAGGGACGGGAACTATTATGAAAAATCGGATTCCTGCTGATGTACGCTCGTTACTGATTGATGACAAAGAATTAATGACTCAAGGACGAGGAAGCAGTCAAGTTTTAGTCCGGAATGATGGTAAATTAGCCTTCACAAAATGGTACGATAATAAACCGGTTTTGCTTTTATCTTCTGTGGAGGCAAAGGATGAAGTTGATAATTGTCGACGGTGGTGTAAAAAAAATAAAGTTTACGTGACCATCCCGCGACCACGAGTAGTGAGAGAGTATAATCAGAAAATGGGAGGAGTGGATCTTGCAGACCGCCTTTTGGCAGTGTGTCCGTATAGATATAGGACCAGAAAGTGGACACAACGGTTCTTTTCATCTATGATTGATTTAGCAATCAACAACTCTTGGCTTCAGTATAAAAAGGATCAGATAAAATCTCTTGTACCTGTAAAGAAAATACAACAGTTGCGAGCTTTTAAGATGGAATTGGGAGAGACTTTTATTGAATCAAATGCTGAACCATCACTTTTGACTGTTTCTGACGGGGATAGTACTAACCGACCCTCATTGAAAAGAAAGAGGAGCATTGCATTCATTCCTGTCCCAAGCAAAAAGTTCCGTACGGTCGGAGCTAAACATTTACCCTTTTTAGCGGAAAAGGTGGGTAGATGCCGTCACTGCCATTACAATAGAACTCAGTTCAAATGTAGAGCCTGCGGTGTCAACTTATGCCTTACAAAAGTAAGAAACTGTTATAGCGACTTCCATAACAGTGAAGAGTCAGCGTGAAAATGGTTAGTGGATGGACATTAAGATTTTGGTTTTATCTTAATGTTAAGTAATTTTTTTTTGTTGATTTGTTATAAGTGTTTTGTTGTTAGTTTCATTGTTGCCAAGATTCATAATTTTAGTTATATTGATATGTTCAAAATAAATTTTGACACATCGATACAGTTATTGTGATAATAGAAATTACGTATATTCTACAAAGTTTATTTTATTAATAATTTTAGTTCTCATAAACTCCCAATGTACATTTGAATGAACAACGAGCTAAGAACTCAAAAATAGTTTTATTCTATTCTTTACTACAATATAATACCCAGAAAAATTATACAAAAATTCTAGTTGGGGTTATCACAAAAAATCGTTTTGTTTGCGTGGGCCGCAACGGTATAACAAGATATTGTGCATTGTATTGCACATTGGGCGTTAGCTCATCTAGTTGTTCACACCTTGGGCTTTACGAGGTTAATAAGTTTAAAACGTTATTTCTTTAAAACACTACTAACCGTTTAGGTATCTTATCATTTTTGTATAAAAAGTTACAATTAAATGATCTTTAAAATGATGTTCGGAAGGTTATGAAATGTTTCAGAATTTGGATGATTCCGTTCTTTATAATATTACTTTTTTTTTTGTTGGTAGGGTTGATTAGTTAGTGATCAGTAATCACAGACGTAGGTTCTAGGTATTACAGCCGAGCCAAAATAACACAAACTACCTATTTTCGAGCCTGGTTTTATTCTAAATTTCCGTATCTCTGACACATATTATGCCTTTGGTTCTATCGTATAAGGGTTACATTACATATGAATAAGTTTGGAATAATCAGCTAAAAATGTAATAAGTGCCTGTTTGCTCATGAGTAGATACCTTTTTTATACTGTAACTAGCGATCCGCCCCGACTTCGCACGGGTTTCTGGGTCGACAACAGCGCCACCTACCGGGTCCAAACTCCAAATGTGAAAGCATCTACGGACCTTCCAATACACCAAAAATTTTATCAAAATCGGTCGAGCCGTTTTTAGTTTTAGCGAGACTAAGCAATTGATTTTTATTTATAGAGATGGTATTTCTGTTGATTCACGGTTGACAACTTTCGATTGTAAAAAGTTGTCTAAATCGGTGAAGGGAATATCATCGTCAAAATCAGCCTTATGTCTTAATTATCATTATCGTAACCATTATAAATAATAATATCTAAAATAACGAAAGTTAAAACTTAAAAAAAAGTAAATACGAAATATCACTATTCTACAGCAGTCAGCAGTTTCACTGTATAAAGAAAATCACATAAAGAGCTGAATACTGAAGCCGGCTCCGGACGACAAATTTCAATATATCGTCTGAGACGCGCCGTTGCGTAGGGTCTCTGAACGCCCTTCGTATATTACAATGTACTCATATGTATTATATATAAGCATTGTGTAAGTAACAACAGGTAGGCGGTTTTAAGTCTAACTTATTATTTTTAAAATCATTATTATTAAGCTTATGCTTTGAGGCATTGTGGCATTCTTTTGTAGGAGGTCTATGTTCTGCAGTGGACTTGTGAAGGAAAAACCAAAAATGATAATTGTGATTATATTATATGATGATGATTATATTATGCTTTAAAAATAACGTTAATAGTATCTTTAGATTTTTGTTATAAACCGATACAATATTATTTGTATACTTATATTGTGGCATTCTGTGGTGGACTTGTAATAGGCTGGAATAGTGATAATGATTGTATACCGAACTCATACAAATGTGAATACTGAAACACTTGCTAGATGCAAAAGATGTCGAGTACCTAAGAAAGAAAATTTCTTACGTTAAATGTGTTGTTCTATTTAAAAATGTGACAAATGTTTAGATAAGAATGCTTAATTTTAAAAATAATTAATTTAATTTTATAGACGCTCGCGCCTTTAACTTGTGGTATAGATTAATATTTGCTAGGGCGACTGATGTCGTCAGTCGGTTGTAATCCATACTAGAGTCGATTTGAGAGCTGCAGAAAACGTGCGTAAGATGACGGAGTGAGGGAGAGAATGTGTATTAGCAGTGGATTTCTTTGTATGAATTGATTCTTCCTTGGATTACGGCATCCATCCAACTGCTCTTGTTGGCTTATTTTTTATATATTGTATCATTTTACAAAAGTAAAAAGTAAAAGCATTATACAAAAATAATAATTAAATAATAAATATGTTGCCGGTTCAGATGAAGCTAGTTGCGGATGCTATAATTTTAAATGTTTTGACGAATCTTGCTGCGGATAAACAATTTCATTTATAAACGTTTGGTCAATTTAAAAAAATTACAATATTATTAAAAATTTAATTTTGAGATCAAAAATAAAATATAATAACATCCTCTTCATCATCAGTCCGTAAACGAGCACTGTTTGACGTCGCCCTCTCCCGTTATAGCGAGGGTTAGCTATAATCGTCACGCTTGGCGGGTAGATTCATAATCGAAGTATCAAACGTCTTGCAACTTGAAAGCTGCTGCTCATCGTCGGTCTGAAAATTTTTCGTCTGGAGTAAACAAAATAGTACCCGCCATCTATCAGAAGCCAAAAAAAAATTCTGCATTTTCTATAGTCACCTTTTACGAACCCAAGTGACGACATGGGGTAAGAGATCCACCCTTACGCCGTCACCAGGCGGTAAAAACAAAATTTACTATTATTATGAATCATCTTTATATAAATATCGTGATCGTGTAACTTCTGAACGAATTGACCGATTGAAGTCTTAATCACACTATACGAGTATAATATTTGTTTTGTCGAGAATTTGGTTTATAGCTATGCTAGGTTCCGATAGTTGGCGCGCTCTGGGAAGAGCTACAATCGTATGAAATATTAACAAAAGTCTGTTGCGTAACACTTTTCTCACAAGGTCTCATGCTATTTAAGTCAAAGTCATTTAGGCCGGTTTTAGTGCCCGACCGACCGTCGGTGTGTACCATCGTTCCTGACGACACGCATAACCGATCGTCAGCTTGTAACGTTCAGTGCTCTCCTGACCGGTATAGCACTGAAAGCGTTAATATGTCTCCAAAGCGCGTCGGTCGACTGACGGCACGCATGCGGACGCGCTTGACCGACGGTCCTCGTACGCACTGCGTAGCAATATACGCGTGCGTACGGTCGGTCGAGCACTGTCACGATTTGTGAATTTTCATACAAATGACAAGCGCGACCGACGTACGCACCGACTGTCGGTCGAGCACTACAACCGGCCTTATTGAAGACATCCCTATTACGGATGAAGTTTCTTCTTCTTCTGCTTTTTCCCGTGACACCAACACTATCATCCACTTACCATAAAATGGACTGTGTGCTCGCTTGTCATCCTTATTTACAACAGCCTATCAGTGTCTACTGATGAACATAGGCACCCACATAGATCGCCTCATAGGGGGAATATTTGCCATAGTTGCCACGCTTGGTAAGCGGGTTGGCAACCGCAGTTTATTTTTATTTTTAGTCGTTATTAGGGAGACGCTGCTGCTCATCTCCTGATTTATTTCCCTCTGTTGCGTCCGACGACACTCACGGGACGATATGAGGTAAGTGATATTCTTACACCGCATAGTTGCCACGCTTGACAGGTTTGCAACCGCGGTTTTTTAATTATTTTGTTGTTGTTAGGAAGACGCTGCTGCCCATCTCCTTGTTTATGTTCCTCTGTCGCCTCTTACGACACCCACGGGATGATATAAGATAGTGGATATTCTTACACCGCCACTACTCGACATCCTTACTATTATATAATTTTTTTTTAAATACGCATGTAATTGGATGTAAAGTATAATGTAACACCAGACATGCATAAGAAACGTGCTCAAATTCTTTATTTGTAGTAAGATACATTAATAAATCTTTATGATATAGCCAATTAGATTTAAAAATACTTTTAGCAAAAATTATCGAAAAATCAAAAGGAATCTTAAAAAAATAAGATCCTTTGTGTCTGGTTCTTTACGCAGACAATATAATCATACTTATATGCAACACCTATACATATTATATAGTTAGTTCAAAACACACATCTAGTCGTCGGTAGTCAGTCGGCTAAGCTTTTGTGCCCTTCACTGGGGCGCGGCCCTGTTTGTAGTGATGTGTACGTACATATTATATTTATTCATGTGTGCGTTGATTTCCCGACGCCGCCTGGTGCGATTCTATAGGTACGTTATGGGACGACGAAAGTACGTGACATATTTTTTTCATCAAAGTTTTTTTAACCTTCAAAATTTGCCAAAGGATAGCTCTTACGTATAAATATAATAACTTTGCCATCATCACCCCGTCAACAGCATACAGTTAAAAGACAAACCATAAAATGAACTTTCTGGTATTTTACTTAGTCGTCTCTCACGACACCGACGGCGATATCTTTTTAATTAGCGGTCATACCTACTCACATACATCAAACTATATTATTATAATGTTCCAGTGGTTGCATTCAAATAATGAGCAAAATATTGGGATAACTAGTCTCACATTAACATATTACAGATTTGAGATATTTCCTTTGAGGTAGAGCCACACTGCAGCTAGGTATATATACCTAGTAGCTGACGAAAGAATAGGTCGCTTCGACCGGAAAAAAACCATGACCACAAAATTACTAGCGTAAAATAGCAGCTTGATTTAAATGTGTTTCACAAAGTGAGTGACGACAAAGGTCTCCGTTTCTATATTTTACGTTTTTGGACTGGTAACTCGTCTGCATATTGATTTTAAATCGAAGATAGATGTAGGTGTCTATAGTTTGAGAGTTTGGTTTATGAGTATTTGCACCAGTTTATAAATTAAAAAAGACCCCTAAAATTTTTTTTCATACAAATTTAAACATTCTGTCCCCCCCGTAGGGGATTGTTTTGAAAAATCGCGAAATGCGTATTCATTTAATTTATTAACAGAGTACTTTCAGTAAATCTCAAGTCAATTGCCCAGTAAAATAAAAGGTTTCATAAAAACTATAACATGCTATTTCCCCCTCTTAAAGATGGAATTTTCCAATATTCTTTCTTAGTGGACGCCTACGTCATAAAAGGCAGCTACTGTCTAAATTTTAGATTTCTACGTCTAGCTTTTTGGGCTGTGCGTCTTACTACAATATTTTCATACATACATATCATCATCCAATTATCATATGGTAGACTGAAGTCATTCTTACTTATTAAAAAAAACTTGATATTAAGTCACACTTTCAGCAAACAATTTAACGAATCGCTAAAATAGTGAAAAATCTGAAGTACGTGTTTTACACATCCTAAAATGTAGTCCCGCACTTTCGTTAACGTATACCCACCGTCAGTTGCTTCGTTCAGAGGGCACTCACACAAACGAACCAATCTCCGATTCATGTAACACACACGCATATTAGGGGTGCGCCTAAGGGAGGCATGGTGGGGACTGTATTAAGTTCGTTTCTTTTCACTGAAATAATTTTAGGGGATGGTATTACTTCGATTTTTTTCTGAGGGTCCTTAGGCATGCTTTCGTTGAATGCGTTCGCCTGTTTAATTTGAGAAATGGCTGCTTTCGTGGGGTGCATTTGATAGTGGCTGAGCTGTTTACGACTGAAATAGGCAGTTATTGTATTAACTTATTATTATATTACTTATATATAATATGTAGTGTATGCGCAAAAGTATTTTAAATTAATTTTATTGGTATAAATATATTTTTATGAATAAATTCTACTAGTTTAAAATGGTTTACAATTATATTAAAGGCGATTTCTATCATTGATTTATTTTTATTTACTTTTAATGAGTCCAGTCCTCTAGTCAAGTAACGACAATATTGAAAAACGTAATAAAATTATTATAATTGTTGTTCATGTCTGTTGTCTGCTCTAAACATCAAGTAAGATAGTACATATTACAACAAATAAGTTACAGTGGGTTAAGATATATCACGGAAGCATACTCTATCTGTCAATATATCGGCTTTATTATTCTGTAGCTCATCGTATTGTGATGGTTATACCTGTGCCACAAACAATAATTAAGGCCTCCTACCATATTGTTTCGATAACTCTTGATTCGAAAAGAATGCCGAGGTCATCATCCTTCGTCTACTTGTTGGTCATGTGCCTCAAACTTTATACCACAAAAGCGCATTAAAAGCTAACTTTCATACTGAGCATAAATATAAATAAAATAGGAAAAATCAAACAGAATAACCGCGCCCAAATATATCACGTGGAAGCAGCAAGCTTTCGCTGAAATATTCTTAATCAAAGTTTTTACCTGATAGCAGCCTGCGGCGCGGCGGACCAACCGACCTGTCAATCTCTCAAAATGTTAGATTAAAAACATCGTCTTTACTTTTTTAGCATTAGTAGGATCAAGGAATTATATTTTGGAAGAAAAAAAAAGGACGCGGCAAAGGAATATGATTATAAGGCTGCTTTAGATAAACTTTTGACGAAGGTTGAAGTTTTGGGTGGGAAATTTCTGGCTATGTATTACTAAGTTATTGTTTGTGGCTTACCTGGTTATATACTTATATATAACCAGGATACTTAGATCTTAATGTTCATCTTTGTTTGCTTATTTTGGTTAAAAGGAAATATATTACAATATATTTCTTAAACATTAATAGCTATTGAATATAAATATTTTACGCATTTTAATATTTTTATTCAATGTGCAATATTCACGTAAATATAAGCAATCAATACAATAATAGCTAATCATTATTTTTACAAGCATTTCATCATAGTTTAAGTTCCTGATTCGTATTAGTTATATATGTTTCTCTATGGCAATTTACTGGACATAAACTTCGTTGCCGTTATAAAATTTCATTGATTTTCGGCGAATGAACTGTAAGAAGTCAACATATTCTCTTACATTAACAAGCTTATTTGCGTCGCAATTATCGAACACTTTAAACCCGACTATTATCTTAGACGTGATAATCAAAACAATTTATATTCTTATTCATATTTACGATCTAATACAATTTTAATTCGAACACAGTTCAAGAATTTTTTTCTAAGCTTCGAATATGGGTAGTCCAATAGGCGGCAGGTGTTGGTTAAAATGCTGAGTCAGTGCGGTGGCACCGGTAGTCCGTAGTAGCGGGTACGAGTCCCCGGTCGATCACGATTTACATGTCAGGCGCGCCGCTTGATATCCGATTGTGACTGGTGATATCGGTGCCAGTCATTGTAAACTATCGATGGTTCTATGAAAATACGATTATGTAAATAAAGACTTAGACCGTATTAAGCACATTGTCAAATATAAACGTAGAAGACTTTGGAGGCAGTGAGATTGAATCTTAAACCTAAAGTAAATTATAAATATCGATAGATATTAAAATAATAAAACTTCGATTCTTAATTTTTGAGTAATTAAGTGAAAAAGTAAAAATATTTGATTCAGAATCAGACCCTAGAGCTTAAAATTAAAAGAATATTAGCTTTTTAATAATTTGATATTCAATCTGATATTTTACACAATGTCAAACATATTTATTTTTTGACGTCTGTCTTTATATCCTATTTATATGAATGGTAGGTTACTGCACCATATTTTTATACCGCTCTATTGTTGACGCCATACAAAAAATTTTCTTGTGCGCGAATTGAAGGCACGACATTAATCAGCCAAACGCATCTAACCAGCAACAGTAACGAGATTTACAAATAAAAATTACAGTTTGTTAATTGGAAAATATCGCTGGTGTATCAAAATAAATAACATAAGAAATTTTCTAACTCACTTACGAAAATGTGGTTAAACGTATTTATTTGCTCATTAAAAGTAGAAAAAGGTCTTAGTATATTACAGTTCGTACTTATTTACATTATTAAAACATATTATAAAATTAAATCTAACTAAAAGTTTACACATAATTAAAATTATCATACAGCCCTACTCCCCGTGGTATCGTGCCAAGAAGCGTTCTTGGCACGATACCACGGGGAGTAGGGCTGCGTTTCCTCGCTAAATGGCTAAACTTAGCCTTTGAGCGAGAAAAGAACCAGCCCTCTTATCACCAGCAGCGACAACGGCTAGTTAAAACTATAACATTTAAACTTACAGCTTATAAAAATAACCTATTAAAGCAATCTTGGAATAATTATTTCAAACATCACAATATATTTATTTACTTAAAAAGAAACGTTAATTAGAACTAAAACAAAATTCGTTAAAATATTCTTAATACATAAGAGAAGCGATCTGAAAGTTGTGTTATAGCAGCAGTTGTCTGGTTGGTTATAATTCGGCCGCTTCCGTTATGAAGACAGACAAGTCAATTTGAACCAATAACCACGTATACCGACTCGCCATAGCGGATAGTAGTATACGCGTAAATGTTGGAATAGTGAATATAATTGAATTCGTTTGAAGTTATAAAATATATGACAATATCGTTTAAGCGCGGCGTTGTCAATCTGCAACATTTTTTATAAAAGTAGCTGAGTGGTAGCATAAGAAAATGCATCACTATTTTTTTTTCGTTCTTTTTAAAAACTTTACCCCCACACTAGGATTTTCTCCTGTATCATGGAGGCAGTTTACAAACATAAATTGCACAAGGACAAACATTCAGACCCGGAAAATTATTTGTAGGCCATACAAATACTTGTTCCGTGCGGGATTCGAACCCGCGGCCCTTAGCGCTGCAACTCATTGCTAAGCCACTGCGCCACGGAGCCGTCAAATCACGTTTCGTATCATCTTCTCACTCGTTTAGTATCATAAGAGGCGACTTCTTTTCTACCTAGAAGTCCATCTGGGTGGGTAGCACCTCTCTCTGCCGACAAAAATAATTGCCATTACTCCTATGTTCCAATCTGAACGGTATATAGATATAGAGAACAAGTATAATTACAAGATATGACGTATTACATCTAAGTTCTCAGAGGCGAAAATGAATCTGTAGCCTTCCTTGATAAAATTTGGCTGCAGGTGATCAAGGACTGCAGTAGCCTTTACCATTAGGAGGGCTGTGAGTTCATTTGTCACATCAGTTTTTTTTATATAAAAGAATTTTGTCATTCGACAGACGGCTTTATAACTATTTTGTGTTTATATGAAATTAAAATACACATACAAGCAGCGAGCAGTAACGTTAAATTCGCGGAACGACTAATACTGTTTTCAGTTATTACCAATCCTATTACCAAGGAAGAACACGTGTTCAACAGTAAGTGCTGTATACAACCTGATAAAGATGAGGTGTAAAAATTACGCCATAATCTCAAAACCATTTTAAGTATTAAATATATTTTTCACCTTTTATTTTATTGTCTAGAATTTAAAAAAATTTTAAGAAATTTCTCTAAATGCCATGTTTAAAACAAAATCGTATTATTTGAAAATAAATATTTAATACAGTTTATCGTATTCCAAGATAGTTTATTCAATTTATGGAGTAACACTTTCTTTTTGAAAGTCACGCTATAAAGTATATTAGTCTTCATTTATTTGACGTCTCAATGTTAGGTTATAGGCGCTGAGACGGAAATCGGATCTTAGCGGACTTCACGCAGTCACTAAAATGAGACGATCATATAAATTGAGCGAGTTTTATGTTAGCGTATTCTCACATTGCCAATGCATTACACATGCCAAGTATGTTATTAAACTAAAATACAAAGTAAACATTTTTAACACGGTACAACTATAATTATCACTATCGCTTCCTCATTTTAAAAATAAAAAATAAAAACTTTTTAAGCTTTGCACCGGTCCTTTACATGCTTATCTAATGTTATTTTTAACATAGCATCTGTTTCATTCCACATTGTCAAAAAAGGAGGCAAGATTACCGATAGGCAAGGCACGTGCTGTATTACATGCAACGTCATCGGGTAGTCATTATCAGGGGTCAATGGCCCGTTGATTATCTCTGAGCACGCCCTGTCGTTCATCATTAGCCTAGGTTAGGATATTTGTAAACATAAGCCTCCATTCACTTCTTTTGACATTCGTGCTATTTCACATCATATCATCATGTAATTAGTAATACCCATGTGTATTTTTTTTAAATAAAGGCTCAAATATTCACCAGATAAATTTGATTTCAATCTCTGGTGCACTGGCACCATAGAGGAAATATCCAATTAAGAACACGAGTGCTAATGAGCACTCGTGTTCTTTAATTGGATTTTTAAAAACTGTTTTGAGTGATTTGTAGTAAAACACCTTGAGAAAAACCAGTTTATATACATAAAATATATTTCGCAGTCTCTACAGGCTTATATCAAACATATTTTTTTTAATTTCTAAGATACTTTTAAAAAGCTTTCAGTTAGTTTTCTAAAGCGTGCTGACGGACTTCTTCACGTGTGATTTAAAATGCAGTTTTGCTTACATTGTTTTATCTTAGCGAGCAAATACAAATAACAATTTTATTCGTGACGGTGCGGTGCAAGAGTGGTCTTTTCCCCGTCGAGCTGATCCAGTCGTGTTTCAGACGTAATACGCTGCAACATGGCTTTACCACGAATTAGTTTCTTCCCTTAGAACAGGTCTCAACAAATTTTAAAGGTTACGCGTCAGTGAACAAAATGTATCTTTATCAGTTTTTTCATTTTTTTCATTTTACATATCTTTGTACAAACAGTAAAGATGTACAATAAATCATATAAGACTGCAGACGCGTGGAAATAAAAATTCATTGGCTGTCTTTACAGCAATTACACTAATCAATTTAACACGCATATTTAAATTTACTTTCGTAAAACTGTTGTAAATATCACTTATACGAAAAGTACGTTTTACAACAACATGGCTGCATCGACAGATAATAAATCAATGTGTACACTCACGCGCACGATTTACAGTTCAGAATATATCAAATCAGCTTGGTGCCTCACGATCCGTTCATGTAGCTTTTGTTTCTTGTATACTTCATACAACATATTACAACGGATTTATATCCGTTAACCTCAATTGTCGATTGTTTTATAAAATGAAATGTAACAAGACCACGTCCATATGTAGATATTAGTATTGGTACATAGAAGAAACAATCAAAAACGTCTTATTATTTGCATCCTTATAATAATCAAAGCCGTGAAAGGGAGAGAAATGATTTTAAAATACGTCTTAATTATTTCAAAGCTCTCTAAGCTATATAAACGAAACTTTTAACAAATTAACCATTAAATTTATACTTGATCTTGGGATGAAATGTGGTTAATTAAAACTTCAGCATCATCTATATGATGATGATTGCATCCCATCATTGGTCCATTTCAGAACACAAGCCTGCCCCAGACTGCCAAAAGTAACGGCTTCCGACTGTTACAAGAAACGGTGACCGACAGATCCGCGAAACTTTCTTCACCCTCGGTAGTTGGGGCTTGACGTTATATGGTATTAGCTTACTTATATACCATGATGAGCCCTGTCAGTTACTTTGGTTCTACTGCAGATATTTTATTTTGTATGCAGGGAAACTCCAAGCGAACGCTAGGCGAAAGATCGCTGGGCGAAATTTTTGTCACATCATCATCACGCACCCTTTATGTCTTAAGATTTAGAAAAATATTAGAAGGAAATACGTGTCCCGGAAGCTATACAGTCGAGTTAGATAAGTTGAATAAAAAATATTATGGAGTGGCATTAAATTTGTAAGACATGTGTATCTAAACTGTTAAACTGACTGCGTCGTAGTATTTCTACGATCAGTGAAGATAACCGAGTCCTTGAGGACGCTTTTAAGTCGTGATTCTTCGTCGATTAAAGAGAGTATCCATATACTTTGATATGACTTTAGAAAATCTTTGAGAGTTGTCCACATTCATCGGGATGTGTAGACAATTTGATGAGGGCAAACTTGCATATCACCAATTTTAGTAAATGAGGTAAGTTAGTTTCTGGGGTCTATGTCGGCATTTGTAGTCCATTGTTACTCATAGAAAAAATGAAAATGATAAAAAAAAACCTTCAAATGACAAGATTACAAATAAATTTTATAACGTTGCCGATTTAGAATATATTTTCCATTAATAATTCATCTTCCAAGGATCCGTTAGCTGATCAGTAAGTTCCGCGATAATTTTAATTTAGCTTCCTCATTTGGGAGCCTCTATATAATATATTAGATCACTTTTTTATCTCAGTATTGTGAATTCTATTTACATAAGATTGTTACTATCATCATCCCATTATAAATTATTACTCTACAAAATGGATCACAACAGTGCAGGTACTGCAGTTTGGCGGCAGAAATAGGCAAGAGGGTGGTACCTACTCAGACAGCCTTAAGGTAGAAAGGAGTCCTAATACTTTAAAAAAAAGTTGGGAAAATTTGCCATTATGCTCAAATAATAAATTTAAACTAATTTTAAAAAAAGTTGAGAAAAAGTCTCAATAAAAGTTGCGTAGCTCCACAGCGTGTTATTCTCATTAGAATAGAATAGATTTTTTTATTCAATATAGATTATAAATAATACTTATTGAAAGACACTCTTATGCATAATTTACCACTGGTTCGGAAAATATATCTGTCTGAGAAGAACCAGCAAGGAATCCAGTGGGATTTTTTTTGAAAAATATGAACAATTTACAATCATAATATGTGTTACAAAAAATTATATATGTTACACAACCTCACACGTGCAGGTTTCCAAACTATATTTTCCTATGCCGCCGAGCAAGTAGCGAAGAATCACTTAAAATTGCATTCACCAATTTCATTGGCGCTGGCGATGATCGAGCCCAGGTTTTTTTATTTAGTTTAAAATTTAAGGTAAGTCCTTAGGCACTAAATTATCACGTTTAATTTTTAATAAGTAACATTAAAATAATAAATTATTTTTTCATTACAGTAGTGGCGGCCTAAGAGAATCCACTATTATTCAGTAGGTGTCATCAGAGGTGACAGCAGGAAACTGAAACAGCAGATGGGCAGCAGCATCTTCCTGATAATATCAAAATAATTTAAAAAAAAACTGGAATTTCCAACCCGTCTGCCAAGCGCTATTCTAATGGGGGGGCCAATATTTAGCAGTGGACTTTTAAAATTTATAATGACGATGTTGATAATGATTACTGCAGTTCATTAGCGTTGCAAAATTTTTGAATATTCTGAAATAATTGTATACAATACCGTAGAATCAACGCAAAAGAATCTTTGTGTTGGAAACATTGTTCCAAAAAAAAACTATATTCATCATTACGTGTCAAAATATACTGACATTCGGTATTCAATATAAACTGAGAAAAAGGGGACTCCACTCGAAGGTTAGCGTGAATGCCTCTAATGTGCAAGAGTACTTAGGTATATTTCATAATTTACGTCTAAGGCATAAGATTGCTCGGCCGCTTTGATCTCCGTTACAATCGGAGGTAATTGATGATTGCAAGCCAACTCAATGCACGGCGAAACCAATCGAGAGCGCGCGCGTTCACTTGCTGTGCGTTCTAGTTGCTGAAAGACTATGCAAAGTGTAAAATTTTAAAGTAAAATATTCCATTTAATAGACTGGAGTTCTACAGAATTTTAACTGACTTCAAAAAGGGAAGTTATCAATATATAGTCATATTTTTTAATTTATGTAACCCAATATACCTAAGGGTACCTATAGTTCATTTATTAGAAAAAAGAGGCTCGTAGAAGCAGAGGTGCAAAACATTTTAATTCAAAGTTAAGTTTAGATAATTTTAATGAAAATTTTCATTAAATTATTTTAACACAACTTTGAGAAATTTATTATTACTAAAACATGTAACTGTTCCTTAATTACCCTAGGCTGATAAAATTGTTCGTTTTTCCTAATTATGTAAAAAAATAGTGGTATCCTTACCTGCAACGTCTACAGTTTTGTTAGTTATATGAGTTTTATAAGGTGTACCTGCAGACCGGACTCCGAAACTGGCTTAAAAATATTTATGACAGCTTGCTTTTATGAAACACAAAGTGGAGTTTGTTTATTCTATTTTTTAAGTAATTTAAAATTTTGCAAAGTCAACCTTGAGGGCACTTTTTGATCGCCGTTGGCTTTGGTCAGTTTCAGGAATTGCATGATGCAAATTAGTCATTCGCGCTCGCACTTAGATTACCTCATTTTTTAACTAAACGTAACGCTTTGCACAAACAACTCAAAAAAAAAAACTAGTAATAACGGTAACAAAATAATAAAAATAAGAAAAAAATCAGTAAAAATATCAAAAGTGAATGACAATTACAGATTATTTACGAAAAATAACAGATGACTTTATTTGTTTGATGTGATGTTTTATTTTAATTTGGTAAATTAATAATGAAATTAAAAACGTTCCCAGTATGTTCTACCCCTGCTTCTTTTAGGTTTTTAGGGTTGACTTTGGAATTTTAAATAATATAAAATACTATATCTAAATAATTGCCACTTAATTTCATGAGATAAATAATTAAAATGATTACAAATAAGTGTAACAGTTGGTGTATAAATAGATAACAAAAAATTACGCATCAATCTTAACTGTAACATGTTTATTGTACTTTTGTTACAAAGTGTGCGTTATAAAAAACCTTTTTAACTTCTGTCTAATGCTATTTAAATAGAATATAGTTAACTGTTCATATTATATTGTGTAGTATGTATACATTTAAATTAGTTTACACAAAAACAGCGCGTAAAAGACCCAGACAGGCTACGGGCAGCAGCTTGTAAGGTGCAAGACGTCTGGTACTGCGACCGTCAAATTGCCTGCCGAGTGTGGCGATTAAGGAAAATCCGGCCTTCAACGAGAGAATTGTGTGCGTGCATGCGTGCGTGCGTGCATGCATGCGAACGTGCGTGCGTGCGTGCATGAGTGCGTGCGTGCGTGCGATCGTGCGTGTGTACGTGCGTGCGTGCGAGGGTGCGTGCATGCGTGCTTGCGTGCATGCTTGCGTGCTGCGTGCGTGCGTGCGTGCATGCATGTGTGCCCGCGTGCAATTAAGTCGTGAAGACAAATTAAGGCGTTAGTCATAGTTCAAACAATTGAATGAGGTAACAGTCATCAAAATAAGTAGGTTTAAACATAACTCCTCAATATCTCTTTAAGGTCTTCAGTAACTTGAGCTAAAGCGTGTTTGTACTAAAAATCATATTTAAAAACAAAAAGTACCTTGAAAGCTGCTCTGCAGAAAGATTTCAAGTTTCTTCATCGCTGTGTGTAGGAAGTACACATTTAGAGCTCTTCGCACGATGTCACTGATGGTAGAAACAACGACACCACGAGGCACACTATCTTGTTCGGGGAATAGTAGGCTGATACGTCACAAAAGCCAGGATAACGGAGGCATACTATCATCCTTTAGTAGCACTAGCTGCAACTCCTTGGACTTGACACGCCACTTCGTGCGTTGTTGCAGTTCCGCTAAGTACTCATTGGCCCATCTTCTCCAAAAATGTTGACGAGCTTGTTCTAGTTGCTCGTAGTGTTCCAGTCGGTGAGTATTGTATTCGACAAGGCTTGGCGATGGCAGCAATGTTAGCGGCCTTACAATCAAAGAGTGAGCCGGGGTTAAAGGCTGGAAATCGTTAGGTGAGGGAATCATGGGACATAGGCGACAGTTGTTGAGAATAGCAACTATTTGATTTGATTGAATGATGCCTTCATTGTCAATAAAGGGATTTATTGCGCATAAAACAGCTTGGGACCTTAACGGTTTGTCATCAAGTCTTTAATTCGCAAGAAACAATTTTACTAAACGCATTGGGTCAGCGCGGCGGACATTTCCTTGCCATAAAACCTTCTCAAAAATGAGAGGAGGCCTGTGCCCAGGAATGGGACGTATATTGGCTGACATTAAGATTCATTAAACTATCACAAATACCGATGATCTGATGATCCGAGTGCTGGATGGCTGTGAATTCAGAAATGGAAGCGACAGGTTTTATAATTTTGCAAGAAGTGTAAAAATACTTGAATAATACCAGCGACGAGAAGTACCTAGCGTCTAAAGAGCGACACTCCTAATACTACGTCCCCCATTCCACCTGCTGAGGTTGGTGATTGCAGAAAATCCTCCCTACTATGAAAGACTGTTTCCAGCGGTGGGCTGTTTACGATAAGGTTATGATCAAATCAAACAAAAATCATGATGGTTGAACTCCGAGGCACGGGGCAAAATACCGAAAATTTCTGAGAGGTTTTAGATGGCGATTAGGAAAATTTATAATCACCATCAATTATAAAAATTATTGCGGAAAATACTTCTGCCAAGAAGTTGATGTTTCGAGAAAGATGATGATGATATTTACTACAATGAAATGCTGATATTTGTAGTAAAAAAACATTACAGAAGCTTCTAGCCAACATGAATATAGCGATTTGGTCGTCTTATTACCCTAGGTGTTCAATCTAACGCAATGGAAAATCGAAACAAACTTGAGTAAAAAGATAGCTAATCTAAAACAAATAAGCGGTTATTTTAACGTGTAAATTATGAATGAAGACGTTTTAAGCGCAGTCTACAATTTAGTGGACATTAATAATGATTAATAAAGTAATTTTGGACATCTATATGTGTGTAAGTGCAAATTAATATTTACTTGCAACACGTAGATGTTTTAAAAGGAGGATAATGGCATAATTTTCAATTTTCTGTACACTGCTATCATCATTACGTTACGGAACCTTGCGGTAATGAAGTCATGTTCATGCAAGAGCCATCAGCTTAATGGATAAATGTATTTAATAGTTAATCTATCTTTGTGTATTTAAAAGTCATATGTTTCAAGTAAATTGTTTTGAATAAATACACCCTCTTAAATACTTTTGCGTGGGAAATCTCCGCAACAGCTGTAAAACGGCTGCAGAGTAGATTAGTAAATAAGGTTTACAACACTCCCACAGAATACCAGCGTAAATATCAGCAAAGTAATGTTGTGTTTTCTTCGGAGACCCCTTGGTTCTGTAGCAATACATCTTAATTCTCAGGTATAACAGCGCATTTTGATCATAAGCGAGGATAGTTGTAGGTGGTGGCAGTAAAGGCCACAGCAAATGCTAGCTAGCAGATAAACTGTGTACTCTTTTATCGTCCCTATTACTAGCAAGAAAAACCTTTTAATATTATGCTTCATATATTAACGGATATCGCTCGAAAATGTATTTTCCTAATGTTTAACGTAAACGTTTTGAAAACTTTACTTAGGGAAATACAAAACTTCTAGAGTGAGCTGATTTTCTTAAAAATTAGCAAAATAAATACGAAATTTGGTCAAGAAGATCCGATATATAATCTTTTTAATTGAAAATTTTGAATACCACAGACATGTTGTTGTTTATTTTTAATGATTCATGGATCTGAGACCTGATTCTTCACTGTGGCCCTATGAGGAAACTCAAGGTCGCTCAGCGAGCTATGGAGAAAGCTATGCTCGGAGTTTCTTTGTGACTTCGAAATGAGAAACTATGTCTGATTAGTCGACTCCAGTCCGCAATCGAAAAAACGTAGCTTGAATTTTACTCGCAATAATTTTCCAAAGGATATTAATATCATCTTGGGTTCATCAGAATTTATGGGTAAAAAAATAAGAAGCAAATAAATTAAAATAATTCGGCGATCACTGAAAGATGATATCGTCACTGAGGAAACGAAGAGATGCAGTATGATGACCAAATTTGGCAAGTTGATGTCGTCTAACCACCAAAATCGTATTGCTCATGCACTTTAACTTTAAGAAGAAGACTTTCACCTAGGCCGCCAAATTGGCCAAATCCTATAAACAAGGTTTTTAATAGAAAGCTAGTTTTGATCGGATCAAAATACGGCACAAAGCTCTCTGCTAAACTAACCGGCACTATATTTGTTTGTTCTTTCACCAAATCGATCATGTCACACTTCTGTCGGCCAAAACTGCCTTCGTTGGTAAAATCGAACGGCACACTAAAGCATACAGCTAAAGAAAAGGCGGACTTGTTCACCTAAACTACCGCACTACGGCACCTTTTTGTCGGAGATCACGTCACTAACTAGGAGGTTCTTAAAATCATGGGGGGTGGACACGCTAGTTACGCCTGTCATTTAGGACTGGAATAGTGTCCAAATTCTGGAAACTGACTAATATACAACCTGAGTCTAAAAAAGCCAGCTGTACTGACCCTGAGAACTACCCGGCCTCAATTATCACCATACTCTGCAAGATCATGGAGGGTATACACCCACCTTATGGTATACTAAGTTTGCATATTTCGGAATAAATGATAAATGTTTTATTTTCGTTCAAGGATGATGAACAAAATTGAACTTATCCTAGAACTTATTATAGCTACCAAATAACAATTGGTAAAATTAAAAATTTTGTACAACCGACTTCAATTTAAATTATTAAGAAAAACTCAAATACTACTGGTCAGAACGTGGTCAAATTTATATGGGATCACTTGGAAAGTATACTCTTTGAAACAAAATAAGAATTTTCCAAATCGGTTCAGGCGTCTTCGAGTAATCGGTGAACATATATAAAAAAATATTCCGACGAATTGAGAACCTCCTCCTTTTCGAAATCGGTTGAAAAGTGAGGTACCCATTTTTTCTATCTATTAATCTACACATTTTATATTCTAAACACATATAAATAAAGTAGAAGTGTTTGCCTGGTTGAAGTTGAAGTTCTGGCTTCTATTTCTAATTGAATTCTATTTCTCTTGCATGCTTTTCAGACATGAATAACCATTTAAATTTCGGTCTTTATGTCTGTCTGTCTATCTGCCTGTTCGAGCTAATCTGAACTAGGCTGAACCGATTGTGATATAACTTCACAAACATGTAGAAAGCAATGCCAAGAGTTATCTAGTTATTTTATAAACAAAACATGCAAGATTTTTTTCGTGTAATGGAGAACTTAACATATTTAATGGTGTGTGACAACTTTATAACAAGTTATAATATATATAATGTAGTATGTCTGACGAGAAGATGTGTCGTAATCTCCCGAACGCTGCCCAGCCGAGTTGTATCCGTCGATTGACCTCTCGGTCAAAGTTGGACTTACCTAGTCGGACTAGTAGTCCCAGGTAAACATATTCGTCAACAACTTTGAGCTTAGTGTTCCCAACAACTACCGGCATAGGTGTGACATGGACGTTAAACAAGATTTTTGTTTTGTCCATGTTCATCTTAAGACCTATCCGTTGGGAAACACTATTGAGGTCATTGAGTATAGTGCTTAAGTCCTCCAGCGATTCAGCCATAAGGACTATATCGTCGGCAAATCGAAGATGAGTGATGTACTCGCCATTGACGTTAATACCGTATCTTTTCGAGCCAGTAGCTTAAAACATCTACTGGACTGAGCAAGAGACAAGAGGTTCGGGGATATTATGTCACCCTGTCTTACACCTCACTGCAGTTGGATAGGTTTCGTACTCTGGTTCTGTACTCGGATAGCCATCGTAGCGCTACTGTATGAACACTTCAGCACTTCGACATACCGACAGTCCACTTGGCACCGCTGAAGGGACTGCAGCACCGCCCAAATTTTCGACGGAATCAAAGGCTTTCTCATAGTCGACATACGCAAGACAAAGTGGCAGGTTGTACAGTATAGATTGTATAGTCTATGGTGCTAAAGCCTTTTCGGAAACCGGCTTGTTTGGGAGGCTGGAAGTCGTCGAGTCTGCGTGCGTGACGTTTCGTAATGACTCTCGAAAACAGCACGTAAACGCGGCTCAGAAGGGAAATCGGTCTATAGTTCTTCAAGAGAGCTTTATCGCCTTTCTTGAAGAACAAGACCACCGCACTTTGCTCAACGCCTCCTAAGTAGTGCCACCATGGAGGACGGAATTAAGGAGCTTCTGAAGGACTTCAAGTACCGGTTTTCCACCCGCTTTCAGAAGCTGCGCTGTAATTCCATCCTCGCCCGGAACTTGCTGTTTTAAGGTGCTGGAGAGCCATTCTAATCTCGCTCAGACTGACGTCCGGGATATCATCGGAATAGTGTCGGATAAGACTTGCTCTTGGATCGTTACTCACACGTGTGGCTCCATCGATGACGTGTACAGCTGTCCATAGAACCTCTCAATCTCACTCAAAATCTCAGGTGTCCCGGAAACGATACTGCCACATTCGGTTTTCAGCTTTGACAGTTGTCTCTTTCTGGCAGACAAATCTTTGGCAAAGACTTTGTAGCCCTGGTTCCTATCGATTGCTTCTTCAATACGAGCAGTATTAAAGTTGCGTAAGTCCCGCTGCATGCATTTGGAGATCTGTCATTTCAGTTGCCTGAATGCTATTAAATCCACTGAAGACTGCAGCTTCATTTCCCGTCCAACAGCCACGAGATTAAGAGTGTGGTCGGAGAGTTTTTGTGTCACTCTGCAGCGGGTCTTGCAAAACTTAGCTCCGACCGCATGGACAGTTTCCACGAGCTTGTCATTCATATCGTCCACTACATTGCAATCTTCATTGAAAACGATTTTGTAACTCGAGCTGAAAGGTTTCGGGACTTTGGATTAGAGCACGAGGGGGACGGAGCGTTGACTTCATTAGACGAAACCTCTCCAACTTAACGTTTAGGTTCAGTGTGCCTCTAACCATTCGGTGATCGCTACCAGTTTTCACCCTCGCGATCACTGAGACATCACTGAACAGTTGCCGTCTAGTCGTCATAATGAAGTCAATCTCATTTTTTGTCGAACCGTTGGGGCTCGACCAGGTCCACTTCCTGTGGGGCCGCTTCTGGAAGAAAGAGTTCATCATAAAGAGTCCTCTTTCTCCATGAAGTCAGCCAGCTGCAGGCCCCTTAGGTTCCGTTGCCTAATTCGAATTTCTCTACTTTCAGCTCACCGTTCTCTCTTGTTCCTAGTTTTGCGTTGAAGTGTCCAATTAACACCGTATAGTGTGTTTTGAAGAAATGCATGGCTCTAGAGATATCCTCATATATTTCCTCCACCTCCTCATCGGGATGTGCCGAGGTTGGTGCGTAAACCTGTATGACCTTCAGCGAATACCGTTTGGTAATTCTGAGTATAAAGTACGCAACCCTCGTCAACACACTCCCAATCTTTACAACGTTCTTAACGAGAAACTTGTGGACGATAAATCCGACACCTCCTTGGGACACATGGTCGTCCTCCCAGTGATAGAACAAGTTGCCGAATTCGAGGATTACCGTGTCCTCCCCCTCTCTTCGGATCTCGAATAATCCTATAATATGCCAGCGTAACTTGTCTATCTCTTCTTCCAGCTCCAGGATCTTCCCGTCAGTCTTCAGGGTGCGTGCGTAATAAGTTGCCAGGTTGAGTCGTCGTAGGTGGCAACCGAACCTCCACCGGAGATTCTTAGCACCTCCTGGACCGCCGTTACCATGGTCGCTACCGTAGCCAGGAATAGCGGGGCCGCCGGGTACTGGGGGCCGTTTATTAGTGTCGTTGCTCATGAGGGGTATATTGCCATAGTTGCCACGCTTGGCGAGCGGGTTGGCAACCACAGTTTTTTTATTGGTTTTTGCTTTTATCAGAAAGATGCTGCTGCCCATCTTCTGCCTCAGTTTCACTCTGTCGCCTCTTACGCCACCCACGGGAAGATATGGGGTAGTGGGTATTCTTACCAGCCACTACACGGGCTTTTACTTATTTAGAAATAATAGACTTTTACTTATTTAGAAATAAAATTAACATTGAACAGAAACGGTATACTGAATAGAATTTGAGTACCAATTTCTTTTTATTATAATATTATTATACTGCTGCGGGCTATGTTCTGATCTTCTCTGCGTGATAGAATTCGTAAGGAAGAAATATAGAAAATCACAACAGGAAAATTTTAAAGCACGAGTGACTAGCATTTTTACCTACGACAAAAGCTCAAAACCGATGAGCTTTTTCTTATTTCAAACACGGCAATAACTTCATTAAAAAAAACTGTCCCGGCCTACGTGTACATACGCATGTTATACGTTACGCTTACGCGATACTATCGGAGGTGAGCTTGGTTCAAGGTACGCAGATAAATATAATCCACCCAAAATCGAAAATCAAGTTTTCGTATTTCTGTACAAGCATTAACTCTAGCCGAGATTAAAACCTAGAAATAAGGTGATCTCTTATTTCTGGGTTAGTAAGTATAGTAGTAAGAATATCCTCTAACCCAAATCATCTCGTGGGTGTCGTAAGAGCCGACAGAAGGAAACAAACCAGGAGATGGGCGGCAGCGCTTTCCTAGTAATAACTTAAAAACAAAAAACTGCAGTCGCTATCCTGCCTGTTAAGCATTGCAACTATGAAACTATCCCCCCTATGAGGCAATCTGTGGAGAAGGCCAATGCTCAGCAGTGGATTTTATAGGCTGTAACGGTAAGGGTAAGGCGATCAAAATGACATGTTTTTGTTAATGCTCAATAAAATAATTTATGTATATACAAGTCAAAACAATGTGGTTCTGGATTAAAAGAAAATTTAATGAAACGTTGCTACATTGTTTCAAATTTCGAATAGAGAATTGTCCGTCGTGTCTTGAGCTCGGAGCGACGCAACCAAAAGTCGAGCACCAAAAATGTAATAGCTGTCACTGTGCATGATTAATGCAATTAATCCTACAATAGCTACAATTTCTCGATGTAAAGTGGAGGCCAATATATTAGTCCATTTACTATTATGAATTTTTAGATTGTATTTTGTTTCTATTGTATTTAACATTATAATATTTTGAAAAGACACTTTGAGAGATGCGTAAACGTAAGCATTACAAATGTACTTAGGAAAAAATTTAAGCTTTTTATTATAAGTTTAAGCTTTTACCCTCTTGAGTGGACACACAAGTAAAATCACAAGCTCAAGGTAATAACTAAAGTGTTTTATAAATAGTTACAATCTTTCAAATTATAATAACTTCGTCCTTTTATTCATCCTATTTCTCCAATTAAATAATTTCTTACTAAACGTAGATATAGCCAATGTACTCTCGAGCCACCAAATTATGGGTTATCACATGGGCAAGGCTTCATCATCGCTCATCACCAGGTGGGATTGTAGTCAAACATTGGCTTATAATAATTAAAAACAACATACTAATATTTTTTTAAATACAATATTTCACAATTTTACAAAAGAAATAATATTAATGCATAAATATAACTAATGGAACATTATAATACTGCAATCATGCTACGTCAAGAAAATTATAACGTAACACGTAAGTATCTTTTAAATTGTCCTCCAGTGTAATCGTATAGATCGAGTCCGCCCGGATAGATTTCATAAATAACGTGTAGAATTTTTGTACATAGATTTATTACGTTCGGCGAGCGAAAATGGTGGGAGATTGTTTTTCAATTTAACCGGCGAACACCCGCTGTTTGACGGGCCGCCCGGCGAGTACCGGACTCGGGATTGGTAAATGCATTGTGCTGCATGCTTGAGCGTTAGGTATCACGTTTAGTTTAACTGAAGCATATTTTTGTATTTTATACGTACCTATATCGTACTTGATGAGATGCAAGCCACTCGTTATATTTTATAGTACTCGGAAAGCTGTTTTTATTTTTTATTGTTTAAAAAATAATTACCGGCTATACTTATAATCGTTGATTATAGTTTAGTTATATTAAAAAATTAATTATTTCCATACACGTCTCTATCTATTGCTATTTTATGAAAAGAGAGAGAAAAACTTTAAGCATTTCTTAAATTTACATCTATTTTTATGAATGCCGTAAGCCGTAAGTTTATATAGAGCCGCTCTGATAGGGCGGCTCGTCGTAAAATAGAAGTATAATGAGTGTAAAGAACCGAAGAGCATTTTCCCGGCCATAAGGAATACTTATGTCTTTTATGTAAGACATTCGTTTGCCGTAAGACATTCTGAGGTTGATATCAAAACAACAGGTAAAAACTTTCTACAATCAAAGACGAGCTTTATAAATGAAAATTCGCTTCAGAATAATCGCTCCTTAGGATAAAATGAAGTGCCGTGTATTGGCGGTGGAAGAATATCACTTACCCCATATTATCCCGTGGGTGTCGTAAGAGGCAACAGAGGGTAACAAATCAGGAGATGAAGGTAAGAATCAGCATCATCTTCCCAATAACGACTTAAAATATAAAAACTACGGTTGCCATCGGCTTGCCAAGCGTGGCAACTATGGCAAATAGGCTCCCTTGGGGGCAATCTATGGGAAAGGTCTATGTTCAGCAGTGGACTTTAATAGGCTGTAACGGTAACGGCAAAGGTAACGGTGTAGTGGAGAATCTTCTATTCCATATCATCCCTTGTGTGTGTAGAGGCAACAGATGGAAACTGAAGTAGGAGTTGGGCAGGAGCACTTTCCTGAAAATAACTCAAAATATTTTTTTTTTAAAAGGAGGTTGCCGACCCGTTATCAAACGGCACGACTTCTGAAATTAAAATAAATTGATTCACCAACTTATAAAAATTGACTTAACACTTGGCAAAAATACTGTCACCACTGAGAAGACACACAAGATAAAAGACATACATCTTGTTGACAATGAATCTATGGTCAGTTTTGATGTTCTATCAATATTTACATGCCTACCTATTGAAGACTGCTTCTCAATTGTGACTATGAAGCTAGAAGAAAACAACATGCCTGCAGAATATGTAGTATTACCCAGAAATTGCCCCACAACTGTATTTCTAGTCTGGAAGGAAGAGTTCTAAAACCAAGTAGATGGTGTGACGATGGGCTCACCTGTATCTCCCATTGTCTCCTATATATTCTTGAAGGACTTTGCGGAGAAAGCTCTTCTTAATGTATCTGTTAATCCAAGATTTACTACCTTAACTCCATAAACTCTAAAACTCAATTTACTATGGAGTTTGAAGCAAATCGTTCTTAACATTTCCTAGATGTTTTAGTTTCTAATAACACCATCAGTCATAATACAGTGTATTGAAAAAAATCATATTAACAGACATTTGTTTCAGAGAGCATAAGGAATCTGCGACAGTAAACACCTGGCCGCAGTGCTCCAGCACTTCAAGCAAGTATTGCACGACAACAAGCTTCGGGTCCCGAGCCTACGTTACACTGACCGAGTGAAACCGGCCATAGTCGAGCGTGCGCCTGCTGTACTACCATATGTCGGAAAAGTCACAGACAAGATTGGCTACATCTTGAAGCGGGTTTTTATAAGAACATACTACAAGCCGCTGAAGAAGATTAGTCAGTCCTCAAGTGTAAAATATCCTTCTACAAGATGCAGAAGTGTACAAGCTTGATTGTGAATGTGGTCTCTCTTACATAGGACAAACAAAAAGATCCATAAAAACCAGGCTAAAGGAACATATCGCTGATATGAAGCACGCTCGCTCGCACGCTACGTGAAGTCTGTAGTATGTCAACATGTTCAGCATTGTCCCAACCATTATATTAGATTTGATAGACCACATTACTGATTTCTACAAAAGGATGAGGAGGCTATTGAAATAAATAAACCAATATTTTTTTTATTTTTTAACGTGGCAGAGCCATGCTGCAGCTATATTAATTGTATAGTTGTAGCACGAATGGGTCGGCTCGACCGGGGAAGGACCACGCTTTCACAGAATACCAGCGTAAAATAGCAGCTTAATGCTGCTGTGTTTCGTATGGTGAGTGTAGAGAACCGGAGACCCTTTTTACTGGAAAAGAGGCATTCCATCTTAGTCCTCACGGCTGACAACGCATCTGCATTTTGATTCGCAAACGAGGATAGATGTAGACGTCTGTGGGCCACAGCAGCCACATACCATCAGGTGGACTGTGTGCTCGCTTGTCACCCTTATCCTATAAATTTTTTTTATAGAAAAGATGGCTGGGTGCTACCATCTGCTTGAGATCCCATAATTAATAATATGAAATCCAAACCCAACAATACTACTGTAAAACTTCAAAATACTGTAAGCTCTTTCTGTGTGGATCGGAGCAAAAATTAATAGATAAAAGGTAGCCTTCGTTAACTATGAGATCAGGACGTCAAACACCTCAGTACCACCAAAGTGCCCTAAACGTCAGAAATTTAAATGATGATGATCTCAATTGTTCAGAGTGGTGGACAATGATACGTTAATATTGACAATTAAATGTCTATTTTCCGCGTACCCGTGCAGTTCAATAATATATACATAACTTTCCTTTAAAAAATCTTTAAATTTTCAATAAAAAATATTGAGGGTCACTAGTAATACACATTTACAAAATTTTGTTAAAATCGGTTAAGTGGTTTCGGAATTCATCGCAGACAAACTATGTGGTACGTAATTATTGTATATAAAGATACTAACTGCATAGTAATTACAAGCAAGGTGCGGTTATATTTCATCATACATACGTGAGAACACGGCTTCCGGAATATTTAGTTTAGGGCGTTTTTTCAATGCCTATGAATATATTAACGAGTTATCATTACATTAGGTGTGAAAGCTGTGACCTTTCACTAAGCGAGATCAATTTCGTAGCGAAATCTAATCGGAGCAACGGATGCAAATACAACTAACGTAATTGAAGGCGTCAAGTTATGTTATTATAAATGTTTGCTTGTTAACTTTTTTCTATAGAAGTGGATTACTCTGATACTCCCGTCTTCCTTTTACAGTCTTATTATTTCGAGATTAATGGTTTTAAAATTATAAAGAAATAATATTCTGCATGCCTAATGCTACGAGTTTTTTTTGTTTCCGCTGGAGGGTACACCCCCTCCCCCCAGCGGGAGGATATTGTCAATTTTTCACAAACATTTTACATTAGTAACACAATTTTCATAAATTTATTACACACTGAGTGTGGAAAAACAATTTACGCTATTTGATACGTAATTGTCTTCCACTCTCTATTACTGCTAATTCTATTTAAAAATTGTTTTTAAAAAAAGATTACGTATGGTGATTACATAATTTTCTTCTATTTTGTTTAACATTTTGTAAGTAATGGTTTGAAAAAATTCAGTCAGCGGCGCCTTGGTTATGCTCTAATATAAACGAGTGTTTTCTAAAATTACTAATGCAAAGTGATTATCGTAGGTTTAAGTATATAAATGAAATTGTATAATAAGTGTGTGAAAGTAGGGTGAACTATTCTATAAACTTTTAAGCTAATTAATTAAAACATGTTATTTAATGGCACGTTAAGCATATGCAAACATAAAAACTAATAGCAGTTGCAACTGCGTACTACAATTAACATAGAAATAATATAAAATGTTTACATAGGTAATTAACAAGAGATACAAAAAGGCAACAAAAAGGCATTGTAAAACCTTACATATTCTTAATCTATAAAACAATAATAAAACAAACAATAATAACGAAAACAAAAAGACCTTGTAAAATATTACATCTTCTTAGTCTATATAACTATAAAAACTAGCAAATAAATAACAAAAAATGCAGTAGTGAAAGAGAACAGAAAGAAAACAGAAAGACATTCTTAACCTTACATATTCTTTAATTTATAATTATTTTTATACCTACTTACTAATTTAATCATTGTTACCGCTATTTGCAATCTTATTAAATTTCTGTAGGTTCTTAAGTATATTTTCATATAGTTTTATGAAGGAATCCAGAGCCGATTCCTTCCTCATGAGTTCCGTGAGTTTGTATGGCGACACTCTCAAGTTATTTCACAGTAATTCGTGGTGTATTCTGTATCGGCAGAAGGCGGGGCAGTTCTCCAATAGATGTTCCAAAGTCTGAGCTATGCGATTGTCGCACGGACATTTATCGTTTTTAATGAGTTTAAAACGGTGCAGATATGTTTTATGATAACCGTGTCCGGTGAGAAATTGTGTAAGGTAGAAGTTAGTTGGAGTCAATGTTCGCAGCCATTCAATATCATTCATTGTGGGAAGAAGGTTTCTTGTGCGTTTGCCCTGTGATGCACTGAGGTACCTAGTTTGCCAGGTGGAGCGATTGTTTTTCCTAATTATGTGCTTGATGTGTGTAATAGGGAACTCAGAGTAATTAGGCGACTTGTGAAGTCTAGAGCCCGCACTGGCGGCCTCATCGGCGGCTTCGTTACCCGATATACCTGAGTGTCCCTTAACCCAGTTGATGTGTATGGTGCCTATAGATTTGTGTTGATGTAAGTATTTGTGTATGTGTGTGACTATGGGGTGTGTGTTACTTCTGTTCTGAATTGCATGAATGGATGAGCGTGAGTCGGTGTATATAATTGCGCGTGTGTATTTGAGTATTAGATTAGATTATATTCTTTTTTTGTAACTTTTTGAAAGTTTAAATAAAAATTAAAAGAAAATTGTATCTTTAACAAATTCGGGATCAAATCCAGTACGAAAGAGAAGCTATGATCCAGCGTGCGAATATTTCGCTGCAGGCAATCTTCGAATGGAACGATGCCAATCTTGTGAGATTCAACGCCTCCAAAATACAAGCGTCTTCACTAAAACGAGTCCGCTCACCCTGGTCCACTATCTGAGATGTGTCAGAGTACACTGACCGCCTTCAGTTGTTAGGGGTTGTGATTTCTCCGAAACTCAACTATTGGTAATTCACTGAGTCCAAGACCAAAGCAACTACAGCCTAGGTGTCCTGGCAAGGGAGCGGCGGTACTTCACACCGGTGCAGCCTCTTACCTTATAATATTAAGCCTGTATTGTTATATGTAAATCCTGTCGTTCATGGACTGATGCTACAATATACCACCTAGCAGTGGTGAACTCAGTGGAGAGACATGCTAAGAGGCTAATTGGTAACCTTGACTTGGCTGAAAACTCTTCTGCTCAATATCGCGCATAGACTCAGAGGAGCTAACCTCTCGATATATTATTAAATGCATTTCGGAGATTATGCGCAGGAATATCATGCTTTAATTTCTCCTCTTCTTTAAACCATCGCATAACAAGGCGGTCGGTGGGTCTTCACACCTTTTTTGTCGATATTCCACACGTTCGAACTAAACCATTTGCTTCGTCTTTTGGTAATACGTGTAGCAAAGGAGTAGAATAAAATCTGCCGGCGTCTGTCTTTCTGTTCGATTACATCTGGTCATCTTCAAGGTAAGAGTGAACAGGCTTGGATTTTGTTACGCTTAGACAAAGTTGCTAGTGCAATTTACATTCTAGAACTTCATCATTAATTACCACGAGGTGTGATGGTAGTCAAGCACTAGCTAATAATAAGTTAATAAAAAAGTGGCCTGAGAGGGGCTTGAAGTAGGAAAGAAAGGATAGAGAAGCCTCTGCCCCAATACGTGTTGGCAGACTTCACACGTTATTAAAATATTACTCATTTCTCCGACATGGTCTTTCCTCCAAAGGTACCACGGATCGAGAAGACGATAGTTTATTTATTTAAAATATACTTCTTTAAAGAAGTAAGGGTTACAAACGATCAGGTATAGAGTCTACGTGATGGTAAGTGGATGCTGTGAACCATAAATAGCTACATCTATTCTCGGTTAAGAATCAAAATGCAAATGTGTTGTCACTCCTGAGGATTAAGATAGAATACCTCGTTATCAGTTTCTAGTTTTCGTCACTTACTATACGAAACACACCAACATTCTAAACAAGCGTGATCGTGCTGCAGTCATAATATGCTGGCATAGCAGCATGGGTCCACCACGACTGATTTGATCAATTTAATAGAAGTCAAATCTGTAACCTATTTTGTTTCGAATGTGGTTATTCGTCAAGTGATTTTTGGAAACGAGATTCTTTTCTTGAATAGACTTAGGAAACCAACACAGTGAAGTGTAAAGTTGGATGCCACTCAGCAATTTACTGCATGCAGTGTGATGGCATTTACAGCAATTTTTTTATAAATAATTATGCCTGAAATAGATCAGGAGGTATTCTATAATAATATTTAATAAACATGAAAAACATTAAATCCGCCAGATTACTTTTTGTTTTTCATTTATATTAAAAGCTCTTATCAACTACCATTAATCCAATTAACGGCTAGCTCTAACGTAGCACAGCCTTACTGAATAATACAACAGTTTCCAACACGCTCTCCAATACTACAAGGTCCACATTTCCATATAAAATTATGCCACAGAGGGTTCCTACGTTGTTGGTAGTGGACAACACGTGAGGGAGGGCTTGGAAAGAACAACAGTTCTTAACTACCTTTACAAAATCCTAGCTTAATGGCCTATATGGGTATGGACTCTTAACTCCAATGATTAATTACTACCTTGACCGGAGGGTTGAACTATTCCCATTAACATGGGAGATGGGAATTGAAAACCTGGATTATTTAGAAGTGGTGTATTGTACAGAAGTAACAATTTTAGAGCAGCAGTGGATAAATAATAAGACGTTTTATAATAATCTCTAAAATAGTTTCTTTATTATATATGAACAATATAATACATTTGTAGCACTGAAAACTATATTACAAAGGCTGACTCAAGAGTGGAAATTTTGAATGGAGCAAATTAATATTTCGCTCATTTTATATTACACTCCATCTAGTGGGGGTCACCTAACACAACACTTTCCAGTACTAGACGGTCACTTGAAAATCTCTCTTTTCATATGCTTATCACTTCTTTAAGCTTATAGCCTCATGTCATTTTAGCTTACTCATACGTTAAATCAGTTGCCTGAAGCAGAGGAATCCCGAGGAGACCTTCAGAGCATGCTGAGCAACTTTGAGCATTCTCATACGGCCAGCTGTGGAGGACCACGACTCGGTTTTATAACTGATCCCTAGCAAAACGGAATTATCGCAATACTTTTAGATGGCAATATTTTCAACTCTATTCATAGTGGCAAAGTTATTCTCACTTTTCATAGTTATCAATATTAAATTTATAAAAATATTCATATATTACGATATTTCTAAGCTAATTGTGGTAAAATTTGCATTTTCTTTCGCATTTATCACTTTGAATTGTACGTATTAATCCCAGCCGCCAATTTCACGAACGCACATCGCGGCAGAACTCCCGATACCATCCACACCATCTGGATGATTGGCGGTCCACCACTGTGCAATTTAGAAGATGTTTTCTTCCTCGCACAACTTCCTTGTGGAATCGATTACCACCAGCGATTTTCCGGACCGATACGACTTAGGGACCTTCAAGAAACGAGCTTACTACTTTTTAAAAGGCTGGCAACGAACCTGCAATTCCCTGGTGTTGCAGTTGTTTATGGGTGGCGGTAGTCACTTACCATCAGGTGAGCCGCATGCTCGTTTGCGCCATCTCCTATAAAAAAAATCGAAATCAACATACATTTAACATATAATACACCTAAAACGGATAATCTGAAATAAAAATATACTATATAGGTATTTATACATTTCAATCTTATATTAGAAGTTTTTCGTTCATCACAACCCTCTTTTCTTGTCCCTCTATCTAGGTGTCCTTCAACTCAACGCTGTCCCCTTTCCCTTTTTCACGTATCCCTCTTTGGAGGGGTGTTGATTAGATCAGCTTCACTGGATTACGTAGGGATAGCTGACCACTCGGCCACAGGGAATTGGGAATTAACACGTTTGCTGTCGGATATTCATTGTAACCGTAAATAACATTTTAGCTACGTACAGTTTTTAAATGGATAGATGTATGGAATTTTATAAAATATGCAAATGCCATAATAATATTTGGATTACATAGATTTCTAAATAACTAAATTAAAAATCTAAAATTTTATTCTGATAGCCTTTAGTTGGATTATCAAATATCATACAATTAGTTTTATATTTAAGTTATTTACAATAAGAATCAAAGAGTGTTTTATTAAAATTAAAGCAAGAAAAACTATAACAGCAAAACCCACTTTAATTTTGCAATATGACCAACATTTTGATTCCTTATATATTACCGGTGCAATGATTATATCCGTTAGTACGTATGGTGGCACTATTAAAAAAATTAGTAGTGGATATGTCCTCACAATGTGAATTTGTGTTCCAGTCTGAATAAATAAACCTCTTATCTAATTTTGAATCATTTCAATAAAGCAGGACTACTACGCGAAAAAATATTGCATTATTTAATGTGCACAGTAAATACTGAATCGACCATAACATGTTTAAAGTTCGAAGACGGGAAATAATGTATTTTTTTGTTCCTTTAGTTTGTCACACTGTCAATACCCATTGGTCCTATATCGAAAATAATGATGTCACTTTTGAAATCGATTAATTTCATTCGGCGCGCCCGCCATCGCTCTGATCCGTTTTTATCTCGAATGTCGAAAATTTTGAATTCAACGGTGATGTTTTATGACGCGTGAAATTGTTCCATTCAAAGTGTCAGACGTAGACGCTTGTAGACGTTACGATTTTTCCAATTTTCACATTACAATACAATATAGATTAAGCACATAGTTATAATGATGCAAGTTCCCGCGAGAAGGTATCAGTTAAACATTCGAATTCTTTCATTTGTTTTTTTTTCTAGTTTCAATTACTGAAATAATTTGTCATAATAATATTTTTCCAATGAGTTGCTTTGTGTGAGATATAGGTATAAGGTTAGTTATGTAACTAGTCTGTTGTCAATTGCTCGAAAAAGAGTTTCAATTTTGATAAGAGAAATATAAATATCATCATCATCATCATCATCACAGTCCATCACAAATCGCAAATAAACATAGGAGGAGATATAACTATATTCACATGAAAAGTATTTCTATATTTATGCTTAAAAATGTTGCTAAAGTTAGAGCATTTATTTTAGGCTTATGTCATAAATACTGGTTAATGAAGGAAATGCTCAGTTTCGGTTATAAGTTTATATTTAGTCCTCGCTAAGTTCGGAACACAACATGGCTTGGATTTGTGATTAATAGTTGTGAATGTCACATGCCTTCGGCATACATACAAACCAATAACAAGCAGTTTCAAGCCATTTGGTACAAAAATAAATATTCTGTCTATTTTTTAAAACAATGGCATTAAAAACTTTAGATCGTAGTTGTAAGTAGCCTATTAACAATATTTGTTAAATTAAAATTGAAAATGTATTTATTTTCTCACCACAAAACCACAAAAATATATTAACACTAAAAATTAATAGCTATTAAACAAGAATCGTTGTGGATCGCTGGTGCCTGAAGTAGGTAATTAAAACCTGAGTTACAGGTCACCAGGCCTCCATCTTAGTTACCAATAATCACTAAGCTTTTAAGGTAAAAAATTATAAATATAGATCTGAGTGCGTGCTTGTGCGCGAGTGTGTGTGTGTGTGTGTGTGTGTGTGTGTGTGTGTGTGTGTGTGTGTGTGTGTGTGTATGTGTGTGTGTGTGTATGTGTGTGTGTGTGTGTGTGAGTAAGTGAGTGATTAGTGTGAGAAGTGTGCGTGCGAGAGTGAGAATATATGAAATATACAATAGAAAGCTTATTTGAGAATATCAAGAAGACATACAGTTTCCGTGTACGATTGATTTAAAAGCCATTCTTTCAGAGTGCATTAAAATTTAAAGTGATTTAATGAGTGTAGGAATAATTTCTGATGCAATTTATTATAAAGGTTAGGGCCAAGGAATACAAAAAATCTATGACTGAAATAGGTATTAAGAGGAATCGATTTGGCGACAAGATGATTGCGTCGTGCAGCGTTCTTATTATATTTAGTTAAGAAGTGGTTTAAGAGCTGTATACAATATAAAAAGTTGCCGTACAGTCAACACTTGGCAATGCTCATAAATTAGTTCTGTAGAATATAAGTGAGGTTTAAAACAACACACGTGTAGTAAAGCTCTCTGGGCACGTTCAATTTGCATAAATACTGTTTTATTAGCCCCGCCCCAGGTAGATATACAATAACCTAGTACCGATTGGCACAGGGCATAATAAATCATTTTCATAACATATGTGTCGGCAGAATGTCGAAGGTCTTTAAAAATGTAAATTAACTTTAGTATTCTAGCAGATTCCGTGTAGTGGCGGGTTAGAATACCCACTACCCCATATCTTCCCGTGGGTGTCGTAAGAGGCGACAGAGGGAAACTGAGGCAGAAGATGGGCAGCAGCATCTTTCTGATAACAGCAAATAACAATAAAAACTACGGTTGCCAACCCGCTCGCCAAGCGTGGCAACTACGGCAATAACCCCAATGAAGAGTTACGAAGAGACGGCCCCAGTCCCCGGCGGCACCGCTATTCCTGGCTACGGTGGCGACCATGGTAACGGCGGGGCAGGGGTGCTAAGAATCTCCGGTGGAGGTTCGGTTGCCACCTACGACGACTCGACCTAGCAACTTATAACGCACGCACTCTGAGGACTGACGAGAAGATCCTAGAGCTGGAAGAAGAGATAGACAAGTTGGGCTGGAATATTCGAAGAGAGGGGGAGGACACGGTAATCCTCGAATCCGGCAACTTGTTCTATCACCGGGAGGGCGACCATCTGTCCCAAGGAGGTGTCGGATTTATCGTCCACAAGTCTCTCGTTAACAACGTTGTAAGATTGGGAGTGTGTCGACGAGGTTGCGTACCTTATACTCAGAATCACCAAACGGTATTCGCTGAAGGTCATACAGGTTTACGCACCAACCTCGGCACACCCCAATAAGGAGGTGGAGGAAATGTATGGGGATATCTCTAGAGCCATGCATTCCTCCATACGGTGTTAATGGGAGACTTCAACGCAAAGCTAGGCACAAGAGAGAACGGTGAGCTGAAAGTAGGGAATTCGGATTAGGGCAACGGAACCCAAGGGGCCAGCAGCTGGCCGACTTCATGAAGAAAGAGGGACTCTTTCTTCCAGAAGCGGCCCCACAATAAGTGAACCTGGTCGAGCCCCGACGGTTCGACAAAAAATGAGATTGACTTCATTATGACGACTAGACGCCAACTGTTCAGTGATGTCTCAGTGATCGCGAGGGTGAAAACTGGTAGCGACCACCGAATGGTTAGAGGCACACTGAACCTAAACGTTAAGTTGGAGAGGTGTCGTCTAATGAAGTCAACGCTCCGTCCCCCTCGTGCTCTAATCCAAAGTCCCGAAACTTTTCAGCTCGAGTTACAAAACCGTTTTCAGTGGACTGGACGATATGAATGACAAGCTCGTGGAAACTGTCCACGTGGTCGGAGCTTTGTAAGACCCGCCGCAGAAGAACACAAAAACTCCGATCACACTCTTAATCTCATGGCTGTTAGACAGGAAATGAAGCTGCAGTCTTCAACAGATTTGACAGCATACAGGCAACTGAACAGACAGATCTCCAAATGCATGCGGCGGGACTTGCGGAAGTTGCGTACTTTAATATTGCTCGTATTGAAGAAGCGATCGAGCGGAACCAGGCCTCCAAAGTCTTTGCTAGAGATCTGTCTGCCAGAAAGAGCCAACTGTCGACAGTTGGCTCTTTCTGTTAGCTGAAGACCAAATGTGGCAGCATCGTTTCCGGGACACCTGAGATTTTGAGTGAGATTGGGAGGTTATATGGGCAGCTGTACACATCATCGTTGAAGCCACACGCAAGCGTGAGTAACGATTCAAGAGCAAGTCTTATCCGACACTATTCCGATGATATTCCGGACTTCAGTCAGTAGAATAGCTCTCCAGCACCTTAAAAACAGCAAGGCCCCAGGCGAGGATGGAATTACAGCGGAGCTTGAAAGCGGGTGGTAAACCGGTACTTGTAGTCCTTCAGAAGCTCTTTAATTCCGTCCTCCATGGTGGCACTACACCGGAGGCGTGGAGCAGTAGTGCGGTGGTCTTGTTCTTTAAGAAAGGCGATAACGCTCTTTGAAGAACTACAGACCGATTTCCTTCTGAGCCGAGTCTACGTGCTGTTTTCGAGAGTCATTATGAATCGTCTCGCATGCAGACTCGACAACTTCCAGCCTCCCGAACAAGCCGGTTTCCGAAAAGGCTTTAGCACCATAGACCACATACATACCCTTCGGCAAATTGTACAGAAGTCCGAAGTATGTGGACTATGAGAAAGCCTTTGATTCCGTCGAAATTTGGCGGTTCTGCAGTCCTTCAGCGGTGCCAAGTGGACTCTCGGTATATCGAGGTGCTGAAGTGTTTGTACAGTAGGGCTACGATGGCTATCCGAGTACAGAACAGAGTACGAAACCTATCCAACTGCAGAGAGGTGTAAGACAGGGTGACGTAATATCCTCGAAACTCTTTACCGCTGCATTGGAAGACGTTTTCAAGCTACTGGACTGGAAAGGATACGGTATTAACGTCAATGGCGAGTACATCACTCACTTCGATTTGCCGACGATATAGTCCTTATGGCAGAATCGCTGGAGGACATAAGCACCATGCTCAATGACCTCAATAGTGTCTACCAACGGATAGGTCTTAAGATGAACATGGACAAAACAAAGATCATGTTTAATATCCACGTCACACCTATGCCGGTAGTTGTTGGAAGCACTAAGCTCGAAGTAGTTGACGAGTATGTTTACCTGGGACAAATAGTTCGACTAGGTAAGTCCAACTTCGACCGAGAGGTCAATCGACGGATTCAACTCGGCTGGGCAGCGTTCGGGAGATTACGACCCATCTTCTCGTCAGGCATACCTCAAAACCTCAAAACTAAATTGTACAACCAGTGCGTGTTGCCAGTGATGATATATGGAACTGAGATGTGGTCCTTCACTACTGGCCGTATGAGGAAGCTCAAGGTCGCTCAGCGAGCTATTAGAAATGAGGATATCCGCAGTAGAATCAGAGTAACCGACATAGCCCAAAGGATTAGTAAGCTGAAGTGGCAATGGGCCGGCCATATAGCTCGAAGAACCGACAACCGTTGGGGAAGAAAGGTTCTCGGTGGCAGCCTCGTACCGGCAGGCGAAGTGTAGGCGACCCCCACTAGATGGAGTGATGACCTGGTAAGACATGCAGGAAGTCAATGGATGCAGGTGGCTCGGGACCGTGCTGTGGCATTCCGTGGGGAGGCCTGACTCTGTCACCGATGTGGTGCTACAGGAATGGAACTATTTATTCCATCATCTGTGGTACCCATCGGTGGCAGATCGCAGCCTTGGTTTGGTCGCTCCTGTAAGACTGCATTACGCAGTAAGCATGAGTGTTATCAGGCCTGGGCTGAGGCTTCGGCGGCTCGGGATGTAAACACCAGCATGCTTAAAAGAAGTATAACTTCGCCTCAGGTCCTTCAAAGAGTTATTGCCAAGGCAAAGTCAGAGCACATAGGCAGAATTGGCGAGAAATTAGTTCGCCTTCCTTCGGGAACCCGTGCATTCTGGTCTCGCCAAGGCTGTCCAAGGAAATTTCTGTAAGCCACCACTACCATATCTGCACAGGAGGATGACTCACTGGCCCACGACGCAAAGAAAGCCGACCTTTTAGGCTCCTTTTGCGTCCAACTCGACTCTTGATGACAGGGGAACACACCGCCGACCATCCCGCAGTGTGAGTGCTCTATGCCTGATGTGCGATTCACACAGTGCTCAGCACGCAAAGCACTCCTCTCCTGGACATCCACAAGTCGAGTGGGCCTGATGGAATCCCGCCAATTGTGCTGAGGACGTGCGCTCCAAAGTTGGCACCGGTTCTAACGCGTCTTTTCGGTACTCCTACTCTAGGCGTTGTCCCGAATTCATGGAAGACAGCTTTCGTGCACCGATCCTAAAAGGTAACCGCTCTGATCCGTCCAATTACAGGCCTATCGCCATCACCTCCTTGTTCTCGAAAATAATGGAGTCAATTATTAACTGCCAGCTCATGCGGTACCTTGAGGAGCACCAGCTGATTAGTGGCTGTCAGTACGGTTTCCGTCAGGGTCGCTCAGCTGGTGATCTTCTTGTTTACCTAACACATAGATGGGCGGAGGCAGTAGAGTCCAAAGAGGAGGCATTGGCCGTTAGTTTGGACAGGCGAAGGCCTTCGATTGGGTCTGGCACAAAGCGCTTCTTTCGAAGCTTCCTTCTATGGGCTTCCCGAGAAATTGTGCAATTGGAACACCAGTTTTCTGGCTGATCGGAGCATTAAGGTCGTAGTAGACGGTGCGTGCTCCGATTACAAGCCTATTAACGCTGGTGTTCCACAAGGCTGCGTGCTATCACCAACGCTGTTTCTTCTGCATATCAATGATATGTTGCAAACCGGTAACATTCATTGCTATGCGGATGACAGCACTGGTGATGCTCTATACACCGGCCATGCCAATATTTCTCGGGAAAACGTCGCCGAGTACCGGAACAAACTTGTGTCTAAAGTCGAGACTTTGTTGGACAAAGTCTCGGATTGGGGGCGACTAAATCTAGTCCAGTTCAATCCCCAGAAGACACAAGCTTGCGCGTTTACCGCTAAAAGGAACCCCTTTGTCGTATCACCTCAGTTTCAAGGCACTCCCCTTGTTGCCTCAGCCAGTATCGGAATCCTCGGCGTTGACATATCGAGTGACGTACAGTTTCGTGGTCACTTGGAAGAGAAGGCAAAATTAGCCCTAAAAGCTTGGCGTGCTCAGTAGAGCGGGCAGTATTTCATGCCGGCACACCGCCTGCAACTTTACAAGGCGCAGGTTCGGCCTCACATGGAATACTGTTCCCATCTCTGGGCATGGGCTCCCAGTGCCAGCTCCTTCCACTTGACCGCATTCAGCGCAGAGCGGATCGAATCGTCGACGACCGAGCTCTTTCCGATCGGCTTGACTCACTAGCACTGCGTAGAGATGTTGCATCTCTTTGCGTATTTTATCGCATGTACCACGGGAGTGCTCTGAGGAATTGTTCGGACTAATTCCAGCCGCTCAATTTGACCATCGCACATCGCGACAAAACTCGCGATACCATCCATACCATCTGGATGATTGGCGGTCCACCACTGTGCGATTTAGAAGATGTTTTCTTCCTCGCACAACTTCCTTGTGGAACCGATTACCACCAGCGATTTTTCCGGACCGATACGACTTAGGGACCTTCAAGAAAAGAGCCTACTCCTTTTGAAAAGGCCGGCAACGCATCTGCAATTCCTGGTGTTGCAGTTGTTCATGGTGGCGGTAGTCACTAACATCAGGTGAACCGCAGGCTCGTTTGCCCCATCTCCTATAAAAAAAAAAAAAATCAAGACAGAGATCGAAATTGTGTCAAAAGCTTTAGCAAGGTCTAAAAACAGGGCAACGCATTTTTGCTTATTATCAAGTTTAATAACAATACGATTTACTAATTTGTGTACAGCATCGTCAGTGGATAATTTCTTTCGGAAACCAAATTGATTAACAGATAAAATTTTATGGGATTCCAAATATTTGATAAGTCTTGAGTTTAGGATTTTCTCAAGTACCTTAGACATTGCGGATAACACTGAAATTGGCCTGTAGTTTTCGACAAATTTCCGATCACGTGATTTAAAAACTGGAAATAAAAGTGCTATCTTAAACGTATCAGGAAAAATACCAGTAGTGAGACACAAATTGCAGATGTGTGTGAGTGGAAGACAATGATATTTTTGTGTTTCTTTAGAAAGTTAGAAGAAATACCATCCCATCCAGTAGCACAATCGCTTTTCAGAGACATAATCAATCGATTTACTTCTGTAACATCAGTCTTGAGTACTACAAAAGATTCTGCCCGTTGCGTAATGTTTGAATCTGTTGGTACACCTCCATTTATTTTTTCAGCAAGTTTCCTTCTCACACCAACAAAATAAGTATTGATTTGATTAATCGAAGTTTAGGGATCGTATTGAGAGGTATTGTGTACCACTCTCAAGCTTAGTAGCGCTCGGGTGTAAATTTATGCAGCTATATAAAATACAATAAAGATTATATGAACATCCTTAATTTCGGATACCTGGATATCAATTTTTTTTTGATTAAAAATAAACAAAATACTAAAGAACGGTATTTCGTTCTTCAGAATAAAGTCCCATAAAGATATTTCAGAAGTTCCTTTTAAAAATTCATGCACATATCGCATTAGCTTTATGCGATATTTATGTTTCGGGTTTCATGGTCACGGGGGACTGACTGTCCCCTGTGATCATGGGTGCTTAAAACGTCGGAGATTAAAAATAATTAAAATTAAACGCGATAAAATCCATAAAAAGAGTTTTATTCAATTTGTAGTGTTCACGTAAATATAAGAAATCATTACAAAATGCAATTATGTTTCGTATGGTTAGTGGTGAGAACTGGAGACCCCTATTGCTGGTAACTAGTTACGAGTAAAAAGGGTCTTCCGCATTCCATTTTAATCCTCAGAGGTAAAATGCGTCTGCACTTTGATTCTTAACCATAGACATAGATTTCTATGGACCATAGCTTATTTCAAGTGGATTCGTTTGTTTTCCTTATTTATACATATAAAAATAAGCATGTCGTTTTGATATAATATTGCAGAATGATTACTCAATTAAAGATCTTTATCGACATTTCAACCTATTACAAGTCTCCTCAAGTCCTCACACCATCCAATGCGAGGTCATCGTACACTGGGCTTATCAGTACAAGGCTTTACTAAATGAGCATAACTATACTCATAGTAATTAAAATGTGGTAACAAAACAACGGCAAGTTATGCCCATGAACTCATCAAACTCCGTTTTTGTGAGTTAAAATTTGCTCAGTTGCAACATTCAGATATACACATGATCATTTAAATACTTTCAATTTAGCCATGCTATTTTGAATCTTAATTAAAAGCGATAAAGCTTAAAGTTGCACAATAAAATTACATTCTGCATCTAACTAACCGTGTTGGCGTCACTCATTGAAGTTAACCCGTTGACCCATATCCTTCAATCATTTTGAGTTTTGTATTTAGCCCGTTGTATTGTGCTGCTTGAAAAATAGCCTTGCGAATGAAAAACCCGTAGAACTTGGAGACAATAGGAGTGCGTGGGCGAATTGAATGTTAAGACGGACATTAGCGTGGCATTGTTGAAAATATCAGGGAGGTTTGCAAGAACCATAGGTACTCAAACAACTTTTAATGAACCCTACCTTTAATTGCACTTAGTAAGAATAAAAATCGATGCAGTTTTTAATTGCAATATTAAATTTCGATTGATTAAACAATAAAATATTGTTAAATCAGATAAATTCCAATTACTTTATTCTTTAAAATGATATAAATTAAGTAAAGTGAGGATATAAAAATTTAAACAAATTAAAACTTAAAACTTTTACTAAATATAAGAAACTTATGAAGTATTTACCTAAGGAAGTTACCTTAGGAAGTATTTACCTTAGGAAGTGTACCTGGTCGAGCCTCGATGGTTCGACAAAAAATGAGATTGACTTCATTATGACGACCAGACGTCAACTGTTCAGTGATGTCTCAGTGATCGCGAGGGTGAAAACTGGTAGCGACCACCGAATGGTTAGAGGCACACTGAACCTAAACGTTAAGTTGGAGAGGTCTCGTTTAATGAAGTCAACGCTCGTCCCTCTCGTGCTCTAGTCCCGAAACCTTTCAGCTCGAGTTACAAAACCGTTTTCAGTGCCTAGAAGACTGCAATGAAGTAAACGATATGAATGATAAGCTCGTGGAAACTGTCCAAGCGGTCGGAGCTAAGTTCTGAAAGACCTGCCGCAGAAGAACACAAAAACTCTCGGATCACACTCTTAATCTCATGGCTTTAGACAGGAAATGACGCTGCAGTCTCCAACAGATTTAACAGCATACAGGCAACTGAACAGACATGCGGCGGGACTTACGCAACTTCAATACAGCTTGTATTGAAGAAGCGATCGAGCGGAACCAGGGCTCTAAAGCAAAAAAGCCAGAAAGAGCCAACTGTCAAAGCTGAAGACCGAGTGTGGCTGCATCGTTTCCGAGACACCTGAGATTATGAGTGAGATTGAGAGGTTCTATGGGCAGCTGTACACGTCATCGTTGGAGCCACACGCAAGTGTGAGTAACGATCCAAGAGCGAGTCTTATCCGACACTATTCCGATGATATCCCGGACGTCAGTCAGAGCGAGATTAGAATGGCTCTCCAGCACCTTAAAAACGGCAAGGCCCCAGGTGAGGATGGAATTACAGCGGAACTTCTGAAAGCGGGTGGAAAACCGGTACTTGAAGTCCTTCAGAAGCTCTTTAATTCCGTCTTCCATGGTGGGACTACTCCGGAGGCGTGGAGCAGAAGTGCGGTGGTCTTGTTCTTCAAGAAAGGCGACAACACTCTCTTGAAAAACTACAGACCGATTTCCCTTCTAAGCCGCGTCTACGTGCTGTTTTCGAGAGTCATTACGAATCGTCTCGCACGCAGACTGGACGACTTTCAGACACTATGAGAAAGCCTTTGATTCCGTAGAAATTTGGGCGTAGCTACAGTCCCTTCAGCGGTGCCAAGTTGACTGTCGGTATATCGAAGTGCTCGTACAGTAGGGCTACGATGGCTATCCGAGTACAGAATCAGAGTACGAAACCTATCCAACTGCAGAGAGATGTAAGACAGGGTGACGTTATATCCCCGAAACTCTTCACCGTTGCATTGGAAGACGTTTTCAAGCTACTGGACTGGAAAGAATACGGTATTAACATCAATGGCGATTACATCACTCACCTTCGATTTGCCGAAGATATAGTCCTTATGGCAGAATCGCTGGAGGATCTAAGCACTATGCTCAATGACCTCAATTGTGAACATGGACAAAACAAAGATCATGTTCAATGTCCATGTCACACCTATGCCGGTAGTTGTTGGGAGCACTAAGCTCGGAGTTGTTGACGAGTATGTTTAACTGGGACAAATAGTCCGACTAGGTAAGTCCAACTTCGACCGAGAGGTCAATCGACGGATTTAACTCGGCTGGGCAGCGTTCGGGAAACTACGACACATCTTCAGGTATACCTCAAAACCTGAAAACGAGATTGCACAACCAGTGCGTGTTGCCAGTGATGACTTATGAATCTGAGACACTGTTGGCCGTATGAGGACGCTCAAGTTCGCTCAGCGAGCTATGGAGAGGGCTATGCTCGGGGTTTCTCTGCGTGATAAACTTATAAATGAGGATATCCGCAGTAGAACCTGAGTAACCGACATAACCCAACGGATTAGTAAGCTGAAGTGGCAATGGGCCGGCCATATAGCTCGAAGGATCGACAACCGATGGGGAAAAAAGGTTCTCGAGTGGCAGCCTCGTACCGGTAGGTGAAGTGTAGGGCGACCCCCCACTAGATGGAGTGACGACCTGGTAAGACATGCAGGAACTCAATGGATGCAGGTGGCTTAGGACCGTGCTTTGTGGCATTCCTGGGGAAGGCCCATGTTCAGCAGAGGACTTGTGAAGGGCTGTAATGATGATGATGATGATGATGATGATGAAGTATTTACGTTTGTGTACTAGACTTCCAAAAATAAGGTTGTTTGGCCTTTTGACATGTGAGAGTCGATCATATATAACTTAATCAATTCATGCGTAAGTACAGAGACGTTCTTTCATCCAAACATGATATTTCTCATGTAATGCTTAATCGATAAGTTCGGTGGTAAGTTCTTCATGTGAAGCTGGTTGCATGTGTACATTGGCTACAGTAACTACTTTCCTTCTAAACTGTAATTTCGGTATTTATTTAAATTTTATAAAAAATACAAAACTTCAGTATTAAATTTAACAAATACAATAGTTTGAGATACACTGGAAATGAAACACTGTTACAATATCGGTATAGGGTAGCAGTAACTGACCTACAAAGGCACGTGACTTGCAAAACTACGCCTATTGTCGCGTAGACCACCTAACAGTCGCCATAAATTACCCCTAGCTCGGCATAATTGTAGCAATGCGAAACAGTAGTTTCTAAAATTCGCCAAAGGATTGTCATTGTCAGCTGACATTGACAATAAATCAGTCGTTTATTATCTGTACTGTTACTTTAGAACCCGGTAGTGTAATATTTTTAACAATACATATTTTAAAAACATTTAATCTTATTGCCAAATAATGCTGGTCAATGTGTGAAAAAGCCGAAAAAAGATTCAGATTATTGGATAATATAATTTGTCATAAAAATACCCATAGCTATTGGATGAGATAAGAATGACAATTTAAATATTATTTAATACTAGCGATCTGCTCCGGCTTCGCATGGGTGATATTTAGATTCTAAAACAGCGCCATCTACCGTGTCCAACTATTGCTATAACCTTCGCGGAAGTGCAAGCAATATGTTGACAAAGTTTTACCGCAATCTGATGAACGGTATGCAGCGCATAAAATACGAACAAACAAATATTAATTTTTATATTAGATTGGTTCACCAGAAATATTAAATAATTTTGTACACTATTTTAATACATACCTACAAATGTAATTTTTAGCCTCGTAACATTTTCATTTATTCTAATACAGATTTAAGTTTAAAAATTTCTTTAAAGTTCTATTAACATTTATTTAAACTAGAAAAAAAGCGTAGATTGAGGCAAAATTATCAGCATATAAAAATGCTACTAGAGTGTTAATAATTATAATTATATGTTGAATATTTTTAACTTGTATTAATTAAGCTAATGTACGAATATACATATTTATTTATTTATTTTTTATTGTACACCAAACTACATAATAACGAGTACAGTTAAATTTTAAGTATTACTAGCTGGTACCCGGCGCGTTGCTGCCGCAGAAAAAATATTTGTGGAAATATCGTTTTAAATTTGGAAGGGTTATATTCTTTCATTAGGAATGACAATACATTCATCGGAATTGAATGACATATTATGACTTTCAAATAAATATGTCGGTATGACACACACGCCGCCTACTGTAATTTAATTGTAAATTTTTAGCACAATCTGATGAACAGCAGATTGCGCTAAAAATTTACATAAATGAAAAAAATTTTGTTTGTTCGTATTTTATGGCAGCGCATAAAATACGAACAAACAAAAATTAATTTTTATTTATTAAATATGTACAACAGGCGGTTCATATTGCTGTTTTTCATGATTTTATAAGGTTCAAATTTTCATGCAAATATTTTTTAACTAAGCGTGAAGCTTTGAAGTGCTAATGATACTGTACGAGTGTTTCATTTGGCCAAAATTATTTTTTGCATGTAAATCATTGCCGCATATCATTGTTAACGAGTGTGGCAGTGTTTGTCCCAAACTCGATTAGACTTCTCAGTAATAAATTTATGGTATTTTAAAATGTAAATATTAATTACAAAAATAATAGCATGATTGACAAAATCTAAGGCTCTATAGGCAACAACGCATTGCAGTCCAATCTTGATTCTATAACCAATATTGGTGCGTCTGTGGGCTTCAGTGCTCACTTGCCGCCAGATGGGCTCGTTTGTTAACAGTTAAAAGTTTTTAAGAATAAATCGAAAAGTAATATTTGTACGCCTTATTATATTTTTATAAGGGATGGGGTGGATAAAAAAAACTTAGTCTTTACTTTATATTCTGTATTGCGGTAGAGAGTAAGTTTGATATACGCCAGCATAATATGACTCAGCATTTTAACCCTTGCTCAACTAGGTACATACAACATGCTTAGACATAACAGTCGGACGGAAACAATTATACAGCTGTCAGATATTCGGGAATGTTACACCGGGGCCCCTCAGAAACTTTTGCGAAACTTAAAAAAAGTTTGATGGTTAAAGTTTTTATTATTAAATATTTTCAAATAACTCTCCGTTAGCATCTTTACAAACTTTTATGTGTCTAAACTAGTTGTCGTAACCCTTTTTCAATTACTGAACACCTTTCAGCTGATTTTTATTTTTAGGGCGTAAAAAAGGCTCATCATATCGAGTCAGAGTTTTAAAGAGGGTGATCCAAAAGCTAAGTCTGTATACTACGAGTATACTATCCAGGAAGTCCCTTGGTTTGAGTGTTGAGGCGCGGGCGTGTTTTCTCTCAGTCAGAAGTCAACTATCAGAAGCAGTAGCCCGCGAAGTCCCCGCTCGGTCGATTGTTGCTAACAGCGGTAAACACCTTTGGCAAGCGTTTCGTATTCGGCATTGATGCTGCTTTGGTTTCGTAGAAAAATCGACACCAAGTACTTGTTAAAGTGAAACATCCTGTACACTAGTGATGGGCAGCAGGATTACCAGTGAGTGGTTTACAACCTGCCTAATTGGTGAGAAGGGTTATTCTTTTAAACAATTCGAATTCTAACTGACATCTAGTGGGGTAGCCCTACACTTCGCCTACCGGTACGAAGCTGCCACTCGAGAACCTTTTTCCCCCATCGATTTTCGATTCTTCGAGCTATATGGCCGGCCCATTGTCACTTCAGCTTACTAATCCGTTGAGCTATGTCGGTCACTCTGGTTCTACTGCGGATACCCTCATTTCTAAGTTTATCACGCAGAGAAACCCCGAGCACAGCCCTCTCCATAGCTCGCTAAGCGACCTTGAGCTTCCTTATACGGCTAGCAGTGAAGGACCACGTCTCAGTTCCATAAGTCATCACTGGCAACACGCACTGGTTGTATAGTCTCGTTTTCAAGTTTTGAGGTATACCTGACGAGAAGATGTGTCGTAATTTCCCGAACGCTGCCCAGCTGAGTTGAATCCGTCGATTGACCTCTCGGTCGAAGTTGGACTTACGTATTCGGACTATTTGTCCCAGGTAAACATACTCGTCTAACAAAAGTCTAAGTGACTGGTTCTGACGAATTCTTGAGAAGGCTTATCTCTTGTGATCTATATGACTAAAAGCAGATGACGACTTACTTAATATTTTAAGTTCATAGTGATAATACATATTTCTGTATGACTGTATGTAAAATATAAATTATAAAGAGTTTGGGCTTACAAGTGTAAGTTAAGTCAAAATTATAGTTTTTGTTGTAATGTTGTTGCTAATTGCACCTAAATACCTAGTTCATATCAAAGTAGGCGTTCAGTTATGTTTAGGAATATATTAATAAGTTTAACAGAAGTTTCTTTGTTTTTCTCTATTTAATAAAAAAAATATGACGTCTTGTTTCTCAATCTTTAAAAATGGCAACTTCTGCTTCTAGCCTAAACGTATTTGATTTAAAATCAGGCAGGGTTTAAATTTTATTACGAATTATGTTTTAGATATCAAAATTGTTATTTTTGACAAGTAAGTGTGACAAACGAGCACTCAATGCCTCTGATGGTAAGTGGATGTTGTGATCCGTAGATACATATATCTATAATCAATTAAGAAGTAAAATATAAATACGTTGTCACCCCAGAGAACTAATATGCAATGCCTCGTTACCAGTAAAAAGGGTTTCCGGTTCTCCTAAATTACTATACGCAAGACAGCAGCTTTATACTGAATTCGAGCTGCGTAATATATTTGTAGCTTAGCTTGACCACTTGGAAAAATATTTAAAAAATGACGCATTCATATTTACGTGATAGAGCCAAGCTGTAGCTATATTATGGTTGTAGCACGAATGGGTCAGCTCGACAGGGGAAGGACCACGCTCTCACAGAATACCAGCGTAAAATAGCTTAATGCTGCTGTGTTTCGTACGGTGTGTGTAGAGAACCAGAGACCCTTTTTAATGGAAACAAGGCCTTCTATTTTAGTCCTCATGGGTGACAACGATGCTTAATTGAAGATAAATGTAGATGTCTATGGGCCACAGCATCTACTTACCATCAAGTGGACTGTGTGCTCGTTTTTTCACTCTTTTCTTAAAAAAGAAAAATTTATAGAATACGCATACAGTCCAGTTTCTATGGATAGCGTATTTCAGCATATTTATGTACTACGATAGTACTAGAATATCGAAGCTTTACATGCACCAGTCAGCGATGCGGTGTGGGTAGAGCGTGCAGCTAAAACTCGTGATTAATGATAGGTTACCCACGGCGGGCGCCGGCCGATGACTGCGGGCGTACTGGGACCATAGACTAATAATAAAGACAGTCCAATAATATGGAATCATTTAATAAAAATACAAAAAAAAACTCATCAGCAATCCATCCAGCAATCAATTTTTACCTCCAGCCAGTAGCAACCGAAGAACTGCGATGAAATTCTATAGCCTGTAGTTTACTGATTTCTACTTATATTATTGGAACACAACAGTGAACGCAGCTTACTCTAAAACATCTAGGTACTCGATAATATCTACCTTATACGGCTACTCAGGCATAATATACATATTATAAAAACATTCCTTCTATAAATTTGCAATAAAATTTAAAAATATTTCACTCACTTCGGTGTGGAGAGTGTATACATACCGTTGGAGTTAAATAGGTTTAGGTTACTTAGGTGTATAGGTGGTAGGACTCCTCTTCGGCCCAGAAGTCCATCTGAGTTGATATGGATGACATACCTATATATTCTGACATCAAGCGACAGTGCAGCCACTGCTGTTTCCGTTTGAAGGGTAAAAAAGCCGATTTCGATAAGTGGTTGACAATGTACCTGTAGATTTCGTTATTTAATTATAATTTTCCAGGACCTAAAGTATCTAATACCATCAGGTGGACTGTAGCTCGTTTTATACCCTAATACTTTAAAACTCAAGAGTTTCTTTGTTTGCTTGCAAGACGATGTTGTGACAAGGATTAAGAAGGGAATGCTTCGGTGGTTTGTACATGTAGAAAGAATGAATTTGGAAAGAAGGACATAGCAAATTTACAAAAGAACGCCCTAGACTTTTAGAAAGCCCTAGATCTAAGCTTATCGACTCAATGTGCGATAATTTAAGATGAGCCAATTTATGGAATCCCTTAACCGACGACCATGTATACATATATATATGGATGTGAAAGAGTGGAAGAGGTGTGTCAGGATATGCCAAATGGAAGTCCGTAGTCTCTACCTAGACCCGTGGGTGACAGGCTTGAGAGTTCATGTATAGTTTTCTCTGATAACAACATTGATATTTGTTCCTTGTAGTATTACGAGGATGTTAAGTAGCTGTCAGAAAGCTGTTCATTGATAAATGTACATTGTTTTTGCAGAATTTTAGTACTGTTTTTACTTAAATGCGATAAAACCCGTAAAATAAGTTACAGAATTAGTGTAAATTAAAGTTAAAGTTAAAGTTGCAGCCTATATACGTCCCACTGCTGGGCACAGGCCTCCCCTCATTTCTGAGAGGGTTTTAGGGCAAGGAAATGTCCACCGCGCTGCCCCAATGTGTGTTGGCGAACTTCACGTCTTCGAAAAAAATTTTTTTCTTATTCTCGGACATGCCGGTTTCCTCACTATGTTTTCCTTCACCGCCGAGCACGTGGTAAATCAGCACTTAAAATCGCAATTAACAATTTCATTGGTGCCGGCGGGGAATAGTGTAAATATAAGCAAATAATTATGGTTTTTACTGTTTATGGTAACTTCATAGCACGTTTATATTTTGTATAACGTGCTAAGTTATACAAATCAACTGTTAGTTGAACTTCGGTACGTAAATCACTTAAAAGGTATATAATTAAGTAATTCAATTATCCTAATGTTAATTTTTATTATTGAAAACTGAATTATTTGTCTTTATCAATCCGTTAGAAATTAAGACTGGACATGGTCTTTTCCCGTAGGAGGGATTGTCACCTCTCTTGTTAAGCGGAATAGAGATGGCATTACAAGACGAACGAGCGAAGATTATGTCCATAGCATGCTTGTTTGCGCTTGTTAGCTCACTATATTATTACTTTCTTACTTACTTTAAGCTAGTTCTTGACTACACTTCTACCGAATGGTAAGCGGTTATGAAGTATTAGATGATATATTGCACTGCCTTAGCGTTATAAAACAAATCTTGGTCTGAAGACATCATGATTGTGATCTCATGTAAAGACAGGCACTGTAAATTGTGCATTGACCCTTAGGAAAGACAAAGCAAATCGTTTGGTTGAAATGCGTGGAATATCAACAACAAAGGGGTGGAGGCACATTGACCGTCTAGTTGTCCTATGGTGAAAGAGGAGGGCGGCATTAAATCATAATATCTGGATGTGTGCAGTAATCATGATTTAAGCTCTTCGGAATGTATCTTATAGATACCGAGAGGTATTATATTACGTATACAACTTGTTTTTAAATGTGCACAAATCCGAGCAACATTTGATGTAATGGTTAGAAAAATATTTAACTAAACTAACTTACAAATAATAAATTTTATTTATTAGTATGATTCAGAAATCGAGCAGTGGCTTATGTGAACGCAAGATCATTAATTTTAAGAAAACGCTAAGTTACCCCTCTGTAAAGGAATCAACATATATTCTTTGGTAATAGTATCTAAATCGTTTCTCCGAGACTTGATTAAAAGTTCACTGTGCAATGTTGCAATAGGATTTCGATATAGAAACTGCAATATTATAACTTCGAGATTCTTGTTCTTAAGAAATTTAAATAAATAGCTTGAGAACTTAACAACTTCTATTCATGGGTGTGGTCCATTAGATGGTAGTAGAGACCTTTTTTATTGGAAATAAGGTATTACATATTTCATCTCATTTTATTACGTGATAGAGTTATACTGCAGCTATATTACTGGTATAATTGTAGCACGAATAGGTCGGCTCGACCGGGGAAGAACCACTCTCTCACAGAATATCAGCGTAAAATAGCAGCTTAACGCTGCTGTGTTGTGTGTGTTGTGGTGAGTGTAGAGAACCGGAGACCCTTTTTACTGGAAACGAGGCATTCCATCTTAGTCTTCACGGGTGACAACGCATCTGCATTTTGATTTGTAACCGAGGATAGATGTAGATATCTATGGGCCACAGCAACCACTTACCGTCAGGTGGACTGTGTGCTCGTTTGTCACCCTTATCCTATAAAAACATCGTAGTCCTCAAGGGTGACAACACAGATGCGTTGTTATCCTTGAGGACTAAGATGTTTATTTTTAATCAAATATAGATGTAGCTATCTTAAGCCTACAGCATCATATTACCATCAGGTGAATTGTGTGCTCGCGTATCACCCATATTTTATAAAAAAAACTTAGCCTAATTATTCAGCACCTAATTCATTACAATTGCTGACAAAACTTCTGTGGTTATTAATAAATACTTATAGTTTTATAATTTTCGTTACGTAACTTCCGCCCACCGTTAGAATGATAACCATTCGCAATGTCTGACAGGTAATTACCGACCTCTTGCTAATTTATCTAAGCAACGGACAACGGATGTAACCCGACGCGGGGACATGAAAATCCGACATATCCAGTATCCAGAGGCTCACCTTTCTAAGTAATAATAACTATTAATCATGTGAGCCGACCCCAGAAGCGTCTTAAGTGTAGCTCTAACTCTTAAAAGTTCCTTAACACAGACTCAAGATCTTAAATCCTACATCTGTGCCAAAACTAATGAGCTATAGTCTATTAAAAAAATGGTGCCAATTATGAAGTCACTCGATTAGAGAAAATTTTAAACTGTTATATCAACTACAAGAATTGGTGGCATTTCAGTGGTTTAAGCATAATTTGAATTTGTGAAGTGTAAACTTCTTTAGAATCGGTTGTGATTTGAAACTCGATGAATCGAAAAGCGACATGCCTACGAGAGAATGAGATAGAATACAGTATAGTGTTTCTTATTATCTCTATCTCCTTCCAAGTTTCACTTCTACCGCGTGTGAACTGCACACATGTGTTTTTTCTTCATTATGAAAATATTTAAAGAATTGATTAAGAACATAAATATCATCATCATCATTCATCATCATTACAGCCCTTCACAAGTCCACTGCTGAACATAGGCCTCCCCCAAAAAATGCCACAAAGCACGGTCCTGAGCCACCTGCATCCATCGACTTCCTGCATGTCTTACCAGATCGTCACTCCATCTAGTGGGGGGACGCCCTACACTTCGTCCGCCGGTACGAGGCCGCCACTCGAGAACCTTTTTTCCCCATCGGTTGTCGGTTCTTCGAGCTATATGGCCGGCCCATTGCCACTTCAGCTTACTAATCCGTTGGGCTATGTCGGTCACGCTGGTTCTACTGCGGATAACCTCATTTCTAAGTTTATCACGCAGTGAGACTCCGAGCATAGCCCTCTCCATAGCTCGCTGAGCGACCTTGAGCTTCCTCATCCGGCCAGCAGTGAAGGACCACGTCTCAGTTCCGTATGTCATCACTGGCAACACGCACTGGTTGTACAGCCTCGTTTTCAAGTTTTGAGGTATACCTGACGAGAAGATGCCGTAATTTCCCGAACGCTGCCCAGCCGAGTTGAATCCGTCGATTGACCTCTCGGTTGAAGTTGGACTTACCTAGTCGGACTATTTGTCCCAGGTAAACATACTCGTCAACAACTTCGAGCTTAGTGCTCCCAACAACTACCGGCATAGGTGTGACATGGACATTAAACATGATCTTTGTTTTGTCCATGTTCATCTTAAGACCTATCCGTTGGGAGGCACTATTGAGGTCATTGAGCATAGTGCTTAGGTCCTCCAGCGATTCTGCCATAAGGACTATATCGTCGGCAAATCGAAGGTGAGTGATGTACTCGCCATTGATGTTAATACCGTATCCTTTCCAGTCCAGAAGCTTGAAAACGTCCTCCAATGCAGCGGTGAAGAGTTTCGGGGACATAACGTCACCCTGTTTTACACTCTCTGCAGTTGGATAGGTTTCGTACTCCTGTTCTGTACTCGGATAGCCATCGTAGCCCTACTGTACAAGCACTTCAGCACTTCGATATACCGACAGTCAACTTGGCACCGCTGAAGGGACTGCAGCACTGCCCAAATTTCAACGGAATCAATGGCTTTCTCATAGTCCACATACGCCAGACATAGTGGCAAATTGTACTCCTCGGACTTCTGTACAATTTGCCGAAGGGTACGTATGTGGTCTATGGTGCTAAAGCCTTTTCGGAAACCGGCTTGTTTGGGAGGTTGGAAGTCGTCGAGTCTGCGTGCGAGACGATTCGTAATGACTCTCGAAAACAGCACGTAGACGCGGCTCAGAAGGGAAATCGGTCTGTAGTTCTTCAAGAGAGCGTTGTCGCCTTTCTTGAAGAACAAGACCACCGCACTTCTGCTCCACGCCTCCGGTGTAATGCCACCATGTAGGACGGAATTAAAGAGCTTCTGAAGGACTTCAAGTACCGGTTTTCCACCTGCTTTCAGAAGCTGCGCTGTAATTCTATCCTCGCCTTGGGCCTTGCCGTTTTTAAGGTGCTGGAGAGCCATTCTAATCTCGCTCAGACTGACGTCCGGGATATCATCGGAATAGTGTCGGATAAGACTCGCTCTTGGATCGTTACTCACACTTGCGTGTGGCTCCAACGATGATGTGTACAGCTGCCCATAGAACCTCTCAATCTCACTCAAAATCTTAGGTGTCCCGGAAACGACGCTGCCACACTCGGTCTTCAGCTTCGACAGTTGGCTCTTTCTGGCAGACAGATCTCTAGCCAAGACTTTGGAGCCCTGGTTCCGCTCGATCGCTTCTTCAATACGAGCTGTATTGAAGTTGCGCAAGTCCCGCCGCATGCATTTGGAGATCTGTCTGTTCAGTTGCCTGTATTCTGTCATATCTACTGAAGACTGCAGCTTCATATCCCGTCTAACAGCCATGAGATTAAGAGTGTGATCGGAGAGTTTTTTGTGTTCTTCTGCGGCGGGTCTTGCAAAACTTAGCTCCGACCGCATGGACAGTTTCCACGAGCTTGTCATTCATATCGTCCACTGCATTGCAATCTTCTAGGCACTGAAAACGGTTTCGTAGTTCGAGCTGAAAGGTTTCGGGACTTTGGATTAGAGCACGAGGGGGACGGAGCGTTGACTTCATTAGACGTGACCTCTCCAACTTTACGTTTAGGTTCAGTGTGCCCCTCACCATTCGGTGATCGCTGCCGGTTTTCACCCTCGCGATCACTGAGACATCACTGAACAATTGTCGCCTGGTCGTCATAATGAAGTCAATCTCATTTTTTGTCGAACCGTCGGGGCTCGACCAGGTCCACTTCCTGTGGGGCCGCTTCTGGAAGAAAGAGTTCATCATAAAAAGTCCCTCTCTCTCCATGAAGTCGGCCAGCTGCTGGCCCCTTGGGTTCCGTTGCCCTACTCCGAATTTCCCTACTTTCAGCTCACCGTACTCTCTTGTGCCTAGTTTTGCGTTGAAGTCTCCCATTAACACCGTATAGTGGGTTTTGGAGGAATGCATGGCTCTAGAGATATCCTCATACATTTCCTCCACCTCCTCATCGGGGTGTGCCGAAGTTGGTGCGTAAACCTGTATGACCTTCAGCGAATACCGTTTGGTGATTCTGAGTATAAGGTACGCAACTCTCGTCGACACTCCCAATCTTTAACGTTGTTAACGAGAGACTTGTGGACGATAAATCCGACACCTCCTTGGGACAGATGGTCGCCCTGCCGGTGATAGAACAAGTTGCCGGATTCGAGGATTACCGTGTCCTCCCCCTCTCTTCGGACCTCGGATAATCCTATAATATTCCAGCGTAACTTGTCTATCTCTTCTTCCAGCTCCAGGATCTTCTCGTCAGTCCTCAGGGTACGTGCGTTATAAGTTGCCAGGTCGAGTCGTCGTAGGTGGCAACCGAACCTCCACCGGAGATTCTTAGCACCCCCTGCCCCGCCGTTACCATGGTCGCCACCGTAGCCAGGAATAGCGGGGCCGCCGGGGACTGGGGGCCGTTTCTTTGTGTCGTCGCTCATGGAGGGTATATTGCCATAGTTGCCACGCTTGGCGAGCGGGTTGGCAACCGCAGTTTTTTATTGTTTTTTGCTATTATCAGAAAGATGCTGCTGCCCATCCTCTGCCTCAGTTTCCCTCTTTCGCCACGACGTGTATGACACCCACGGGAAGATATGGGGTAGTGAGTATTCTTACCCGCCACTACACGGGGATATGTATATATATATATAAATTTCCCTGTTTTAATTTCAATGTTTGAAATTTCATGAAAGAAAGCGTTGATTATTCACTACTTACTTAATTTTTTTTATTATTAAAATCTATGTAGAGATCCAAGACAGATGTGTAAGTTCGCAAGAATATACTTATACTCCTGCCAGAATAACCCCCGCATCGAAAATTGTGTAACAGAACCAACTGTATTGAAAGCAGGAAGGGTCCCGTCAAAAATTACTATTATACCCCGACACATAATTAATGAACTGCTTATTCAAATACTTTTAAAACTATTATTCATGCCGTTTACGTTTGAAATGTCCCGACCAATTTCTATAAAAGGGCTCCTTTTTTTTTAAATTAATTAAAATATGTTACCTTGTGCGATTTTTTAACAAAAAGTTAAGCCGAGCGAATTAAAACTTACCCTTTTTTCGAACTCATTTAAAAGCCTTGTTAATATTTCAAAGAAATAACGCCTATATAACGAGACTAACAACGTTTGAATAAAATTCTTTATTTTTTAATATTATATAATTTATACTATTTATAAAGGGAATTTAAGACTTGAATTGAAACGACATTTCCGTTGTTGTTGCCGTAATTCCCCTAAGAAATGCCACAAAACAAGGTATTGAGCCACCTGCACCCATCGACTTACTGCATGTCTTACCAGGACGTCACTTCATCTAATGGGGGACCGCTGCACTCCGCTTACGGGGAATTTAATATTTACCTTACTTGCTATCCTTACCGTAATTTTTTTTATAGAAGAGGGGGCAAAAGGCAGGCGGCTCACCTGATGGTAAGTGAGTACCGCCACCCATGAACAACCGCAACACCAGGGGAATTGCTGGTGCGTTGCCGGCCTTTTAGAAAGGAGTAAGCTCTTTTCTTGAAGGTCCCTATGTCATATCGGTCCGGAAAAATCGCCGATGGTAAACAATTCCACAGAGAAGTTGTACGCGGAAGAAAACTCCTAGTAAAACGCACAGTGGTGGACCGCCAAGCATCGAGATGTGAGGATGGTATCGTGAATTTTGACACGATGTTCGTTCGTGAAATTTGGTGGCTGGAATTAATCCGAACAATTCCTCAGAGCACTCCCCATGGTAGATTCGATAGAAAATGCAAAGGGATGCAACATCCCTACGCAGCGCCAGTGAATCGAGCCGGTCAGAAAGAACTCGCTCGTCAACGATCCGAACCGCTCTGCGCTGGATGCGGTCAAGTGGAAGGAGCTGGCACTGGGGTGCCCCGGCCCAGACATGAGAACAGTATTCCATATGAGGCCGAACTTGCGCTTTGTAAAGTTGCATGCGATGTGCCGGCATGAAATACTGTCTCGCTCTGCTGAGCACGCCAAGCTTTTTAGAGGCCAATTTGGCCTACACTTCCAAGTGACCACGAAACTGCACACTATTCGATATGTCGACGCCGAGGATTCCGATGCTAGCTGAGGCAGCAAGGGGAGTGCCTTGAAACTGAGGAGATACGACAAAGGGGTTCTTTTTAGCGGTAAGCGCGCAAACTTGTGTCTTCTGGGGATTGAACTGGACTATTTAGTCGCCCCCAATCCGAGACTTTGTTCAGCAAAGACTCGACTTCAGACACAAGTTTGTCCCGGTACTTGGCGACGTTTTCCGAGAAATATTGACAAGGCCGGTGTATAAGGCATCCCCAGTAGTGTCATCTGCATAGCAATGAATGTTACCAGTTTGCAACATATCATTGATATGCAAAAGAAACAGAGTTGGTGATAGCACGCAGCCTTGTGGAACACCAGCGTTAGTAGGCTTGTAATCAGAGTATGTACCGTCTACTACGATCTTGATGCTCCGATCAGCAAGAAACTGGTGATCCAATTGCACAATTTCTCGGGAAGCCCATTGGAAGGGAGCTTCGAAAGAAGCGCTTTGTGCCAGACCCGATCGAAGGCCTTCGCTATGTCCAAACTCACGGCCAATGCTCCCCATTGGACTCTACTGCCTCCGCCCATCTATAATTCAGGTAGACCAGAAGATCACCAGCTGATCGACCCCGATAAAAACCGTATTGGCGGTCACTAATCAGCTAGTGATCCTCAAGGTACCTCATGAGCTAGCAGTTTATAATGGACACCATTACTTTGGAGAACAAGGAGGTGATGACGATAGGCCTGTAGTTGGACGGGTCTGAGCGGTCGCCTTTTTTAGGGATCGGGTGGACCAAAGCTGTCTTCCATGAATTCGGGACTACGCCTTGGGAGTAGGAATACCGGAAAAGACGCGTTTAAACAGGTGTCAACTCCGGAGCACACGTCTTCACGTGCTGACGTCCAGGGTGTTTTGCGAACCGAGCGCTGTGTAAAGTGCACATCCGGCATGGAGCACTTACACCGCGGGATGGTCGGCGGTGTGTTCCCCCCGTCATCAAGAGTCGAGTTGGACGCAAAGAGAGAGCCTAACAGATCGGCTTTCTCCTTTGCGGCATGGGCTAGTGAGTCGTCCTCCCTGTGCAGAGATGGAAGAGATGGCTGGCAGAAGTTCCTTTGGACAGCCTTGGCGAGAGACCAGAATGCACGGGTTCCCGAAGGAAGGCGAACTATCTTCTCGCCAATTCTGCCGATGTACTCAGACCTTGCCTTGGCAATGACTCTTTTGAAGGACCTGGTGGCGAAATTATACATCTCTTTAAGAGCGCTGGTGTTTAAATCCCGAGACGTAGATGCGTCAGCCCAGGCCCGGTAGCACTCCTGCTTATAGCATGATGCTATTTTACAGGAGCGACCAAACCGTGACTGGTATCTGCCTCCGATGGGCACCACTGAGGATGGAATAAAAAGTTCCATACCCTGAAGTACCACATCAGCAACATAATCAGCAACAACGCTGGGATCTTCCGGCGAGAAACAAACCAGCCCCAAGGGAAGGATGCAAAAAAAGACCGCATCCTATCCCAATCAGCCGACCTATAGTGCCAAACACGGCGGCAGCCTGCAGAATACAACCGCGACGTTAGTGTGGTGGCACCACACTCCGGAAGACAATGGTCCGATGAGCCTAAAGAAGCGTCGACGGAACCTGATATCTGTCCGGATGAGAGGTCAGCAGAAGGTCCAACGGGAAAGGTGCCGTATCATCCACATCTGGAATCCGCATAGGCGAAGTAACCAGCTGCGTAAGACCATATGCCAAGGCAAAGTCATAAACAGATCTCCCCGCATGATCGGTTGAACGTGAACCAAGCCATTCGGCGTGGTGGGTGTTAAAATCGCCAAGGATCACGATCTCTGCGGATGGGATCTGCAGTAACAAGGAATCTGTAGCCATTTGGACGTGGTCGATGAGTCGGTCTGCTTCGGCATTACCGCTATTGGACCTATAGAGGCACCCGTAGACGCTGGTGCTGCTGCTCCCGCTGTCTACGGTCGCTGTCTACGCGCAGCCATAGGATGGACAGGTCCGTACCTTCATGACTGCCGAGGCGTCGAAAACAGATGTCCTCTCTGAAGTATACGCAAACTCCAGCCCGGGGCTGTGGACAGCGTTAAGGTTGGAATGAAAGCGTGACAGGGGTCACCTTGGTCTTATTGCTCCGATTGCCCCGAGCAGTTTTAGTCGCGAGCGGTATTTTGCCCCCCCCCCGAATACGTGGTGCAGCCCGAGCACCCACGGTCAGGAAGAGTAGGATAATTGCTCGTGGATGCTCAGCGAGGGATTTTCAGAGTTAAGCCTCTACTTCACGCTCGTATTCTGTGAGGTCGTGGTACCACCCCGGTTCGAGCCGGCCCATCCGTGCGACAGCAAAAGCTGCCGCGTGGCTCTACCACTGTTTCGTAATAAATGAATTATATAAAAAAAACTTTTGCTTTTCTAATAATCATAAACGTTTTACAACGTAACCATGCCTTACTCGTAAATTAGTAATTTTTAATTATGAACCGACGTTGTTCAGTCTCAAAGCATTAAAAGTACTAAAATTCCTACTTTTGACCTCACTTTAAGAACTCAATAAGGTATGAATAGTTCAATATTCATGGTACTATCTACTGACTAATGTTCAATCTTTTTTTTATTACTTCGTCCTATAGTATCATTTCTCCGTACCACTTAATTCACTTCTCTCAACAATATTTATTTTATATCTGTAATCTAACATCTTACGATAAACTTTCTACTACTATCCGATACGTGCCTCTGTTCTATGAACAACATAAGAATTAGTATACTAGACATTAGGATATTTTTTGTTTTGTTATTAGTATTGTATTTTTACTGCGCATGAAAAAACGACTAAACATAAAAAAAACTGCGGTTTCCAACCCGCTTGCCAAGCGTGACAATTATGGAAAATATCCCTCCTATGAAGCAATCTATGGGGAAGGCCTATGTTTAGCAGTGGACATTAGTAGGCTGTAACGCTAACGATAACGGCGCCTGACCATGTAGTGGTGGTGTAACAATATCCACTATCCAAAATCATCATAATATTAAAATTTACTTTTTTTTTTAAATTGTACAAGCAGCTATTCAGGTCTAGAAATACCAGTATCACTGCGACCTGTAAGATCTATTGTGATCTAATATTACAATTAGTATCGTTGTTCAGTTGAGTTAGGTTAAATTATTTTAAATGCTTTCTAATGGTGACTTCTCTAAACATTTTTATTTCATCTACTGGGGTATTTTTAGTGATTAGAAATAGGATTTATCTTTAGTAACCAAACGCTGATACCACTATACTTACCGCAATACTTAAATTGCTATCTATTATATGATCAATACGTATCGATTAATCGCCAAAGAGAAAGGGTAGGTACCATATTTTCGTATAAAATAGAACGTTCTGAATCTCATTTGATAATATTATGAGTAACTCCACACTAAATTTAAATTTCTTTTTTTAATTGCTTTCTAATATAGTGCATTTTACAGATTCATGACTGTAAAGATTCAAACTTAAAGTGCACGCAAGACTGCTCATACTACTTCTAAAAGCTGAAAGGCCACGTTCAGCAGTTCGGGCCAATTATGAAAATAGCGCACCTGCGCTTGTCAAACACGGCCGCGCTTGTCGGCCGGCCTACACTAATCATTAATCTTCTTCGCTCCTTATATATACATTTCTGGTACCATCGCATCGCACCGGTTTCGCGATACTAAAATTATTATGGATTTTGAAATAGCTGTTTTTGGAATCTATACTTATGTTTCCTATTCTACGTTATCAAGCTATAATCGTTCCACTACTAGATATGGACTTCGGCTCAGCAATGCAGGTAGCTTTAATCACCAGGCTTGGTAGGTGAACTGGCCCCGTTATATCCCTGGCACCTCCCGTTATATCCCGCTGCTTATATCTGGCATATTACGAGATGCTTATAATTCCATATCCCGGAGCCTTGATGTTCTATAGTCGATTTTTTAGCCTTTACACAAAATTGCTGTTAATAAATTGGAAATACACGAACCAGAAATATATTTTATATAGTTTCAAAGTGAAAAGGACATCAGCAAGAAATATAAAATATTGGTCTTTATCACGTGATAGAGCTATGAGGCAGCTATAGTTGTAGCACGAATGGAACGGCTCAACCGGAGAAGGATCACGCTCTCACAGAATATAAAATTGCAGCTTAATACAGCTGTGGTTCGTATGGTGAGCTTTGAGAACCGGAGACCCTTTGTACTGGAAACGAGGCATTCGATCTTAGTGCATTGGCATTTTGTTTCTTAATCGAGGATAGATGTAGATGTCTATGGGCCACAGCATTCACTTACCATCAAGTGGATTGTGTGCTTGTTTGTCCCCCTTATTCTGCCAAAAAATATAAATAAAATAATACTTAAAATACAATATTTATATTTAAAAAAATACCAAAAATTAAAATTATCATACAATCCTACTCCCCGTGGTACAGTAGAAAGAAAATATGAGAAAAACAACTTCGCCCAATTGTGAAGACTGTAGTTATAGAAGACCTACATACACTATTTATTGATGGAATGTGTTCGATTTGAGTCTGTTAGAAGTAATTTAATAAGGGTCTTGAATTTGAACAGAACTGACGTAGGTACATATAATATTTTATCCCAACCAAATGGCAACAATGCGAAAGTTCTGTTCGAGTCCAAGGCCCACGTGGTATAATAATTAACGTTAAATGAGTTAGTGATGTATGTTAGGGTATGATGGGACTGACATACGCTAAGCGGTAAATGTCCTTTAAATTATTGTAGAAAAAAAAAAAAGTTGATCTTTAAATTGATCTTTAAAAAACGTTACCTCCACACTAGGATTTTCTCCTGTATCGTGGGGGCAGTTTACATACATAAATTTCTCAAGAACAAACATCCAGACCCGGAACAATTATTTGTAGGCCATACAAATACTTGTTCCGTGCGGGATTCGAACCCGCAGCCCTTAGCGCAGCAACTCATTCCTAAGCCACTGCGCCACGGAGCCGTCAAGTACTAAGAAAGCTGGTTGCATTTTCTCGCTAAATGGCTACACTTTGCTGGGCGTTAAAGGAAGTTAGAAGCTGTAAGTTGAAGCCGTTGGGCGAGAAAATTGCCGGCCTTCTTGTCACCAGTGGCGACGACTAATCGCGAATACAATTCCTTTAGAAACTTCATCGCGCGTGGATCCCACATAAAATGGCACAAATATATTATAGTCATCTCTCAGAGACTTATTCGCTATTTACTCGGTTCAACTACCTATGATGCTGCCCTGACTACAAACGAGGTACCCCTTAAATAAAAGTCTGCCAAAGACCACGCACTTAACATCCTACATAAAGGCTTTGCCTATCTCCCAGGGGACCAAAGACATACCATCGGATCTCCTGCCACAGTTTTCTATACGCAGAGCTGCACTTACCGATACTCTTGGATATGCTATTTACAATTTGTAGGCGTCATTCCCCGATGTTTCCCGATGAGTACAGGTTGGAATGTGGGGTGAGGCAGGGTGGTTTGACTTCTCCCTTACTTTTCAACCTGTACATTAACCAGCTCTCACATTAACCAGCTGATAGCGGAACTCAGCAGAACACGGTTCGGATGCTCTCTTGACGGACACTGTATCAATAGTATCAGTTACGCTGATCACATGGCCTTATTTATAATGTAAGTAAGAGCGAGCTTATGGTGTTTCAAGCGAAGGAACGTAAAGTGGCTTGTGTTCCACCAGTAAATTTAAGCGGGGTGGCTCTTACGAGAGTGTCGTCCTTCAAGTACCTTGGCCACATAGTTACCGAAGACTTGAAGGATGACAGTGATATTGAAAGAGAAAGGAGGGCGATGGCAGTCCGCTGCAACATGTTGGCCGGCAGATTTGTTCGGTGTAACGCAGAAGTTAAAATTACACTGTTTAAAGCCTTCTGCCAAACAATGTAATACAGAGTACACGTGTAATCTGTGAGTTAACTATACGCAGCGGGCTATCAATGCTCTCCGAGTTCAATATAATAACGCCTTCAGAGTGATGTTGGGATTCCCGCGATTTTGCAGTGCATCAAGAATGTTTGTGCTAGCGCATACTGACGGCTTTCACACTGTAATACGCCAACGAATCGCGTCTCTTATGCGCAGAGTGTGATAAGTCAGACTGTCCAGTCATGAGGCACTGTGTATACACACACACGTGTATAATAAGTGTCACAAACTGGCCCGGAAATGTTTAAATTAATGTCATAGTGTAGTTTTTATTCTGTTTTGTAGTAACCCTCTTATGGCCAAAAATCTGAAATAAATTCATTTTATTTTATTTTATAGTGTCCAAATATTTCACAAGGCTCTAAAACTGAGTAAACATTTATAAAAATAAGAGTCCTTAGGATAGTAACGTCGTTCAGATAACTGCGATGGGACAGCTTAGGTACTAGCACTTTTAAAATATAGTACGTGAGGGTAATATGGTCATCTGGTTAATATGGTCACTTTCTTATAACTCAAAAACTACAGCCTTGTTTGCATAGAAGGCTCTGCGATACGATAGCTCTTCATCAGTCAATCAAATAATAAAGGGTCAAAAAGGCGCTGCTTTATCGACGCCATTTTGACAGTTGATATTATAGTAAATATTTTAGTCGATTTTTGTATTGTGTAGTGTTGTTATTTTTTTTAAGTTGTTTTTCGAAGTGTTCCTAATTTTTGCCAAAGTTTGTTTGCTATTATTTTCTTAATATATTAGTTATAGTATACGACTTTGTGTTTTGTCTCTGTCCTCCTCCTAATTTTAGTTTTATAGGGCGATAAAGCTTAAGGTGACCATATTACCCTCACGTACCTTAGTTAAAAATTATCTCTGCTTTTGCTCTTTTTTTGCATAAGTAAATGTGTCACGATTAATGGTCACGATAAAAATACAGCATTATATATTGAAATATTAGGTTTAAAATGTAAAAGCAAAGTAAGAGTCTACGTACTTCCCATGGCTGGGCACAGGCCTCTCATTTATGAGAGGGTTTATGGGCAGGAAAATGTGCGCCTTACTGCTCCATTGCGCTGAAACGTCTTATTATACATAAAGATTTCTACATGGTTGGTTTTCTACAAAGCCTTTTATCCACGCCTAAAATTGCAGTGAACAATTTTAATAATGCTAGTGAAATCAAACTCTGTTTATATGCATACTATGAAAATTTAAGGCTAAACTACCACGGCTCTCACTCGTCTAATTTTTTTTTTTATAGGATAGGGTGACAAACGAGCACACAGTCCACGTGATGGTAAGTGGTTGCTGTGACCCATAGACATCTACATCTATCCTCAATAAAGAATCAAAATGCAGATGCGTTGTCACCCGTGAGGACTAAGATGGAATGCCTCTTTTCCAGTAAAAAGGGTCTCCGGTTCTCTACATTCACCATACGAAACACAGCAGTATTAAGCTGCTATTTTACATTGGTATTCTGTGAGAGCGTGGTCCTACCCCGGTTGAGCCGACCCATTCGTGCTACAACTATACTAATATTTTTAATATGCAAATTATGTTTTGGCAATTTTGAAATTTTCTTGAAAATAAGTTTTTGATTTGATTTTTGGATGCAGGTGGCTCAAGAGCGTATTTTGTAGCATCCTTGGGGTCAGTCTATGCTCAACAGTGGACCTGTGAAGGCTTGTAATGATAGTGATAATGATGAAGTATGTAGAGTAGTGGCTACTTTAATCTCTGTCTTACACTTACTTGTCTGAATGTTATGTTACTAAGAATCTCGTTGCTTTAGTAAAAACGAAAAGTAACGATATTAGATACGCTAGACCTCAAGCATTTAGAGATACTGTCTTGTCTAATCAATCGCCTACTTTCGTCGTCTTATATTTCGTCGTATATCGTCGATCGTCTAGTCTTTGCTCAGCGTGACTATCTCAACAAAACCTAAAATTGAGAAGTCCAATTTTAACGGCTTACAATAATGATGCTCAGGGGCTATGCGGTCGCTGTAAATTTCACAGTACGTGAGCAACCCAGGTTCAAATGAAATTGTTAATTGCAATTTTAAGTGCTGATTTACCACTTGCTCAGCGTTGAAGAAAACATCGTGATGAAACCGGCATGTCTGAGAAATAAAAATAATATTTCGAAGAAATGTGATTCAAAACGCATTTTGGCAGTGCGTGGACTCTTTCTTGCCCTTAAAACCACTCAGAAATAAGAGAAGGCCTGTGCTCAGGAGTATATAATGTATTTCTAGTAGATATACATACACAGGCATTTTAACTGTGTAGGAAGATAAAAACTCCTATGTATACTATATAAATATGTCTTTTATATTTTAATAGGAAATTAAAATACTCAATTACATTACTAATACTTTATTGTATAAATCATATAAATTATATTAAAAACTATTGAGTTCTGGCGCTGAGGGCCGCGGATTCGAATCCCGCACGGAACAAGTATTTGTATGGCCTACAAATAATTGTTCCGGGTCTGGATGTTTGTTAGGAGTTTGGATCGGAGTTCAGTAATAAAAACATTATTTCAATTTACAAACATAAAATACAAACCGTGACTTGATAGTATTATTTTAACTACTTATATGAAAGCACCAATGTGGTTATTTTGGCACTAGTGTTGGTTGGCTTTTTTGCACAACTATCTCTATTGTAAATATTACATTGGTTACAAAATTTTAGACGTAAACAGTTTACAAAGTAAATTTTTATGAATTCCTTTTAAATTGTAAAATTCGTATCAAATGTTCATAAGTTAAAAAAACATCGTAAGCAAGAAGCCTACATGTTTGAATAACATATCGGAAAAATTGAAAATAGCTCGTCTAAAGTGGCATAGATTTGAGGACTACTTTACTTTTCCATTTTAGTCGAGAAGTCTACTGCCATCTCTTAATAAGTAGCAAGAAATTGAAAAATGTATAAACTAAGGTCTACTAGCGCCATCTGCCGACAAGTAGGCCAACTCCTCATAAGCTGTATAATGTATTGATTTTAAATTGTTTTAATTAATTCAAGTATCATTTAATTTATGTGTAGTTCAACACCGTTCAATATTTACAGCAACGAGATTTGTAGAGATAAGTAGACAAATAGATAGAGCAAAGTTATGTGTTAAAACATTTTAATTCATATAATTTTCTAATCTACCAAGAAATTAGACAAAAAATAACGAATTGTGATATAAACGTTCCTGAAACGATATTATTATTGATATTGGGTTTACAAAGAAAGTAGACAGCCTTGTAAAATATTATCAGTTAAGTAACACTCTCAATCAAACTAGGAACAACTGAATAAATGTACTCTACACATTTTTTACGTAAACAAATAAAACAACTGTCAGATTCATTCATTTTATTTTAGGATATTCGTAAATTGTTACAACCTTTACTTTTCAATAATTGTACCTAAAATTAACTTAGTTTTCATTTTTCAATCTTCTGATAAAAGTAATCTATTAAATAAATAATGAACTGATCGAATATAAAAGTGAAACAATTGAACTATTTTTTTTTAAATAAAACTGTTTTTGATAATGTATTTTATCCCATGAACAACTTTTATCTTATGATTGAAAAATTAGTCTGCCCTAAATATAATTATAATAATTTAAAAAAAGTAAATTTTAACTGAGCTGCTTCTTATTTTTGTTCGAAACTTAATTAAATTTTTATTGTCTAAAAAGGAAATTAAAATACTTACATAATTAATAAATGTAAAAACCACGCAAAACTTAACATCTACAGTGATAAAAATAACGTTTTTTTTTCAATAAAACTTTTGTTAAGACCTCGTATGAGTTTTTATCTTTGAGCATACTTAAAATCCTTACTTACATGTGTACTATAGAAATACATATTATATTTATCACAGGGGTTTTCATTCATATTAAAACTATAAAAATAGTTTCCAAATCGCAACATAAGAAGACATATTATGAGAAAGGTATTGTGCGATATTTAAACTTAAAATCTATAATATTTAGCGTAGCGAACAACTACTGTTATTTTTAATATAATAATTAATGTAACTTAGCTTTGTAATTAGATAAAAATACTAGATGGCTTAATCACTTGCTCATCTAGTATCTATCTCAGTATAACCTAACTATATAAGTGAACAAAGTTCTTTTGAGAAATAAGGTTTCTGTAAATCTAACAGCATTAATGATGACTATGATTTTTAATTTCTCTTATATTTTCTTTTATACATATTTGGAATAAAAAATATTTCATTTCGAATAAACATATGATTTCGTGAATTCTGTTTTGTCCATATAAAAAAATCTTTAATTTATAATTGGTAAACTGCTACAAAAATTTATATATTGTATTTACAATTTCTGTAATTCGATATATTCTGCAATAGAATATCTAAACATTTTATAGTATGCTATATATTTTTTTCCTTCTTCTTTCGTTATTGTATTGTTTTCGTGTACAATAAAGAGTTATTTTTCTATCTAATTTTGGCAATAAACATAAAAATAATGTATTATGTATATTTGCGGCAAATATTTTAGTGACGAAAATTCTTAAGTACTACCTACTATAAGTTTTATGAATATTACATTAAAATTATATTTTCTTGAAAATCAACTTTCCATATAGGTGATATAATATCATTTCTGGACTATTTTCTAAGATATTTCAAAAAGTTGTACATTATATTTTAATACTTAAAAAAAAAAGCTTTAGGTGAGCTTAAACAGTTATAATTTGGAATCTATTAAAACACACGCATTGTTTAAAACTGTAATTCAAAAATGTAAAACATAAAATAAAAGGTATTGACAGAACAAAAAGAAGTCACTCTATTTTGAATCTAAGTGTAAGACTTCTATTGTTTAAATGTAACCATTATTATTACCAAAACTTTTGGTTAATTCGTTTTAAATTTAAAAATATTACATGGGTATTGTATGAGATTTTCAAAACTATATTCAATATAATTTTATATTTTTCTTTTATTAGCTGATGTGACAAACATACAGTCCAGTCGATGGTAAGCAGCTACTGCAGTTCGTGGCCACCTGCAGGCAACTTCAAATAAAGAAGGCCACTGATGCATTGTCACCTCAGTACATACTATAATGGTATGTAATGATACTGGCTCTCTATACCACTTAGGCCAGACACAGCTGCGCAAGCACTGCTATGTGGCATCAGAAATAGGTAAGAGGGCGGTACCTACCCAGACAGAGTCCTAGGCAGAATAGGAGTCCACGTACCTACGAAATCTCACTGTAGTTTTATGGAAATCACTTCAAAATTGTATTTCCTCGAGAACTAAATTTCAATATATTTCTATATTTTTGATACTTTAAAGAAATGAAGCTATGAGTGAAATTAAACAGTTCTAAATTAGAAATTATAAAAACACTTGGATCGGTAAAAAGCTAAAAAGTGTTTAATTTAAAAACATTTATTAATAAGGCATAATATAATTAATTACTGATAAACAAGTGCAAGATTCCTATTACTTAAATATAATCCATTATCGTTTTCAAAATTTATAAGATAATTAGTTATTTTAAATAAATGTATCCACTTATTTATTTATGCAGATTTACATTACCACAAAGTCATATAAAAATATTAAATTATAAATGTAAGACTGTATGACTTCTGTAGTCATTTCTGTCTAACTTTACTTTTACTCGTGGTAAGTAGCAAGTTATACTAAATTAGTTAGTTATTATTTAATATTTAAATCTATATACATAATAAAATACAATTCCACCATTTTCAACACAAAACTGTGTTTTAATATCAATAGGACAAAATACAATTCAATGTAAAAATAGAATTCGTTAAACAATATTATACAATTAATGGGTAGAGTTTGCGATCTTTTATGCGTAAGGTGTTAACTGCAGAATACGTGTTTCTAATTACTTATAGAGTCGATGACATCAGAACAAAGATGAATAATAAAATCTCAACACTGATGCAAGCAACATCATTGGAAGAGAAGCATGCAAGCATGCGCAGTTACGCCCAACGTAAGTATCGATTACATCGGTACCTATATAAATATCTGTTATTAGTTATTTTATATAACACACGTACTAAAGTTATTCAAACAATTATTATTGTTCTAAATTTATTTGTGCGTTTTCTGATCTAATTATGATAGGTTGAAAAGTTGTCAAGTGTGAAAATTGCCATAATATTTTATATTATTTTTCATTGGACTGTTTAATTGCAGATGTTAATGACTTAGGTTATGTCTATCACCATTAACTGCGGATTTTCTCATAAATAAATATAACAAGCAGTCCTATTATAGATACAAGAAACATTCAACAACTTATTCATAACGTTCGGCAAGTGTATTAGTGAAATAATCACCAAATGATAATTACCTATTTCATTGAAATACAGGGGCAGATTAACCTAAGGGCAAAGTAGGCAACTGCCTATGAGCCTATTGAAATATTAACCTATGATATTGGAAGTTGCAAAAAGGGAGAGGAGCCCGACACTCGCATTACCTAGGGGTTCCTACGTGCTTTAATCCGACTCCGCTGACATATTTATAATAAATGGACAAGAGAAACAGGAATTATTTTCCGAGAAATTCCTTAAGACTACTTTAATGCTGAAAAGAAACCAAGAAAAATCATTAACAGTTTTAAAGCATATTTAATGTTATCACCAGACAATTGCAGATAATTGTAGAAGTAGCAACGCATCCAATAATCAATAACGAATGTTGGAGACGAAGCAAGTAACTTCAAGTTTCCATAATCCATTTCTCTTCAAGGGATCGTAGCAGTGCATGCACCACACAAACCTCTCTAGAACCGAATTTGTCGCCTCACTTCAAACAAATTCGGATCTACAGGGTAGATGTAGGGCACTAATATTGATGCCGTTGGCACCAACGTTTGTAAGCCTCTTCTTTCTTGATATTACCTGAAAGTAAGTAAAGTCAAAATTAATGTTGGCATATAGAAACATAATTCGTTCGTTCATTTTTTGTTTATTTGTCTGTTAAACTGCGATAAAGTTTCTTTAAGTATATATCAAATAACAATAGTGTATGAATGATTTTTTAGTGTTATAATGTGTTATAGTTTTGTATCGAATGCTATGAATATATTATTTCATTTGAATATTCTCAGTAATTGTTATACGAAAACGTAATGATCCTTATCTATAACAGGTAAATAATTAATTTTATTGTTATGCTTATAAATTAAACAATTAAGGATTGACAAGGTTTGGTCGATAATTAATTCATTAATTATAAATTAAGAATTTAAAATTAAAAGAACTTCTATGAAGCAGCGTGACGTAGCCGAAGAACCACGACATCTGAAATTAAAGAAAACAATGCTTTAAAATTTGTCCAACCGGTTATGAATCATTGTACGCCTATTTTTAAAACGAATTGTCAAAATACGTATCCATCACAATTCATAGTAGTGATGTCAACGCGCAGAGATATTTTTATCGATTACAGTAAAATTACCATGCACTACAAGCTTGTTACGCACACAATGAATTCATTTCAGCGTTTAATAGACACCAGTAGTTTTCTGTCGTAATCAATCACCGTAATAACAGAATGCTATCAAAAGTGACTGTTAAAATAAACATCAGAGACGAGTAAGGACGTCCGTGTTTGAACACATGCCGTGTAATACTCGAATAGTGAACAAATTAACGTGACAGGGCTAGAAAATGGCAGGTGCTCTGAAATATTTCAATGTTTTATTGCGTAAGCCGACAACGGAAGGAAACGGCACATAATATGTAAGCAGGAATGCCTTTAAGAAGCTGCCCGCTGATCAAAATTCAAACTGCGTTAAGCAAACACACATTAAATGTTGCGTTTGTGAATGTTTCATCATCGCATATCACTGTCGTGTTATTTATGACATCATAGATCAAGATTTAATTCTGAACGTTATATTTTTATAGTTTATATAAATTCACTTACACTTTTTTGTAAACTATCGATCACGGATAGTCACAAAGTCAAATTATTACACTAGTATTAAGTTTTTGGATACATGTCGCGTCACTAAGTCTGATCGGACTGCTACTTGGCTCTTTGATTCGCCAACCTTGGCGTAACGAGGCCGTTATCCGCTCGGCGGCGGAGCGTCGCGACGTCGCAACTGGGTCAGAGGACGCGCAGGCGCTCTCCGGACACGAGCAATGAGTGCCGCCCCTGCCCTGGGATCGAATGAATGGTAGAGCCCCCACTTTCATATCGACCGATTCAATCTGAGACCCCCTTCTCATGCCTGTATACCCTAATACATATATACCCGAGAAAGCTCCAAAGCTCTTTTATATCTGGGCGTGATTTAAGCAGATGTAAGATAAATAAGTTGAACGTTCGATCCACCAGTTGCTAAACTGAGTCTAGGATATTAGGTTAGATCTATTGCCGTCGGCGTAGATACTTTCATTAGTTATTGTTAACAACTACGAACCATTATATTAGCGCCGCCTACTGGAAGTAGATCTAGGAAATGTTCAATTTGTTTATCTCTATATTAAACGTTAGCTTACTTATTATGCGATTGAACTAATAGAAACGATTTAAATAATATTATAGCGGAAACATTTTGTGCAATCGTTCATGATCTCAAATTTATCAGTATTATTTCAATATTTTGATAATTAAAATTATTTTAAGTATAAAAATATTCAAATAAGACTAATGAATGTACAGAAATATTTTTAAGAATATATAAAGTAGGAAAATCCCATTCATATACGACACAACGCGAAATAAGAAATTACTGTCAGAAAATCTACTGAGTAGATTTACAAATTATCATAAAATAAGTCCACAATATCAGTTTAGTGGCAGCAACAGTTAGCATAAAACAATAAATCTAATCTGTCTAGAATTTATTTACATGAAATTAGGCAGCCAGGTTTATGTATATGGCAACATTACAGATTGGTATAAAAAGATTGACAGTTTTGTGTCAGTGGTCACTTGTAAGGTCTTGGCAAGAAAAATTGAATGTGAGTTACATTATTTAGTTTTTAAGAAAAAAATATTATGTAAACACATTGACATATTTTTGACTATATTATAAAGAAAGTAATAGTTTCAGGTACTAGTGAGCAATAATGATAATAAATTGAGCAAAACTTAGCATTTTAATCCGAATCAACAGTTATTTAAATATTAAATAATTAGTTTAAAATAAATGAATAAATAAATAATGCTAGTATTATGTATTGAACTCACCCAAAAATCAGTAACCGTTTAGGATACTTTTGAATCGATGGAAATTAATAGTGACAGTGAAATTCAAAACACAACTAATCTAAAACCATATCAAAGATTCAAAGAAGCTTCATATTAAAACTTAAGCAGGAATGTGATGTGTTCACAACGAGGGACGATCTTACTCTGATAGCTCCCGCACAGTGTATCGCCTGTAGCTATTGATGATGAAAACTGTTAGCAGGCCACTAATTGTACGGCAGCCTACATAGGCGGCGGTAATTGCTCCATTTACACGTTTTGTTAGTTTGCTCTGCATAATTGTTGCCTGTTTATACGAGAGATATGAATGTGCAAACCACGAGCTGAATACAATATTAGGAAATTATTCTGGTTATATCGAACTGTATCTACATTTAATTAATGACTGTATAAAAAGGCTAATTAATTTAAAAAATGTTAACAATGTTTTTGTTTACCTGATGGGCTTTTGATGGACTATCATTGAATGGAAAAATAATTGCTGTCACGATGTTCTCTTAAAAATATTTTGACAGGGAGGATTTTAATAATATCGTTTAAGACTAATTGATTATTTATTGAAAAGAAAAATTATTTTCTTTTCCATAAAATCTTTAAGACATGAATAGAACCGCAATCATTGGTAAAATTAATTTTTATGTTGTGCTAAAAAGATTGCGTTATTATAGTCATTTATAATTCTGATATGGAATACGCGTGAGGATGGAAAATGTGGTTACTTCAATCATCCTAAGTGTAAGCTATGAAACTCTAAGCTCTGACTGCTTGTTATAAATGATATATTAAATTTGTTATTAATAAAATATGTATTAAAATAAATGGCATCAGATGCGTATCAAAAACCTACGCTACATTTTAAAATGTATAGGTAACAGGGTTTCATTTAATAATTAACATAAAATTGTTATAAAAGTTTCAAGTTAAAAATAAGGTAAGATAATGAAAGAAACGCTAATTGAAACAATAACGAAAATGCCTAAACATTTTAAAGATTTTCAAAACAAAACACTAATAAACCTGACCTACAAAGCAGTTGCAACAAACAATTATCAGAACACCTTTGTTAAGTAGACTAATTCTGAAAACATAGAATCTATTGTGCTTGGGTTTTCATGTTTATTAGGACTATTTAAAATGCTTGTACATTAAATTATTACAAAATCTCCATTTAAACCTTCGATTAACAAGTTGATCGAGGATTTAAACAACGTATACTTAATTTATAGAAATACAAATATTGTGGATTTTTTAATTTTAAAATTATGTTATTGCATGATAATACGTTTTAAATTATTTTTTGTGTTAGAATAAAAATAATATTTTCAGCAGATACTTATTATTTTAAAGTGCGTGTTAGAAGTAAAATTCGATTAATTTTTTTTTCACATGATAATCGCTTAGATACTGTTTTAATTACTTTTTTATCAATATTTGTTTTCTTAAATTGGTTTTTATTAAAATATACTTACATAAAATTGGCGAAGGTATAATCATTCCATGTAGCTGAATCAGGCACACAACAGGCGGAGTCTGAAATGAATTTAATACATACCCATTATATAAAAATATTCGATAATGTTTTAGCTCATATAGAAGAAAACATGAATATTAAAAGCTCCTAGATACGAAAACCAACCTTGTTCATCCTGCTCGATACGCACCAAACTGGCGTTGACATGACATGACAGTCATGGGAAGCGGAAATACACGAATTACCACGAGTCAAAAAAGGATGGATGGATGGATGAATGCATGTGCAAAAACGAGAGCGCCGACAGGTCCTTGTTATTCCAAAGCTTAGAAAGAGATAACGATATGGAATTTGACAGGCGGGTGAAAGGATAGGAATCTCGTTTAAACGGTTTTTAGGGTGGAGTTGTCTGGACTTTCTGATCGGCGCGGCGCGCAGATGGCAACAAAAAGGGACCAGTCCGGACTAAAATTTGGGAATAAATTGAACGGCATTTTTGCCACATAGCTACGCTGCCCTCTTCACAGTGCAAGGACAGAGGACACGCATTTTTGTTTTTACTTTATCTCATATTCTTTACATACATTACTTTTATTTTTCAAAATTACATGTTTTAAGTTGAAGAAATTTAACATTAATTGCTTCTATAAATAATTAGATGATGCTATAAATAATGCGATGACAATTTTGTTCTAACTAAGTGTGTATTCATTACGAAATTACTCATATTCAAGTCACGAGGTCACTGACTCAGGATTTATTGTGTGCTTCCTGTGTTTTATTAAACTACACGTTTTAGACAAATGCGAGAATATTAGGTATCATTGTTTCATACTCATTTTGAGTTTTGAAATATATTTTATTATAAAATATTTCAAAGATTTTCATTTAAGCTAAGTCTCTTTATATGCGTGTATTTCGTGCATGTATCTTACAGACCGAAATAATTTAAAGTAGTCACCATTTTGATAAACATATTTTTTTTATTATTAAGCCTTATAGCCTAAGCGTGCGTATACTCCGAATAGCAGACATTTAAGGTGGGGAAAAAGTTTCTTCGTATTTTATATACAAATTTAAGACATATACATGTGCCATTTTGTTCGGTAACTTGTTGCCATCTAGTAGGTAGTGACTTAATCCCGTTGCTGTAGAAATCTTGGAATTTTTTATCAAAAAAAAAATGCGACAAGTAGTTTTGACAGTCCCCTCTTGATGTTAACCTAACACAACCCAAAGAATCCTGAAGAGACCGAAACAGGTGAAAATCTGAGAGTGCAAGGTCAGGACTGTATGATGGATGCATACAGTGGCCAAAGATGTGTGTGATCAATTGCGGCCGTTTTTTCTCAATTTCTTGCTTGATTCTCATTAGTTGTTGGCAGTGGAGATCCGAATCAATGGTTTTGCCCGGCAGTAAAAGCTCATAATAAACGATTCCCTTCCAATCCCACCATACACACAGCATCACCATATTTCGCGTTAATCCGGGTTTCGCTATAGTGTGTGGAGCTTGACTACCCTTTGACCATGATCTTTTTCGCACGTTCTTGTCGTAGGTGATCCACTTTTCATCACCAGTGATCATTTTTTTCAAAAATGGTTCGGATTCATTACGTTTCAATAGAGAATAGCAAATGAGTACACGATTCATTAGTTTTCTTTCAGTGAGCTCGTGTGGTACCCAAATATCGAGCTTTTTTGTATAGCCAGACTTTTTCAAATGGATCAAAACTGCTTTGTGGTCAATCTTCAATTCTTCGGCTATGTCGTAACTACTAATATGCCAATTAATCGATTTTATACAAACAAAATACGAAGAAACTTTTTCCTCGACCTATTATATATATTTATATGTTAGAGTACTATTTTAAATATTCAAGTTTCAAAATAATCAACGTTCGAACCAAGACTCCGCCTAGAATACAGTATTTTTGCAGTTCACGGGCTACAATATATAAAAAAATTGTCGCATCCAAATCCTAGAGCCTGGTGATGGATTACGAGTGCAACGGCCCTGTTTATTGTGATTTTGAAATTTTCTTTCCCAAGAAATAAATTACAGTTAGCGTAGGTAGTTATGAGAGGGATAGTAACAATTAAATTTCTTCTTTTCATACCGAGTTGACACAAATATGCCAATATAATAAATCCAGCCAGTAAAATTTGGTTTGTAACTAACAAAACATAGCTGGTTTGTTGTGGTATAGTGGTTATAGTAAATTAACATTATTTCAAATGACTCCTTAAATGCAAAAACTTCTTATCTTTAAACTATTATTACAAACTGCAGAAATTAAGGTGAATTCAAGATAAGAGATAATATATTTAACCTTATTAACGCGTTAAATTTATTTTATAATAAGGTTTCTGCCAGATAAGAGATTAAGGCGGCGGAAGCTACGGTATCAGATGTTTGCATGCACCTTATAACTTCATATCAATGTAGATTAAAGCTGTATATTGTTTGTTATGCGGTGAACAGGTAGCTGCTGATAACTTTGTTTAACTAAGATATCTGAGATTAACGGCTGAAAGAATTATAACCAAGCTGAGTTGGCTTAAAGCCGGGGTACCAGGTCGAAATATAATAGAGTTATAGATTGTGAAATTTACGGATTAAGTTCAATAATTAAATAGAAAGCTCTTTTAAAACATCTAGATGATAATTTGGTTAGTTTAAAACTACTAGTATCAAGGCAGTTGATCGAAATTTTAACCATGTATAGGCGTTATGTAGGCCCATGTAGGGCTGAATCAGAATGACAGGGTGAGAAATTGTGTGATCTCTTATAATTGTGTGATAAGAGAAGAGTGTGGTTTACAAGATGATGTTGTGACCAGGATTAAGAAAGGAATGCTTCGGTGGTTTGGTCATGTAGAAAGAATGAATGAGAAAAGAGTGACAAAGCAAATTTATGTTGCAGAGCTGAACGACAGAGTCGGAAGGGACGTCCGGGCGAAATTTATCGACAAATTAGCGATATATTGAAAATGGGCCAAATTAAGAGTACCTTTAACCTACGACCGTGTATGCGTAGGTATATGGATGTGGAGGAAGCGAGAGAGGTGTGTCAGGATCGTGCAAAATGGAAGTCCATAGTCTCCGCCTAGCCCCAGGGTAACAGGCGTGAGTGTTTATGTATGTATGTATATGCGTTGTAAGAATATTAACTACCCCATAGCATCTCATGGGTGTGATTAGAGACGACAGAGGAAATAAATTAGTAGATGGGCAGCAGCTTCTTCCTAATAACAAATAAAAAAGTAAAACTACTGTTAACCCGCTTGTCAAGCATGGCAACTATGGCAAATATCCCGTCTATGAGACAGTCTATAGAGAAGGCCTTTGTTACTACACTGTCATCCATAAACACTAAAGAATCGCAGATGCGTTGCGTCTTACTGGTCCGATTAAACAACTGACAACAGCTAATTCCACGAAATAGTCGTACGTGGTAGAAAGTTTTAGAAAAAAGTGCAGTGGTAAACCGCCAGCAAAATATCGAGTTGATTTGGATGGAATTAAGAATTGTTTCAAATGATGATACTTTGACCGAAGTATTCCCAGTAGAATATGGAAAAAGATACAACTTTTCTTCGCAAGGTCAAGGGATCCAGTCAAACAGAAAGAACTTGCCCGTAGAAGAGTAGCATTGGGTGGGATTAAAGTGGAAGTACTACTCTGTGAGTACTGTATTTCAGAAATCCTTTTAAAATTGTAAGCGGCTACTCTATTAAGCACTCTAAACGTTTTAGAAGCTAATCCAGCTTTCTTTTCTAGATGTTACTCGATATGCCAACATTGAGAACTCCTATACGGACGGTGCTAATAAAATTAAAGGAGAAGTTACAACAAAATGTGTTTGCGCGTTTATTATAAAACGAATTTAGTTGTAAATATGCATATCTGTTTTCTAAGTACTCGGCTCCTGTTAGGATTGATCAATGCAGTTGGTTGCAGGTGCCCAGGAGCTGCTGTTCCTACTAACCATGATGTGAACTGTATGTTTGTAAGTTCAGTTTTATAAAAAATAATGCATCGATTCTATAAATGTCTTACTTCAGACGTAAGGTTTGTTTTAGCACTTGCCTACGTGTCCACGAAAAACTTGGCACATACTGTGAATAAGGGATGACCAGTACTACATAGCAATGAACATACGTCGTTCTACGGAAATTCAGCTTCAATGCATCATCGATTACGATCATGATTTTTCGATCTCCTACAAAAATTTTGGCCTGATTGCGTTATTTCTAGACAACCTATAGGAAGGAAGCACTTTGCTTCAATTTAATATGTTCGAAATGACCGTTAAGACCTTGATCTCGATTACCTGCTGTCAACAATGATTTATTTTTATCTAATACATTATATTTAATCCCACTATAATAATTCAGTTTATTTTATTTTGACTTAATGTTAACTTACTTTGGAGAACATTGGTTTTAACTTTTTAATTAATACCGAGACTACAACCAGTTTAGGAAAATTTTACCGACCGACACCGCCTTGTTATAAAAACTAGTTTATAATTAGTCTTAGGTTCGAGCTAGAATCTGTTTCATGAAATAAATCCCGTGGATAATGCAAACTAAAATATAGGGTATAGAATTTGGCAGTGAATGTCTAATTTGGCGAAGATAGTGGCGCCGCGGCTAAGGGGCTACTTTAGTTAGAAGACTTCTCTTAAACCATAATTTAAACCCGAGATTACCAGAAAGCCAGGTTTTGTAATAAGACGGATTATGTTTATGCAAAGTGTACGAGCGAATGAAATACAGAACTACGAAAATATATGACAGAGGATACAGGATTTAGACTATTTCTATGGAATTGTACGCTAAATATTAATAACAACATGCCGTGTAGTGGCGGCGTAAAATAATTCACTAACCTCATATCATCCCGAGGGTATCATAAGAAGCGACAGAGAAACTGAAACATGAGATAGGCAGCAGCATCTTCCTGAGAGGCAATCTATGGGGAAGATCTCAGAAGAAGATCCAGCAGTGGACTTTTGATGGGCTATGATGACGGTGATGAAAAATCACAATAAAAAACAGCTGTGCGGTGAAGGCGTTAGAAAATTCGCTGTCGCCACTGTTGCTGGTATCTCTTCGAATCTCTCAAGTCCCATAAGTCGAAAATAATAAAATAAAATATAATTTGCATGAAGTAAAAAATAATAAGATAAAATATAACTTTGAGGAACATTGTAAAGATCGACGTTTAACTCGATACTAAAACGAAGTTGCTCTTTGCTCGATGCAATGTCAGGGTGTTTTCATATTCACATATAAATATTTAGCCGTCGTCGTCAGGAGCATATTGATTGTTTGTGGATGTGTCTCGTAAATAAATCAATAAAACCGTTTTATTAGGAAACCATGTTTTTCGTTGTTGACATTATTTTATTGAAATGTAGCTGCTTCGACAAAAATGGTCCGTTTTATGAATTGATAGTCCCAATATTATGTCCAATTATTAGCCCATGAGAAAATGTATTCGACTAAGTCGTAAGTTATACATAGATTATATTTATGATTAAGTTTAGTTTTTGTTATGAATCATTTCATTGAGAAGACCGGTTTAATTTTTAATAAAAAATGGTATTAAAGGAGGTCTATTATTATAACAGTATCGGCTGCGTGGGATTATGAAAATAGAAACATGAAGAATGTGTTTGCAAACTTGTCGCACGAAGTCTAAATACAAGATGGCTAATCGAGAAGACTTAAAATTAAAATTAGTTTTTTATCTGAATTAAATTTGAGTCTCTTATATTTGTTTTTATGTGTAGACGATAACTAACGTTAACTTTTTTCTACGACCTTCAACTAAAATAAGTGTAACGTCATCATAGCGTAATAATGTATTTCATACAACATGGTTTAATGTGTACCTTAAAAACAGCCAGAGTATCATTTAATCTGAGACAAATGAAAAATAACTTCTGGTGAGTGGCAGTGGAAAATTTTAATTGGTGTTAGAAGACTATTTACAGGTGGAGATGCTAACTATGATGTGAAATGTAATATCCTAGAAAAGACCCGAATATTTTTATCATTACTTTGTTATTAATAATAACGGGATAAAGAAGCTCTGATTTGCTTGATAACTTGCATAAAAATGATACATCAAAAATATTATTAAAGCACGCAGAGGCGTTTCGCACATGCGTAAAAGGAGTACAAATATTGACGACTTTGAGCACGGACGCGACGCGCAGACTCCGACCTACCCCCATAAAATAAATAATACAATAAGAATAATATAATTCTACTCCGTCTGAATGTCTCTACTTTTGGTATTGGGAATTCGTTTGATGATGCTACGAATGATCGTGATACGTGACTACTAAGATACGATATTTATAAATATAGTAAAATTCTGATTACTGGTTAATATTGACGTCCTTAGCGATGGAAGTTTTCCGTTTTAAAATGGAGAGGAAAATTGTATTATGGAGGTGTACGTCGACATAGTCCCAGCGAACGAGTATTCATGTCTTCAGCCTGATTTTGATTGTTTTGTGATAAAAACCCTGCTTTGAACACGTCATCCTTGGACCACTTTCAAAGCGAAATTTTAACAATCAATTCTACATTTATACACATTATGCGTGAAACATTACCGTCGGTCTATTTTTGAATTATTCAAATACTATGCGTATTTTTTGAGATTCTTTAATAAAAGCAAAAATCTTCTGTCACATAATACTATGCTATACTTACTTATTTGTTTACTTTGTACAATTACAATTTTTTTAAATGTCGAAATGTTATATTTTTTAAATACTAGAAATGCTGTTAACATTATTAATATTCTCTTTAACTACTACTTATAAATTTAAAATGGTTGTGTAAGGAGTGGTTCACGACAGTAGTCCAACGGTGGATTCGAATCTACGAAATTTTGAGTTCGCGGTCTGCACCCTGCCATTAGGCTATAGTCGCTTAAGAGGATTGAGATGTTATTACTAATAAAGAATCTAAAAAAAATATTGAAAACAATATTATCTATTTCGGTAAGTTCGATTTTGGAAAAACAGAAATTTCTCTTTTTTTCTTTTTTTAAAAAACGTAACCTCCACACTAGGATTTTCTCCTGTATCGTGGGGGCAGTTTACAAACATAAATTGCACAAGGACAAACATCCAGACCCGGAACAATTATTTGTAGGCCATACAAATACTTGTTCCGTGCGGGATTCGAACCCGCGGCCCTTAGCGCTGCAACTCAATTGCTAAGCCACTGCGCCACGGAGCCGTCAAATATTACAACTTACAATTAAGCCATCTATATTATTAAGGCTAATTAATATAATATATATTATATATGTAATTACAATGTACACGCATTAAAATCTCTGTCAGCTTGTGTCGAGACATAAGCAGTATGTCGAGTTCAGTCGTTGCTCTAGTGGTCATAAGCGCGACTGCAGATCAAGTAGTCCCAAAGTCATATTAGTAGTAGGTATACCGAGTGGGTCAACATAAGTAATTCATCATATCAGGTACTGGATTTTTCTGTCAAGAAACTCTCAGTAACGGCGTCAGAAAATTGGCAGTGTTTGACCCTCGTCGGAAAGCACGTCAAGCCTTTGCGCCTGATCACTCTCCGGTCGTATCGGATTTTCGTCCCTTAGGACTAAGAGAGACAAGGAATAAAGAGACCCGTGTTTGCGCACTCGCTCGTGCATTAGTTTTTTTTTATAAAAGTGAAGTAACAAACGAACTTAGAGCCCACCTAATCGTAAATGGCTACTGCACTCCATGGAAACCAGCAGCCATATAAAAAAAAGGCTACAGATGCGTTGTTGCCTCCGAAGACTGAGACAGAATACCTCACAGCCTGTTGTTATACTGGCTCTCTCTAGGTTGAGACTGGCTACCGTAACCGAAGTTCGATATGGAGGTTATAATTATGGTTCTATCAGGATCAACGAGGTTCTGTATAGCTTGAACTTTAGTTTTTTATGAACAGTTTCTTGGAAATTTTGAAATTCGAAGAATGTGCACTAAGAATGCATGAGTTAGCTGTCTAATGCCTCTTGTACGTCGATGATCAAGTGTTTTTTTGCGTCGTCGATGGTCAAGTCGCAAATGATGGTTACATTAACAAACATTATCAGTTAAAGAAAAACAACGAAATTAAACGCAAGTAAGACGTAAGTGTTGGTTTTTGAAAGAGAAGAAAGTAAAATGACATGTAAAATAAGAATAGAAGGGGAGGTGGTTAAGCAAGTAGATGAGTTTGTGTATTTAAGCTGTGCTTAGCAGGTTTAGTAAGCATGACAAGGATATATGTAGAGTTTATACAGGACACGAAGTGACTCTTCACTCTATTGTCTTAAGTCAGAATGTATTAAAAAAGGCACGTATGGTAATTGTTAGTGTTAGCCTCTACGTTAACGTATGGTAGTGAAAGTTGAGTTTGACAGACGAAGTATCAGAGTAAAATTAATGCTGTAGAAATGCGATTACTAATAGTGTGCTGGGTGTGACTAAATGATAAGGTGATAAGAGAAAAGTGTAGCTTACAAGATGATGTTGTGACTAAGAGACGTATTCATTATAACAATAAATAAACAATAGAATTTAAAAATAATAGATTGGCACTGTTGTGTCTAAATCTAAATAACTGTACCTGTTCCTATCGATCAAAGTTCAAAAACATAGCTGTTACAGCTTGGAACAAAAACAAGAAATCTATACAAATAAGTAACTGATGCAATATTTATGCTAAGTCAAGATATTAGCGGCATCAAAAAATATCTGACCAATAACTATGTTGTTATAACATTGCAAATGTATCCGAACGTTTCTTTTTTGTAGAATGTGGTCAAAGTTATCTTTTATTTGAGGTATAATTTGGCGGTAAGAAGACAGTAGAAAAGTAAGCAGTTGTTGTGAGAGGTTCACACAGAGGTTGTTGCGGACAGTTTTATTATAAAAAAGGCTACGGGAACTATTATTTTAATGTAAAAGGAACAGGTGAAACCGGTTTTAAGCTTTACCTAGTATAGTTGTGACCAGGATTAAAATAGGAATACTTCGGTGTTTATGACACGTAGAACTAACGGATGAGGGATAAGTGTCAAAGCAAATTTATGCTGCAGAAGAGTAGAGTAGAGGAGAGTGGTAGAGTCGATAAGAGACGCCGCCCTAGAGGGAAATTTTTGACCGAATTGGTGACATATTGAAGACGGGCCAAGTTAAGAGTACGCTTCACCGACGAGCATGTATGCGTAGATATGGATGTGAAAGAAGTGAGGGAGGTGTGTCAGGATCGTGCCAACTATAAGTCCATAGTCTCTGTCAACTACTCTGCATGACAGGCATGAGAGTGTATGTTATGGTGACACTTTGTAAGGCAATACACATAATATTTGAGACATTTGATTTGTTAATTACAGATGGGTTGACTGGTAGAGAATGCCTCAAGGCATTAAGTCCGCCCTTTGTATTGTTTTAAGTTAAGGAAAGCAATAAAGAATAAATAAATAAATGTATAAAATGTACACAGTTTAAAAGTTTGAATTTATAATACTTAGTGGATGCCTTCCAATATAACATTTTTTTGCTTATTGAGAAAGAAATAATATCGTATTTACAAATAGAACTGGATTTTTAATCAATAATACAATAATCAAATTCCTACCAAGTCATCAATAGACATGTTTAGTTATCAAGAAAAATTTGCATCTTTATCAGTACGATGCTTATAATTTATTCGCTATCTTTGAAGTATCAGGATTAAGCAAAAAACAAGTTCTAGTATATATGATCTGTTGATATTTTATATTAATAGTATTTTTATTAACCATTGAACATAACAGATATTTAATAATAGACATAGGAAAATTCATAGTCTTTTTTTATATTTTTATGTATGATGATGAATAACCACCGTTGAATTAGGAAGAAATAAAGTGAAGCAAGATACTCATAGTGCGTCCCAGACACAAAAGAGAAGACATGCGTAAATCTATTATGTGCAGGTGGCAAATAATTTTACTTTAAGAGACTATAGAAAGCCCAGTGCCTAGCTGTAACGACCTGTTAACCCTAATTGTAAAATTAACACAATGTAGGTAAACTAAATTAAATTAAAAATAATATATTAATATAATAATAAAGTATTAACGTAAGGCAATTCGTAATATGTAATACGTAATTATATAATAAGATGGCTATGAAAAAAAATTGGCATCATTTTAATCAAGTAATGAATAAGATAGTGTGTGATCATTATCTATTTCTCTTTTCATAATAATTTATCGAATGTCATTATGTAAACAAAATAGTTTTTAGAATTATAGTTGAAGACAATTAATCGTTACGTGATCATCGTCATCTTCAGCATGACACAGTACACAGTTGAATATAAGCCTCCTCAGATGTCGTCCTATTATGTAAGTTTGACGATAAAATTCAAAAAAGGAACAAGAAACTTGACAGCTGAACGTAAAAGATATTATTGGAAATGAAGAAAATATGAAACAATATACTTACAATTTTCATGGATCTGGCACTGGAGACACCTCCGTCTGTAAGCAAATTAAGAATCGTTAATGACTTTGATCAGATTAAATTACATATTTCTTGATTTTAATAAAATAAGAACAAAGGCAAAATAGGCATAACAGTTCGCTTACCAGGCGCTGCGCGGAGCCATGTGGGGCGGCCGTGCGAAGCGGAGAGCGCCAAAAGACAGACCTAACCCAACCCCCGCACACCCCACCCCTCCCCCTGTCTCCTTACCTCCTCTAATTTGTTCGCCTCAGGGTTACCAGTTGCAAGGGTTTCCCTAACTTTATAACATTGGCCGGGGCGTATTCAGATAACCTAAATACATTTATGGACATTGCAAAAGGTTGATTTTTAATAGAATTGCCGCTATGCTTTTTGGAATTTTACTGTATTATCGCATTCTGGATTTACATTTCACCTGTAAATAATGAAGAAGAATTAGATAAATTATACTTTAAACACGTAAATAATAACCAATGAAATAAGTAAATAAAACATTTATTGACATGTAAATTCAATGCAAATATAAGACTTTATTTTGAAAGTAATTTTGAAGTAAGGGTGACAGACGAGCATACAGTCCACCTGATAGTATGTGAATACTGTGGCCTAGACAACGCACCTGCATATGAAATATATCCCTAGAGAACTATGGAATACATCGTAATAAGTAAACATGCTATTTAGATTAAGTGCTATTTTACGCTGGTCTTCTAAGGTAGCCTGGTCCTTCATCGATCGATCCAACATATTCGTGCTGCAGCCCTAATACAGCTGCAGTATGGCTCTAAGACGTATATATCTGTATGAAAAGTGATATTGATAAGGCTGATGATACATTGTTTTTGGGGATTTAAATATGCGTGCAAAAAAACTGGTATAGTAATATTTCACGAATATGGGTCCGAAATGCAAGCGGAATTAATATTATAGAGTCATCAAATTAATCGACCTCAAATAGGATAAAAAGTATAATATGAGCCTAATTTGAGCAGATTACAATACAGTTTAGGTTGCAGGCAATAATGTGTTTGATATCATAATATACTGTATAAAATCCAAAAACAATAATGCGCGGCAAATTTACCTAATATTATGGTATTTAGTTAGTGTTAAATCAAGTATAGTATTATAGAAAAATGTTTTTTAAATGTATGAATTTTCAGAAAACTGTTAGTGTTTGCAACATATTAAAGGTGTGGTATGGCGTCGCAGCAACCTTATTTCGTTGAATAATAATATTTACATAAATAATTTTAGTTGTTCTTAAAAAAGTGCTGAATGACAAAATATTCGACAAAAAGCACATTACTATGGTAATCGTAACTTGTACAGATTACATACGAGTCAATAAATAAATAACGTAAGTAAACTTTCAAAGTTATCTTAAAACAATGACGGAAATTGTAATCTGAAATATTATGCATAAGATTTCTTTCAAAGTTACGTAAATTATTACGAGTACTACAAATATACAAATTTGAAAGAACAAAAGTGGCAATTGACAGTGAAACCGTTAGTATTCGGCCGCACAGAGTGACGTAATCCATAGTAGCCCGTACGTAAGGACAAGTCTACAATGTTGTTTTTTGTTAAAGAAAACAAAACGACGGATTGAATTAAAAAATCAACCTTTATTCTATTTGTAGTTGTTGATACGGTAAGTTAGAGGATGATATAAAAATAGTATTTTTAATAAGAAAATTTTATTTTTTGCTTTATGCAATATTATCATATCGCCTTTTTAGCACCCACGTAACCCACGGGGCAATAGATTATTTTTTATTTTATTCTGTTAAAGCGTGTTCCTAATTTGTCATATAAATGTAGCGGCATTTAGTGATCGCTTTTTAAGAGTCTGGGTGTAGTTTAGTCCAAACATATTCCTCTGAATTCTTCCTAGATAACGACATTAGAGCAAATATACAACATGCCAGTGATATGTTCCTTTCTTTTGCTTATCCCGTGAAATCCTTTTTTTAAATTAAAACCCTTTCAAAATATTTATATAAAACCAATTTTACGAACTTATAAAATTAAAATAAAAACATACAGACCTATTTACAATCACTCTTATATTGTTCTTGGGAAAAAATAACAGGTTCAGTTTTCTAATCAGTATAATCAGTTCAAGCTGCAGTTCTGGCTGGGGCATTCAGGCAGTAATAGATCTTTAAAAAACTTACAGAACCACGCTCTCACAGAATACCAGCGTAAAATAGCAGCTTAATGCTGCTGTGTTTCGTATGGTGAGTGTAGAGAACCGGAGACCCTTTTTTACTGGAAACAAGGCATTCCATCTTAGTCCTCAGGTGTGACAGCGCATCTGCATTTAGATTCTTAATTGAGGATAAATGTAAATGTCTATGGGCCACAGCATCCACTTATCATCAGGTGGACTGTGTGCTCCTTTGTTACCCCATACTATAAAAAAAAAACTCTATAACAAATAAAGTCTTCTCATATGTATCTTTAAGGTTTCATACAGATAATTATTGATGGTTTTTATACATATTAGCAAATTTTAATGAGTGAAATCAGATAGTTTTACTAATTCATCAAAAATGTTAAAAAATTAAATTACACGTATTGAGAATGTACGAATATGTTTTATGCGCGACCCATATTTCTTCTATTGAGTATGCTAAATATTTTCCAAATACGTCACCAATTTTATATGCATGTCTGAGATTGCATGAAAAATAAGTTATAATCATTTTAATGTGTGATTAATATTTGTGATTTTGAAATAAAGGAAACTTAATATAGAATGTAGAGTTTGATAGAAATTTATTAGCATCTTCCTAATCAGTGAAAGAAGTTTTTCCGATTATTGGTTAGAGTATACATAAGTATGGCTTGTTCTATCTATTCTAAGGATTATTGATTGACAGAAAAAAAAGAAACGATCAAAAACTTTTATTCCAACAAAACATCTTTCTTTTTTTTTGCCAATTACTAAAAAAATATCTTTTGTATAAAACAGCTTTAAATCGGATGTTAAAATTGAAGTCAAAATTTTAAATCTATACATTTAAACCTTAAACTACATTAGATCATTGGTACAACAAAAAAAACCTAAAGAGTAAAATTATAAATAAATTAAAAAATAAATTTTCTATTGAAATCAATATCAATACAACTTTAATGTAATACGTTGTAATAATATGAGTTCGATCGAATTTGCAAAATAAAAATTGCCAGTGTGGACTCAGTACGTCTTTACTCTTTAGCGACACGTCCGTCCGGTGTCTATGCATAACCAACAAGATGCCATATGGTGCCTTCGGTGACTCAATACGAATACGCAATAATCATCGAATCCGACACGAGACGAAAACGTGTTTTTATTACTATTATATAATATTTATTTGACAGAATACAAAACATTGAATTGTAAACATTAACGGACGATTATGCATAAGGTTTTAAAAAGATTGGCTTCAAAAGATTTACTAAATTATCTACAGTGCAATTTTAAGCGATACTATTATAAGAGCAGATATTATATACTTATACAGTTATAATATATTTTATAGATATACTATTCGCCCGTTACAGCCTATTGAGATTCACTGCTGAACATAGACCTCCTCTATAAATTGTCTTATAGGGAGGATATTTGCCATAGTTGCCACGCTTGGCAAGCGGGTTGGCAACCGCAGTTTTTTGATTTTAGTCGTTATTAGGAAGATGCTGCTGCCCGTCTCTTGAGTTGTTTCCCTCAGTCGCCTCTTACGACACCCATGGGATAATATGGGGCAGTAGATATTCTTACACCGCCACTACTCGGCACTATTCGCCCATTCGGCTATAATTATTCGATTTGACGCCTTAACTTTCTGCTCTCATGTACCAGGAGAAACTAAGATCGTTTTGAGTTTATTAACGCGATAAACCATTTAGAACATAATACTTATCAATAATACAAAACATAAAAATGACAATTTTCTGATTTCAATTTATTATTAATGAATATTATTTTTGCTAAGATAAAATATTTATCACATTAAAAAATCCAGAGGAAAATAATCTAACAAAAGCTCTACTAAAGTGCATTGAAGTGCATCGCCCCGTATCAATCAACCCTAAATTATTTGCACGGACGCGCAGAGCCAATCCTGTAGCACCCTTTCCCTTATTGGTGAATTTTAAAAAGGAATTTCAATTTAATCTGCTCCCCTTTGCAGACAGCTGACGAGAGGCCTTTTTAGATTCGACCATTTTGTTGGTTTGACGCCGATAGACCTTTTTTGTCACGGCGCTTTTAGCGAAGGCAAGTGGATTGAAACTTAAATTGTATTATGGATGCTAATAGTGAAAGAGTTATTACGCCTTTGAATAATACATTAAAAATATATTCTTTGCGATATCCTGGAGCTGTGAACTCTATTACTTGTCTGATGGCTTGTCAATATGTAAAATATCGCTAGAACTATTAATTTCTGTCTCATTAATTTGTAGCTGTATCACTAGTAGAATGTCAACATGGAATAGTCGTCTAAAATATTTTTCCATTGTGATATTATAAATAGTCTTATAAAATACAATTTCTTCTTAGTGAAAATATAAAATAATATAAATAGTTATTTATATTGTAACATAATAGTTATAACAAAAATACATATAAGTACGTTATAACATACATAGTCATTATAATATTTTTATTGAAGCCAAAACTAGTTATAATATAAATAGTTTTAACTTCAATGAGAAAATATTATTGATTGCTCTGATTGCTGATTCGATAAATTATATTTTCACGACCACTTATCTGAGGAGTTAGCCAAGTTGATTTTCTACAACCGTTAATACTAATACAAAACTATAAAATAAATTGGAATGTCATATCTTAACGGTATATTACGTGACTTAACCTTAATTTCATTATTTTTTATGAAAAATTATTAATTGTTAATTTTAATTATTGGGACTAAGGAAAGGTAGTTCTAGACGTAAGGCTTTAATTCCTCTATGTTCTATGGTTTAGCACTATCTTCGGAAGCTATTATGTAGAACTTATTATATTTCTTATTAGTGCTTTACTTCTAAATAAGTTAAATCTTTTATAATTAAATTAATTCGATTATTACATGACAGTTTAGATGAAGAACATAAAGTATAGACATTTGTATTAAATTATAGAAACATTTAAATAAAGATATGCGTAAATTATTTATCCAGAGAAAGTATTAAATTGTCTATTGAAAACAAAAATCTATAGTACGAACATAAGCTACCCCGATTTGGTTCAATCAAAATGCGCAAGTCCAAAGACGGCGCAGGCGCACCAGAGGTGCCTTTGTAGCGGCCATACTTTATTGCTTTTTTTTTCGTCAGCTTTTAAACAAAAATATCGTCATTCATGGAAGTCAGGTATAAATTTCATGTTAAGAGTTTTTGTGCCGGGGCCTAATGCAACGAAGGGCTATACGTTGCTCGGGATTAACTGAAATTCTTTTAGTTTTGTTTAGTCGAACATTTGTTGTTAAAAACAGAGTTATGAAAGCTTTGTTAAATTGTTAACGAAATTGGATTATCGGATATAAGAGCGCAAAATTCAGTTCAGTCCGATGTTTAACTTAAAAGCAATCCGTTTTTGCTTTTTTTTTAAAGCGGTAAAATGTATTGTTTTCAATTATCATTTATGTCATAATTGTTATCGTCCAAAAAAAATAACGAACTTATTATGCAATATTTCATGCCCCTTTACTGTCTATGAATAATAACTTTAATATTTTAAGCGGCGTAAGAGACTACCACCTTATGTACCATACTTATGTACCATAGGGATCATAGAAAGCGAAAGAGGGAAATGAAACAGTAAATAAGCAGCAGTATTTTCTTGATAAAACCTCAAAATGATAAGAAAACTGCGGCTGCCAACCCGCTTGCCAAGCGTGGCAACCATGGCAATTATCCGCCCCATGAGGCAATTTATGGGAGAGGCCTATGTTCAACAGTAGACTTTCGATAGGTTGTAATGGATGGATGGATGTATAAATAGATGCTAAATAGAGACAGTTGAAATACACACTATTTAAAAATAAAAGCTATAAATTAAGAATATGATGATTGCTAAAGTAATAAAAAAAATCACTTTAAATTATAACCAACACCTACCTTTCTACAAAGATAATATTATTATAATGCATAAAGAATTATACATTTGTTATTAATTATTTAATATTTATCTTACCTTTGAATATTTGTTTGGATTAAGAATACCTGCAATAAGAGGGCCGAGCGAGAGAACTGGCAGCACAGCTCCTACTGCAGCTCAATTCAATACTGCGGGAGCTTTTTCTAAAGCTCACCGCAAACACAACTGTCAGAGAAAAGCCTGGAAGACTGCTTTATCGTTTGTTTGGGTTATAGTTTAACGCCATCTGTTGTTGAATAGAAATATTAATACTTTACTAAAAGCCTTTTCATGCTTATCTCATTTTCGTTTGTAAAGAATTTCAATTTATTAATGTACATAAGTAATGGGGTTTTTAAATCTTATTAAAATTATCAAAAATTAAGGTCACCTATTTTATTTAACTCTGATTTTCTTCAGATTTTTTTACTTTCAATAGTAAGCAAAATTACGAAAGCGACATCTGTAGTGAGTATGTGAAACAATTTGGCCACCATTAAAGATCATTTTAACAGAAGAAAATTATAATATAAAGCAAGTTGCAGTATACTTTGCTTAAGACAGATGTCGCAATTCACACATCAGTTAATCAGGACCAATTTACTGTATAATCAATTGTTGCTGTTATAATCAAAAGGAAATGTATTAACTACTTACGTTTTATTGGTAATATATCGTGAATTTGTCCAATTCAATAATTACTCAAATTTTCTTATAGCAATCTTAGTGGTACATTGATACTCGTATTCCAGCTCACCAAAGATTTTATTACTTCGATTGTTTTTCAAAAGGTGGCAATAATACAAACCAATCGTCTACAAATCTCTAAAGGTTGCGTTTTTTTTTTTAATAAAATTTATATTCTTTGAACCTTTAATTTTAATAATACAGTTTATATAATACAGTTAGCAGGGATAGTAGATAAGACAAAGATTTAGAACGAAGAGTGAATACAGGACACAGAGTTAATAGGACTCTTCACTCTATTGTGGAAAGTCAGTATTTGTCAAAAAAAGTCACGTATGATATTTTACATTAGCGTATGAACCCTTACCTTAATTTAAGGTTTTTAAAGTTAGGTGTGGTAGAAGAAGCATAAAAATAAAATAAATGCTGTAGAAATAAGGTCGTTAAAAAGTATGTTAGGGCTGACTCTTAATGATAGGGTGAGATACAAATTGTGTGATAAGAGAAAATGTGGTTTGCAAGAAGATGTTGTGACTAGAACAAAGCAAGGAATGCATCTGTGGTTTGGACACATAGAAATAATTAATGAGCAAAGAGTGACAAAGCAATTAATTTGTGTTGCAGACGTGAGTGGCAGAGTCGGCAAGGGACGGCCTAGACGGAAATTTACTGACCAAATTGGCGACATATTGAAGAAGGACTTAATTGGCGAAATATTGTAGATGGACCAAATTAAGAATACCCTTAATCTACGAGCATGGATGCGTAGTTATATGGATTTCACATCCATTGAAGCGAGGGAGGTGTGTCAAGATCCAGCCAAATGGAATTCCTAAATGGAACCCCGACGGTCTCCACGGAGACTAGCCATCAGCGCAGGATTATAGTATACAAGTGAGTGCCCAAGCACCTTTATTCCTTTACACCTTTATTCCTCACTCTCATAGTCCGCAGAGAGATCAGACGCAGGATCAACGACTTCGCATGTTTTACGACGCACGGGTAAAACACCGCCAAATTCTTATATCTGAATGAAAATTACTTAACAGAGAAACTCAATAGCTCATTTTTGGGCCATACTGGGAATCGAATCAGGGATCTCATAAAACCATTAAACCAACAAATCTAGGGTTAAGAGAGATACTGAAATTAAATTTACGTTCGCAAATAGTTTATTAAAATAAAGTTTTCCTTTCATACATCGGAGTCCGTTACGTTTAGGTGGCTACGGCGTATGATATTTTTCATCTGTTCCAGCCAACTATGCAGTAAGTATACTTACAAGGTCGGGGAAAAAGTTTCTTCGTATTTTTATACAAATTCAAGACATTTTTTTTTCAAAGTTAAATTATAATATATATGTTCCATTTTGTTCGAGAACTTGTTGCCATCTTATAGGAAGTGGCATGATCCCGTTGCTTGTTGAAAAACAATTGAAAAATGGCGGGAAAGTGTTCTTTACTTTTTATTTTTCTTAATGTCCTTTATATATTGATATTAAAACCACCCAGACATACTACAACCAAAGAGATTTTTCTTCAATCAAACCGTTTGGGATTTCATACAGATTCCACGCTGAAAACCACGGTGCAGCTGTTCACCAGGTTGCTTCGTTATTATCAATTTACTAGATGGTAGGATTCTATTCTGCCTAGGATTTCGTCTGGCTAGGTAACTTTTTCCCTTTTCTTACCTATTTCTGCCCCCAAATAGCAGTGTCTGCACTGCTGTATTCCGATTTGGAGGGTATGGAGAGCCAGTATTACATGCTGTGAGGCATTCAAATTTGGACCTCAGAGATGACAACATCTGTAGCCTTCTTTGTTTGAAGTTAGGTACAGCTGCCCATGGGCTTCAGTAGCCACTTACCATCAGGTGTAGGTACTGTGAGTTAGTTTGTCACTCTACTTTTATAAAATAAATCGTGAATGGGTCGGCACTACTGAAAAAAAACACACTCTCACAGAATCATCATCATCGTCATTGTTATAAAAGCCAGTTTACGCTGAACATTGGCCTTTTCCATAGATTGCTACAAAGCACGATCCTAAGGCTCCTGCTCCTGCACCTGTAAGTTTCACTAGGTCGTACGCCATCTAGTGGAAAGTCCCCCAACACTACACCTGCCAGTACAAGTCCGCCACTCGAGAGCTTTCTTCCACACAACAGTGGAACACATCAAATTTATCAACATTAAGTAGATATTTTTCATTGTATTATCGTCATTTTATACAATTAAAAATTTTGAGATGAGTTTGAAATTGATGATTTCTTTTATTAGGTCGCGGAAAAAGTTTTTTGGTATTTTGTTTGTATAAAATTGAAGAAAAATCTCTTTGGTTGTACTGTATGTATGTATCTGGCTGGTTTTAATATCAATACATGTAGGACATTAAGAAAAATAAAAGGTAAAAAACACTTTCTCGCCATATTTCAATTGTATTTCTGTCCGCCAAAATGAGTAAATCTAACGAAGAAATTCGATACATTCTGAAGTTTTATGTTATAACAAAATAGGTAAAAATGCGACTCAAGCCGCGAAAAAATATTGTGACGTTTATGAACCTAATGCAGTGTCAGTAAGAGTAGCACAAAGTTGGTTTAAGCATTTAGTCCGGGAAATTTGATGTCGAATACGCAGCTCACTCGGGTCGCCCTCATACGGATAAAGTCGATGTCATTTTTGATAAAGTGGAGCAGATCGGCATATTAGTAGTTATGATATAGCCGAGGAATTGAGAATTGATCCTAAAATACTTTTGACCTATTTGAAAAAGTCTGGCTATACAAAAAAGCTCGATATTTGGGTACCACACGAGCACATTGAAAGAAGCCTATACCTAATGAATCGTGTACTCATTTGCGATTCTCTAATGAAACGTAATGAAACCGAACGTTTTTGAAAAGATTGATCACTTTTGATGAAAATTGGATCACCTACGACAAGAACGTGCGAAAAAGATCATGTCAAAGGGTAGTCAAGCTCCACAGATTTTAATTTTAGCGAAACCCGGATTAACACGCAATAAGCTGATACTGTGTGTATAGTGGGAGTGGAAGTTCATAATTTATTATGTGCTTTTACCGCCGGGCAAAACCATCGATTCGGGTCTCTACTGCCAACAAATAATGAGACTCAAGCAAGGTAAATTGAGAAAGAACGGCCGGAATTCGTGGTCTTTAATCATGATAACGCCAGACCACACACAATTTTGGCCACTCAGCGAAAATTGAGAGAGTTTGGTTAGGAAATGTTAATGCATCCACCATATAGTCCTAACCTTGTACCCTCAGATTTTTACCTGTTTCGGTGTCTTTAGAATTCTTTGGGTAGTGTTAGGTTAACATCAAGAGAGGACTGTCAAAACAACTTGTCGTATTTTTTTGATCAAATATCCAGGAGTTCCTACAAGATGGCAACAAGTTATCGAACAAAATGGCACATATATATTATAATTAAATGTAATTAAACTTTGATAAAAAAAAGTCTTGAATTCGTATAAAAAATACGAAGAAACTTTTTTCCCGACCTTATATTATATTTTAAATTATAGAATAAAGTGTTGAGCAATGACGCTTTGGTGACCAACTGAAGGCAGAAATCCAACCAAAACCCTCGTAATGGTAATGCTGTTTTATTTTAACCACTCTGCGCTCACCTCACTCTTATTTAGTTCAATAAATCGCAGTTTCCTTTTTTTTTACAAATAGGTGTTATTAACGAGCACACAGTCCACCTGATGAATTGGAATCAAAATGCAGATGCGTTGTTGCCCTCGTTGAAATATTTGTTATCTGTAAAAGGGCTATGCGGTTATCAACACTCACCATACGAAACACAGCATCTTCATTGCGTTATTTTACGCTGGTATTTCAGGTAAGCATAAAACTTCCTCGCTTGAGCCAACCCATTCGTGCTGCAGTCATAATATTATGTTGCAGCGTGTCTCTAACATGTCATCATTGTCATAATTACAGCCCTTCACAAGTCCACTGCTGGACATAGGCATCCCCCATGGAATGCTACAAAGCACGGTCCTGAGCCACCTGCATCCATTGACTTCCTGCATGTCGTCACTCCATCTAGTGGAGGGACGCCCTACACTTTGTCCGCCGGTACGAGGCCGCCACTCGACAACCTTTTTCCCATCGGTTGTCGGTTCTTCGAGCTATATGGCCGGCCCATTGCCACTTACTAATCCGTTGGGCTATGTTGGTCACTATGGTTCTACTGCGGATATCCTCATTTCTAAGTTTATCACGCAGGGAAACTCCGAGCATAGCTCTCTCCATAGCTGGCTGAGCGACCTTAAGCTTCCTCATCCGGCCAGCAGTGAAGGACCACGCCTCAGTTCCATAGGTGGTCATCACTGGCAACACACACTGGTTGTACAATCTCGTTTCCAAGTTTTGAGGTATATATAACACGTGAAAACTTTAAATTGAATCGAACAAAAATTATTAAAATTTTTCGATTTAACCTGCTACGCTTTAAGTTTCAATAATGTTCTCCAGACAGAATTTCGGTCATGACGAATAATCTTAACGGAGACTAGCTATCTACGCAGGACGAGATTATATTGCAAAAGTGTGTGCACAAGCATACCGATGAGACGGCAATCCGACACGACTGGAGAGAGATCTGATGTAATAATAACGGCTTTACGTGCTTTCCAAGGCACGGTGTGAAACGCCCTCAACTTTTTGACTCCGGGCTGCTGCGAATTTTTTGACAGATAAAAACCCAATAACTGAGTTTTCGGCCGAGCCGGGATTCAAACTTCAACCTCAGGTAAGCGTGACTTACCACCACTAGACCAGCGAAACAGTTGTTTTTTTTTAATTTTAATATAATATGTCGTGTAGTGGCGGTGTAAGAATATCCACTACCCTATATCGTCCCTTGGGTGTCGTAAGAGGTGACAGATTGAAACTGAAACAGGAAATGGGCAGCAGCATCTCCCTGATAACAACTCGAAATAATACAAACCTGCGGTTACCAACCCGCCTGCCAAGCGTGGCAACTATGGCAATATTACTTCTACGACGCAATCTATGGGGGAGGCCTATGTTCAGGAGTGTACTTTTATAGGCTGTAATTGATGAATGAATGACTTTTAAGCTATAAGATCAGAGTTCAAACCTCATCTATTATTCTATGTGTTTGTTAACAGTTTCCCTGTTCGCGAAACAGGCACAATAGTTAAACAATTGAAATAATCATATATGATTCATAGGACAGGGAAAGAGTTAATTAAATAAACTAGGTAAAACACATCATTTTATTTTATAACGTGGATCTTAGCTAATTAACTTTTAACATCTTTAATATGTGTTTTTTCTTCAATCTGTCTTGACACTGCATCTGAGATTTCCCAAAATAGTCCTGCTTTTTATAAGCCATCCAAAATCTATTTTTAAAATAGATTTCTCAAAACGTACGTGTTGTAATGTTTTGTTGTTGTGCTTTTTTATAGACGTGACAAAGGAGCGTACAGTCTAACTGATGGTAAGTGAATGCTGTGACCTATAGACATTTACACTACACATTAGACATTTATCCTCAATTAATCACCCATCCCTGAGGACTGAGATGGAATGCTTCATTTCCAGTAAAAATTATCTGCGGTTCTCTACACTCACCATACGAAACACAGAAGCAGCATTAAGCTCCTATTATACGCTGGTATTCTGTGAAAGAGTGGTCTTTCTCTGGTAAAGCCAACCAATTCCATCTGTTGGAGTTTTTATTGATCTTGCCAAAGCATTTGATACTGCCTCGATCCCTATTATTTTGGACTAGTTAGAAAGATATGGCGTACGGGGGACGGTGCTTAAAATTTACAAGAATTTTCTGATAGGTCGTCAGCAACAAGTTAAAATAAACAAACACATCAGTTCAGACGTAGCTGTTAACTGTGGAGTCCCACAGGGCAGTGTGATCGCTCCCAGCCTCTTTCTTATATACATAAACTTTCGTGTTTCGTGGGAAAACCTGGGACGAAGTTCGACAAAATGCTGAAATGGGACTACATAGGGCTAACTTGTGGCTTAAACATAATCTACGGACCTGAAATGTATCGAAAACCTCATTCGTTCAATTTATTAATTCTCGAATAAAACAACAGAACGTGAATATTCGTATTCACACATGTAAATTCTTAACAAATCAACAACGTACATGTCAACCCGTAAGTAAAACACCTATGATGAAATATCTTGGAGTACTATTGGATGAGAAACTAACTTGGAAACCACATATAGACATGATTGCGTCAAAAGTCAGGAAATTAACATGAGTGTTCAAGAATCTTAGGCATGTAGCTGACCTAGGTCGTCAGTAATGAGGCTGTACTTGCCGCGGAAACATGGTAGACGCGGCTTTATAAGCGCTCTCACCATGCATAACCGCGAAGTGTGCAGCCTCCGTAATTACTTCCTGATGAAATCGGATGATCCATTCTACAGAGACGTCATTTCGTGTGATAAAAGGCTAACCCCTCTATCCTTAGCCAACGAGCAATGGCAGGACCCAGCAGTACAGTGCATTTCCGACCGGGAGACCGCATGGAAGGAGAAGGAGCTCCACGGGAGGTTCTACAAGGCTCTTCACGAGCCTTTCGTAGACACAGTTGCCTCCCTCCACTGGCTACGTTTTGGTGACCTCTTCGGGGAATCCGAGGGTTTTGTCTGTGCAATACAGGATTAGGTTATTAAGACCAACAACTATCGGAGATACATCCTAAGGGATAGTACAGTCGACATCTGTCGAGCTTGTCGCCATCCCGGTGAGTAACTTAGGCATGTCATCTTCGGTTGTTCGGCGCTTGCTAACTATGAGTACTTGCACAGGTACAACCTAGTAGCCAGAATTCTACACCAGGAGCTCGCTCTGAAATATGGTCTCGTGGACCAGAAATCGCCGTATTACAAGTACTTGCCAGAAGCCGTGCTCGAAAATGACCGCGCCAGGCTCTACTGGGACCAGGCCATCATCACAGACAGGACTATTCTTGCGAATAAGCCTGATATTGTGCTGATGGACCGGGCACAGTCAAGGTTATTTTTGGTCGACATCACCATTCCTTATGACGAAAACCTCGTGGAAGCCGAAACAGATAAGCAGACAAAATATCTGGACCTGGCTCACGAGGTGACCGACATGTGGGGTGGTCTGCCGACCGAAATTATTCCTGTGGTCTGCAAACGGGCTAATCCCAGTCAGCCTCTCAGGTCATCTGAGGCGACTGGGGCTCTGTGACGGACCGCTCCGGGCTCAAATGCAGAAGGCGGTGCTCCTCGATACCGCCCGCATCGTCCGCCGGTTTCTTTCCCTTTCCACCTAACCCTCGGCCGTTTGGTCTCCCCTGCCGAGGGCTTCCATCTGGTTGGACTTTTATTTATTTATGTATTATTTATTTATTTATGTTAGTATATTTTATATAAATTTAAGCATATTTATCATTTATTTTTATTTATTTATTCAGCCCAACCAGATGAGAATACTCTATATATACCCCATAATCATAATAATAATATTTATTCAAAGGAAGATCATTCGGGATCAAGGAATTCTTGGTACAAATACAGTTTCCTTGCGCACATCCAGTTATAATTGTGGCTTCCACTACATTGCGATGTAACGCTTTTACTTTTAGTCTGGTTCCGTTGCACAGTTGAGGAGGTTTTAAATTTCGCAACAACATAACAGGAGTGCCCACGCGCAGAATAAGCTTATGATGTGGAAGACCCGATGGTTTCAGTGAAGTAAGAAATTCGACAGGGTAGTTAATTGCGTCATCTGTGTTGACGACAGAGTCCAATGAAGTGTACACCATTTCTTCCCCCTCAAAAGACATTAAAAATATATCGTTAATTGCTGCTGCTTGGTCGTTTTCCGGTGTTAGTATGGCACGTTCACACAACCATTCCATTGGCTTATCGTGGTTATGAGCAATATCTGGGTAAATTTTGGATATTAACTCCTTTAACGTAAATACAACTTTGCACAAATTATCAGGGATGGTTATCATTCCGTCATTTATCGGGTAATCACCGTTGCAGATTTCAAGTAGGAGATTCGCAAATCCAACAGCAGACTCTTTTTCTCCTAAGTCTACCCGCATATTTTCGAGAGCTTGAGAATTTTAATTAGAGGCCATAAAGTGGATCTCTTAAGACATGTCTTAACTTCATCTGCTCTAGTTCCTTTTGGCACTACTGGTAGAGTCTGTCTAAAATTTCCAGGCAGCAAAACCGTTACACCACCCATTAACTTCTTATTTCCTCTTATATCTTGTAGAGTTCTGTTTAAAGCCTTTACACCACCACCCTTATGAGCCATTATTTCATCCCACACTATAATTTTCGTATGTTTTAATACTTCAGCAAAATTACTTTGTTTCGATATATTACAAATGGGAGTATCAGCTGTTGTTAAATTGAGTGGTAACTTGAAGGTAGTATGAGCAGTTCGTCCACCCCCAAGCAGTGTAGCTGCGATCCCAGAAGAAGCTACAGCCAAAGCAATTCCGCGAGTACTTCTAACTTTTGCTAATAGCAAATTTATGAGGAATGTTTTGCCTGTTCCACCGGGAGCATCTAAAAATAATATTCCAACCTCATTCGATTCAATTTTTTGTGTTAATTTGATTGTAAACTGCTCTTTGATCGTCATTCAGTGATCTTTCATTATTTTTAACTGTGTTTTCTAATGATGCTAAGTCGTAACTTGTCTCTTTAAGAAACTCTCTATTTTCAAATTGTTGTTCTTTGCTTGGCTGAGGTAACCCATACTTTTTTAGTAGCCGACCACCCAACGCTAATACGGCATCTTCTATTACCGAAAGGCATTTGTTAAATACCACATCTGTTATGTGCTCTACATCCACATCTCCCTGTCTTTATAATTGCCTTTTATAATCTTCAGATAGGTATTCTTTGTATTTCTCCCAAAGGCTTAAAGGGTATGACACTTGGCAGAACACTAAAATAATCGTAAAAAGATCCCGAATCATTTGCGGTAATTGGCAAAGTGCTGCCTCTTCCATTGCTGCGAACAAATACTGATTATCTTCAAACAAGCTGAGAGCTTTGCACGCTGATTGGAACGTGGAATGTACATGACCATCTACAGTTTTAACGCTTCAAACGAAATTGAGCCCCGCATCTCATGAAGAAGCATGCGAAGGTGATAGCATTCTGTATTGTTCTGATGCACAGTATAAACCCTGCCCAGAACGTGCTATTTTTGACCCTGGTCAGCCTTCAACGTTTGCTCCTCTGGAACTAGCTAGTTACATTAAACTATGAGGATACTGAAAAAATACTGAAATAGGTGAAGCATAGCAAGCATAGAGTATTCTCATCTGGTTTGGCTGAATAAATAAATAAAAAGAAATGATAAATTTACTTAAATATATATAAAATATACTAACATAATTAAATAAATAATAAATAAATAAATAAAAGCCCAACCAGATGGAAGCCCTCGGCACGGGAGACCAAATGGCCGAGGGTTAGGTGGGAAGGAAAGAAACCGGCGGACGAAAGCGGTATCGAGGAGCACCGCTTTCTGTATTTGAGCCCGGAGCGGTCCGTCACGAAGCCCCAGTCGCCTCAGATGACCTGAGAGGCTGACTGGGATTAGCTCGTTTGCAGACCACAGGAATAATTTCGTTCGGCAGACCACCCCACTCGTCGGTCACCTCGTGAGCCAGGTCCAGATATTTTGTCTGCTTATCTGTTTCGGCTTCCACGAGGTTTTCGTCATAAGGAATGGTGATGTCGACCAAAAATAACCTTGACTGTGCCCGGTCCATCAGCACAATATCAGGCTTATTCGCAAGAATAGTCCTGTCTGTGATGGTAGCCCGGTCCCAGTAGAGCCTGGCGCGGTCATTTTCGAGCACGGCTTCCGGCAAGTACTTGTAATACGGCAATTTTCGGTCCACGAGACCATATTTCAGAGCGAGCTCCTGGTGTAGAATTCTGGCTACTAGGTTGTACCTGTGCAAGTACTCAGAGTTAGCAAGCGCCGAACAACCGGAGATGACATGCCTAAGTGACTCACCGGGATGGCGACAAGCTCGACAGATGTCGACTGTGCTATCCCTTAGGATGTATCTCCGATAGTTGTAGGTCTTAATAACCTCCCGTGGAGGTCCTTCTCCTTCTATACGGTCTCCCGGTCGGAAATGCACTGTACTGCTGGCTCTTGCCATTGCTCGTTGGCTAAGGATAGAGGGATTAGCCCTTTATCACACGAAATGACGTCTCTGTAGAATGGATCATCCGTTTTCGTCAGGAAGTAATTACGGAGGCTGCACACTTCTGCATGGTGAGAGCGCTTAAAAAGCCGCGCCCACCATGTTTCCGCGGCAAGTACAGCCTCATTAATGACGATCTCGGATGATGAATCCTGTGGGACGTCATAATAGTGTGGACTTTTCTGAGTCTGAGTCCACCTGAGTATACCGAAGGTATACATGAGAACAGACATGACCCAACCGTTATATGCGTGTGTTTTATTAACGCCCAAGAAAAGACTGTAAAGCACTTTTGTGAAGCGTGCATTAAACACATCGCAAACTGACTGTTTCATGTCCACCTCATCGATACCTATGTTCTGTGACATACCCAGGTATCGGTATGATTCAGCCTCGGATAGGGTTCCTATGTTGATAGGCATAGATAAGTCTATGCTCGCAGATTTAGCAACCCTACCCCTTTCGACTTGGAGGACCGCACACTTATTCGTCCCCAGCTCCATTCTAATAGAATTGCTAAAATCACAAGTGATGTTTAGCAATTCCATAAGATGGGAGCGACTGGAGGCGAATAACTTGAGATCATCCATACAGAAAAGGTGGGTCACTTTTGTACCTCCTTTCCGAAGCTGAAATCCCCTCCCGGAGCCCTCCAGTAAGGTACTGAGAGGATTCAAAATTCAGGAGATCAGAGGCAGAACCAGATTGGACTCAAACAATCGCACTGGAAGATACCCCTTCTGGTCGAGAGCCTCTTGAAACTGTCGGGCGAGCACCGCCTGACACACCACGAACCCCTTCAGCCAGTAGTGATGCAGTCCGTCGAGCCCCGGACCTTTCCAGTTCGGGGCCCTTTTGACCGCCTCAGCTACATCGTCCGGCGTTATAATGACGGGGTCCATGGGCGTAACATTCGCACCCTGACTCGCCACAACTTCCATCCAAGGGCCCTTGTTGTGGTTTACGGGCTCTGACCACAGGCCGCGCCAGAATGCGACAGTGTCGGCCTGATTCAGTGCTTGGTCCGTTCCACGTACCATTGGCCGCTCCAATGATTTATAGAGCCTCTTCTAATCACTCTGGAAGAGACGATTCTGGTCCGTGTCCGTGGTCCGTGTCGACCTCTCGGTATATCGCCGAATCCGCTTCCCCCAAGCAGCGATTCTCTGCTTCAGGTCGTCTATGCGCTCCGTCATTTTTTGCATTATACCCGGCTGGGACAAACTGATAGCAAACGCCATCCTGATGGTGCGCACAATTCTCGGCCTATTATTGACCGCACTGAAGCTTATCAGTCTGCCTATGAGGGCCCTTGCCTTTGCGATATGGTCCTCAATCCATCTTCTCCAGGCTGGGATAGCGCTACTTTGCCCAGTAGCACGTCCAGACGTGGGATGTTTGGCCCCAACAATGCGGCAAACTGCCAAAGCGGCGCCAAAGAGTATATAGTCCGTATCGCAAAGGTCCCGGCTGGTTTCCAAGTAGGTTGCCAGCAATGGGTTCAGGCCCGTCAAGACATCCCGCTTCCGCTTGCTTAGGGTTATGCGCGGGAGTCGCGTTCGATTTTTGAGAGGCGTACAGCGCGTTTCCACCTCCTCCTCCAATTCACTCCTCATCTGCTCTAGTTCGTGGGTGACCATTCCATCATCGCCTGAAACAACCAGAGCGGGAAGACCCATAGCGGCCTCCACATGTGGCTGCTGGTCTGTGGCCTGAGGTGCCGCATCCCCAACTATAGCCGGTTCATTCGATGAGGGAATAGCCTCACGCCGTAGTCGTTCGAGTTCGGCATCATCAAATATTTTCGAGCGCAAGATGTACCGAACTTGGTCTGCCAGGTGTTGCTCTGTGGTAGTGTAACAGACAGCTCCAGCTCAGCAAAAAAGCGATGCATCCGAGCCCGATACGCTATCCCTCCAGTTTCTTCCCCTTTCGCCCTATAGTACGCCCGCAATCCGTTTGTGTTAATGTTTTTTGTCCAACGCATGCGGCGTTCTTTACCAGCGGTGGGTGCCGCTTGCCGTGTCAGAGAGGACCTTGCCGACACCAAACCAACTGGTGGGGATGATGGATGTGAGGGGCTGCTAGGTGGTCGTGCAGCACCTCGCGCTCGGCTGGCGGCTTGCATGCTGTCGCGTCCAGCGCCAGCTCCAGACGCGCCCCGGTGACCCCCAGGCAGCAGCCCTATGCGCGTTCTATTTTTTTCCATCATCCATAAAATGGGCGTCAATTAACGGGAGACGCACAGCCCTGGCACCGTTTCATGGTGTGGCCGTAAGCACAAACGGGCCTTTGCACTCTCAATTCTGCCGAGGCACGGTGCTCACACCTCTTGGCAAGGCGCTGACTGACTGCGCCGACGTAGCAGTTTTGTCACTTAACTGTTACGTCAGCGGGCGATAGGGTCGTCCTTCGAAAACATTTCTGTTTCTTAGCTCTTTGGCTAGTTTTGACTGCATATACGGGCCGAACCAAGTAAATGCAGCGCGTAGTGAGTATTTATGTAGGTGGGGTGTTATGGGTAGCTATTTAATTTTCTTCCAATTGCATGAATTTTCTTACAATTTGACAGGTATTTAAGATTGCGGCTTTTTGGAGTATAATGTATGTGGAGCCTTTCAGGTCTATTAATTTGAGGCTATGGTGGAGATGGATGGGTATGACACCCGTGGTGGAGACGACTATGGGTACTATATAAACTTTGTTTTGTCTTCAAATTCTGCTCACTTCATTTTTAAGCTCTGCATATTTGCTTACCTTCTCGCCTATTGTTTTTTGTAAGTTATGTGTGTTGGGTATTGCAATATCTATTAGGTAGGTGATTTTACTTACTTTATCCTGTAGTGTTATGTCTGGTCTATTAAAGTGAATGGTCCTGTCGGTAAGTATGGCGCGGTCGTAATAAAGTTTGTGTGTAAGATTTTCTAAAACAGTTTGTGGTGTGTATTTGTAGTAGGGTGTGTTTGTGTCTTGTATAAATTTATGTTTAAGTGCTAGTTTTTGATGAATGATGTTTGCTACTTGGTTATGTCTGTAGTCTGTCTGTGTGAGAGTTGTACATGCCCCTGTTATGTGTTGTATGGTCTCTGGTTGGGTGAAGCACTTGCGGAATTTATCGTTGGTTACTGTGGGGTCTTTAATGACATATTTCCTGTAGTTTTTAATTTGATGATCTGGTCTTGTATTGCGACGATAAACCCTTCAGTTTCCGGGAATAGGCTGCCAATTTTTAGCCATTTATTTGATGCTTCTGTATCTACATGTGGTTGTTCCAGGTCATGTGGGTGTCGTCCGTGCAGGACTTTTTTTTCCAGTCCTCCAACTTTTGTTTTTGTGGGTTATTGGTGTTATTATGTTGTGTGTCTGTTTGTTCATTTGGGTTTAGTGGAGTGTAGTTAAAATCATTTAGGGCTACGGCTTTATGAATGTCACTAGTGCGAGATTTATTGTGAAAGAATGTTTTGAGGCTACTAATTTGTTTCTGCTAAAGGTGGTGAATGTCTATTAGGCCTCTCCCTCCATTTTGTCGTTTGGTTGTGAGTCTTTCTATTGCGGATTTAGGATGTAAATTATTGTGTTTGGTAAGTGTGGTGCGTGTGGTTCTTTCTATTTGCTGTATGCCAGTTTTAGACCATTTAATCACTCCAAACGAGTAGGTTAATATCGGGATTGCGTAAGTTGCTAATTAATTGCGTAATTAATAAGATGCTTTCCAGCGAGATGTGTTTTGCATGCTGATAATTTCCAAATTGACGTTAAAAATCTGCTGAAGGACATTTCGAAAGAAATGGAAAAAACTATTAGAAGGGAAATAAAAGACATCCAAAAAAGAAAACAAAAAAAGTTCATGTCCCTGCTGCCAAGGGAATCATAACAGAGCAAGCTAAAAGCGATATCGAAACTACTTTGCTAAGTTTTAATTCATTAATAATCAGAGAAGCCTTGACAGCCTACAACAAGCACTTACTATGGTACGCGAAGCAAGAACTTAAGAGTACCTATAATTATATATGGATGAAAAAGGGAGTTCTTCGTGTACGCAAAGAAGGGCAGTATGAAAAACCTGTTATTATGCACTCTATAAATGATATTAACCAGCTGCGAGAATAAATAGGTATTTATTTATAAGCTAATAATACGTTAAAACTGTGTACGATTACTTTCTCATTAATGAATAGCTTACATTCTGATATAACAGAGATTAAAAACTGTATCGATGTCCAAACCTTTATAAATAATTTACCTACTAATATTAATCTATCTTGTTTACATATTAACATACGCTCACTAATAAAAAACTTTTCTGCGCTTGAGGAAAGAATTATTTCATGTACGAAATTGATAGATGTAATAATTGTTACTGAAGCAAATATATCATCATCACTCAGCTCTTTGTACCAGATGGAAGGGTATACTATGTAGACAGAGTTGCGAAATAATCGAAAAGGAGGAGGTATTATTATGTGTATTCATAAAAACATAAATTTAGAGTTCACAATAAAAAAACACGATACTTTGAATGCATTTTAGGCCGAATAACCACCCCAAATAAATATTCGGCAACTCTGTTTGCGATATACCGCCCACCTTCTTCCAGTAAACACTTGTTTATAAATGAATTGCACTGTACTGTTAGGTGATGTAAACATAGATCTTAAGATAAGTAGTCCTATAAAACATAAATATAATACTGCATTGTACAACTATGGTCTAATGTGCGGGATCTCAAAATATACAAGAATTGAAATCGCTAACAGCAAATTAAGCAAGACTTGTATCGATCATATTTATGCGAGATCCCACACACGAGGCGTGTATACAGCGGCTCTCGGTACTCAACTGGCTGACCACCGCGCAATAGTTTTAGCATGCATCGAAACTGGCAAAGTGCGTACACTGGGTGTTCAAACTTTTAAGGTAAAATGTAATAATAAAATACTTGTTTCGCAATTTCAGGATATTGACTGGCAAAATACTAAACATATGTTATGTCCTTTGAAATTGTACTCTTTGATATTAAAAAAAACATTAAGACATGTTATCATAAATCGCAAATACAAATTAAAATTAAAAATTATTACAAACGACATAACAATAATTGGATGAATAAAAAACCATACGGCACGCAACTATAGAGACATTATTTGTAAAATGGCTTAAAGATACAAACAATAAAATATTAAAATTAGAATACAATAAAGCTAGAAATTACGCTAGTAAAATTATACAACAATACAAAAACAAAAATATAAAATCTGAAATTATTAACAACAAAAAAGATGTAAGAAATCTATGGGTCATTCTAAACAAAATCACAGGCAATTATAGGAAATGCTATAGAAACGATCACTATAAAAACTGCCGATATAGCCAATAATTTTGCAAAAACATTTAGTGATAGCGTAAAGAATATTATACCCAAATGTAACATTAGTATTCTGGATTCAACTAGTTACCACCGTCAAACTAACGTCTCTATTAGATTTCAAAAAGCCACAGCAGAACCTGTTAAAAAAATTATCCCTTCATTTAACACTAAAAAAGCCCCTGGTTTTGATGAAATAAGAACTATTGATCTTTAAAATATAAGTGATAAAATTGCTCCCATTATAGCTAATCTCATAAATACATCTGTGCAAAGTGGTACATATCCAGCAGAGCTAAAAATAGGCATAGTACGTTCAATCTATAAAAAGGTAGTCCTAAAGATTATAATAACTACCGGCCCATCATGATACTGCCAATAATTGATAAAATTATTGAAAAATTTATCACTCGACAAATACTAAACTTCTATTCAGACAACAGTATCATAACAGAAAAACAATTTGGTTTCCAACCTAAAAAAAGCACTACACAACTATTAAGTAAATTTTCAGATTCCATTTACACACACCTTAATAATAAAAAAACATGTCCTAGTTGTATTCATCGATTACAGCAAAGCTTTTGATATCCTGCGGCACAGTACGCTTATTGAAAAATTTAATGACTGTGGAGTAAGGGGTCCTCTCAACAAATGATGTCAGAATTATATGCAAGACAGAACTCTACATGTCAAGGTTGGAGAGGAACTCAGCTCTATGGTGAGAGTATCAGAGGGCACAGCACAGGGCTTTGTGCTGGGGCCAGTGCACTACATCATATATGTTAACGATCTGATTAACCTGACTAAGAACTGTGAAATATATCAATTTGCAGACATGTTTAGACATGTTTAGTATCCGCAGACGTTAACATAAATGTCTCACTACATCGGCTCCAAACGGACTTCACCCTTCTAACAAAGTGTACCCATGATAGTGGGCTTGTTCTTAACGCCAACAAAACTAAGCTTATGTATATCAGCTCCTGCCAAAATAGGATTAATAAAAGTCCTCAATTAATCTTCCACGATCACGCTTGCCTTCACTCAGACCATATCAACTGCGCATGTGAACCAGTAGAAGCAGTAAAACGCAAAATATCTTGGACTAGTTATTGATGACCGCTTTAAATGGACCAATCACATCAACTCTGTTTGCGATATATTGAGAGCAATTTTGGCAAAGTTTTCACTAATTAAATGGAAAATACCCTTTTCAACGAAAATGCTGCTGTACAAAGCATTAGAAGAATCTATCATATCCTACGGGCTGAGTAGTTATGGAAGAACATACAAATCACACCTAGACCTAATTTATCAAGACAAGTACAGCAACAATTGTGATGGTCTATTTAGTCACTGTAAAATTATTCCCGTCCATGCGAAAGTTAAATTAACTTAACTTAACGAACAGTTTTTTAATAAAGACATACAACACTTAATTGATCATAGAAAAAGATTTGCTGAAAATACCACGATCTCAAAATCATTACGGAAGACAACGACTTGCCTATATTATACCCAAACTAATAAATGAATTACCCTTTACACTTAAAAATGGCATTACTACGCAAAATATAAAAAGAAAACTAAAACTACATTATTTAGATGAAATAAAAAAGCATCTTACTAAATAACTATGTCATATTTATGTACGTAATAAATGTACATATTATACATAAATTAATTAAAGATGAAAGAAAAATAAAGAGATCATATAGTATGCGTATGGTATCAATAAATATCTGTCGAGTTCTTACGATGTTGTCGTGGTAATTCAATTGGAGTGTAGTTTTCCAGCGGCACATGATATGATGTAAGAAGGCTATTATTTTTGGGTTTATTTTGTATATACGTAACACTTGAATTAACCATGAGTGTGGAATACTATCAAAAGCTTTTTTGTAATCTATGTAGGTACAATGAAGGTTTCTATTTTTTGTAGCGGCATATTTGTGGACTATTGAATCTATAATTAATTGTTCCTTGCACCCCATATGGCCTCGTCTGCACCCTTTTTGTTCTTCCGCTATTATGTTGTGGTGTTCTATGTGTTTGTTGATTTTAGCTGTGATTGCTACGGTTAGGATTTTGTATATTGTCGGTAGGCAAGTAATCGGTCTGTATTGGGACGGTTGTGGAGGGTATTGAGACTTCGGTAACATGTAAGTTATTCCTGTTGCAATAAATCCAGGTATATTTTGTTGTCCTAAGATTATGTCTGTTAATTTTTTAGCGATAATTTTGTGTAATGAGTCTAGTTTTTTGTACCAGTAATTATGTTCTTTATCAATGCCAGGTGATTTACAGTTATGTAGTTTTGCTGTTATACTAATTATATCAGATTCAGATATCTCGACGAATTCCATTTATTCTAGTGCGCTCCACTTAGATCCTTCATATACTATCCAACTAGCTTTATCATTATGCTGCACTTGCTCTTCCCATATGCTTGACCAGAATTTTTCCAATTGTTCTGATGTTGGTAGTTCGGTGTTGGTGTCGGTTGTTACGTCTATTTGTGGTTTTTGTAAATTTCTGTAAAAGTTCTTTTGGTTAGTAGCAAACATGGCGTTATCATTTTTGCGTTCTTGTACCTTCTTGTATCTCCTCAGCCTTCTGTTTTAAAGTGTCTAAGAATTCTTCGGGTTTTTTACTGTCGTTTTCATGTCTCGTGTAGGTGGCCATGTTCTTAAATATTGCCTCGACCCTTTTGACTACTTTGTTAGTCTACCGCAGTCAGCTCGCAATTTTTCTATATCTCTTTCGAGTCTCTGTTGCCATGATAGTTTGTTTATGATTCTTGGACTTGTGCTGCCTGTGTATTCTGTTATTTTATAATTAAGTTCTTCAGAAATGACTAACTAAACTAAATGTAGATGTACATCTACTAGTTATGTGTCTTCGGATATACTGGGTGTTACAAAACTACCCGTAAAGCCGAAAGGAGGTTAAATGGGGCCTTATAACGAGTCCATTCACAATATTTAAGAACCGTAGTAACGCTGTATAACATACCCCAAAAAATAAAAAAATATTATTATTTTCACTGATGTGCAAACCCTATTTCAGTAAAATTAAAGAGTAAACTACGCAGAATGTACCTACATTTCTACCTAATTCGCGGAACGACAAAATTTTAAAAGACCTAACCTAACGAAACAACCTAAACGAACACTTACTTTTTCATAATAAACGTCAAATTTACAGAAACGGCTCAAAGTGTGCTCCGCCTTGCTCAATACACAACCTTGCTCGTCGGGATATGGCTTGTGTGGCATTTCGCACCATCGTCGGTGTTATTGATGCGAAAACCGATCTAACACGCTGTTCCATCTCGGCAACCGATGGGCAATAGGAGAAATACACTCTGTCCTTCACATAACCCCACAAAAAGAAGTCCAAGGGTGTGAGGTCCGGAGAACAAGCAGGCCATAGCACCGCTCCCCCGCGGCCGATCCATCCTTGCGGAAAGCGAACGTTAAGATGTTCCAGTCAGCCACAGGAAAGTCGTCAATCGTCTCTTCGAATTCCGTTTGTAAAAACGTTAGATAGTTGCTACCGTTCAGACGTGATGGCATAAAGACGGGACCGATGACATGCCCGTCATAAAGGCCAGCCCACACATTCAGCCGCCACTGGTGTTGGAATCTGCCCTGCCGTGAAGCATGTGGATTCACGCGAGCCCAAACGTGATCGTTATGCATATTTGAAAGTCCTGACCTCGTGAATGTTGCCTCGTCCATCCAAAGAACATAGTTTACGTAATTAGGGTTTTCCTCTAACTGCCTGAGGTACCACTCGCAGAAGTTCCTCCTGGGTGAAAATCGGAGGGTATCAGCTCCTGTGTACGGCGATAGTAATAAGGGTGACGATTGTCGTCACGAAGGATTCGACAAACTGCAACATGGTTTATACCGAATCTTGTTCCGGCTCGCCTCGTACTTGTGGTCGGCTCTTCTTCAAAATGCTCTAACACTAATTCAGCCTGCCTGTCGTCGACTGTGCTTGGACGTCCACTTCCAGTAGACCGATGGAAAGAGCCGGTGGAATGTAGTCGTCTTGACATGTTATTTTGCATCGTTATTTTGCAAAAAATGTTGAAAAAAAAACTCGAAACAGTTGTAGGATATCGATTAGAAGATTTGAAATTGACAACATTATTTTTTCCAACTTAACATTTTTTGAAGCCAGTATTTGAGTATAATGACATCCTTGTATTGAGGTAGCAAACATTTATGAATGAAAAATAGAAAAACTATTAAAGTAGACAATTATTGGGTAAAATAGTTACGTAGGCCTTTCTGTTAAATAATCTGGTTCCCTGACATGACAGCTTACTAGGGTTGACAAAATTTTTGGCTTTGATAATTAATTATATTTTTTACGGGGTATTTTGTAACACGTTGTATATTGGTTTAGTATGATACGATTAAATAAATCTACTAGGTGAGAGAGTTTTGGGGTGTATTTAAGTTTGGGTAGTTTTGGGCGAGCTGGTGGATCCATACCTGAATATTGAGTTAGAGCGGTTTTCAGTTTGTCGTGTATTTCTTGGATGTGCGTTTCTGATAACTGATTTTGATCGAAATTTTCTAAAGTCTCAATATCATTTTCTAGCATTATGGTTATGCTCTCGGTTTGTGTGGATGTGTGCGATCTATGTATACTTTATGAGTATGCTTGTGATTGATTGTAAGATTGAGATTGTGTGTTATGTTGTATTCGAGAGGGTGATTGTGGTGGTATTTGTAGAGTATTTTATGTTGGTGTATGTGTTTCTGGGATAGGATTTTGATTTAAATCTTCTAACTGTGCACGTACTTCTTCTTTTAGTTGATCTATTACTTTTTGAGATAAAAGTTTATTCCTTACTAATGTTCATCTTTGATCGGAAATACGTTGTTCTGTAACACTAATTTCTGGGTATTGTCTTGTAAAAAGTTCATGCAATTGCTGTCTGTATGTGGTCATGTCGGTCTCTAATTTGGTGATGTGGAAGAAGGTTCGCATGATAAATATGTTTACTTCTTACTCCATCTCATGCGAACTCTTGGTTTCCCAGCCTTGATGGACGCGGTCAAGAAGGTATTTACCCCCCCGCGCAACATTCAAGGTTGGCAAGAATGAATCTGTATGAAAACTAGTAATGGGCGATGATAAAGATATGGAAGGTGACGATGGTATCGGTGGTGATGATGGTCTGGAAGGTGTGTATGAAATGGTGCTTGGGTTGAGTGGTTCTAAAGGACTGTCTGTTCGGTCAGTCGGTCTGTCACCACCGTCACTGGTTTCGGCAGTAGCATCTATGTCGGTGAGGGCCCGCCTGTTCAACTCCTCACTGCTGACGGTTTGCATGCTGAGACACCCAGCGCCAGCTCCAGGTGTACCCCGACGATCGCCCCCGGGCAGCGGTCCTAAACGTTTTCTTTTGAACGAGTATCCATGTTTAATGGGTTTCCAGAGCCACGTTAGCCACGCCAGTAATTTCTCAATCGTGTGTCCGCCCCACGTGATTCTATGGTCAATCAGGACGTGTGGTTGTGTAGGGGGCTTATTATTATGGGGTATCTATATAGTTTTCTCATCTGGTAGGGCTGTATAAATATATAATTGTAAATGAAAGATATATATATATATATATATATATATATATATATATATATATATATATATATATATACATAAATATCAATAAAATAAATACATAAAAATAAATAAATAAATAAAAGCCCAACAGATGGAAGCCCTCGGCAGGAGAGACCAAACGGCCGTGGGTTGGGGAAAGGGAAAGAAATCGGCGGACGATGCGGGTGGTATCGAGAGCACCGCCTTCTGCATTTGAGCCTGGAGCGGTCCGTCACGAGTCCCAGTCGCCTCAGATAACCTGAAGGCTGACCGGGATTAGCCCGTTTTCAGAAACGACCACATGGACAATTTCGGTCGGCATACCACCCCACATGTCGGTCACCTCGTGAGCCAGGTCCAGATATTTTGTCTGTTTATCTGTCTCGGCTTTCATGAGGTTCTCGTCATAAGGAATGGTAATGTCGACCAAAAATATCCTTGACTGTGCCCGGTCCATCAGCACAATATCAGGCTTATTCGCAAGAACAGTCCTGTCTGTGATGATGGCCCGGTCGCAGTAGAACCTGGCGCGGTTATTTTCGAGCACAGCTTCCGACAAGTATTTATAATATGGCAGTTTCCGATCCACGAGACCGTACTTCAGAGCGAGCTCCTGATGTAGAATCCTGGCTACTAGGTTGTGTCTGTGCAAATACTCCGAGTTAGAAAGCGCCGAACAACCGGAGATGACATGCCTAAGTAACTCACCGGGATAGCGACAAGCTCGACACATGTCGATGGCGCCGTCCTTTAGGATGTATTTCCGATAATTGTTGGTCTTAATAACTTGATCTTGTATCGCACAGACAAAACCCTCGGTTTCCCCAAAGAGGTCACCGATACGTAGCCAGTGAAGGGAGGCAACTGTGTCTACGAAAGGCTCATGTAGAGCCTTGTAGAACCTCCTGTGGAGCTCTTTCTCCATCCATACGGTCTCCCGGTCAGAAATGCACTGTACTGCTGGTTCTTGCCATTGCTCGTTGGCTAAGGATAGAGGTGTTAGCCCTTTATCACACGAAATGACGCCCCTGTAGAATGGATCATCCAATTTCGTCAGGAAGTAATTACGGAGGCTGCACGCTTTGCGATTATGCATGGTGAGAGCGCTTAAAAAGCGTCATTACTGACGATCTCGGATGATGCATCCTGTGGGATGTCATAATAGTGCGGACTTTTCTATCCAGAGCGTTCAGTTTGTTCTGAGTCCATCTGAGTATGCCGAAGGTATACATGAGAACAGGCATGAACCAACCGTTATATGCGTGTGACTTATTAACACCCGACAAAAGACTGTTAAGCACTTTTGTCAAGCGTGCATAAAACACATCGCAAACTGACTGTTTCATGTCCGCCTCATCGATACCTATGTTCTGTGACATACCCAGGTATCGGTATGTTTCAGCCTCGGATAGGGTCTTTATCTTGATGGGCATAGATAAGTGTATGCCCTCAGAGTAAGCAACCCTACCCCATTCGACATGGAGGACCGCACACTTACCCGTCCCCAGCTCCATTCTAATAGAATTGCTAAAATCACAAGTGATGTTTAGCAATTCCATAAGATGGGAGCGACTGGAGGCGAATAACTTGAGATCATCCATATAGAAAAGGTGGGTCACTTTTGTACCTCCTTTCCGAAGCTGAAATCCCCTCCCGGAGCCCTCCAGTAAGGTACTGAGAGGATTCTAAATTCAGGAGATCAGAGGCAGAACCAGATTGGACTCAAACAATCGCACTGGAAGATACCCTTCTGGTCGAGAGCCTCTTGAAACTGTCGGGCGAGCACCGCCTGACACACCACGAACCCTTCAGCCAGTAGTGATGCAGTCCGTCGAGCCCCGGACCTTTCCAGTTCAGGGCCCACTTTGACCGCCTCAGCTACATCGTCCGGCGTTATAATGACGGGGTCCATGGGCGTAACATTCGCACCTTGACTCGCCACAACTTCCATCCAAGGGCCCTTGTTGTGGTTTACAGGCTCTGACCACAGGCCGCGCCAGAATGCGACAGTGTCGGCCTGATTCAGTGCTGGTCCGTTCCACGTACCATTGGCCTTATATTAAGATGGGAGCGACTGGAGGCGAATAACTTGAGATCATCCATATAGAAAGGTGGGTCAGTCAGTCTGTCACCACCGTCACTGGTTTCGGCTGTAGCATCTTTGTCGGGAGGGCCCGCCTGTTCAACTCCTCACCGCTGACGGTTCGCATGCTGAGACACCCAGCGCCAGCTCCAGGTGTGCCCCGGCGATCGCCCCGGGCAGCGGTCCTAAATCCAGTAATTTTTCAATCGTGTGTCCGCCTCCCACGTGATTAGATGGTCAATCAGGACGTGTGGTTGTTTAGGGGCTTATTATTATTATTATTATTCGTGATACACCTATAATATAGCTGCAGCGTGGCTCTGCCACGTAAAAATCTGCATGCATCTGCATTTAGTTTCTTTTTCTTATAATAACGTTATCGCCACACTAGGTTTTTCTCCTGTATCGTGGAGGCAGTTTACATACATAATTTGCACAAGGAAAACATCCAGATCCGGAACAATTACTTGTAGGCCGTACAAATATCTGTTCCGTGAGGGATTCGAACCCGAGCCTCTGAGAACCGTAACTCGTTTTTAAGCCACTGCGCCACGGAGGCGTCGATTTTTAATCGAGAATAGATTGAGATGTCTATGGGCCACAGCATTCGGTTCCTATCAGGTGAACTGCGTGCTCGTTTTCACACTTATTCTATAAAAAAATGTTGCTTTTTCCTTGTTATCTGATAAGAGTATATGCCTTTTAGTGCCACAAGTTTACGTGCACTCAGAGGCAGTCAAGTTTGGCAAATCTACCCATAACCGACACAACGTAAATTATGTGGCGATTACCTACATTAAACCATTCCCAGCGACAAATTTTAACCCCGATTGGTATTCGAAAGCAGGATCGGGACTTCGTATCTAATTATTCTGTAGTTATAATGAGTATCAAAGCAACTATGAATCGAGAAGAATTTATTTTTATAGGATAAGGGTGACAAACGAGCACACAGTACACCTGATGGTTAGTGGTTGCTGTGACCCATAAACATCTACATCTATCCTCGATTACGAATCAAAATGCAAATGCGTTGTCACCCGTGAGGACTAAGATGGAATGCCTCGTTTCCAGTATAAAGGGTCTCCGGTTCTCTACACTCACTATACGAAATACAGCAGTGTTAAGCTGTTGTTTTCCGCTGGTATTCTGTGAGAGCGTGGTCCTTCCCCGGTCGAGCCTACCCATTCGTGCTACAACTATACTACTAATATAGCTGCAACATGGCTCTACCACGTTAAATTTTTGTCTTTAAAATTCATAAAAGGTAACTATATTTTATCTTATAAAACTATGAACAATGTCTAAACGCTCACTCTTCAATAGTAATGAAGCAGTGATTGATGGATCTCTTGTTCACGATAGTACTCTCAGCCTTTATATTCTTTCGGCCATCGCTGGGGAATTTTTAGGTTGCGGGGAGGTTTTTCACTTCAATAGTTTTCAATGAAGACATTTATTGTTTATTATAATATATATTTATTATTCTATGATATGAAAATATTCTACTTGCAGATTCATTTTGGTTACATCGTATGGTAAGGATAAAGTGACGTAAAATAACTTATTCTTTGAAAAAGTTGATACTTAAATTATTAATACTGGGAAATTAATAAATAGTTTAATACATGCATCATACACCCATACACCAACCACGCGTAGCGGTGAATAGGGTGGCGTGCTTGTGTGCGTGCATACTTTGGTGCATGCTTGCGTATATGTCTGTGTGCGTATTGATATATTAATGCTACAAAATATGTAAGTACAGAGCTAGGCTAGTAATGAAAAGTAATGAATTTTTAGTTCAGTAGTGAAAATTGATGGAGCCCAAATAGGGATATAATGTAGGTACAACCTATTCTATGTGGTAGAACCACGCTGCAGCTATATTGAGGTTATTAAGGCATGGATGGTTTAGCTGGACCGGGGAAGGGCCAATTTCTCATAGAATACTAGCGTAAAACAGTTTGATGCTGTGTTTTCATACGGGGAGTGTAGAGAACCAGAGATTCTATTTACTGGAAACGAGGCATTCCATCTTAGTCCTCAGGGGTACAACACATCTGCATTTGTATTATTAATCGAGGAAAAATTAAGATGTATAATCTAGTCCACCATACTGTGTTCTGTATTGTAAAAAAGTCCTCTTCTGAAGAAACGTGAGTCTGTATGTGAGGCTTATCTAGGCCTCCCATACAGACTCACGTTTCTGAGCCTACTGCATCCACCGTCTCTGCATATATATCTCATCAGGTGGTCAATCCACTCGGGGACTATTTTTGCTCCTCGCCCTATCTAAGGATCGGTCGTGGCAATATATATTTCTTATTTTTCCTCCTAAAAGTAGAACCTAAAATTAAAGTATTTTTATCTATATCTTTTGTTTATATTTGATTAATTGCATGTTATAACAAAGGCGTTTTTACTAGTCTGTGTGAAAGCAGTCTGAGAGAATCTGTGGCGAGCGACTGTTATTCTAATTTCACACGGAAAACTATAAAAATAACTATAAAGATTTCTTGTCCAATTCTTAACTATATTTAATTTGTTTTGTGCTTTATTTCTTGTCGTGTAATAATTTTTTCATTCTTTTTATTCGAACAACACTTAAACCCTAAATAATTGTTATGAGTTCTCATAAAATCACAAGCTTTCATCTCAGCCATTCATAATAATTTCTCAAAATAACTTAAATGGAATCTTATCAGGGTCGTCAAAACGGTGTCTTACAAGACCCGCACGACACCAAGCTCGATGAAAAATGATTCGCGACACAACACACCTTAATGCAAGGTATCTCGTAATCGCCCAGTGGTCTCCACAGACGGACAGACAGGTCAACATTAATAATATTACTCATTGTTACGATATACTATCCGCGGAGGTATCTTTAAGGGCATGCCTTCGAAAGTATTCGTGCCTCTTTTACTTCGTTTAAGCGATGTCAAAGAATTTTGTGCAACATTCTTATTGAATTAGGAATGTTTTTTTATAGAAATTGGAACAAACGACCATGCGGCTCACATGATGGTAAGTGACTACCGCCGCCCATGAGAATGTATAAAAATATCAACAAAGTGACTCATATACAAACAAAGTAACAAATATATGACTCAAATTTATTTTTATGGTGAAGCATGCTAGTAATTCATTTAAACATAAGTAATTCTAACTTGTAAATGGAAAATGAGTACTCATAAGAATAACATATAATTTGAATTTGAAAAATTAATTTCAATTTGAATCTATTTTTGAGTGCAGTTGAGTAACAGTTTGAATAATAAATTTAATATTTACATGGTACCTATGTTGGTGTTTGATAAATTGGACATAATTTTAGAGTTGAAAACTCAATTCCATTTAAATCTAATTAGAATTTTCAAATGAACTGTTTTTCACTGCATCCGTGTAACACTTAATTCTTGTTAGTGTGAAGGAATAATTTCCATAGCAGAAATACTTATCAACCACAGCACTGTATGCAAACAATTTATTTCAAACTAGAACCAGCCTCCGTTTCCGCCACTCACAATATTCAATCTTTCCCAACGAACAACTGTATCACAGTGAAGCGAACAAAACAAAATATTCGGACGGAATGATTTATAGGTTCAGCCTCCGATACGCAACCCGCGACCTACAAACTAAGGCAACCTTCACATTTTTCGACACTCTTTTGTTGCCGGCACGTGGTGTTGGCGCCCCAGGTTCGGCTGTCATGTCATTGGTACGCCGTTCATTTATCATCTCTCAATACTGCTATCAAACTGCGCGGCGTCTAACTGACGCTAGCTGCTAACCGATTGAAAGTAGAGTCCGTAAAATTCGTAAACGAAGGCGAAATACGACTATGTATTACTGGTAGAAGTTTAATATTATTGGTATGACAACTAATAAGAAAGATTTAAGAATTAGTATGAAATAAACAATTAACTATCTTCATAATTTATTTTATCATTTTCACCAATTTTTCAAATTTAATACACTTTATTCATACAATACAATAATTTAAATGATTGTGGAGCATACTTCCCTAAGTTCTCATTTAAATTGGAATGAACGATAAACATATTTATATTTTATTAGTTAAAATGAAATAACACAACTAAATAAACAGTATATTACAAAAAGAAGGAAGATCGGGAAACATTGAAAATTAGACCGCATCCTATTGCACAGTAATTTAAACAAAAATCAATGATACAGTTGATAAAGTTACTTATGCGCGTAGTTGTATTTGAACATTATTAACTTTAATTACGCTAATCAATACATCTAATATTTACAAACAATAAATAAAGAAACAAATGAATCAGTAGAAAAAGTCAAACGGTAATGAATATACGGAAAGGAAAAAATCTACTATCAAAACACAAAACTCTCTGTTTAACTTAAGTATAAATTTTAACAAAATATCACAGTTGACCACGACATTTTCTAATGTAACAAAACATTAAGATTTCTCTGCTAGTCCGCCATGGATTAGAATTATTGAAAACAAAATTTTACTGTGTTAGTTCTTTAAGAAAGTAATAGTTTTACTCGCTAGGCATAGTTAAGTACATTTTACAAATACGACATTTAATTTTTATAGTACGTAATAGTCACATGTATTAATTGGTATCGTTCGTGAAAGAAAAAATACACTATTTATCTCTATGACGAATGACAAAACGCTTTCTCTACATTATGAATCGTATTTAAGGTGAGATAAATATTTTATTATTAACAACTAAGAACAGGAACATAAAACAGTTCTTTGAGAAGTACTAAGCTGAAAAATATATTAAATTTTCACCATTCCAACTACACGACAATATGTTTATATACAATAAAAAGGGAATTTATACCTATTCACATTATTTATTAATTTACTGAGCTTATATTTTTTAAGTAATTTCGCAGCGCTTTTACAAGCTTTGCTTTGATCATGTTACTCTATAGGAAAGCTGTAGAATAACTTGATCAATTACTAATTGTATTTAAATGAAATCGACCGACTTTTAATTCGATTTGAATGACTCCCAAATTTGCCAATATTTACGTATTCCCTGTACATTTCCGAATTTGTTGCACGTTTTATCGGCTAGCGTAAAATATCAAGTGTTCGATTAAAATTGAGATTTTCAGCTCTGTACTGGATGTAATAAAACAAACGACATTTACCTTAAACTCTAACTAGCCATCACAATTTACACTAATATTTTTTTTTCATTTAAGTTATATTACAGTATTAGGAATATTATGTAGATCAAATTACGGCTTATGACTAGGTAAATTTTTTTCTAAACCAATGTTTGACACTGTTTCCAGCGTTTGTAATAAACGTTGAAACAATAACTGTGATCCAAAATTGCTTCCGATTAAAACAAGATCCCGAATGAAGCCTCGGACATCTAATAGACTCAAAGCATTGAATTTATATTATTATTTTTTTACACATTTGGTCTTAAATAAACATTTCTTTCTTTCAAATGTATTTTTGTTCTTCTTGATGCATGTAGCACAAACACTAAAGTTTTTACTGTCACTGGTAATGTCACAACAATTATATCAACAAATTAGTCTAGCACATTAGAAATTTTTCGAGCAGCGAATAACTGATCCAGTCTGGTTGTTGTAACATCTGAAACCTTCGTGGCTGCAGACGATACAAACAACCTCACCTTACAGATGATCGACTGTAAGTTTTAGTAAATCAGTTATCCACTATTCGAAAAATTCCACTGATCCTATGCGGAGAGGTGAGCAAATTGACTCGGGTGAAGGTCAAATTGGTAAGGATGGCCATATGGATTCATATGGTACGGCACAATATTCATCGATGCCATCTTGTGCTCCTTCTTCCATTTCATGCGCCGGTTCTGGAACCAGATCTTAATCTGACGCTCGGTAAGGCAAAGTGCGTGTGCGATCTCAATTCTTCTTCTCCGCGTCAGATATCGGTTGAAATGAAACTCTTTCTCCAGCTCGAGAGTCTGGTACCGAGTGTAAGATGTCCTCTGGCGCTTAGTTTCCCCATTTGCGTTGACTGTACCTGAAAATTATATAATAAATAATTAGAAACATTAGTTGTCGAAATGACATGTTCAAATACATTTATTGCGGTATTATTCTGGTCACAAACGTGAGGCACGTTACTATTTAGAACTGAATGCCCGTTTGAGCGCCAATGAATACTTGGCTCGATCGACTTCGTGCTTTGCTACGCTTGCTCGATTGTGATATACAGCTAGAGGCAATGTGCACGATTTAATGGCGAGACTAAAAATAATAAAATAAAAATGATACAGTTTCTCAATTTATTATTTTACTTCCGAGCTTTTCTTTCGATCTTTCTGCGATTGTAAAACGCATTGTAGCTGACATGTTGCAATAAATTGCTTGCTTTTTGACACGTGTTATTGCAAGACAAATCGTGCCCAAAATAGAGTTTCATCGCAAAAAATTATAATCTAGTAAATAAATAGTAATAATTTGTGAAAAGTCGACAGAGATGAGATACACTCAGCGGATATCAAAGGAGGACTGTCGAACGACGGCGTGAGCGTCCGAGTCATCGGTTGCATGCCGCACCTGTCACGCTATGTCGACGGTACAGCCCACCACTTGGTGCGGCTTGGACGGCCGCCAGTGGCTCTGTGATCGATACGCGGTGAGTCTCGAGTATGTCTACCAAATTAAACCCTTCCATTTGTTATATTTCTTTAAGTATCCTCGCTCACTAATGAGTTAATTTTGCAATTTGATTTATAGCATAGTTGACATTGAAACTATAGCACTTAATTGTTTATTTAAGGTATGATATCATTTAAATTAAAAATACATAGGTAGGTAACTGTAGAGGAAATATTAGATTTTGCAAAGATAGAAGCTTGGAATAAGTAAACAATGAATGAATAAAATAACTTAATAAAATCACCAGTAAGCTACTTTCCCTTATTCCGGCCTAAATGTCAAGCTCGCGTCAATAAAGATGTTAAAAGGCTATAAATATTTGATGTCCAAAGAAAAACAAGTGAAGTCGCGGCAAAAACCCTACTCAATTGAAATGTTAGTGACAGCCCGATGCACAAACAACTGACTGACAGCATTATTTTAACATAATCCTTGTACAGAAACGAAACGAATGGACGCAATACGAGGGCATATGAATTTCAATATGATCTCACGAATATGTTGATTATGATAAGAAGCTAACATCGAGTTTCTAAATTGAATTAAATATGATAAGGAAGTGCACATGCCTGGAAATAAAAATATTATAACAGGTTTTTAAGTAACATTTCAAAATATATTCTTAAATAAAATTATCTTGTTATTGTTTATTTATTTATTTATATATATATTATTTATTTACACTTTATTGTACACCTTAATAAAAGGATTGTAAAGGGCGGACTTAATGCCTTTTGGCATTCTCTCCATTGTTTGTCGTATATTGGAATATTATATCATAATTATAAGAGAATCCAGTACCCTATATCACACGTGGGTGTCGTAAGAGTCGGCAGATGGAAATGAAACAGGAGATGGGCAGCATGTTCCAGATAACAACTCAAAATAACAAAAAAATGCGGCAATCTATGGGGAAAGCTTAAGTAAAGCAGGGGACTTTTGATAGGCTGTAATGATAATGATGCTGATACTGATGATGATAATGATGACGATAATGATGACGATGATGGTGGTGGTGGTGAAAATTGTAATTCTCTCATCAGCGCGTAAACATTGCTGGAATTTGTCTTCTCCATAGTAACAATCGGCACGCTTAAGAGACGGATTAGCAATCTCAGAACCAGACATCTCACATCTTTGACACTACTTCCCATCAAATACTAAAACTGATATTTAAGTTATCTATTGAGGTTTTCATTGAAAACGTAATATGTTTTCCTTTCAATAATATTTAATATTTAACTTATTCACTAAAATTTAAAAAAAAATCTTTAACTATTGTATACTCGTAATAATTAAGTGTGAAAGTAAAGGTAATAATAATCGAGACTATCACGTGTAACTAAAAAAATATATAAATACAAATAGTTTTCAAGTTAAAGTTTTTTTCCGTGTTCTTGCAAATCAATTTAGGATTTTATCATCGTGGTGGAAGTATACCTAAGCTAAACAAATATAGAGAATTTCACTACAGCTCAGAATGCGCTGGACGTTGAAAAGTGTTCAGTACTTACACGTAGAGGCCCTCCCTTTTAAAATTAATATTTAAATTAATTTAGTTTACATAATATTTAATACCACCACATTTCATAAACTCTAACGCATGTTGCCCATGGGGGTAGGCAGAGATTACGGACTTTCGTTTGGTTCAGATACCTCCCTAGCTTCTTTCACATTCATACATATATCTACGCGTACATGCTCATCTATTTAGGTAAGGTACTCTTTATTTATTTATTTAATATTCTTTAATGCACACCATACAAAACCTACAGAAATATGAAATAATATACGTCTTTTTTTGGCTCATCTTCAATAACATCACTAATTTGGTAGATAGCTAGCCAATTCTGCCACTCACTTCTGCAGCATAAATTTGCTTGTCACTTTTTCCTAATTCTTTCTTTCTACAATTTGAAGAAGCAAACCACACTTTTCTCTTATCACTTAATTTTTTTGTCACATTCTTACAATTTCTAGTTAAATCGAAACTAGTCACTACGCTGGAGTAAGCTTAAATTAATTTACTGAGATGCATTTGAGTTCGATTAAATTTAAATTAAGCACTGTTAATACCTTGATAAATTATACTTTAAGTGCATAAATCAACCGTTATTTAGGTTCAAAATGGATAATTACTTAGTCATGTGAAAAGACTAAGTAATTATCTATTGTGTTAGGTAAATTGTTTGTTTCATTTATATTAAATGACGCCTATCCTTTAAGATTATTTTGATGTTTTGCGGTTTGAGGTTTTCTAAGTTGAAACCTTGTACAGCAATGAATTTAGGTAGAAAAGATAAAAAGTGGAAGAGGATTTTAATAAATCACTTTGTTTTGATTATACGGTAATAAGGCAAGTACGAGTGTATAAGATGAAAAAATATATGTGGTAGAGCCATGCTACAGCTATATCAATAGTACAGTTGTAGCACGAATGGGTCGGCTCGACCGGGGAAGGAACACGCTCTCACAGAATACCAGCGTAAAATAGCAGATTAATGCTGCTGTGTTTAGTTTGGTGAGTGTAGAGAACCGGAGAGCCTTTTTACTGGAAAAGAGGCATTCCATCTCAGTCCTCACGGCTGACAACGCATCTGAATTTTATTCGAAAACGAGGATAGATATAGATGTCTATGGGCCACAGCAACCATTTACCATCAGGTGGACTGTGTGCTCGTTTGTCACGCTTATCCTATAAAAAAAAAGTAAAGAGTAAAGTAACAAATAAAAATAGGAATTGAACAAAGAATCTACTGCTTCTTTGTGCAGAGCCCAGCTGTGGTGCAATACGCTGCGTTACGCTGGGCCAGTGACAGACTTTGTCCTTGAAATATTTTTTGTTTTAATTTCTCGAGCATGTACTAAATTAGAAACAGTTTGCGAAAATGCAAGGAAATTAATATACAAAAGTAAAATAAAATACGTCTACAAATAAGAGAAGACAAGTATAGAAAATGAACATGAGATCACTCACCACATTATAGCGTCATCAGAAAGTTGTAAGAAATAATGGAAAAATAAAATGTCTCATGGTTCCTAGTAGATGACAATAATACCAATTCGTATACAATAAATGTAATACCCAAATCAGTGACGGGGAGCAGTGTTATAGGTTCGAAACATCGAGTATTGATTATGGTATTGCTAAATGGTATTGCATGTGGGGGAAGGCTAAATCCAGCAGTTATTACAGACTAGACTGATAAGAAAAAGAAAGTTTACAAAATACAAATATATTAAAGTATATTGGAAAGGGATGACAATATTAACATAGATTGAAACAAAACTAAGCCTTACTTGTACTTATTTTATTTCAAAAGGAATCAATTCCAATCGAAAAGTTTCAAAAACCGTGTGATAGACACAAATTTAATTATAATATAAATTATTGAAAGAAGATAATTTAGGAAAGGTGAGTTACAAAACGATCCCGAAGATGATCTGTCAAATATAACTTCATTGAAAATCTATTGATCAAATTGACATCACTACAAATAGGTACCTAGTTGATTTCATACTACGCAGGTAATTCTAGGTCACAGACCATTGATATTCCGTCTGCCTGGATCTAGATATATTGCATGATCGAATTTTAAGCGAATGACATCGCAATACCTATGGATGAGACTATTTGTTAACTAAAACAGCTAGTGTCTGGAGACGATTTCATGTGTTTTTAATATGTATTTCGAATTTAAGTTCTAAAAAAATTACAGTTTTTTCTAAATGAAAAGGTGTTTTCCCACTTATTAAATGGGTAGTTTAAATGAAATTAATTTGATATTTGAATCATATCATCATCATCATCATCATTACAGCCCTTCACAAGTGCACTCTCGAACATAGGCTTCCCCCAAGTAATGTCACTAAGCACGGTCCTGAGCCAACTGCACCCATTGACTTCCTGCATCACGTACCAGATCGTCACTTCATCTAGTGGGGGGTCACCCTACACTTCCCTTACAGTACAACACGGCCACTCAAGACCCTTTTTTCCCTATCAGTTGTCGGTTTTACAAGCTAGCTATACGGCTGGTCCATTGCCATTTCAGCATACTAATTCGTTTGACAACCACAAGTTCTTTCGCATTTGCAAAAAAATTGGTTGCCTGTAAAGTCGGTATACGGGCGAAAGTTTTACGTGACAACGACTTTGAGTGGTAAAATAATTTTATTATGTCTGTCTCTCTCGCTCTTAGGCGGGCTAACCATGCCGAGTGGAAGGGACGCGTGCCTCTCACTCGCTCTCATTGTGAGCGCATAACGTGAGCGGAGCGTAACGCAGTTTCTTGAAGTGTCACCCGGCAAACCAATTTATAAGACGTTGTCACGTCAAAAAATTAACAACGTAGGCTAAGTCACAGTGTCGTAATCGTAATGCTCACTCACTTTATTCACTTTATCAAATCCGAAGATTCAGGAGAGACAACATGACAAAGTTATACAAAAACAAATAATTTATATTCGTTTTTAACATTGAGGTGACAGATTCACCTGATTATAAGTGGTTATTGAAGCCCACGGATATTCGCAATGGCCTCTATGCGAAGATGCAATTAAAATGCACTGTCACCTTTAAGGAGTGATTTTCAGACGTCACACCTATTTCACCTGTTAAAGTAATATGACTTTCTGATTGAGCTATTTATTTTTATCATAGTATAATAATACATCAATGGTTAATAATATATTGTTGTAATATTAGAGTAACAAACGAACTAGCAATGATAACTAATACCTATGGACGCTCGCCACCAACTTCAAACAAAATAGACCACAAATGCGTTGTCACACTGGTGACTTAAATAAAATGTCTCACATCCCGCAATTATACTGACTCTCATAGTCTGCAAACCGAGACACAGCAATGATTACATTTATGTTAATGTTTTTTCTTTTTTTTTAAAGACTTTACCCCTACGCTAAGATTTTGTCCTGTATCGTGGGGGCAGTTTACATACATAAATTGCACAAGGAGAAACATCCAGACCCGGAACAATTATTTGTAGGCCATACAAATACTTGTTCCGTGCGGAGTTCGAATCCGCGGCCCTCAGCACTGCAACTCAATGTTAAGCCACTGCGCCACGGAGCCTTGCCGGTAGAAATATGAATGTTGCATTGCTGCTTGCCGATAGAAATAGGTAAGAGAGTGTTATCAAATCAGACCGATTCCAGGCTAAATAGGGGTCCTACCAATTAGCAACCTAGTTTTTGTAAAACCTAGTACTTTAATCTATGACCCACGATTGAGGAGGTATATTCTAAAGTCGCGTGGCTTGACTTGACGTGTTGATCAAGTCTTTACTCTTATATATTGTATGTCTGTATAAAGAGGAATAATTTCGTACTTTATAAATACTGAATGTAAATTCATTGAATGATGGGACTTTATTCTGATGCTGACATGATTGGAATATAAAACTTGCTCAACCCTTCAATAAAAAATATAAGATATCAACGGCGAAAGAATCTGGAATGAAATATTCAAAAAATATTTTCTCGGTACCAATGTATTTTTAAAATACTTTTTAATTTTTGTTATTCATAATTTTATGAAACTTTTTCCTCTCTGTACATACGTAACAGTTAACACATTATAATTAACACTGCTTAATTAAAAATATACAAAATAAAAGCAAACATTAACATCTCCCGTCTTGTGGACGCTGTAGCCCATAGACGCCTACATTCATCCTCGATTAAGAATCAAAATACACATGCATTATCAAACCTAAGAACTAAGGTATGGCTCGTTGTGCCCGAGTCGCATTGTTGCCCGATGACCGTTTCGCATTTACCCCCAAATTTTACGTAATATCACCAAAATTCAGGTCTTCAAGATAAAACCATCTAAAGAAGAAATATATGTTTAATATTACTATTAGTATGATGTTTGTATTTTGGTATTGATGTTGCTGTTGTTGCTATTATATTCTTTAAGTTTGATATTACGCTCGTTATCAAACTTCAACGAACAAGAACATACGAATACGACAATGGTGCAAAAATCCGTGTCATGTCAATGTCAATTGTCTGTCAAGTCAACTAACAAGACTAGTGTGAGTTAAAGGCAGAGGGAAGGTTCTCCAATAAAGTAGAAATATGATTAAATCAATCGTGTAGTGGTGTAAGAATATCCACTATATCATCCCGTTGGTGTCGTAAGAGGCGACGGAGGGAAACTAAAACAGGAAATGGGCAAAAGCATCTTCCTAATAAAACTCAAAATAATAAAAAAAGCGGTTGCCAATTCTGGTGGCCTGAAAAGGTGGCGACAGTGGCAAAACTCTCTTTAAGACAATTTATGGGGAGTAGGCCTGTTTAGCAGTGAACATTTATAGGCAGTAATGGATGAATGGATGATGTTAAAATTTTCATTTTTATCACAGATTTTTTCCTTTTGGAAATCCACCAAAGATCTTATCCCCACAAAATTACAACCAGCATTATGTTGATCATTACAACAGCAGTGTAGCTCTACCACGTAAGTATAAATTTCCTCAAAAGTTAACATTCTATTCAAATTAAAAATGTATTGCTATAGTTTGTTTCTTCATTCAATGCATATTATACTTATTTCGTAAGTTGTACTCAATCCGTTCGCACTCGATATTTTTAATCGTCGATGTCATTCTCTTTAAAAATAAATCTGGACATGATAGATTAACATACATGCGTTTTGTAATATTTTTTATCAGGCGTATATCTTTCCATCAACGATACTTAATAATCGTGAGTCTCTTGATATGCCAACATAAAAATGTTTAGCGATAAAACATCAAAGAGAGCATGACTAATGATATCTAGATGAAAACAGAATACATGCAATAAAAGTGTCGCGTGTTTTTTTTTATACCTCAGGTTAGTATTACTATAGCCATTGAGCATTTGATCGTTACACGAGATTTCTGCACAAATTTAAGGTAAATACAGTGACCTTTTAACTAACAGCTAGTGTAATGTACATAGTCCACGTATGGAGAAAAAACAATGCTTTATTCGCATCATGGTTTTTTACGAACCTTCGTGATTTATAGAACTATAGTGGCCTTTAAAAATATTCTAAATCTGATATGCGTATCGTCTGCAAGAAGCAGTAGATAATATTATAAAATATTAATATCGTATTGTGATGAAATAAAAAATCCCCAATTAAAATCATATTTAATTTTTGTAAAATAGTTGTAACAACTAAAAATAGCAGTAGTGTTGTAAGCACGTTCCAAAAATTGTTTTTTATACTATTTTTATATTTATAAGATACACAAACATCGAATAGACGAATAAATATTTCTCCAGCAAACTAATCAGTTTTAAAAATGAGGCAATATTTTTATTCATACGTAATGTTATATTAATGTTTATATCTCTTCACATCGATATTGAAAAAACGCTTCATTAATTCAAAAATTCATTTAATTTTCGCAGTTATCGAACACTAATAGGACTGGTGTCTTATAAGTGACTTTTACGTGGTAGAGCAATGCTCCAGCTACATTATGGTAGTAGTATGAATGGGTCGGCTCGACCGGGAAGGACCACGCTCTCACAGAATACCAGCGGAAAATAGCAGCTTAATGCTGCTGTGTTTCGTATGGTGAATGTAGAGTCATTCCATATTAGTCCTCAGAGGTGGCAACGCATCTGTATTTTGACACTTAATCGAGGGTAGACGTAGATGTCTATGGGCCACAGCATCCACTTACCATTAGGTGGACTGTGTGCCCGTTTGCCGACTCAATCTATTAAAAAAACTCGTTGAGCGAAATCTACCTAATATTTCCCAGTTTTTCGTGAAAAAAGAAAAGACCTTAAGCAAAATTATTTGCAATATTTGCTTATAGATCACATGAATGTAATAAATATAAATATCCAAATAATAAAGTTTTTTTTTTATAGGATAGGGTGACAAACGAGCACACAGTCCACCTGATGGTAAGTGGTTGCTGTGACCCATAGACATCTACATCTATCTTAAATAAAGAATCAAAATGCAGATGCGTTGTCACCCGTGAGGACTAAGATGGAATGCCTCTTTTCCAGTAAAAAGGGTCTCCGGTTCTCTACACTGACCATACGAAACACAGCAGTGTTAAGCTGCTATTTTACGCTGGTATTCTGTGAGAGCGTGGTCCTTCCCCGGTCGAGCCGACCCATTCGTACTACAACTATACTACTAATATAGCTGCAGCATGGCTCTACCACGTATAAAATATCCAAGTTACTTTACAAGTACCTAAAGTGACAACCGGAAATCTAAATAACCGCTATATTTTCCATGGCATCAGGTGTATCATAGACACATTTTCAAAGCAAATTATTCTTTACAGGTAAAAAATCATAATAAATGGGACTTGGCTTGAAACTCATAAAGTATTAAAGCAGTTGCTAAGGCGTCTACGTGATCATATGTATAACATCTGCCTATTACAAGAAGTCGGTGCATCGTCAAGCAGGTCATCCCGCAATATTCAATATGTACAAACAGACACATTAATCATGAATAGCGGGGGAATTTTTAAATTTCGAACGAGACTAGTGTTTTAAATTTTCAAAATAGAATTCTACTCGTATCATTGATAAGTTTTGCACGTCTCAGACCGGCATTCAACACATTTAGCAACAAAACTAAAATCATTTTTTTATTCTATAACAATAAATGAGACATTTGTTTGCACATAGAAACAATCTTTCATCCTAAACGCATACACCTTCTCCGTTCCGTCTTGGTTAAAATTTATACCGAATAAAAATTATTAACTGTCATTTTATTTTCGTTTTTAAGCAAGAGTAGCCAAATTGTTTTGGGTTGGGTATTATGGTTGCATTACTAATAGGTTTGCAAGACCGGGGAAGGACCACGATCTCACAGAATACAAGCGCAGAATAATGCTACTGTGTTTCGTATGGTGAGAATTCAGAACTGGATACCCGTCATACAAGAATTGTTTCTTAGTCCCCAGGGGTCACAAACGCAACTATACTTTAATTCCTAATCGAGAATAGATGTAGGTGTCTATAGGCCACAGCATTCACTTACTCTATATTCTATAAAAATTTAAAATTAAAATTTTGCACAACAGACTTCAATATAAACTACTAAGAATAACTCAAAAACTATTGATCAGACCTTGATCAAATTTATATGGGACCACATGAGAAGCATCAGCTTTCAAATAAAAAAAGAATCATCAAAACGGTTCACTCAGAAAAAAGTTATGAGGTAACACACGTTAAAAAAAAACATACAGTCGAATTGAGTACCTCCTTCTTTTTGAAGTCAGTAGAAAAAGAGATACAAAGGCAATATGAGCTACAAATCTTAACACCGCCATTTGACTGCTGCCGTGAACCACTCCTAACACAAGCATTTTAAGCTTACAGGAGTGGTTAAAGGGAATATTAGTAATGTTAATAGCATTGCTAGTATTTTTTCAAAAGGAGGAGGTACTCAATTCGACTGTATGTTTTTCTTTTTTTATGTTTGTTACCTCCTAACTTTTTTCTGGGTGAACCGATTTCGATAGTTCTTTTTTTATTTGAAAGCTGGTGCTTTTTCATTTATATTGAAGTCAGTTGTACAAAATTTTTAATTTTTAAATTATTATTACGAAAAAAACGCCATTAGTTAATATTTGCCATAATAAGAAGAATGTACTCCAGACCGAATTTCGATCACGTCAACGGAGACTAGCCATCTGCGCAAGACAGGAATATAGTGGCCGAATGTATGTGCAAGCACACATGCATTCTCTCTTCCCTCACTCTCATATCGTGATGGGACGGTAGTCCGACACGACCGGAGAGAGATCAGCACAGAGGAACGGCTTTACGTGCTTTCCACATCTAACTTTATAACTTCGGGCTGCTATTGATAATATCTTGAAAGAAAAAACCAAAAACTGCTTTGATCCGACCCGGGATTCGTACCCGGGACCTCAAGAAAATCAGTCGCGTTTACGAATACTAGACCAAAGAGGCAGTCAAAAGTTGACACCACACATCACTGACAATCTGTTGTTGGCAACTGTAAGTTATATATGTTAATTATGAACAAATTGTATGTACGTGCTCTAACAGCGTCAGTTCACCTGCGTTTATTGCATAGCATTTCGCAAGAAGACTTGTTTTTGAGTGGTGACTGACCGGCGCAAGGTGGACCGCCATGTGCGGAAGTCCCATGTAAGCCTACCTATTCCTCATTTTGAATTGGTCTGTTATTTTTATTTCAATGCCTTTTTATAAGTCCGTTATAATTTATCTAAAAATTTAAAGATTCTATTAAAAAACGGATGGGTGTTTTAATGAATACTATAAACTTTAAACATTTATAAGATTGATAATTTTAAACAAATTTAAGCTTATTTTTTTGCTTGATCGCTTTTTATTCTTAATTGATGAAGAAAGACGTAAATGCATTGTAGTGGCGGTGTAACAATATCCACTACCCCGTATCATCCCGTAGGTGTGGTAGGAGGCGACAGAGGGAAACAAATCAGGAGATGGGCAGCAGCGTCTTACTAATAACGAATTAAAAAAAACTGCGGTTGTCAACCCGCTTGCCAAGTGTGGCAGCTATGGAAAATATTCCCTCTATAAGACAATCTATGGGGGAGGCCTATGTTCAGCAATAGGCTGTATTGGTAACGGTAACGAATGTAAATGCATGTGTTCTTTTATTCTATTTTTTAAACTTTGGTATGTTACAATCCTACAATCTAAACTAGAGACAAGAGGAAAGTCTGGAGGAAAGCATTTGTTTAAAAATTTCTAGAGCAAACTGAGTGCGACCTCCGTCCGGAACCACTGTAAGTAATTATTGTTTAAATTTGAATTTCCAACGTGGTAGAGGTAGAGCCACGATGTAGTTACATTATGGTTGCAGAACGAATGGGTCGGCTCGACAGGGGTAGGACCACGCTTTCACTGAATACCAACGTAAAATAGCAGCATTATGCTGTTGTGTTTCGTATGGTGAGTGCAGAGAACCGGGAACGAGGCATACTATCTTAGTACTCGGGACTACGCATCTACATTTTGGTACTTAATTGATTTAAATGTAGGTACCACGCCCTCCACTTACCAGGTGGACTGCGCTTGTTTGCCACCCTTTTTCTTTTTAAAGTTCTGATAAACTTCGTGCTAAAATAAAGTGCGGATAAAGGAAAACACTGGGAGAGAACTTGAAAGCCCAAAAATCAAAAAACGTTCCGTTTGTCTGTGAAGTCGGCAAACACGCATTTGGATATCACAGCGGTTGATACCACTGTTTTATCGCAAGAATACTCGCGATATCACAGTGTTTTGTTCTGTACTGTTTTTTTTTAATTCTTTATCCGTTATTCGCATAAATGAAAACACTGGGACAGAACTTGGAAGTCTCAAAAATCAAAAAACGTCCCGTGGGTCTATGAAGTCGGCAAATACGCATTTGGATATCACAGCGGCCTTCTTTTGTCGTTAAACCTCCAGATACGTGAAAAGGCCTATGTCCAGGACGTACGTATTTTAGCCTGTTTCTTAACTTGTCTTTAGTATTAATTATGTAATCTTATTTTATATATTACATACGCTAAAGATACGTAAGATTTAATTAAGATAACATCATATAAAAGTCCACTGCTAAATATAGGCCTCCCCAAAGATTGCCTCATTGGGAAAATTTTGCCATAGTTGCCACGCATGTCATGCGGGTCGGCAACCACATTTTTTATTATTTTAACTTGCTATCAGAAAGATGCTGCTGTTTCAGTATCCCTCTGTCGCCTCTTACGACACCCACGGGACGATTTAGGGTGGTGGATATTCTTACACCGCCACTACTTTGCTTATAAGATGTTATAAACATATCTAGTAGTATGTTTAATATCATATCTATTATATAGTTTTAAAATTAGGATATTGATAGTACCCTTCATGCAATTTTTCGATTTGAAACGGAGTGTCAAGAAAGCTGTATTGTATTTACATTTTTTTTACCATTAATCGAATATAGAATAACAAACGTGTATGTTTCTTTAAACAACGTTTTTTAAAAGTTTTGGAGTCAGGGCATACAATTAATTTAGCAATTTTAAAAGGAAATGCATCTCCGTATTAAAAGCTTAACATCAAAAAGGCCGACAAATATAGAGGGCTCACTACAAGGCAATTATTTAACCATGTCGCCTACCTATCACGTACAACAACTTAAACGCTAACCGCGCATCGTGATACAAAGCTGCTCGGGAAGGCTTTTTTCTCGTCCGACCGTATCTCTGGAGGGCTATCGCCGCAATGTGTTAGCCTGTCCCGTAGTGCCACTTTAAGAAACTTTTGATTTACTCAACCTGCATTTTTTCCTTTTTAATTTACGATGGAGTCTCTTAGGAAGCCTCTAAGAATACTTGACATCACAGTGTTTTGTTCCGTATTGTTTTTTTATTTTATTTATAAACGGTTGAGTATTGTATGAAATTTTCAAGATTCTAAATATATAACATAATAATGTCCTTCAGACTGAATTTCGGTCACGGCGGCCAGCCTCAACGGAGACTAGCCATCGGCGCAGGACAGGATTATAGTGCCCAAGTTTATGCGCAAGCACAGGTGCACTCTCTATTCCCTCACTCTCATAGTCCGATGGGACGGTAAACCGACACGACCGGAGAGAGATCAGGCGCAGGACGAACGGCTTTACGTGCTTTCCGATGCACGGGGGTGAGACACCGCCAGCTTCCTAACTCCGGGCAGCTACTGAGAGTTTCTTAATGAAAAAGCTCAATAACTGATTTTTTTGGCCCGACCCGGGATTCGAACCCGGGACTTCATGATCAGCAGTCGCACTGCTACAACCAATAGACCAACGAGGCAGTCAATATATAACATATTAATCATAGGTCCAAAATATACTCCTTCAGTTGTCATCTCTCGCTTGTAGATTCAAAGATAGAGACAATTATAAAACAACCATATCCGAACACCGACCGAATTTGTCATTTTGCGTAAATGTTCTCTGTGACTAAAATTCGATCCCAGCATCCGTGGTCTAGTAGTCACGTTCTTCTGTCCATTAGCTCACATGGATATAACAAATCGTAACAAAATATTTTCACAAAACAGCAAAGTAATGAAAAGTGACAAACAATCTAATATATAAAAATTAATTTTTGTTTGTTCGTATTTTATGCGCTGCCATACCGTTCATCAGATTGCACTGAAATTTTGTCAACATAATGCTTGCACTTGTGCGAAGGTTATAGGCATAGTACAATTAAACTACAGTAGGTGGCGCGTGTGTCGTACTGATATATTTATTTGAAAGTCATAATATGTCATTCAATTTCAATAAATGTATTATCATTCCTAATTAAACAATATAACCTTTCCAAATTTAAAACGATATTTCCACAAATATTTATTCTGCGGCAGCAACACGCCTGGTACTAGCTAGTTAATTATAAAATGTCTTTTAGTGGCAGTGTAAGGGAATCTAGTACTACATATCATCCCGTGGGTGTAGTAAGAGGCGACAGAGGGAAATGAAAAAGAAGACGGACAGCAGTATCTTTTTGATAACAACACAAAAAATTGCGGTTGCCAACGTATCTATTAATAGTAGCAACTATAGAAAATATCCGCTTTATGAGGCAAACCTATCGAGGAGACCCATTTTTATGGTGATGATGATGAATTAAAAAGTTCGCATGAAATACTGTCGCTAGTTTAAGAAATTACAACGAGAAGCTGCTATCAGATGTAGTGAAGTACTAAAAGTTTCGAAACAATCCGTATGCAGCGTTAAAACACGAGCTATATTAGAAAATAAAAAAATAGGAAGAGAAATAGTGTGTTTGTTCCATAAGACAATTCTTAAACATCGTAAGAATAGGTTGGTTGATGTCACAGGCGGCTGGGAGTCACGGGAGCGTATAAAATGTAGGTAATGAAATATGGACGTGAGACGGTGCGGACGGCGCTCACGCATGTTTCAAATTATGTCATCAACCAACCCGCCGGATCGTGTTCTGTTATTCCAAATGTCATTCCCTATCCTCTTCTTATTGCTTGGCTCCCTGCCTTACTATTAAATTAAATGCTTAGTAAGAAATTCGAAGAAACTTTTCCAAAGCTACGTCAGAACACGGAAACCAGTTTGGAATTTATACTTTTACAAAGTGCGTAATTGTGACAATTTAACTTGCTTTTTCTTAGCACATGTAATCACGCATTGTTTTACGTTTATTAAGAAATTCTATAAATTATCATAAATATATTCCGTCGTAACAAGTAAGTAGGTACATAAGGTTATTGATATTTTTTCTTTATTTTGAGTTTAAACCTAGGGCTTCATTGGACAGCGTTTTACGTGACGATTAGTATGGTGTGTTTCCCATACATCTCGATCGACACCATTTAGGAGACGTCAATACAACACCATGTATTCTCATGATGCCATGCTGCACGCACTGCCAAACGCTCATTAATGAGACTTTTAACTTAATTTTGAAAACACATAACTGCGCAATAAGATTCAAAAATATCAGCTCTGGTTTGAAATATGGTAAGTATCTACAAAATTAAAAAAAAAACTTTGTAGGCTTCACCGAAAATACAATTATTGAAAATACTAATTTTGACTACAGTCATAAGTATATATCTCAAATTAATACGACAAATAAGTGGCCGTCAAATATAAAATAGTAATACAGCATTATGAAAGGAAGATGAGTTTTGATTTCTTTTTATAGAGGGCGTATACATTAGAAGCAATAAAAGCTAAATATCTATTTGCGGTTCGAAATGCAACGAAGAAATAATGGACAGAGTTTAAAAGGGAATCCGAAGATTGTCCGATTGGAAGCCGAGAGAGCACGAAGCTCGAGCATTAAGAGTGAATATCTCACGTTCGTGGTTCACTAATCACGACGTGGAAATATTAAGGACGCTAATATCATGTACACATTTACATAACATGCAATAAATCTCTATGTGCGCGGGCGCAACCGACGGCGCCGTTGATAAATTCTTTTTTGAACTTTTGCATGGTCTATTTCGACGCAACAGTGTACCGACTCAATCTTGAAGCGTGTTGTCGTATTTTTCCTACAGTTAGCTAGACTGATAGATACATTACATGTATAGATAGATATATAATAAAATAACATGTGTACACTTCAGAGATAGCATGATTTTAAAGTAGCAAGTATCGATTTCTTATTGTTATGGCATTAAAAAACGTTACCCCCACACTAGGATTTTCTCCTGTATCGTGGAGTCAGTTTATAAACATAAATTGCACAAGTACAAACATCCAGACCCGAAACGATTACTTGCAGGTCATACAAATACTTGTTCCGTGCGGGATTCGAACCCGCGGCCCTCAGCGCAGTAACTCATTGCTAAGCCACTGCGCCACGGAGCCGTCAATTGTATTCACTACTAGCTGTTCCCCGCGACTTCGCCCGCGTGTAATTTAGAGTTTTAATTATGTTGCGCGGAACCCTAATTATTTTTCTAAAATATAAGTAGCCTAAGTTACTCCTTATAACTTCAGCTATCTGCTAGTGAAAGTCCCGTCGATATCGATCCAGCCGTTTCGGAGATTAGCCGGAACAAACAAACAGACAGACAGACAGACAAAAATGTTAAATATTGTGTATTTGTTATAAGTACCGTATATACTTTCATATGCATTTAGTAAAAGCTGTTATTTTGACATTACAAACAGACACTTCAATTTTATTTATTTGTATGTATGTATGTATAGATAAATATTTACAATATTTTAGTACTTAATACATAACACTAAAAAATTGTTACGACAATCGTAGCATTTTATGGTCTTTAATTTAAGGAAGTTGGCGGTGTTTCACCCCGTGCCTCGGAAAGCACGTAAAACCTTTGGTCCTGCGCCGTATATGCGCTGGTATCGGCTTGCCGTCCCATCGGGCTATGAGAGTGAAGGAATAGAGAGTGCACCTGTGAGACTGGCCGCCGTGACCGAAATTCGGTCTGGAGGGCATTATTTATCAAAAATACCAAAAAATTTGAAATACATATATAATTAAATGCAGGTTTGTAATAAACTGATTAATAATCAACACCTATAAGTTAGATCGAGAATTGAGCTTAGGAATGAGGAAGTTATCATTGACTTGGCTAGACAATCGACAGCGATCTGTAACTATTGGCTTATTTTTACATTGATGTTTAACCGGATACATTAACCTACTAGTAACTAAAAGTAAAACTTATTTATACAAAATATATTACTCGTTCTGAAATGTTTTGGGTCCTACAAAGACGTGTGAAGAGGACTATAGCAACATTTTCTACACGTACCTACCTCACGCGGTGCAGCAAAGCAATGGCGGAAAATCTGGCCAATTTGACGAACCTAAATTCTGCTACTGGAGATGGTGAGCAGCATTACCAATGAGAAGGTATCGGTTCTCCGCTCACCAGACTGCCTGCTCCGTGTCAAGTTAGGTAAAACTCTCAGATCTCTCTCTCTCTCTCTCTTTCTCTCTTTCTCACGGAACTCTTAGACAGAAGAACCTTATATATATTATCTCCATAATAACACAAAATCTACAAAACCCATCAAAATTCCACTGATGAACATAGGCCCTCTCCCATAGATTGCTTCATAGTCACCACGCTTGGCAGTTGGGTTAGCAACCTAGTTTTTTAAAGGAAGATGCTGTTGCCCATCTCCTATTTAAGTTTTTCTCTGTCACCTCTTACGACAGCCACGGAAGCATTTGGGTAGTGGATTACACTACACGGAAATATAACAAAAAGTAGACGCTAAAGGTTACTTAAAAATAAATAATGCATATATGTTATAAAATACATATATTTGACGATTGCCAGAAGGGCTATCGAAAAAACGGCTCCAGTTTTAGCAGTGTACAAATATGTTAATGAAGTTGTCAAAACTTTAGATAGTAAACAATACAGTGTAGGTATCCTGTTAGACATGACGAAGGCATATGATAGGGTGCAACATAATATACTATTAAATAAGTTATACGGGTTAGTTATTCGTGGCCCCGCTAATAAATGGTTTGCTTCGTATTTGAAGGATAGGCAGCAATTCGTTGAGATCGAACACTTCGATACCACTACCAAAAATATTTCATATGTGCTCCAATTGCAAGGTAACAAATGCATCGAAACCTCGAGGAAGTGTCGTTGGATGTCTTTTATTTTTGATTTACATCAATGACCTTCCTACAGCTATAGACGAAACGTCTGTTTTGTTTGCCGATGATATATCCTTATTAACTTTATGCCACAACGACACAGATGTTTATGAAAAACTCCATTTAATTATTACCAAAACTTCAGACTGGTTGAATGATCATAATTTAAAAATAAATTTTTCTAAAACTAAAATATTAACTTTTCATCCCCATCAAAAAACTGCATTAAATTTAAAATTGGTTACAATGGGCACATTTTTAGAATCTGTGAAACAATTTAAATTACTCGGTATAGATATAGACACTCACTTGAATTGGAAAGCGCACGCCCATAGAGTGAGGTATAAACTTTCGAGCTTCTCATATGCATTACGCGAAATTAAAAAGAAACTACCAACATAGAAACGGCAATAAAAACCTACTATGCGTATGCGCACGCTTGGCTGAGTTACTGTATTTTTACAGCTAAAAGCCGAAGTGCGGTTACACCTAGTTCTGGCCGACTAGAACTAGGTGCGGCCAGCAGTAGTTGGTTAAATTTAGGTGTACTGTTAAATTTTTAAAAATACGGAAAAAGGTATCAAGTAATATCAGCGACAGTAGGTTGATGTGCGGTTAATGTGTCCCTTGGGCCAACTTAAAACCGCAGAAATTTATCTAATTTATAAATTATGTATGATACATCAACCGCAATCGACTACACCTTTTACTAACCAGCTACACCTAGGTGCATCCGCACTTCGGCTATTAGCCGTAACACGAAGTGCGGTTACACCTAGTTCTAGCCGGCTAGAACTAGATGTAACCGCACTTCGGCTTTTAACCGTAACAGCATCATTCTATGGGGCAACAGCACGGATGCAGCATCTCTATTCACCCTCCAAAATAAATTAATCCGGATAATAGTAAATATAGATCAGACTAATAGCTGCATTATCATTCGTTCTTTCTTAAATATAAAATATTAACCTTACCCAGCTTAAATTTGTTCACAAAAATAAGCAATTTTATACAAAACGTGAAGATAAATTAGTATTGCCAACTTCCCGATTAAAACTAAACACTTCTAGTACATTCAGTTCTACAATAAAATTATAATAAACTACCTGACATACCTATTAAAAAATGAAAATAGTGACATCATATTTACAAAAAAATTAAAACAGTTGCTAACTAATAAATGTTACTATAGTACTAATGAATATTTTATAAATAATACATATATAGGTTATACAAAATTAACACTCATTTAAATTAAATTCTATTTTAAAAAACCACAATGACATTCTTATAACTAGTTAAATACGCTTCCTCTCTCCTAGCCCCTAAATTGCGTGCTCAACAGGGTCCATAACACTGGTCTCACATTATTTTATAACATCTTGTGTACATTATGGGTTAGCAATAAATGTTTGAGTTTGAGTTTTAAATAAAACTATAAATGTATAGTTGCTATACTGCATGACTTAAAAGTACGGTGTTAAATAGGCCTCCCCCATAGATTACATCATAAGGGGGATATTTGCTATAGTTACCATGTTTGGCAGGCGGGTTGGCAACTGCAGTTTATTTTTATTTATTAGTTGTTATTAGAAAGACGCTGATGCCCATTTCCTGGTTTGTTTCCCTCTATCGCCTTTGACAACACCCACGAGACGACATTGACTAATGGATATTGGCCACTACACGATGACAGTATAAGAATATCCACGACCGAATATCGTTCCAAAATTTGCCACCAATAACTTGGATGTCAGTAGTATTTGGTACAAATATTTCTTTTGCTAAAAGGCGGTCACACACAACAACATACGCGCCTTGTTCGATCGCTTCTAGAGTTGCTCGCTGAAACTTCAACAGTATTACGAATTTTGAAGAGGCACAACTTGTAGTTATACTTATTTTATCCAATTTTGGAAATAAGTAAACAACATAAAAAAGAACATAAAAGAACACGATAGAATCCGCAAAAATTAGTTTCATTTAACATAAAAGAAATTCATTACCTACAGTGGAACTTGTGTTTACAATTTTTTTAATTACTATTTTAGCATGTCAACAAGATACTATTATGAAAATCAGAAATCAATGAGAAAACCAATAAATAAAAAAGGAGCAAAAATCGTGATTTTTTTTGTTACTGCTTTTGCCTGCAGGAAGAAATTTTATATTATTTGTAATAGAATTGAATTTTGTCGCGCATAACGCTGTCGTTACTGCTCGGACTGTCTTCGAACATCAATAAAAATGGATTGATACTATGACTGCATCAAGCTGCTCTTGTATGATTATGCTCGCTTTAAGATCTGATCCTAGAAGTCCATAAGTCTCTTTATGCAGAAGCGCTAAACGTTATAGCATATTTTCAATCATTACTCTAGTGTAGTTACAAATACGCACTACTGTGTGAGAATTTTATTTCAAATATTTACATACTCTAAATAAAATAAAAAAGTTAATCATTTAATTTTAGAATTCCGATGGCTGTGAGGGAACTTGACCGATGAATAATAATCGGAAGATATGCTCCATTCCTAAGTCAATTCCAACTACAATTATATCGCGCCATGTAAAACCGGTAATAATTTAAAAAATATCGCCCAATAAATGATGCCATAAATTAAAATTAATAATACACACGCCCAAAGCAACGGCATCATGTGCGGAAAGCTAATTGAATATTAATTTCATAATAAATCTGGCCGAGTCAGTCTCTACACACACGCTCTTTAATTTATAAGTTTTACGTAAGTGATAAATATTTATAATTAATATAAATGAAATCATTTCGTAAAGGTTATTATTGTAAAAGCTTTAAAATAAAAATAACACTTAATCTCTGCATTTTGTACCTTTTGATCCCAATAATCAACATTTAAAAACAAAAAGTGTCACGTAAACTAAAAAAAAATGTTTCACTTAGCAACATTTGAAAAGGAAAAATAAAATATAGCGCATTAATTATAGAGGTTTTGTTAAGGCCACAAATAAATAATTGTTTTTGTATTAAGAAAAATAATTTGTCAGATGTTGGCATATTGAAATTCATCTCCTAATATTGCGAGATACGCCTCGTACGGTGAGTATAACAGGCATCTTCCGTTTCTTGTAATTTATTACTCTACTTATCTCGAGCACGGTCTGGTCACTGCGCACAAACAAACGACATACCAGACAGTAAAACAAATCGATCGTTTACAGAACACTACCTGTCCGTGGTAGGCCGGGCCAGTCCATGCAAAATGCAAGTTTTTTCTATGCAACGGTCATTATCACTTTCTTTTAGAATAAGTAAAAGTGCAGAGACTTTCTTTGACGTCCATTAGTATATTAATTGCTGTGCCTTTATAATAATGAATGTTATTTCGATTTTCTGTATCATTCGAACAATAGAACTGTTTAGAAAAAAATGCTTCAATGCAAGTTGACCTTGCCAGTTAATGCACGCAAGCCGACAGTCATGGGGTTTTCAACATTTGGTTACTTTCGCACAGACTCATGATTTATTGTTTGTGCAAAAAGCGCTTTGTTATGTTGAAGCTTGAAACCGCGTTGTTTTTAAAACACCGCTTGCTGTGAATTTATAGCAGGGTTAAAATTCAAAAAGCGATGCAAATACATTCCAAGAATCCACTATAGAAATATAATGAAAGCATTATGTGTTTACTGAAGCCGTATTGTATATAAATGAAGAGAGTATAAGCGTTAGATGTAAAGACCTCAACGTTCCTACGAATGTAAATGTACTTTATAATGAGCCAGAAATAGACTATGATATCATAATACTTACTCGCACACCCGTTTTAAGCCTTATTGTACTGCCTATCAATTATAATACGTAATATATATTAAATTGAAAAACAGTTGAAATTGAATTTTCGTTTTAATTTTAACTTGAAATCGCCTTTATGATTGAACGCATTCAGCGGCAAGTATGACACACCGCATATGAAAACATAAATTTGAATGAAATAGTTACGTCGATATGTCAGCGAGTTTGGAAAGAAACTGGTATCGTTTATCAATTTCAAGCATTAATCTAATACTAGATAAAGGCCACTACACGGCAACCGGTGCCTTGCCGAAAGAAATCTCCATACAAAACATTACTCGACTGTGTTGAGCGATTTATGCGACGGCCTCTGGCCTGCGAAGCACAGAGCGCTCCTTATTGTATATTATTGTAGTGACACGGACTAATTTGTTAGCCGACTGATGAGTAGAGATGTACTACATTAACGAAATATCTATGATCCTGCTCATAACGTTGGGCTGATTGTATAATAAAGAGTATTCATTCTTTCATTCATTTCAGCCTTCCAAAATCCACTTTTGAACATTGGCCTTTTCTATAGAATGCCTGATATTCGTCATAGTTGCCACAATTGGCATGGGGTCTGGGAACTGGATTTTTTATTCTTTTGAGTTGTTATTTGAAAGATGCTGCTACCCATCTCCTATTTCATTTCATCACGCTCACATAAATTTAAAGTATATTTACCTCACGAACATTTTAATCCATTTGTAAGAGCAAATAAAATAATCAATAATTTATTATTATTATTATAGTAGCATACGGCTATGCTGGTACTATTCAAATCCATCAGTGTTAAGGATGGTATAAATAAATTTTGTAGCGCTGATGGTGATGACGATGAAGAAAATTCAACAAAATTATAATTCAATTCTCATAACTACGAGTACATCTACAGTACTTATAAAACCGTATTATATTCATAACTGTATTTAATTGAGTGCAACTAAATCACGTCCAATCAATAGGGAGTCTTCATCTTAACGAGTAGGTTTATTTAATCCGCCATCTTACAAGAGATGCGCTGGCGCTGTCACCTTCACTGACAGCAGTGTGCACGCGCGCTTCTCTTTAAAGTTTTAGACAGTTTTAACGTAAAATTATCTGATTTTTATCAAAACTTTGGTCTTAGAATAAACAGAACTGTGTTTAAAATTAGTTGATACGGTGTAATGTGATGTTTAGGGTAATATCTCTAATTACTGAAAACAAAAAAAATACTGTGAAAAATAAAAGAGAAATCAATTTAATATGTAGCTGGACACCTTTTATGTCTAGGAGTGCGTCGGGGTGGATACTACCCTTTTACCTGTTTCTGCCAAATGGCAATGCTTGCACTGGTGTATTCCGGTCTGAAGTAAATAGCGGGCCGGTATAAATTACAGGTTGAGAGGCATTCCATCGTAGTCGTCGGAAATGACAACTCTTCTGTAGTCTTCTGTTTGAAGTACCTGGCGGTAAGTAGTCATTTAGCATCAAGTGAGAAGTGGTGTGTTACTTCAGTTTTATAACAAAAATTTGTTTTTGTTAAAAATGTTTTTTTATAAAAAAAAATATAAATATAATTAGGTAAGTAGTATATTAATATTTTGAAGCACACACAAGTTTTTGGCGAAAATTTGAATTGAGATAAATGTATTGTAAGACGGAAAAAAGAAAAGGAATGAGTTTAAAACTATATCTGTTGCAATAGTAAAACCTTTAATAAGTTACAAAAAGATGAACTGACAACAACAAGTTTTAAAAGAAAATCCAGCATTTTTCTCCAAAGACGCATACCATTTGATAGGAAACGAGTGGCTCGCTAACGTAGCTCCCGACATTTCAAAACAAACCGATCTCTCGCCGGCGTTCATACGTCAGTATTTGGACGTGTTTCCCGCTCGATCTCGATTCTCTTTGAACATGTTTTGACTAGCTAAATCGGTGTATAAACCGCTGCTCTTATTAATATACTTTAGTCTCCTTTTAATTATTTCTCGTTCATTTTATTGCTTTCAGACGCTGGAAAGTATTTGTTCAATTTCTTTATTCCTATTTGAAATAAATGCTTATTTTAATTAGACAGAAACTGTGTGAGTTGTTCAAAGTGGAGTAGAAATTTCATAGTAGTGGGCAAATCACGTAAGAATTTCGCCGGCAACATTGAATTTACCACGTGCTTGGCGGGAAGCAAAGCATCGATAGGAATTGAATCAAAAGTCCATTGCTGACCACATAGATTGCACTGATGGAGCTGCCATGCTACTGTGGCGCATCGGGGATGTTTGCTGATGCGAATATAGACGGATTCACGGCGATCATTCGGAAGCGAGTCACGTCCCTGATGCGCCGCATACGGGGCGGCTCCAACAGCTACCTGCAACTGTTCGCCTGGCAGATGGATATGAATTGCCCTATAATGCGACACTCGACCAGGTTGCATGTTGAGCACTCCGGATCTAAACCTAAATTTAGATGACGTTAGAGCTGTGTATCTGTTGTGTTGTGTTTGTGTATTTTATGTGAATTTAAGTAATTGTAATAATTTAATTTAAATGAAATAATTAATTTTTAATGAAATCGATATAAAATTGACATTATAAGTTAGATTTAAAATTTTAATTTCGATGTGTATCTATGACTTGTGATATGGACTGGTTCCGAAATAAATGATTTTTAATTTTTAATTTAATTTAATAGGCCTCTTACATAGATCTCATAGCGGGAATATTTGCCATGATTGCCACCGTAGGCAGGTGGGTTAGTAAGCTCAGTTCTTTATTATTTTAAAATGTTATTAGGAAGATGTTCCTGCCTATTTCCTGTTTCATTTCCCTCTGTCGCCTATTACGACACCCACGGGATAGAATGGTTTCTCTTTTATCTCCTATATCAGTTTCCCTATGTAGCTTCTTACCCTTTATTAAGCACCCACTTTGTGATATGGAGTAGAGGCTAAACTTACGCCACCATTACAAGCAATTAGATAATAATAATAACAAAAAACAATATATTGACATAAAAATTTAAAAGCGTTATATTTTTTTGTATTGTGTAATTAAATTCTTGTCTGAATTGAATATTAATGAAATGATAACATGACATATTGATTTACATATATGGATATGTACTTACAAAGATACAAAATGCCAACAACAAAACTAGCATATTAATAGAACTAAAACAAATTCTAATCACTTCGCAAGTTCAGAACAGGTTTCCGTCCGAAGCAAATGCGCGTAGCCCCCTATAGGCCACTCAAACTGCACCATAGCTGCACTGCAGTAACCGGTAGGTATAGTAATATGCATAAGTTTGCACGTGCTCCAGCCACGCCCAGTCCGGCTGATAATAATTATCCAATTACAGAATGACAACCTATCGCCGCCATTTTAATTGGTTCGCGTTGTTTCGCCTCTCGCTATGCATTGATCCATAAATCTGTCACAAGATTGTACTGCTCCATTGCATGTAGATATATTCATTGGTGTCGCTTCATGTTGTTATATTTATATCACAATGTGTATAGTTCGTGAGTATTTGATTTTAGTTTTGATTTGATGGGTTCATAAAATTTTAAGAATTACATTAAGTACCTGTTGCAATTAGAATACAAATGTAGCTAAAGATAATCGTAAGTTGAAAGACTGGCCCGTGTTTACAATGAAATAAAACTGTGTTTAGAGAAACGGCAAAATAATCAATGTGCAAACTTTACATTACTTAAAAGCACTTGTTTATTATAAACTTATAGAATTCTATATTCTAAACCATTTCTATGAAAATGTTTCACACTGCCACTCATTTACTGCAAGATTTTATCATCATTATCATCGTCATTACAACCCTTAATAAGTCCACTGCTCAACATAGGCCTCCCCCCAAGGAATGTCAAAGATGAATATTCTATGAATTTCCTTTATTACTATTTTATTGATGACTGTACCTACAGATGTAGTAACATTTAACAATCAAATAACCAACCTCGCTTACTTAAAAATAAATTAAAAAAAGAAATTAATGATAAAAACAGCGTTGCAAACACATCATCATCATTACAGCCTACCACAAGCATACCGCTGAACATAGCACTGTCCTGAGCTGCATCCATCGATTACCTGCATCTGTTATATATATTGCTATATTTATGTACATTAAGACTTTGAACACTTAAACTTACAATAATGTCAATTTCAGTCAATTGCCATTCTTACATATCTTTACCAAATTAACAAGGTTTTTTTTTAACAAAATTAATGCTTTCCACGTCATCCACAAAATGATACATTTTTCTATCAATTAATCAAACCATCAATCTGTTATTGGCGTTTTAATTGCACATTGTTTATTGCGCTTTAAAAGCCCGGGGAAACGGATACGCAACAATATTTTTTTCAATATAACCATTAATAACTGTCGGCGTTTCCTTGGTGAATGTTTCGCCCCAGTGTGAGGCCAGGGGTAGTGCGGCCGCGCCTGACATAAATGCTCAGTCGATGCCTTTGTTTACAACTATGAATTAAAAGGAATTATTTAACAATGCTGCATCAATGCTTTTATTGCTATAAGTATAGATCCATAAAGATTAAAATATTCATGTATTCTACATTGGTGTTCATTATACTGAACAAAACGTGTCGATTGTTACATTTCAACAGTTCATATAAATCGATTAATAAATAGGAAAAACGAGAAAGGTCTTACAGTGAATTACTGCACTTTGAATGTTTTCGAAATATTTTATCATTGGTTCCTTACAAAGTCTTCAATAGCAGATGAGCATGTACACAATCAGCACTTTTTCCTTCTCCTTCTTCTGGCTCGTAAAAGTTCACTGCTGTATCTGTATACCCCGTTCTAGGGAAAAATAGCCTGAAACGTCAAGCTTCGCAGATGGATTGACAATCGCAGTGCCAGACATTTCGCATCTTTGACGCTGCTGCTCTTCACCAATCAAAAGTTTTAAATCTGACGTATACGAGGTGGTTGTACCGCTATCTAGCAGAAGTCATAATATTTTTCTGGCATCGCCCGCCTTAGACACCCACATGACTAGATAAGTTGATGGATTTTCTTGCGCAGCCCTATGCAGCATCAGTTATATATTTTTTAAATTTACAATTCACAATTTCATTGTTTTCATAACCGGGGACCTTATTTATCAAGAAGGTAATTAATAAGCTTTTCTTTTAAAAATATATTTTCTTTTTAAAGGTTTTCATATATTTTTCTTTATACTGTAACTGTTTCAGTAAATTACTGTAAGATACTGTAAGATATTTCAGTAAATTAAGGAATAAGTAGACCCTTTGTACGAACTCACTATATGCCTGTTTTTGTATCTTGTTGTGTGTACATAAATAAGTTAAAAAAAAAGGTTTAGTAATAGCTTGGTAGAAAATTCTAAAATAGTTAGCTAGGACTTTGAGCATTATCAAAAAGTATGTTGCTTATATTGGTATATGATATTGCATCCCTTCCTCTGAACTTATTACATAACTTGATACCATAACCAGAGTATTATGGGAGTAACTGTCCCTAATTCCTCGTTTGCATTTTTTTGGCATTTCTTAAAATATGTAAAACTAACATAATTTCACTCAAAGTGCTTCATTTTATGTTTCTATTGTTGACATTCTAATCGCGCCATAAAATTCATCCTAGAGTAAAGAAAATAGCTCCACACGCCTGTCAAGTCGCACCGTTCAGTGAGCAGCACACTATTGATCAGACGTTGTTCAAGAATTAATGAAGTCGACATGTCGACCCCTGTCACAACTGACGTCTGGCCCTGTCCTGCCAAACTCCTGGCTTCACCTTAACATCACTGACCTTTTGTTGGAATGTCTATATGGAACGTGTGGACATTTGTAATAATGTTTAATACTTTAGATTAGCGTTATGCCATTGAGAAATTTCATGCTTAAAATGTTGAACATTCACAATTTTTAACAATTATATTATAAAGGCCGTGATGAATTTCTAAAGTTTATTTTATACATATTGATACAATAAATTATTGTTAAATTATGGAAATATTTAAATAATTAAATATGCATATCATTGGGTCGACTATTATATTTAAAAGTTTTTATCACCATAAACGTCAATTACTGCAATTCCCCCAAAGAATATCACAAAGCACGGTCCTGAGCCACATCCAACCATCGATGTAGTGAAGAGCCGCTCTGGATATCGCTGACCAAAAAAGTTTAATGTTTGATTTCAGCGTTTTAATTTCCGATTCCCAATAATTGTATCTTTTAGAGCATGTACCAAAATAGACTATGTATTAATGTGTATAGAGCTGATTTACAATGTTGATCGTCAAGATACGTCTTTCTTATGCTGAGAATAAATTCCAAGAGTTCGCGGTTAAGGCACTGAAGCTGTCTTTGGACTATTTAAATTCCATTTCGGTTCGTTGCTTCGCTGGTTTATACGGAGCCGTTAATTTCAACGAAATTGCGCTGGGGTTACTATCGATTAACTGGGTTCAATCCTACAAAGTTAAAGAGAACTTTTAAGTAATTTGGCAACAAAATATTATGACTAAATTTCTTTGGATATGTAAGAGTTACGTAAGAGAAACCACAATTCCATACCATTCTGTGGGTGTCGTATGAGGCGACAGTGGAAATTGAATAGAAATAATAACAACACAATATAATAATAAAAAATTGCGGTTACCAACCCGCCTGCCAAGTGCCAAGTGCCCCGTGCCGTATGAGGCAATGTATGGGGGAGGGAGTTCAGTAGTGGACCCTTGGTGGGCTCTCATAAATGAATGAATTATATTAGTACTACAATATCCTTTAGTTAAATTTACAAAGGTTAAAAAGGTTACGCAAATAAAGCTGCAATAAACTATAAGGGTAAATGGAGAGCAGGCGTTACATTTTAGTAAAACATTGTTGACCTTATTCAAAGTAGGCAAGGAAAAGATGACTATTTAAAATATACGATAAACTGTTTAATTTTTATATATTTTTTAGGTTTTTAGTTTAGTAGAAAATTGCTCTACACTGGGCTTGCACCGCCCACCACTATCGAGTAAAAGCGCCGGCCACCTTAGTATGCGCTTCCACTCGAGAACTTCTCCTGTGTTGTTTGTTTTGTTCTTCTAACTACATGGCCATTTCAACTTCAACTTGCTGATCCCTTGGACTTTGTCAATTTTACGTTGATTTTTTTGAATAATAAATTGAAATTTCTATTAAAGTAACCTATATTTACTTTGAACACCTATCCTTTTTCAGAAATTTGTGTTTATGACTGCGAAAGCTATTTCCTAAAAGAGTTTATATATATGATTAGCAATATTGTAATTTAAATAGGTAATACAAAGTCAAATTGAAGCTTAAGACAGAAGAGTAACAACAAAGCAGGATACTAACGCAGACTGAATGTAAATTTAATTACATCAAAATATAAAACAGACGCATCGTGGTCGCGGACAGATGTTTTGACAGCTCTAATATTAATTGTGACGTTGTGCTGTCGTTAGGGCATCGCCCAGAACGCTCTTCCGCTTCCACGTCATTAATAAAATGAGCAATAGTCGAAATATTTATCAATGGCATAATCGATACAGAAACAATTATAACCACATCCATCAAAATTCCCGACTCCGATACAATTGTAAGGTGTTCGAATTCTTGAGTTTCTTCGTTCGATTTTCGACTTTCATTCTTCCACATAAAATTCAAAATCTATCGCTAAAACTTTTGTGAACTGTTAAAGGTGAAAAGATTCTTCGTGCTCTGGTATAAAGTGTAACTTTCCATGACCTGTATTGTAAATGTAGTACACCACGGTATCGAGTAACATTAACATTCTTATCTCTGGTCTGTCACACAGCGAGAACGTCAAAGTTCGAAGTGAAGAACGCATTATAATTAATAGTCGATGATACGCGTGGATCGTAAACAAAAGCTTTGATAAATGGATTAAGGTCTGATACTAGATAATAAGCACTGTGGGTTGTAAATCGCAGTTTCGTAATCAGGACGGTCATTGACTATCATTTTTCCGATCACCAACTTTCTATTACACTGAACAGTTTCATTTTATTTTACAATTTGAACAATTATTATCACCTCTTGTCTTTTACTTTTCACATGTAAATTAATTTTTGCTTTGTATCAGTAGCATGTATGGTAATTACGAATACGATAAAATCGTGTTTTGCGAATTGTGTCGATAATCCAATTTATTAATTTATTTGAACCCAAAACCTGACATGTAATTCTATATTGTGTTAAGTAATTAAAATTAATCAACAACTCTGACCAAAGTATTTCAAAATCTTTACATATTTATATTAACTAGTTATCATCTATTGATAATATTATAGTTATATATTATATTTAAAGGTTTGCCCTGAAAGGTTTGCCTAGTAATGATGTGGAAAATTGCTTTAGCCGTGACATTATAATATTTAGTCTTAATAAAATTATTAAGAATGAACAAGAGTAATTGACATAGCCCAGCAGATCAGAAGGCTAATGTGGCAATGGTCGGCCATATAGCTTGAACAACTGACAATCGATGGATAAGAAAGGTTGTCGAGTGTCAGCCTCGTACTGAGAAGCTGACAGTTGAGCGGCCCCACTCAGTCTAATGACGAGCTGATGAAAAATGCAGGGAGTCGATGGCTGCAGTTAGCTCAGGACCGTACTTTGCGGCAAATTATTGGGGAAACATATGTTGGGATGTTATAATTACCATTACCGCATATCAAAAGCCTGCTGCTGAACATAGGCCTCTTGTTTGTTTGTCATATATGCCACGCTTTTTATTAAGCTGTTAGCTTCCCACTTCAATCCCTCTGTCGCTTCTTTCGGCAGCCATCGGTTGATATGGGGTAGTGGATATTTTTACAATGCCACTACACAGTTACGGATATAGTAATGACGATGACAAATAAATATAGTTTTATTCACACAGGATAAATATAAAGCAAATTATTATAAATAATGGAAAAATAAACAAATAAGATATTATTGTTTAATTTGAAGGCACGGTGACGCAGTGACTAAACATTGGCTGGGATGCTGCAGGACGGCGGGTTGAAATCACGCACTGAACAAGTGTTTGAATAGTCTACAAATAATAATTCTGGGTCTGAATATTTGTCTATGTAAAAATTACGTGTGTAAAACGCCTTCGCCACCGCCACAGCACAGGAGAAAAGCCCAGTGTAGGTAACTTTAAAAAAATATTTAAAATTAAAAGAATATATTTATTTCGTTAATATAGTATTTCGCATCTGGGTGATTGTACTTGGACAATTACGGATATAAAACGCCTTGACGATACACGAGTAAATACTTGTGGAAATAATATTTTCATTTTAACAAAGTAAAGAAAAAACTTTAAAGAGATTATTCTAACAAACGTCCAGCAAGACCAAACAAAAATAAATTTTAAGAATTTTTTGCATATTTTTTTCTTTTTATTGTAATAAATTACTGATTATGAGGGATCAAAATAACAAATAAATTTACACTAATACTGCAAAAAAAAAAGAATTAAATTTTAGTGCCTTTTTGTTTTCCATATTATAGATAGATTTATTTCTCAATAATATTTTTTCATAAATTAGTGGTGAAACTTTTTTTTTTAATTTTGTTAATTTTTTTAAGAAGAGTGCAATAAATGTTTTAGTAATGATAAATCTATATCTTAACAGTATCCTCATCGCATCACAGAACTCTTCTTTATGTTTCGTTGTCGTTGGTTAATATCGTATACCGTTTAGGCCGCACATCTCTGGAACCTCTTGCCTGAAGGTATTGTATAAGTAACTTTGAGGCACTTTTCTAGTAAAGTCCCTATTAGTCCATTATATAATGGTACTTTTATAAAACAGCCTTTAAAAAGCAGGTATCGAGTACTTTATAAAGACAGATGCTAATGATGTGAGTTAATAATTTTTTTTAGAGAATAAGGGTGACAAACGAGCACACAGTCAACCTGGTGGTAAGTGGATGCTGTGACCCATAGACATCTACATTTATGCTCTATAAAGAATCGAAACGCAGATGTGTTGTCACACTTGAAGACTAACATGGAATACCTCGTATCCAGTAAAAAGGGTCTCCGGTTCTCTAAACTCACCATTTGAAACACAGCGACATATAACTTACATATTTATGTAATATTTACTTAAAAGTACCTATAAATATAGGATATATTGTGTAGTTATTATAGTTCAATAATTTTTATATTTCTGTTTATACTTATATATGTATTAGCTTAATTAAATTGTTTTTGTTTTGTTGATTTATTGTTATGAAATATTCAGTACATGTAATACTATTGTTGTATTGCTAATTTATTTTAATGTACTTTTTGTTTTGGCACCTATCAAAATATTTCGTCATGCCCAGTGTTGACTGAGAGAATGCCAAAAGGTGATTAAGACCGTTCCTCTTTATTAATGTGTACCACGAAGAGTTGAAAATTAATCAGTAATAATTTGCTCAAAATAGTGAAGGTAACTAAAATAAAATTTAAAGAGTAGAAAACATATGGAAATATCTTAAGAGACAATCTATATAGGAGGCCTATGTTTTGCAGTGAACCTAAGATAGGCTGTAATGAATAAATGAAAAAACAATTAAAATTTTTAACTATTAAAAAAATCGGAGAAGTTATCGGCGAAAATCTAACCAACGCAATGCTTTGAATGAATAATAACGTTTGCTTAAATAGATGGGTTTAGAATGTTAAACGTTTTGGTTATGATTGAATGAAATTCATCACAATGTGTTACATAGTGTCATTAGAAGTCGATTTGCTATTGCTTTGTTATTGATTGCGTCTCACAATAATTTGTAGCTGGCTTTGATAGAGAGTGAGAATTAGACCGGTTGTATTAATATTCGGTACCTACGTAACGATCACCTTTCACTGACGACTGAATTTTGAATTATTGCAGACAGAACGTTTTATCGAACATTTTGTACATAAAATATTACGTTATTGCGATATGCATTTTTTTTTTCATCTCTGTAGCCAATAAATGGAACTAAATCTAGACATGTTTTTTTTTTCCAAACTAAAAAGGTTATAAAAATTATAAGTATGGCAATCGCCTATCACCAGTCTAATGTGCATGGTTCTAATATATGTAAGAATTTTTTATCGAAATCTTTTAAGGTATTTACTAAGAAGATATTTACGACAATCAAGTGGTAAATTGCGTGATTGAACAAGTGGTGATTACGTGTTCTCTTACACTTTCTTAAATAAAAAATAAATAAGATAAAAATAAAAAATTAAATAAAAAATGAATAGCTAACCGTGCAGTGGCGGTGTAAGAATATCCTCGTGGGTGTGGCAAGAGACAACAGAAGGAAACTGAACAGGAGATGGCAGATGGGCAGCAGCATCTTCCTGATAACAGCCGAGTAAAAATAAAAAATAAATTTCGCGTAACAACCCGCTTGCCAATTAGGCAACTAACGCAAATATCTCTCTATCAATCTATTGGGGAGGCTTATGTTCACTAGTGAATTTTTGATAGGCTGTAATAATAGGAACATTAACTTTTTCTTCTTTTATAGTACGTCAGGGTACGAACCACCTTCTTACCTATTTTTGCCGACAAATAACAGTACTTGTACTGCTGTATTCAGGTCTAAATGGTATAGAGAGCCAGTATTTAATTACAAGGCGTAAGGTATTACATCTTAGTAATCTGAGGTGACAACGCATCCATAGCCTTCTTTTTTTTCAAGCTAACTGTGGGTATTCATGGGCAGTAACCGCTTACCATTAGGTGGACTGTAAGTTCATTTGTCACTTTAGATTTATAAAAAAAACACTTATGATAATTGTATCATCTAGTGAAGTTGATGATTGTTATCATAGTGAAATGCCTACGCAACTTCGAATACCTGCTTCGTGATGCCCGAAAGGTGATGTCGGACTCCCACCGACTAAAATCCTCATATAGGCAGGTTCCGGGAACGCATTCGCATATGTACGTCCATGCCCCACTAGCGATGCATATATACATCGAAATAGTGGCAAATTAAAGATCAAAACATTTTATTATATTCAGGCCTATTGTAAGATCTTATAAAAGTATAATCTACAATCAGTTCCAAAAGCAAGAGAAAAGTTATTTTTCAGTTTTAAAGCATATGACTTATTTTTTTCTAACTAGACGCTTAAATAATTCATTTTTTATGTTTACAACATACAAAGTTATTATGATATTTGTAGGACTATTAAAAATGCAAACAATATTTGCATTTGTATAATTCTACAAGCCCCTTAGTAACCTCAACACCTTGTTAATTTGTTAACAACGCAGGTGCGCTCTAGACAACAAACATATGATGTTGTATTATATATCATAGTTCTGATAACTAGCACAATAATTCAGTTGGCAATGTGGGATGTGGAGACAGTTAAAATAAAAAAAACCCTCATTAGAATAGAGCAGAGAAGTGATAAAGTTAAGAATAGTTTAGCGCAGCAAAGTTAAGGTACAGCCTAGATACGTCCCACAGCTAGATACAGGACTCCTTTCCGTGAAATTAGTTAGCCGAACTGCTGCAGTGTGGGGGTTTAGCATTCATTACTTACTTTAGTTTTGTTTAGATAAAAAAGAATACAAGCTTTGTTCGTAACACTATTGATATTCCGTTGACCACTCCAACTTAAAATAAAATGAAAAATGGATTTGAAACCTACAACCAAATCTCACAGTCTACGAACTCTTAACCATCAAGGCTATTGTCACTAGCAAAGAAGAAACTAAAACATACACAAATGCAAGGGCTGTACTTACTTCGAACTATTTATACACATATTATGTGAAGTTTTCCAAAATGTGATATAGCAGAGTGTTCTCTCCTAAAACGTTGACTAGTTACATAACTTTCTAAGAAAGAAGAAGACGCCTATACTCTGCAGTAGGACCGGTGTAATTAAAATAAAATTCTATACACCAGTAATAAAAACGAACACATTAACAATTAAGACTGGCTTGTAATATAGTAATGTAGGTCTCCATGTTATTCCATATTCAGAGTTTAAGCGCATATTTTAAAACAATTTCAATAAATATTACAGAAACCAATGGAAATAATAATATATTATTATACGTTTGTATAGTCTAACACGCAATAAAATTTTGTGAAAGTTAGCGATTACATTTTCGTCTTTTTAATATGAGGAAATAAGTGAGGTTCGAACATAATTATGGCACGTAGTTTGATGAAAGTGATGTTCTATCTGAGCAACGAATTTTAAAACGAATTTGATAAAAAAAAAATATATAGTATAATGTTTGCTATGCGAAACCTGATTTAGTAGCATGGTCGTATATAAAAATAAAATATTCTAAGTAAAAGAACATAGATCTTAAATGAAATAATAGTAATAATGTCCCCCAGACCAAATTACGGTCACGGCGGCCAGTCTAAACGGAGACTAGTCATCTGCACAGAACAGGATTATATTGCCCGAGTGTATGTGCAAGCATAGGTGCTCCCTCTATTACCTCACTCTCATAGTTCGATTGGACGGCAATCCGACACGATTAGAGAGAGATCAGGCGCAGGACCAACGGCTTAACATGCTTTCCGAGGCACGGGGGTGAAACACCGCAATTTCCTGACCCCGGGATGCTACTGAGAATTTCTTATCAGAAAAACTCAATAACTGATTATCATCAGCTACCTTTATGACCAGCAGTCGCGTTTACGATCAATAAACCAATCAGTCGAGAGTTACATTGAAAGCTAAATATTGAAGAGAGTTTAATTGAAAGCTACAATGCACAGGACAATAAATAGGTTTATTATTAGCTATAGACGAATTACTATTTTGTAACTTTATCTTTTTTACCCAGAGGTAAATAATATATACCGTACAGATACGGTATATATTCGAAAGTTCGTTGTTTATTAATAAGTTATTTCGTCACTTTTCTCATATTTATAATGTGTTAAACGAAGTATTTACCTGGTATACCTACCGTCGTAACTCGCGTTCGAAACAACCTCGACACGTGTGGCTCCGAAATCAAATTAAAATCATGTTTGATAAGATCGAGTGGCAGTTATGGGAATTTATGACTATATTACCTGCGCGAGCGCATCGCGACCGACAAAAACCAGGTCCAGTCCAGTAAGCAATTATTTATGGGGCCCGCAAATGATTATAGTTTACGATCGTTTGACCGGCTACGCCCCTGACGTGCGTGGAACGGCACACAGCCTAATTGAATCTAAAACTATTGGTGTATAAAATAATATCTACTCAGGAATATAAGTCCAGATACTATTTAAATTCTATTCTAGAAGTGGTATGCAGAATAAAGCAGCTAAGAACTAAAATAACCGCAATAAAACACGGAACGCACACAAAAATGTGTTGACCGCAAAAGATACAGAAATAAATCAGACAGATGACAATTTAAAGTGGTTAACCCACTAACTGTGACCATTTTAGATACTTTGATCAGATCTTGTCGAAACCGAACCTACAGTTGAGATGACAAGCAATTTCAAATCATAATGACTTTATTTTAAAGTTGAAATTGATTTACAATAGGAATTTAAAGTATAAACTAGTGGGTGTTTATTCTACAGTCTTTAGAGTCATTGTAGAGATTTATGTTTTTATTTAAGAATTAATGATATTATAGTGTGAGCTGTGTGAGTAATCGTCGTTATGCTAATTTACGTATTCGAACCTCAGCTCATAAAGATAAGTTAAATAAGTGTACGATAGGTACCTGCCCATGGGTAGCATTTAAAATATTTAATGATTAAAATCTAATTAATTTTTGAGGAAAGTTTAATGTTTTAGCTATAAAAGGATGCTTGTGGGAGCAGTATTCGAAAAGTTTTATACTATTGATTTATGATGCCGACTATATCTACAATGATAATTTTCTGAAGATTTAAATATATAATCTTTGTTTAGGTAGTTTAGTAAACCAAAGAAATTTATTGTTGAGGTTGGCTGCAAAGATGAAGAAATTAAAAGGTAGATAGTAAAAATTCGCACTCGCACACACACAAGGGTATGGCTATAGAAAGTTCGAAACCTAGTACCGTAGAAAGTTTATTATAATGACATTTTTTTTTTACTTTAACTTAAATGTAGAATACAGAAAAATGTACTATAATATTTTTAGATAATTATAAAAAGTTTACTATATTATACGCGAAACTCTATATTATAGTAGTAAATTTATGATTACGGATATTTAAAAATAATTTTACGCTATTGGAGAAGCAATTTTTATACTTGCTAGTGCTTGCTAGTGCTCTCAACGTTCAGACCTAAATAGTTAACACCACGCAAATAGCCGTCAGGTTCAAATAGGACTGAGTTGGTCTTCCGCATGTCGGACGGACAGTCTCAAACTCCTACTAAATGGGCACGTACAAGACATGAAACGGCAGCAAAATGACAGGAAGAGCGTAGATGATAACGACCTTGACTATACGCAAAGAAAGGTGAAACTCAAGCTGTAGACCTGAACCTTAAGAGCCTTCGCCTTAAAGCGGAGCATTACAAAATAACACATAATAAATATCAAAATTTATTTTAGTAGGAATAGAATATAATACATCAGTTACTTGCTTAAAATGGATATTACTAACAAAAATTTTCTTTTGATATTTGGTATCTTTTTAACAATATAACTATGATTTCATATTCATCCATTCATTTATTACAGCCTTTCAAAAGTCTACTGCTGAACATAGGCCTCCCTCATAGATTAGGATCAAACTTATACGGGCCACGGGCCACGGGGGGGGGGGTATTTGCCACAGTTGTAGCTGCTGATCATACATGCGTTCCTTTGGTTAACAACTGAATTTAATGTACTCCTTTTATTACAGAGTACCTAATACACTAATAAAGAGCAATAAAAAGTGATCCTCTGCAGCCTTAAACGAATTTCAGTAACTTGGGCACTCCCAACAATATTATTTACCGTTTATCTTAATAATTTGCCCTAAACGCTTCCAATTGGCACCTGGCGCCATTCTCCCTGCTTACTCTACTTTACGATCTGTTAAAAGACTGACTTTACTGCCCAAATTAACACGAAATAAAAATGAAACCAATGCTCACAAAAAATGAGCGAAGGTAGAAGATAAAAGCTTTAAAAAAGGTCCATGTCAAAACATTTGATTGTATTAATATTTATAGGCCGCATCGCCGCAGGAAAGTCGGTTCCTGGCTCGAGATGGAGAAAAAAAAATGTTTATCAGTCCGTTTAGCTTTTGTGTAAACCGCGAAATCTTTTGTAAGAGATATTTATGGCCTCGAAAACAATTGTAATGTTACCATTATATCAATATAGACAGCAATGACACTATTAAACTTTTTTCACTCAAGCTTGAGATTAAGACGTTTACTTGGTTTGCAATGACAACAATGGCTTTGTATTGCCAGTTCATTCAAAACTGATTTTTTTGCCTTTTTTAATCAAATAATTATAACATGTTTGAATGGGCTGCCATCCAAAACATTCATCATTATCATAAAAGCCCATTATAAGTCCTTTGCTGAACATAGGTCTTCCCATCAGTGGCAATCTATGTATTTTGGCACGGTCCTCCACCACCCCTCAGTCTCCCTGCAGGTTTCAGCAGTTTGTCCCTCTATCTAGTGGGGGTGTCCCAACACTGCGCTTGCGAATACGAGCTTGCCACTCGAGAACCTTTCTCCTCATGGGATGAGAGTTCCCGTTATACTACTGATCTCCTGAGCTACGTATGTTACTCTTGTTTTTCGGCTAAGAGACTTCTTAAGTTAGAAAGACTGTTCAACTATAGTTTGAAGCCGTGACTAACAATAAACTACGTTTTGTAATGAGATTGTATAATATAATTAAATTTGTAAGTGTAAGCCAGGAATAAATTATTCAAAACTAAAATTACATACCTTTAGACAAATAACTACTTCATAAAATATTTTTCAATTTGTCTGTCCCTATTAACCTACAGTTGGAGTAAGCGGATACTATTTAGAAATAAATTAGCCGACTTTGTACAGCAAATTTAAGAATTTGTAGTAAAAGTCTTAAGAAGTTACAGGACATAAAGACCACTCCCATTTAGGGAGAATTTGCTGTAATATCAGTAGGTGTACAAGAAGTTTCTTTGCAGGTCTATGTAATTTACATTTTTTACATTACAAGCGAGCACACAGTCCACCTGATGGTAAGTGGATGCTGTAGCCCATAAACATCTACATTTGTCCTCGATTAAGAATCAAAATGCAATGTCACCCTAAGGACTACGATGGAATGCCTCGTTACCAGTAAAAAGGGTCTCCGGTTCTCTACACTCACCTTACGAACCACAGCAGCATTTAGCTGCTATTTCACGCTGGTATTCTGTGAGAGCGCGGTCCTACCCCGGTCGGGCCGACCCATTTGTGCTGCAGTCATAATATAGCTGTAGTATGGCTCTACCACGTACAAAACATCTGCCATAAAATATAATGAGATGGGAATATCGCTCGTAGTAGTCGCTTTTTTCGAAACCTACACAGCGGGATTAGTAATACGTCACATACCACACGGCGGCTCTATTCTACCTAATAAATAATTTAATCAAATTGAATTCTCACTAAATTTGTACAATAACACAACACACAACACTATCATATTGAATTCTCCCAAACAACCTGATGCGCCTAATTAACTATATTGGTGAACCGGATCGTGAAATATGAGGCGCTTGATTAGTCCCACTCGCGTACTTTCTCACACAATTATTAAAATGATGAATTAAGAGAAAAAAAAATTGTAACTATACAGTATGTATACTCTTATGGAAACATAACAGTATTTTTTTTTAACTATTTTGAACCTGAGCTGACCCATTCGTGCTAAAACCATAATATAGCTTCAGCTAGAAAGAAGTAAGCCACGCGGTAGCTTTTGCTGTTGCACGCATGGGCCGGCTCGATCCCCCCCCCCCCCCTCCCTCCATCAACATGGTAGCAGAATTAAATAAGATACTACCCTAGAAGGGTACCAGCACCCCTGGTAATGGAGAACCCCTCGCTGAGCATCCACGAACAAGCTATTCCACTCCTGAGCGTAGGTGCTCAGGCTGCCCCGCATATTCTAAGTAAGGGGGTGGGGGGGCAAAATTCAGCTAAGGGGCAAGCTCAGCAACAAGACTAAGGCGCTGACAGAGACACTTGTACGTGGTAGAGCCAAGTTGCACGAATAGCACGAATGGGTCGGCTCGACCGGGGAAGAACCACGCTCTCACAGAATACCAGCGTAAAATAGCAGCTTAATGCTACTGTGTTTCGTATGGTGAGTGTAGAGAACCGGGGACCCTTTTTACTGGAAAAAGGCATTCCATCTTATTCCTCAAGGCTGACAACGCATCTGCATTTTGATTCGTTATCGAGGATAGATGTAGATGTCTATGGGCCACAGCCACCACTTACCATCAGGTGGACTGTGTGCTCGTTTGTCACCCTATTTCTATAAAAAAAAAGACACGGGTATCCTCTCCGGCTGATACATCGTATCTCTCCTGCCCGGGTTACAAATTGGAACATTCCTTTGTGCCTCGGGCTGGAGTTTGCGTATACGTCAGAGAGGACATCTGTTCTCGACGCGTCGGCAGTCTTAAATATTCGGACCTGTCCATCCTTTGGCTGCGCGTAGACAGCGACGACAATCCGCGCATCTACGGGTGCCTCTATAGGTCCCATATTGTTAATGCGACACAGACCGACTCATCAACCACGTCCAAATGGCTCCAGATTCCTTGTTACAGCAGATCCCATTCGCAGAGATCGTGATCCTTGGCAATTTTAACGCCCACAACATCGAATGGCTCGGTTCACGTTTAACCAATCATGCGGGGAGATCTGTTTATGACGTTGCCTTGGCATATGCTCTGACACAACTGGTTAATTCGCACACGCGGATTCCAGATGTGGAGGATCATGTACCTTAACTATTGCACCTTCCGCTGACCTCTCATCCGGACGGATGTCAGGTCTCCGTCACCGCCCCTCTTGGCTCCTCCGACCATTGTCTAGTTCGGAGTGTGGTGCCACTCACGCTAACATCTCGGTTGCATTCTGCAGGCTGCCGCCGTGTTTTGCACTATAGGTCGGCCAATTGGGATAGGATGCAGTCTTTTTGGCATCCTATCCTTGATGGCAGGTTTTCTCCTCGCTGGACGATCCCAACGTTATTGCTGATTCTGTCACTGATGTGGTACTTCAGGGCATGAAACTTTTTATTCCATCTTCTGTGGTGTCCATCAGAGGTAGATCCCAGACGTGGTTTGGTAGCTTCTGTAAAATAGCATCACGCTATAACCAGGAGTGCTACCGGGCCTAGGCTGACGCAACAACTTCCCAGGATGTAGACACCAGCGCTCTTAGAAAGACGTATAATTCCGCCTCCAGGTCCTTCAAAAGAGTCATTGCCAAGGCAAAGTCAGACTTACCTAGTCGGACTATTTGTCCCAGGTAAACATATTCGTCAACAACTTCGAGCTTAGTGCTCCCAACAACTACCGGCATAGGTGTGACATGGACATTAAACATGATCTTTGTTTTGTCCATGTTCATCTTAAGACCTATCCGTTGGGAGGCACTATTGAGGTCATTGAGCATAGTGCTTAGGTCCTCCAGCGATTCTGCCATAAGGACTATATCGTCGGCAAATCGAAGGTGAGTGATGTACTCGCCATTGATGTTAATGCCGTATCCTTTCCAGTCCAGAAGCTTGAAAACGTCTTCCAATTCAGCGGTGAAGAGTTTCGGGGATATAACGTCACCCTGTCTTACACCTCTCTGCAGTTGGATAGGTTTTGTACTCTGGTTCTGTACTCGGATAGCCATCGTAGCCCTACTGTACAAGCACTTCAACACTTCGATATACCGACAGTCAACTTGGCACCGCTGAAGGGACTGCAGCACCGCCAAATTTCGACGGAATCAAAACTTTCTCATAGTCCACATACGCCAGACATAGTGGCAAATTGTACTCCTCGGACTTCTGTACAATTTGCCGAAAGGTATGTATGTGGTCTATGGTGCTAAAGCCTTTTCGGAAACCGGCTTGTTCGGGAGGCTGGAAGTCGTCGAGTCTGCGTGCGAGACGATTCGTAATGACTCTCGAAAACAGCACGTAGACGCGGCTCAGAAGGGAAATCGGTCTGTAGTTCTTCAAGAGAGCGTTGTCGCCTTTCTTGAAGAACAAGACCACCGCACTTCTGCTCCACGCCTCCGGTGTAGTGCCACCATGTAGGACGGAATTAAAGAGCTTCTGAAGGACTTCAAGTACCGGTTTTCCACCCGCTTTCAGAAGTTCCATCCTCGCCTGGGGCCTTGCCGTTTTTAAGGTGCTGGAGAGCCATTCTAATCTCGCTCAGACTGACGTCCGGGATATCATCGGAATAGTGTCGGATAAGACTCGCTCTTGGATCGTTACTCACACTTGCGTGTGGCTCCAACGATGATGTGTACAGCTGCCCATAGAACCTCTCAATCTCACTCAAAATCTCAGGTGTCCCGGAAACGACGCTGCCACCCTCGGTCTTCAGCTTCGACAGTTGGCTCTTTCTGGCAGACAGATCTCTGGAAAGACTTTGGAGCCCTGGTTCCGCTCGATCGCTTCTTCAATACGAGCTGTATTGAAGTTGCGCAAGTCCCGCCGCATGCATTTGGAGATCTGTCTGTTCAGTTGCCTGTATGCTATCAAATCTACTGAAGATTGCAGCTTCATTTCCGTCTAACAGCCATGAGATTAAGAGTGTGATCGGAGAGTTTTTGTGTTCTTCTGCGGCGGGTCTTACAAAGCTTAGCTCCGACCGCATGGACAGTTTCCACAAGCTTGTCATTCATATCGTCCACTGCATTGCAATCTTCTAGGCACTGAAAACGGTTTTGTAACTCGAGCTGAAAGGTTTCGGGACTTTGGATTAGAGCACGAGGGGGACGGAGCGTTGACTTCATTAGACGACACCTCTCCAACTTAACGTTTAGGTTCAGTGTGCCTCTAACCATTCGGTGATCGCTACCAGTTTTCACCCTCGCGATCACTGAGACATCACTGAACAGTTGGCGTCTAGTCGTCATAATGAAGTCAATCTCATTTTTTGTCGAACCGTCGGGGCTCGACCAGGTCCATCATAAAGAGTCCCTCTTTCTCCATGAAGTCGGCCAGCTGCTGGCCCCTTGGGTTCCGTTGCCCTAATCCGAATTTCCCTACTTTCAGCTCACCGTTCTCTCTTGTGCCTAGCTTTGCGTTGAAGTCTCCCATTAACACCGTATAGTGGGTTTTAGAGGAATGCATGGCTCTAGAGATATCCTCATACATTTCCTCTACCTCCTCATCGGGGTGTGCCGAAGTTGGTGCGTAAACCTGTATGACCTTCAGCGAATACCGTTTGGTGATTCTGAGTATAAGGTATGCAACCCTCGTCGACACACTCCCAATTTTTACAACGTTGTTAACGAGAGACTTGTGGACGATAAATCCGACACCTTCTTGGGACAGATGGTCGCCCTCCCGGTGATAGAACAAGTTGCCGGATTCGAGGATTACCGTGTCCTCCCCCTCTCTTCGGACCTCTGATACGACTTAGAGACCTTCAAAAAAATAGCTTACTCCTATCTAAAGGGCCGGCAACGCACCTGTTGTTCCCCTGGTGCTGCATTTGTTCATGGACGGTGGTAGTCACTTACCATCAGGTGAGCCACATGCTTGTTTGCGCCCTATTCTATAAAATTTATTCTATTTGTGTATTCTATTTTAATTTATTCTATAAAAAATGAGGCTAAGGATGCCAATCACCTCTGAGAACTAAGATGGAATGCCTTACAGCCTGTTATTATATTGATACGCTTTACCGTTGAGACCAAAACACAGCAGTATAAGAACTGCTAATTGGCGTAAATTTGGCAGAAATAGGTAAAATGGTGATACCTTCCCAGACGAACCCATAGGCAGAAAAGGACTCCTGCTAATTAGTATCCCGATGCATTTTTTTATAAGGCTAAGCGATATTATCTTTTTATAGAAGTATGGGTGACAAATGAGCTTACAATCCACCTAATGGGTAATGGCTGCTGAGGCCCATAGTAACCTACGGGCTCGATTCCTCGATTGAGAATCAAAATGCAGACGCATTTTGTCCCATGAACGCTAAGGTGATATGTCTCATTAATATTAAAAACGTATCTGGTTCTCTTCACTCGGCATAGTTCATAACAAAGCAGCAACATCACAAAATAAAGAGAGAAACGTAGTTCAAGAAAAGTAAAGTTTCAAAATATACATATATTATATCTCCCACGGCTGGACACAGACCACCTATTTCTTCGATTAGATTTATTCATTAGCACTTAAAATTATTGCAATTAACTGTACGGTACAGTTCAGTTGCAGAGATATGAATTACTATAATTATTCCGGCGACTGCTTAACCCCTAAGCTATCACGGCTCTAACCGACACAGCTTGGTTTCAACGTGGTAGAGCCATGCTGCAGCTATATTAGGAGTATAGTTGTAGCACGAATGGGTCGGCTCGACCGGGGAAGGGCCACGCTCTCACAGAATACCAGCGTAAAATGGCAGCTTAACGCTGCTGTGTTTCGTATGGTGAGTGTAGAGAACCGGAAACCCTTTTTACTGGAAATGAGGCATTCCATCTTGGTCCTCACGGGTGACAACGCATCTGTATTTTGTTTGATGTAGATGTCTATGAGCCGCAGCAACCATTACCATCAGGTGGTCTGTGTGCTCGTTTTCACCCTTATCCTATAAAAAAAAACTTAGTAATACAGCTTTCGTAAGCTAAATAATTATTTCGAAATTGTAAATATTGTACCTACATAACAAGAAAGATTTTAAGAGTATATACATAATATTCTATTTTGTGGCTAATGTATTTTCAGTTAGTATTTTTTGAGCGTACTAGTTTAGAATAAAAAACTAAGCTGCATCTATATTATGGTTGTAACACGATAAGTCAGCCCAACTGAGGAAGGACCACGCTCTCACAGAATACCAGCGTAAAATAGCCGCATATATACAATAGCAGCTGCTATGTTTAGTATAGGTCTCTCTATGAGATCCTTTTACCTTTCTGATTTCTGATTTCTGAACCTTTACTGAAAATGAGGCATTCCATCTTAGTCCTCAGAAGTGACAACGCATACAAAATAAATTAAAAATAATTTAAAGTTACCTCCTTCAGCAATAAAGTGCTATGTAATCAAGTCACAAAAATTACGATTCTTATCTTTATATTATGTATTTAGCAGTTTAGGAAGACGAAAATGAGATCTTTTATCGTGAAAATTAGAAATTGTAGGTACTTTCATCATCTCGTAATTTCAGTAAAAATTTTGCAACTAACTTTCGAAAGTGTAGACCGGTTCTTCAGACAAGAAACGAGTCAAGATGCCTATGCTAATTTCGAATACGCAATATATTGCACAGGCGCAACACATGCGCGCATCAGAGGAGCCCTTATGGGGAACTTAATCAGTGTCTGTGCGGCGACATGGGTTATTGAAACGAAATTAAAACACTTAGTCTGTATTCATTATAGCTCTCGTGATCATTTTATTCTTAATTTAAATGCCGCCTTAATGGATTCTCGCTATGTTTAGGTGTCTGCATACTGGCAATAAAACCAAAATTAAAAAGGATATCATTTCAAATTAAAAAAAAACATTTTATTTCTGGTGTTACCTATAGTCGCCTCTTTCGATACCCACGAATAGAAATGAGATGATGGTTTCTCTTAAGCTGCCACTACACACGATAGATGGCTGTACCCTGGCTGTCACCCTTATACTATAAAAAATCTTGGGCCCATGTCGAGCAGTATACTCTTACGAATCGATAAACAAAGAAAAAAAAAAGAGAATTTCACAATTCGTAATTGCAACAGTTACTTTATTGTCTTAATTTAAGGTATACTTTAACTAAAATAAATATATTCATATTTATCACACCTTTTATTTACTTTTATATAGTAGTTTGTTACAATGTAATTATTTTTTTAAGTTTAAATACGTAATGTAATGTCAAAATACGTAACTAAATTAATTATTTTATATTTTTATTTTATATATTCTTCATGCGGCGTGTAATTATTTCATATTTAATGAAAACAGATTAAATGGTAAAAAAAAAACAACACACAATAATTATTTATATCTTAATTCTTAATTAAAAATTCCATTGAACATTTCTTGTTTTACTTAATTTTTTTTAATAATCTTACACTTGTCTTTAACTTTAAAAGAAAGCTAATATTATACTGTCCCATTAATAATAATAAATTTACGTCTTTACGTCATACGTATTTTATCAACGATGACCTTTCTACTTCATAATTTTATTTATTATTAAGGTTTAAGCAAGGTAAATTATAATTATGAATTAATTAACGACATCGGTTATTTCAAAGTGTGATATTACCATATTAAGCTATTCAATGTGGCTTCATTATAGCATATTCGCAAACATAATCGATTTAAAATCCTATGCATATTTAAAATCTATGATACTTAATATATAATATGGGTATACTTTCAAAGGTTATTATGTATTAACAAAGTTATTTTGTCATGCAAAATTCAATATTATTAATGTCACATCATTTCGTCTATAAGTTTTTCTGTTTTACACGTGGTAGAGCCATGTTGCAGCTATATTATGGTTGTAGCACGAATAGGTCGACCGGACCGGGAAGGACCACGCTATCACAGAATACCAGCGTAAAATAGCAGCTTAATGCTGCTGTGTTTCATATGGTGACTGTAGAGCTATTCTGAGTCCTCAGGGTGACAAACGCAACTACATTTTGATTATTCATCGAGGATAGATGTAGATGTCTAACGGCCACAGCATCCACTTACCATTAAGTTTTTTATCAAAAAGTTACTTTCTGGAATCTTTAATTCGCCTCCACGACTATGGAAAGTGCTAGAAAGATATTGTGGCTTCCGAGAGATGGTGGTATAGCACCACGTTTACGTAATACCCAGGCATGTTGCCAAGCTGCTTGACATCCAATACCACCTGTCTGCCATCCATACTGCGATGTCCAATCAGCTTGCCAAGCGTGGCGATAAAGGGAAATTGGCCCTAAAACGGACGAAGAGAAGAAACAACAGAAGAACCTAAAACGGACGAAGAGAAGAAAAAAGAGAAGAAAATATTTTAAAAGTTGATGAAAGGAAGATTTTATGATTACTATCGTTTTAAATAATACATTTTTAAATGTGTTAGAGCCATGCTGCAGCTGTATATGGTTGCAGCGCAATTGTTTTGGCTCGACTGGGTAAGGACCACGTCCTCAAAGAATACCAATTAAAATGGCAGCTTGTGCTGCTGTGTTTAGTATGGTGGGTGCAGAGAACCGGACACCCTTTTTAATAGTTACGAGGCATTCTATCTTCGCCCCAAGAGTGACCACATATCTACACTTTGATTTTTAATCGAGGATAGATGTACATGTCTATGGGCTACAGTATATACAGGTTGACTGTGAGCTCGTTTGTCACCCTTACTTATATTAAAAAATCTGACTATGTGTAACCATAAAGAATCACCTAAGCAGAATAGTATCATCATTTGAGCCATATACAAGCGGGAAGATAAAAGGACTGGTGGCTCAGTACTGCACCGTACTGTTGATGGAGTGGGGTTATTAAGAAGTAGCCTCGCGCTTTTGTAGTGTGATCATTATCATATTTCATCATAAGTTTGCAAGTTGCCAAGAAGCAGTGTACCTTTTATACGTGGTAGAGCCATGCTGCAGCTATATTAGTAGTATAGTTGTAGCACGAATGGGTCGGCTCGACCGGGGAAGGACCACGCTCTCGCAGAATACCAGCGTAAAATAGCAGCTTAACACTTCTGTGTTTCGTATGGTGAGTGTAGAGAACCGGAGACCCTTTTTACTGTAAAGGAGGCATTCCATCTTAGTCCTCACGGGTGACAACCCATTTGCATTTTGATTCATAATTGAGGATGGATGTAGATGTCTATGGGCCACATCAACCACTTACCATCAGGTGGACTGTGTGCTCGTTTGTCACCCTTATCCTATTAAAAAAAAACCTCCTCGGGTACAGTCTCAAGGAAATGGAGAGCGAACATTATTACAATCACAATCTCATTCTCAGAGGTGGTATGAATTATAAATCAGCACCTGAAATTGTGCCAGCTTGAAAATTGCAGCAAGCGTTTGTGCTACCCCGGCCCTTACCATACGAAAATCTTGGTTTATGGGATTATGGGTTCTCTTACCACGTCAGCGCTAGCAACTAATTTAACTTCGAGCCATTAATTAAAGTGAATTTAATCCTACATTCATTACATTGCGTTCTATATGAAGTGATGTATCGTTTTTGAAAGAGGTCAGTTATTCAAAAACACCTGTTTCTACAAACATTTAAAACATCAAATACCTTTAATAAAGGTACTTTAATATGCATTTATTAGGAGAATTACGAGAAGCACGATATAAATTGTACATTTAATATTTCAAGAATCGAACCAGTGAATAGTTTCAAATGTAAGCCATAAAAAATTGCGGCATCCTTCTCTATATTTTATAGGGTTAAAAGTTTCTATCAATAATTGAAGGAGGAACGTCCTTGGGGAGTAAAGAAGGGCTTTTAGGAATTTTGATGTCGACTGTATATTTATTTACGAATCGAAAAATCCGAGGCTGTGGAAATTATTTTTGCAAGATTTTAAACTCTTATAAATTTTGTTTTAGACGAGAGAGTTTTTAAAGAGATTTTAAAGAAAAACATACTAAAACATACTTCAATTCAATTTAAATCAAACACGTTTTAATGTATGGAAATCTACATAATAAAAATATAAAGCAGATATCTGTAATTTATTAAAATTAGCAACGTATTACCTATAGATAATTAAGAAATTATATCTTTTAATCGTTTCTAATCAAAATAATTATTACAACGTAAATAAGAATTAAATAGCGTTAGTAATAAGGCGATTTTAAGTATATTTAAGGCGCAGTTTGGATGTCAACAACGAGTGCGATTGGGCCAGTTTCGCAGTCAAATTCTGCAATATCATGGTCGCCATACATTGCTTTGAGATCCGACCAACCACGCCTCCGACTGCCGCACTAATCCCCTCGCTGCCTTTTATTTACTTACTTTTTAGGCCGTCAAGCTTAAATAAAAGTTTATTTGTGAACCCTTTTATGAATAGGTATCTGCCTCGGCATAAATGATCACCCGGTACCAGGCGGGGTTTGCGTTCTAGAATTCCCGCGATATGTTCGTACCCAGATTTTATCTGTACATCAATCGAATTCTTTATATAAGTATTTGTAATATAAAGTTACATCAAGCATTTTACCTTTGAAATCTGTGTATGATTAACACAATTTATTACTACCTAGTCTTTAAATAAGTAAGTTTTAAATAGTTGGTGCGTCTGTTAATGATCGTGTAACTTCCGAACGACTTGACTGTTCGAGGTATTCACATTTTTTTTGTTGAGAGGATGGTTCAAAGTTATGCTAGGATCTGATTCTACTATAGTAGTCTGTGGTTAAGCTAGTAAGTATTATAGGTATACATATTCTATGGTCCCATATACATAATTTACTAAATTTTATAGAAGTAATAACTTCACGTAACCCTGCTAACTAACAACAAACGAACTAACCTTACCTAACACGAAGTTCTGCTGAGCAAATAATGGCGAAATAATCACCGAAAACGCCAAACTTCAATATCAAAAACTGCTAACACGAAGCAGTCAAAGATATATACTCGTATTTATGTGGAAGAATGATTACCAGAACGAGGATGGAAGACTGTGGAAGGCGCTGCAGAAAATTGCATCGGTCTAGGAATTGAAAAATGAAATAGTAGAGCTGCTACACGTATTAGAGCCATGCTGCAGTTATGTTGTGGTTGTGGACCCACGCTCTCACAGAATACCAGCGTAAAATAGCAGCTTAATGCTGTTGTGTTTCGTATGGTGAGTGTAGAAAACCGGAGACCCTTTTTACTAGAGACAAGGCATTCCATCTCAGTCCTCAGGGATGACATCTCTGTTTTTTGATCCTTAATTGAGGATAAATGTAGATGTCTATGTGCCATAAGATCTACTTATCATCAGGTGAACTATGCGCTCGTTCATCACCCGAATCCTATAAAATAATTGATTGTTGAATAGTAGTTGGTTTATGTTTATATGATTTACAATTCAAAAATAACTATTTTTGTCCACTTTAGCAAGTTAAGCTTTATATGCGTTTAGTCGTTGGCGTAGACCCTAAATCTACTCCCATGACAACTATTACCTAATTCATACATTAATTTATTACATTTCGGCAAAAGTCCACTACTGAATATAAGATTGCATAGGGGGGATGTTTGCCATAGTTGCCACGCTTGGCAGGCAAGCTTATCAGAAAGATGCTGTTCAGTTTCCCTTTTTTCGCCTCTTACGGCTACCATTGAATGATAAATGGTTATTTCTCTTAAAGCGCCCCTGTGACAGCCAGTGGGTCATATTTATGTAATCAATTTTCTTGCGCTATCACCAAGTGCAGCAAACTTTCTTTTATACAAATAATTGTCTTGATTTATTATTAACCTTTACTACTGAATTCCACTTACAATTAATTCTGTATTCAAACGTTCGCAAATTAGAATATTCGAATAATTGTTTAACATTAATTCTCTTATTCCGAATTAAGTAGTAACCACGATATGCATTGCGGAGCGTGTTGGTTAATTCCATTTATTACTTAAATTACTCCCATGGGGACTTACACGACGATGGAGCCTTAATATGCAGCTTATTACACCTTATTCATGAGAGGAATCAATTAGGTAATTCACTTCGATTATCACGGAAATTTGTGACGGCGTTTGCACGCTTCAAATACGTATCAATATAGACTATGATGAAAGAAGTCTTTCATTCACTTCTTTCATCATAGACTTTATTAGAGCCCATCTCAAGTCCACGACTGAACACAAGTCAAACAACAGATTGCCAAAAAACACGGTCCTTGTTCGTTGTTCCCGGTCCTCCCTCCTTTTGTAACGTAGTTGTGAAGCTTCATCGTATTAAAATATTGTTTTTTATAAACTGAAGTGACAAACGAACTTACAGTCCTCTTGATGGCTTTACTGCAGTCTTACTGCAGTCCATGAATACCAACAGCCAACTTCAAACAACTAGGCTAAGGCTACTGATGCGTTGTCACCTCTGAGGACTAAGATAGAATGCCACACAGGCTGTTATTATATTTGTGGTTTAAGATATTTTATTTTCTCAAAAATACACTGACATGAGAAACTTAACTTAGCAGACACATTTAAATCACATTATTACGCTAAACGTTTAAAACCAAATGAGAAGGTAAAGACACTTTATAAACATTAAAGTTATTAAAAGGATACTTGCACGCTATAGCCTTCAGACCGGAACACATCGGTGCAGGCACTGCTTTTTGGCACCAGATATAGGCAAGTGGAAGACTCCTATGCAGAAAAGGAGTCCTACCGCTTATTAGATTATTTATTTTATTGATGATTTAATTTTTGGAGTAAGTAACAATGTGGTTGAGATCTTAATAACAACGTGATATATTTTGTGAAAGGTTTGAGTAAAATTTGAATTTTAGTCACTAAAACAAAATTAAATTGCGAATAATACAAAAAGAAAGCTTATATTATAAGAAACAATATTCACTGAAACACACCCAAGAGATTCTTTCACTATCCAGAACTAAAATCATGCAACTACAAAACGAAGCATGCCTTACCATAATATTTGAGTCATAATTTACGGCGTACGGCGCGACCGAACGACTTGATTTATGTATGTACGTACGACTTCGCCGCTAATCTTTACTGGAATTTAATTTGTTATTTATTTACTAATCGCCGCCGGAGTATCTCGGAACAGGTAAGTTTTGCATCTAATTTGAATCGGGGGAAAAATCCTGTTGGTTGCGGCCCGAAGCTTTTAGCGAAATCGTAAGTAATGTAAGCCCCCTTATTGTAATGCTTAAGAGCAATCTTATACGTTATATATGTACTAGAATTTACTAATTTGTTTTCTCGCACAAGTGCTGTATGGAACGATTATAAAAAAATACCAAAAATCTCTTACGACCTCCGTTAGATGGCTGCATTATCATTATGCAGAAATTAGTGACGGAGAAACATACCTGCCTGATTTTGTACCCGCTTGTCAAGCCTGGCAACTACCTACACGGCACCTACTCACACCGGCACTACGCAGCAACCCAACCGTGCAGTGGCGTTGTAAGAATATCCACTACGCTATATTGTCCCGTGGGTGTCGTAAGAGGCTACAGAGGAAAATGAAACAGGAGATGGGCAGCAGCATCTTCCTGATAACAACTCAAAATAATTTAATAAACTGCAGTTGCCTACCCGCATTCCAAGCGTGGTAACTATGACAAAATCCGCTCATGAGGCAACCTTTGAGGGAGGCTAATGTTCAGCAGTGGACTTTCATAGGTTCTAATGGAATGGATGACAAGCCTGGCACCTAAAGCAAATGTAATACTTACTAAGGGATATATGGATGATTAATTCTTATTTCCTACTATGGGAGTAGCGCATGTTCAGAAGTGGTATGTTGACCGATGAAGAGGGTATATAATTTTAATTTATAACACTCTTTAGAAAATTTCTGCTCAAACATCAGCATAGATATGATAGAGCTTCCAAATTGAAAATTACAAATCGAAGCACTCACAACGTAAGGAATACAAAAGTTTAAGAAAAAGGAACACTATCACATATCATCCATCCAGTGGGTGTTGTAAGAGGCAACTGAGGAAAATGAAACAGGAGATGGGCAGCAGCATCTCCCTGCTGATAACAACTTGAAATAATAAAAACTGCGGTTGCCAACTCCCTTGCCAAACGTGGCAACTATGCCAAATAATACACCCCTGTAACTACAATAACAAATACAAATTTCACAGTACAACCCGAGTACAATTCCAATGAATTTCTTAATTGATTTTTGTGTATCGCGTGTTGATTTACCACGTACTTAGCGGCGAAAGAAAACAGCGTGAGGAAATAAAACATTACGAAAACATGTGAATTCCAAACGAGCACTAGAGTAGCGCGACATTCATTTCCCTGCTATCCTCTCCTAGCAAAAACTACGATAACAGGTGGCGGCGGTCAACGTAAAGGCTTATTTATTGTTGCCATTCTATAAAATCACTAATAGGTACAGTAGCAAATTCAGTTTCAAAAAATTAAACTAACCAGATCATAAATGTGGTTTTGTCGAAGGAGAGTAGAAAAGATTTTTTTTTTCAAAATATATAACATACTGCTAACTCGAAGATAAAATTTATTAAGTAATAACTCGACCTTAGCGCCACCTATCGTGTCCAGATTTTGTGATATTCTTTTTCATCACTAAACTTACATAAATTTCGAATATAATATGAGTCATTTTGTTTGGTGAATAGCATCGATCACTAATAAAAAACTAGATACACAATCAGTGACAAAAATGTCCTTACCGATTGAGCACCCACTCGAACATTTGGGTGCGCTTTTAATATGTACGTAGCTTTGTGAATACAACTTTAGGCAATGCATTTAAGGTTGAATTTACATTATTGTAAATGCGTCTTGCCAGTGATGACATACGGAACTGAGACGTGGTCCTTCACTGCTGGCCGGATGAGGAAGCTCAAGGTCGCTCAGCGAGCTATGGAGAGGGCTATGCTCGGAGTCTCACTGCGTGATAAACTTAGAAATTAGGTTATCCGCAGTAGGACCAGCGTGACCGACATAGCCCAACGGATTAGTAAGCTGAAGTGGCAATGGGCCGGCCATATAGCTCGAAGAACCGACAACCGATGGGGAAGAAAGGTTCTCGAGTGGCGGCCTCGTACCGGTGGACGAAGTGTAGGGCGTCCCCCCACTAGATTGAGTGACGACCTGGTAAGACATGCAGGAAGTCGATGGATGCAGGTGGCTCCGGACCGTGCTTTGTGGCATTTTTTGGGGGAGGCCTATGTTCAGCAGTGGATTTGTGAAGGGCTGTAATGATGATGATGATATTTATTTCAACTAGAATTACGTCAAAACAATTGGCGACAGTCTTTAGAGAACTTTTGCATGGGATTGTGTATCTAGTTTTTTATTAGTGAGCGATGGTAAATTTTGAATTTGTTATTGACTACAGCACCAGCAATCGGATCCTAGCATTACCTTGACTAAAAATTATATTGTATGAATGTGGCTCAATCAGTCAAGTCGTTCAGAAGTTACACGATCACTAACAGACAATTTGTATTATCAAATGGATTTATGCAAAACACGGTTTCATTTAGGATTATTTTGCTTCAATTTTTTTTAACTATTATAAGCTAGTGCTTGACTACTGTTCCACCTGATGGTAAGTGATGCATTCTAAGATGGTAAAGTGCACTGATTTAGCTTAACAAAAGCCTATTCACTCTTGCCTTGAAGACACCTACATTATAATAGGATGGAAAGACAGATGCTGGCAGATTATTCCACTCCTCTGCTGTACGCATTATGAACGACAAAGCAAACCGTTTGGTACGAATGCGTGCTATGTCGACAAAAAAGTATTGGAGCCAGACTAGCGTATGGATTTCCAGTGATGGAATGGAGAAGGAGGGATTAAGTCATGCAATTACGAAAAGTTAGCTATTTTGCGCTTGTGCTCAAGGTTGGTAAGATTGATTCTAAACATATCGATGTTACCAATAGTCTCTTAGCACGCCTTTCCATTGAATCCAACGCCGCTAGGTGGTATTTTGCAGCACCAACCTTTATAATATGGCAGCATTACTCCATGCACGAGCGGACTTGCGCTTTATAATACAGTGTAAGCAATTGCCCCAACGTTTGCTTAGATCTATGACAAGCTACAGTAAACTATTTATTGGCATGATAGTGAAATACAAACTAAAGCGAGTTTGTGATATTGATCTTTGTTAAAACGAATACTTTAAATGCATGACTAAAATACATCGATATTAAAATATTTCCTAGGAATACTTTTGGGATATGTTTTTTATTCCGGTGAACTAATGGTTATACATTACAAATATTTAAACAACGCTTCCCTTCTCTGTTATTATGCATACACGGGTCTTAAAACATGTTCATACTTTTATCTTTTATTCAAAGTTTAAAATTACTATTTGAATTACTACATTTTATACTCGTGACAATTGAATCAGGTACGATTTGACATTTGTCAAATTATTTTGTGTAAAAGTAGGATTATAAACTAAAACCGATTCACAAAACGTATCACTTTATTATCATCGTTATTATTTCTGAACATTATATAAAATATTATTTTTTAATATTGGAATCGTAATTACTATTACTAGGTAATTCTCCGTTTGTTTCATAAAATAATAAAATAAGATACTGGTTCTTTGCTAAGATAAGGATTAAATGTAAAAAAAAATACGGATTTTATCGCGTTTTATTTTAACTGTTTTAATTCCCGACGTTTCCGAGCGACGTAGCGTACCTACTATGACATGGGGACATCAGTCGCCTCAGTCTGTAAAGCACCCGAAATGTCGGGAATTAAAAAGTTAAAATTAAACGCGATAAAATCCGTAAAATAAGTTTCACTTAATGGTAAAAATAAAGATAAATATAAGGATTTTATTGACTTCAAAATCTTCCCCAAGCAGGTTCTTATTTCAAGTGTTTTTTTTTGTTAAGAAGACTCACCAGTATTGCAATAACTAGATTAGTTTATGTTAATCATTTTCATTGAACAGTGTTGGTTGCTGAACATGGAATTTTTCTATAGAAAAACCCAACTGACATACCCAGACAGACAGACCCTAAAGAAACTTTTATAGAAAAATTGTAAATATTTTAATACGGTAAACAGTCAATATTTTTTATTAAAATGAACACAAAATTATAAATTAAGAACTTGTTTCTTATGCATAATACCTACCTACTCAATATTTTGAAAATGTATAAATAATAAATGAAACTAATTTTTACGGATTATATCGCGTTTAATTTTACTTTTTAATTCCATGACCATGGGTGCTGTAAAGCACCCGAAACGTCGGGAATTAAAAAGTAAAATTAAACGCGATATAATCCGTAAAAATTAGTTTCATTTAATGTGTAGTCTTCGCGTAAATATAAGAAAACATAATGTATAAATAGTAAAATAACTACATATCTTGTATTATTCATTTTATTTTAATTTTAATGTCTTAAATTATGGGTATATGAATACAGAAATATAATATGTACTTTGGTTATGCCTGTCCATCGCAGTCCGCTTGTCTGCAGAAGCCGACACTGGTATTATTTTCTGTAAGGTCGACACGCATACCCTCTAGGTCGCTTCCATTTCTACCACCTCATAAGTAATGGCTGCCAAGCATGAAAGAATCGACCTACGCCTCGCTTTAACTTTATTAGCATATTTTGCCATATTTGTACATTTTACTGATCGTCATTCCTTTGTATGTTTAATTAATTGTATGACTTATGTGAAACGGTTCTTTTATTTATTGCGATAATTACTAGTGTTGTATTAGTCTTGACGAATTGAAGCTTTTAAAATAATAATTTGAAGTCTTAAGCGGAGGTTAAACTGCTTATTCTAGATTCGGAGCGATGTTTGAAGTTTCTTAAAATTGTTTTTTTAAATATAAGGGTGACAAACAAGCACGCAGGCCACCTAATGTTAAGTAATGTGGCACCTATAGATATATCCTCAAAAATACAGATGCGTTGTCACTTATGATGTCTAAGATGAAAATGCCTTGGAATAGTCTCCAATTTTCGTCACTCACCATACGAAACACAGCGTATTCTTTCCCGAATCGAGCCAAACCATTCGTGCTGTAGCTTGGCTCAACCACACATAAAAACTCTGAATAACAGTGGTTTGTAATCAATTTTGCTACGAAAGATAAATAGACAAAAGTACTATTGAAAAAGCATTATTATAGTTTCTTTAGTAAAGTATCTCTACTGTAGTATTATATAAAACAAAATCGCTTACCGCCGTCTGTACGCATAGAACTTTTAAACTACGCAACGGATTTTGATGCCGTTTTCATCAATAGACAGAATGATTCAAGAGAAAGGTTATATGTATAATACATGCATATTATATATTATATAATTCTTCTGTCCGTGTGTATGTGACTGAACTCCTCCTAAACGACTGGACCGATTTTGATGAAATTTTGTGTGTGTGATTAAGTTGATTAGGGAATGGTTTAGATTCACAGTTGCCGAAGCCGGGGCGGATCGCTAGTATAGTAATATATTAGTTTCTTAAAAGTCGCGTAAACAAGTTTTTCGAAAGCAATTGCTTGAAATTATCTTCATTAATTAAAGAATGGTTTACTTATCGTGAAAGCATAAATTAAAGATTATAAAATTGACTTTCGATAGAAGGCAGTTTGACCATTCGATGAAGGGAAGGCGGCGGCGACGGGAAGCAGCGTCTGCCAAGCATGGCGATTATGGCAAATACAACAGAAGAACCGCAAGTCCAGCAGTAAAATAACTTAACATTCCGTATGTGGAAGAAGATTAAAAATATTAGTTTCTTGTATTATTTAACAGACGAAAATTTCAAAAATTCTTAAGTAATTTAAAGGGTTAAAACTTTAAGATAAGTCATACTTCGTTTGAGACATTAAAAAATATTAATTTACCTATTAGAAAATAGTAATTAGTTAAATCTGAATTCAACATGTTAGCCCAGAGAGAGTCATACTGCAGCTATATTAGTAGTATAGTTGTAGTACGAATGGGTCGGCTCGACCGGAGAAGGACCACGCTCTCACAGAATACCAGCGTAAAATAGCACCTTAACGCTGTGTTTCGTATGGTCAGTGTAGAGAACCGGAGATCCCTTTTACTGGAAATGAGGCATTCTATCTTAGTCCTCACGGCTGACAACGCATCTGCATTTTGATTCATAGTCGAGAATAGATGTAGATGTCTATGGTCCACAGGAACCACTTATTATCAGATGGACTGTGTGCTCGTTTGTTACCCTTATCCTATATAAAAAAAAGATAGAATACATCCATTTTTGCCTCTAGATAAGCTGTATTTTGGTTTGATTTCATGGGACCGATCCATGTTAGGAATTAAGTAAATGGTACCTTCATTTACTTTAGGTTTGTAACCAGAACTGTAAATATATAATTAGACTTTTTTTAAAGACAGACGACTGTATAAATATAAAATATTACTATAAAGTATTACTTATCCTAGAAATCATGAAGAAAAGAATCGAAATGACACAAAAGTGAATCTACTAACTTATATTATTTCACATTATTCCAAAACAAGCAGGCATAATTAGACATTATAATCATAATTAGGTAATTATGCGAAAATACGAAATAGTACGTTCTTAAGCCAGATTACTTTCATTTACTGGCATTGATGTATTACTATTTAAAAAAATATCCGTACAAACAACAACAAAGTTTTTTATCACAAAGACTGATATTTTAAGTTTCGTGACGCTCATTTAAAGGTAGCGTTGCACTGTATTTTAATTACTTTTATTTTAACGCTTGCATCCATTATTTATTTTTTAGTGTTTCCGACTACATGATTAATGCATGTCTTAATTTAACACGAACTTTTAAGATAAAACAAGTAAATGCAATTTATAAGTAATGTATAGACCTAACCTACGTTAAATAACAGCAGCAAAAAGATAAACCGTTCGCAAGTAATTAAACGCGCCTGTTATCTTCATCGACTGTGTATTTTTCTTCTATTTGAAGCGCACCCGATCTTATCTCATAAGTGCTTTATAGTGTTAAAATTATTGTTACTCTTATGAAAAAGCAAAATTCATTTAAAAATTGAAAACAGGACAGACTTTTAAAATGTATAAACGAAAAGTAAAAATAAGTTATATTTTTTGTCTGGTATTGGCAACACAATTATTAAGTATACAAGCTATAATTCCAATTATAAATATATCAATGATTTGTTGTATAAAAGAAATCGAAAGAGAAATGTACATGTTACCAGTAGAAATAGCAAGCTTACAGTATCTTTACGCCAAAAATACCTAAAGAGATAAAAAATAATCACTTTCAAAAATGCACTGGGAAATGTGACAATGTTTACATAAGTAATTTTACGTGCTAGAGCTATGCTGCAGGTATGTTATGGTTGTACGACGAATGGGTCGGCTCGACCGGGGAAAGACCAGGCTCTCACAGATTACCACGTAATAATAATACCACGGCTTATTGCTGTTGTGTTTCCTATGGTGAGTGTACAGAACCGGATACCCTTTTTACTGGAAACGAGGCATTCCATCTTAGACCTCTTCTTTTGTGTGAACAGCTATGCAGGTCTTTTTTACCGTGGGAAAATCCTCATGGATATCTTCCGCTGCGGGAGCAACGAAGGGGTTATGCCTGACTCCTACCTACTAAAACCTCCACGGTGGTCACCATATATGCAGGTCTAACACGACCAGTATCACAGCGATCAAAATAATTTATTGTGATCGCTGCTATTGCTATAGTTCACTGTTAAGTTATATCTTCAATGAATTGAAGGAGCTACTCAGCTGTGAGCATTTTTACTTCTTCTGAGCTAAGTACGTAGTTGCCCAGATTAATATTTCATTTGCGTGCGTAATAGTCCGCAATTTCTTTTGTTAAGAAACGGAATCGGCACATCCTTTAGTTGTCTAGTCTGAAGATAGCCATTTGCTTTCTTAAACAGCAATTTCCTGCCAAAATATGTAGTTTGTTTTTCCTTAATCCTGGGCTTCTGAAGCGAATTTACTATCATATTCCCAGATTAAGGTTTTGGAATGTTTTAAGCTTGGTGTATGAGACCTGATTTTAAGTGGTTTTTACGTGGTAGAGCCATGATGCAGCTATATTATGGTTGTAGCACGAATGGGTCGGCTTAACCGGGGTGGGACCACGCTCTAACAGAATACCAGAGTAAAATAGCAGCTTAATGCTGCTATGTTTCGTATGGTGAGTGTAGAGAACCGGAGACCCTTTTTACTGGAAACGATGCACTCCGTCTTAGTCCTCAGGTGTGACAACGCATCTGCATTTTGATTCTTAATCGAGGATAAATGTAGATGTCTATGGGCCACAGCATCCACTTACCATCGGGTGGACTGTGTGCTCGTATGTCACACTTATTCTAAAAAAAATGTGTTAGTTTTCAGGGTCAGTCAGGCTAGACTTCGTGAAATTCCACAAATGGCTCGGGCCCAAATTGTGTACTCTTTGACCTCTCCCGTGCAAGCTTATCGGCTTGTACATTTCCTACAATACCCGCATAACCCGTGCGTATGGTTAGTAGAAACTATATGCTTATTGTCTGTTGCAAATTACTAGAAACGTTGAGTATTAAAAATAATACAAAAGCAAACGTAAGAAAATCATGCAATTTGATTCATAAAACTTGAAATTTGTGTATGAACTCTTGGCTTATCAGGGTATATAAAAAATAAATAGGCATCATAAATATCACTGAAAGGCATGTTCATTAGTAGATTTTGATTATTTTCTGAATATATCTTAATGAAGGGATTATATCATTATCTTAATAAAACTGGTCTAAATTTTGGAAACCTTGGCAAGGTCAAAACGTATTTGAACGTTCTTAAAAACAATACAATGTCAACGTGATTCCCGGAACAGCGACTAGCAACATCTGCGCCTGTCGTTATCTCAGGACATCTACAAGCGACAGCCGTATTGCGTTTGTATGTCTCATGTTATATTCTTTATTATTATTTAATTCGCTTTTATTTTTTTAATTGCTTTGACACTTTTTAAAATACGCCTTGCTTAGCATGGTAAGAATGTTACGATAAACAAATTTCTCTTGAAAAATACATAGCATTTTAATTTTTGCTTAATTGTAATATACATTATTGCGTATTTGTTAATGAACAAAAGTTATAACTATTGAAACTGAAACTATAATCGGTATGTCATTATTTCAATTTTTGTGATATTACATTGGCTAAAAAGTAATTTTCAAATATGCAAAGAAAGAAGACTTAAACAAGTGGTAAAATTAAATTTTTTTTACAACCGACTTCAATATAAATTATTAAGGATAACTCAAAAACTACTGGTCAGACCTTAATCTCACTTATAAGGAACTCCATGAAAAGCACCAGCTTTCAAATAAAAAAACAATCAGCGAAATCGGTTCACATAGAAAAAAGTTATGAGGTAACACACATAAAAAAACATACAGTAGAATTGAGCACCTCCTCCTTTTTGAAGTCGGTTAAGAAACTACTGGACACCAATTCAAAACAAATTAACCTCCCAGAAAAAAATCTGATTCACTAAACACCAGAAGGTTAGGATCTATAAAAATCACACGTCACGGTGACGGCGCACTTTCCCCATCATTAGGAGTCGACAAGAAAAAAGTCTTCGGATGTTCAGTTGTTAGCGCCCGCCAACAAAGCCATTATGCCTTATTATGGACATCATCCATCACACATCCATATTGATCAGACAGTAATGCAGGCTAATGTTTTATAAATAGATATATAATTTATTTTGTCTCCACCTTTGCATCCAACTGATAAATTACTTAGGAATAGAGCAAAATGTTGATTTTTAACGTAGGCGTGGCTTCGTCCCGATTTCAACGAGGAAGCCGAGCTATTAATGATTTCACGCCGATGGTAAAAAAGTGTGAATCGGACTTTTTACATCTTTCATTGTTCTCGCGGTCTATGAGCATAATCAGGCGATACAGTTATTAATTTGGCATGCACACGATAAATATAAAAAGGGTCACTTACTTTGGCCGAGATGTACTCTCTTCATCCATGGGTAAATTTGTGGAGGATTTGCTTGAGTGTTTGATGCAGTTTTTGAATTCTTCGTGTTATTTGAGCTGGAATTATTCGCTTCATTGCTTTCATTGCTCGATGTGCTTGACGCCGGACTTGAGATGTTCTGGTTCACATTGGCTTTGTGTTCCACTGGTGATGCAATTGGCGTCGTGAGGCCGAGCTTAGTACTCGTATTTCCAGTGTTTTGACCAACATTACCGAAGCCTGGGGATGTCCTACCGGGCCCAGATGATGTTGAAAGATCTTGCGGAGACGCGACTCCAGTTGTAGAAGTAGAATCGGCAAATTTACAACTAGCGTTAGCTGCTTGGCTTGGTGGCGTCGCCATCAAATTCGGCGATAGTGCCCCGGGACTCGGATTCGAGTGCTGGTGCATATGGCTCGGGGTGCTTCCAAGTCTTTGAGGATGTAGTTGTGTGTAATCGATCATTGTTTGTGGTTGCATGTGGGCACCTGCCGCAGGTGTTGCATATGGATGTTGTGGGTAATGGTGGCCAACTTGTGGTGGTGAATAACAAGCATTTGGGTAGGCTGAAGCTGCTGCATTTGGGTTATAGTAATCAGCACCCGGAGTAGGCAAACCGGGGTGACCACCTTGTTCGACAGGCGTACCAGTACGCCCCGGCGCCTGATTCCCGTAACAGGACGCGAGCGAGTTGACAAATTGGTAGGAACTCATTCCTGCGTTGTAATTTAGGTCGTTCATCGATAACAGATTGTCTTTCACTTATTTTCTTAAGCTCAGTCGGACGCTGACATTCTTTAGGTGGGTCCTGAATAGTCTAGATGGACATATTAAGTGCTCCAGATGTTTCCGTTACGATTGTCCTCTTGTAGTGGACTTGATTGATGGACCTGTGATAAAAAGAGACACATTAGTTGGTCAAGTGTGATGTTCTGTTACTTTAGACTATTGAAATCATTTATAAATAATGTGCTAATGCATTAAAGAGAACAAGTAGCCATATATCTTTTCTTTTGTAAACTTTTCGCAATAATAATTTTTTCTATTCAAATATCATAGACGGAACAGAATACACTCATATCTAAATTTCATATGCGTGATCGTATACGCTGTTCTCTGTTAATTAACACGCTATAATTAGCGCTCGATTGCTATTTTAATTTAAAGATGCACGGAGTGTGAAAAACAGACACGCGAACGCATTAAATTTAAAACTATTGTTTTAATCATTCTATTTTTGCATGAAATATAATATGCATTATCTTTACGCCTTTTAATAAGAGCAGGCTGAGGTACAAAAGTTGTTTATTTAATATTTAGCAGGTGATTCAAGGCATTTTTTTTAATATGAGAAGGGTTATGCATACGAGCATAAGGTTTACCTAATGGTAAGTGACTACCGCCGCCTATGAACATCTGAACACCAGGGGAATTACAGATGCGTTGCCGGCCTTTTAAAAAAGCCGGCCTTTTAAGTCGTATCGGTCCGGAAAAATTGCTGGTGGTATTCGATTCCACAAGGAAGTTGTGCGAGGAAGAAAACTTCTAAATCGCACAGTAGTGGACCGCCAATCATCCAGATGGTACGGATGGTAGATATTTCGAGTTCTGTCGAGATGTGCGATAGTGAAATTGAGCGGCTGGAATAAGTCCGAACAATTCCTCTGACATGCTTTGTGGCATTTCTAGGAGTAGGATGTTAAGCAGTGAACTCGTGAAAGGCTGTAATGATGATGATGGTGAAATGTTTAGTGTCTTTACTAGTAGTCATAACTCTAGTAAGTGATAAATATTTTGAATTTTAAAAGTTACATATTAAACGTTATTCAAATTAACACGACTTTCTTGATGTAATAGCCATTCTAGTTCGATGAAAATCAACATGTAAGTCCATCCTTACCCTTATCCATAAGGACTAAGAAGAAATGCCACGTTGCTAATTATTGGGTCTACTTTTCTTATCACTTGTTATACAAAGCAGAAAGATGCTGTTTTAAAAATAGATAATCCATTTTAGCTAACCAAACACAAGCTACACTTTACATTAAACTAGAATATGGCTACGCAATGTTAAGTAATAATTCAATTATTAAATCCCGGTCTGGAACTGTTTCTGTACGTATATTATAATATGAGATACATATGTATTTTATCTATAATATAAAATAGTTACATCACGTTAATTTTACTACAGATCTACTAACGATATTCACGTAGTATGTATTATATAAAACACGATGACATAAAGAGACATGGGGGTCTATTACAAAACAATAAATTTATTAAGTGACTTTCATGTCTAACGACATACACATGTCAAGTCAAGTGCGGAAAAAATCACATCTCCGCCACGTGGTAGAGCTATAAAAGTGTCTGCGGAGGTTTATGGGTGTAAGCGGTAGGCCGAATGTGACTGCGACCGATTTATGGACCGTTCTCGATGCATACATCTTTAAGAGCAAATTAGCAGTCATTGTGCATTCGATTTATTCATCTTGAATGCAGCTCGGATGACAAATGTGTGAAATTTGGGCTACAAATTGCGTGTTTACGACGAAGGATGAAGTTTATACCAATTTGATACATTTCATACCTTAATCAAACGTTAATTGTATTTAAAAGAGTATTTTATTAAAGAAATGTGCCAAATTTATTGGATTTGGTGGGTGCTGATAAACTTCTACTGCAAATGCCAACCTAACCTGCTGCACCCTGTGTGTGTGTGTGTGTGTGCGTGTGTGTTGTGCCTTTTTTATATAGAAAAAAGCTAATTTATTAACGAGGCACTGGTGACCGACAAATGAAAGTACTTATATGTATTTCCAATTAAAAATATCCATTTCCATGTAATGCATGCCATTCGACGCATTTTTTGAAAGGCTTACAGCTAGCTGTAAACCAAAAAGGCAGATCTCGAAAAATATTTAATTTTAAAATCACAAATAATCTGTGTCTCAAATGGACAATGTACATAGATCTCTCAAGGCGCATCACTTCGTCCGTTCTTTCAAATCATGCTTCCAGTTTCTGCAAACTATTTTTTGAAAGTAATGGTTTTTTTTTATATAGGATAAGGGTGACAGGCAAGCACACAGTCCACCTGATGGTAAGTGGTTGCTGTGGTAGATAGACATCTACATCTATCCTCGTTTGGAAATCAAAATGCAGATTCGTTGTCAGCTGTGAGGACTAACATGGAAAATGCCTCTTTTCCAGTAAAAAGGGTCTCCGGTTCTCTACACTCACCATACGAAACACAGCAGCAATAAGCTGCTATTTTACGCTGGTATTTTGTGAGAGCGTGGTCCTTCCCCGGTCGAGCCGACCCATTCGTGCTACAACTATACAATTAATATAGCTGCAGCATGGCTCTACCACGTCTATGACGTCTATAATGGTTACCAATAGCAATCTTATGTTTGCCATTTAACCGAGAATAAAAGGTGATGATTTCCAATTTTCGATATTTCAGTTCTGATTTAGTGCAAAATTAATTTAGATGCAAAAGATATAGTTCTGATTTATTACCTGAACAAATAAAAAATGCTCAACAAAACTCATAAACGATTGAGGATATTCGGTTCGATACAAATTATCACCATTATAGCTCTTCACAAGTCTACTGCTGAACATAGGCCAAGGAATGCTACAAGACACGGATAGGGCTCAGGAGCCACATGCATCACTTCCTTTATATTATCTTACCAGTCCATTATCGTTACTCCATGCATATTATAACCGCAATAGAACTAGTGTAACCGATAAGAGTGAAAAGTTGCAAAAATTTTACTTATTTATAATGATCTATATTGAAATTAATTAAACGTTAATTAATGAAAACTTTTACCTAAGCATTTGTTTTATAAAAATAACGATATCACAGTTTATTTTTTATTTTTTTGATATATTATTTTGATATGTTCTTTTTTTAAATCGCTATAATAAAATACATAAGCGAATTTGCGAAGTGAGGCGTCACACATGATTTTTTTTGAGTTTTGTCACGATTGGAAACTTCAGCAATTGTTCGTTGTCATAGAGTGTTAATCGTTCTGTACAGAGAGAGCCACAGGGAATGACATCAAGCGACATGTGTTCAGTTTATTTCAGTTTCAAATTTTTTGTCACTCCCGTCCGGTCCAAATCAAATGGGCCGAACGATTTCATTGCTTTCTGTTGTTTTACTTTATTTTCTATCATCATTAAGCCGCTTTAAGCTCCACATCCTTTGATGAGACAACATCATTTTAGGCGACGGTTTAAATTCTTGATTTTATTTGTTGAAATATTTAGGCCTTATAAAGAATAGCAGAGCAAACCTAATAAGGAATTTGTTGAAACAATGTTCTTTGGATTATAATATCTTAAGTTATAGTACATATTATCATTAATTATAAAATAACGTTTCGATAAGAAACTAGTTAAACTACTCGCATGTAACATAAATCATATGCATGCATAAATATAATAATACGTGTGATGAAAGTTTATTCTCGTCGCAATTAACATTTATTTTATTGGCCTATAAAGCCAAGATCCCCTGAGTTATTATAAACTGCGACGCATCAAGTGGACAGTTTCAATCCACAAAGTCCGGAAAGATTTACTGCGCCACGCTTTGATTTTACGACTTCGCGCCTTCTTTACACAAAGTGCATCAATTGCACAATATTTTTCTTACAAAGAAGAAATCCGAAATTAATATACTCACTTCAGTTACTGATAAAATGGACACTGCGCACGAATTTTTCGATAAAACACAATCAAAAAAGTTACATACACAAACATCCCACAAGTGTTTGATTAATCTAGCACTTTTCACATAATAAAGATAAATTAAAAACGATAACTTCGAAAATTGAATCGAGTTGATTTCTTTTCCAAATTCGAGCGTTCGAATTAGATGTGCTCGGATAGTCGTCCGAAAGTTCGGTGTTGTCGCGGCGGAAAACGGCTCGTGTTTTCCCGGCGTTCGGGCATCGAGTGCAGCGCGCGTCTGACTAGGTGAGCGGTTGGGCAGCCGCACCGAGCGGAGCGGGCGGGGCGGGCGCGGGGCGGGGCGCACCTGGCCCGCCGTACCACGTGTACGCAATCGCTCCCGCTCCCGCTTCCGCGTCCGCTCTACGCGATTAGCGTAATTAGGGTACACCGTCGCAACACCACGTATCCAATTTCAATGGACCGATTGATGATTATTGATGGTAAACGTTCTTCGGTCTACTTTTTGTGGATTTATTTAACGCCATTATGCATTTATAGCTATTTTTCCATTATGTTTCAGTCGGTTTTGTGCATTGGTTGCATTCGCTTTAAAAATTTTCACCTGTAACGAAATATTAAAAACGATAGAGCTTGATAGAGCTGTCATGATAGCTGTAGATTTTTGAAGAAGAAAGTTATTTAAACAGTACAAAGTTAATAATAAACAAGATTTTCATGCAACCACCACATTAGTTGCAAAAGAGAATTAAATGTTCTACATTGTAGAGATATTAGTTAAATTGTGTTTTTTGTTGTAAATGCACGTCGATTAACATATCGGCCGTTACAAAGATTGTAATCGAATACTTCCCTTGAGATATCGGCCGTATTTACATCAGTACAATTGTACGAAAAACCAACAGACACATACGTCAAAAGCAGAATTAAAATGATTCCTCATACGCGGTACTTAGTATAAGTCTAAAGAAGCGGACACTCGCCATGCATCAGTCGTGACGCGACATGACATCTTTGTGAGGAGTAAAAATTGCCGACCGCTATCCATAATAAATAACTCGCACTAGTGTCTATTTTTATGCACCCTAGAGCTATTTAACTCTTGCATTCTTGGTAATATAAATAATGACTAGATTTTGTTCGTCAACCTGAAATTAGCTTACCTATTAGGAAGAGCACGCAGGTAAGAATTTGCAAATTATCATACTCTTACATGTTACAGCTGTATCTTATTTGTGTTTTATGATTTTAATGAAATGAACATATACCTATAATATTTCGTCTTTATTTTTCAACGTAAGGTAACATAAATTTCGTTCCGTATGAAGTTTCCATTTCCATATGAAAGTCTTCTAGCCGGAGAATGAACGGCGAAAGGAACTCCGGAGGTAGGTACTCATTTTTAAATTAATCATAAGTGTAATTATTTAATTTAAAAAATAAGAAAAAAATTAATAACAATATTTCAAAGACACATGAAGTCCGCCAACACGCACTTGACACTTGGACACTTCGTTGCTCTAAATCCTCTCAGAAATGAGAGAAGTTCTGTGGGGTGTAACTTTTTACTTTAAAGAAATAATAAAAAATAATTTAAGTGCTAGTGTAAAACCAAAAACCCAAAAAGAAAGAAATAGTTTTTGCCAACAAGAAACGGTATATATAAGCATAATATCATGAACGATTTCTGAAAATTTAATATTATGTATATTTAAGAGGGTACACTAATTTATGATGTCTCCTAACCAGCACTGGGGCACTGTGGCAGACGCATAAAAATCTAATCTGGTGCCCAGAAATCGAGAGTTATTAAATAGTTAAAGTAAAAGTATTATTAAATTATAGAAATCCTTTTTAATTAGGAATTTGTCTAGGTACGAGCAGGTAGCACTCTCTGACCTCTTCCCTCCTCAACTTACGTCAACTGTTGTGTTTCAGAGTGAAAAATGTAAAGTAAATTATGGGCATCGATGTGAGTGTATTTTTACTTTCTTTTCCATTATTTGTAATGAAGCAAATATCTATAATGTCTATTTGACAACACTTTAGGTACATAGTTTGAATTAACCTTTCCTAAATATTATAAATTCTATTTTATATTTAAACCGACTCTGGTCGGTCATTCATTCATTCATTCATAACATCTTATCAAGTATCCACTACTGAATATAGACCTCCCCCATAGATTGCCTCATGGACATATAGATAGCCTACGCTATAGTTTACAGATTAACTGCAAGTTTATATTTAAAACCATCAATTTAAAATATTTTTTCCAATTTTATTTGAACTTCAACTGCATATCTGATCAAAACAAAAAAATAGTAGTTATAACTATATAAATATACGAAAAATATATGATCGGTATATAATCAGACATACATTGCCAAAAAAAAAGTTAAATCACGTTCACATATACCTTAATAATAGGTATTTGTTTAACGCGGTTTTAATTGTAATGAGGTGCTAATTATACGAAGCGCGTTTGCCTGATAAATTATTTAGAAAATTTGTAAATGCGTTCAATTAATTGCTTTATACACGAAACGTAAAGTTCATGTTAATTTAACTCAGTAATATGGCTTAAATATATGGAGGACTCCAATTCAAATGTAAGATTAATCATCATCATAGCCTTTCACAAGTCAACTTCTGAACAAATGTCTCCCACAAAAAATGCTACAAAGCACGGTCCTGAGCCACCTGTATCCACTGCCTGCGCGACTTCCTTCATCTCTTATCAGGTCGTCACTCCATCTAGTAGGGCCGCCGTTCACTTCGCTTACCGGCACGAGGCTGCCACTTGAAAACCTTTCTTCTCCATCGGTTGTCGGTTCTTTGAGCTATAGGGCTAGCCAATTGCTAATTTAGCTTACTAATCAGTTGGGCTATGTCGGTTACTGTGGTTCTACTGCGGATATCCTCATTTCGAAGTCTCATCACGCAGAGAAACTCCCAGCATAGCCTTTCAATAGCTCAATAAAGGAACTTGGGCTGCCTCATACGACCAGCAGTGGAGTACCACGTAAGGTTACAAAGGTATAGTAAAATTTTATTTTTATAAACTCATATAATTTTATTATTAAAGTGACAAACAAGCAAACAGTTCATTTTGGATTGCACAATGGATACTGCAGCCCATGGACATCTACAACAAACTTCAAACAAAATAAAAACTACACATGCAATTGAGGTCTAGATATAATGGAATATATAAGTGTATGCACTGCTACTTGATGACAGACATGAAGAAGGGGATGGTACTTACTCACACGATCTCCTAGGCATTAAAGCATTCCTACCACTCAGCAATAGGCAATAGGCTCCAAATAAACTACAATTAAATTAGTTTTGCACTTCTTTTTTGGTCTATCCATCCACGCCATCATAACGGTCCAAAAAATATAAGCCCACAATTGAACGCCAGAATATTTAGTAGGGAGGTCGCCTTATCTTAGTTATGATGGCTTAACACTCGAGAACTTGATCATTTTCCCGACTTATTTACTTTCCCAACTTGAGAACAAGAGCCCAAGTAGTACTGCCTTCTAATATATTGGGCCTTCTAATACTTCGTACACACTGATTCAATTGTTTATTTTGATATTTTTTCTTATATATAAAATTTGATGTTTAAAGTGGTAATCTTTGTGCCAATAACATTATAGTAAAATTGAAGCTGGTCACGTATATTATAATATGATTATGAAATATATTTAGTAATGCTGCTGCTAGTTTTTGAGGTTTTATATGTTATTATAAGGTTTAACTATTATAAAACAATGCTTGACTGCTGTCTCATCTGATAGTAAATTTTACATGATGTAATGATGCAATGTGATTTGACCAAATAGCAAAAAAGCACAACAATGATCGATGATTACAGAACAAATGCTATTAAATTACTTCATCGGTGATCTAATAATGTTCAGTAAATCAAAAGCAATAGGCTAAAAGTCTATAAGAATATATTTATAAATACGAAATATTTGAAGACTTATTTAAACCCCTAGTGACACCTTTGTGTCCCACAGGCCATAAAATTTATTAGGACTTAATAATCCAATCTTACAACACACGCACATGTTCCAAAACATAACTCAACTGGTGGCTTTACTGACTCTAACAAAATTTACGACGTAAGGGTGAGTACCTACAGCTCTCTTCTTCGTTTGTTCTCGATGTGACAAGGACGATATCTGTTGATTCGAAAATCGTTTATGAGTATTTAATTGAGCTGGAGGGTAAAGATCACGATTAAATACGGAATGTTTCTCTGATTTGGACATTTGCCTATTAAAATGTCTTTAATTATATTTTAATTTTCTTGTTTAAACTTACGTATCCAGATACTTCTTTTTATGGGACAAGTCTTTTGTAATCTAATAAAGATTTATGGCTGTTTACAATTTTTATTTTTGGAGAAAAGTTCGAATATCCACGAAAATTTTAAGATGCTGTGTGGTTGGAATTTAACGTTTACCTATATTACTTTTTAAACGGTGTGGTGGCGGTATAAGAATATCCACTACCCCGTATCATCCCGTGGGTATCGTAAGAGGTGACAGGGAGACCCAAATCAGGAGATGAGCAGCAGCGTTTTCGTATTAACGTCTAAAAATAAAAAATAAATTGCGGTTGTCAACCAGCTTGCCAAGCGTGGCAACTATGGCAAATATCCCCGTAGCAATCTATGGGGGGAGTCCTATGTTCAGCAGTGAACTTTCATAAGCTGTAACGATAACGGTAACGGTAACTTTTTTAAATAAATTTGATTTAGTTAGAGCAATGTAGAGTCAGACACAAACCCTGGTTAATTTATATGTTTATAACTCTTGAAATTTATTTTTAAAACACCTTAACTCGCAAAAATTGTTGACTTAAAGTGTTCCTAAATGGTGCTTTTATATATTTATTATCATCGCTTCAGACATAATTATTATATGGCAACATTTCTTAAAGTGCTAAAAACTTGAAAAAAAAATGCCTTGCAATTATTATCCAACTTTAACGATTTGTATTCAACCAATGCAAGCCAATACAAAGATCGTAACACATAATAACACATAATTACTTAATTCACTACTTAATTTGCAACTGAATAATAAATTTGCATGTAATGTCTATGGAGAATTGTATGCCGTCTTTTACGCACACTCCTTAATTCTATAAGTGTGAGTGAGATAGACAGTGCATCATTGTTCGGCTGCAGTGTAAGCATGCGTATTGCAGTGGCGATGGGCGAGGCGTGTAGCGTGAAACTTCGTAATGCCATTGGTCGGAACACGTTGGGCAAGTGGGGTGCGAATGTGACCGAGGAAACTTTCGAGTTTTTAACGTTAGAAACTTTAGATATCATGTAAATTCTCGTAGAATTTTTTCAAACTCGGTAATTCTAAGAATGCATGAGAGTAATGTTATAAGAATGCATGAGAGTAACTAAAATACGTACAGTTGTCGCATTGGTTTAACGGGTTTAATTTATATTTTTTAACGAATTTCGAAACTTAATAATGCTAAATGTTACAACTAAGTTAGGTATTTAATGAATTTAAAAAAGATTATAATAATGCTTATTTAAATAGGATATGTTTAAATAATCAAATAAATAACCTTTTGATCAATTTTATCGTCTATTTCCGAGTAAGTACTATCAGCAGCTAAGAACTTCGCAGTTATAGTGACACAACATAAATGTACAAATATTAAAGGTAGGTGTACTCACTCATCCTAACCTACTCGTGCTCAATACATTGCTTATGCTATACGATTAGTAACCTAGGACTGATCCAGAGATCCTTAAAGCAATTAATTGTATTTTTGTGCAAATAATTGACATATGTATTCTGAACACTACACTACACAAGCGGTAGGTGTCCAATGCTATGCGATTAATATTCTTTGAATTCCTTAAGGAATAGGAAGTTATTAATAACTTTTTAATTACAAGTCAAAACCTTAATGAATTCGTTATAAAAATGAATCTCAACTTATTGCAATTTTTTTGTTTTTTCTTTGTTATGAAGTATCACGTCATTTCAGCGACAGTATACCTACTAATGGTACGATTCGGATGGCCAACTCAGAAAGTCGTGGGTTCGAATCTGCTATTCGACTACCGTGGTGAACCACACTTAACACACGATTTTAAAGCTTACTTATAGTGGTTAACTGGAGTATTAGTGACGTTTATAACGTTACTAGTGTAGGTACTTATAAAAAAAAAAAAAAAAATTGACGACAGTAATCGAAAGTTGTAACCATGGTCTAAGTCGGCGGGTTGAAAAGAGGATATGGTATGTTGTGGAGCCTCGATATTGTGATAACAAGCAAATGGTAGTTCGACTAAAAAATAACTACCTACCTACTTATGTCATCACACCAAGCGTTTTTTTTAAATGAGATTATGACTAAGCGTTATATAGAAGAACCTACTTATAAGAGAAGAAGCTGAATTTCGGGCGTGAGGCGTGCAAGGAAATGTCGTTTTCTTATACTTATTACGGTGTCATAAGTAGTGACTGCTAAAGTTGCATGTAAAACGTGCCCGAACGTCCTCCATGCCTCAGTGAACGCACTTCGCTCAGCTCTGGAGCTAGCGCTAAAGTTGCTATGTGTTTTTTCATAAATAGACATGAAGTAGATCCCATCGAATGGTCAGTGGTGATGCAGCCTTACATAGTAAAAACTCGTCGATTAATAAAATCTCTATCTCGCAATTTTTTAAAGATGATTGCATACAAATTATTCCAATGCGTTGTTTTACGCATTTTACATACCTAGTAGGTGGTAGGAGTCTCTTTCTGCCTTATTGTTCGTCTAGGCAGGTACTGCCCTCATACCTGTTTTCGCCGCCAAGTAGGAATGCCTGCACTGTTTCTCGGTCTCAAGTGTATAGAGACCCAGTATAATTACAGGTTGTGAGACATTCCACTTTAGTCCTAAGAGGTGACAATGCATCTGTAGCCTTCTAATTTTTAATTTCGTAGCTGGTGTTCATGGGCAGCAGAAGTCAATTAATATATCTAATAATCGTATCATGTGGAGTGTCATTTTGTTTGTCACATAGGTACATGACAAAGCAAAACATATCCTTCGAATTCCACTATCCATTAAAGCTTATAAAAGTCCACTGCCGAACTTAGGCCTCGCCCATAGATTATCTCATAGGTGGAATTTTGCCATAGTTGCCACGCTTGGCAGGCGGGTTGGCGACTGCAGATTTTTTTATTATTTTGAGTTGTTATGAGGAAGATGCTGCCTATCACCGTTTTAATTTCCCTCTGTCGCCTCTTACGACATCCACGGGACGATATAGGGTAGTAGATATTCTTGTTTCACCTTCGAATACTGACATTGGTATAATATTAGGTAATATAATATTTTCGTATTTTAAACGTTCATTGAACAAACCAAACGACATGTTATATATTATTACTTCGATTTATCATTTGCAACGAATGTAGGTGTGTAGATTCTCATTTATTTAACATCAAGATTAATTTAATTAATTAAAAATATTTGGTGAACAGTCGGTTTTAATAATAACTGTATCACACCTACTAAAACAGTTTACAAAGAAACTCAGTTAATAAACCTTGTGCAGGTATCAAATTATTGTATCATAATAAATTATCATATCACAAATATACAAGTTTTGTATTTCATCTGTTCATCGAAATCATTTACTTTAATGTATATATATAGAAATGTTTGTCCATGTATAATTTATGAAGATGAAGAATGAAATGTGTACGAAATATAAAAATGAATATGCAGAAAACCAGATTAATTGATATGCCACTGAGACTGAATACATTCTGTTAATCGCGATGTATATTGTTAAATATTATAATTGTTACTACTATTATAATATCATGGTCGTCAATTGAAATAGAATAATTTTTTCTATAATGCTTATTTAAGTATTTGCCTGTTAATTTATATATAGGTGATATTTTTGTTTAAAGCTGAACTAAGTAGACACAATTTAAACATTATTCCACTTGTTCTGATTTGATCGAATTGGAAATTTGCCTTGGAATTTTAAGTAATATTACAGTTTTTTTTTCCTTTGACATTTAAATTTTTGCTTTTGATTGTTGGGCAAGTTCATCATACATTTTGCGCGGCCACCACTTAGAACAATATAATACAGAAGTATGCAGTTGTCGCACACTTCAAACGCTCCGCTATTAGTAGTTACGCTCGTCATTCACTTTCGCACTTAGGATTACTACTGTTATTTTTCTCATTAGAGTTCTTAAATCGTTATACCTTTTTAATTAAGACTTTTAATTAAACCATGACATTTTTCTACGTGGTAGAGCCATGTTACAGCTACATTGTGGTTGTAACACGAAAAGCACGCTCTTACAGAATACCAGCGTAAAATAGCAGCTTAACGCTGCTGTGTTTCGTATGGTGAGTGTGGAGAACTGGAGACCCTTTTTACTGGAAATGAGGCATTCCATCTCAGTCCTCACGGGTGACAACGCATCTGTATTTTGATTTCAACCGAGGATAGATGTAGATATCTATGGGCCACATTCACTTACCATCAGGTGGATCCTGTCCGAAAGTGGGTTAAAACTAAATTATAAAATTCTATTTCATTTATTCATACCTATTATATACTTAAGTACATACAGGTGGATCAGAAATGTACTTTGTGGCTTTTCTTGAGAAGACCTATGTTCAGAGAAGACTTGTGGTGTGCTATAATGATGATGGTGATGACAAACCTACATACAAACAAACAGTAAAGCTAATGAAAGCGTGTTAAAAGGAACGATACCTATCGATTTAACGTAATAAGTATGTAGCGTATACAATCACCGCATTACCAATGAAAACCTATGAACCAATACGTGTTCCTTCACGGATGATTGTAAGACGAAGTCACTCAGGTAATTACGTTTGAGACTCACCTGGGGGCGATAGAGTCTTTAACGAGAATATTCCCAGTAGTACCAAAGTAGCAGACATAGCGCAATGAAACTGACACATTTCTCTCGTATCAGTAAGCGCATTTTACCCGGACATCCATTAACTGAATAGATGAACCACAAGGAGCCCTATGGTGCAAAAAGATGAAAATTAATTATGATTCAAAACCTTAAAAAAGAACGTCGTAGATTTTAAAAACTAGTATGTAATATATTTTATTCTAATAATAATTGGAAAAAAAAGCTTATGAGAAATCGAATTAGTTTTGTATTAATATCTTATTGGCTGCTTAACGTGACAGCGACATCTGTTGGTTATTGTGAAAAGGTCATACGGTTATGTAGGTATTATACGCAAATATTATATTTTAAGCAATAGCGGAGAGTTTAAAAAAATATTGATAACTTTATTTTTTCTCTGATGCTTGCCAGCAAAAACTTGACGAAAGTTTCATAATATAAAATATTATAGTGAATACATAGGTCATATTTAAAAACTACTGAACACATTACCTAATGATTTTTAAACAAAATAAATAAGAAAAATTTAATATATTATTTTTAATTTAAATTGTTTACTTTTGGAACGAAATTTAAATCTTGTAGAGCCCCTTAGCTCTCATAGAAGCAACGTAGTAAAATTATATTCTTTGGAAGCAGACTCTACCCGGAATAATTTACTCACAAACGGAAAATCACAGAAAACTTTTTCAGTGAAACATTATTTTATTGGTACTAGGTAGCAAAAACTTGCTTCGATTACACAATTTTATTTATATCGCCTCCTCTTTAATTGTTTATTAACGTACAAGTTAAATGTTAACTTTTATTACGTTCTATTATGCTCAACTTTATAATCATAATCAGGTCCAGAGCTTAATACAGAATTTCCAGCATTGTAAATACCTATATATACCTACCTATTACCTTGAGTGGTGAGCGCAGTAGCTCGATTTTGATAATGGGAGGAAAATCATGGGTCTCCGATGGATGGCGTGATAGTCATTTATACCAGACCGTATACTATGTATTGCATATTTAAATAAATATTACTAGGATAAGTTACCTTTTGAAGATGTGGTGCAATGCAAGCGCCTTACTCTCTAGTTACTACAACCACATTTTGCCGAACTAAATGAACGTACGGTTACTGCGGTTCAAAGATACTTTGTACCTCGAATAAACACAGTGTTTCCTTTCAACGTTTCTGGTGCATAGAATGAGGAATAAAATTATTCCTTATTACGTACCTATGTCTGTTCCTGACCTGACCACCACAGTACGGGACTCTAAGGCAGGAATGAATACACTTTCTAGTTTATCGTGTTTGTAACCAAATCTCAAATCAATCACAGTTTTATCAAACACTGATTTATTTCTATTAATGAGGAAAAATAATATGAATTTTAAAAAAGAATAAACAGGTTATAATTTCCATTGGAGTTCCAATTTTTATTGAAGTCCTAACACGACTAATATGAAGTGCCTCATTACCACGACAAAAGGTATTTTGTTTTTGTCACTTGTAAGTTAACTAAATGGATACTCTAAACATAGCCCTCTCTATAGCTCCAAGAGCAACTTTAAAGATCCTCATACGGCAAGCAGTGAAACATGGACTGATTGTACAGTCTTCTTGTTAGGTTTTGAGGAATACGTGCCGAGAATATGTGTGGTGATCTCTCGAACGATGTCCTGCCAAGTCGAACTCATCGATTGATCACTTGATCGAAGTTGAACTTACTTAGTCGGACAATTTGTCTTAGGTATACATACTTGTCGACAACTATAAGCGTAGTGTTCACAACAACTAGCAACATACATGTATATAGGACTTTACACATGATCTACGTCTTGTCCGCATTCTTCTGTCAGTTGGGAAACACTATTGAGAATATTGAGCATAGTGTTATCTAGCGATTTTACCATAATGACTATGTCGTTCGCAAAAAGGAAAATAATTTATTCGCCATTGAAGTCGATATCGTATCATTAATTCAAAAAGTCTTCCAAACCAAAAGTAGTTCTGTACTTCGTATAAACGTATCTCATTCTGTAAATCGTATAAACACTTCGATATACCGACAGTCAATATCACACTGCCTAAGGGACTAAAATAACGCCCAAATCTTGACAAAATCATAGGCTTTCTTAGTACGTATTACTTACGCAAAACAAAACACTTACGTATCACTTACAAAAAACAACGCTTGGCAAGTCTACTCTTCGGTGTTCTGTATATGGTCTGTTACTAAATCCTTTTCAAAAAATGTCAAGTCAAAAAAAGATTGTCAAGTCTGTTTGCAAGACGATTCGTATTGACTCTCGAAAACAGTACGAAGAAGCGGCTCAAATGTGTAATCATTATGAAGTTCTTCAGACGCTGTCACCTTTTTTAAAGAACACGAACACCACACAGCGTAAGTTCCCCTCCCCCTCTAGATAACCTCATAGGGGGGTTTCACCGTTGCCAAGTTTGGTAGGCGGGTTGGCAACAGCACTTTATTTTAAGTTGTTATCAAGATGCTACTGCCCAACTTCTGTTTCATTATCCGTAGGTATGTCGTCTTTTACGACACCCACGGAACAATATGAGTTTCTGGATTCTCTTACGCTGCCACTATACAACAACACAATTCCCGACAATTACGTGACGCAGCAGTGGGATAGAATTGATTTGCGGCGCTGAACACCGCAGGGTCGAACTAAACAAGTATTTTTATGGCCTACAAATAATTGTTCCCGGTTCATTTTTATTCAATATAAGTATAGGTTCAAATACCTCTGTCCTGTGAAGGACCAGCTAGAAACCCAGCGGGACTTTTTTATAAAGCATAATTTACAATATAATATTTTATACAATTATTACGAAAACATTTAGAAACAGCCCATGCTGTTTCTTCATTGCATTCTGCTACCATTAGCGATCACCTCATTCCCAGGGGTTATTATCAATCATGTACTCTTTAGTAGTATAATAACCCTTACTTAAATATTTTTGCTGAATAAATATTTAAAAACCTTTTGATAGATAAGGTCTGCATATTTTATAGATAAAGGATATAATCCTAGTGTAGGGGTAGTATTATTTTTCATCATCATCATCATCATTACAGCCCATCACAAGTCCACTGCTGAACATAGGCCTCACCCAAGGAATGCCACAAAGCACGGTCCTGAGCCACCTGCATCCATCGACTTCCTGCATGTCTTACCAGGTCGTCACTCCACCTAGTGGGGGGACGCCCGGTACGAGGCCGCCCTCGAGAACCTTTTTTCCCCATCGGTTATCGGTTCTTCGAGCTATATGGCCGGCCCATTGCCACTTCAGCTTACTAATCCGTTGGGCTATGTCGGTCACTCTGGTTCTACTGCGGATATCCTCATTTCTAAGTTTATCACGCAGAGAAACCCCGAGCATAGCGCTATTCATAGCTCGCTGAGCGACCTTGGGCAGCAGCATCTTTCTGATAACAGCAAATAACAATAAAAAAAACTGCGGTTGCCAACCCGGTCGCCAAGCGTGGCAACTACGGCAATATACCCCCCATGGATGAATAAAGTATTATTTTTAATAAGAAAGAATTTGTGCTGATGGATTAAGCCCATTAGATAAATTGAACACTGATTATGTATGATATTTTTTGAGAAAACGTTAAATTGATAAAATAAATGGTCTTTGATTATCATTAATAGATCCTATCCAGGCGCAACCGGGGAGGCATCGCTAGTTAAGTAAAATAATGTTAAAAGTCAAGAAATATTATCAAAACGTCAGTTTTAATATACAGTAATAAGTTAGTTTATCTTTGTAATCATGACGTGATATTGATCATACCTTTGTGAAAATCAATGTTATTCTTTGTTAGATAAAACTTAAGTTAGGGTACTTGATATGTGATTAAGTCAGATTTAACGTACTTATAGAAGAAGAACTACGAGGGAGTTCTAATACGACCGCGGGTGATGTGTATCTATATATCAATGGAATGATCTGATAAAAGGTAAATCAGTTATCTAAAATAAAATACCTGGTTGTTTATTAAGTTCTCCATATACGGATAGATACATTAATTATATTTACGTGTTTATCGAATAATTTAATTTTATAAAGATACAGACAACAGTATCTTTATTTTATCGATTAAAATATTCTTGATTTTTTTTTATAGTAGATATAGGGTTACAAACGAGCACACAGTCCACCCGTTGTTAGTGGTTGCTGTGACCCATAGATATCTACATCTATCCTCAATAAAGAATCCAAATGCAGATCCATTGTCACCCGTGAGGACTAAGATGGAATGCCTCTTTTCCAGTAAAAAGGGTCTCCGGTTCTCTACTCTCACCATACGAAACACAGCAGTGTTAAGCTGCTATTTTATGCTGGTATTCTGTGAGAGCGTGTTCTTTCCCCGGTCGAGCCGACCCATTCGTGCTACAACTATACTACTAATATAGCTGCAGCATGGCTCTACCACGTCTAATGTTAGTCTTATGTTAGTCTGAATAGTCTTATATTAGATAAAATTTTAATTAATGTATCTTTGTCCCGTATTCTGTACAATTCATCCGCCCTTGACTGCCTCGTTGGTCTAGCGGTGCTGGGTTCATTAGCTGGTTAGCGATCATGTGATTCTGGGTTCTAATCCTAGGTCGGGTCAAAAATCATTTGTTAGATTTTTCCGTCAAGAAATTTTTAGTAGCAGCCTGGAGTCAAGAAATTGGCGGTTTCACTATCGTGCCGCTGAAAGCATGTAAAGCCCTTGGTCTTGCGCCTTATCTCTCTACGGTCGTGTCTGATTACTGTTCCATGATAGTGAGGGAATAGAGAGTACACATATGTCAAGTTTATTTGAATTTGAATGTAAGTTATCTTTTAAAAATATATGGGCGTGTAAACTTTGCGCGCGGTTGAAGTAAATCTTGTTATATTTTGGCTGTTATCATCTGAGTCGTATAAACGTCATTAACAGTAGGAATGTGCCAATAACTTGCAAGATGTGTCGATAATTTGCTACATGCTTACGCGCGTTCTATGAGTCAGAATATTAACCCTCATTTTGCATGCTGATCACTTATTGGCAGCACTGAAAAAAGTGATGAGCAGTAGTTATCTAGGTGTAGTGGGACATTAAAGTTAAAAGTTCAAGTTACAGCCTTATTCATGAGAGATTTTTAGGGCAAGGAAATGTCCGCCACGTTGCCCCAATTCAAGTTGGCGAACTTCACATATCTTAGAAATATTTTTTTCTTATTTATCAGACATACAGGTTTCCTCACGATGTTTTCCTTCACCGCCGAGCACGTGTTAAATCAACACTTAAAATTGCAATTACCAATTTCATTGGTGCCAGCGGGGATCGAATACATAGGACGTTATTGCTGTCAATTTGTCACGCTATTTACTTTTATAGATCGAACTCAACCTAATTAATAAGAAGAAATTTATAAATCTTCGAGAAGACGACAGTGGTAACAGATGGATTCTTATAACGAGTTGTTAAATAATTTGCTTTCAGCATATTTTTATTTCCTATTTTTCAGTTTTTTTGTTTGTTAAATTTAATAGGAATATAACTTTTGTTTTAAAGAAGATTTTCTTTATATAGAGTAAGGTTGACAAACGAACACACAGTCCACCTGATGGTAAGTGAATGCTGTGGCCCATAGACATCTACATTTATTCTCGATTAAAAATCAAAATGCAGATGCGTTGTCACCCCTGAGAACTAAGATGGAATGCCTCGTTTTCAGTAAAAATCTCCGGTTCTCTACACTCACCATACGAAACACAGCAACACTAAGCTGCTGTTTTACGTTAGGAACATAAAAAACTTTTTTTTATATTGCATTTATTCATTGGCTGTTTTATGTGTTGCTATTTAATAATTTTGTGTTTTATTTTAAAATAACAAAACTGCCTGTTTTTGTATGTTTCAAAAATGTCTCTTTCTTTTTTATATTTGTGAAACAAAGGTTGTTTTGTATGTATAAAACTATCTGATACCCGCTCGCTTCGCTGGGCGCACAGATATAAAATATAAAGATTTTTTTTTGTTTGACTATCGTAAAATCCATTCTTAGTGAGCGTCTACATTGCAAAATGAGTAACTATACTAAATTTCAAATCAATCGGGTGTATAGTTTTAGAGATCTCGTGATGAGTCAGTCGGTGGCATTTCGCTTAAATTATATCTATAGGTCTTCATAGCTTGCTAAGCGATTTTAGGCTTCTTCATAACGGCCACCACTAAAGGAATACTTCTCAGTTACATATGTCATCACTGACGACACGCACTGGTTATAGACTCTTGTTTTAAGGTGACTAGCAGATGTGTCGTAATCTTCCGAACGCTGCCCAACCAATTTGAATCCACCGATTGACCTGTTGGTTGTAAACATACTCGTGGACGTTACATATGACTTGACTTTTGTCTTGTCCTTGTTTACTATAAGATCTATCCGTTGGGAGACACTATTTTCTGAAAGATAAAGAGAGGCAGTATATTTTCATGCTTATCTTAGTACTTAGCGTTTATAACGCACCTGCAGGTCATCGTATCTGTTGACTGCAGCAGCTATTTAACATCAGGTTTGTCATTTAAATTTTATGAAACAAAATTAAGTTTCTCTTTAAAAACTTAATTCCTAGCTTAGTTTATCTATCGTTTCTCAAAAAAAGCTCTTTCAAGTACTACTTTAAAAAAATATTGATTCTTTATTTTGAGTTTCATTATATTTAACTTTTATGAACCAAACCCTTCAAAAACTTTCTGTTTCCCACCGTAACTCAAAAAGTATCGCTAAGAAAAATATATTTTTTGGTTTTCGGCTCAAAGAGTATTTATTTGTGTTAGTTGTTGGATATGCGTAGGCATAGACGAGCATTTGCACGTTGGTTATCCTTAATGCTGTGGTAAAGATCGGCCTGGAAAATGTCACCATTACTACATATTTCATAATTTGTGGTTGGCATACTTACTTTGCTTGATTCAAACTTGAAGAACCCTTCCAAAATTTTAGTTTTTTATAAACCTATTCTATTTAAATAAAATACCTTTCTTTAAAAAAATTGTCCACTTTTAGTCACCTCTCTTTTTCAAATCGCGATCACTTATTACATGCCTGTGTATGTGTGTAAGCTTAGCAACCGGACTTCCAGAACCAGATGCTTTTTGTTTGGTTACTCTGACGGCTTTCAACGGTCTGGGCTATTGTTAAAGATTATCTATTTTCTCTACAAACAAACTCGACCTGAACCTCTCCCATAGTTGGTAGGATTTTCCGTTTAACGCTTTGTCGGCAGTTTTATAGTCGCATAAAATATATTTTATTTTTATAAAAGTAAATATCGCAGACGAGCACGCTGCCCACCTGTTGTTAGGTGATTGCTAGTGTCCATAAACATCTTCATAATATATCCTCCTTATCTATATCCTTGAATTACTCGTTGGTCTAAGGGTCACAAATGTGGTTATTGATCATGAGGTCCTGGGTTCGAATCTCGGGTCGGGCCAAAAATCAGCTATTAGGTTTTTCTGTTAAGACATTTTCAGTAGCAGTCCGGAGTCAGGAAGTTGGCCGCGTTTCACCCCGTGCCTAGGAAAGCACATAAAACTGTTGGTCCTCTCTCTGGTCGTGCCGGATAACCGTCCCATCGGACTATGAGAGTGAGGGAATAGAGAGTGAACTTATGCTTGTGCATACATTTAGACTGGCCGCCGTGACCGAAACTCAGTCTGTAGGATATTATTACGTATATTCTCGATTAAGAGTCAAAATGCACATATAAATTCCCCTTTAGGCCTAAGATGTAATGCCCAGTAAAAGTATCCTTGGTCACTCAACATACAAAATATAGAATTATGCTGCTATTAAACGCTGGTCTGTGATGCAAGCTACCCTTCACCGGTCGAGTCACCCTTTCCAGCTGATACCACATTACAGCTTCCTAGTTAACAAGTAGCTCTACCATTTATTAAAGTTTTCACCGTCATATTTGGTTAAATATTTTTAATGATTAACATAATTCAACGGTTGAAAGTTACTTGCAGCGAGGACTAGCCATCTGCGCAGGGCATGATTATAGTGCATGAGTGTGTGCACATGCACAGGTACACTCTTTATCCCATCACCCTCATAGCAAAATGGGATGGCAATCAGACAACGGCCAACCAACGGTTTATTGTGCTGTCCGAGGCACGTGGGTGAAACACAACCAAATTCTGTACTTCGGGCTGCTACTTAGATTTTCTTGACAGAAAAATCCAATTTCTGATTTATTACCCAACCAAGGATTCGAAAAAGGAACCTCGTGATGAGCAATCACGCTTAGGACCATTAAACCAACAAGGCAGTCATAATAATCAATTTTCGATAATAGTGTGATCAAATAATGTTGGAAACGTCAGTTTTTTTTTAATGAAATAAGAGCGACAAACGAGCACAAAGTCCACCTGATGGTTAGTTGTAAATAAAACGCTATAAATCATAAATCATAAATCTTTATTTG